>CM061136.1:124500-2524500 GCA_030789695.1 Scilla litardierei | reverse complement strand
GTGACAACGGAAGACTGAACTAGGCCATAGATTGGGACCGAACCAGTATAAATACTGCGTTTCTGTGTGATTGGCTTGATCCTGTGCCGTGGTGGTTTATCTGGTGCTTTTTGAGATTCATCCCAAGATCATAACTCTGTTTGATTATAGTTGGCGATTCGATATTATTGATTTTTTCCGCTGTGCACACATTGATGTTGACGATAGAGTGTCGGTTGATTTTATCCCAACAATACTAGTAGTTCATGCATATGACTCCCATCAACGAGAAATTAAAGACAATAATAACTCGATCAAGCCTCAAGTTCCTCAATTCCAACGCAAAATCTAAGGACTAGTATTACAAAACACATCTATGCGTGCTAAGACCATCTATGATCTCTTACACAATCTTTTTAATTCATAACATTAATGCAAACTATTGCTATTATCGATATGTTATTGTTGGCTTTTTAATTCATCAACTCTCGCTCGGTCTCGCTCTCTTCGTTTCTCCGAAAGCCCACTAACCCCGAAAAATAAAAGAGGTATAACCGACACGTGTCACCCGCACCCACACAGCTCCCACCTCGAATCCCATCTTTAACGGAAGAATTCCAAGGGAGTCAAAATTAACGAAACCCCCCTCGTCCACTCTCTCTTCCTTTATAAGCACCTCCTCTCTCTCCTCTCCTTCACTTCTTCCTTCTTCTTTAATATTAATAAAAATGATGGTCAGAAGATTGGGCGGGTTCCGATTTGGCCGACGGCTGGTCGGAGTCTGGAGATGGGTCCTCAGGCGGCGGCCCCGCAGGCGGTACCTCCGCCTCAGTCCCCGGCCCGAACCGACGCCGTCTGTCGCTCGGCAGCTCGCCGCATGGGGACGCTGCCTGACCCGCAGGATCGGCGCCCGCGCCGCGACCGGTGATTGTTACCGCGACGGTGACGGGACCCGGCACGACCTGCCGTTGTTGGGAGAGGAGGAGATGCCGCCGCCGAAAGGACACCTGGCGGTCTACGTCGGTGGCGGGAGGAAGGACGAGGGGGGCCCACCGCAGCGGTATCTTGTGCCGGTGATCTATTTTAACCACCCCCTGTTTGGGGAGCTTCTGAGGGAGGCCGAGGCGGAGTTCGGGTTTCAGCATCCGGGCGGGATCACGATTCCGTGCCCGGTATCCAAGTTCGAGCGGGTCCAGACCCGGATCGCCGCCGGTCGGAAGAGCGGCGCCCGCTCGCTCTTCTAGTTTGATATGGCCCTCCCCTTCGCGGATATTTACGTCCGTGCCATCCCCTTTTCTTTTCCTTCCTTTTTTGTGTATAGTGTTCGTAATTCTAGGATGATTTTGTAGCTTTTTAAGGAGAAATAGTATAATTCAGACTGAAAATTTGCTTTGCATAGCCTTTTTGTAAAAAATAACTAATTTAAAATTTGTCATAATTTATATAAACCTATTCTCGTGGATCTGGGCTTAATGAGAAAAATAAGAGCAAAATTTTCAAGATTAATTTTCCCCCACCTTTTTCCTGGCAGCTTCGTGTTTTAATGCTAAATAAAATAAAAGCCAAGTGTCTTGATAAAACAATTAGAGTCAACGTGCTCGTTTGTCTCTTTATCGTCTTCTCTCATGCACTTTGCACGTGCGGATCATCTTCTTTGATTCGGTGCTGCTAAATACTAAATACACCGATCATGATTTTTGCTATTTTTAGCAAAAAAAATCACATCTGTCACACCTATATATATTGATGCGGTTTTTTTTTTTGCTAAAAATAGCAAACATAATAAATACACCGAATCTGTATGGTGTATTAAGCAATTAACCTTTGAATAGTGCATGTTCTTTTGCCAAGAAAGGATATGAGAAATTGAAAATTTTCAATATTCATCAACTTTCTTTCCCTACTTTCTCACAACGTGTTTTTTTGGCTGAAAGTTAAAACGAGAAAGTCTGCTTAAGTGGCGTCCTTTTTGGAATCCAAATTCACCTTTTGTAATCCATGAAATTTGTTGGAAAAGCATGGGAAAGTTGGGTTATGTGGGGCCCACTATCTCATCTATTTCTCCCTCCAACTCACCAACTTTCCACTTTCTCATTCCAACTTTCTACAGCCAAAAGAACACAAGAAAGTTGGGTGGACCCCACTTTATTTTTTCAACCCCACTTTCCATACAACTTTCCACCCAAAAGAACACAAAACTCCTTTTTCTCTCTCCTCAGATTGCACAAATCCCCAACTTTCCCATTTTAACTTTCAAGCAAAAGATCATGCCCTTAACAAAGAGTTATTTCCCTAAACACCTAAACTCCCCCTGGGTTTTGCCCATTAGTAATGTCAACCCCTTTAATGTTATGAAAAACAAATTATGTAGAACATGCTGTTCGCAATAAATGCAAAACGTTATAATCTTTTAATATGCTCCTTCTGCACGATTGTAATAAATTTTTGTGATTTTCGTATTGACTTTACCTTGTAAGTTTAGAGATGGGCTGTATATACACACCAAGGGTCGTATATAGGAGAAGAAAGAGAGAGAAATGCATCTTTACTCATAGGTGCTGAGAGCAATTCTCTGTAATTTGAGGTACATCACATCTCAAATGACTTGTTTAACTCCATCCAACTTTCTAGACGAAGAGTATTTGATGGTGCCTTGTACCATTAGAAAACTATATTCATCCCCAAATTTTCTTTTCAAAAATTTCTTCACTTTTTAATGTAAAACTGATTAGGGGTGTGCATGGGTACAGGGTATCCAGATACCCGATTGGAACCTATCCGAACAGGTAGGTTCTGGGTAGATAGTTATCGATTCCGGGTAGGTTCCGGGTAGGAAAATTAGGAACCGACGGGTATCGGGTCCGGTTCCGGTTCCCGTTTATAGGGAGCGGGTACCCAGAACCGGAACTGATATTTTATATAGTTAATTTTTTTATATATTATAATATTAATGATCAACAAATATAAGAGTGATCCACCCTGGATGTATCTAATTTGAACTTATAATATTAGGGAGTACAACTTGCATCCTGAAGTTCTGAGCAACGCGTGAGTACATCAAGCAATGCATTTGAATCAAAGATCATATTGTTCTCTTATGCGTTCAAAAGAGCAGTAGAGGTAAACGTGAATCATTCTTCCATATGTCTAGCTTTATCTAGTAGAAATGACTGATCAGTATACCTTTATCACTGAAGAAAGAGACTAGAGACAATATTGTACTTCCAGATTGGTCTTTAGTCATGTGTATTTGAGGTAATTGTCATGCACAGATCATTTGGAAATCATTGTTCGTAATGTATCACAAAATAGATTTTTTTTGCAGGGTACCCGGAACCTACCCGGAACCATACGGTCCGGGTATAGGGTCCAACTGGGTAGGTTCCGGGTCCAAATTTTAGGAACCGGTCCCTTACCGGGTAGGGTCGGTAACATCAAAAAAACAAGGTACCCGGACCCGCACACCCCTAAAACTGATTTAATCATTCAATTCGATATTGGGACACTCAAAATGGGCCGTAGGGTTAGTCACAACAACAACAACAATAATCTTTGATGAGGACTACCTGCACCTCAAAAATGAGGTGCAGGTAACGATTGCATCCATATATAGAAAATAAGAATACTATACACTATCCCTTAATAACCTCTCTCTTAACATTTTTACCATTATTTGAAACTTATCCTTAACTGCACCTCATTTTTGAGTTGCAGATAGTCCTCACCAAATCTTTTGTCTATTTGATTCCACCTGACTTAGGACTATATTTTTTTATTAAAAAAATATGGGGTCAATAAATTAGGTGGTTACAAATTATTTAAATGCAATTTTTTACGAATTGTTATTGTATGTTCATATAAAGGGCCACATGAAGAAGGCCCCTGGGGCTCATTTCTTTGTAAAGCCCATTAAAATCCAGCCCACATGGAAGGACTAAGATGCCCATCAAGCATACTCAACATATAAACATCCTTTGTCGGGATCCCCCGAAGTAAAATTACCCGTACACACAGTGTAGCCAAAAAAAAAGCCCAACAAACAAGATTCAGTACAGCGCACAAACGAAAATGAGCAAAAAGTGTGGAAGTGTATGTCGGTATCGTCGGGGGTTAAAAGAGTAAACCCGAAAACCTTAGGGTTTATGTGGGAAATCCCATAAGGTTTATTTGGGTTTTTTTGCACCACATGGGTCAAAAGTGGATCCACTTTGTCCTGGTCATATCTTAGTTCCACATAAGACAACTTCACCAAATGTATGAAAGATATATACATCCCTTAAAGGATGGTGCCATTCATTCTTGCTCATTCCTTTTCTCACTTAAATCTATTGAAAACAACTCTCTACACCGCAAGGATGCGGTGGATGCATGATTTTTTTTACCAAAGATAGCAAAGCAGTCACATCGAATATCTCTTCCGTTTCCTTTGATTTGACAAACATGCTGTTTTTAGCAAAGATTCTCGGCTGCACTGCATGTTATGCGGTGCAGATAGCAAACCTCAATCTATTTTGTGCTCTCCGTTCTGTTCCGACTCTAAATCAAATCAATCAATCACAGCATCCTGGTAATCTTCATTTGCACCGTTTCCTTTCAATTATGATCTACAACTTTCCCAATCTAAATCAAATCAATCACAGTATATCGAGAATGAGTCAAAATAGATAGAATTGACCTCAACTTTTCAGATACAGCTAAGGGCCTAAGGGCCTGTTCTTTTACACGGAATAGGGCTGGGAATGCAAATATGGTCACTGTTCATCGACTGTTCACGCGATTTCTCCCCTCAATTCCCTTCGTTATGTTCTTTTGCGTAAAAAGCAAATGGTGGAATTGGCCGACGTGGAGGAGGGGTTTTGGAAATCCATGGGGCTGTCAGAATGCCTTTGTTTTGGGTTGGAATACAAAGGAATGAGCAGATTTTGTGGGGCCCGCTGTCACTATCAAGCTCCTCTCTCTCTCTCTCCCTCTCCCTCTCCCTCTCCCTCCTTTCCACTTTCTCATTCCAATTCTTCAATCCCAAAAGAACACAAGAATAGAATGTTGACCGCACTTTCTATTTCAAAGCCCACTTTCCATACTCCATTCCACCCAAAAGAACACAAAACTCCATTTTCTCTCTCCTAGGAATACAAACTTTCCCCCCAATTCCATTTTTCCTATTCCAGCAAAAGAACATGCCCTAAATGTCACTAAGGGGCTGTTGTGTGAGAATGAGATTTTGTGAATGTTGTGAATAGTGTATCAGGGTTGGAATCTTAGAGAGAAAAACTAGAATTTTGTGTTTGTTTTGTTGGAAAGTGAGTTGGAAAGATGTGTCAAGAAGTCACACACAACTTTATCGTGTTTGTTTTGTTGAGAATGTTGTTTGAAGAAAATTGTTGTGGGGTCCACGGGGTTTAATACTTATTAAACTAAATATTAAACTACAATAGTTGATTATAATAATTAACTATTAAAAAAATTAAATGAAGTGCACGGTGTCCAATTCCATGTGAGAATTGGGAAACATTGTCAGATTTAAAAATAAAATAAAAATAAAAACCTTCTCTCCCGATTGGCTGAGAAAATGGCGGTTTTGTAGGGATTCTTGTTCGCGACAATCCGACTGCCACGGCGGACAAATTCCACGAAAAACAACTCCACGAAACGAACACGTGGCGAAAAAGACGGAAAAAACGCGTTGGAAAGTCGGGAATAGTAGCCCAACAGTACCCAAACAGTGTTATATGGCCATTTTCTTGCCCAAATAATCGAAAACGAACATGCCCTAAGGGTAGTGGGTGTAGATGTCGCCAATTGTGATGCTCTTATCCCCATGATGGCAGCATCGCAATCGCATGGCCACTAATTTTTCCTTTCTTAACTAAAGGCGCCAACAACGACTACAAGTGTGAGTGAGCCTGTCTACACACGCTCAACATGAACAAAGAGGAGTCTGGTCCGCTCTGAATTCAGGCCCGGCCCGCTCGTCTGCTGCTAGGTCCGGGAATGGCGGAACGAGTATCGAACTGTTCATATCTTGGTTTACGAGTGGTTCTCACAATCGTGGCCCCGCCTGTACGAATTATGCTTAACGGTATGTATGGAACCGGATCGACGTGCCCGTCCCAGAACCAGCGATCATGAAGAAAGATCATCATCTGGACCGATCATCACGACGAGTGGGTTAGAGAACTGGGCCATCCTGGACTTGAACCAGAGACCTCTGGATGTCATGGTTCCGGGGCGCCATGATCCTTCTATCTCAGGGTGGCAATTTAGGCCCACCGGGCCGGCCCGGCCCGGGCCCGGCCTGGGCTCAAAAGAAACCCGGGCTGGGCCGGCCCGGGCCCGGGTGGGCCAAAGCCAGGCCCGGCCCGGGCCCGGGTAGGCCGGGCCAAGGCGGGCCGGGCCGGCCCGGTTTTATAATAAAAAAATTAATTTTTTTTAAAAAACCTTAATAAAATTAAAACAAAAATAAAAAAATAGGAAAAACTTATAATCTAATATTTAAAAATCTAAAATATAGTTGTAAACATGTAAAAATTCCAAAAATATATATATATAACACTTCTAAAAAAAATTAATATATACCAAAAAATTTAATCCCGAAATTCTCGAAGGTCGCGGGTTGAACCTTTAAATTTTATTAATTGAAACTTTTTTGAGGGGGAGACATACGTTGGCCAGCCTTACCCCTCATACATTGGCCAAAAAAAGAAACTAATACAAGTAAATATATCAAGTCTCTGCTTCTGCTTCTTCTTCTTCTTCTTCTTCTTCAGAGTCTTCAGAAAGGTCGGTCTGATATTGGGTCCTCGATTCAGCCATGAACCAATCCTTCGCACAAACCGACGCTTCTACTATATCTGGCTTCAGCCGTGACCTCTTGTTGCTAAGAACACGACTACCTGCACTAAAAGCAGACTCCGAAGCAATAGTGGATATGGGTACGGCTAACAAATCACGAGCCATCATGGAAAGAATTGGATAACTATTCTTATATTGTTTCCACCATGACAGAACATCAAAACTCTCATTATTCAATTCTTCTTCAAAAAATGGACAAGAACTTGACAAATACCTAGACAGTTCATTAGTCGTGTCAGATGTTCTTTGCTTCTTCTTGCCCATAAGCAGGCGGACTCTGCTTGGAGCACTTGAAGATGCTTGAACATTAGATGTGTGTGCAGAACTACCATATCGTGTCTCATATACAGTAAAAAGTGATCGTAAGCTATTCTTAAAACTAGCTTTGTGTTGTTCTGCTTCAGCCTGAAGGTTCAAGTTTTCGTAATATGTATCTAAGAAGTCGAGTACTACATCCTCCTTAAACCGGGGATCTAAAACCTTCGCTATAGTGTATAGCAAAGGAACATGATTCCAATACTTACGGAGTTTAATCTCCATCTGTTCTATCATTGTTTTAAGGTCTGGAGTCCTAATAGTGTCATTATCTCTATGTTTTTGTATAACTTCAGAGATCACTGCTAATTGGTCTAAGCCTAGAACTGAAGTAGAGTAGTACATACCAGAAAACTTGTTTGTTGTCATGTAGAAAATTTCAAAAAAAAATCATAAAGTTCACCTATAATTAGCCACTCATAATCACTAATTTCATAATCACTATCATTTGCAAGGTATGCACTTGCAAACTCACTAAGTTGGGTTCTATTCTGTCTCATACAACGTATCATTAGATACATTGAATTCCACCTATAGGGGGGACACTAAATTTAAATGCCCTATAAGGAAGTTGGTTACTACGACAAAACTGCCTATATTCCCACTTTTTTGTGAATTAGTGTAATTAAAAGCATAAGGTTTCTAGCCTTTTCCAGATAAACAGAAGCAAGTTTAAGACCATCCTGAACTGCTAAGTTTAAACATGGCATGCACATCGTTGATGAAAAATTAACCCATCTAGATCTGGGTTCCATTGACGTTGCAAAAAATTAATGGCTAAAGTATTATTCGAAGCATTATCAAAAGTAATTGTAAAAATTTTTTGCTCAATATCATAATCATGACAAATATTTTGCAAAGTCTTACCAATAAATTGTCCCTTGTGTGCATGCTCTAAAACCTTAAAACCAATAATTCTTTTTTGAATGATATAATCATCTGTAAAATAGGCCGTAAGACACATGTATGATGCACCCCATTTTGTAGTCCATATGTCAGAAGTTAATGAAATCCTACATTCTAAATTAAGAAAAATCTGATACAATTTTGCATGTCCTTCATGAAAAATAGTCATACAATCATTTCTAAGGGTTTTCCTAGATAATTTTCTAAAAGCAGGGTTAAATGCATTTTGCTGTAATCATTCTAATTCTGGGCTTTCAGCATAATTTAGAGGTAGTTCTTTGCATAAGACAAATCTCGCCATCTCTTTTCTCATATTTTCAACAGAATATGAGAAAGGAGTAAGAGAGGAAGACGATGAAGATAAATTTAATGTTGCTTGTCTAGCATCTTTTTTAACATGCGATTTCATGTGTCTTAGCAGATGTGAAGTGCCGGCAGTATGTGCGGCAGCAAAACTAGTTCTACATATCTTACAAAAGGCACGAATTTGTTCGATGTCATTACTATCTTTTACCATTTCACGTGTAAAGTGTTCCCAAACACCGGACTTTGGTCCTTTCTTTTGGGTTTGTGTAGTAGGTGCAGGCATATGTGAAGCAGGTGTTGATGTTTGTGCCTGTGAACTTGTGTACGTGTGAGCAGCATGCGAGAAAGGTGAATGTGCAGGTGGTGGCATGACGGGGCTAGGATTATTAGTAACCCCATAGTTATCAGGTTCTTGTGTTTCAATATTTGCTATATCAGCATAGTTACCACGTAGTACATCAGCATAATATTCATAATCGGCAGTATTAGTTTCATCATCTATATTAAAATTCATATTTATCTTCCTAGACGGTCCTGCCATGATGCTAATCTAAAATTTATACTACAGAAACCTGTTTGAGTATGCCCGGAGTTGTAGATCCCGGTAGTAGCTAACGACCGTCGAGGGAAGCTTGCACGGTATTAGCGAGAGACCGGACGTAGCGAATTGGAGTAGCGAGACGGTAGCCGATAGTAGCGAGATTGACGATTGTAGAGACGGTAGACGGAGATAGACGGTAGTCGCGAGAGTTGTAGAACACCGGGGAGAGAGGATTTTATAGAATTAGAGTTTAGAGATATTTTGAGGGTAGAGAGGAGTGTGGAGATTTTGTGAGTGAAGAAATAAGGGGGGAGGGGGGGTTTATAGGGATTTTTGTAGGTAAAAAACAAAAAAATTAAAATTAAAAAAAAGGAGCCGTTGCCAAACGGGCAAATATGCCCCAGCCCGGGCCGGGCCAGGCCGGGGGAGGCTCCCCCAGCCCGGCCCTGGGGCCGGGCCCGGGCCGCAGCCCGGCCCGGGTTTTGGCTTCCGGCCCGGAACCCGGGCCGGGCCGACGGGCCGGCAGGCCCATGGGCCAAAATGCCATGTTGACTTCTATCTGGAACAATCGAGGGCACTCTTTACCACCATCTGAAATGCATGAAACTTCGATTGGCGGGAGCCAATCCATGAAGATTCTCCCTTCTCTTACGTGCAATTCCCCTCTTTCGGTAAGCATCCAGTATCTCAGCAAATGAACATTTCTCTAAGCTTATCCTGTAGCTTATCCACTTACACATTTATTGTTTACAATCATTTATATGCGTGTTAAAAACAAGACTCGTGATGTGAACCAAAATCAACTTTTATTAACGCAAATTGAAATCTACACAAAATATAACAGATACAATGGCCATCGCCACCTTCGAAACTTAAAAGCCTAAAAGCCGTAACATGTGTTCCATACAACCCAACACTCAATTGCTTAATCATCAGATCATCAAACATTTTTCCATTTGAAGGGGAAGCCCTAGCTTGGACCCTAAGTCTGCATCCCTAAGGGCCTGTTCTTTTGAGTGTAAACGAGGGGAATCCCACTTTTTTCACTGTTGTGAACAGTGTTTTGGGGGAAAACCGATTGGGATTCCCCAAACCCGTTCTTTTGCTTTCCCAGCGTAAAGGGATTCCCAAAACCTCTTTCCCTCTCTATTCCCCTCTAAAAAGAAACTAAAATGAGGGATTTCATGAGGAATTCATTTCTCCTCCACTTTCTCCTTCCACTTTCTCATCCAAAAGAACACAAAACAAATATTTTCTCTCTCTTGATTCCTTTATTCCACCCCCCCCCCCCCCCCCCCCCACCCCCCCCCCCCCCCCCACACACACACACACACACACACACATTCCCCAACCCCATTACACTCAAAAGAACAGGCCCTAACCGACTTGGAATAATGTGGCTATCAGTGTTTCTAGAAACCCTAACCACTAACCATGCTCAGTCGGGTCGGGTTTGGATTGGGTACAAATTCTCATTTAGGCCCACAAGTCCAACACGGAGGCATCAATGCTACATCATGGGGCCCTAAAAAAGGACTGTCACATTATCACCAAGCAACAGAAAACTATAGCCTTAATGACCGTGAACCAAAATAAGCATTAAAACAAAATGTAGCCTAGATTTGTTTAACTTTGTACCTGGTATCAACCAACCAACATAAAGGCCTTCGGTCTGCATCCATGGGGCAAAGAGAATCAAAACTCGAAACTTCTAGCCTCTGGTGTTATCAATGGATGGCAAGAGAACACTACACGTCGGCACCCACAAATTACTCCACTTATATTTGTCGACTCGCCTAACCTAAGGTCCAAATCCTAGCATATGCCACGAAAATGAAAGAATTAAAATGTGTGTTGACACAACACGACACTAACACCTTCAAAGAAAAAGAACCATGAGCACTTGTTGTTAGGGCAACAACATCACACTAATGGACGCAAAGAGTGCTTTATCCTATGAATCCTATTCTTCGGCTATCCCCCAAGCTTGCATTTCCCTTTTATCAATTGCCCTAAAAGAGATCAGGGCCAACATTATTTGATTCTCTTGCTCTACAGTACAAATATTCTTTCCACTAGACCAGCTGACCAGTTGACTGCACAAATAAATGACAAATGTAAGTCACTTCCAGCTCATAAAGCCAAAAAAAGAACTAGGACATTCTATTGTCTTCTTGGCCTCAGTCAAGACCCCATAGTTTCTCAAGCAACACACACTCAAAACAAACAACAAATCTAAGCAATAGTTAGTCCCCAGCAACAAAAATCCAGGTCGAGCTCAAACCAACAATAGCCCCATCTTTCTTTCTACCATCGGCAGGAGACAAGGAAAGAAAGGCAAAAGACAAACAAAAACTCCCAACACCCAAAAAATCCCCATAGAAAAAAGCAAACCCAGCACCTACAGCAAGCACAAAGTTAAGGTCCAAGCATGGTTTACCTAAAACTTATAGTCATCATCATCTTTGCTCTCCAGCATCACGCAAAAGGAAGCAGCACTTTCATCTATTCTGGCTGCTCTCCCTCCATGTTTCAGCCCAACTCTATCTACCAATCCAATCTCAACAACCTCCTGACTTCTATTGCGTTCTCAGCCTCCCAAGCCTCCTACAACAGCTACGCCATCGGAAACGACTCGGCATCCCCCTCCGACTCATCGGTCTATGGCCTCTACCAGTGTCGCAACGACCTGAGCTTCCCAGACTGCGTGGAGTGCGTCAGGAGTGCCGTAGGCCAGATCAGCCTCGTCTGTGCGGGGTCTTATGCCGCGTCCCTCCAGCTTGACGGCTGCTTTGTCCGATACAGCAACGAGAATTTCCTAGGCAAGCTTGATACCTCGCTTGCCTACCGCAGATGCAGCGCAAGAACTACCGATGATGGAGAGTTCTTTCGAAGAAGAGATGATGTTTTAGTCGACCTCCAGAATGGGGCGAGCTATCGGGTGAGCAGCTCAGGCACGGTGCAGGGACATGCGCAATGTTTAGGGGATCTGAATGCAGCAGACTGCGCCAGTTGCCTGTCACAGGCAGTTGGGCAGTTGAGGAACGTATGTGGTTCGGCACTGGCAGCAGATGTGTTCCTAGGACAGTGTTATGCAAGATATTGGGCTTCAGGCTATTACCTACATTCATCTAAAGGTGACCCAATCAACTCAAAACTAATTTCCTTCTGTTTATTCGCTACACAGGTCCCCTTTACTCTTTTTATTTAAAATTTAATGGTGGATTTGGTAGGAACAATGAGAAATTATGAGTGCTTTGATTTGTCGATTAATTAAGAAGTCTACGGATATTGTATTGGATATCTAGATGTATGGAGTCTCAAGAAGAGAGTAGCGAGTAAATAAATCTACATTGGATCTCACCAATCGCCCCATCAATCCTCCTGATGCGGTCATTTTTTAATTAAAAAAATTGAGACGAAATACTCTAGAGAACTAGAACAACTAGTATGACACTTGAAGAACAAGCCTTCAAAACTGCCAATAATAGAATAGTTAGGAATATGGAACAGCAATCTGTGTCAACGGCTAACATTTTGCTGGTCGAGAAGAATCCAGGGCAACGTCTGCACCCGGGTTGAGACCACAGGAATTGCTTTGGATTAGGACCTAACTGCTGACAATTTAAAGATTATCATTGCGACCTATTTGGTGGGTGATGCATCTTTACCTTCCCTTTAGCTGAAAGAGAATAGTGGAGGAATTTGTTCCTCTATAAAGGGTACAAAAGTTGTGCTGAGAAACAAAAGCTAAGATTCCAAGACCTAGACTAATCTAAAGAATCCATATACAATGTGATTTTCGTAGTTGGTTCATCATAGGTTATTGTGTACCGATATATGATTCATATGACAACAGGCTATTGACGTACTAAGATCGCAGAGAATTGGGTTTTTACTTTTACATAATCAAAATGGCATGTTGAAAGTGTATATGTGCTTATAGAGTATTTCCAAAGAACTAAGAAGGAAAAAAATACTATAGCTCAGTCATAAAAGAAGTGGAACAAAGTATTAGGCAATTAAAATACAAGCAGCCCAACCATAGGAAAAATGAATGAGAGACTATATGGCCAAAGCATGAAAAATGAGTGCATCTGTAGGAAGTTGAAAGATTGCAGAATGTGATTTTCGTAGTTGGTTCACCATAGGTATTGTGTTATGATCTATGATTCACAGAACAATTGTCTACTGACATACTAAGATTGATGTGGATTGGTTTTACTTTTACATAATCAAAATGGCATGGTGAAAGTGTATATGTGCTTATAGGTCGGTCATAAAAGCCATGGATCAAAGTATTTGGCAATTAAAACACAAGAAGCCCAACCATAGGAAAAATGAATTAGACAATATGGCCAAATATAGCATAAGAAACGAGTACATCCGTAGGAAGTTACAAGGATAAAATGAGAGGACCACTATGAAACATTGGCCATTTGCCTACTAGTGAATTTCATCATCTTGGTTGTTTCAACAATTATTCACAAGCATCATCCATGTTGTCAAGTGACGTGCCATCATCATTAGGTTGCATTGGAGGGTAACAACAAAGAACCACACAGTTTACATCGTGATCACCTGTGAGAAATGTAATCGTTGTTGATCAAAGTTAATGATACTCAGGTTTGATACCAGAACCACAACTTAACCTCACAACATAACTTCACAAGCCTGAACGTAGGCTTGCGAGTTGCGATATCAAATGGACCCTGATCCAGATATGTAATTTGCTTCATACATTAGATTATGAAGTTCTTACTTAAAATGTGTTGGAATAAGAAATAGTTACAATAGGCATGTAATTATTTATATTACCGAACGCACAAACAAGATGTAACACAAAAAACTAAGCCAATGCATACAGACCCAACAACTAATTTACAAAAATCAGGTCAATAATTTATAAACATATTAGAAATAGTAACGGTGGCACATGGTTATGTTATATAAATGAAACCACAAACCGATAGTGAAAACTGATAGACTCGGGGTGCGGCAGCTAAAGGGCTAGTGCAGAAGTGCGCAAAACTGTTATTTTGGGTGTCAAGGGTAAAACTGTAATTTTGGGTGCCAGGGGGGCAGACCTGTAATTTCTGAAAAATTAGCTTATTATATTAAAGGGTGGATGGGGTAGTTAGGACGGATGCAGAATTCGAGAGACGAATTAAAAAATGATTAGGAGTAGGAACCCTAGATTAGTGAGAGTGTTAAGCCTTCCTCTCGGAATTGATGGGCCTATGAGAGCGATTCTCCTCTCAAATTGAGGCTAACTGTCCGAGTATTCCCAATTGCATCAACAAAAACCCAATTGTTATCCCCAAATCCCTAGAAAATCCTATTAAATTGGTCTCAAAGCGGTTCGATCTTGATGGCACGAGGAAAGTTAACGTCTTGAAAAAAAATTGGGAAGCGAGATGGAGATCCTCAAGAATCGACATCAAAAGATTACGAAAAAGGTGGACAAGTTGAAGTATAAATTTTCTACAATGGAATCCATGTTGAAAGAACTCTTGGAGCTCGGTTGCCACCCTCGACTTGAGAAAGAGCCGACGAAGCCAGATCTCAACGAATATGAAGTCAACTATGCAGATCAGGTGCAAACGGTGGCATCTTTGCACAATGACATGGAAAAAATCATCTCTTCTAAAGATGAGATCCATAAGAAGGGTGATCCAACATCTGATCAACGATGACAACTACGAAGCAGATCTAGTGCAAAAGGGACCACCTTTGAACAAGAGAATGTGGAAAGCCATCAACTTCCAGGAGGATCTGCTTTCGGATGATGGATCGTGCGCGTGGGACAAAAACCCTCCCCAAAAATCATAGGAGGGAGCACCCGAGGAAGTAAACCAGGGGATGCCTTTGCGGGCCCCTATGAGGCTGTGACCCCTGGGTGAACCGCCCAGAGGCCGTCGTGCCCCTGATGGGCCCTTGTTTTAAGGGGGATGGCCTCTCAGGCCTCGACGACGACAGTTCCTTGAGCCCAATGGACCTTCAGGTGGGGTTGCTATCACTATGACATCTATCCAAGCTTCGTTGAGGGCGATGAAGACCTCAGGTGGCCTGATAATAGCAAAGGGGGCATGTGAGGCTTTGGCTGGATCACATGAGGCTCACAAGGGAGCGATGGCCCATGAGACAGCGATGGGGCCCGAGGGAGGCCGGCGACAAACCACAGGATGCTACTACCTTTTGGGGGACAACGACGATGTCAGTGGAGGTTTCTGGGGTTTTGACTTAGATAGAGGAGACTCGTGGTGGTTTAACGACGGATGGGGAGACGACGACACATTACCAGGAGTCCGGCGTCGAGATTTTGGAGGCCCCACAGCCACTCAACAAAATGTCTATCAGCAGTTCTACTGCGGACAACCCAATCGGGGAGTAGTATATGGCTTATGGGCGTTGACAACAAAATCCAAAAGCAAAATATACCAGTCTTTTGAAGGGGAGGAGAGCAGTATGTTACGACTCGGTCAGCTGTTTTGATGAAGATGGACTTCAGTCAGAGAATGAATTGACTTCGGTTTCACACCCTATTTGATCAGGCTCTTTCACACATTTGAGCTTTCAACCTTGCACTCTGCCTTACACCTAGGATTCCCAACTTCCTCCCATTTCAATAGATAGAATAGAACCTTTTCCATTCCATTTCATATTCTATTTGAGAATTCTTTGGATGTGCTAGCTGCAAGTCTTCTTTCAGCTTTTATAGATGGGTATACTGGATAGAAAGATACTTTGATGTGAACCGTCTAACAGAGAAGGAGAAGCTAATGGCATAAGATACCTGTTTGGAAAGAAATGCTCTGACCTAGTTTCAATGGAGGAAGCAGAGAGTGACTGATTGCTGGACCGATTTCAAGACACTCGGAGGAAAGATTTATACGAACAGCTCCTTGCCCTCAAACAGGAGGACACCGTCAGAGACTACATAGACTACATGGAGAGATTCGAGATGCTCTCGGGCCGAATAATTGGGATTCCTGAAGCGGTGTTGGAGAGAAACTTTATGAAGAGACTTAAGGCAAACATTAGAACTGAGCTACGTATACCAAGGCCAAGAAGGCTAGGAGAGACGATGGAAATAACCCAAATAGTGGAGGACAGGAATATCACGGAGCGGGCTGCCAGGAGAACGTTGAACGGGGTCACATCCTGCATAAATACTTCGTTGGAGATCTCGAAATCCCTGCCAGGAGGATGTCAAACAATCCAGGTTAAGAACAACGAGACAATACCTGACAATAGGTTCAAGCGTCTCACGAAGGCGGAGATCCAGAATAAACGCAAACTATGACTATGTTTCCGCGGTGACGAGAGGTTTGGGCTAGGATTGCCGTGATCGTACTCTCCAGGTGATGATGGTCGAAGATGAAGAGTGTGAGAGCATAGCAGCTAATGAGATAAGAGCCATGAGAGGATGAACACCCTCATTTGGAGTAACATGCCCACACAGACTTCATGACATCACCTTGAGAATAAGGTGGTTCTTTGGAGACGAATTAATGATAGGCTTGGAGTGCGACAACTAAAGGGCTAGGGCAGAAGGCAAAACTGTAATTTGGATGTCAGGAATCAGGAGCAGATTTGTAATTTCTGAAAAATCAACTTATTATATAAATAGTGGATGGAATAATTAAGGGCGATGCTGAATTTGAGAGAAGAATTGAGAAATGATTAGGAGTATGCACCCTAAATTGGTAGGAGAGTTAAGCATTCCTCTCAAATTAAAGGCTAGGAGAGATGTTGATAAAACTCCAAGAAAATCTGAAATTTTTATTGAGTGAAACTGACAATAAAATAAGATAAATGGCTACAATAAAGAGGTAACCCCCCTCCCAAGACGTCAATTGATAAGGGACATCCGCACCTTCCTGTAGAACTCGAAAAACTCTCTTCTCACAAAATTATCAAAATATGCATGCCCTAGGGCCGGCCGGCCATCCCCCTTTAATACCAATCCAATTATTAGCAAATTACAAGTTTACCCCTATCACAAATAAAATAATAGAAAATAAGCCTAATGTTGCGAATACGCCCCTGAATCATGCGGTTGAGCCGGCTCCTCCTCTGGTTTGCCGCCTAAAGTAGGTGATGAGCCCATCACTACTCCCCCAAAAGAGCCACCTTGTCCTCAAGGTAAATATCAGGAAACTGTTGTGCCATAACGCCCAACTCTCAGGTGTTCTCGTGCTCCGGTAAGTCTTTCCAGCGAACCAACACTTCTCGCTCCCTAGCGTTTCCTTTACGCACCCCCTTCAACTCCTCAGGCTTCAAGAGCACATCCACATCCTCCGTCAATGTCTCTGGAAGTGAAGAACACGATGTATGTTCGCCAATCGCCTGTCGTAGCTAGGACACATGGAATACTTGATGGATAACATATCTTGGGGCAACTTCAATCTTAAGCAACTGGTCCCACCTTCGCATTTACCTCATAAAACCCACAATATCTGGGGGAGAGCTTCTCATTCCTTCTATGGGCTAGGCATTTCTGTCTATAAGGACGCAATTTTAGATACCACATATCTCCCACGTCGAACTGCACGTCCCTGCAATGTATGGCAGCCCTCACCTTCATGATCTGCTGAGCTCTAGCCAGATATAGCTTCAGCTCCTCCAAAATCCGATCTCTCTCCGCCAAGTACTGCTCCATATCCGAAACTGGGGTCGTCTCCTGCCCATAATGCAACAAGTGTGAAGGGTCCCGACCATACAATATCCTTAAAGGAGTCGTCTGAGCTGTTGTATGATATGACATATTGTACCAATACTCTGCCCAGGCCAGCCAACGGGTCCACTCCTTTGGGCTCTTTGAAGTGAAGCACCGTAAGTAAGTCTCAAGGCTCCTATTGACAAACTCAATCTGGCCGTCCGTCTGTCCGTCTGGGGATGGTATGATGTGTTTTGCTTCAACACCGTGTACTGGAGTCTAAAAAGCTCCTACCAAAATCTGTTCAAAAACACCTTGTCCCTATCGGAGACAATGAACTTATGCGGCACATGTAAGCGAATGACCTCCCTAAGAAATACCCCCGCCACTGAAACTGCGCTATAATGATGCCTAAGTGGTATGAAATGTGCATACTTGCTGAGGCGGTCTAATACAACAAGTATCACTGTGAACCCTCCAGACTTAGGCAACCCATCAATGAAGTCCACGAATAGATCCTTCCAGACCCGTTCTACCAAGGATAACGGCTGTAGTAAACCTCCAGGGGCCATCGACATGTACTTGTGACGCTGGTAAATGTCACACTCCGTCACCATCTTCGCCACATCCTTCTACATCTCCTTCCAATAGACCTCCATCGCTACTCTCTTATAAGTCTTGAGGACCCTAGAATGTCCCCCAACGACGCTGCTGTGAAACTCCTGGAGAATAGCTGGAATGTGTGTGGATGACCTCGGTATCACCAAGCGCCCATGATGAATCAATCTCCCATCCTGCAAAGTATAGCCTGGGTGATCCTTTGATCCCTGCAACAGTGCTGCACGGATGTCTGTCAACTCCTGGTCCTTCTCAACCTCTCGCTGCAATGGCTCCCAATTTTGTAGCACCGAAACCGACAAAGGTGCCAAGTGTATATCATCATCCCGCCGTAACAGTGCATCTGCAGCCTTGTTCTCCAGCCCTGGACGATACTGCCTCAAATCTATATCCCATAAGCTTCCGTAACCACTTCTGATGTTCTTCTGCTACCATGTGCTGCTTAAACAAGTACTTGAGACTCCTTTGATCTGTGCGAACAAAGAAGCTCCGCCTCAATAAGTAAGGTCTCCACTTCTGAATGGATAGGACTATTACCATCAGCTCTCTCTGGTAAACAGACTTCAATCTAGCTCTCGCTGTCAGTACATGGCTATAATAGGCAATAGGTCGTTGATCCCGCATAAGCACCGCTCCCAGTCCATGTCCCGAAGCATCTGCCTCCATGATAAAATGTCTAGAAAAATCAGGTAACACCAACACTGGTACGGTGGTCATGGCCTTTTTCAAGGCCTCAAATGCTAATGTCGCCTCGTCACTCCAAACAAACTGGTCCTTTTTAGCAGCTCCGTGAGTGGCCAAGCGATCGTACCATAACCGTGCACAAACCTCCAGTAGTAGTCTGTAAGGGCAATGAACCCCCTCAGCCCCCAGAGGGTAGTGGGACGCGGCCAGTCCAGCATCGCTGCTATCTTCGTCCTATCAGCTGCTACTCCCTCTGAGGACACCATATGTCCCAAGTACTCCACATGTGGCTGCCCAAATAGACACTTCTCCATGTTTGCATGCAGCTGGTGGTACTGCAACTCCTGAAAGACTACCTGCAGATAGTCCAAGTGCTCCTCCACGGAACGACTATACACAAGGATATCATCGAAAAACACCAGTACAAATCGTTTGAAGGGCGAAATACCTTATTCATCAAAACCTGGAAGGTAGCAGGTGCGTTAGTCAAGCCAAAAGGCATGACTAGGAACTCATAATGGCCTTCATGTGTCCTAAAGGCAGCCTTAGACAATCGCATCCTGATCTGATGGTAGCCGGATTTGAGGTCAATCTTTGTAAAAATGGATGAACCATGTAACTCGTCCAAGAGCTCGTCAATCAGGGGTGAAACTTATCAGGCATCGTCTCCTTATTTAATCACATGTAGTCTACACATAAGCGACAACTCACATCCTTCTTCACCAGCAGCACATGACTGGAAAAAGTACCCACTGGGCTGGATAACACCAGCATGGACCATCTCCGCCACCATCCTCTGTATCTCATCCTTCTGCGCGTAGGGTCTCACGCTGACAGGAGACATGCCCTCTCGCAGAACTATGGCGTGCTCGTGATCTCTAGGCAATAGAAGACCTCGATGCTCCTGAAACCCTCCTCAAACTGTTCCAGTAACGCCTGCACCTCCCCTGGGATAGGCTGCCCACTACGACCTCAGCTCCACCATCTCCTGCTAACGTGTCTAGCTCCACCAAAAAACCATCCCCCTCTGCCTGGATGGTCATCAATATGGTCTTCAGCGAGACCAAGGCTCTGCATAGACTGGGGTCCCCATGTACTACCACTGCTCTCTCTTCCTCGTGAAACTCCATCCTGAGCAGCTTCCAGTTCACCTTCATCTCTCCCAGCATCTGTAGCCACGTCATGCCCAAGATGACATCTGTTCTCCCCAAGTCTAAGGGCAGGAAATCTGCTAGCACCTGCAGTGTCAGCACCAGCCCATGGCACACTCATCGGCTGCTCTCCTTCTTGCCAGTCCCCATCATGACACTGAAACTGCCAGTTTATAAGCTGAAGTTCATGCTGCTCCACCACTCTTCTATAGATGAATGTGGGTCGCCCCACTGTCAATCAGTACTGTCGCCTCATGGTCATCGATATGTCCTCTCAACTTCTTGGTATGGTTCGGTGTGAACCCTGCCACGGAGTTTAGGGACACGTCCACGTCTAGCTGACGGTCCTACGTATCCTCCTCCTCGATGGTCTCGTCCTCAACATCAATTTCATCATCCTCGTCCTCTAGTAACAGCACATGGAGCGTGCATCCTGCGCACCTGTGTCCTGGAGTGAACCTCTCATCGCACCTGAAGCAGAGCCCCTTCTGACGCTTCTCCCTTATCTCTGCGTCTGTCATCCTCCTAAACTGCTCCCCTACCGGTGGTGCACTACTCTTCTCTCCAGCCTTCTCCTTATTCGCCTTATCTGTCCATGTAGCTGCCTTCGGCCCCCCTGCCGCTACTGAAGCTTCACGCTGAACCTGCCCACCCCAACTACCCATGGCTCTCCTCTCCCCCATCTGGTGGTCCTCTACCATCTGTGCCATCTCCATGACCACCATCCCCTGAGGCTTGTATGGGGGAATACCTGAGCGAATAATGGGCTTCAGGCCCTTCATGAAAGTACCATCCAATGACTTAAGAGACCCCTCTTACTCACCCTGAGAGGGTCTCAAATCTCTCTATATACACCCTAATAGACCCGTCCTGCCTGAGTGCGAACAACTGCTCATGTAGGTTCCCCATGTGAGGCTCCCGAAACCTCTCCAATATGCGGTCATTGATCTCCTCCCAACTGCAAAATGAGCGCTGCTGCTCCCTTCACTGATACCACCCTAGAGCCTTACCTCCCAGACATACTGTCGCCGCCTCCAACTTCTGTGCCTCAGTCATACGAGATAAAGTAAAGAACCTCTCCACCATGTAAATCCACGCATGTGGATCCTTCCCCTCGAATATGGGCATTTTCAACTTCCGTACTCTGTTGTCCACCCTAAAGTGTCCCTGGTCTGCTCTTACGTCGTGATGTCTCTGGCGGTTGGGATGGTAAGTGTATATGTGCCCTTCGAAGCCCTCCCTGGGCCTCCGTAGTCTTCCCAATCATCACCTCCTCCATATGCCCCTCTCCCTTCATCTTCGTAGTTGCCGTCCCCTCCTTCATCGGGATAAAAACCATCACCGTGTACAGGTCCTAAATAGCCGTGAGACAACTGAAAGTGTTCCTTGTAGCCCTGACGCGTCTACGGAGGGCGTTGGGCTGTTGTTTGGCCTGCATATGGTTCGGAAACCCCCCAGCGGCTGCCAGGGGCTCTGCAACCCAACCCCCCTGGCGGCTGCCTGGGGCTCGCTTGGGGCTACCGAGCCCCTAGAAGACCCTGCCGGGGCTACCGACGGCCCCTCTGATGGACTGGGCAGGATCGACCGACCCTGTTGGAGGCCGACAGGATTCGGTCGACCCTGTCGAAGGCTGGACTGGGCGGGGCGGCTACCCCCGCCCCTGTTCTGCCCCCCCCCCCCCCCCCATCGCGTTCAGTCTGGGGGTTCGGACGGCTACTCTCAATGCTCTGTTAATATCCGAGATTTCCTCCTCTATCCGAGCCCCTCCTTCATCCTTGAAGTAAACGTCGGCGTTGGAAAGCAAACCCACATCATAATTCTCCATCTTTTCCTTCCTTTTCTCCAAAGGTGGCACCTTTTTTGAAGGATTAGAGTTTGCGCCGTCGTTCCACCCTTCGCCGTAAGGATCGAACGTTGAAAGATGATTTGCGCGAGGGCCTCATCTTGTTTGTCTTGCTTAGCCGAGATCTTCTCCATGATGGCCGTCTACTGTGATATCTCCCCGCCGTGCTCCGTTAGGGTTTTCTGCATACTCTCAATCTCACCTTTGAATTTCTCCTCCACCACATCGATTTCCTTGCCTCTTGTTGCCGTCGCCATGGATCGACGTGCTCTGTTACCAAATTGATAGAACTCAAAAGAAGTCTGAAATTTTTATTGAGAAAAATTGAAAATAAAATAAGATGAAGGGCTACAATAAAGGGGTAACCTCCCTCCCAAGATGCCAATTGATAAGAGACGTCCGCACCTTTCCGTAGCATTCGAAGAACTATCTCTTCTCTCACAAATTATCAAAATATGCATGCCCTAGGGCCGGCCAGCCATCGCCCCTCTAATATCAATCCAATTATTAGAAAATTACAAGTTTGCCCCTATCACAAATAAAATAATAGAAAATAAGCCTAAAGGTTGCAAATGCGCCCCTAAATCATACGGTTGAGCCAGCTCCTCCTCTGGTGTGCCGCCGAGAGTAGGCGATGAGCCCATCAGCTGTCCTCCTTTCAAATTGAGGCCAACTATCCTTATATCCCCCATTTCATCACTAACTCCTATTCGTATCCCTAAATCGTTAGAAATCCTATTAAAACATATCTAAACCAAAAGTTTACACCAATCAGTAGAAGCCCAGTTATTAATTAATAAACATGATTTCTTTTACTATTTTATCCTATGTGGGACTAATTCTTAACAAAATAAACAGTCATCTTTGACATTTCTTCTCAAAAAGAAGATCTCTAACATTTAATTTCATGTATAAAGTTTATCACCATATCTTCAATTAGGAGCACCACATTGACAGAAAACAACACTCGCAAGACTTGTTTCGGATGTAAGCCCCCTTTCTCAATCCATACCACTCCTTTCTTAATCCATACTCTCCTGCATATGTCAAAGGGATGGTGACATATATTAGAGAACTCGGTTTCGATTTCGATCCTTCCACACACAAAAATTGGCTTCAAAAAATTTCGCTATTTTCCTTGGTTTCGTTTTAAGTTTCGGTTTCAAACTTATCAATATTTTTTTGTATATATTCGTATGAATATGTATTTGTACTAATTTTTAAACTCAAACCCAATTCCCCTCGAAGGCACGTAAGACACTTAAAAGCCCCCCTCCTCTCTGCTCTCGAGTGCACCTTCATCGACCAAAACAAAAGGAAAAATAATAGTTGTGGTTGCGGAATAGGAAGAAATAGCATCATCATCAACGGAAGAACAAGATGCGGCATCAGTGGAAGAGGAAGAAGCCGTAGACAAGTCATCCTCCTCTTCCTCTTCTAATTCTGTTAAAAATCATCAAAAAAGGCATTGCTTCTTATTCTTCTTCCATGTACTGCTTATGAGTCTTCCGTTTCTTCTTTTTTTATTTTTCTTTCTCTTATTCCAACCCATGGTTTTAGGTATCGGTTGAAACCCTAGGGTTTCAGCAGTTTCGTCTCGGTTTTGGAACTAATCGAGACAAAACTGTGGGAAAGTTCCGTTTTCGGCCGAAACGTTGCCGTTCTGGCTGAAACCGGCAAAAACAAGAAGAAAATAAAGAAAACAAGAAGAAAATAAAAACAAGAGATCTTGGGCTCGATCCCTACTACCAAAAAAAGAAAAGAAGAAGAAAAGCCGCAAGTCGCAACAGTAGATACCAAAAAAGAAGAAGAAAACGAAGAGTAAGAGTAAGAGGAAGGGGACTTAACTGCTCGCCACCCACAAGCCACTTGCCGCCGGCAACCGCCCGCTCCAACTGCTCCAAAATTTTCTGTTTGTCGTCCCCCGCTCTAAAACTTTCCCCAAATTTGAGTGTGAGAGAGAGACTGGCATGTCACGTAGGTGAATTGGTGCGATGTTGCTACTCACGTGTGGGTTGGTGAGCTGCTGCTACTCCCATTACACATATTTGCTAAACATAGTTCATTTATTTACAAGTCTGTCATTCTCTTTATAATTTTGGCAGACGTGTAAATAAATGCAATATGTTTAGCAAATTGTGTAATGTGAATAGCCTGATGCTAAACATGTGTACTGAGAACTTACCTTTTAGCAAAATGTGTAATATGTTAGGCAAATTATTTTTAGCTGGCAAATTATTTTTAGCAGTATGTGTACGTGTTTAGCAATGTGTTTAGCAAAATGTGTAATGTGAGTAGCAGGCTACTAGCAGCAAGTTCATTTTTGGCCCTAGATCAATGTCAAACTGGTAAATAAATGCCATATGTTTAGCAAATGTGCAATGTGAGTAGCAATCAATGCAAAATTATTTATGATTATAGATAAATATGAGTACACAAGTATTTGAAACTACCGAACAAAACAAAACTTGCTTGCAAAACCACCAAAACGGACAAAACTGATACCGAAACCTAAATTTTCGGAAGACCGAAACCGCGAACAAAACCGCGACCTAAAACCGAGACCGAAACCGCGACCTAAAGCCTTGATTCAACCACTACAACCAACGTTTCAGCAAAAGTTTCAGCCAAACCCAACCAATACCAGTAACATCTAAATGTTTTGTATGTTTTGTATCGGGACATTTCGAAACCGAACCGAAACCAAATGATTTCGACCGATACAGCATCCTTGCTTGAAACATTTCTGTCTACAAGACGTTCTCAAAACAAATGAATGATCAGGTTAAATATGATAATGCTCGAAACAAAGTTGAATGTTGACCCTCTAGTCGACACACTTTGCTGCAAAATGCTTATTTAATCATAATTCCATTTGCTTTTTTGAGCGCACAGAATATACAGATGATGACATTGGGAAAACAGTGGCAATATTTGTTGGCATATTGGCGGGCCTAGCCGTCATCACTGTCTTACTTTCCTTTCTCAAAAAAGCTTGTAAGATGCCTCTCCAAATAAAATCATGTATTCTTCTTTATCATCGTCAATATTTCTTGAGTAAAGCCAAACTAAATTCTTCCTTTTGCAGGCTAGCAGCAAAGCTAATGCCCATCGAATGGAGACCAAGCAAAATTATCTACTTCCCATTAACCCCATTCCCCCATAGCAGATGATGTCAAATAAGCTCTTGATCTGAGACTGCATCAAGCTGCTACAGGAGGGCGCCAGGCAACTTGCATAGTCGGCCAACCTGAGCATCATGCGGTGTATTTTTTTCCCAATGACAAACAGATGCAAATGTTCCGATATTTGATATGAATTTAGCAGAAAACAACATTAGAACCTATCGATCTTCATGTGACCTATTCTAACACTCTTCTATGCCAAGATGATAACAAATGTTGCCACCTCATTATAAACCCTAAACTAAAACAAAATGTAGACAAAGCTTGCTCATAAATACTAGATTCTATTGCACACAGAAGTAGATAGATACCTCCAACAACTAATTTACATATGTATAATAATTGTCTGTTGTAAACAAGGAACCTCATTTACATAAATAAGAACAGAAATATAAAGTACCTTCTCCTTATCTCTCCGAGTTTGCTGTAGTACTACATCAGGCACTGTATCCATGGATTAGTGGGCTCCACTTTGCTGAGTTATAGCTTCCACAGGCACCAATGCAGGCTTCCTCCATTGTGTCCAGAGGGATGCCCCTGTTGCAAATGTTTGCAAATGCCCGCATGTGCTTCATACCATACTGTGTGAGTGACCCACAGTGAGACTCAAACACTCGGACCTGCAGTAGAAATTTGATATTTTTTCAGACCGAAATTTCTAAACATAAAATAGAATATCTGAGAAAATGTAAGTTGAGGTACAATTTTCAATTTCCAAATTTCAGGGGACAAAAAACACTCAACGAATCTGGTATCATTTAGGTCAGTGCTAAGGATGACGGCAATGCTTGATAACCAAGCACCACTTATGTTTCTGTTTACACACATTTTCGGCCGCCCGTAAGCATCAACAGTATCAAAGACAGATTTAATGATGCAATACACAAGATTGAGGATGTTACCATTGATTTTAAACAGCTCCAATCATCAACAAGCGGTATACCAAAAGGTCTTGCAGTACCAATAACCGAGGAACCATTTTCTGCTCCAAAAATAAGCTTGCCAATAAGATCAATACTGCTATCGAGATGAGCTATGTGCACCATTTTCTCTGTCATCTCTTTGAGAATCTCCATCTTCTCTTTTGATTTCTCATCCAGTTGTCGGTACTGTAAAAAAGTTAGCAATCAATAACCTAAATGCTGCAAATAATTCATAAAATCAGTCAAAAGGACAACAACAACAAACAAGTCTTTAACCAACATTCTTGGTGTCCGCTAGCCAGTGGCTGGACAAAAAGTAATGAGTTGCACATAATGATATATTAAAATCACTGCTTAAGTGTACAACAAGCTGGTTCAATGCATTCATAAGAATTGCATTGCTTGACTGAAAAAGGAATAGGTTCCTATAGATATTTGGGATGACAGAGACGTCCAGATCCTCATCATAGACTATGATTGATTACAAGGGTCCAAAACAATTATAAGCAATTAACGTGAATGGCCTTAAAACAACATGCAGTGACTTCTTGACCTAGGTATTTTATGTTGATATGTGGGTATTGCGTCAACTATTCCCAATCATATTTCCAATTTCTTTAACTGTCATTAATATAGATTTTATAGATAAATTCGCTGCCAAACCCCCATATTTAATAAGTTCACTTTAATGATCCCAATTATCGTCATTTTAGGTACATCGGATAGTCTTAAGAGCTTTGAACAGGCTCAGATGACAGCACCAATCAAACATGACAGAAAGTGAAGAACATCTTTAACATTTTATTCAGGACAATTGTTCACTAAACAAAATCTAAAACACCAAGCCTTCAACTATCCAATGTATCCGGTCTGATAATGAAGAACAGTGAGAGAAATTGTCAAGTAAATTCCTGTTAACATCAAGTTTCTTCCTGGACTTGAATACTGTACCATCTCAACAAATAATCTACAGACCCAGTTTATACCCTGCTTTTTAGTTTCATTCCTTCTTAATGAATAAATTTCCCAACACAGAAATAAACATCTATTGGCCAATACATGCCATAAAACAAATAAAGATGTCTATGAAAAAACATTCACATATCAAAGCTCAACTACTACCTCTTGAAAGGAACGCAGTGACCCACCCAGACACACCCAGACACGAACATTTTATATCATTTAAAATTTTATCAATACCAAGGGGCGGACACAAGTTCAAAGAAACTCCAAGGAGCACATCCAGCTCACACAAATCAAATTGGATACTAGAATAGACATGGCTTGGATTTTGGAGAGTGAAAATCCATCCGCTCTATCCTCCATTTTCCTTGTTGTAAATGATGCCTTCACATAAAATATGTAAGGGTGGGATGCTTTCTTGTAATGGATGTTTCCTTGTCTAGTCATTTTTGTTATTTGGACACATCTCTATTGACTGCACAATTGTGAAAGGATTTCAGCAGTAAAGTGATGTATCCATTTGTTAGGATACATAATTCATTCTATGAAAACCTTAAAACCGAATGACCTCATGTTTCCATGAGTAAGCAATTAATCTTCTCTTAAGTTTCATACTAGACCTACAGGTGTCGCCCACAGATCCCCTCATGGGAACTAAATGATTCTCAATCCAATGTATTGGTTCTTGAGATCTCTCCTTCCGAGGTAGATGTGAACTACCCTGATTCTACTCTCCTAACTCGTGGAATTACATATTTCCTAATATTAACAAAAACTTGGGACTTCTAAACTTAGTTAGGTTACAAATTTACAAAGATTTTCCTCTCATACTTTACTGGATTGATACTAAAAATCAAAAATATATTAGCAGTCCCGGCTGTTACTCCCCAACTTGAGATGGCATAAAATGTAAATGATGCGGATGGTATAAATCAAGGTGTTTCCTAGATACATGATCCGATATGAACATCAAAATCTACTTCGCATGTCCTACATGAAACAACATAAATGTTACTAGCTTACAGAAAACACTAATCTACATGAACACCTCACGAATGTCTCACTGTTATTAAGAATATCCTCTAAATATGAAAACGAATCTTACCTAAGTTCACAAGTGATTAAAAATTAAAAAAAAACAAAAACACACAGAAGTTTCCACTGATCATATGTCATTACATAATAGACCCCCAAAAAAAAACAAAAACCAAAAAACAAAAACAAAAAAACCCCAAAACCCAAAAACAAAAAAAACGTGCAGAAAAAGGAAGAAGATAAGAAGATCGAATTTTACCCTGTGCCACATGAAGAGTAGATCGGCATCCCTCTGGTTGATTGCCCCAATGGGCTTTTGACCGAGACCAAGAACATTGTCACCATCATTGGCGTTGGAGGGATCAAATCCTTGATAGAGATATAGCTTCTCAGATTTGATGCCCCTGGTTCCATACTCCATGACATGAGATCCAGCACTGTAGGTGTTGTAGTTGGAGGTCCTCTCCTTCACAGTCTCGTATTGCTTGCTTATTGTCTCCTTCTTCAGGTTGTGGGTCTCACTGAAAGAGAGAGCATACATGAGGGAGATCAGAGCAGTTACTGGTGGGATTATCAGAGCACTTGCTGGGGGGATTTGCGGCCGAGGCTGTGAGTAACATTATGAGTTTGAGGGACATACAGAGAGGGAATAGGCGTTGGGGAAGGTTATAACTTGCATTCTTGCTTATTGCACGGGCTCAAAAAATATAATTATAAGAGTTTATAAGAATGCAAATCTAACAGATAAAGATTGATTTGTCAAAACAAACAAAGTTTTTCCCAATGGACAGTGTTAAAGTTATTTTAAATAAATATGTTGGTGATCATATATCAACATATCATGATACACGATAAACAAATCAAATATGCATATATTGAAATTATATCAAACCTAGCATAAATCTAATATCTGCACAGCGAAAACAATCAAATGTGTACATTACCATTTGGGTTCATCAACTAAATTGTTTATACTCACCATGCTGGTATTGCTTACGATCACGCCATCTTTTCTACGCCATGGGACGTCGGATGTGAATTCACAATGAAATAATAACAACTACAAAGAGATATAGATGGAAAATTATATATGTCAATAGAGCTAATGATTCCTCTTTATATAGGCTCCCAGCGCATACCACTCCTTACCTAGCTAGAATAAATCATGATTATTGGATCTAAATTGTGCATCTCACACTGACCCACTAATCTGAACCCCACAAAACCTTAGCATCCAAATTATTTGGAAGACAATGATTGCTATGTCAGCTATCGAGTCGACCTAGGGCTCACTGGTCAAAAGCCAAGCGGATCCGCTGCTGTGGGTCTAACACGTAATTAATTTAACATACTTCTACTCACACAAGTAGGCTTTACGAATGCCAAATTCAATCTTCTCTGCGTTTATCATATTTGTTGTACATCATGTGACAGTTAAGATTACTTATTTGTGCTAAGCTACTGAACTTCAACGAGAACAGTGCATCTAGCACAGAAGAAAAAACAAACATAAAAACTATCAAAACATAAGTGTTTCATGTACCCAAAATCCAACTGAACCACATCAAGTCATAATACCTTCTAATCCCTTACAGACCAATTTTCTCTATCGATCAGGACCGTATTTGATTGTCTGAGCAAGCTATAAGAATTTCAATCAACTTTGTCACCGTAAAGCATCCCGAAAGTTATGCGCATATAAAGATTCTTGCTCTTATGAATGCATCAACGGTTTTCCTTCTGCATAGAAATCTGTCCAACTTCGGTTAACAGCTTTCCTGATCACGCTCTTTCGAACTTTGGTAATTACTAAATAGCTTACTCTAAAATTGATCTGAAAAGTGCTGTCAAAAGCCTAAGTGTGCATAATTTGGAGGTTGCTCGAACCTTACACTAATGACTCCTACCATAACGAAGACATGATTCATTCGCCTACGCATTTGGTGATCACCTAAGCACACATGACATGGACACGTGCTGTAGTGAGAATTAACCATTTATTGAGACTTTGACATCGCACGGATCCTAACTAAGCTTCGTAGACTACATTAGCCAATTATGCATCACATATCCAATCAATCACATTTCATTTCATGGATTGCATGCGATGGTGAGGTCGCCAAACTACGAGCTCCATGCTATTTGACAATTTAGAAGATGCCAACTTCGTCAATCTTAGTTCCATGACGATTACAATTTGTTGTAACATTGATAATTGCAAAAACTAGCAGTCCCCTTAAGACACTTAGCATCCAAGTCTAGTGCCTTTTATTTTCTGCATGACAATCCCGGTGCCTAAAACGGTCACTTGATCCGGCTAATTTTCTTTTAAAAACCAAATGTCATTCTATTTTGTACAATTACCTCATTTAATATTTGCCTCATTTATACGAAATGATGTATTCACAACTCCTGGCAAGACGCGTGGTATATCTCATCCTTGCTCATTCTCCAAATATCAAGGATGACTAGTCATGTAAGCAACTCAGTCAAACCTGCTTGACTTTCAATCACAAAAAAGATAATCATGCTACATGTGTTCTTAACTAAAAATGTGTACATAATATTAAAGAAAAGAAAGAAAAACTCATTGATCATCATACCGTATTACAACTTTCAAATCCCTAAATCCTTGACATTGTGTATAAACACAGTTTCAGCTAGAAGATTAGTTAAGCAATCTGTAAATATTTGTTCAGTTTATACATGTTTTAAAACTAGGTGCTCTCCTTTTTTCCTAATGAAGTGACATTGGATCTCTATACGCTTGGTTCCCCTATAGAACTTTTGATTATTTGAGTAATTTATTAGAGATCGTCACAATACAAGACAACTAAAATATCGATATTCAATACTGCTTCGAGATTTATCATGAATCTCCGGATCCTACTAGCCTGTTGTTGCTAGCGTTGCTCTAGCCATATATTCTGATTCAATAAATGGTAAGGTCGCATTTGTTTGTTTCTTGCTGCACCAAACGATGATCCTACCGCCTAGCAAGAACACATAGAGCAAAGTCGACTTACGTTAATCGTGTTAATCATCTACCTATCATTTGACATCATCAGTATGCCATCACTATAAAGGCTCAAGATTAAGAACTTTCCTTTGGATGGCTTAAAATACACAAAGTGGTTCTTTTTTATCAAGAATCCATAAGCAAGGATGGCATAATGAACACGAAGACATCATTATTTAGATAATTAGTTCAATCCATAAACTGAGTTTTCAATTTGCACATCATGTGTCGTTAGAGACAATTACTCGAATTGATCTATATAAATTACTTCGTTTAGTTTTTCGTAGTTCTGGATTTTCTGGCTCCTCCCGTATAATTTTCTGAGGCATATACAAATTTATTATGATCTCGTATACACGTAAATACGCGTATATACTATAAAAAATACGATGTACTGTGTATTCCCACATACTAAATCACGATCACTGTTCATGTAAAAGCCCGGGGGGGCTTCGCAACTTCGTCGACGACGTTTGCGGCGACGGGGGAGAAGGTGGAGGTGTCGGACCGATGGGGCGATCGGCGGTGTCCCGGTGGCATCAGCAGCGGCACCCAATGGGCCGACGAGCGGCGACGATCAGCGGCGAAAGCAGCTGCTGTTTGCTGTAGTCACGGGCTAGGTTGTTTCACGGTGGAGGAAATCGGTGAAGACGGCTGGGAGGTGGCAGATCACGGAGGGGCGGCAACTTCGTCACGACAGCAACGACGAGGTAGGTGGCTCCGGTGATGGTTCCGGAAGAGGAGCTGGGGCCGTCGGGTTCATTGCGTTGCTGGGTTCAGCGTGAGTTTGAAAGAGGAGGGAGAGGGTGCGGTTACGGGTTTGCCATGAAGGAGGAGGGGGGAATGGAGATGGGGAAGAAAAGGAGGAGGGGAGGAATGGGTTCAGCCTTTGGGCTTGGGTTCGGCTGAGTTTGCATGAGGATGAGAGAAGGATAAGGTGTTTATATACTAACCCATTATTATTATATTAAGAATGTAATTAATATTTAGTCAATGAATTAAATAGGTTAGTTTAGCTTGTAATTAATACTTGGTCAATGAATTAAATAGGTTAGGTTAGCTTTTGACTAAACTTAGAAATTGGGTTAAACGTATAACACATGGGCTGTGGGATTATGGTTAGGAGATGGTAACTAAGGGTATTTAGAATAATGTAAATGGTAATTAGTAATTGTAATTGACGTAAAGTATAAAGTATTATAATTTTAATATAAAAATACTATTTTTCACATACGACTCCGAAAAATTACAAAAAATAGCAACGGATTCGTATCGTCGCGAGAATCACGGATACGACGTCCATTTCAAAGTTTGAGCTTGGAATCCGTTTAGTTTACGGGTGAGGGTTAAAACATTTAATTTGCGGGTTTGCAGGTTCTATATCGATTTGACTCCAAAAAATCCGTATAAATTACCGAGAGTACTAAATGACCATAGAATCACATCGTAAAAGTTTGGAATCGTTTTGATAACGTTTATATAAAAAATAATTGATACAGGCCAACCCCTAGCCCATATTAGCCAAGTAACCATTATTTTCTCTTAAGCATATTGCTTCTATATCTCTCATACAACTATATCAGTAATAATTAAATATAAAATATGTTACCTCCATTTACTGAAACCTTACATTTGATCCCTCAAATTTGCACTAATTTAACTTCTACATTGGATGCTTAACCAATAGACGATTCAACCTCATTTTGCAATTCCTCTTCAAGCTCAATATACTCAAATAATTGCAAATATATGCATCTTTTGGGAAAATGAACCATGAAACTTGATTAGGTTCCATAATGCATCGTTTGGCCGAGAGTAAAGAACAGTCATGATCTATCCATGAATTGTGTCAAGATAACAGGCTTGTGCTTTGGCCAAATCATGCCTTGGATATTTAATCTTATTAACTCAATTTTAAAGGGCACGATGTCGTATAGCCAAAGACGTTGTACTTGCCTTCAAGGTTTTGCACAGTTGCATTGCAGTCTTGTAACCATTAAACTCACGGAAAATATTGTTTTACATGCATACCAGTACAAGGAATTGGTCATTTCAGTTCTTAGCTTCAACATGGTCACTGAGAGCTCTTTGCTAATGCACTAAACGCAATTATTTGCATTAAATAGATAATTGATCATTACCTCAAAAGTATCGACAATCACTGATTTTGAGATGCAATCTCAAAACTTGACAAAAGAGATAAAGCAAGTGTTAGATCCGGCCCAAGAGAGGGCGGCCCAAGAGAGGCCGATTTTATTATCATTTTGTGTTATTTTATTAAGTAGGGGTATTTGGGTAATTAGACTCTTAGTTAGGATTATAATAAATAAGAGGAGAGTCTAGCCGGCCCTAGGAAGGCAGAATTTGCGAGTGATTTGATATTTGTGAGGAGAAGGTTCCTCGATCTAGGGAGGGTGCAGACGTCTCCTATAAATCGGCGATTTGGGAGGACGAACACCCTAAAAGTGTAATAATTTATCTCGACCTTAGGTGGGAGAGATACAGCATAAAAGAATGATGCACATGTTAGTGGCAACGAAGCCTCCGGGATGGGTGTAGATTTGCAAACAGATAGACCCCCAGAAAATGCTGCAAAGAACGTCCCTGATGACAGAAAGCCTCCTGCTATAGCACCCACCAAAGGTCGAGATAGGGAACAACCATCGGTAAAGGCTTGCTCCAAAGGAGGTTCAGGTTGAGGCTTCTGCCAAGGAAGCAGAACCTCAGACAGGCATACTTCCAGCTGCTTCAGATATTGCTCTTGTTGCTCAGTCAGTCACTGTGGAGCACACCGGACTCAGGGAAGGGAAGAATCATTAGTAGAAAATACTCCAGAGGTAGTGCAGACTGAAGTTGACGAAGTCCCCACGTTATAGGCAGGGATCAAAGAAACACACATTGCCTCCTTCTTTGGTTGCCAATGAACAGGTCGAAGAACACATCTCCGGAGCAATGACCAGTCCAGTCCGGAGCACACACTCGTCGTAAATAACTTCTCCTTCCTCAAGGCTTGCTAGTTTCCTGGCGATGATGAAGTCTCCTTCAGCATCACCTCTTTGGTAAAGGGAATAGTTGCGCCATTGCCAATGAGACTCTGTCTCAAGTGTTGGAGTTGATTCCCACGATTTCCGGTCAGGTCGGCTAGTATGTCTGTTGGTCACCTCCTTGTATCGCTTGTCTTAACCGGAGGTACGGAAAACGTCAGTATTATTATATATAATAATAATTTCGAAAGAATGATAACTCCCTCCGGTCGCCTTGACTTCACTTGACAGACCGCAAGCCCCTGCTTTTTCAACTTCAACTAAAGTTGCATTAGTATAAAAGACAATTCAATTGGACTCTGAAAGAGAGAAATTTTTTCGGTAAAACGTCTATTTCTAATAGAAGCGGGCGGTCACGATCCATTCCCCGTGAAGTCATTGACTTCACGGACCGTCGCTTTGACTTCAATCACTGACTTAACCATCACCAGATATAAGTGGTGAACGACACATGTAATATATATGTGCCCTACTTGAATCGGAAAGCGTTGATTGATCACTCGTGCATGTGCTATTGCTTTCTTCGTCTATGCCTATGCTACATATGCCATTCATGGAATTCTCGGATTAAACATCAAATCCTCTCCTCTTCTGGACATGAGGGACCTGTTGACCATCAAATCTGCCCATCCGACTCTGAACCTTCGAGCCGAGTACTCTGGTCTGTTGACCCACCTTTCCATGTCATTTTAGTATCAGAGCAACGATCCATGACGAATTAGGGGAGATCCATACAGGAAAGGTTGGAGATCATCATGCAATTACGCCTACAGTTACAGCAATCATATCAAGAATACAGACAAGATCTAAAGGAGTTCGCGGTAGATCTAAAGGCCCTGAAAATTTCAGATCTGGAGGCGGCGAAAATTTCAGATCTGGAGGCGGCGAAAATTTCGAATCTGGAGGCGGCAGATATTTCAGATCCGGATGCGACAGAAAATTCAGATCGGAGCGAACCCCTAATTTTGGGCTAAAGTCGTCAACTTTGGACGAGGCGGAGGAAAAGGCGACAGCTTTGATGCAAATTTGCATCCAGATAACAAATGGCTACTTTTCGACGCCAACGAGTACATCGAGAAGTCGATGGAGAAAATTTCAGAACTGAAGGGGGTGAAAATTTCAAATCTGGACGAAAACTCGGATCTAGGGCAAAACTCAAAAAGGCGTTGCTTTCGGCAGAGAAACAGCGAGATGCGTCGTCTTCGGCAACAAAACAGAAGGGCCCAGAATCACATGGCATCACTGAGGGGTTGCCCCCACCAGAAGGGGTGCCAGCCCCTCCTGGGGGCCCCAGGGGACTGCCGCCCCTCCTGCAGGGGCGCCCGCCCCTCCTGGGCCCCCGGGGGATGCCGCCCATCTGGAAGGGGTGCCAGCCCCTCCTGGGCCCTCCAGGGGCGCTGCCACCCCTCCAGAAGGGGCGCCACCCCTCTCACATGGCTGCAGGACCGCCTCGGCCCAGTTTCAGGGTGTAGAGCCTATCAGGGCTCAGATCCAGACTGTTTCGAGCCCAGACAACAAAAATGTGATATCGTGGGGCCGCGAAACAGAAACGGTGGGAATCCCGAATGTCGATGAGGGCCCCAACGCCATTGGTTTTCAGTTCAAAATCCTTCCGAGCATCAACATTTCAGTTTTGGGTGTGGAAGACCTTCAGATCTGACTGGCGACGACCGTGGCTTTCTTCTGGACGTCATTGAAAGCGGTGGAGTCCAATCGTACTCTTTTGACCCGAGAGGAGGCTTACGCGCACTTGGAGTAGGGCCGTCACGGACGTCATGCACCACATTGAGGACAAGGTGGATTTTTGGGGTTGAGTGATATTAGATCCGGCCCAAGAGGGGGCGGCCCAAGGAGGCCTATTTTATTATCATTTTGTGTTATTTTATTAATTAGGGGTATTTGGATAATTAGACTTTTAGTTAGGATTATTATAAATAAGAGGGGAGGCTGGCCGGCCCTAGGATGCGGAATTTGTGAGTGATTTGTTTATATGAGAGGAGAAGGTTCCTCCTCGATTTTGGGAGGGTGCGGACGTCCTCTTTAATTGGCGTCTTGGGAGGGCGATCACACCTATAATTGTAATCAATATATCCCTTTTATTTTCAGTTTTATACTAATAAATTTCAGATCTAGTTGGTTCCTATCAGTAAGCATATTAGGTCTTTATAGAGTTTCTTAGGAGCACAACATGCAAGTATTCTCTCTAATGCATAATAATCCAAGGGTTCTATGGTAAACATAGTTGCATTCTGTTACGAGGTGGAACTCGCGTACAATGAATTTGTATTATGGGGAACCAAGGGCACGGTGGTTATATGGAGAAGAAGGTTTAGGTAGGCTGTTTTACAAGTGATTAGTGGTGTGAAGAAGTCAGACCCGTTGCCGGCGGTGCCCACGGGGTCGAATCTCGCCGGATGCAGCTGAGGAAGGTTGGACGGCAGGGGGCTGGAGCTGACTTCGGTCAAGGGGCGAGCTCTCCTGCAACACGAACAACTCGTCAGAAGGGCAGGGTTGGGGTTCAACCCTTAGCCCCTCCGATGCCTAAGTCAGTAATAGGGCTTAAAATGGGGGCTAAACACGCCGGTCGGACTAACGGTGTGTCCGCCGCGCGTGACGAGCTATAGGTGGGAGAACAAAGATATGGAAGACCTTTGCTCTCGCCTCTTGTGTGTGAATAAGGAGATTGAGAGTGAATTTTTCTTTCTCCCTCCCCTCTTCACCGCAAGAAGTGAGGGGGTATTTATACCTGATGGGAGGCGGTTTGGTAGGGCTGACCTGGCATGCTGAGCTGGCCCTGCTATCAGCGAAAGCTTCGGACCAGGATGTCAGGAACAGGAGCGCCTGCCACGCTTCTGTCAGACGGTGCAGCGGTCCGGGGTGCTTTTGTCAGGGTGTCAGCGCCGAAAGTATTAAGTGTCAGGGTGTCAGGGCCGAAAGCATTAAGTGTCAGGGGGCGCAGCCGCCAGGGGGTGCTTTTTCAGACGGTCGGGTGGCGATAGTGTCAGTAGCATCCTTGTACTAGATTGTTTGTCGTGTCCAATGTGCCAAAGATCAGTCACGTAGCTCGTCACCGTAGCTCGGCCCCCTTAGCTCGGCCCGTCACCGTAGCTCGGCCCCCTTAGCTCACCAGAGGTCGTCACTGGCTATCAACGGCCGAGGCAGAGTGCGCCGTTCCCATAGTCGCGTCAGACTCTAGAATCGAAAGGCGCCATGTGGCCCTCTATCGTTCGGGTGTGGAGCGCCCTGTCGCTGGGTCGACCGTCCTTCCAGAGGGAGGGACGAGCCGGCGGGGTATTTAGGCGGTCTGGAATGGAAGGTCGGACTATCACGATCTTTAGGTAGTAACAATAGCCCTCGTCATCCGGGCTCGAGTTGGAAGCCCGGCTCGACGCGGATGACGTATCACCTTCCCTCCTGGGAATAGCACGTTGGGTCTACCTACCCCGGAGTCTTTACTTGAGGGGGAACGGACGCGCAGCTCGGCCCGTGCCCCTTTTCTCCAGTTTGGGAGGCGAAGCGTTTTAGGCTTGTCTTGGAGGTCTGCAAGATAGCGGGTACAGAGTGGCCGAAGCCTCCCCCGCAATTTGCCCCTCCAGTTTGGGTGGCGAGCTGACGAGCTGCCCTGGAGGTCTGTAGGATAGCGGGTACAGAGTGGCCAAAGACTCCCCCGCATTTTGCCCCTCCAGTTTGGGTGGCGAGCTGACGAGCTGCCCTGGAGGTCTGTAGGATAGCGGGTACAGACGAGCTGCCCTGGAGGTCTGTAGGATAGCGGGTACAGAGTGGCCAAAGCCTCCCCCACATTTTGCCCCTCCAGTTTGGGTGGCGAGCCGACGAGCTGCCCTGGAGGTCTTTAGGATAGCGGGTACAGAGTGGCCAAAGCCTCCCCCGCATTTTGCCCCTCCAGTTTGGGTGGCGAGCCGACGAGCTGCCCTGGAGGTCTTCAGGATAGCGGGTACAGAGTGGCCAAAGCCTCCCCCGCATTTTGCCCCTCCAGTTTGGGTGGCGAGCCGACGAGCTGCCCTGGAGGTCTTCAGGATAGCGGGTACAGAGTGGCCAAAGCCTCCCCCGCATTTTGCCCCTCCAGTTTGGGTGGCGAGCCGACGAGCTGCCCTGGAGGTCTTCAGGATAGCGGGTACAGAGTGGCCAAAGCCTCCCCCGCATTTTGCCCCTCCAGTTTGGGTGGCGAGCCGACGAGCTGCCCTGGAGGTCTGTAGGATAGCGGGTACAGAGTGGCCAAAGCCTCCCCCGTATTTTGCCCCTCCAGTTTGGGTGGCGAGCTGACGAGCTGCCCTGGAGGTCTGTAGGATAGCGGGTACAGAGTGGCCAAAGCCTCCCCCGCATTTTGCCCCTCCAGTTTGGGTGGCGAGCTGACGAGCTGCCCTGGAGGTCTTCACTTGATCGCCGGGTCCAACCCTTAGTCAGGGTTTCGGTGATTGGTATGGGATTTGACATGGGTGTGACCCTTCGTTCCCACAGACGGCGCCAATTGTTACGAGGTGGAACTCGCGTACAATGAATTTGTATTATGGGGAACCAAGGGCACGGTGGTTATGTGGAGAAGAAGGTTTAGGTAGGCTGTTTTACAAGTGATTAGTGGTGTGAAGAAGTCAGACCCGTTGCCGGCGGTGCCCACGGGGTCGAATCTCGCCGGATGCAGCTGAGGAAGGTTGGACGTCAGGGGGCTGGAGCTGACTTCGGTCAAGGGGCGAGCTCTCCTGCAACACGAACAACTCGTCAGAAGGGCAGGGTTGGGGTTCAACCCTTAGCCCCTCCGATGCCTAAGTCAGTAATAGGGCTTAAAATGGGGGCTAGACACGCCGGTCGGACTAACGGTGTGTCCGCCGCGCGTGACGAGCTATAGGTGGGAGAACAAAGATATGGAAGACCTTTGCTCTCGCCTCTTGTGTGTGAATAAGGAGATTGAGAGTGAATTTTTCTTTCTCCCTCCCCTCTTCACCGCAAGAAGTGAGGGGGTATTTATACCTGATGGGAGGCGGTTTGGTAGGGCTGACCTGGTATGCTGAGCTGGCCCTGCTATCAGCGGATGCTTCGGACCAGGATGTCAGGAACAGGAGCGCCTGCCACGCTTCTGTCAGACGGTGCAGCGGTCCGGTGTGCTTTTGTCAGGGTGTCAGCGCCGAAAGTATTAAGTGTCAGGGTGTCAGGGCCGAAAGCATTAAGTGTCAGGGGGCGCAGCCGCCAGGGGGTGCTTTTTCAAACGGTCGGGCGGCGATAGTGTCAGTAGCATCCTTGTACTAGATTGTTTGTCGTGTCCAATGTGCCAAAGATCAGTCACGTAGCTCGGCCCCCTTAGCTCGGCCCGTCACCGTAGCTCGGCCCCCTTAGCTCACCAGAGGTCGTCACTGGCTATCAACGGCCGAGGCAGAGTGCGCCGTTCCCATAGTCGCGTCAGACTCTAGAATCGAAAGGCGCCATGTGGCCCTCTATCGTTCGGGTGTGGAGCGCCCTGTCGCTGGGTCGACCGTCCTTCCAGAGGGAGGGACGAGCCGGCGGGGTATTTAGGCGGTCTGGAATGGAAGGTCGGACTATCACGATCTTTAGGTCGTAACACATTCATTTGAGACCTTATCAAACTTTGAAATCTTTCTTCCAACTAGTTTTTTCATAAAATTCATGTTCATTACGAAGAGAATACATAAATCAAAGTAACATCTGTGATCGCCTACCACTTTAATATTTGATTATCAATGTGTGTTGATATGAGTTTTTACCATCACCCTTCGAGTTCCTAAAATCCAAGTTATGGTCCACCAATTTGAACCATTATGTCTATTAGATTTGCATAAGACCAATGTAGAAGGACTTCTTCGAATCAAATCTCACATGTCATCACATGTCAACCGTTAATCGTTATCTTTTTCCATTCTTAACTTCAGAACAAAGGTGATTGCTGGCCAGGTTAGTGGAGAACCGACGTATTTTTATTTCATGGTATTTTTATTGCATGCATCAACTCGTTTCAACTTGTCTAATCACCAATTGATCGACCTTTTTCTAAATCCGACTTAATGTAGCAATCTACCAAACAAGAAAGTGACACCGGTTAGGTAAGTAGAGAACGGCACAAGTGCAGGTGTGTTTTAAGATTTGTATTAGTCACTGACGAACAATTCGCCCCATTGGATCAGTTACATCGCAACAACAGAATTCAAGTATCTAACGGCCTAACAACATTGCTAGGACATCTTCCTGAGGACTTCTGTAATTGAGCAAAGCTCATACATCTAAAAAAATATTCATATGGTCATTTTGATGCCAAAAAAATATCAACAATAGGTTCAAAAGAAACATTCATTCATGTATCTCAAAATCAATGCATTCATGTGCTTATGCACCTTACGTTTAAGATACATGACCCATAACTAACAAGAGCTAGTGGAAAGAAGTCCCCCATGCACCTAAGACATGACCATTGCATGACTATTGGGTCCGGCAATCTGCAAGCTCATAGATTGCGAGTTTTGAGCGTTTTTGGGTCAGATTTTTCTGATCTTATTCCTCAATCACATTCCTTCTTTTCCGCATTGTGCGCTTGCTTAAATTTGCGAACAATTGAAAAGATCTTTTTATGAAAAAGAGGGATTAGATGGAAAACTAAGAAAAATGATGGGAAGAAAATCGGTCTAAAAGAAAAAAAAATAAAATTTTCCTCCCAGAGATCAATCAAAAGAATTGTCCTTACATATTTAAACATGAATAGATCAAATATAAAAATAAGATCTACACTAAAAACAGGAGGTAAATTAAAAACATAATTTAACCTAAGAAAAAAGATTTTATTGTTTTTAGTGCAGACTAATAATGAAAAATAAATGATACACACTTAATATTAAGTTATTTAACCTCAAAGCATGTATAAAAGAAGAAAAAATTTCTATAATGAAAATTAAATCAATTGTTTATACGGATGTAAATATTGAGGTTCTATATAACTTGCAAAACAAAATCTTCTGATAAAGGAGTTTACCATAATGCTTAAGATGGAATATTAAAAGAGGTGATAAGAATGTAAGATCGAATGTGGTTTTCCCTCGTGAAGGTGCATGCATGAAAAGTATCGCCTCCAGACACACAGTCGGAGAGGTCCTCTTATAACATAAAATTGCAATTAACCTGTGACTATATGACGCCACACGTCTTTTTTATATGAAAATGTGAACTCCTCGACATGTGAGTTTTGCATTAAAAATAAAAGTGGTGTACCAGAGATAGATAGAAGTAGATGTAGATAGAGATATTTTACTCAAGTTGTTTATAGTATTTTAAAATTAAAGACGGTACACTGCATGATAATAGATGGGACACTTGATATTATCATAAGAGGGAGAAAAGGATGTTTTTGCTTAGTTACATAGATAGACTAGTCAAAACCCGTGACCAAATGTCACTAAGCATTCAAAAAAATTCCCCTAAAATTTTCAACGCATTCACAATCTCCCCCCAAAAAAACATTTCCAGCCTCTTGAAAATCACACTAAAAAATTTTACGGCCACCTTCAAAATATTCCCACAACAAAAAAATTTAACCACATTCAAACTAAAATTTAGTTCCTCCCAGAGAATTTTAATTCCTCCAAAGTTAGTTCCATCCAAATTTAGTTTCTCCAAAATTTAAAATTTTAGTTTCTTTCATATTTAGTTCCATTCAAAATTTTAAATTAAAATTTAGGTCTCCCATAGAACTTAGTTTTCCAAAAAATTTAGTTACCTCTAAAATTTAGCTCCATTCAAATTTAGTTCCTCCCAAAATTTAAAATTTTAATTATCTCAAAATTTGATTCTCTCCAGATTTAGTTTACCCCAAAACTTTAGGATTTTCCCCCAAAATTTTAGGATTTTCCCTCTAAATTTTTTACAAACACACATCCTATCCATTGATTTCTCATGATTCAATCTCAGCCATCCTTCTACGCATCCTTTTGTCCTAGTCAGCAACCACACTCAAAAACATCCATCAATTGTATAATAGATAGATTATGTATGGTCCGATAATAGATGGCACACTTGGTATCACCACAGGAGGAGAGAAAAGGAGATGTTTTGGTTAGTTAGATAGATAGATAAATAAATAGTATCATAATGTGCTCCGTTAGTGAAGGCCCTTTGAAAACTCCAAGTTCTGAATAAATCCCTTGTTGTACTTCCAAAAATCACTTGAAAATAAGGGGCTTACATCAAATTTACACCCAACAGAGTAGTAATTTTCCCAATTGACAATTATAGTAACAAACTTAAATTAAATTTTTGCTAATGCATCCCCTTCTCCAAGCAAATTCCGATGGTACAGAAGAAACACAATGGACTATGTAACGTTTACAATCTAAAATCTGATCTGATAATGAAACCGATACTAATGACAACAACAACAATATGATCATACACAAGGGATTAGAAGAAATAGATAAAAGATTATGTCAACTACTAGGAAGAGAAATATATAATATTCTAGTAATGATTAGAAGAGAAAAATATACCTGTCTTCCATCCACGAAACACTGTACAAATCCCCAAGGCATGTTGTGTATTCAGGAGGCGGAGGGGTATCCATTCCAGGGCAATATGTCCCCCAGCTGCTCTCCTCTGCATTAGATGCTGTAGTCACATATACATTGAGATCTTCGGGCAGCAATCCCTCAAATATGCTCCCACTCTCACATGCCTCTATATAAATAACCTGATCAAACAGTTAAATAGGTCCTTAGGATACTCTTTTTGGCCGTTCGACTGGAAAAAGAAAACAAGGGTAGAGTATTACCATCTCTCTGTAACTATTGGATTCATGTTTCTTCTTTAACACCTCAATGAAATCCGCAGCATAAAGGAACGGCAAGTTGGGCATCCCTAGAACCAAGAATTACAATGAAAACTCAAGCATATGCCTCTAAAGGGGATCGAGTATTGCCGAACATAAAAAAGATGGACATAATACGAACCGAGAACTCCGGGGCCTCCGTGATCGGAGTAGTATAAAAAGATGTGATCGTTTGGTTTGCTATCTACCACCTTCCCACTGCCTCCGTGAACTGCAGTCTTGTTACCCAGCAGAACTGCAAATAGATTCTTTGCAGTAACGTGCCTACCCGTGTAATCCTATAACCAAAGAATTTTATATAAAATATTACCCAAAAAATCTTAAAACTAAAGAACGAATCAAAACTTAACAAATGAAAACTGAATTTCTTTTGAAAAAACATTGAAGGATGATGATAATTAATCTGTTCATGCAGAAACTTGGCTAGCATATTACATTCTTTGGCTATTGCAGTCAATTAATGATGCTCGCCAGGTGTTCGCTTAAATTAGTGAGCGCCAAGTTTGGTATGATTGAGACAGTTGTAAAAATTCTAAGAATTTAGAAACTTCAATTCCTGCTTCCTTAAAATTCTGGCTTGCACCCTTCAACATGTCGCAGCCAAGTAGTAATGCACGCCAGGTGTTTGCTTAAATTCCTATGTGTATAAATCGTGCAGCAATTCAAACTAACAACAAATTAAAGCCAAAAAAATAGTCAATTGATTTTACTTTGGGGACTCCTTGGTAAACATCTGGGCCGTTGGGATGGTTTATGACGACTCCGCGCCTCGGATTGAGTGGGTTGTCCGCCAAGTCATCGTACATGAACACAACGATGTTCTCCTCCTTCAGCCCTCCCTTTCTCAATATCTGATACGCGTGACAAACATCCGCCTACGACAACCAAAAAAATGTTGCCAAAAATAGCAGCCTTCAATTCTGAACTTAAATTTAATTAAAATTAGTCGGATTAATTAATTAGCTGTATCCGCACCTGGTGCCTATAATTCCCGTATCCGTTGGAACCGGCGACTAGCACCGCCCACCGCGTCCCCACCTCGCCGTCGTCGCCGTCGTCTCCGGAGGTTTCTCTCTCCGTCGGCATCCGGATCGATAGGTCCCACTCTCGCCCCCAGCACAAATTCAGATTCAAACCCAGCAGCAATAGCAAGAAGAGGACGCTGATTGTCGCCGACGAGGTCGCCATTAAGTCGAGTCGATTGGAGCTAGGGTTAGGGTTCACAGGGTTAAAAAGACGCGGGAATGGATATCCTTTAAGAGGTGCGAGAGCGAGAGAGGCGTGGGCGATGACGGGGGAGTGGCCTCGTGTCACATCGCCATGGCGAGGGATGGACACGTGTCACGTCGGCGGCTGTCGTGGCTGGGCGCTGACAGTAATTAATTTTGGTAAGAGCTTTCCAGTTGGTTTCTGGCGATTTTAATTTAATTTTAAATTGAGGGGGGAGAAGTATCTCGTGGGAGGGAGGGACGGTGGGGCCCGCGTGGCACGAGATGACGTCAGCTGCGCGGCACAAAAGAACGAGGGAGGCACTGTAACCGCCTCTGTGGTTGCGTGGACCTTGGGCCGGGCCTATAAAAAGCATCGGGGCTTTTTGCCCAAAACAGGAAGAAAGGCATCAAAAGTTTGCTTGCTCATGTCGTTTTTGCTACTATTGACAGCCCATAGATAGAAAAGGCCACCATGATTGAGGGGTAGTTTTTTTTTTGTTTCTTTTTGTAGAAACGCAAGCCTTTATTCATAGTTGGTTCCAAGCATATTCGCATTTTGGAAAATGACTAGAATTAACTCGTGCATTATGTGCACCGAAAACCGAAAACCCCAGCCACATGATGTGGAACCCACTCATAGTGACAAAAGAGAGAGAAGAGTGGGTATTAGTGCGGGTATTGGCTGGGGATAAACGGGGGGGAAAGCAGTGAGTTAAAGTGCAAAAAACCGAGGGGGCAAAGTGGAAAAAGCCCAATGGCAAACCCATAATTAAGTTGGCTGAAGGTGTGTTTCGTGTGTTGTTAAAGGCTGAACGGTAAACATGTTAATACGGAAAAGGGAATGGGTGCTTGGGGGGTGTTCGTGGTGTTTCTAAGATGGCAATGGCAAACCTGTAATTATGTTGCCAATGGGTTTTCTTTAGGGGAGGGGGCTTTCCCCACAGGTGCCATGTAGGACAAAACCGTGGCCACCCCCCCCCCCCCCCCAATGTATAAAGTGTTATGAAGCACGCATTCTGGTGGAGACCACATGCCTTTATTTATAGGGGATGGAAGAGTACATACATGGAAGAGATACAATCTCTCAAATAGATACAACCTTATCCACACAAATCATTATCTATATACAACACTCCCCCTTATCCAGCCATAAGTGTGAACTCTACTCATGAATACTTGGAATTCTAAGCATCAAATTAGTATCACAAGGGGTGGATACTTCAGGATCCTGAGTTAATGGGATTTTCCTCGTTAAAACATTTGGCTATGGAAAACCCAGTGGGAAAAAAGCATAACTAAGGGAAAAGAGAACAAATTCCCTCTAACTCCCATTTATCTATACAAGCCCTTAGGCTTTCAGATCTCTTAGGTGCTTTTCATCACTCATGTTTACAACATTCCGAAAATACATACAAATTTACAAATGTCACCATTATTAAGCAGCTGCTGAATCCAAAAACTCTGAAGAGGTGTGCTTTGTTGTGTCGCCTCTGATGTGGTCCCTCAACAGTGGGGTAAGCATGTGGCTTGGTCTTCGATCTATCTGATCAGCTCCAAAACAACAGCCTTTTACCCAGTGTCACTGGGATGTGATGTACCACTAGGCGAACTCAAATACTCCATTGGTTTGTTTCTAGAATGGTGAGGATCTCAGAATGATAGGATGATGCTGCCTTCATAGTTTGCTTTGCAGATCTGCAGTAGATGGCCATCACACGGTATGTACTCCGTGTGTGATTTCTCATTATGGTGGTTGGAACTGTAATATGCATCTGCATAAACATGGATGATAATTATTTATAATGCAAGCCCAAATCTATCGACCCTTGGAGGAAGCACAGAAAATACTTAACTCCTGTAAAGTGGCACGGTTAGGTGCATCATTGTATCTAGCTAGTGAATTTACTGTAATTGCTATATCGGGACGCGTGTAGTTAGCCAGAAGTGCTCTGATTGTAGTTAGTAAAGGGACTTCAGGACCAAGTATGTCCTCCCCCTCTTCTAGTTGACGAAAGGGGTCTTTATGTACATCCAAAGAGTGTACTACCATAGGTGTACTTAATGGTTGACATTGGTCCTTGTTTAATTTCTTCAAAACACTCTGTGTGTATGAATTTTAATGTCGCATGATTTTATCTGCTTAGATAAATTTGTGAGCCATGACTTATTTTATTTTGCCTATGTCTTTCATATCATGTTTAATAGACAGGCTTGAACAGATATTTCGGTTTTCTATTCAGGAGATAAGATGAGATTTAAGTTATTTACAACTATGATCTCAAATCCTGTCAGTTGCTCTTTATAAATATGCAAAGACAACCCTTTGTAGAAATCCTTGCTTTGTAAATTTATTCACTCGGTTGTAGAATATTTTATATTATTAGTATTCTTCTTCTTCTTCGATAGAATAGACGTCTCGAAGTCTATTTATGCATTTTTAAGGAAATAAGAAATATATCTTGATCAATACATCCTTAGAGGCATGCTGTCATAACATCCAATAGCAGCATATCCAAAATTTTGTTTACCAAATCATAAGGTATTCGCAATTTATAAATGTGGGAATCTGATGCATCATTTATATAAGTGAGTCTAACTCATCTTAGTTTTTTATTACCCAGTTTCAGCGAAAAATCCTTGAGCTATATGTTGTATCTTATAGCATATGATTTTGTACTTATATATTTATATTCTTATTTGTGCAATACTTACTGTGCCCACAGGTTTGAAACCTTTTGGTGTCGGGACTTCGGGTCCGAACACTTCACGTTTCATAAACGCGTTCAGCTCATCTTTTATTGCCTCGTTCCATATTTGGCCAATCTCTACATTTGCATTTAAGTAACGGAGTATGGGACAATGTTATACAATTATCATCGCTTTGCGATGTATGTGGCAATATGAAACGTGAATATATTGCCGACAATTGTGTTCTTTCTGTCCAACACATCCCCAGTATGTACAACATTTAATTTAATTTCAATTTTTTTGGATTTTCCACTTCAGGGGATTCCGGGAGGGGTAAGTGTACGGATATGAGTTCATTGTCTGTGGTAGTATTATCTCAAGGCCTCCAGGAGTTTTTCTTTTTCTTGGATTTTTTGTCCTTGAAGCCTAGTGGTCTGCCCCTTTTAGTTGAGAACCAGCCACTTTTATTGCTGGTGGGTTGCATCCATTCTCGGAGATGTCAATCCTAGCTGGAGTATTTGCAGTAGGGATGTGTGATCTGACAATCTTCGGGTTGTCAGTAAATGAGTCCAATAATTGGTGAACAGTGTTCTGTATTTGTAGGATATCCATGATCTTATCTTCACATTACTTTGTCACCAGGTCGAAGTGGGTCAATGATGTAAAGACCGTCTATGCCTTGCAATACTAACAACAAACATTCTAGAGGGGGTGAATAGAGTAATGGCAATAAGTGTGAACTTAAAAATTAAACTTACAAATGCGGAATTATAAGTGCAAGAGAAATTTAATCTGCACAAATAAACATACGTAAACACAAGAGATTTTACCCTGGTTCCGCGACAAGGGTACATCCAGCCACACCAAATATTTACTATGATCATACACAAGATAGTGAATACAATCCATACACAATGGATACCCTACACAATGGATTTACCCTTCACAATGACTCAACCTACCCTACACAAAGGTCTAACTCCCACACAGAAAGAAACTAATTTCTACACCGTGATTAGGGTTATCATACACACGGACACAATCACCCCTACAAGGGTTAAACTCTCACAAAGAGAGTGACCAACTCCCACAAAGAGAGTAACTAATTCCCACAGCAAGAATTAGGGTTTCAAGAAACAAATAAAACAAATAGACTCCTACCTATGCCTTGAAGAGATGAACTTACTCAATGAAGTATGCAAGACATGGAAGAGGATCTCCAAGTGTTGAGATGAGCTTGATTTCACTTGGAGGATATCCCTTGAGATATCTTCAATGTATGAAGAGAATTAGAGCTCTATTGAAAGGGAAATGAGAATTATGAGTGTGGCTTAATAATCCTTAATGATATTCAATAGTTCCAAGAGTTCTAAATAAACTAAGCCCTCTCATATATATCGGAAGCCAAAAGAAACCCATAAAACCAAGCAAAGAGGCCAAATAAACAAATCTGCAACGGTTCTAATATGTGATTTTACGGCTTCGACAGGCGATTGATGAAGGATCGATAGTCGAATGATCAACGACTATATTATTCCCAACGACTATAATCTGAGCCAGGACATGCGACTGTAGAAGACTACACAGGCGCATGTACAATGTGCATGCGCCTGTAAAGACTTCGTCAGGCGACTGTCACATGGGATGGACTAAAGATGAGAAAATGCAACTTACGCACTTGTGCATTCAGACGACTGATGAGAAAAGTCTAAGCACCTGAAGAATGACAGATGAATGTATACTCTACATCAGTCGACTGACACACAATCTGGAGAGATACCCAGAAATGACAAGTTACGCACTTTGGTACACAGACGACTGAAGAACAATATCCAGGCGCCTGAAGATAGACAGGCGCCTGTCAAATAAACTTTGGTCGTCTGTTCTAAAAACTCAAGAAAGATTCAAAAATTATCGACTTGAGATGTGCACAACAGTCGCTTGTAAAAGGCCGGTCATCCACCTTGTGACCACAAGTCGCATGTCCTGCCTTCAGCAATCGGCTGTTGGAAAGCCAGAGACTCCAATTGGAGTTCATGGCATGAGGAATCTATTGGGTTGGATTCTATGATAATCCTAAGTCTCACTAAGATGGTTAATGCACATACATGAATGAGTAGACCATCTATCAAGGCATTACAATATCCTATGTCTCAAAAATAGAAAAGCAATTAAATGAAATAGTACATGGATTACAATTGCTTCCCTTGGAGTCTAATCTTCAAGCTTTTGATGCCTTGATGCTCCCCATCATCTTCCAAGCTTTGGCACCTCTGATGAGCTTCACTTCATCATGTTCCAAGTTCTGGCAATGCTCCCCTTGATGTCCATTCTTGCACCAAGCTATTAGTCTCCAGAAATGATATTCTTCAATTGATTAAACATGAGACTAAAATATGAGAGTCATTAGCAATAACATAATGTTGTGGTCATCATCAAAACAGTATTTGTCTAAAACATCAATACCTAACAAATGATTTTGTATCCCACGATATTATTTGTGTGGCTATACATTTTGCAGTATCTAGGCCCAATTTGGGTAAATTTGTCACATCAATTTGACAGTCTTCAAGACGTGCCTTGAATGCGTCCCTATTTTGGGGTTCTAGGTATCTTATAATTATTGAGGGTGAGTCAAACTCTACATAAATACCTAGACGACGTTGAGGACCCATTTTGGTCCTATGTGGAGTTGCTATGGGGATATAGACTACACAACCGAAAATTCTCAAATGAGAGATGCTCGGTGGTATTCCATATGCAATTTGCATTGGAGAGAGACTCTAACCTCCAGAGGGTCTAATTTTTATTAACAATGCAGCATGCAATATTGTATGTTACCATGTAGTCACAGAAAACTGGGATTTCATTAGTAATTAATGTACAATCCATTAGAGTCCTTTTATTAATAACTCTGCCAGCCCATTTTGATTATGAACTGTTGAGGGATGTATGCTCTCAATTCATTTGTATTTGATACAAATGGATTTTTAACATTAAATGGAAATTTAATATGTCACAAATAGTTTGCGATATAAGTTTTAGAATATTAAGGTTATGGGAAATTGTATATGAATCAAAAGATTTTGAATATGTCGTAAAGTGTTTACAAGCATATTCTATATAGAATGGACGCATGAGATGTGTACTTGGATGACTGGAACATCCCCGTCTAAACCCAGGTTCAAATGGCGTCCAAAACAGACTCCAAACGCGAAAGATAGAGCCAAAACAAGCCAAAGGCCCTTATAGGGCATTGTGGGTTGGGCGCGCGACCTTAGCCAGTCGAGCATGCGACCTTAGCTGGTCAGGCGCCCCACCCGACCGCAGGAATCTGCGCCCGTGTTAGTCACGGGTGCAGGTGCCCCTTTTCTACGGGATGGGCCCGCCCGCTTATATGCAAGCGGGGCCCGCAAGCAGCGGGCAAGGCCGCCCGCTCAGCACCCGCTTTTTTTGGGCGGTGGGGCCTACCCACCACTTAGGGTTTCGAACCCCGTGTGTAGATTTTTTGGCGGCTACTCGTTTTTACGAAAAACATGGTTTTAGGCTATCTTTAGAGTCTCGTTTGAGGGGTCAAACGAACTCGGAATGATGCACCATTTTTTCTAACGCGTTCACCGTTCAACCCTCTTCGAAACTATGTATGACATCGTTCTTGGAGCTCAATGGTAATGGAGAGAAAATTCGTCAAAGTTTGGCCTTCGTGTAAGGCAAACTAAATTGAGTTTTTTTCTCCAAAAAGTTTAGTCCCACATCAGTAGTAGAGAAAGAGGAGGGGTCAGCCGCCTAAATAAATAGGGGCCTACCCCCTCCTTGAAACTCGCCCTCCTCTTGCGTGCCTTGATGATTTTGACCATAACTTGTACATTTGGTGTCCGATTTGGTTGCCGTTCGAACCTGTGTTAAGATCGGGACATTCTCGTCTTGCAGGTAACCTTTTCTTCGTGTTTATATGATTAAATACACACGTAAATAATTTACGACGCATTAAATTTCCCTTTGCATCGAATGCAAAAAATCTCCACATCTAATACATCGCAAACTCTTTGCGACTTTTTAAAATCCATTTGCATCCTATTCAAATGAAATCCCCCACTTGCACTCAGAATTATTTATCCCGAATGCAAGTGCTAACTGCAAACTCTTTGCAGTTTTCTATCCCTTGCATCAAATGCATATTCTCCCTAATTTTTACCTATTACTAGACAAAGGTCGCACTCTGTATGAGACCCTACAACCTGACTCTACTACAGGTGGGGCTCGAAGCCCCAGATGGCAGTAACCGCGAGTAGTAGGTGTCATTGTTTCAGTATCATATTTATGTGGTTAACTCATTGACATGAGTGTTGTCAGGACCACCATGACTGTGTCCGTGACGAATACAGCAGTTTTAGTCTCTTCGTCAAAAATATGTCGTTTAGTTCAAGTATCACGCCCTGTTCCCCAGAATACCCGACATTTAATTTTTTTTCCAAGTATCCTAAAGAGCGAGGGTGATGAGAGAGAAAAAGAAAGAGAAATGAGAAACTGAACAAGCATGCCACTGCGCACATGCTGGGATAGTACAAGTAAAGCTTCACACTAACATCAAACAACCTCATGAATAACATAGATCAATAACAACGTATCATACATATAACAACTTCCATTAATGTAAATTCTCCAAGTACACCACTACACATACACTGTCACTCTCCACTTTCCAAGACAACCATGTCATACCACAACCCACCGCTCACACTAAGTGCTATACCTGAAACCCAACTCCAAATCACCAATAACCATGCTGCCACTGCTACTTGAAAAATAGGGAGGAGTACATCAATGCATGCCCCAGTAGGAACCAACTTGGATTTGGAACACCATTCTAAGGTTATCAAACCACAATGCAAGACAAGAGAAATAGGGCATGTAACTAAGTAATATAACAAAAATTAAATAGCTAAATAAGGGTATCATACTTGCGGTCCAATGTCGAGCTGCTGCAAGAAAGAGTTAGCACGAATAACGATACAAATATTCATGCAACCAAAATTTAAAAGGGAAATCACAAGTGTCAGAAGCATAACACAGTGTCACCGGTGAAGCAAGAAAAAGGGAAGTACTGCCAGCAGGAGGAGTAACATGCAAATTCTTATTTTATTATTTTATAATTGAATTAATTGGAACTTGGTTAAACTGTGTGATACCAGGACCTGGACTTCACCCAAATTTGGGGTGAATATATCACACGGCGCAGTGGACACGGGCACTGTACAACACCGGGCCTCTCAGCTCCCCCGTCCCTGGCAGGAGTGAGGCTCTCCCACAATAACACAACCTCCGTATGTCCCCTTTACTCCCGGTAAGGGAGAGTAGGTATAAATATCACATATCACATAATCATTTCCCCCTAACTTCTCAGTCCAGGCCTCATATCCACAACTTACTCAAATCCCACCTAAACCGGGGTTTCACTAACTCACCCTCATTAGAGAGGATTGAGACTTATCCAGTTTTATAATTTAACATCATACGTAACACGTTAGGGGTCATGATGGCATGGTGGACATATCACCTTAGCCGTTCATCATTAAACATAGGGTCTGCACTCACGTGACACGCCATCTATCACAACACATCATCCATTCACAATTACTATGTATCCATACCATTCAAGCCTCTAACTTCACCAATGATCAATGTGGCTCAAGACCAACACTAACACATGCACGTTACTTAAATTATCGGATATTGCCTTCATGGAGGCATTTTATCGAACACATGATGGAGTCATTCACATAGCCATTTTAACATGAGTAAATCCAAGAGAAATTATCACAACGAACCCCTACTTCAAGCAATAATAATGTACATGCATAATAGAGGAAAAATTTAACAAGTCATAGTTATAACATCTCTTAAACATTTCAGCTTGCTGAAAATTGTAAACAGTCACCACAAATGACCATACATCATCAGTTTTTAGTGAGAATTTGGCAAAACTTCCAAAATGCAATTAGTAGATATGTTAGTCCTGGATTCACAGATAAAATTTCATGCAAAAATATTAATAAGGTGATTTATGGTGAATTATTTGGTAAAGTGTGTCAAATCTGTTTCCGAGACAGATTTCAGAGCGTGCAAAGCTTGCTGTTTTTGAGCATGTTTTAGCTAGAATTTAGAAATATAAGCACTCTGATGAAATTATAGATAAACTTGTTAAGTTTCCAACTGGATCAAGAACATCAAATTCCATTGTCTATGCAGGTATTTAGATCAGTTTTATTGAACTGTGTCAAGACTGAAGATCATACAGACATGTTGTAAATATGGAATTTTTTGCTCTTAATTTCTGAATTGAACATATATCAAAATTTATATGATTTTGGGGTAGAACTTCAAGATCTAAAAGCACATATTTTTTTCGAAATCTAATTCAAGCTACAGTAACCAGGATTACAGAAACAACACGCAATAAAATTTCAGGGTTTCAAAGAGGTTGTTTTTACCAAGAATTTCACGGGATAATTCGTGAAATTGAAACATAGCTCATGAATTTTCACCATTCCTAATACATATCAAATAAAACATGCTATAAAAACTTACTAGCAAGAATCAATTTAATGGAGTTCCAAATCTAAGAGGATTCCTATCTCAAAACTTGATTTTTTCCCCTTTCTTTCTCTTCCTTTCTTCTCCAACTTCTTCCCATATACAACCCACTTGTGCTCCTTGATTTTAGGGGGAGTAATTAGGGTTTTGAATTGAAGAAAGAGAGGAAAAGAGAGAGGGGATGGCCGGCCCAATTGGGGTTGGAGAGGAAAGGAGAAAGGGAGAAGGGAGGAGAAAGTTCAAGAAAAGAAAAGAAAAGGGTTTCATAAGAAATTTCTACACAACTCCTTAGCTTCTCCATTAAGCCATGGTTAACCTAAAATGAATAAAATACCCTTCCAAAATGCCCCTCAACTTTTAAGTATTTACAAGTTTGCCATTACTTTATACACCGACCACTTAAGTATGTACACACAGCATTTTTGGTCCAAATGACTATTTTGCCCCTCACCTTTCTAAAATTTTACGGGGGTTGCCATTGACCCCTAACCCCTTTCACACTACCATGGCTCTCTCTACACACTTCCACGCACATCCATGCATGCATACATGCATCTCACACACTCGTCCGATACATTTTTGTTGTTTTGCACCCACGACGTCTTTCACACTTCTCCTGCACTCATTCTCGCTCTCTCGCCTCTTAGCCATGCATTACGGTCCAACCTCCCTTGCACTACGTTATATACATCGATATCCACGTTTATTTCATGCATACATATGCACCGTAGGTAGAAATACCACGTGTGTTCAGCAGAATACACGTATAATGCTAAATAGGGCATGACATCAAGCCTAGGGTACGGTGAAACTGTCAACCCCAAGAGCTCGAAACCGGTTAGTCTTCATCGATCTTTAGTCAAATAATGTTGGATATCTTTCATCATACTCTGGCTAGAGCTTCACTAAAGATCGAACTAACACTATGACACTAACTCCTATTGACCGGGAGAGACGAATCCTATCTTGGTCATTACTCTCTTCACACGCTTCAAATGTCACCCAACCAAAGACCTTTCGACAGGCCTTGTCTTGAAGCTAGGTTAGGGATCTAAGTGACATCGTTTACGTATAGGTTCGTATAATGACCTCAATTCAAAAGACCAACTTGGCTATCATCACTAAAAGTTATCATTAATAGATTTAGTCAATCATAACCATATGATAACTCTTGTTAGGTCGTTCAGTGAACTCATTCTCCAATGAGCACATGTGTCTCGTCTTCGACTATGCCAAGTCAAACAATCATGAGATCATCATCATCGCTACACGGTGAAGACTAAGACACAATGGTCTATCCGATGTTTCGATATCCTTTTCTCGAAACATCTACGACCACGAACATTTTTAGACTTATGCTACTAACGGTTAAGCGCTTCTTCATGAACGAGATCCTCATCTCGATACATGTTTGACCTTGCATTAAGTCTCAGGACTTTACCTAAGTTTATAATGAAGACTATATTATTATTTACCATAGATAAATTCTTATCATACAGCTTACTGTAATTTTAAACAAGATGTTTGTACAATTACATAGAGATAAATTGCCTCGTGGGCACACATCTCCCAACACCACCCAGGGTCGGAAATTGGAAGGTGGTGTATAAGCCTCGTGTCCGGGGGAGCAGCGATATGGTACCACACTCGGTGGGGGTCGGCTATTATCCTAAAGAAATACCTGAATAACCCAACGGTCGGTTGGACTCCACAGAGCTCGCACAACTCGATGAAGCCAACCAAGGGAGGGAAAGCCTGAGGAGCGAGGTTACAGATGGAAAGCTCTGACGAGCACAGAACTTCCACGATGAAGGGGTGAAGGGGGAATCGAAGTCCTAAGCGAAAAGCATTAAGATACACCCCAACCTTACTCTTCAGTGGAAAACACACTCTCTCATCCGAATTGGGCACTCTAACCCTAAAAGGATCACAGAAGCAACCTCGCCAAACCTCGGCAGTTATATCGAGCGAAAACCTAGGGGCCATATCTAAGATGACTTCAGGGACCTTCGACCTCTGATCCCTTCAACGAATGGGAAGGCTTGGCTCAATCCAAACTCCTTTTCCCTTTCCAGGTACTTCCACGCATCGAGGGGCCGGAGGCGCACCACAAGCTCCTCGTAGGTCAGCTCTTTGAATATGACCAGAGCAAACATACCTGACGAATCTAAAGAGAATCAGAGTCGAAGATGTAGGGTTTTCCGGGACCCTTAGGGCACAAAAACTCTATGTTCGTCCTAAGTCGGACGGAACATAGACAGAAATAGCAGCGGAAAATAATCATGTTAATCTAATTAACATTTAACCCTAAGGTCCAAGACCCTAATCCAAGATCTATACCGACTTGGGATGGGTCTGACCATCCCAAGAAGGATCTAGCCTACTGCGATTAAATTAAACTAATGCTAATAAACACATACCCGTAATCTCAACCCTGGAGCAGGCGAGATGTTCCGCACCGTCTTCCGAGCCGCTCCCGTCCCACGCCGAGCCGCTCCTCGAACCGCTCCCCGAACCGCTCCTCGAACCACTCCGCATCCCGAGGCGATCAATCCCCGTGTCGCCGAGCTAACCACGCGCCGAAGAAAGTTTCACGCGAGTGAAACCTCCGCCTAGATTTCGGATCTAAATTCGAACTCATTTGCAGCTTTGCTAGAGCCCTTAGGAGCAAGGCAGAAATTTATAGGGAGAGGAGAAATATTAATTTAAGCTTAGATCCGAGCATGCTCCAACATTTACGAGAGCCGCTCAGATCTAGAGCTTGGGATGAGTTATGAGGAAGGGGGAGGGCCTCTATTTATAGAGGCGGCTGACTCTCCCCTTTTCTCCACAACCGAGGTGGGACTATTAATTTGGGATTAATTAAATCAAGTTAGTTTGCCTTTCACAAAGGACAAACTTCCTCGAATTTTAACTCCCTCACCATTGAGCTTCAATGTTGGTACAACCTACCAAATCAAAGAGGGTTCAACGGTGAACGCGTAGGAAAAAACGGCTCGTCAATCCGAGTCCGTTTGACCCTTCAAACAATTGTCCAAAGTTAGCCAAAATTCATGCTTCTCTTAGAAATGTAGACGTCAAGAAAATCCCAGGTTTCAAAAAACCCTAACCAGAAAATTCGGGCTTGGTGGGCCTCCATTTTCGCTGGTTTCAGCCCAACAGTTTGGGCTGACTTGTTTTGGCTATAACTTGTGCATTTGGACTCCGTTTTTGATGCGGTTTGAACCTGCGTTTAGAGCGGGACGATCCCGTCATCTAGGTAACCTTTTCAACGCATTTATTTAATTAAATATAGTCTTAAACAATTTTAGACACATTTAATCTCTTTTGCATCATATGCAAATTAGTCCCTATATAGGCTTAAATTTTCATTTGCATTAAATACAAATGATCCGAGGGCATATTCCTCTACATCTCCCACTTGCACTCAGGATCATTTTGTTGGGGTTTTGGCGGACCCCCAGAGCTCGGATCCGTATCCGTCCTAAGTCGGACGGACCACGGAGGCACAAAAGCGCATCGGAAAAACCAGAAATCAAATTTCTACACTAGCTAAACTATTTACCTAGGCTCTGGGGAGCCAGAACCTAGCCCGATCTATGCCGACTTGGAGTGGGTCTGACCACCCCAAGAAGGATCTACACTAAGCGACTAATTAAAATCTATGCTAGAAAACGCTTAACCACATACCCGGAATCTTGGCCCTGGAGCAGGCAAGATGTACCGCACCATCTTGAGAAGCTCCTCGTAGCCGAGCCGCGTTGACCCGATCTCCCTGAGCCGCCTCGCACCCTCGCACCGATCCGCCCGAGCTGCTTTCGCCTCCGAGCCGATCACACGCGGTAGAAAGTTTCACTTGAGAAGAACCCGCGTCTTAGACGTCCGGATCAAATCCAAACCCCCTTCGTAGTCGTGCTAGGACTACTCCGGAGAATAGGAAAATAGAGAGAGAGATTTAGTCGCCGATCGAGCCTGCTCTAAAATTCTGGAGCTACTCGATCGTTGACTGGTGTGTTTTTCAACGAGGAGAGTGCACCCCTATTTATATAGGGAGTGAGCACTCAACTTCTCGTTGCGGGCAATGTGGGACAATCCACATGAAGAGAAAAATTCAATTAAGCCATTTGGCTTAATTTCAACTTTAAATTTAGCCTTTCACAAAGTCAAACATTAACTAATTAATTCTCCTCGCATACTAAACTTCAGACACCAAACTAGCTATCAATCAGAAAAGCTTGGAATGGTGAACGCGTAGGAACTGACGGTGACGAATTTCGACTTCGTTTGACCCCTCAAACAATTGCTCAAAGTTTAGCAATTTTCACAAAATTCGTAGCCGTCATTAGGGTTTTCAAAAACCTAATTTGACTTAAGTTGCGGGCGCGCCCGCTAGACTTAGCGGGCGCGCCCGCCCAAGGGGGCAAGGGCGGGCCGCCCGCCCGCTGCTGCAGCGGGCGCTGGCCCGCTGCAACAGCGGGCGCGGGCCCGCTGCGTGCAGCGGGCCGTGCCCGCTGCGTGCAGCGGGCGCTGGCCCGCTGTGCATGCAGCGGGCCACACCCGCTGATGCAGCGGGTGCCCGCCCGCTGCTGCAGTGGGCCACGCCCGCTGTGCAACGGGCGTGCGCCCGTTGCAGCCAGCGGGCATCGCCCGTTTGCCTTTGCACATGGGCCTTTTGGCCCAGTGGGTCTAACCCACTTCCCCTTGAACTCTTTCTGCGTTTCTGGGCTCGTTTGAGCTCCGATTTGGACGCGGTTTGAACCTGTGTTTAGACCGGGACGATCCCGTCATCCAGGTAACCCTTTCCAACAAGTTTGTTCCTACTAAATTCGTTGTAACTAATTTACAACACGTTTAGTCAAAGTTAGCATCTAATGCAACGTTGTGTCCCTATTGCTAATGCGACTAACTTTCACAACTTAACTTGTGAATATCATCAAATGACATTTCTCTCTATTCTATATTCCTATTATTAAGACACGAGCACTACTCGGTGTGAGACCCTACAGTCTGACCTTACTACAGGTTGGGGCTCGAAACCCCTAGACGACGGTCACTACGAGCAGTAGCTGTCGTCCCTGTTTCAGAGTCATCATAACGTGATCGACCCTTTGACAAAAGTATCATAGGGTTTGCATTGGCTGTGTCAGTGATGAATTCCGTTAGCTAAAATCCCTTCGTCAAGACTGTGTTATTGTTGGCCTAGGGTATGGTATACTGTCAACCCTATTAGACAACATTGGTCAGTATACGGCGGTCTTTATTGTATACATGTTGTACTACTTGCAACGTACCCCGGCCGAGGATTAACATAAAGACCGTACTGAGCCTATAACACTAACTTCCCTTTAATGGAAGTGACGAATCCCATCTTAGTCATTTACTCACCTTGAGAGCTTCTGGTGCAACCCAACCTAAGATCTTTCATCAGGACTGGTCCTCGAAGTTAGATCATGGGTCTAAGCTACACCGTTCGCTCATAGGTTGGTACAGATGACTTCAGGTCTTAAGGATCAACTAACCTATCATCACCCTAGAGTTATTAAAGACAGATCATTAAAGTTAACCATTTAATAACTCTAACTTGGTCGTTCAGTGAACTCATTCTCTAATGAGCACCTGTGTCTCGTCTCCGACTTCGCCAAGTCGAATGACTATGAGATCATCATTACCCGAAGGTAAGACGAAGACACAGTGATCTATCTGATGTGTCGATATCCAGTTCTCGACACACCTATGATCACGAACCGTTTAAGACTTACGTTTCTATTCGGTCACTTACTTACTCATAATCGAGATCTCATCTAGATATGTAAGGACCTAACTATAAGTCTATGGATATTATCTAAGTATATTAATACAAATCTTTTTATACTTAGAATAATACGTACCATATACGGTATGAACAAGACGTATAATCAAGATAAATTGCCTTATGGGCATATATCTTCCTACACATTTATCCTGAATGCAGGAGATGATTGCAAACATCTTTTGCAATATTTTATCCCTTGCATCAAATGCAAATTATTTTCCCTAACTAATTTCTACCTATTACTAGACGAAGGTCACACTCTGTGTGAGACCATACAGCCTGACCCTTACAACAGGTTGGTCTCGAAGCCCTATACGGCAGTGACCACGAGCAGTGGTTACCGTCCCTGCTTCAGGAATCATCATTATGTGGTTGACTCATTGACATGAGTATTGTCGGGACCACCCTGACTGTTTCCGTGATGAATTCCGCAGTTATAGTCTCTTCGTCTTAACTATGTCGTGTAGATCAAGTCTAGGGTATGGTCAAACTGTCAACCCCAATAACTTGACTCCGGTTAGTTTCTATCGATCTTTTAGTCAAAAATATTGGACTTCTTCCAACATACCCTGGCCAGAGTTTTTACTAAAGACCGAACTAACCCTACGACACTAACTCCCATTGACCGGGAGAGACGAATCCTCTCTTGGTCATTACTCTCCTCATGCGCTTCAAGTGTCACCCAATCAAAGACCTTTCGACAGGCCTTGCCTCGAAGCTAGGTCATTTGATCTAAGTGGCACCGTTCACGCACAGGTTCGTCAAAATGACCTCAAGTCAAAAGACCGACTAGCCTATCATCACTCAAAGTCATCATTGATAGATTGATCAATATAACCATATGATAACTCTTGTGGATCGTTCAGTGAACTCATTCTCTAATGAGAACCTGTGTCTTGTTTACGACTTCGCCAAGTCAAGCGATCATGAGATCATCGCCACCGCTAAACGGTGAAGACTAAGACACAATGGTCTATCCGATGTTTCGATATCCTTGTCTCGAAACATCTACGACCACGAACCCTTTTAGACTTATGCTACAGACGGTCAAACATTTCTCCATGATCGAGATACGCATCTCGATACCTGTTTGACCTCGCATAAAGTCTCAGGACTTTACCTAAGTTAATATCTAATGTTAACTACATTATAACATAACTTAGATAAATTATTACCAAACAGCTTACTGTTATTTTGAACAAGATGTTTGTGTTATTCACACACAAAGATAGATTGCCTCGAAGGCATCTTCTCTCAACATCTCCCACTTGCACTCAGGCTCATTTATCTCGGTATCTTATACCGGTTTTACACATAAGTTTTCACGACTTCATGTGGTAGAGCCTTCGTGAGTGGATCTGCTAAAACCGTCTACACTATAGACTTAAGGGGTTTCTATGTTCATGTTAGACCAACCATTTGAATCTCATTCAAATAATTCACTTGGTCTAACGGAATCTATAATATTTTATTTACTTGGATCTTATCCAGTTCATCGTACCTTACGATAATAATTCTTTAAATTTGTTAATGGTCATTTCAAATGGCTCATATCTGTTTCTGATAAAGTATCAAACTTTTTGATTACTTTGTCAAAATATATGTTCCATTACTTTGATGCCTCGCATGTAATTTATACGCTCCCACTGACCTTGAAAACTATCTGGCTAATTCATATAAGGCTGTCCGTCTAAATCATATTTAGAAAAACGAACTTGTAAGTGAATGCTCCAATTTTCATGGTCAACTTAAGCGTTTACATCGAGTTTGGTCCGAGTAGTTCTGTACACATCTGCTGGTGGAAAACGGTTTCATTATAATCCGTTTTATAGGAATTAGTATGGAAAAACCGTTCTCGACCAACATGATTGCACTTCACTATATTCCTTTCTGCACCAATCTTTCAACTTAAAGATTTACTTGCAGAAAGTGAGGAAACATTTTCCTTGTACAGGTAAACTAAATTCCAAAATTTATTTACGCACACAGACATATTCTTATTGCATCAAGTTTTTAAATCGGAGTTAATACTCCGAATTTCATCCCGGAAGTTGACTAAGTCATCATCAGTTATGATGTTTAACTCGACTCTTCGTCTCACGAAATTCGAGTAATTATACAACATCCTAATGATTGATTTAATGAATATCTTATTGATAATGTCCTCACAGAACATTATCAAAACCTAGGCATTACTATCTGGGACTTAACCCAGAAGGAGGACTTAACTCAGAGTCACTTGCTATGGATCGCACCAAGTCTAACTCAGTGTGATTCATACTTTTAACACACGGATGTGTTAACAAACTTGACCTGAGAGAAAATTACATTTTCTTTTAATTACGCAAGATTTTATGTAGCTAAGTATTTGACCATTCGATCTAATCGAATCAGTTTAAATACCTTAGTCATTTCGTTCTTTATTTTATCAGACTTGTGTTTCATCAAGAACGCGTGTCTTAATAAAATATACGAATAACTTATTTTGGTTAATCTAGACTCGGGTACATCAGTATGTACCAGACTGAGTTCGACAACTCATTCTCCCACTGTCTTACAGATGGGTTTCGGCCAATTTTATCTAAGAGGATAAGACTCACAAGTGTCCGTAGACTTCATAATACGAGAGATCAGACCCCTCTTTATGTGACTTGTGAAGCTTAGTCTCTCGATACTGCCTAGTCTATTTTGCCATATAAGTTTGCTACTATCTTGTGTATTTATATATTAACATTTAATATATTATAGTTATTACAAATTACTAACACAAAACATTGCTTTGGAAGCAAGGTGACGACATTCGTCAAATTGTGTTAGACGTCTTTTGTATAACAATAATTATGAAATCGTGACATCAAAATATGTCACATTTTCATATCCTCCTACGTATGCCTTTATTAATGATAAATTAAACTAACTTTCTCAATTGACTTTTTCGGAGTGCCTTCTTCCTTTTCTAAATCACATTTAGATATTTAAATAGCCCAACATAAATAAATAGCTACACAAGCGTCTCATGTATCCAAACGCCTGAGAGGTGCAATCTTGAGTGTAGCTCAAGAAGTTGCTTGTCTCAAGGTCCGGTTGGGATACATAGCCTTGTATCGCTCATGCACTCGTATTCGACTCAAACAGTTTGATCGAATTCTCGAACTTTGCGGATCAGAATTGTTTGTCCATACAACCTTGAGGGTAGCTCGACAAGTTGTAGGGAGAAACATACTTCGAATATCCTATATGTTCAAGCTGCCTCATATAGAGACGAGTGACATGCATCGTGAATTTATTTGTTGGACCCAGAACTTAATGAAATCATATTTCTTAAGTCTGTTCTTTAGAAGGTCATTTTAATGTCAACGAGAATATAGTTTAATCCTATCAATTAGAATTTAACTTGATATTCAATTAATCAACCTATTTGACCAATTAACTAATTCCATTAAAAAATTATATTTTGATTCCTTCGGTAAACATAGTCTTGCCCTAGTTTTGGCATATGTTCAAAATTAAATATAGGTAGAATGGCTTTTATCTATCTATATCCTCCCACTATTTTTACGATCGTTTCAAAGCTTAATAACGAACGATTTAATCGAATTAAAATATTTAAAATTTAGTGAAAGATGGATCAAATCATCCTGAACCTCACAACCTTGAGGAGACTCAACAAATTGATTGGTTCCATGATTGGTAGACTAACTCTTAGTCAATCACATCACATGTGACTCCCTATCGTTTTTTACCCACAGTCACTTATGATCTTGAGGAGACTCAACAAATCATAATGACTGGTCTAGTCAGACCCTTGATTTCGTGTCCAGATTTGACTTAGATCGATTCTCGAGGAGACCCGACGTATCGATTTGGGTCAAGTCTAGACTACATCACATGTATGTTGGAGTTTGTTCCTTAAAGATAAACATGTCATAGCTTGAGGAGACTCAACAACTATAATTATCTTTTTTGAGTTACCAAGCTCCAAAATCAAGGAGAGATACGGATTAATATTTAATAAGATTTATAACGCATTGACTAGATATAGTCCAGGGTGTCATACAATCATGATTCGTGACATTGCGGACCAGCGGAACACAGCCAGGGAATTGACTAAGCCAGGATCACTGCCCCTTGGACTAGCAAGGGTTGATCCAAAACTCTTAGCCAAGCACATTGAGTGGATCATGGTCCATCGAATGAAGCTTGTCACTTTTATATGTGTGCCATAGACTAAACAACTTTTATTAACAACTAATTAATCCTATCAACTAGTTGCATCCTTAAATTCAAAATTTTAGGATTTGTTTAATAACTTTTATTAAGTCCTTATCAACTATAAGGTTCACGTGCTATCCTAATCGTTATTAGGATTTTAATAAATTTTATTAACAACGCAAAAAGCGAAGTCCTTTAATGAAAATTAATAATAACAATTAGAATTAAGAAACATTAAAGGGACTACCCTAATCAGGAATTAGGTCTTGAAGTGTTGTTAATATTTTATTAAAACATAGCATGTCATTAAAATTCAATTAATAAATTTTAATCATTTCTTAATGGCTAACCTAAAAGGTTGTCTTGTGTTATCAAATAAGGGACAAGGTTATGCATAGCCATTAACATAAGATTACAATAATTTTATCGCATAAAATAAAAGTGTACAACTATTTAACAATTTAAGTAGAACAATGTCTATCACATAAACAATTTTAGCATGCAAACATAAATTTAACATTTAAATTTAAAATATGATTTTAAAATATTTTATTTTTATCTCATAAAAACTTATTTTTAAAATCACAAATTTGCATGCTGCCTTTAAAATTTTATCGCATAAAAATTTTAACCTTTAAAATCAGTTTTAAAATATCTCATAAAATTAAAACATCATTTTTAAAAAACTTTCATGCTTAAAAATTTATCATATAAAATTTTTAGGCACTTTAAACTTATCGCATAAATTTTAAAAGATTAGTTTTAAAAATTATCACATAAATTTTCATATTCAAAAATTTATCACATAGATTTTTAAACATCAAAAACATTTTTAAAATTTATCTCATAACTTTAAAAACATTTTAAAAAGCATTTAAAAGCATTACACGTGTTTAAAGAAATCGCAGGCTAGATCGTAACACAGACCTGGCTCTGATACCACTGTATGGTTTTCCGGGACCCTTAGGGCACAAAAACTCTATGCCCGTCCTAAGTCGGACGGAACATAGACAGAAATAGCAGCGGAAAATAATCATGTTAATCTAATTAACATTTAACCCTAAGGTCCAAGACCCTAATCCAAGATCTATGCCGACTTGGGATGGGTCTGACCATCCCAAGAAGGATCTAGCCTACTGCGATTAAATTAAACTAATGCTAATAAACACATACCCGAAATCTCAACCCTGGAGCAGGCGAGATGTTCCGCACCGTCTTCCGAGCCGCTCCCGTCCCACGCCGAGCCGCTCCCCGAACCGCTCCTCGAACCGCTCCGCATCCCGAGGCGATCAATCCCCGTGTCGCCGAGCCAACCATACGTCGAAGAAAGTTTCACGCGAGTGAAACCTCCGCCTAGATTTCGGATCTAAATCCGAACTCCTTTGCAGCTTTGCTAGAGCCCTTAGGAGCAAGGCAGAAATTTATAGGGAGAGGAGAAATATTAATTTAAGCTTAGATCCGAGCGTGCTCCAACATTTACGAGAGCCGCTCAGATCTAGAGCTTGGGATTAGTTATGAGGAAGGGGGAGGGCCTCTATTTATAGAGGCGGCTGACTCTCCCCTTTTCTCCACAACCGAGGTGGGACTATTAATTTAGGATTAATTAAATCAAGTTAGTTTGCCTTTCACAAAGGACAAACTTCCTCGAATTTTAACTCCCTCACCATTGAGCTTCAATGTTGGTACAACCTACCAAATCAAAGAGGGTTCAACGGTGAACGCGTAGGAAAAAACGAATCGTCAATCCGAGTCCGTTTGACCCTTCAAACAATTGTCCAAAGTTAGCCAAAAGTCATGCTTCTCTTAGAAATGTAGCCGTCAAGAAAATCCCAGGTTTCAAAAAACCCTAACCAGAAAATTCGGGCTTGGTGGACCTCCATTTTTGTTGGTTTCAGCCCAACAGTTTGGGCTGACTTGTTTTGGCTATAACTTGTGCATTTGGACTCCGTTTTTGATGTGGTTTGAACCTGCGTTTAGAGCGGGACGATCCCGTCATCTAGGTAACCTTTTCAACGCGTTTATTTAATTAAATATAGTCTTAAATAATTTAAGACACATTTAATCTCTTTTGCATCATATGCAAATTAGTCCCTATCTAGGCTTAAATTTTCATTTGCATTAAATACAAATGATCCGAGGGCATATTCCTCTACAGAAGAGGGGGGATACCTTCAAAAGGAACATGCGATCTGCAGGGAGGCGATGCTGGAAGCAAGCTTACGAAACAAGGAAGAAGATGAAGCAGAAAGATCTCTACTTTTTCCTCGCTTTTCTATTTTATATGAAGAAATCCAACCGGCTGGCGTCCGATGCGTGACACGTGTTCAAGGCCAGCCATGAGAAACGTCGGAGATCGCTCCAAAGGCGAAAGGGTTTTGGCGGCACAAATCAAATCAGATGTTTCGAAAACCGTGCACATTTAAGGAGATTACTCATCATTCGGTCTCGGTCAATGCTATTTCTGAGGCGCGAATGATGGGGGCCATTGTTAGTAGACGGGTACGAATCCAACTGATGTATCCGCATACCCGACCCGTTTAGCATCCACAACCTGATACCCCACTTGCTCATAGCGGGGTATCGCTGAGTCAAACAAATGGGTCAGTCGACCGTTAGACTGGCGGTAACATTCAGGGGAAAGTTTATGGGGCCGAGTAAATGGGCAGCCGTTAACTCGAATCCTGGAGAAGATCGTGCCCAAATCAATGAGGGACGGTTACACATCATCAAGGGTGAATTACCTATAAATTGGCCAAAGAACGAAGGTAAAGGGGTTCTAATGGAAAGGTACGAGGTCTAAGACATAGAACTCTACTTTCTCAGCATATACTTCTTATATATATTCGATCTTGTGTCGCCAATCTTGAGACGAACCTCTGTGGGTCTATCTCAGTTGTACCAAGCTCCCTCTCTGCCTTAAGTTCCATACTAACTTAAGCATCTGAGGGGATTTGGTTCGAAAACGAAATCCGACAGTCATCATCCAACGTCGAAGGTCGACATTGAGCTTCCCAGACTCGAACGATCAAGGCAACTACCGTTCGAAGGTCGATCAAACGTCGCATCATCTTCAACTACCATCACTCGACCCTGGTTCTTCCAACCGAGGGTCCCACTCTAACTACTGACGAGGCTCCGACTCAGCATCTCGAGTCTATGTCAGCCTGACAACTGTCTCGGTCAATTTTGGCCTTAACCACATACGTTTTAACTTCAAAACAAATCAATGGTCTAGATTAGAGTTCAAATTTTGGATGTTTTCCAATTTCTGCACGTCGGTACAGTCGTGCTGAAATATGGCACGGCCGTGCACAGTCTGTATAACACGCCAATCTGCTTCAGCACAACGACATGGCCGTGCGCAATCTGCGAATAATGCTGCTCCCGTTGGTCATGCACGGCCGTGCGCACTCTGCGAAAAATAGCTGGCTTCGTTGTTGGATCCTGATACGACTATTTTGGAGAAGCCCAAGAAATAGAGACCCAAGACCCCGCTGTGAACGAGAGGCCTACTAGTGAAGTTGGGCCCCGCCAGACGAGGCCCACGAATGAAGCCCTATGTCGGGCCAGACTGGCCCAAGGAACGCACGATCAGCTCGCGCTCCCCTGGGACGGTCGTTCCCCTGAATCCGCGGTTCCTTAAAGACCATTAAGTGGTCCTTTAATCAACGTTCCCCACGACGCACGCAGGCGCCTTAAAGAAGGCAGATCGCGGGGGCGTGAGTGGGGGCAGACGAAGGACACGGATCGGGGGCAATCGTGGCACAGACCCTATAAGAGAGTAGTAGGAGTAACTGCCAGAGGGATCGAACCCCAGGTATTCTGATCTGAGGTATACCATCAACGACATTCGTTTTCCGCCATGACCTTTCCCTCTCCCTGCTCGTGCCGTGGGTCAGCGTATCGATCTCCTCTCGAGTCGTACCTACTCCGCCGAGTACTTTTCAGACCCTGATCTGACTTAGGCATCGGAGGGGATACGTCCGGAACCAAGGTCCCCCCCCCGACGAGTTTCTCGTCTATTCAGGAAGAAGCTGACCGAGGCGCCAAGGCTACCCCTCAGCGCCAGACGATCGCCCCAGCAGCAAGTGGGCGCAACAACAAACCGAAGACCAGGCCGCAAACAAAGCGTTGAGGCTACCCCTCGACGCTCGTCCGACCAAGGCCGAGCCCTTCAAACAGAGCCGAGGCTTCCCCTCCGCTCTGCTTCAACCGAGGACCGACCCTCTGCTCAGATCATGAGCTCAAACTCGACTCCATCTCCGGCCCATGCCGAGCGCACTTTGGCTTGGCGTACCTAAGGGATCTCAACCGACCCCTTGACCATGTTGACCGTTCAATCCTCGGTCAACGATCTAGTGGTGAGAAAACACCCGTAAACATCTGGCACCGTCTGTGGGAACCGAAGCAAGCCCATACCGAACCACCGGAATGGAACCCATCTGCAACGGCGTGGGGCGCATGCCCCCCATCCAAGAGGAGGGAGACTACATTCTCCCCGAGAACCAGCTCAGCCACACCACCGAGGGGACAGGCGAGTCCCGATCGGTCACCCAAGAACAGCTCCGCACCTTTGCCCAGGAGACCAACGCCAACATCCAGACGTTGGTCGCAACAATTCAACAACTCGTCAACAACGCGCACATCCATGGAGATGGGGTGGATGAGGCCCACTGTTGGGGAGGGGGTCACCAACCCGTGCGGTCTGCCGTAGTCACCGACCACGGGAACGGGGGTACCGAACCTGGAGCGACGATTCACCATGCCAGGCTTCAACCCGGCACGGTCTCCCACCCCCACCTCATTTCGCAAGAGAAACAAGAGGGGCTTCAAGCAATCTGAGGGCAAGTCGGTGACCGCCTCGTCTAGACGATCATACTCGTCCAGGCACCGACGAGATGATCGCCGAGATTTGGTGGATCGGTCCCAGCGGAGCGGAAGTGCCCGCCGAGTGAAGCGGGACAGGCGAGAATACCGAGGCGAGAAAGGGGACGCACCCGGGTCGGGCCCCGCCCCTAGTTCTGCGTGTTGAGTATTGATTCCCCGGATTTGGTTTTGATGATGAACAAACATAAATATCGTGAACTAACTCTTTGTGAGCGCAGTTATGGAGATCGGCGCCAAAATTCTACTTACATCAAAAGCGATGTCTCAAGACTTCTCAAAGCGCGTGATCGTGTGACTAAAGCTTCGTTGAAGCTCTAGGAGCATTATTGAAGTCAAGAGATTCGGATTGAAGCTTTGAAGACGGTTCGTCTAGCTTATTTTATAGTCTTCTAGCTTCTTTTCGTAGAATGTTAAGCCTTGAGTAGGTCTTACATTATAATCTTCATAACGCTCATATCTTAGAGCTAGGATTATCTTAGAAGCACATAGAAACTTTTCCGAAGCTTCACGCTTCATTTCGCGACTTCTAGTGCATCTTAGTTGGTTCAAGAAGGACCAGCCGACTAGATTGTCATCTAGTCGGTTAAGAATCCTTCTTGAACCGACTAGATCTCCTTGCTCAATTCAGCATATTCACTGTTGACCAATTAGTCGGTCCTAGAAGGTTCACCGACCGACTAGTTGTCAAACTAGTCGGTTTGGAATCCTTCTTAGACCGACTAGTTATATCTTCATTTTCGCAGCCTAGCTACTGTTTACTCTTTAGTCGGTCCAAGAACAACCATCGAACGACTAGTTGAGAAACTAGTCGGTTGGAATTTGTTCTTAGACCGACTAGTTCTCTTGTGTTCAGCTTATTGTTTTTCAACTGCTTAGTCGGTCAAAGAACACTCACCGACCGACTAGTTGTCAAACTAGTCGGTTGGCAAGTCTTCTTAGACCGACTAGTTGTATATCTTCTGAACTATCTTTCTTGGATGTCAACCTCTTAGTCGGTCCAATAAGAATCACCGACCGACTAGTTGAGAAACTAATCGGTCAGTGATCCTTCTTAGACCGATTAGACTGCTTCAGAAATAAATCCGTTGGAGCATTAATTGCACGAATTTTCCATCTCTCTTCTCTCTATCCTATATATATTTGTGATACTTCTTCATAGCATTCAAGGCTGCCATTATTGAGTTTTAGAGATCAAAGAGAGAGCATTTAATTCTCATTTCCAAGCTCACTCATTTCTTACAAGAATCTCTCCAAACTCCTTGAGCCCTAATTTCCTCAAGAGAGATTCTCTTCATTGTGAGCCTCTCAAGCCAAGAGCTTGATTCAAGGTCACCAACTCCATCATAGCCTTCGATCGCTGTTCATCTTCTTGGAGCTAGGGTTTGGTGACATTCTCTTCCTCAAAATCCTTCTTGCCCTAAATTCAGTAAGTTTACTCAAGGCATAGGATTTTGTTGGTAAGCATTTCATTGTTTCATTTAGTTTGTTATTGCAAGTTTATCTCTCGGTTGTGAGAGAAGTGTGTGATCCCGGGTTGTGGGAGTCACATTTTCATTTGTGTATGATTTGATCTTGTAGAGGTTTTCTACAAGAATTTCATAGTGCAAATTTGAGTTAGAGGTTTCTAACTCAAGTATCCGGAGGGGATCCGGGTGGTTGGGACGTAGGATCACCGGGAACAAGTCGGGGAGACTTGGGTGGATCTGAACCCGTTACATCGCTTGTTTGCATTGTCTTTTATTCTTGTTGTCTGTAGTGATTCCGCATTGTTGTTTGTGTTTGCACAATAATTAGGAATTATACTCTTGATTATTTTAAAGTACTATTCACCCCCCTCTAGTACTTGTGCAGCAGCTATCAGGGCATTACACTCCGGTCGGCCTTAAGCCGGAGAGCAACCCTCCGCAGGCCCACCAAACCGATCGGCCGTAAGGCTGGGGCAACTCCCCCAGCAGGCCGATCTGTAAACTCGTCAGTAAGGCTGGGGGCAACTCCCCCAGCAGACGGGGACATCGGTCGGTCATAAGCCGAGGGATAGCTTCCCTCGCCAACCGAGCGATCCGCCCGCTCATAAGGCTGGGGCAACTCCCCCAGCGGACAGGGACATCGGTCGGTCATAAGCCGAGGGATAGCTTCTCTCGCCAACCGAGCGATCCGTCCGCTCATAAGGCTGGGGGCAACTCCCCCAATGGACGGGGACATCGGTCGGTCGTAAGCCGAGGGATAGCTTCCCTCGTCGACCGAACGATCCGCTCGCTCATAAGGCTGGGGCAGTTCCCCCAGCAGACGGGGAAATTGATCGGTCGTAAGCCAAGGGATAGCTTCCCTCGTTGACCGAACGATCCGCTCGCTCATAAGGCTGGGGGCAACTCCCCCAGCAAACGGGGACGACGGTCGGTTATAAGCCAAGGGGCAGTCCCCTCACCGACTTAACAATCCACCCGCTTGTAAGGCTGTGGATGACTCCCCCCACGGACGAGGGACTCGGCTTGTCTTAAGCCGAGGGGAAGCTCCCCCTCGCCGACCAGCCGATCCGACCCACTGCGAGACTGGGAACAACCCAGCCGCGTGCGAGGCAACTATCCAAGCAAACCGAATTTTGAGACTGAAGGAAAAACTACGACAAGACAGACAAGGGCACCAATAAGGTCCTAATCCCGTATGCCAACGAATTCGGTGTCCTAAAAACCCCTCTCCCTCCCCATGAGCCATAAAGGAGTGCCGATAAAATGTGGAACTCGCAGCCAGTTCAAAGCACAGTGAAAGACCAAAAAGGCTGAGGGCCCACGCAAGACGGAAGACCCCCAGCGACAAAGGAGCTATATAAATAAAATTGTTCAAAATTACAAGCCAAAAGAGAAAGGGGGAACAAGATACAAAGGCCTAGGGCCCTGGGGCACGGGAAGAAGCATCCTCAGGCACCTCGCCTTATTTGGAGCGCGGGGGATCGACGGGTGGGAGGGGCTGTCAGGCATGCTCCGCAAATCGCCGGAAGGAGTCCCGGACAACGCCAATGATCCGAGGGGCAAGAAGGTCCTCATAGGAGTTGAACGCCTCCCTAAGGACCTCCGTGATCCTTTCCCCCAAGACCCAGACGCCTCTCTCCACCTCGTCGACGAACCGGGTCATCTGGTGCAAGTCCACCAGCTCACTCTGGAGATCGCTACTCTCCTGGCAGAACGCCTCTTCCGCCTCTCGGGCCGACCTCTGAGCATCGTCCAGCTCCCCCTGGAGGTCCCTCACTTGATTAGCAAGCTCATCCACCCGGTGTCGGAGATGTCGAACTTCTATACGCGCCTCTTGGACGGCCACCTCGGTCGCCCCGTCCCTTGTGCGCTCCCGGGCGACAGACTCCTCTAGCTCCCTCGCCCGGACCGCCCGACGCTGTGCCTCGACGGCCATCGTGGTGGCCTGCACAAAGGAAGGAGTTATACGGAGAAAGGTCAAAAGACAATTCTGAGAACAACAAAGCAGTCGAACCTGTTGAAGCTGCCAGACTAAGGAGTCCGACAGCCTATCGGTGGGAGCTCTCTGTAGGAGAGTTCGGTCCCTCGGGAGGACCGAGCCGTGAGCCAACTGGTTGGCCACGACCCGGTCGACAAACACCGAGTCTCCGGGGGTAACCTCGGGGCCCGCCAAGGCGTTCGCCAACATACCGCCGGCTCCCACCGGGGAAGGCTCGGCCGAGACGGTGGGAGTGGTCACCATGGTCAGCAGGAGAGTCTCGCAGGAGGCCGACGGCACCTCGGGGACCACCGGAGTGCGGGTCTCCACACCCTCCTTCCGCCTCTTCCTTGTAATGCCCTGATAGCTACTCCACAAGTACTAGAGGGGGGGTGAATAGTACTTTAAAATAATCAAGAGTATTATTCCTAATTATTGTGCAAACACAAACAACAATGCGGAATAACTACAAACAACAAGAACTAAACAACGCAAACAAAGCGATATAACGGGTTCGGATCTACCCAAGTCTCTCCGACTTGTTCCCGGTGATCCTACGTCCCAACCACCCGGATCCCCTCTGGATACTTGAGTTAGAATCCTTTAACTCAAATTTGCACTATGAAATTCTTGTAGAAAACCTCCACAAGACCAAATCATACACAAATGAAAATGTGACTCCCACAACCCGGGATCACACACTTCTCTCACAACCGAGAGATAAACTGAAATCAATGTAAATAAAACAATGAAATACTTACCAACAAAATCCTATACCTTGAGTAAACTTACGATTTTAGGGCAAGGAAGATTTTGAAGGAGAGAATGTCACCAAACCCTAGCTCCACCAAGATGACCAGCAATAGATGGCTAGGGAGGAGTTGGTGACTTGAATTCAAGCTCTTGGCTTGAGTGGCTCACAATGAATGAGAATCTCTCTTGAGGAATTAGGGCTCAAGAAGTTTGGGAGAGATTCTTGTGAGAAGAGAGAGCTTGTAAATAAGATTGAATATCTCTTCTCTTGGATGTGAAAATGTCTCTATTCTCAGCCTTGAATCCCTGGTTTGAAGCCCTCAAACATATATAGGGAAGAGACAAAACGGTCACAAAAATCGTGGCATTAAATGCCCCAACGGCTCTATTCTGAAGCAGTTTAATCGGTCTAAGAAGGATCACTGACCGATTAGTTTCACAACTAGTCGGTCAGTGATTCTTCTTGGACCGACTAAGAGGTTCACAGCCAATAAAGATAGTTCAGGATATATAGAACTAGTCGGTCTAAGAAGACTTGCCAACCGACTAGTTTGACAACTAGTCGGTCGGTGAGTGTTCTTTGACCGACTAAGCAGTTGAAAAACAATAAGCTGAATACAAGAGAACTAGTCGGTCTAAGAACAAATTCCAACCGAATAGTTTCACAACTAGTCGGTCGACGGTTGTTCTTTGACCGACTAACGATAAACAGTAGCTCAGGCTGTGAAAATGAAGATATAACAAGTCGGTCTAAGAAGGATTCCAAACCGACTAGTTTGACAACTAGTCGGTCGGTGAACCTTCTTGGACCGACTAATTGGTCAACAGTGAATGAGCTGAATTGGAGTAGGATATCTAGTCGGTTCAAGAAGGATTGCCGACGGACTAGATTGTCATCCGGTTGGTTCTTCTTCTTGAACCAACAAAGATGCATAAGAAGCCGAGGAAAGAAGCGATAAGCTTCGGGAAAGATTCTAATGGCTTCTATGACAATCCTAGCTCTAAGATATGAGCGTTATGAAGATTATAATGTAAGACCTACTCAAGGCTTAACATTCTACGAAAAGAAGCTAGAAGACTATATATAAATAAACATGACGAACCGTCTTCAAAGCTTCAATCCGAATCTCTTGACTTCAAAAATGCTCCTTGAGCTTCAACGAAGCTTTAGGCACACGATCACGCGCTTTGAGAAGTCTTGAGACGTCGCTTGAGATGTACGAAGTAATTTGGCGACGATCTCCATAACTGCGCTCACAAAGAGTTAGTTCACGATATTTATGTTTGTTCATCATCAAAACCAAATCCAGGGAATCAATACTCAACATTCTCCCCCTTTTTGGTGATGACAAACCAACATAAATAATAATCATTAATAATGATTCAAATGAAATTTACTTACTCCCCCAGCATTGATGACACGTTAGTTCCGTATTAAATAATATCATACACATCAAGCAGACGAGGAAAGTATAAAACATGAGCTCACTTATTGAAATTTAGGATCTAAATCCATTTTTATATCTTCACTCCCCCTGAATCTAACATATCAACTTAGATTCACGGTAAATTGCTTTAACTTATCATTTAGCACACCGTCATTATTAGTTCTCTCCCCCTTTGACATTAGCAAAAAGAGCGGGAGGAGATCAACGACAACAACAATGGCTTAAAATAAAAGCACGAGAGTCGAAGAATATGACCACGGTCCAAATGACACCAAAGAAAAATCACGAAGAAAATCAAAGCGTGCCAACGAGACCATAGTCGAAAATCGAAAAATGAAATCATCAAAACTCAAATCAATTTCACGTATTGAGTTATGGAACATACTCTCCAATATCAACATTCATAACGAATTGAGTGCATGAAAAACAATTCTATGTTTTCATACAAACAAATCTATTTAAACAATATTATCGTCGAGCGACGAAATCAATATTAGAGACATAAATACAATGTGCACAAGAAACGAATGGCAACATGATATACACATCATACAACACCAAATGTCATAACATCGATCGAAAAAGGATCACAAAGGGTAAGCATACCAAATCTAAGTGAAGTGTGCGATGTGAGGTGACAAGGTGATTAAAACAATATGAATATCAACAATCAATATCATGCAAAAGTGTTATGCCAAAAATAGATAGTAACTATCATAAAGCATATGGCTTACACAATTCTAGTACACTAGGATACTAATTGAAACAATGTTCAAAAGAACCATAGTACTAGCATGCATTCCAGAAGAGATACTCACTAAATGAGTCAATAATAAGCATGGAATGCCATGAGCATAAGAAAGATAAGTACAATATCATAAGCTCAAAATTAGCATCAAACAAGAGCATGAAAAGAAGATATCCAAAATAGATAGTCTACCTATAAAGTCACATCTACATGCATTCAACACACATGGATACCAAATGTAAGAATATACTTACAACATTAAGCTCCCCCTACTTTGGTGCATCACTTAAGCACCATCAACTCCATTTGAATGAAAAACTTTGCAAATCAATGAGATGGTAGGGTTGGTATCCCACGGTGGATTGAACCTAGAAAACATATTTTGGAGCTAAATTTTGATTTGTTGCTCCTTCTCTTTTTCTTGAGTACCTGAAGATAAAAATATCATTCTATGGTACCCAAGGACATTGGGTCCTAAGGGATTAGACCTTTGGAAGCCAAGTCCAATTGGACTTAGACTTCCCAACAAAATCATCATTGTGCACAACATTCATGAAATACGAATTAATATACGCTTGTTTTTCATGCATGCTTGTGTCCTTCGGGCCCCAAATAGTGAATTTCTTAGGAGCCATATTCCTATTAGGAGCATGCACATGTTGTTGATTTCTATGTGATGTATGAGGCCTGCGAGGAAGTGGCCTAGGAAATGCATGACGTGGATAAGCATACGGCTCATGATGAAATGGTGCATGATGGTAATTGTTCATATAATAGTGATGTGGATGAACATATGCATGTGGAGGAACACGTGCATGAGTGTGTCTCACATGGTGTGCACGTGCTCGTGGATGTGGAGCATAAAAATCATCATATGTGTGAGCATATGGAGTAGGAGGTGTGTTCCTACGTGGCATGGTATTGGTGTACATAAATGCATGACCCTTCTTTGGAGGTCTACCCAAAGTGGGTTTCTTTCCAAACGAGGGTGTGTGCGAAGTGGAAGCACCATGGGTAGATGACCTACCAATGGAGTGTTTGCTCCCACTCGTTGAGGCTTCGGAAGATGGCCTAACAAAGGTGGTAGACGATTTAGATGAGTCTCCCATCTTATATCCCAAGCCAATGTGATGATTGGCCGGAAGTAAATCATTTAGGATATTATCCAAATGGCACTTACCTTTATTGAATTTATTAATTCGGCCTAATGTGCACTCATACTTATCGGTGAGCGAATGCATAGAAGCATCCAAGGTGGACACTTGCGATGTGAGTACATAAACACGAGACTTGAGATTCTCATTCTCAATACTCAAAGTTGAGTTTTGGGAAGTCAAATCCGCTATCTCGCGTTCATCCGAATTCTCAATATGAACATGCTCAAGTTGAGATTTGAGATTTACGATCTCATTTCTCAAACCATCAACAACGGTGTCGTTGTTGTTGATGATAGGCTTAGGTGAGGTTTAGAGACTAGTTAGCTCATCTTTAATCTTAATATATCTATTAGTTGTTGTGGGGTAGAACTCGAGTACAATGAATTTGTATTATGGGGAACCAAGGGCACGGTGGTTATATTGACAAGAGGATTTAGGTAGGCTTTATGACAAGTGATTAGTGGGGTGAAGAGGCTAAACTTGCCGCCGGAACAGATCACGGAGTCGAATCCCGTCGGACGCGACGGAGGAGGATCGGATGGAGAGAGCCGAAGGTGAATATTGGCCAAGAGGCGAGCTACCCTGCACCACGAGCAACTCGTCAGAAAGGCCAGGTTGGGGTCCAACCCTTAGCCTCTCTGATGCCTAAGTCAGCGACTGGACTTAAAGCGGGGGCGGGGCACGCAGGTCAGACTAAGGGTGTGTCGACCATACGTGACGAGCTATAAGTGGGAGAACAAAGATATGGATGACCTTTTCTCTCGTGTGTGAATAATGTGATTGAGAGGGAATTTGACAACCCCTTCACCGGAAGAAGTGAGGGTGTATTTATACCTGATAGGAGACGATTAGGTGGTGCTGACCTGGCATGCTGACTCGACGTGCTGACTTGGCCCGGCTGTCAGCGGAAGCTTCGGACGAGGTTGTTAGGAACAGGAGTGTCAGACTCGCTGTTGTCAGATGGTGCAACGGCCAGGAGCACTTTTGTCAGGGTGTCAGGGCCGAAAGCATTAAGTGTCAGGGAGAGCAGCGGCTAGGGGGTGCTTTGTCAGATGGTCGGACAGCGCTAGTGTCAGTCGTGTCCTTATACTAGGTTGTTTGTCGTGCGTGATGAATCAAGGGTCCGGCGGTGCCATCCCCCGTGGCGGGGTTTGTGTGGGATCGCCGGGTCGACCTGTTCGTGGGCTGTTCGGCCTGGCCGCGCACTTTTTTGGGTGCGGATCATAGACCGCTGGCAGGGAGGGGTATGCACGTGCCGCTGTCGGCATCCAAGGCTATGCTGTCTGGGTATTTACCGAGCACGCTGCCCCTGGTGGGCCGAGTGAGAGCGGTTATATGCCTCGGCCGGGAGAGGGGCGCTGCGAGGTATTCCCATTCCCATGTAGCCTCGGACCTCCGGGCCGGCAGCCCGCTTGCAGAGGGGTGAGTCAGTGAGGTATATCAGCGGTTCTGGGCAGGAGCCGGACTCCTACGATCTTTACGTCGTAAAAATTGCCCCCGGCATTCGAGCGCGAGGCGGGAGCCCGGCTCGGCTCGGATGACGTAACGCTACCTCCCTTCTAACATGGTTCGGACTTTGGTCCGCGCTCAGGAGTGGCGGTGCGACTCCCGTGGAGCACTGCCTGCTGTCATAGGATCGCGAGATTTCGTCTTACGAGGGGGCAAAGCGAGGAGGGGTGACCCGGTGGTTTGGGGAGGGGCGTTGCCTCTTAACAACGTGCCGTTGTATGTGGCGGCCGGGTCGGACCCTGGGGGAACCCGGTTTTATTGAGATGGCCCTGGCTTTCGTTATGATGTGTTTACCGAACTTGGGTGCTATTTTTGCCTTATTCTAGTCGTCCCAAGTTTGGAGGAGTTCGCATGGAGGAATATTTTTCATTGGCCTTTACAGGAGATCTTGGTGACCTCTACAACAATAGGGCAGGTGTGACCAAACCCGTGGTCAGGTCAGGAGGTTGTTTTACCTTGTCGCCCGCTACATCGAGGTGAGAGGGTCCCTGTTTACGGGGCGGCCTTTCTACTTATCTGATGACCGCTGTACTCCGTCTGCCTTTCTGTTCGGGGGTGAGCTGACGCACCATAAATCACCGTTTGGGGTTCATCGGGGACGCAGCCTTGCTGTGCCCCCCTCGGGGGGACCGACCCTCCATTTGTCGGGCGGACCTCCTTCCACTCCCTTGCTTCATTGTATTCTGTCTCGTCGTTGCCGTACTGGATGGTTGCTCGGCCTCTCCGTGGACCCCATACATCGAGGGGGAACCCAGGAGGGGGCGGATGACGAGGTGGAGGTGGAGGCGCTGCCCTCCCGGGGGTAGTCCGGCGGGCCGGCCTCGAGGGGAAGGTCGGGGGCAGGCAGGTGGGTCGTTGGGATACCTGTTGGGGGTTTCCACCCTCACACCCCGTGGGGATCGGCGTGGTGCGGATGTTAATTGGGGTATGACGGCCCGCTGCTAGTCTTCCGGACCGGCTGTCTCATCTGGTTTAGAGCAGGAGGAAGGCTGGCTGGCGGGGTTTCCCGTGTGTAAGGGGAATACCCTATTGGCAATCCGCTTGTTAGGGGAGTATCATATCGGCGGTCGTCGAGTGGAAGCGGTCATCGGTAGAGGAAGTGAGATCTGTTGGTGGACATCAGCCTCCTCCGTAGTTGGATGGGGCGTCCGGGGCTTTTGTATACTTGGTGTGAAGGGATGCGATTCCTTCTCCTATATATTTTTTCTTTTCCCTAAACTCCGAAAGGGGGTATTTATAGAGGGATTCTGCAGACGGGTTCGCCCTAGGTAATGCGAGGGACTGGCACCATTAATGGGCTCCGCCGAATCGCACGCTTTGGGAACCGCTTTTGCCTGGCGGCATCTGACGTGGTTCGTCAGCCCTGGCCTCTCGGGGGGCGTGTTGCTGTTGACGGCGTGTTTCCCGAGTGTCCTTTCGTTTCGTCGAGTCGCATCGGGGCACTGCTTTATCGGAACCCGGCGTTTATCCGACGGGCATTGTTTCGCGGTTCCTGGATTGCGACCAGTCCGCCCCGGTTTACGTGCCCTTGTCCTAATTCCCAGGTTTGAGTTGGTCGCTGTGCGGTTCGAACCGGATAGCCATTACCGAGGTGAGCGTGTCGCCCCTGGGAAGCCGGTCTTTGCCGTGTTGTATCGTTGGTGTTACTTATTTTTTTTTCTTGCGTGAGTACGATTACTGCCCCCAACATTCCCTTGTCCGAGAGCGCGAGGTCTGGGGGAAAGGGGATGTTGATGGTCGACGTGTTACCTTTGGGCGGGACGGGGGATCACCGGATCGAATTGGGATGAGACATGCCGCCCTATCATGGGCAGGGGATAACCATAGTGTGGTTGACCCCTCGATGTCCGTCGCGAGGGGATTTTGCCTCGGGCGGAAGTGGCCCAGCAGAGCAGGCCTCAGCTCACCCCCTTCCCCTTTGTCTGAAAGGTATCGTTGATTTTAGTTCGCGAGGGGTCTCGTTTTGAAGCATCGGTCCTTCCTAGTATCGGGGGGTTCGAACTACGGGTATGTACTTCCTGGGCGTCCTGAGTTAGTACGGGGGGAGTGCGACGCTCTGTCCCTCCTTTCCTCGCCGTGAGGGATGGCCCCGTTTCGTGAGCTCGCCCGGCCATTGGCAGGTGGATCGTTTCAAGCTAGGGCATTCTCAGATAGTTAATGTGACTTTGATAGGGATAATCATTTTCATTTAAATTTACAGGAACGCTTCTTTGGTTCATACATGAGGACTTAGATCATCGCCAGTTGTGGGAGTACGATCCGGTCCGAGAGCGGGCTGTGGAGCTGTTCTCACCTGCTGTGAACTACCTCAGGATTTATGGTTACCATATGCGGGGTGGGCCTTTTTATCTTCAGTTGTTCGCGGCGCCTCGGTGAGCGCCCTCCCTCCGTGCTGAAGGGTTGCAAGGTCTTTTCGGCCGGGTGGATGCACTAGCGAAGCTGTCTTGCTGTGGCGTTTGTCCGGGTGAGCGAACTCCTGACGACCGGGCCGCCTCCCATCCCCTCCATTGCTTTGTCATCTCCCTCCACGCCTCGCGGTTTGGGTTTGAGGGCGGGGTTCTGATCTCGATTGTTCGGGGGCGGGCTGACATGCCATGAATCACCTTTTGGATTCATCGGGGATGCAGCCTTGCTGTGGCCCCCGTCGGGAGGTTAAAGGCGAGCAGGTGTAGACCTGCAAGCCCGGAGGGGCTTTTGCCTTTCCTGCCGGCGGGGAGCGGATGCCTATCTTCCCTCGTCCCATCCGGTTTAGAGCAGATAGAGGAGTGAAAGGTGGATTTCCCTTGTGTAAGAGGAATATCCTATTGGCGATCCATTTGTAAGAGGAATATCCTGTCGGAGGTCGTGGAGGTGGAGCGACCGCCGCCCGGGGAGGAGGGAACCATTGGTGGCCGGTGACCTCCCTTTTGTTTGGGCGAGGCATCTCGGCCTGTTTCCCAGCGGGTGGATGGTGTCGGGGCCGATTTCTCATACCTTCCAAATCTTTGTCTCTCTCTCTTTCGGGAGGGTGAGTGGCGCCTTATAGGGGGATTTTGTTGACGGTTTCTCCCCTAATTACTGTGATGAGCTGGCATTATTAATGGGCTCCTCGAAATCATGCCCATTGAAAACCGCTTTTGCCAGGTGGCGCTTATGGAACCTCTTTTGGGGCGTATCATTATTGGTGGCGTGTTTCCCGAGCGTCCTTTCGTTTTGTCGAGTCACATCGGGGCTGCCTCATCGGGACCTGACGCCTGGTTTGTCCCGGTTTACGTGTCCTTGTCCTCCTCCCCAGGTTCGACTTTTCAAGGATCACAGGTCTGCCAGGTCTGGGGTGTGGTTACGCGGTGAGGCCTATGCCCTGCCCCGGAGGTCTCGAGGGGGGGAGTGGGCGCGTAGCCCGGCCTGTGCCCTTCTCTGGCTTAGGTGGCGAGGGTCGGCCCTGCCCCAGAGGTCTCGAGGGGAGAGCGGGTGCGTAGCCCGGCCCGTGCCCTTCTCTGGTTTGGGTGGCGAGGGTTGGCCCTGCCCCAGAGGTCTCGAGGGGGGAGCGGGCGCGTAGCCCGGCCCGTGCCCTTCTCTGGTTTGGGTGGCGAGGGTTGGCCCTGCCCCAGAGGTCTCGAGGGGGGGAGCGGGCGTGTAGCCCGGCCCGTGCCCTTCTCTGGTTTGGGTGGCAAGGGTTGGCCCTGCCCCAGAGGTCTCGAGGGGGGAGCGGGCGCGTAGCCCGACCCGTGCCCTTCTCTGGTTTGGGTGGCGAGGGTTGGCCCTGTCCCAGAGGTCTAGAGGGGGGGGAGCGAGCGCGTAGCCCGGCCCGTGTCCTTCTCTGGTTTGGGTGGTGAGGGTTGGCCCTGCCCCAGAGGTCTCGAGGGGGGAGCGGGCGCGTAGCCCGGCCCGTGCCCTTCTCTGGTTTGGGTGGCGAGGGTTGCCCTACCCCAGAGGTCTCGAGGGGGGGAGCGGGCACGTAGCCCGGCCCGTGCCCTTCTCTGGTTTGGGTGGCGAGGGTTGGCCCTGCCCCAGAGGTCTGGAGGGGGGAGCGGGCGCGTAGCCCGGCCCGTGCCCTTCTCTGGTTTGGGTGGCGAGGGTTGGCCCTACCCCAGAGGTCTGGAGGGGGAGCGGGCATGTAGCCCGGCCCGTGCCCTTCTCTGGTTTGGGTGGCGAGGGTTGGCCCTGTCCCAAAGGTCTCGAGGGGGAGCGAGCGCGTAGCCCGGCCCGTGCCCTTCTCTGGTTTAGGTGGCGAGGGTTGGCCCTATCCCAGAGGTCTGGAGGGGGGAGCGGGCGCGTAGCCCGGCCCGTGTCCTTCTCTGGTTTGGGTGGCGAGGGTTGGCCCTGTCCCAGAGGTCTGGAGGTGGGAGCGGCGCATAGCCCGGCCCGTGCCCTTCTCTGGTTTGGGTGGCGAGGGTTGGCCCTGCCCCAGAGGTCTGGAGGGGGGAGCGGGCGCGTAGCCCGGCCCGTGCCCTTCTCTGGTTTGGGTGGCAAGGGTTGGCCCTGCCCCAGAGGTCTCGAGGTGGGAGCGGGCGCGTAGCCCGGCCCATGCCCTTCTCTGGTTTGAGTGGCGAGGGTTGGCCCTGCCCCAGAGGTCTGGAGGGGGAGCGAGCGCGTAGCCCGGCCCGTGCCCTTCTCTGGTTTGGGTGGCAAGGGTTGGCCCTGCCCCAGTGGTCTCGAGGGGGGAGCTGGCGCGTAGCCCGGCCCGTGCCCTTCTCTGGTTTGGGTGGCGAGGGTTGGCCCTGTTGGTAGCACCGATCTAGGATCCCTAGTTTGATGATGAAAAACGTTGTGTTATTCTTAACGTGTGTGCTAAGTGTGTTTCAGGAATGGCGAGAGCGCAATTATCTGATGAGATGACTAAATCAATGTCTGGGCGAAAGTGCTATTCATATAGAAAATATGAGATGACGTATTGGCTATTCAAAAAGCAATCTTGACTTGATCAAATGAGGATTGGATTGACTCATATTAATTTGGGATTTGATCACATCATTAAAATCTCAACCTCCTCAAAAATCCCTAAGCGTCAACACATCCGCAGGCTGTTGCACTTATAAAAAACCCAAGTGCTGGCCGAATTCTGTAAAAGCCCCACTTCTCTTTTTTGTTACAACAATCTCAAAAGGGGCACAAGCTTTTTAAAAGAATATATATATGAGCCGGCCATTTTTTTTTGGCCTTTTTAATACCGCTGACTCTCTTTGGGCCTTTTAATGCTTGTCTTGTTTTTGGATTGCAGGGGTTGTTTTTTTTTTGACTTGTTTTTGGATTGCAGGGGTTGTTTTTTTTTAACTCAAAAAAAGAGAGGAAACCCTAGGAGACAGCCGGCCACATTAAATAACATCGACGCATAAAAACGAGGGGGTTTTTTAAGAGCACAAGGGTAGCCGAAGTTTCGAGCCGAAAAGAAAAAATTTCTCAGAGGCCGCATCTCCTTCTTGCGTCAATCATTCCCCTGCCTTGATTCTTGAAGAGCCGCAACAAGGAACATCATCAATTTGTTAGGTGCAGGCTTCACAATTTATTAAGAAGGGCAAACTTCTCTTCATCGTTTCACCAAGGCCGAATTTTGAGAGGAAGAGGGCCACACAAATTCATATTTCTTTGAGAAATCTCCAAGAGACACAGAGCCGAATTATTGGAGGGGCATCCAATATACAGAGCTTGCATTTTTTTGAGGGCACTTGAATAAAGAAAACAGAGGTACAAAGTGATTTGAGAGAAGCACAAATTCCAAGAGCCTGCCACGTTTTTTGACTTCACCATCATTTTTTTGGGGGCTTCTCAATTAATTGCTTAAAGAATTCCAAGTTCTTCTCTTTCTAAAGCTTTAAGTCAAGTGGCAGCCGAAAATTTTCTAATACCCAAGGCCGCATGTTTTTGGAGGAATAAGGTGCCGCAACTTTGATTTCTCCGAGAAAACATCAACAAAAATCCCAAGGCAGCCGAATTGCAAAGAAAAGGGAAGTCCTTGTTTATTTATTTATTTTTAATTGTGCTTGGACAGAGGTTTGAATAGGTGTGTACTTGTGTTATTTTTTTTAGGCCGAAAAAAAAATTAATAACAGGCAACTAAAGTGCAGGCAACTCTTGTTCTTTATATGATCTCATAGTTTTTGGTTTTTTACTTTGCAGGCAACTAAAGTGCATCAAGCCGAGGCCAAAATCTGTGAGGAGCCACTTATATTTGGATGCATAAACAAAGGAGGGGATCAAGATTATTTGAAGGAGCTCTCAACAACAAGTGCCGCAACTTGAGTTGCACGAGGGACGAGAGACGTGACATCTACATCTACGTCAGACGAGATCTGACACGCGCTGAACGACAGAGACGACACACCATTACTGAGCATTTCTAAAACTCTATTTATTTATCTTTGTATTGGTGTAGCGATCTCTAGGGGAAACTTTACCATCTGTGTTACTTTTTGGGGACCTGACGACTTGGGAGTCGTCACGGAGGGAGAGCATCTGACTAGATTGATAGTGTAGAGCACGTGGTGTGCGTACGAGCTAGGTGAGAGTAGATTTGGGATCTTGACTCATTGTAGCTGTACTTGATTACATATCTATCTAGTAGTTGCTTTCGGGGCCTGGAGTAGGTCATGGGGACGACCGAACCAGGGTATATCTGTGCGTATTCTGTGATTGCTATTTTATTGCCCTGTCTGTGCCTATAACTGCGTGGGATTGTTTGTGGGTTGCACGAATATTTTTATTAGCCTATTCACCCCCCCTCTAGGCTACGATTCAGATCCAACAAGTGGTATCAGAGCCAGTTTAGAGGATCTAGTCTAGATTTTTTAGATGATCATGAATATATCTGATTGTGCTTTTGCTGAGGGTCAGTCTATAGCCCGTCCACCTAAATTTAACGGTGTAGACTTTGCATATTGGAAGGCGAGGATGAAAATATATCTAGTGTCTGTAGATTATGATGTGTGGGATATTGTTGAAAATGGTTATAGTCTACCCACTATTAAAATTGAAGACACTGTTATAATTAAGCCTAAAGACAAGTGGGATTTATCTGATAAGAAACTTTATACTCTTAATGGTAAAGCTATGAATGCGCTTATATGCTCTCTTGATAAATCTGAATTTAATCGTATCTCACATTGTCTAACTGCGCAGGAAATCTGGCATACTCTGGAGGTGACACATGAGGGAATATCGCAAGTAAAGGAATCCAGACTTGCGTTGCTTTGCACAGAATACGAGAGCTTCCGCATGCTACCAACAGAATCAGTTAAAGACATGTTTGCGAGGTTCACGGACATCGTCTACAAATCCAGTTCCCTCGGTAAGCCATACTCTAGCCATGAACAGGTACGAAAAATCTTAAGGGCGCTACCAAGCTCGTTCAGGCCTAAAGTCACCGCTATTCAAGAAGCTAAGGACTTATCAACAATGAAAGTGGAGGACTTGATAGGCAACCTAATGTCACACGAGCTTGAGTTGCAGAGTATAGAAGCCAGAGAGAAACCTGAAGAGAAGACCAAAGCTTCCACACCATTAGCTCTTCAAGCTAACGACGACGATCTTGATGAAGAGCAAGCTTTAATGGTCAGAAACTTCAGGAGATACATTCAGACTGATCAAGGAAGAGCTGAGATGGGAAAAAGGTTCATTCGTTCTAATAATTCTAATTTTGGTAGAAATTTCTCTGATCAGAAAGCTATTAATAGAAGTGAATGTTTTAAATGCAGGAAGAAAGGGCACCACATAAAAGATTGCCCACAACAACACACAGCTCAAGTTGCAAAAGGAAAAACGAAAGTGCTGACGTGGGACATGGATAGCGAAGCTGAGGAGGAGGATGAGGAACATGAAGCCCACTCCTGCATGGCACTGATGGCCAAACATAATGAGGTAGAATCTCCCACTAAAGCTGAATTTTTAGAAATCAGTAAAGGAATGCAACATAGAATTGATGAGCTAGAAGCTGATGTGGAATGTTATAGGAATGATAATTTTGATATGCAACAAACTGAGTATGACATGTCTATAGAAATGAAAAATATTAAACAAGAGCTTGTTGCATGCAAATCTACCATTACTATGTTAGAAAAAGAGAAAGCTAGCTTGTCTGAAAAAACTGATTGTCTTTCATGTCCCTCTTTATTAAAGGATATTAGCATGTATAAGCTAGATAAGACAAAGCTTGAAGTTGAAAATGAATTGCTTTCTGAAAAGATTAACATGCTAAATCTTGAACTTAAAGAAAAAATGAGGGATTTTGAAAAGAAAGAAGAGGAAAACAAGCGAGCTTTCGTTAGTAAATGCACTTTGCTTGTGAACGAAAATGATCATTTGAAATCCAAAGTTGCTAGTTTAGAATTGTCATTAAAGAAATTTTCTATTGGAAAACAAAATTTGGACATTATTCTTGGAAATCAACTTTATGGCAATAATCGGCGAGGATTAGGATATGGTCTTAAAAATGCTGAAAAATCTAAATATAGAAAAGTTCACATTGAAACAACAAAGGTTGGAAATTCTCATGCTAAGTGCTTTACATGTGGATGCATTGGTCATACTTCATATCAGTGCAAATATAGGAACAAAAACATTAAGTTCAAACAAATATGGGTTCCTAAATCTTTGATGACTGACGTTAGTGGACCTTGTTGGATTCCAAGGTCACACACAACACCTCTTTTGTAGGTGAGACGGAAATTTGGCGAGGAGCAATAAATTGAGAGTCTCATTATTTTAGCTCCTTAGTCAAATAGCGACGCGAAGGTATATCTCATTCTTTGAACTTAATGCGTACCTTCATAGCATTTTCTTTGTTAACATTTTTGTGTGCTTGGATTTTTTTTGTTTTGTGTTTTTGTTTGCTTGATTGTTTTTAGTGTGTTTGTTAGTTCATTATAAAACCAAAAAAATTAAAAAACAAAACAAAAAAAATGAGCTTATTGCATTTCTTACTCTTTGCATCATTTTAGTGATATAAATGAATGATGATCATATCCTTGTAGAAATTGTAGTATTATTATTTTTGGCTACATGCGTATATTTTATTTCAATAATAGCCATGCCAAGTTCAATGCTTTAATAATATGATTTCTACACCTACTTTCACTTCCACGAATATTAGACTATGTCGTACTTTTGGAGATATTATTTATAAATATTGGAAAGTGAATGACGGATGATTATTAACTGAAAAATCTAAGGGATATGATGTGATTTGCCATGAATAAAAATTGAGCACAAAACAAAGGAAATGAATGTGAAAAAAAAAATTTTGCTCCGTATGAAAAATGGATACAATTCATGGCAAATACACTACCCACGAGTATCCAACATAAGATCTACGGGTAATCTTTAGCGTTGGTGTTTTTACTCGTCAAGCAATGTCACCCCCACATCTAAGAGTCCTTATAGGCTATGTTTTTGGGGTATGATATCTTGAACTCATCTTTGATGAGGTGGGAAAAATCAATCCTAGGTGATACAAAGTTATTTGGAAAATGTTGGATTGATTTGGTTGAATTTGTAAAGGTATCTCCCTTTGTACGCCTATGTTTAATAATTGCACTTACACGATGGTGTAGACTTCTAATTATTATTATCGTTGGATTTGAAGTGCTAATTATAGAATGACGACATGCAAATACTAGTTATAATTAATAATGCTCTCTTTTTGCATATGCTATGTTTTAATCTTCATGAATACTCTTTTGATGATGACAAAGGGGGAGAAAAGTGTTGAAAGATTTGATTTGTGGTATCACTGTTGGTTCAAAATACGGTATTATTGATTGAAGGGGGAGCAATGAAAATACATGAGAATGGGGAGCATGGAAAAAGGGGGAGCATGCTAATTATATTGTTATATTGTGCATGCTAGTATTGTTTGATATCATCTCATTCTCATGTATCATATTGCATTACATCTCATTCATCACACGTCACACACGTACATTTATTTGTACAAATCCTTTATGGGGTTGTCATCATCAAAAGGGGGAGATTGTTGGTAGCGCCGATCTAGGATCCCTAGTTTGATGATGACAAACATTGTGTTATTCTTAACGTGTGTGCTAAGTGTGTTTCAGGAATGGCGAGAGCGCAATTATCTGATGAGATGACTAAATCAATGTCTGGGCGAAAGTGCTATTCATATAGCAAATAGGAGATGACGTATTGGTTATTCATAAAGCAATCTTGACTTGATCAAATGAGGATTGGATTGACTCATATTAATTTGGGATTTGATCACATCATTAAAATCTCAACCTCCTCAAAAATCCCTAAGCGTCAACACATCCGCAGGCTGTTGCACTTATCAAAAACCCAAGTGCTGGCCGAATTCTGTAAAAGCCCCACTTCTCTTTTTTGTTACAACAATCTCAAAAGGGGCACAAGCTTTTTAAAAGAATATATATAGGAGCCGGCCATTTTTTTGTGGCCTTTTTAATACCGCTGACTCTCTTTGGGCCTTTTAATGCTTGTCTTGTTTTTGGATTGCAGGGGTTGTTTTTTTTTTGACTTGTTTTTGGATTGCAGGGGTTGTTTTTTTTTGAACTCAAAAAAAGAGAGGAAACCCTAGGAGACAGCCGGCCACATTAAATAACATCGACGCACAAAAACGAGGGGGTTTTTTAAGAGCACAAGGGTAGCCGAAGTTTCGAGCCGAAAAGAAAAAATTTCTCAGAGGCCGCATCTCCTTCTTGCGTCAATCATTCCCCTGCCTTGATTCTTGAAGAGCCGCAACAAGGAACATCATCAATTTGTTAGGTGCAGGCTTCACAATTTATTAAGAAGGGCAAACTTCTCTTCATCGTTTCACCAAGGCCGAATTTTGAGAGGAAGAGGGCCACACAAATTCATATTTCTTTGAGAAATCTCCAAGAGACACAGAGCCGAATTATTGGAGGGGCATCCAATATACAGAGCTTGCATTTTTTTTGAGGGCACTTGAATAAAGAAAACAGAGGTACAAAGTGATTTGAGAGAAGCACAAATTCCAAGAGCCTGCCACGTTTTTTGACTTCACCATCGTTTTTTGGGGGCTTCTCAATTAATTGCTTAAAGAATTCCAAGTTCTTCTCTTTCTAAAGCTTTAAGTCAAGTGGCAGCCGAAAATTTTCTAATACCCAAGGCCGCATGTTTTTGGAGGAATAAGGTGCCGCAACTTTGATTTCTCCGAGCAAACATCAACAAAAATCCCAAGGCAGCCGAATTGCAAAGAAAAGAGAAGTCCTTGTTTATTTATTATTTTTAATTGTGCTTGGACAGAGGTTTGAATAGGTGTGTACTTGTGTTATTTTTTTTAGGCCGAAAAAAAAATTAATAACAGGCAACTAAAGTGCAGGCAACTCTTGTTCTTTATATGATCTCATAGTTTTTGGTTTTTTACTTTGCAGGCAACTAAAGTGCATCAAGCCGAGGCCGAAATCTGTAAGGAGCCACTTATATTTGGATGCATAAACAAAGGAGGGGATCAAGATTATTTGAAGGAGCTCTCAACAACAAGTGCCGCAACTTGAGTTGCACGAGGGACGAGAGACGTGACATCTACATCTACGTCAGACGAGATCTGACACGCGCTGAACGACAGAGACGACACACCATTACTGAGCATTTCTAAAACTCTATTTATTTATCTTTGTATTGGTGTAGCGATCTCTAGGGGAAACTTTACCATCTGTGTTACTTTTTGGGGACCTGACGACTTGGGAGTCGTCACGGAGGGAGAGCATTTGACTAGATTGATAGTGTAGAGCACGTGGTGTGCGTACGAGCTAGGTGAGAGTAGATTTGAGATCTTGACTCATTGTAGCTGTACTTGATTACATATCTATCTAGTAGTTGCTTTCGGGGGCTGGAGTAGGTCGTGGGGACGACCGAACCAGGGTATATCTGTGCGTATTCTGTGATTGCTATTTTATTGCCCTGTCTGTGCCTATAACTGCGTGGGATTGTTCGTGGGTTGCACGAATATTTTTATTAGCCTATTCACCCCCCCTCTAGGCTACGATTCAGATCCAACAGGCCCTGCCCCATAGGTCTCGAGGGGGGAGCGGGCGCGTAACCCGGCCCGTGCCCTTCTCTAGTTTGGGTGGCGAGGGTTGGCCCTGCCCCAGAGGTTCGGAGGTTTGGAGCTGAAACACTCATGTGGAAACAACAAAGTTTGGGAAAGTGGGCAGACATATATCTTGTATATATAAAAAAAACTCACAACTATTGGTAGAACTTTAGCAGGTGCTTCGCATTCCAAGGGTGGGCTAGCTCACTCCCATCTGGGGTTGCCAAGATGTACGTGGCCGGTCCGATGATATCGATGACCTTGTAGGGCCCTTCCCATTTGGCAGACAGCTTCCCCCGGAGGGCGGTCTCGGGTCTGAAGGTGGCGTCTCTGAGGACCAGGTCGCCGATCCTGAAAGTCCGCTTCTTCACCCGGGAGTCGTAGTGTCGTGCCATCCTCTGGCTGTGCCTGACGAGATTCGTCAGGGCTCGGTCTCTTATCTCGTCCACCAATTCGAGACTGAGGTCGAGCCCCTCTCCATTGATATCTTCGTCGAAGAGTTTTAACCGGAGCGTCTCTTCTCTAATTTCCACGGGAACGACCGCCTCCGATCCGTATGCCAGCATGAACGGGCTTTCTTCGGTCGAGGCCTTGTGGGTGGTGCGATAGGACCAGAGGATTCCCGGCAGCTCGTCGACCCATGCCCCAAGGGCGGCGTCCACCTTTTTCTTCATAGGATTCAAGATGCATTTGTTTGCTGCCTCCGCCATTCCGTTGCACTGCGGGTGGGCAACTGACGTGAAATGGAGCTTGATCCCCCAGCCCGAACAGAAATCGCGGAAGCCTTCGCAATCGAACTGTCTTCCGTTATCCGTGACTATCGAGCGGGGTATACCGAAGCGACATATAACGGACTGCCAGATAAAGCCCTTCATGTCCGTCCATGTGATACGCGCCAGCGGCTCGGCCTCCACCCACTTCGTGAAATAGTCCACGGCGACGACTAGATATTTTCTTCCCCCGGAGGCCTTTGGGAAAGGCCCAAGGATGTCGAGTCCCCATTTGGCGAATGGGATCGGGCTCACAATGGGCATCAAGTTAGCCGGAGGTGCAGTCGTACATCGGCAGAATTTCTGGCACGCCTCGCACCTTTTGACGTACTGAACCGCGTCCTGGATCATTGTCGGCCAATAGTACCCCCGGCGCATTATTTTGGGGGCCATGGTGCGACCGCCCTGGTGGTTTCCGCAGAAGCCTTCGTGCACTTCTCGGATGACTTGCTCATCCTGCTCCGGGCCCAAGCACTTTAGATAGGGCAGGGCGTCGAAGTTGGCGCAGCGGCGGCGGTACAACACTCCGTCGAGGAGTACGAATGATAGGGCCCGTCTCTCCACCTTTTTAGCCAGCATCCGCTCCTCGCGCAGGTCCCCCGTCTCCAAGTACTTCATAATGGGGGTCATCCACGTCGTCACCGTGCCCGCACACATTAGTTCTTCTTCGTCAATGGTGGGGGCCAGTAGGCTTTCGACGTAGATGGCCTTCCCGATCTCGGTCGCGGAGGAGGAAGCCAGCTTAGACAGAGCGTCTGCCCGAAGGTTGTTGGAGCGGGGCAGGTGCTGGACGTCCGCTCTCTTGAACTTGCGGAGCTCGATCTGGATGCGCTTAAGGTAGCGCTTCATCGTTTCCTCTCGTACCTCGAAGCTTCCTTGGATCTGTTGGACGATGAGCCGTGAGTCGCTAAGGAGCAACACGTTCGTCGCCCCCACCGCCCTACTGAGCTTCAGCCCGTTGACCGCGGCCTCGTATTTCGCGACATTGTTGGTTGCCGGGAAGTTGAAGCGCAAGGCGTACTCCAACGAGCATCCGTCGGGGGTCTGAATGACGATACCTGCCCCTGTCCCGGATCCCGTCGCTGTGCCATCGACGTGGATGGTCCATAATTCATCCATGCCCCCCTGGGAGGGCTCTGAGGGTTCCGCCACCTCCGTCCTTCGTGGGGACGCGGTCGTTGATGGTGGCTCTGGTTGGTCCCCCGGGCCTTCCCTTGTGGTGCATTCCACCACGAAGTCCGCCAACCTGGCCTTTGATCGTCGTCCGGGCCTTGTACATTATGTCGAACTCGTTGAGCTCGACGCTCAATTTGAGCATCCTCCCCGACCGCTCCAACCTCTTCAGGTTCTTCTCGAGGGGCATGTCGGTGTGTACGGCAATGGGATGGGCCTGGAAGTATGGTCGGAGCTTCCTAGCTGTTGTGATCAGGCAATAGGCGGCCCTCTCGATGAGACTGTAGCGAGTCTCTGCCTCCCGGAGAATCCGGCTGGTGTAATATACAGGGCGCTGCACGTCCCCTTCATCCTTGATTAAGACGGAGATAACGGCCTCTTCGTTGGTTGCCAAGTACAACCCTAGCGGTTCGCCTTCTTCCGGCCGTGCGAGGAGCGGCGGACTCTGTAGGTAGGCCCTCAGCTCCCTGAACGCTCGGGCGCAGTCATCGTCCCATGGGATCACCTTCCTTTTGTCCTTTTCTTCACCAAAGGCAGTGCGCAAGACCCTGAAGAAGGGGAGCGATTTCTCCGCGAATTTCGACAGGAATCGCCCCAGAGCGACGATCCGGTCGTTTAGTCGTTGCAAATCCCGAATCGTCCGTGGTTCCGCCATGTTGACGAGGGCTGTCACCTTATCAGGGTTTGCCTCGATCCCCCGTTTCGTTATCATGAAGCCTAGGAATTTCCCGACTGCACGCCAAAAATGCACTTCGCAGGGTTCAATCTTAAGTTGTATCGGCGGACCCTTTGGAACGTTTCCTGTAAGTCGGCGAGGTGGTCTGGGGCCCTCCTGCTCTTTACTTGCATGTCATCGATGTAGACCTCCAAGTTCCGTCCGACCTGTGTGCTGAATATCCGGTCTACCATCCGTTGATAGGTCGTCCTGGCGTTTTTCAGTCCGAATGGCATCTTAGTGTAACAGAAGGTGCCCTTGTCGGTGACGAAGGGCGTTTTCTCCTCGTCCTCTTCCACCATTGGTATCTGATTGTAGCCCGAGAAGGCGTCCATAAAGCTTAACAACTCGTAACCGGACGCCTGGTCCACCAAGTGGTCGATCCGCGGGAGGGGGAAACTGTCCTTCGGACACACCTTGTTAAGGTCGGTGAAGTCGATGCACATGCGCCATTTTCCACTGGGTTTCTTCACCAAGACGACGTTGGCGAGCTAGTCCGGGTAGTCCATTGGCCTGATAAACTTGGCTTTGAGGAGCCGCTCTACCTCCTCCTCGGCCGCCCTCTTCTTCTCGCCCCCTGCGCTCCTCTTCTTCTGTCGGACCGGTCGGGCTCCTGGGTCCGCATTCAACCTGTGGGAGATCACCGTCGGGTCAACCCTCGGCATGTCTGCGGGCGACCAGGCGAATATATCCACATTTCCCGGAGTAAGCCGACGAGGGCCGCCCTTAGGGCAGTCGGGAGTTTCGTCCCGATGGAGACGGTTTTTTCTTCCTCCGCGGCTACGGGTACCTCTTTGACCTCCTCGGCCGGGGTCGGCCGTTGGTCGTAGAAGTCCTCCCTTTCGTCAGGTACGAGGACCGTCAACGCCCGCTTCGGGCTTCGGCGCCTATCTGGCCCCTCGTCGCAGCTTCCAGGCAGCTCCTGGTTTCCCCGCACCAGTCCCACCCCCGCGGAGTCCGGAATTTCATCATCTGGTGTAGCAGGCTGGGGAGCGCCTCTATGGCCGTCATGTATGGGCGCCCTATGATTCCGTTGTACGCCGACGCGATGTCGACGACGACGAATTGTGTCCCCGGGTGACGACCCTCGGTCCCTCCCCCATAGTCATTGGCTGGGTGATCATCCCCACCATGGGGATCATGTGGCCAGTGAAGCCGACAATGGGCCCTGTGCAGGGCCTTAGGTCCGCCTGCTTCTACCCCATCTTCTCGAATATTGACAGAAACATGATGTCGCAGGAGCTTCTGGTGTCGATCAGGAGCCGGCTGACGATGACCGTCCCGATCTGAGCATCGACGAGGAGGGCACCGTCATGCGGACACTTAACCTCTCTCAGATCTTCTTCATCGAAGGTGATAGGGGGTCGATTTATCCTTCTCCGTTTCGACTTGCTGTTGGTGCCCGCTCCCATCACCTGTCGGACACCTTCCTCCGTGCTCGTGGGCGACGACTCACCTGGGGGTGGCCCCCCGCTTATCACATCGATGCGCATGATCGCCCCAGGGGGGCGCGGTTCCTCCGGACCGTGGTCCGCGGGCGGCTCCGGCCTCCGTGCCTCTCGGGGGGCTCTTTCTCCTTGGATTGCCTGCCTGTTTCCCACGAAGCCTCCCAAGTGGCCCACCTGGATCAGCCGCTCGATTTCCCTCTTAAGAGTGTAGCAATGGTCGGTATCGTAGCCGTGGTCCCGATGATACCGACAGTACTTCTGGAGATCCCGCTTTGCCGGGTCCGACCTCATCCCCCGGGGAGGCTCCGGCAACAGTCTGGCCCTTGTCGCCGTGGCCAACACTTCTAACATGGGGGCGTTGAGTTGTGTGTAGTGGGCCCGCAGGGGCCCCTCTAGCCTCGGGAGGGCCCGGGCGGGCTCCTGGGCCTGGGCGAATGCTCGGGCCGGGCCGGGGCGGTCTGGCGGGCGACGTCCCGTTGGGTCACGCCTTGGTTGGGTCGGTTGGTCGTGCCCCCGGTGCCCGTCTTCTTGCCTCGGTCGTAGGTTCGATCGAAGCTCTTCCAGGGGTGGCTTCACCGGGGGGAACAACTTCTTCGTGCCGAGGGTCTCCTCGGCCAATGCATGCCTCTCTACCATAGCGACCAGCGCCTCATAGTCGACCGGCGGGTCTCGGAGCAGGGATTTGTGGAGGCTCCGAGTCCGTAACCCCGTCTTGAAGGCCAGCATGAGCACCTCGTCACCGCAGGTCACCACCGCCCGTCTCTCTTCTTGAAAGCGACACAGGTATCTCCCGGTTGTCTCTTCTTCCCCTTGGACTATCGTGCTGAGATAGTCCAGGGGTTTCTTCTTCGTCCGCCCGGCCCGGAACTCCTGGCAGAACTTGTGGGACAATTCGCCAAAGCTCTTAATGGACCTCGCGGGTAGGCCAAAGTACCAATACAACGTTGTGTCCCTCAGACTTTGCGAGAAGAGCCGGCATAGGAACGCCTCATCCACATCCTGCGCCTCCATTGCCCCCCGGTATTTTTGCACGTGCGTGAGAGGGTCGCCTCTTTCGTTGTAGGTGGCCAGGTGGGGGGCTTTAAACCTTACGGGCCTCGGGGCGGACGTGATCCACCGTGCCAACGGCGTGGCCTCCTCCGGATAGGCAGAGCGCTCGGGCGCGTGCCCCCTTCGCCATTCTAGGGTTTGGCTTCGGTCGCGCCTTGGCTGCCGATGGTCTTCTCGCCCTGGGGGATAGCATAGCGGTCGCCCAGGGGGACTCCTTCCACGGGTAGAGGATTCAACGGGTTGCGGGCTACGGAGCTCCCAGTACCACCGCCATCCGGCCGGCTCCTCCCGGACCCCCCTCCGCTCCTGATTCTCCCTTAGGAGCCTTTCGCGCTCGGTGGTGAGGAAGCGTAATTGTCAACAAACGGCTTCCTCGTTCAAATGATCGGGGGAGTGGCACTGTCGATGCGGACTTCCCCCCAGTGGGGATTTGGCCAACGGCGGGCCGCGCCCGTCCAGGGGCCGCCGGCTCAGCGCCGATGCCTCCGGGATCTCCCGATTGTCTTCGTTCTCCCTCCGGAGCCTTTCACGTTCCGCGATGATGAAGCAGAGCTGGTGTCGGGCGGTTTCCTCGTCTTGGTAGGCCCACCGGGCGGTTTCGGCCGCTTCGTCCAAATGCCTCTGCGCGGCGGCCGCCTCCTCCCGGCGCCTCCGCAGCCGCGCGACCTCCATTTCCTCCTCCAAGAGCTTTTGCTGGGTCGCAATCTCCCTGGCGAGCCCCTGGTATCCCCCCTCCTCCTCGAACTGAGGGTGAAAATTCTGTTTCACGTTCGGGGGCTCCGAGGGGCCAGGAGGCGCCTCCGTTCCCGTCGCCGTACAGCCTCCCATCGCCTTAGTAAAGGCCTCAAAGCTCTTCCGGATCGCGCAGGCCGAGGCCTGGACTGTCTCGGCCTCTATCCCCGGAGGGGGGTCAGTCGCCGGAGTGATTGGTAGAGAGAGTGGCTCCTGATCCACGGGATCCTTGCCGTGATCAGGGTTCCGAGCTATCGACATGGAGTCTAACATGGGTGTGACCCTTCGTTCCCACAGACGGCGCCAATTGTTGCGGGGTAGAACTCGCGTACAATGAATTTGTATTATGGGGAACCAAGGGCACGGTGGTTATATTGACAAGAGAATTTAGGTATGCTTTATGACAAGTGATTAGTGGGGTGAAGATGCTAAACTTGCCGCTGGAACAGATCACGGAGTCGAATCCCGCCGGACGCGGTGAAGGAGGATCGGATGGCGAGAGCCGAAGGCGAATATCGGCCAAGAGGCGAGCCACCCTGCACCACGAGCAACTTGTCAGAAAGGCCGGGTTGGGGTCCAACCCTTAGCCTCTCCGATGCCTAAGTCAGCGACTGGACTTAAAACGGGGGTGGGGCACGCAGGTCGGACTAAGGGTGTGTCGACCGTACGTGACGAGCTATAAGTGGGAGAACAAAGATATGGACGACATTTGCTCTCGTATGTGAATACTGGGATTGAGAGGGAATTTGCCAACCCCTTCACCGGAAGAAGTGATGGAGTATTTATACCTGATAGGAGACGATTAGGTGGGGCTGACCTGGCATGCTGACTCGACGTGCTGAGTTGGCCCGGCTGTCAGCGGAAGCTTCGGACGAGGATGTTAGGAACAGGAGTGTCCGACTCGCTTTTGTCAGATGGTGCAACGGCCAGGGGCACTTTTGTCAGGGTGTTAGGGCTGAAAGCATTAAGTGTCAGGGGGCGCAGCGGCCAGGGGGTGCTTTGTCAGATGGTCGGGCAGCGCTAGTGTCAGTCATGTCCTTATACTAGGTTGTTTGTCGTGCGCGATGAATCAAGGGTACGGCGGTACCATCCCTCGTGGCGGGGTTTGTGTGGGATCGCCGGATCGACCTGTTCGTGGGCTGTTCGGCCTGGCCGCGCACCTTTTTGGGTGCGGATCATGGACCGCTGGCAGGGAGGGGTATGTACGTGCCGCTGTACGGCATCCAAGGCTATGCTGTCTGGGTATTTACCGAGCACGCTGCCCCTGGCGGGCCGAGCGAGAGCGGTTATACGCCTCGGTCGGGAGAGGGGCGCTGCGAGGTATGCCCATTCCCATGTAGCCTCGGACCTCCGGGCCGGCAGTCCGCTTGCAGAGGGGTGAGTCAGTGAGATATATCAGCGGTTCTGGACGGGAGCCGGACTCCTACGATCTTTAGGTCGTAACATTATCCAATTTAGAAAATTTAGACCAAAGTTGTTCGTTAGCTAATCTAAGTTCATCCATATTTACCTCATCGCCTTCATCCTCGCTTTCATCGGAAGAGGTCTCTTGATCATGTTCCACTCATCCCATGAAGCACATGTGTGCTTTCTCCACGTGTTCATCATCCGACTCTCTACTTGAGGAGTCATCTTCCGAGTCGGTGAATGAGCCGACAAGTCCTTTCTTGTACACTTTATTGTACTTTCTTGACTTGTCGTACTTGGGTGCCTTCCACTTCTCCTTGTGTTTGTTGAGAGGGCAATCCGCCTTGATGTGTCCTGGCTTGTTGCATTTATAACACAAAGAAGTAGATGCATTAGTAGAACTAAATTTTGATTTATTCTTGAACTTACCTTTTCGGAAGAATTGGTTGAACTTCTTTGCCAAATCGACCAAAGATTCTATGTCCAACTCGTCTTCCGATTCTTTATCATCGGTAGATGTAGATGGAGCGGCCTTGAATGCAATCGCCTTTTTCTTTGGCTCTTCTTGCTTCAAGTACGCCTTCATCTTGTCCTGCATCTTGATCTTGCTATCCTTGCGTACCTCATGAGACATCAAGGTATTCATTAGTTGAACGACAGTATATTTATTCATATCGTTACCTTCTTCGATAGCATAGGTACGCTTTTCCCAACTCGAAGGAAGCCCGTCAATGATCTTCGTGACTTTCTTCTTTTGGGTATAGTTCTTCCCAAGGGCTTCCAACTCGGTGGATATTTCCACGAAGCGAGCATAGTACACCTTCATACTTTCACCTTGTTCCATATGAAATAACTCGAATTCTTTGTTAGCAACAACGAGTTTAGAGTCTTTTACCCTACTCGTTCCTTCGTGCAAGATGAGGAGTTGGTTCCAGATTTGATATGCACTCTTACATGTGCATATCTTGTTGAAGTCTTCGAGCTCCAACGCACATTGCAAGGAATTCATTACCTTGGCATTGTTCACCTCCGCGGCGACCTCCGCGGTAGTCCACTTCGCGAAGTCTTGTTCGGCGGGTTCGACATACTCCATCAACGTAGCTCTCCATAGTGAAGTGCTCCGGAGGAACGTTTCCATTCGGCATTTCCAGTACCCATAATTAGCACCGTTGAAGTAGGGAGGCCTAGTTGAGGAGTGTCCTTCCATCACCGAAGAAGCTCCTTCACGATTCTTGAAAGTGCTGTAGTCATTGTTTGTCATAGCTATGAACTTGGCTCCGATACCAAATGTAATGCCCTGATAGCTACTGCACAAGTACTAGGGGTGAATAGTACTTTAAAATAATCAAGAGTATTATTCCTAATTATTGTGCAAACACAACCAACAATGCGGAATAACTACAAACAACAAGAACTAAACAACGCAAACAAAGCGATATAACGGGTTCGGATCCACCCAAGTCTCCCCGACTTGTTTCCGGTGATCCTACGTCCCAACCACCCGGATCCCCTCCGGATACTTGAGTTAGAATCCTCTAACTCAAATTTGCACTATGAAATTCTTGTAGAAAACCTCCACAAGACCAAATCATACACAAATGAAAATGTGACTCCCACAACCCGGGATCACACACTTCTCTCACAACCGAGAGATAAACTGAAATCAATGTAAATGAAACAATGAAATACTTACCAACAAAATCCTATGCCTTGAGTAAACTTACGATTTTAGGGCAAGGAAGATTTTGAAGGAGAGAATGTCACCAAATCCTAGCTCCGCCAAGATGACCAGCAATAGATGGCTAGGGAGGAGTTGGTGACTTGAATTCAAGCTCTTAGCTTGAGTTGCTCACAATGAATGAGAATCTCTCTTGAGGAATTAGGGCTCAAGAAGTTTGGGAGAGATTCTAGTGAGAAGAGAGAGCTTGGAAATAAGATTGAATGGCTCTTCTCTTGGATGTGAAAATGTCTCTATTCTCAGCCTTGAATCCCTGGTTTGAAGCCCTCAAACATATATAGGGAAGAGACAAAACGGTCACAAAAATCGTGGCATTAAATGCCCCAACGGCTCTATTCTGAAGCAGTTTAATCGGTCTAAGAAGGATCACCGACCGATTAGTTTCACAACTAGTCGGTCGGTGATTCTTCTTGGACCGACTAAGAGGTTCACAGCCAATAAAGATAGTTCAGGAGATATAGAAATAGTCGGTCTAAGAAGACTTGCCAACCGACTAGTTTGACAACTAGTCGGTCGGTGAGTGTTCTTTGACCGACTAAGCAGTTGAAAAATAATAAGCTGAACACAAGAGAACTAGTCGGTCTAAGAACAAATTCCAACCGACTAGTTTCACAACTAGTCGGTCGACGGTTGTTCTTTGACCGACTAACGATAAACAGTAGCTCAGGCTGTGAAAATGAAGATATAACTAGTCGGTCTAAGAAGGTTCACCGACCGACTAGTTGTCAAACCGACTAGTTTGACAACTAGTCGGTCGGTGAACCTTCTTGGACCGACTAATTGGTCAACAGTGAATGAGCTGAATTGGAGTATGATATCTAGTCGGTTCAAGAAGGATTGCCGACGGACTAGATTGCCATCTAGTCGGTTGGTTCTTCTTCTTGAACCAACTAAGATGCATAAGAAGCCGAGGAAAGAAGCGATAAGCTTCGGGAAAGATTCTAATAGCTTCTATGACAATTCTAGCTCTAAGATATGAGCGTTATGAAGATTATAATGTAAGACCTACTCAAGGCTTAACATTCTACGAAAAGAAGTTAGAAGACTATATAAATAAACATGACGAACCGTCTTCAAAGTTTCAATCCGAATCTCTTGACTTCAAAATTGCTCCTTGAGCTTCAACGAAGCTTCAGGCACACGATCACGCGCTTTGAGAAGTCTTGAGACGTCACTTGAGATGTACAAAGTAATTTGGCGACGATCTCCATAACTGCGCTCACAAAGAGTTAGCTCATGATATTTATGTTTGTTCATCATCAAAACCAAATCCGGGGAATCAATACTCAACATTCCTCTCGCTGGGGCCGGCGGAGGTAGGAGGGGAGCGCTTACGCCCCGAACCGCGACCTCCCGCGGGCGCGGGGGGGGGGGGGGGCGGCTCGGCTCCCGCGTCTCTTCCCTCAGCGGGGGTGGGGCGAGGAAGTTCGGCCCCCGGGGCCTCACCTTCGGGGAGGATCTCCGTAGCCAAGGGGGGAGTAGTCGCCACGACCGTGGGCTCCACTCTACCCACGGCCGGCTCGACCTAACGCACCTCTTTGTCAATAGTGTGACGGGGCGCCTGACCCGTTGGGTTCCCTCGGTTTCGGCTCGAACCCCTACGGATGAGTTCGTTGACATTACGGGTGAATTCGTGCCCGACCATATCTACCGAAGAAGAGAAAATCACGGTAAGCAAAAGGGAGGACAGAAAGAAAGGAAGAGCCTACCGGGAGACCATAGAACGGTCTTGAGAAGTAGGTCTTCCATTAGAGGCCAGATCGACCTCTCCTCAAGGGAAAGAGGCGACAGTAGCCGAACAGCTACCCGGTCAGCCTCGGAGAGGGTCAATGTCAAGTCATATTGACATAGCCCTACCCAACCTGTCAAGATCTCGGCATCCTCAGGGAAGATGACAAAGACATAGCTCGAGCTGCAGTCCCCCACCATCGGGGTAAACCGAGCAGACACTCCCTACCTGCACGGACCCGGAGATGCTGCCACGACCCTTGGCCGACCGTCTGCACCCGAGAATAATGAAAAAGAAGAGGAAGAGACGGCTCTAAGCCATGGGCAAGGCAGAGCATGATGAACCCGGTCAGCACCGCGACGGAATACGGGGTCAACTGACACAAGGACACCATCAGGAGCTCCATGACCTGTATGATGAAGGGATGAAGGGGGAAACGGGGGCCTAGGCGAAACATCTCGACGCAGACGCCGACCTCATTACTCCACGGAAAGAAAATCCGCTCGTCGTTAAAGGGAATCCGGACGTCGTACGGATGACACAAATACCTCTCCCGGATTTCCGCAGCCGCCGGGAAAGTGACCTTGGACGGCGACCCAAGGACCGTCGGGGGAACGTCATACCTCTCGGCCGCTAAAATTTTTCTTTTCCCCTCATCCTGAATAGGACGAGCCCCCGAAGGGACTCCGGGCCCCAAAGGTCGGGCATTACCAGACCCAGGCGCCGGAGGGTCCCTTGGTCCCGGCGACGAATCACCTATTCTAAGTGTAGCCATGGGGCAAGGGAATAAAGGGGATTACCTTGAGAAGGAGATGAAGAAAGGAAGACGACGGGAAGAAGAAGCTTGCAAAGCCAAGATCGGAAGGAAGGACGCGAAAGAATCGAAATTATTAATTAAAGGCTTCATGTAATCAAGATGACAAAAATGTATTAAAGCTAATGACTCCTCATCGTTACTTTCATTTTCTACGCCAACGAAGCAATTGAGTGATTGCACAGGACTACGGTTAATTGAGTAATAGTAATGATGTAATTCTTCACCAGAACAGTCACATTATCATGACAATTACATACAAAATAACTTACAACTAAAGCAAAGAAACAAACTTTTCTTAAGCGGTCACTAATTTAAGTATCGGAGAGGATTTGGGTCGGAACCCAGATCCGACACTCTTAACGACTGTACGTGGTGTACGTTGTTCGATGCACGACCCACATCAACATCTGACGATGATGTACCTGATCGAGGGAGTCCACGTCAGCCCCGATCACTGTTGACCGGAACCGAGTTGCCAACACATGTATAGTAGCATAATTGTTAATACAATGACTCACCACAGCCCAAATTTGAACCATCATGACACCATCTGCAACTTTTTATCAGGCAAACAGATCAAAACAGATGCAATCCTAACCGACCACAGGGAATGAGTCATGCCGAGCAAAAACATGTGACCTTTTGACAATCCATCCCATCACAAAACCATGCCCCCTGCTGGCTCACACAACAGTGGAGACTTCCCCAACCTCAGCCTGCGAGTCCAAGAAACAAAACAAGCAAAGACAAATAAAAAACTCACAAATCTCGCATTGGCCTACCCCCAAAGCCTGGAAACCAAGCAAGAAATTTCTAAAATTAGGCTGCCAGACCCCCCCAAAATCTCACTGTCTGCGCCGCATCCTTTGCCTTCACTTCCCTTCGCATGCACCCCAAAAATAACAACCCCATCTCAAGCATCCACCCCTTCACAATATAAAAAAACACCCCTCACGCACTACAATCTCATTGATCCATCGAACATGGGCCCTCTCCTCCTCCTCACCTCGCTCCTCCTCGTCTCTCTCCACCTCGTCTCGCCGTCGCCGCCGCCGAGCCCCGCCCCCGACATCGGGTGGTGGTGCAAGCACACCCCCCACCCGAGGGCATGCCGGTACTACCTCGAGCCCCACGCGTCGCCCGACCGCCCCCCGCGCCACCGCACCGACTTCTACAACCTGTCGGTCCGAGTGGCCTACGACATGACGGTCCACGCGCGGGCCCACCTCAACAAGCTGAGCCCGAGGTGGCGGAAGAGCCGCCGGACGCGGAAGGCCGTCCGCGACTGCTGGAGGCTCTACGGCAGCACCCTCCTCCACCTCAACCGCACCATCAACGCACCCCCCCTCGGCTGCACCCCCGTCGACGCCCAGACCTGGCTCTCCGCCGCCCTGACCAACCTCAAGACCTGCCGTAAGGGGTTCTCCGACCTCAAGGCCTCCTACCGGGCCCTTCAGCCCATCATGAAGTACAACGCGTCCGAGCTCATCAGCAACTGCCTGGCCATCAACCGCCCCCGCAACCTCACCGCCGCACCGCCCGCCGGGGCGTCGCCCGCCTGGGCCTCCGCCGCGGGCCGGCACCTGCTGCAGCTGGCGGCGGCGCGGGCCGACTTCGTCGTGGCCAAGGACGCGTCGGGGAGGTACAGAACCGTCCAGGCCGCGGTCAACGCGGCGTCCGCGATGAGGCTGAAGGGGTACGCCAAACGGATCGTGATCCACGTGAAGGCCGGGGTCTACAACGAGATCGTGACGGTGGCCAGCGGCCTCACCGACCTGACGATGACCGGCGACGGCATGGGACGGACGGTCGTCACGGGGTCGAGAAGCGTGGCCAAGGGATACACCACCTTCAGCTCCCCAACCTTCAGTAAGTTTACAGTACAAGTTGTTACGTGCTTTTTGGACTACAACCATACAGTCTACATGTCTACGTTGCAGGCGTCTTCGGCGACCGGTTCATAGCGACCGGAATCACGTTCAGAAACACGTACGGGCCGGGATCGCAGGCGGTGGCGCTGCTGTCGGGCTCGGACCAGTCGGTGTTCTACCGGTGCGGCGTCGAGGGGTACCAGGACACGCTGTGCGTGTACACGCAGCGGCAGTTCTACAGGGAGTGCGACATCTTCGGCACCATCGACTTCATCTTCGGCAACGCGGCGGTGGTGATACAGAGCAGCAACATATTCGTCCGCCGGCCCAACCACGGGGAGGCCAACGTGATCACGGCCCAGGGCCGGACCGACCCGAACCAGAACACGGGGATAGTGGTCCAGTTCTGCAGGATCAGGGCCTCCCCCGAGCTGTGGCCCGTGCGGCGCACCGTCAGCTCGTACCTCGGCCGGCCGTGGATGCTGTACTCGCGTACGGTGTACCTGCAGAACACGATCGACGGCATCATCCACCCCTCGGGCTGGCTGCCCTTCAACGGCAACTTCGCCCTCAGCACCCTCTACTACGCCGAGTTCAAGAACACCGGGCCGGGCTCCAGGATGCGGTTCAGGGTCAGGTGGAGGGGCTACCACGTCATCGTGCGGCCGTCGCTCGTGCGGAAGTTCACCGTCGCCAACTTCATCGCCGGCGCCGCCTGGCTGCCGGCGTCCAAAGTGCCCTTCTCCCTGGGACTATGATCAACGATTTCTCGCCGTGGGTTATATTAAATCGGCCCAGAAAATTAAATTGCAGGTCAATGGTCGGTTACATTGTTGATTCGTTAATAGGAAACGTGATCATGATTCCTTGAGCATCTTTCATTAATTCTCACGACACTAGTTAATGTTATGAGTACTCTGTGCCCATTAATTGTCGCGGTTTCTTTGAATTTAATTAGGCAATTAGTTAATGAAGTCAAGATTAACAAGTTGTCAACAGTTTAGGACTTCGAGGAGATCCAGCGAGATGTGGTTGAGCTCAAAGTCACTAGGGTTGATGTTTAGGGCCTGTTCTTTTGCGTTTAAATGTTTGTGAAAGTGGGATATTCCACTATTCCTCCCACTATTCACTCATTTTCATCCTCACTTTCACTCGCCATGTTCTTTTGTGTTGGCTTCTTTGACTGTGAAAGTTGCTGACGTGGCCACAAAACACACACAATAAAATTGTGTGGGACCCACAAAAAATTCCAACATCCACATTCACAACCCACTTTCACCCAAAAAAACACAATACTCACTTTCACCACACTATTCACAACTTCAACCAACTCAAATTTAAACACAAAAGAACAGGCCCTTAGCGTTCGTTTTTTTTTCCCGCCAACTTTAGGTGTTTGCGCATTTAATTACGTACCTTCATAATTAGAGAGTTAATTAGGTTTAGCGCAGTTGATTATTGCGACACGATGTGTTTTGATTAATTAGGTAAAGAACAACCGGGGTTTTGAGCCCAATATCATCGGTCAACTGTCAACTCCTCTTGCCAAACAAAGCAACGAATCACTGTCATTTTGTTGTACAAGAAAGAAAGAATGAGAGAAGTAATTAGTTTGTAGTTAATTATCTATTCAAAAATTGTTTCAGTAAACTCTTATTGATGAAACGCATGAAGGCCTGTGGCTTACAAATATCTTAAGGGAAAAAGGATGGAAAAGGTTGACTCATCACTACTCTTCGATCAATGATTATATATGTATAGCTAAGAAAGAGGAAGAGATCGTGTTGAGTGTGGTTGTGTTCATGGCCGTTAGTGTTTGGAAGATAGAGATGTCTTGATATGGTTTGAGGACCCAAAAAGAGCACATCCAAAAAGTGCATATATACCTAGTAGAGGGGGTTTCTTCTTGTTTATATAGAGGCTACATGCCAAGAGGCTACACACCCGACTTCGTTCGTTGGATGTGGCCGATTGTGTTAGCGGATAAGACAGACATTGAATACCGATTGTACTTGGAGAGAGAATGTTGATGAAACACATTGAAGAGTTCTACAACTAGTCATGTTGGCAAGCACACGTACTGGTAAACAAAGAGCCATCCACTAACTTATGGACACTCTCTCTCATAGTTTACCTTATTGCATTAGCAAAATGGAACTATCACTTCAATGAATAATTTCAATTGACACTTGCACATCTTTGTGTCAAACACAAGTTCAATTCGAACCCGTAAAGAAGAAAGAGATTGCAATCCGGCCGAACTCGAGCTTGAACCTGAATCTTCCATCGGTTCACATTTGAAATTCTAATTAGGGATTAATGTAGAGCATGTGGCACCTGATCCAATGGATCAGGTGCAAGACACAAAAAGGTGGGACCCAGCGAGTACAAGCCCATGTGGAGGCTTGTACTTCCCACATTTTTTGTGTCTTAGCACTAGATCCATTAGATCAGGTGCCACCTTTTCTATATTAAATCCTTTTAATTATACTAGCAAAGCATAACCTGAGTTGAGACATCATCGACCCAAAAGCTTAATTATACTAGCAAAGCGGTAACGTTTGACATACATATCATTTACTTTTTGATGCGAAACTTCTTTATTCACACACGACCTTGACCTTACGATACTTGCAGCCGATGGAAAATCTATTATACAAAAGAGGGATGACGATGTGATATGGTTGTCCTACAAGAACAAAAGAGTGGATAGAATGGTGACCTAGGTTTGGCCATCTCATCAAGGTGGGGTCCCACTCAAGGGTGGGTGGAGAGTTGGCTGAGTTTTTTGGTGTTGTTACGGAGCACCCAAGAAAAAGCCACCAACATTCTGCATGCTTGTCATTGTCAAAAAAATCACCCACACATGACACATAGACCCACGCTTCTCTCATCTTTTCGAATGCTCGGCTTGGCCCGCATCAATTTTTCCTTATATCCACGTGTTCTGTGTGCACGTGTTGTTTCTAGTGGTCCATCCATATGTGATCTTCTTACCATAAAAATAAGGAAATACAAGGGTATGGCGAGAGGATGGGGAGGGAGAGGGAGAGGGAGTGTGTGTTATATCAATCTTATCAGTGCTCTTGTTTTTGAATGAGAATTGCTACATACACCTTTGACTGAGTTGTATGGAGGTGATAGCTGTCAAAATAAGAGACAAAAAACACATCACGTGTTACATTTCATCTTCTCTCTTTCAAATTTTTGCTATTTTGGACAATTTTCATCTGCATGCATCTCATCTTGAGATGCATATAGTCCCCCTGTTTCTAATAATTAACAAAGAAGCGGCTGCAGGTTAAGGGCATTGGGATTGGAACCGGAGAATTCAATGCGCATCCCACATGGTGGATCCGCACTCCTCGGGTCCTTTGCCTCCGATCCTCCTCTTTCTTTCCTCCTCTTGTTTTTCCTCCTCGTGAGAAGAGCCCGGTGCCCTAATTTTCACACGCCAGCTGCATAGGGCTGGGAGAAGCACGCATGTCTCCATGACTTTTAGAAGCAAGCAGTTGCCCTAATTTGTCTTAATGATGTAATCATGGGTAAATTGCATACAATGCCTTTATGGTCTTGTGTAGCCTTGAAGAAAGCTGACCTGGTTTTATAAAAGAAATCTATTCTTTACATAATTTGTAAATTGATTTTTTGGATCAGATTTCAAGGGTATCATTACTGATTAATTTTTTTTTGGATCATCAGGTGGCCAACTAAACACCGCGGTTGCTGGGTCTTGTTGCTTGCTTCTGCCTGAATTCGTCGGGGGTTCCTTCAATCAATCAATTAAGTACATCATTAACGATCAATTAATCAACCCTGAGCATTAATATACAATAATCTGATTAATTAATGCGATTAAATTTGAACTCCCCTGCTCTATGATCCCCTCCCTTGAAGCAACGGCGAGGTCCAGCCGGATTTCTTGGCTTGGGGTTGTTAAAAACCCAAGACTTGAACCCAACACCAAACACATTGATGCCCATCATTATTTATGGTCGTGTTACATAGAAAATAATGCCAGATATAGACACATTAGATGAAAACAATAGCATATTTTCATGGTGTACCAACCTGTAGATAAGTACTCAATATGATACCATCAGAATTAATACCATATACAAAAACATAAAATGATGTCCAATGTTTTTGTCTGGAATACGTTTGACCTTTATTAGTAGTAACAGACAGAACAGGCCACAAATTCTAACATAACTCAAACAAGCCCCATCAAAATTAAAGCTCATGCTCCCCTTGAGGTGAATGTTCAGTGGAAAGAATTTATTAGAGAATCACAATGTTCCTCAATGGCCTGATGGCCTGAGAAAGTAAAATGCTACAACATGAAGAGCTCAATATTTGTTTCTCCACGCATGCCATTGCAGTTTCAGCTGAAACCACAGCGGGGGGACGCCAAGGACACCTCGAGCCAACCTCGAGTCGAACACATTGAACTGACACCGTCGAAGAGAGTCCAGCAGAGCTTGTGCAGGCACGGCAGGGAGAAGCACGGGGAGGGCCTCGGAAGGAACGGTTGGAGACAATCCCCGGGCTTTCTCCAAATGAGCATTGGCCACAGATGCCACCTCGAAAATGGCTTCTGAGAGGCCCTCTCCAGACTCCATCCTGATCTCTGAACACCCATCGCCCCGAGTAACCAGCAAGCCATGCTTGCTTGCAACTTCTGCTGGAATATATGGGACCCTCCCTGTTCGGTTCAGATGGTACGGAATGGATCTGAGAAGCAGTAGAAGCCCGCTCGCCTTCCCAATGTGGGATGCAGCATGATCGGCTGCAGTAGAGCGGATGCCACCAGCTTGGAGGGTCAGATAAAGGATTGTCGACAGAGTGTCCTCTGAATACCTCTCCAGATCACCGATTGTTCCCAGAATGGATGTCTCTTCTCGGTTCGCATCGTTTATGCGAGCCTCCACGGACCTCTTAAGCCAGTTCTTGCTGATCTTGTGCTCTGAGATGACTGCAGAGAGGGCTATTGCTGTTGGGTGCTCTATTAGCCTGTTGGCAAAGATTTTATCGATGGCATCTTGCCACCAGAGGAGACGCATGAGGCCAATCTTGGGATCAGATGCGACATCCATGGCCCTGGCAATTTCAACATTAAAGGAACGAAGGGCAAAGGCAGCCTTTCGCATGGACGGTGGGAGATGGAGGAGGCAGAGGTAATGGTGGTAGTCATAGCTGCGAACTTGCTGTACACAGTACGAAAATGCAACCCGAATGCTGTTGCTTGATGTTGAAGCGCCACTCATTGGTTCTAAGGAACGATGACTTCAGTCGTTGCAGCACTGTAACAAAAAGAGCAAGTTGATGAGAAAGCCTCAGCATCCAACTATTTATATCATTTATGAGTGTATTTCATGCCCAACTGAGGCTAACAACTGATAGAATGACTTCTTTGTCAAGAAACAATGCAAAATATCAAACAGTGTTCTTGTGTTGTGTTCTGTATATGTGTGCACACGTGCACATGTGTGTGCGCGTGCGCGCTTTTTGCACCATGCACTTGCTTCATCATAAATTCAGCATTGAAAAGGTAAATTAAAGCACTAGGTTTCATGTGAAATATATTGTGCGGCTGGCATACAATGTGTAGTTCCTCGTCTAAGAGACTTAATACCAACAATCAGTTAACCACATTATTCCCTGACTGATTATAAGCATAAAATTCGACTATCAGTTAAAACAGACAAGCATTTAGCAGATTAATCAGCACTAAACTTGACTGTCAAGGCGTATGCAAATGCTGAATGTACTGATAGAATTTTGACGAGCAATCAAGTGCAGCTGCAGTGATATACTTACATTCACCCTTACCCACACTTCCTTGTACTATTTCTTACAGTATCTATAGTGGTTGCCTGGAAGAAGGTGAATACCTTATATTTTGATATCATATAGAGGTACACTAATGCGATAAGGATTATGTAGATGCCAAACAAGAATGGTAAATGACCGACTTGAGGACATAGGCTCACGACTGGTTGAAAAAATGGCAGTACATAAGAAATGCAATTTCATATAGGCCAGCACATTGTGAGAAATTAATGAACAAGGCCACGTAATAACATTCTGTGACCAATTAGAACATAAGAAAAGTAATTACATCAAGGCCAGCACAATGTGAGAAAGTATAGACCAAGGTCTAAGTAATAACATTCAAGTCGTTAGGGAATAAGAGGGCTCAAGTAAACATAATTGGACAACTGGTAGACTACATTTGAGGAGTGTGGTGTCAATTGTGACAAGCAGCTGAACCACCTGAGATGGGATGTGTATGTATTGAAGAGACCATTTAGGAAAATCACACAGCTGAATGACGGATGAGAGGACAAGGGATACACCTTTTCTTTCCTTTTCTTCCTTTTTATTTCACTTATTTATTTTTTATATTTTGCATGGGTGGTGATTTGGGGGTAACGAGGACAAGTAAGCATGAAAGATGAATACACTAGTACCTCCCTATAACAATAAAGGAGAGAGACTAAATTATACAAAGTCAATTAAGCTTATGAACCGACAAATGAAACTGGAGAGAGATAATAAGCAAGCAAAGATAACAGACAAGCAGTTAAAAGTTGTAACCACTGTTGTAATGGCCCCGACATATGTTGGCCTGACACAACATTGTTAGTATTTATTGATATGTTGGATGAACAACTCTGACAGAAGGCTGCAAGGGTTATGGTTGTCTGGAGGGGCAGATGCTACCGCTTTGGACACCCATGAGAATCTTGATTACGCGCATGTATCTGCATGAACTGGGCATATAGAGGGTAAGAATGAGACATTGTGGTGATGAAGTTAGTTCATGGTATCTATGTGCTTTTTTCTTCCTAAAGATATTTACATGAACCATGATATTTTGTTACACGATGGAACATGAGTGGATAATTCTAAAAGGAAAAAGGAAGATAAGAAGCTTTAGAATCAAAGAATTTATAAATAGCATTACGGAAATGGAGAGTACCAATGGATTTTGGCAAACCATGAGAAGAAATGAGGTGGTAATTAGCATTGATGGCCAAGAAATACCACGAAATGAGCTATTTGCAATGTAGGTCAATAATTCATCACGAATGAGAGAAAGAAAGAATGGCTTCTACAGAACCAATGCATGATGATAAATGTGAAGGGTTTGGAGCAATGTGATTGAATACCAAGGGGAAAATCTTTTAAGATGGATGTACGACCAGTTATGCTTTATGCTTAAGTGTCGGATAATTATGAAACCGTATGAGTATAGCAATGATGAGAAAGTCGAGATAGATGGGTGCCAATATACCAGAAGATACGAAAAAGTTTGCATATGGCAGAAGGTCGATGTACTTTCAAGGATAAGATGAGAAACGATTTTCTGAAATAGTTTTCACGTTCAGCAACTGCACAAGCACTAGAGGTCGTTCAAAATGGGGACATAAATTGAGGCCGTAGAAAGGAGGTCAAATTTTTTAGTTTTACTTCTAGGATAGCAGTAGCAGATCGAATGGAGATAATGGATTATGTAGCTGCGCCCAAATAATTTCTGACTTTTTTAATTGGATATACATACATGAGCTGTGCATGTATGTGTATCTATGAACTGGTTTTGTGTCCTCAACAATATATGGCATATGAAAATGCATAACATAATATGGCGTATGGATTATGTGCAGAAATATTTAAACCAAACAAGACTAGCAACAAAAATACCACAGAAAAATCTTTAATGAGTAGATTAGTTTAGCACTGTGTTGCCCAGGTCATAAGTGTGCTCTATACTTTGGTAACATCTTCAGTTTGTACAATGGCAGTAGCATCAAAAAACTTTTCAGGCATAAAGTCGATAATCTTATAGAACAGACAACTTCTTATGTTACTTTAATATTTAATGGATGGAATATTCACTATGACCTGGTCGAATCACTGTATTGACTCAGCTAACAAAATGTGGTATGGACGAGAAGAAAAATAAGAACAGAGACATATTTAAGTAAATAGACAATGAATCTAGAAAGAAGTTACACTTCACCTTGGAATTCCAGAAGGACAAACACAGCTAAGATAATCAGAGTTTTAAGCTCCAAATGTGTCACTTGAGGTTAAGAATTCCAATTTCTCTGCAGATGTGAGGAATGTGAAATCTGAACATCCATCATCAGGCCCAAGATGATCTTTCTTGATTCTGCATAATAATGTCTTGGTTAAATTCTGCTAACACCGGATATAGTATTGCATGTGTATTACTAAACATCCTTGAACTATAAAATTAGCAAAGGCCCCCCTTGAGTTACCAGGAAACGTTGAAGTCCATTTAATATTAATTTTTTTTCCTCCTCCTCGTTGTTTCTTCCTCCCTTTGCTGCCACTACTGTCTCCTCACTTTCTCCCTCACTTTTCTCTCTCCTCATGCCTGTCTTCACATCCATACCCCTCTGAAACTTACTGCTCCTCTCAAACTTGCAGAGGACATAGAAAGGGGATAGAAGGTGAGGAGGTGGAAGGAGAAACAGATATGGGGGCAAATAGAATAAAATTTGAGATTTAACAAATTTTAACGTTTTTCACTAACTCACTGTGGATCTTTGCTAATTTCATGGTTCAGAAATGATTAGTGAGACATGCAATACTACAGGAGCAGTTAACTGAATTTAACTCTTATGTCTTTCCGTCTTTCCGTCATCATACAGTAGTCATTATTTCCGTCATCATACAGTAGACATTCTATTGGACTATCTGAAAATGGCATTTGGCTCTGACTAAGGGAGATTGGGTCACTATCTTGTTCACAAAGGCTCCTAAAGGCTCCTAGAAATTTGTATAGAAGTCTGCTTCATATCGTCAGAATCAGTAGGTCCAGTTCACATTCTAGTTTTATCTACACGTCAAACTGTACTTTACTGTTATAAGTTAAACAAGTTAACTTTCAGCTGTAGAAATGATTATCATCAGGTTATTAGTATGCCATTATATTCATTTAGCCGACTAAAAATGTGCTCCATAGCCAGCTCAATTTTCATGAGACATGGCTTGGATGATGACAAATATTATGAGGATGATGTCAGATACACTGAATAAAGAGTATCAAATCCCATCAAATTTCTAGCACTGGAACTGAATTTTTTTAAAAATAGAGGTAAAAGGAAGTTAAAATTGCCTACAATGAGAAAAGGATGGAAAAAGCCACAAAACAATTATTAAAGATTGGTGAATACTGGGTTCATGTTTCTTTCAGTCAGCAGTGCTCACTAATGGATGTTTCATAGATTCCAAATAGCCTCCCTTCATATCCAATTTGACAGACCAATTAAAACCCATTCTCTTTCAGTGAAGCATCAAAGTTACCCAATTAATTGGACCTACTTTTCAGTTTTCAAATATCTATAGGTGCACCATACTGGCAGGCAGCAAGATTTAATCACAAGGTTAATCACACATGTTTCCTTAATCTTGGAGTTCGACATGGATCGAGTGACCAACCAGAACCATTCATGTATTAGAAATTTCTAAAAGAGGTAAATGAAAATCTTTGCAGGTGAATTTAAACAAAAAATGTGTTGTAATTTTTAATCTAAATCAAGGTAAAATACAACAAGAGAAGTAATCCCAAAATACAAAGTGAATAAATATTCAAAAATAAAATGAATCTCTATTAAAGAAATCCTGATGGTGTAAATAAGAGTGTAGCTATTTTTCAAATAGGAGAGGCATTGCATTTCACAAATGTAGCAGTTTGGCAAGACTCGATGACAGATGGAAGGTGAAGAAGATAGAATTTTGAATGTTGGTGAATAAGTAATAAATGCATATGACTACAAGATGAACATGAGTGAGTAGTTAAACCAGTGTCTAGAAATTTATATTCTGATCCTAGTTTTTTAATAAAGCTCTGTCTAACTACTTTGAAGTAAAGCAAGTTATCAAAAGAAACAAAACTAAATTTCAGAGAAGATATCATTTGCTAGCTTCCAAATTTATGCAAAACATGCCATGTTCAGCTAAAAACTTTCTTTCTTTTTTTGTGGGAGGGGGTGTCCATATTTGGTGGCATACTTGGGGTGGTTAGTTTTCTTCTCCAACTTTTTGTTTCTTTTGTTCGCCGCAAGCATCTTTGGGTTTGTGTGGGTGGGTGACTGGGTGAGTGGTTGTTGAAGATGTTCTAACTTTGCTGTCGCATGGTAGCTAATGGCAACCCCAAACCCACCCTTGAACATTACTCATATTCTCTTTGGGTGGTCTGTGCGTGTGTGTTCTTGTTCCTCTCTTTTTAGTTTTTTCTTTTTTTTAGTTATTTTAGTTTTTATTTTTTTATTCAGAGGGTGGTTATCAATCCTTTTCTCCATCCAATTCTGCTAAAGGTCACATATCCTCATCTACCCATACATGCAACAAGGAACCAGATATAAAAATGTGAAGGGAAGAGATGGAAAAGCATATTCTTTTGAAAAACAACCGTATTTTGTTAATAGCAAAACCCAACTTAATTTGTTGTTATTTTTAAAGTGTACTTGCACACTTCAGAAGGAAACAAGTGTTCCACAGCAGTAAAGAAACTCATCCTTATTTAGGTTATAAAGTACATTTCAAGTCAGTGCTAATGTGAGATTGCATCATGTTATTTGCAATTGAATTTGTATCATTCAAGATAAAATGTATGCAATGTTAGTAGGTTGGCTCGCTATTGCTAACAATTTCAAAGTTGTCAATTCACAATATATATTGCTTATCATTTTTGTTAATTATTGCATCCTACAATAAATTTACATGGTGCAAAAATGATAGGATTTATATAGTTTTTGTTGGATAAATGAGGATTTTTATGGGAAAGATGAGATTTTTGGGGTAAATAAGGGATTTTAGTCCTAGAAAGTGGGATTTGGGGGAAAAGATTGGATTTTTTATAGTAATAAACTGAAATAGAAAATGGATCCAAGATAAATGTGAGTTCTTTCGAGAGAAACCCTCTCCCAAGTCACCGATTCGAGAGGGGCCGCGCTCTCCAATAAAAGAGGGATTTTTATCAACCTCGTCCAAGATTTCACTCAATATTCGACATCCTCTCTAATCCCACTTTGACTCATATAAATACTAAACTGAAAATTACAAAATTACAAAAAGACATCTAAAACTGAAAATTATGAAAACGCCCATAAAACTGAAAATTACGAAAACTCCCCTTTTGGGCCAAAATTGCAGAATGCATCACTACTCCACCCCCGAAAATCTACCTTGTCCTCAAGGTGGTGCATGAAATCCATAAACGACGATACTCCAAGTGGGTTGTCGGTGTCCTCATGAGTCAAAGGATTGGTTTGGTCTCCATCGTCCTCATCGACGTCCGAATAGACGTCACGGTGATCATATAGCCCGGCCGAAGGTTCTCCTCGTCCAAAATGGAAACACACATGCTTGGGAGTCATATGTGTGCAAACTATGGGCCAGGAGGTCCCGTAAAAGTGTCGACGGTGCATGACGGGTCTTGAACGACTACTAGCAGGCCATGACGAGCTTGCAGGTCAGCGGGAAGGCCCTGGCTGGACTGCAAGGAAGCAGCCGGGCCCAGCCGGTCATGCAGGGCAGAGGCGGGCCCCGCTAGGCCCTGCAGCGGGCTTAGCGGGGGGGGCCAACGAGCCCTGCAGGGCCACCTGGATGCTATATGGGTTCAGACGATCCTTGCGGAGGCTCAAGCACTGTAGGGACAACCCTGGAGCCATGGTGAGGGAGGGAGGGTGTGCCACCCCCATCTGGTTGTCTGCCTCCCATCGGAGTACTCGTCTTGATCTGCATAGTCGTCGTCGCCACCGCTCAGGTCTTAAGCCAATTCATATTTTTGAGGGGACGTCCTCCTCAAAAAGGTGAGTTAGCCCTTGTCGCTTCCCAAAAATGGCACGTTTTCTCCCAGATCTGAGCCGATGTCTTCGTTTTTCTTCAGATCTGGCTTGCTGCCCTCCAAAAGTTTCGTCTTTTTCTTTGCCTCCTCCGTCTCTTTTGCATCGAGCTCCTCAAAAGCTTGCTTCAACTCCTTAAAGAACGCATCCCCGATCTGAACTTCGACTAGCTTTCGTTGAACTTCAAAAAGCTTTTGTTGACAGATCTGAAGGACGCGAAGGTTTCTTCCATTGATGCCAATAGTGTTGCTCTGATACCACTTGATAAGTTTTTTCTAGATTTAGTTGGATAAAAAGAGGATTTTTATGGAAAAGATGAGATTTTTAGGGTAAAGCAGGGATTTTTAAGGCTAGAAATTGGGATTAGGAGTGAAAGATTGGATTTTTATTAATAATGAACTGAAATAGAAAAGTGAAACAAGATAAAGGTGTGTTCTCTCGAGAAGAACTCTCTGCCAAGCCGTTGATTCGAGAGGGGGCCGCGCTCTCTAGAAAAGAGAAATTTTTATCAACCTCACACAAGATTTCACTCAACATTCGACACCCTCTTTAATCCCAGTTTGCCTCATGTAAATACTAAACTGAAATAACAAAATTAGAAAAAGATACCTAAAACTGAATATTATGAAAACTCCTTTAGAAAACCAAAAATTACGAAAACGCCCCTAATGTGCCAAAATTACATAACACATCATTACTTCGCCTCCGAAAATCCACCTTGTACTCAAGGTGGTGCATGAAATGCATGGGGTGACACTATTCTAAGTGGGTTGTGTTGGTTAATGCATCACCCCTAAGTTAGTTATGATGATAAGCAACAATTATGTTTGCTAATGATGTTTTTGTAAGATGATTTGTAAGTGTAGGAAAACAAGTCAACAAAGTCATGAAATTCACTTAAGCTTGCTAGAAATAATGACACAGAGCAAGAACTTGATTGTGAAGAGTCAAGGAACTTGAAGCTCAAAATGAAGATCAAAAGCTCAAGTCAAAGACTCATAAAGATGCAAAACTTCAAGACAAGTTAGTCAAGCAAAAGACACCAAGACTCCAAAAGAAAGTGTGAGTAGTATGTCATTTTTGTAAACTTGTCTTAGAATGTTAAAGCTATTAGTTGAAGCTTGCACATACACTAAACTAATGTTAAACTTCTTAAATTATTTCGAAAACATTTTGAAAAGATTAGATTGCATTTTAATACTCTTTTTAGATGTTTTCTCGTGTATCTGAATAAGAGTCGACTACTTGTTGAGTAGGAGTCGAATACTTTTCTTTGGAAATATTGAAAATGTTATGTCCCTAGAAACAATCGACTACAATAGTATGGGGAGTCGACTATCGTTATAGTCGACTACCGACTGTATAGGAGTCGACTATATGGATAGTCGACTACCGACTGTATAGGAGTCGACTACTTTTCCCCAGAGGACCAACTCGACACAGCTTCGCGTTTTACGGAGAGCTATCGATTTTTCCGTTAAAGGGCATTTTAAGGAACAGTTTTCAACGGATTTTTTATGCTGAGAGTGTCGAGGGTTTTGTAACAACTTTATGAGCAAATCATCTAAGTTTTAAAGCTTTTCTAAACTCTCTTATTAAGCCATCTCAAAAAGATTTCCAAGACAATAGTTTTCATTCTTTCAAAAGCTTTTAAGCCATTGACTTGCCTAGCTAATTTGTGTTCCTCGCAAGCTTAATCTTGACTCATATGAGAACACAAATTAAAGTTTCTTTGATCTCATTGATTTAATCTTCATTTCTTTAAGATAAAAAGAAATTTTCCATAGCCACATTTACACTCTCAAGAGCTTCAATTAATTGGCTATAAAAAGTTTGTGATTCATTTTCTTTATCAAGAGAAAGATTTGTAAAATCCACACAAGTGTGTGGTGGTAAGATTTCTTAGTTGTAAGTGTCGGCTGTGAAAAGCCTCAAGTGTTGAGGTCCTCACCTGGTGAGATTGTGTTGAGTTGTATTGAAAGACCACTCTTTGGTGTAGCTGCACTTGTGTTAGTTGGAAGCCCTCAAGTTAAGACAAGTGGCTCTCTAGTTTGAGAGTTGATTAGAGGAGAAAATCCCAACAAGCTTAAGGACTGGACGTAGCCCACGAAAGGGTGAACCATGGTAAATTCATTTGTTTGTGTTATGGTCAATTGTCTCTCATTTCTCATGTTATATTACTTGCACTTGTGTTTAGTTTCCGCAGTGCACGTCTCTATATTGCAAGTGATTTGTTGATTAAGTAACCAAGGAGGTAACTCTCTTACGACTTAGGCATATCTAGAGGGATTAAGTTTTATTTAAGCATTAATTTTTGAAAACACTAATCACCCACCTCTAATGTTTGTCTCCCATCTACAGGGATCCCAACACGTGGTATCAAAGCTTGGTACCTAAATGGCGTCAACAATAGTTACATCCACACTCCCGTGATTTGGTGGTACACACTATTCGACTTGGAGGAAAAGCATGATGAGACATATTGAGTCCCTTGACAATATGAAATAAAGTTTCATTGAGTTTCCGTACATAAAGCCTACAATACATACATCTCAATGGACAAGCTGAGAAGTGAAATTGGCCACTCTATACTCCAAGTTAATGAGTGTTTTGTTATGTAATGTTGAATTTATTTTTGAGTATGTTTCAGAGGCTATTACGGCATATCAAATTTGGAGTCTACTCAAAGACAACTATGAAGAGCAGCTAACTGACGAGGAGCCAATATTTGATGACATATGCAACACCACTCATACAAATGAAGAGGAGGGTGATTCAGACTTAAATGAGTCTAGTGATGATGAAAAGGAAGAACATTGCCTTGTGGGGTTTTAAGTAAATTCTGAACCTGAGCCTGATTCAGACAATGATAATGATAATGATAATAATGATTTTTGATGCAAAGCTTGCCTTTGAAGATTCATGTGTTCATCATGAGGAGTTGATTAAGAAGTATAAATTGCTAGAAAAGAAGTGTAAGAAATTAGAAGGTAAACATAGTGTATTGATTGATGATCAAGATGTTTTGCTTTGTAATTATGGTAAGCTTAAAGTTGATCATGATAGTTTATGGCATGATTATGATTCCTTGAAAGATGAATATGTCATTTGTATATCTAGCATGAATGATAGAATTAATACTCTTGCTAATGATGTTGATTCAAGTTAGCTTAAACATGAGTAACTTGGTCAAAAACTTGAAGAAGTTAAGAACACTCTGTAATGCCCTACAAGCTACTGCACAAGTACTAGAGGGGGGGTGAATAGTACTTTAAAAATAACGAGGAGTATGATTCCTAATTATAATGCAAACAACTACCAAATCAATTTGCGGAAGCTTAAATTGAAGACGACAACAAAATTAACAATGCTAACAATAGATGTTACTGGGTTCGGATCCACCCAAGTCTCTCCGACTTGTTCCTGGTGATCCTACGTCCCAACCACCCGGATCCCCTCCGGATACTTGAGTTAGAAACCCTAACTCAAGATTTCCACTATGAAATACTTGTACCGATGAGTGAACAGAGAAAATTTGGTATGAACTCTAAGAAGGAAGGTTGGTTCTTCTTGAACCAACTAACATGCACAAGAAGTCGCGAATCGAAGCGCGAAGCTTCGGGAAGGATTGTGTGGACTTCTACTAAGATCCTAGAGCTAAGATATGAGCGTTATGAAGAATTAAATCGTAAGACCTACTCAAGGCTTAACATTCTACGGAAGAAGCTTAAAGACTATAAATAAAACTTGACGATACCGTCTTCAATAGCTTCGATCGAATCTTCATGACTTCTAAATTGGTCCATAAGCTTCAACGAAGCTTTAGGCATACGATCACGTGCTTAGAGAAGTCTTGAGACGTCGTAATTGATATTCATATGAATTTGACGACGATCTCCATAACTCACTCCTAATGCAAAAGCCACTTCTCCTAATACACATGTTCCTACTTCTAAAAATGTCACTAGAAATGTTCATATTGTTAGATCAAATGTCGTGCATGCAAATATTGAAAATAATTGTGCATTTATATATGGTAAGTAAGCTAGAAATAATAAATTTAATGTTCATAATGATGCACACCATGCTCCACACAATATTATACACAATGTTTCACATAAACAACATATTGTGCAATATGGTAAAGAGAAAATTAGAATGCATGATGATACGATAGTGGTGCCTAAGCATTTAAATTTTAAAGATAAAAATGCGTATATTGATAGTATTGTAAGAGACATGCATGATTACCAAGATTATTCTCATATATATAGGAAATCAAATCCAAATTAGATTTGGATTCCTAATGGTAAGTTTCATTTGAACCATTAATATTGGGGTATTCATATGCATTCATGTCTATCTTGTTTATGCCCTTGTGTAGAATAGTAGAATATTGTTTAGAATATTATTCGAATAACTCGAATAATGTTAGTATGATTGCATTTCATATTTTGAGTATATCTTGCATTCTGTCATTAGGAGTCGACTATTATATATACAAGAGTCGACTATTAATTTTTTTTGCCAGTAGCTTAATTTTTATTTTGTTCAAAATATATCTTGTTATTATGCTCGAATATCCATGCTTATTTGTTGATCTTGTTGATATTCAAACTCATGATAAAAAGAATTATTTTAGTTGAATATTATAGTCCTAGATAAGTTTAAAATAAATATGATTCATAACCCCCACAGACCCAAAAAGACGTCAGTTATCAAAAGTTGTTCATTTTCAAATATTTATTACAAATTGAGGCCAATCCACGTACATCTCCTTGATTCACAAAGAAAATTGCTCAAAGAAGAAGATTATGATTTGGTGTGCACTTTTGTAGGGGTAGCTCAAGCTTGTAAGTATATGTTTATGATATTATTTTTGGATGAATAGTTTAATTCAATTGGTATCATACATATTAATGTGTTCATATTAATGACTAGACATCCTTGTATGTGACACACTTTCGTAGAATCATTTTTGATATTTGATGATTTACACATTGATGACACTTTAGTACTTCATTCTATATGACATGATATGATTTGTTTCATGTGGACATTAGTGTTTAGCCTTATGATTGACATAGTTGTTTGTTTCATGTAGAATTAGGATACACCGCTTTTATGTATTCAAGATCTACTGAGATACTAAGTCTCCTTATTCATTTGTGAATGACATACTAAAACATTTCATTGTTCTTACGCATGCACATACATTGTATGGATAAAATCATGATACACATATTTTCCTGCAATTTGAATATATTGACACATGCATATTACTTCTTATGAGACAAATATTATATTTTGATCGTGATATATTCTTGAAAAGTTGTATCTTATAGTGATGCATTATAATGTTGAGAAATATGTGATTCCAAGTTCATTTGTGATATATTGATGCATTGTCATTCTTGGAATTGTGTAGTATTATTACTAACATGCTTATGCTTGAGATATTTCTAGTCACTGCCACATGATGGTATATTGCTTAGATCTATTTCATATTTCGATAAAAATATTAGGATATATGCTTCATTGAATATCACTTATGATTTGCTATAATTTGTAATATCAAATTTCTTGAACTTCATTATGAATGTTGAATATGTTCTAAAGGAGAATGAGTAGTAATACTCATCTAAAAGAAAAACAAAGATGGAAATTATATTACCCATCTTAGAGATTATTTCATTACATAATGGATGTCAAAGATTTGTGCTACACTATAAGTTATGAAAGCTCGATGCTTACTTGAGTTGAATATATTGATGGTTATATGATATACTAACTCTTGTGACATATTTGGATGATGTCGTTTGGATAAGTTTTATGGCACTTCAACATTTATGCCAATTTGTATTAGTGAGATCCATATTAGATATTGTGTCATAGTAATTCATGCTTTGTTTCACCTTTTGACACATTATGTTCTCATTTCACCTAGCTCACATTCCTTGCTTATACAACATATTTAGTGGAGTATATGTAATCGTTATCATCTTGTCATGTCTTATTTATGATATAACACGTAGTACAACACTTGGTATCATTTTAGTGTTTGAGGTTTATGAAAATTGGATATTTGTTTCATAAAGGGCACATTCATTTTTGACTCAAAAGAAAAGATTCGAGATATTGAGTTACCCGCAATGGAATAGATTCCACTCTTCACAAGTATCAATTCGTTGTGTGATATACTTTGGTGTTACGTTCATGAAATATTTATGCATCATGTTTATTTCATGAGAGAGAGAAATTTAAAGTTGTTTATCCATGATCCACTTGTTGATTATGTCAATTTTATATGATATGACACAACACATGATATGCATGATAGAATGATAGAAATGATATGCATTTTCATTGCCTTTGTCACACTATTTGTTATTGATCACCCCCGTATTGTTGTTTGATAATGTCAAAAGTGGGTGATATGTGTGTGTGTGAGAGGTCAGTTTGTTGACTTTGAACTCACATATATCTTGTACACTCACATCGTTGATACATGAACGATACATACTTTATATTTACTTATCTCTGACGAGCATTGATGCAGGGGGGTTTAAAAAATCATTTGCTAACATCATGCATCATTGTAGATAGAATAAGTATCTTATCTTTATATTTTCATTCTTATGTATCAAATTGTTTGCCATCATCAAAAAGGAGGATAATGTTGGTTATTGCACCATCCCTAAGGTAGTTTTGATGATAAGAAAACAATTATGGTTGCTAATGATGTTTTTGTAAGATGATTTGTGAGTGTAGAAAATCAAGTCAACAAAGTTAGGAAATTCACTCAAGCTTGCTAAAAATAATGACACTGAGCAAAAACTTGATTATGAAGAGTTAAGAAACTTGGAGCTCAAATTGAAGATCAAAAGCTCAAATCAAGTACTCATAGAGGTGCAAGACTTCAAGACAAGTTGGTCAAGATAAAGAAAGACTCAAAGACTCCAAAAGAAAGTGTGAGTAATGTGTTATTTTTTAAACTTGTCTTAGAATGTTAAAGCTATTAGTTGAAGCTTGCACACACTTAAATAATGTTTTAAACTTAAAATATTTTGAACATATTTGAAAAGATTAGATTGAGTTTTAGTACTCTTTTAAAATATTTTTCGTTGTATCTGAATAGGACTACTTGTTGAATATGAATCGACTACTTTTCTTTGAAAAATATTGAAAATGTTGTCCCAAAAATAGTCGACTACAGTAGTATGGGGAGTCGACTAATGTTATATGGATAATCAACTACCGACTATATATGATTCGATAGCGAACCAACTCGACACAACTCCACGTTTAACGGAGAGCTGTCGATTTTTCTGTTGAAGTGGCATTTTAGAGAACAGTTTTCAATGGATTTTCTTTCCTATTTAGGCTGAACGCTGAGGGTTTTGTAATGAATTTATAAGCAAATAATCTAAGTTTTAAAGCTTTTCTAAACTCTCTCATTAAGCTCTCTCAAAAAGATTTTCAAGGCAATAGCTTTCATTCTTTCAAAAGCTTCTTAGTCATTGATTTGCCTTCCTAGTTTGTGTTTCTCTCAAGCTTAATTTTGACTCATATGAGAACACAAATTAGAGTTTCTTTGGTCTAATTGGTTTAATCTTCATTTCTTTGATATCAAAAGAATTTTTCCATAGCCACATTTACACACTCTCAAGAACTTCAATTAATTGGCTATAAGAAGGTTGTGATTCGTTTTCTTCGAGAGAAAGATTTGTAAAATCCACACAATGGTGTGGTGGTAAGATTTCTTAGTTGTAAGTGTCGGTTGTGAAAAGCCTAAGTGTTGATGTTCTCACCTGGTGAGCTTGTGTTGAGTTGTATTGAAAGACCACTCTTTGGTGTAGTTGCACTTGTGTTAGTTGGAAGCTAATACGATCTAGAGGATCGATCAATTAATTTCAGATTTAAAAGAGGAAAAATATAAAAAGTTGGAATTTTTATGGAACTTATATTGCGAAGGACGAAGATTTGATTGATAAATGAGCCTCTTTTGAGAGGAGACTCGCTCTCCTAACTTTTGATACATGGAACAAAAGCCTAAAATCCCTCACAAAAGATGCCTACAAGTTCTTCACAAAATAAGCATAAAAATAAAAAGACGGCTAGCCCTAGATTAAATAGAAACGGAGGGAAATTACTAATCTAGTCTGAAAAGACTAGAATACCCTTAGATAACTGGATCACCAAACCCACGTCTTCACGTCTCCTAAGCCGGCCATAAGTCATCCAAGTGGGACCCGGGTGCGGCGTGCAGCATGTGGTGCGGCGGCTAGGGGTGTGACCGCATCAATACCTCCCCCTAAAAGAGCCACCTTGTCCTCAAGGTGGAGATCTGGCTTTGAAAGCTCCCAAGGGAAAACATAGGCTAGGATCACCTGTTAGGACCACCGTGCGACCACCCTCCCGGAATTCCATTCTAAGCTGCTTCCAATTCATCTTCACCTCGCCCAACCCCATCAACCACTTCACGCCCAAAATCACATCGATATTGTCCAATGCTAGTGGCAAGAAATCCTCCACGATTTGCACCCCCTGCAGGGTCAAACACAATCCTTTGCACAGCCCACTGCTCTCCTCCCTTCTCCCTGTCCCTGAGAGAACCGTAAACGTCTTCAAGGTGCTCATCTGCAATCTATGACAATCCACCAACTGTCGAGAGATGAAGTTGTGGGTGGCCCCACTGTCTATGAGTACCATCACCATCACGTCGCCCAATTGTCCTGACAACTTCATGGTATGGTTCGGGGTTAACCCTACCAAGGAGTTCAGGGACACCTCCGCTACATTCAGATGTGCGTGCTCAACCTCGCTTCCTTCCGTCATCACGGGCTCCCCCTCATCTGCATACCCCTCCTCGTCCGGCACTATCACAATCTGCATCAGCCTGCTCGCACATCGATGACCGGGACTGAACTTCTCATCGCATCTGAAACAGAGGCCTGCAGCACGTCTCGCTCTCATATTGGCCTCAGTCAGCCGCCTACCAGGTATCCCTGGTCGGGTCTCCTCTCTCTTCATTCTCGCGTCCCTTGGTGCTACTGTAACCTCCGGAGGTGGGACCGGTGCTGTCTGGCTGTGCTGGCCCTGGGCTCCCCAAGTTCACCGAATGCGTCTCTCCTCTGCATACTTCTCCTCCGCCTTGTGGGCCAGGTGAAGGACATCCTCCAGTGTCACGGGCTCTGCATCCGCAACTCCGCTCGTATTCATAACCTCATTTGTCACCCCCTTCACCCGACTGTTCAGCATCTCGAACCTCTCTACATAATCTCTCACCGTCCCCTCCTGCCTCAGAGCAGATAACTGCTCATAGAAATCTCCCCTAGGGTCTCCTGGAATCGATCAATGATTAGTGCTGACAGCTCCTCCCAAGTGCGAAAAAGGGTCCGCACCACCTTCCATCTGTACCATGCCAACGCATTGTCCTCAAAATAGATCCCGATGGCCCTCAGAATCTCCTCCTCCGTCAACCTCATCACCTGGAAGTAGCGCTCCGCCCGATAGATCCACCCGTCAGGATCCGTGCCGTCAAAAATCGGTATCTTCAGCTTCATCAGTCGGCGGTCCGCATTGATGTCCCCCCTGTTGTCCCCCATCTCTGCCGCGGTCACCTCCCCGGCCAAATCCTTCGCCGAATGCCTCAACTGGTCCTCCCCCGTCAACTCCGTACAACTCCTCAGGCCAAACGGGTCTCTTCCACGCCTCAGGCTGGTGGTGGTACCCCGGAAACTCCTGATGTCGTGCCAATACGGGTCCTCATGCTCCTCTGTGCTGCTGTATAGGCGTCGTCCGACCTCCAAAATAGCCTCCCTGGCCTTGCCCACGCCCGGGGAAGCCCTCAAAAGCCTGTCTGAGATCAACATATGGTCTCGGTACCTGTGGGTAAGCCTCCGATCTCCAAAGTTGGGCCGCAGGGGCCCGATCGTCGTGTCCCGGGCCCATCCTCCTCCGTCGTGTCCCCAAGGGGCTGCCTGAACTGCCGCGGACCCCCAGGGGGCTGTCTGCCCTGCCGCGGGCACCCAGGGGGCTGTCTGCGCTGCGACAGGCCCCCAGGGCCCTGTAGGGTCTGCGGCAGGCCCGATTGGGCCTGCAGCTGTCGCGGCAGGCCTGCTGGGCCCTGTCGCGGCTGCGGCAGGCCCAGTTGGGCCTGTCGCTGGCTCTGCAGGCCCTATATGGCCTGCAGAGCCTGGCGCAGGCCCAGATGGGCCTGCCGAGGCTTCTGCAGGTCCAGATGGGCATGTCGCCAGGTTTCTGGGCCAATCGGCCCCTGATTTGTGCTGCGCTGGCCTAATTAGGTCTGTAGGGGCTACGGCTAACCCTAGGGAGGTTGTCGCAGCCGTCGCCATCTCCGGGTGCCCTTGATTTACTGATTCAAGCGTCGATTCGCCCTGATTTTCCTCCCCTTGGACATTCTTGCCCCGATCTCCTCCTTTCTCCATCGTTAGGGCTTGAAGCATCGCCCTTATCTCCGGAATCGATGACGTGGCTTCTCTCAAAAATTTCAGATCTGAAGTCGCCTCCTTCAATCCTTGGAGATCGTGTCCCGTTTGCGTGGCTTCCCTTCTCATGGCCCGAAGTTCAATTTGGATGTCCTCTTGTGAATGGGCGTGATCTTTGATTGACTCCCCTAGGGTTTTCTTCAACCCCTCGATCTCCCGGTTGAACTCTTCTCGAAGTCCTTGCACCTTCTCATCCACGCTATCCGTCTTTGATCTCGTGCTCGTAGCCATCGGATCTCACTGCTCTGATACCAATTTGATACGATCTAGAGGATCGAACAATTAATTTCAGATTTAAAAGAGGAAAAATATAAAAAGGTGGAATGTTTATGGAACTTATATTGCGAAGAACGAAGATTTGATTGATAAATGAGCCTCTTTCGAGAGGAGACTCGCTCTCCCAACTTTTGATGCACTGAACAAAAGCCTAAAATCCCTCACAAAAGATGCCTACAAGTTTTTCACAAAATAAGCATAAAAATAAAAAGACGGCTGACCCTAGATTAAATAGAAAAGGAGGAAAATTGTTAATCTAGTCTGAAAAGACTAGAATACCCCTAGATAACTGGATCACCAAACCCACGTCTCCACGTCTCCTAAGCCGGCCATAAGTCATCCAAGTGGGACCCGGGTGCGGCGTGCAACATGTGGTGCGGCGGCTAGGGGTGTGCCCGCATCAGAAGCCCACAAGTTAAGACAAGTGGCTCTCTGGTTTGACAGTTGATTAGTGTTTTAAATCCCAACGAGCTCAAGGACTGGACGTAGCCCACAAGAGGGTGAACCAGGACAAATTCCTTTGTTTGCATTGTGATGAATTGTCTCTCATTTCTCATTTTATATTACTTGTACTTGTGTTTAGTTTTCGATGTGCACATCTCTCTATTGCAAGTAGTTAGTTTGTTGATTAAGTACCTAAGAAGATAACTCTTTTAGGTGACTTAGTCATAGCTAGAGGCTTTAAAAAAAATTTAAGCATTAATTTTTGAAAATACAAATCACCCCATCTAGTGTTTCTCTGCCACCTACAGGGATCCTAACAGGTTGTCGAGGTCCTCCTGGGTCAAAAGAATAGGATTGGTCTCCATCGACCTCATCGATGCCCGGATAGTCGTCACGGGGATCATGTAGCCCGGTCAAAAGTCATCCTCGCCTAAAACAGAAATGTCCGTGCTCGGGAGGTCGTCCATGTGCAAACCATGTGCCATGGGGCCCCGTAAAAGTGTCGACGGGACATAGCAGGCTCAGAATGATTACGAGCAGGCTAGAGCGGGCTTGCAGGTCATCGCACAGGCCTTGACGGGCCTGCACGGAAGTGGCAAAGGCCTCGCAGACCCTACATGGGGCCCATCAGGCCCTGCAACGCCCTGCAGTGGCCACCAGGGCCCTGCAGTGGTTCAGCCAAGCGCTGCAGGGGATCGACAGGCCCTGCAGGGGCAGCCCCGGAGACTTGGTAAGGGAGGGAGGGCGCGCCGCCCCCTGCCTGGTTGTTCGTCACATCATCGAAGTCCTCGTCCCGATCCGCGTAGAAGTCGTCGTTGTTGTTCAGATCTTAAGCCGGATTATCTTTTTGAGGGACCTCAAAAAGAGTGATTTTGCCCTTGCCGCTCTCCAAAGGTGGCACCTTTTGTCCCAAATCTGAACCAATGTCTTCGTCTTTCTTCAGATCTGACCTGCCGCCGTCTAAAAGTTCCACCTTTTTCTTTGCATCCGCCGCCTATTTTGCCTCGAGCTCCTCAAGTGCTTGTTTCAACTCCTTAAAGATTTGCCTCATTCCCGATCTGATCTTCGAAAAGCTTTCGTCGAACTTCGAAAAGCTTTCGTCGACAGATCTGAAGGACGTGAAGGTTTCTTCCATTGATGTCGAGATCGTTGCTCTAATACCACTTGATATGATTTTTTTTAGGTTTTGTTAGATAATAGAGTCTTTTTATGGGAAAGATGAGAGTTTTATGGTAAAGTATGATTTTTAGGGCTAGAAAGTGGGATTTGGGGGGGTAAGATTGGATTTTTATTAAGAATAAACGGAAATAGAAAAGGAATATAAGATAAAAGTGAGTTCTTTCGAGAGAAACTCTCTCCCAAGCCGCCGATTCGAGAGGGGATCACACTCTCTAATAAAATAGATATGTTTATTAACCTCGTACAAGATTTCACTCAATATTTGACACCCTCTCTGGTCCCCATTCATCCCATATAAATACTAAACTGAAAATAACAAAATTACAAAACCACCTAAAACTGAAGATTAAAAAAACCCCTAGAAACCCGAAAATTACGAAAATGCCCTTGATGGTCCAAAATTGCAGAACGCATCAAAAAATCTAACAAATCACATAAATAGCGAAATACATTGCCAAAATATTGAAAGATTTGATCATAGAATAAGCAATAAATAAGGAGAAGCTATAGAAGTGCAAAACACACACTCTAAGGAAATTCAACACTATATGTATATTCCAATTTCCAAGCATAAATATAAACACAGCATTTTCAATTCTAATCATTATAAACTTGAACACAAGCATTATTGCTTAGAAGTTCAAACATACAAGCTCAAGTTCAACCATTCCAAAATACATTGTTTAAACATAAATACAAACTCTCATCAAATTAAATAATTAAGAGAATAATGTAATCATGAATCAATTCACTAACTATTAAACTAATTAAATTAAATAAATATTCGTGAAACAATAAGATCTTAAACTCTATCTTTCTCAACCTGTCTTGTTTCTTTTGGTTGTTGTTTCTGCCTTTGGCCAATCCAGGGGGGAGGAAATGTGGAGGGAGAACATAGAGAGAACATAGAGGACAAGAAGAAGAGAGAGAGAAGTTTCACCTTTGATGAGGTGGAAACGAAGTGGAAACAGCGTACTGGGAGTGTTCGGATGGCTCCGATGACGCTCAAATCGGGTCGTGTGAAGTCAGGAATATCGAATAGGTCCGATGAAGCTTTAACGTGCTTTAGCAAAGCTTAGGCATCATTGGAAAGGTCAAGTAGTCGGATAGCTTTGACAAGTTTATGATCTGGTCATCGGTCCCCAGCGACCATCGGATTTGTAAGTTGAGTTGTTGGCATGCCTCAAGCAACCTTTGAGGATCATCAAAAGATGTAGCAATGTAAAGGATGCAAGAGGTTGAAGAAACGATGAAACATAAAGGGAGAGAGAGATCAAGCCATATATCTCCCTATTAAGTTGAAATTGGGTCAGGTGCCCCCAACAACCTTATAGCCAACCACAAAACAACCTAATATCGGTATGATGTGGAACGTATTGTATTAGATGATATGGAGACCATGTCATCCCATTAACATCCTCACGTAATATAAGCATAAGATACCAATTTTCTCCCATATCGTATCTTACAAGATGGATCGTGCATATTACAAGATTGACAATACTGATGATTATACAAAATAGTTAATTTTAGTTAATAATTACCAGGTACAATGTTCATTCTACTAACTAAGCATTGTACGCTTCATTAGATACTTGATACTTTTATTATCTTAAGGTGTTTCTTCAGATTATGAATGTCATGTGACCATCAAGCAACTTAGGAAGGTGAGAGCATGTTTGTTAAAGAAAAAACTTTCACGGTTCAATATTTGGGAGGGACATCCAATTGGGAGAACCTCTTCTCAACAGTAAAGACAACAAAAAAGTGGCCAGATAGCCTTGTGCAGTTGTCTTAGATGTTTGGAATATATAATTGGGTTCATCTCAACATTTGCAATCGATCAATTACCATTCACATTTGTCTAATGTGTGGATTGATGGCTTTGATCTTCATTCTAACACAGAGAATGTTATCTGCTTTTTGCACTAAAATAGTATATACACTAAATAAACCAGTTAGCTTAATCATTTTACCGAATACATTTTAGAATTTCCATCAATAATCCGAAACGAGAAGCGAATATCAAAACAAATGGCAGCTGCCATATTGAGGGTAGTTTGTGTCGAAAACCCCGTCGGATTAGAAAATAAATGTCAAATGAAATAGAACCATGTGGGAAAAGAAAGAAAATTAAAAGCATATTTCATTCCCACAACATGTAATGAAGTAAAAACCTCTGTAAACCACCCGAACTTTTGCTTACCAAAAAAAAAAGTAATAACCTCTGTGTAAATTGGTTAGTATACAATTCTCTCCTCACTTCTGAGGCTCGGTTATGGAGCCTGATGTCAAAAGGTTAACAATTTCAATATTATCACCAAGCACAGGTTTCATGATTAAAACAAATGAAGACGGATAGGACTACAACGGCAACTAAAATAATGAAAGAGCGTAAAGAATCACAGGAACGCACAGGTTTCATGATTAAAACAAATGAAGATGAATGGGACTACAACGGCAACTAATATAATGAAAGAGCATAAAGAATCACAGAAACAAATAAATAACCAAAACCAAAACCAAAAAAGCTCTCTTTTTTGCAGCAGAAACAGTAATTCATCAACCGTTACAGTTCCGTAACCATGGATTTAGATAAAAATTCATGTCAAATGCTAATGATTGTTCAGAGGCAGGCAAAATCGACGTCAGTGAACGATGTGTAGAGCAAAATTTTATAGAATGAAATGGCAATAATCAGTCAATCACCATCCAGATGACATAAATCCATCTGAAATGCAATCATAAACCCTATCAAAGATATGCACTCAACCCCCCTATCAAATAGCGAGAAAAAATGTTACAAAAAAGGATTCACCTTTACACTTCTGAACTCAGCATCTTCCACTGGTCGACACTATCGATCTATCCCGATGCCGTTCCCGACAATCTAAGCTTCAATTCGCCTCCCTGATGACTTGAAGATCAAGTTGCCCAGCGATCTGAAAGCGTCTCAGAGTGAGATTTCAACGGATGGAACGATGCATTTAAGGAGTTCGCGGCCGTCTTCGCAGGCGACGAGAACGGAAGGTTTGGCGGACGTTTGGGCGGCGGATGTTCAGATTAGAAGAGACAAGAAAGGAATTGCTTCGCGCACAGACCTAATTGCTGAAGGGAATTGCTTCGCGCACCCACCGTTTTACTCTGTCCACTTACCACTTATTTACAAGTTTGTCAATTACTTGTGTGCACATGCCACTTATTTACAAGTTTGTCATTGAAATCGATAATGTCCCCAGACATGCGTGGTGAGTAAAACGGCTGAACGACAACGATGCCCGCTCCTCCAACCTCCCCAGCCCCAACTCCTCTTCCGACCTCCTCAGCCCGCCCCCTCCACCAACCTCCACAGCGCCCCTCGGCTTCTTCCACCACACCATCTGCCGCCCCCTCCGTCGACCTCCACAGCCCGCTTCCCCCTCTTTTGACCTCCCCATCCCCCTCACACTCTTCCACTCGAAGGGCGACCGGCGGCGGTATCCTCCGACCTCCCTAGCCCACCTCCCCCTTTTCTCCCGCCCCCTTCGCCGCCCCTTCTTCCGACCTCTCCAGCCCCCCCACCTTCCGACCTCCACAGCAACCTGTATATTCCATACCGCCCATTCCAAATCCTAGTAAATCGTCGGCCGAGTCCTTGTTGGCAGCGACGTGGGCAGACAAGGATAAAATAGGAAAAGTTGTATGTGGACATGATGTAATTGAATGGCAAACTTGTAAATTAGCGGTACATGTGCGTGAGTAAAATGGTGGGTGCGCGAAGCAACTCCCTTTCCCTTATTTTATTTTGGGTGTTGCTACGCGCACGTACTGAATTGTTCTGCGCACGACCAGAGTTTGACTTATTTACAATTTGCCATTTAAAATTTCTCACCCACGCACAACAAATATTAATACACAAACCGTCCCCGTTGTGCGCGGTGAGCAAAACGCAACCCGGCGGACACTACGACGACACAGTCGTCTCCCCCGGCCCTCTTCTCCAACTATCCAGCCCCGCACAGCTTCTTCCCCATCCCCCTCCGCAGCTCCCTTGCCACTTATGTCACAGTCGTCTGCATTTCGTGTTTGCTCAGCACGTCGTCATCGTCGTCTCCACGAAACCTATATCTCGTCGTGAGACCGAATTCATCGTCATCGTGGAGAGAATGATCGGTGCATCCTCGAATTGTGCAGAGATTATTTGTCAATATATTTCACCGGGTCCCTTCTCACTGGATTCTTTCTCCTCGTTTTGCAAGAGAGTTATGAGCATATATATAATTCGCAGCAACAATGCTTAATTTCGGAAAACTACCTCATACTTTTGCTGAATTCCAAAAAATACCTCTTATTTGGATATAATCGCAAAACAACATCACACTGTTCAAGTTTCGATAAACTTCATCATCCCCATATCCCCCTCTCCCCACCGATGTCCTTCACCCGCTATCCATCGCCGCCCATCCACATTCCACCCACCGTCGCCCTCCTCCCACTCCCTTCACCGGCCTCCCCCTCTCCCCCACCGCCACCCTTCGCCCTCCATCCATCGCTCCACATCCCCTTCCACCAATCGCCACCCACCCCCACCCCCTCAACCGCTGCCCCCCACGCCCTCCCTCCACAGCAGCCCTCCTGTCCCCAGTCCCCTGACCGCCGCACTCGTCCACCACTTCATCCTGTCGCCGCCTTCCTCCCTCCTCCACCATCCCACATATACAAAAGTATGATGTAGTTCTACGAAATTAAACCAAAGTATGAGGTAGTTCTACGAATTATGCAAAGTATGAGGTAGTTCTACGAAACCAAAGTATGAGTGAGTTTATCGAAACATGAAAAGTATGATGTAGTTTTGCGATTATATCAAAATAAGAGGTATTTCTTTGGAATTCAGCAAAAGTATTAGTTAGTTTTCCGAAATTAAACCCAGAAAACAAACTCAAAAGGATCATATAGTTATAAGAAGGAAATCATGTAGATGAAATTTCGAACAATCCCAGTTGATTATTAAAGAAAAATTAAGATATTTTCTTGCTCAATAACTTTAATTTTGGAAGAAGACGTCTATTTTTTGGCGGTTAAAGAACCGCTCTTCATATTCCGACGAGCGAGAGCCACGTGGGCGGCGGAGCGTGCAGGGAGAGAAGAGCAGGCCTAGTGGGGCCCACGAAGAGCCTTGGTTCCCTACCAGTATGGCTCGAAAGAGGGGAGGACACTCGAGAAATCAAGGAGGAAGGATCAGAACCGGCGGGCTTCGTCGCGATCGTAGTCGTCTTATGCGTATTGCGGTTGTGCGCACTGAAGAGGGAGATTGTGTTTGTGCGCACTGAGCAAAACCGCGTTGGCGGTGTGTTTTTACTCAACGCGCGCAACCACTACGTGCGACGCGTATAAAAATGGAGTGATTTTTGAATGTCAAATTTGAATAAGTGGTTGTTCGCGCGAGCAATTCGGTACGTGCGCGTAGCAATTCCCTTTTATTTTACTATTTAAAAGGGAATTGCTACGCTCACATATCGAATTGCTCTCTCGCACAACCACTTATTCTCAAGTTTGACATTAAAAAATTACTCCACAGTTGCCCCGTCGCATACAACATTTGTGCACGCTGAGGAAAAACCCATCGACATCGCGGTTTTGCTCAGTGCGTACAACCGTTATCCCATCTTCAGCGCGCACACAACGCGGAAGACACTGTTCCTCTCTCGAGCAGAGAACGAATGTGAAAGACGTCGTTCATCTTTCGAGCAGAGAACGAACCCGAAAGAAGCGATTCATCTTCAATTCGACATTCAAAAAGTCGCTTCGCGAAGTCTTTCAAGTTCAAAGTACCGGCGTCTTCAATTCAACGTTTGAACTCCGTTCAAAGTCCCCCTTTCAAAGTTCAAACTCTGTTCAAAGTCCAAACTCCGTTCAAAATTCAAAGTTCAAAGTACCAAACGTTCCAATTCGCCGTCTCAAAAGTTCAAAGTTCCGACAATGTTCAAAGTTTCAAGCGTTGAACTTTGCTGGAATTGGAGATGCCGGAAATTTCAAAGTTCAAATGCACAACGCGGAAAACTCAGAAGACGTCGATTTGGAGACGAAATTGAGATGAACAGAGTTTGAACTTTGACGAACTTTGACGGACGGATGAGACTGGGAGAGATGACCGCGGCGGCGGCAGGGCTGACGGGTCACGTTTTGTTTACCGCGTACAACTGAGACAATTTGGGGATTTTTATTTATTGTATTTAAATGGGAAATTTTGAATAGCAATCTTGTAAATCAGTCAAACTTTGAACGTGCACACAGCAATTCGGTATGTGCGCGCAGCAACTCCCTCAGTTCTTCCCCTCTATTTTTTCTCCCTCCGTGCTCTACTTCTCTGTAACCCTAGTTCTATCGACAGCCAACAAATCTATACAACGATCGAGTCTTTCTGCATTCGTTCGAAAGACAATTTTTTCTGCGCTTTAAATCAGGTATCTTGGCTATCTGATAGTTGAATTTTCAGTTCGATTTCGTGTCCAAAAAAACCTTTTTTATGCCCGAACACTAATACTTCGTTTGACGCAGTTGTCATCGAGGTATTTTTCGATGGACGGAGGTTCGACAAAGGCGATGGAATCGTCTTACTCTTGCATTCGATGCGGCAATCCCTCTCTTCTTCAGTATGTTTTCATATTTCACAACTCTGTATATTTCTTTGAATTCAATATAGCCAGTGTAAAGAATTAATTTTGTGATACTTCGTTTGCTCGATGATCAATTTTAAGTCTACGAGTTTGTTTCCATTAAGTCATTCGGCCATCGTCGGACGTTGAGTTTGATCTTGAAAAAAATAGAAAGTTTTGATGCTTCGCTGTTGTTCGATAAAAATGAAAACTATAAGCTCGACTGAATATTTGTGGTCATTAGCGAAAATGCCATTGTACATGAGCCGATAGTTCATGGTTGACACTGAGCAGCTCAAAGTTTTTGCATCATTGCATCTTCTGCAGCAACCACGCTTGATGTGACATCAACGTTATGACAAGAAAAGTGACAGTGCGACAGACAGACTTGCTTTAAGGGTGCACTACAATCATTGCAATTTCTTGGGAAAGGCATGTAAACCAGTTCGTTAACCAGAATGTAACGTGCATAGTTAAACAGGAATTCACCACACAAAAGGCATACAAGAGACGAGGATGAAACCAGCTAACCATATGTGTCTTACATTAGGCAAATCTGTGTTCATTATGTCTGGTTGGTTATATAAATACTTCACTGTAGATATAATTGACGTAGGACAGAAGATTTAAAGAGTGAAAAATAGAAAAATTAATATATTTAGTAAATTCGTAAAATCGGGGATAGAAAAATTGGGGATTCTATATATAGGGGATGTTGAGAGTTTCTCTTCCAAGTCATCCTCCACTCACGCTAACAAAACAGCATGCTAGAAATTTAGAGATGTAAGCTTCTCGTTAAGGCTCTCATGTGCTCACTCTCTCACATTTAACAAGAAAGTTCTAAAAGAGAAATTTTTTTCTCAATTCAATTCATTCTCATTCATTCATTGATTACCCAAATAAAATAAGTTTTGAAGCTTATTTATTGGCTTATAACTGGAGACAAATCTTCTTCTATCAGATGTGGGACTAAATAAAATAAAATAAAATCAACTATAATCCTAATAGATAAAATTAAATAAAAACAAATAAAATCCTCACTAAAAATCTAATTAGAAGTCCTAACATATAAATCAAATAAAAACAAATAGAGTCTTAACTGAATATCAAATAAAATCTCAACTAAATCTAACTTATTAAAACTTGATCATCATCATTCTATTCAGCTTTGAAAAATTCACCACTTGGTGAATCATGGTAAAAGAATATAAATCTATCTGTAGCCAGCAGCCTCTTAAAATTTTGAATATACTTTTTCTCGAACTTTGAAATGAATCAAAAATAAAACGAGTAAACAAGAATATTCAGGAGAATATACAAAGATCAGGAGGATATACAAAGATCACTGAAGAAAGGTGGATACACAAAGCTTGTTGATTGGTAGGATATGACAGATCGAAAAGAACAAAACCGATGTGCTTAATCAGATTTAGCGATACTTCTATCTGTATCTCTGATGCAAGAACAACAAATGGCTTAAAATAGGGCTTTAACCTAGACTACAGTGTTAAATTAGGCTTAAATCGAGGCTCTTGCTTTGGCTCCTACTCCAATGCTGGCTTGGGCTTCAATTCGGACTCAGGCTCAAACTTTGTCTCGATCTCATACTTAGTAGCTGGCTTGAGCTCATGATCAGGCTCACACTTTGCTTCAGGTTTTGGCTTGAGCTCTATCGTGAGTTCTGGCTTGGGTTCGATCTCTTGCTTCTTTTTTAATTATTTGAGCATTTGAAGTTTGTTGTTCATCTTATGTAACTTTTCTAATAGATCATCTCAGCATTTGGACTTGAGAATTGTTGGGATGATTGGTGAATTAATCGATGTCGGGACTTGTGCATGTGGATGTGATACTTAACACTAGACAGTTGCGGTTAGTGTAAGCTCATAATAATCAATTCTTTAATAAAAACTTGTAGCGACATAACGAGAGAATTAACACATTTACAATGTAATTAAAGTAAGAGAAGCAAACCAATCGCAACCATAATGATTTTATCTTGGTTCGGTCATTCAATCCCCAAGTTAATATCACTTAAGATTTCCACTATTAACTTCCAAAGCAGAAAAATAGTACACCCCGCAACTTGACGAATAATTTGTACTAATTGCAAAACCAACAAACCTGAAATTGAAACACTCTCAAACCAAGAGATACATAATCTCTGGACACCGATGCCATTAGTGTGACAAACTATGTTGAGAAAGTGAGTACAAAAGCCTATAGCCTTGGATATGAAGCTTGCACTTGAATGTGGCCAATGATGAGAATTTCTATTTTGAAATATTGACAATGGGTCTAGAGATTAAAAATCAATTGGCTCAGCAAAGTAGGAGATGGATGACTTGAGCTCTAGGTCAATACATGATTTCTTTTCTTTTTCTTCTTTCTTTTCATGAATTTATTATCTATATTTCATAATAAAAATCTCTGAGATCCTCAACATATATGCATGAAAGCTCACAAAAGAGAACACCTAAAAAGACGTCACAACGGCTAGTTACGGATTTAGTGAAACGACTATTAGTTGTTTGGTCGACTAGAGAACAATTTCTAGTCGACTAATGGTTATTATTCGACTAATTCTTGACAGAAAATTGACTGACTTCTGACTTGCAGATCAGTCAACCAATGAACTCATAGTCGACATATAGTATTGGTAAACTATTAGGCTGATTAGTCGAGTTAGAAGTCTTCATTTGTCGACTAGTTGGTCAAGATAGAAAATGAATAAAGTCTCTGTTTGATATTAGTCGATTAGAGTTTAACTATTAGTCGACTAATGTTTTGATTAGTCGACTAGTCAGTCTTCTTTGATTGACTAATCAGTTGGGCCAAACCTGTGTAATTTTCATAGAATACTAGGATTATATTATTGGTCAACGAATTTGATATAAATGCATAGTTTGGGTTGTGAAACCTAGGGATTTTGATATGAATTAATTCATTTTAATTCCAAGTTATATTTAAGGTTGCGTGTGACATTCTCAAGACCTTAACAATGATTTCTAAGACGAATAAAACATTGCTTCAGTTACAAAAATACTCTTCAAGCCTTTAGTTGATGTAGTTTTTGATCTTTATCTTCTTGTCATAGAAGTCTTCCTCTTCATCATTTTGTCTTGGAGTCAAACCAATATGTCAAGCTTGGTTTGTGATATGGCTTTGTCATCCATGATTGAGCTATCAATGCTTGGTCTTATTTGTCCTGAAACAATATTCAATAACTTGTACAAATATATTAGTTCAAACATTATGTTTGCTCATCATCAAAATCGTAAGAATCCAATACCCAACAAGAGATTTAAAGATCTAAGTTTTTTGCCAAGGCTCTTGTGTGCCCACTCACTCACATCTCAAAAGAAAGATTTAAAAGAAAAATCTTTTTTCTCAAATCAATTCTTTTTTATTCATTCACCGATTGCCAAATAGAATAATTTTTGAGCCTATTTATAGGCATTCAACTGGAGAAATTTTTTTCCCATCTGTGAGACTAAAAAAAATAACTAAAATATTAAATAAAATCTACTAAAAATCCTAACAAATAAAATTAAATAAAAACAAATAAAATCCCAATAAAAATCTAATAAATATTCTAACATATAAAACCAAATAAAAACAGATAGAATCCTAACTCAAAATCAAATAAATTCTCAGCTAACTCCAACTTATTAGAACTTGATCCTTATCAATAATGTTTTTTAATTCTATATACTTGGAGTTTTAAATATACATTTTTATTATGAATAAAATATTGCTTTCAGTATTTGTTCCTAGAAAGGAGTTATGCAATTTGACTGGGCTTTCGTTTATTTGATTGTTCTTGTGTGCAGGTGTCCCAAATGTATGGAACTAGGATTACCTCGTGAAGGCGCTGCTTTCTGGTTGTCCCTTTTTCTTATTTGGGTTTTCATCTCTTCTACTTACAACTGTAAATAATTTTTTGAAATACATCTATTAAATGTCAAGGTAGGAAGACAATTTTTATAACAAAGCACTAGTGATTACTTGCATGCTAATGGCAAATTACTCCTTAAAATTTAGAAGTTGATCGATCAAATGACATTGAGGGGCCGAGTAATCTCACATCAAGACCATCTTTAATTGGATTTTTATAATTTATCCCCACCACAGCACCACATAAAACCAGCTTACTACCAGAACATTTCTTGGTATCAATTAATGGCCAATTATTTCCTTATGGATTTGTGCTCTGTGTGAGGCAAGGAGAAAATACTGAGTACTTTGGATTAGATTTTCTGTCAAAAGGGGAACATGGGTATGCACTTAAGTCTAAGATGTTAATTGATAAACTGAGCTACTTCTACCAGAACATTCCTTGGTATCAATTAATGGCCAATTATTTCCTTATGTATTTGTGCTCTGTGTGAGGTAAGGAGAAAATACTGAGTACTTTGGATTGGATTTTCTGTCAAAGGGGGAACATGGGTCTGCACTTAAGTCTAAGACGTTAATTGATAAACTGAGCTACTTCTAGCATGTAGGTTCCAAGGACAAATACTAATTTTATGGAATTCTAAGAAGATTCCGGTGCATAAATTTGACTATATAATACCAAAAGAAAGTTAAATGAGCACCAGGAGCTGTATCGGTAAAAGGGCTTAAAAGTAGAGCACTATAGGAGAGGGACTTGTAAAATGGAACAAAGGCATACTAATGATACTCTCTTCTGCAAACAAACCACCAAAAGTCTTGGACATGACCTTTAGATGCCTGAATGCAATTCCTTTTAATGGCCTGAGAGCACATGATAGATTTTACGTGCTGATGCCATTGATGTACATAAATTACTCTGTCGATTTCTGGTCTGGCCATCTTTTCCCCTCATCCTCTTGGAATTTTTTGTTTACTCCTTTTCTCCAACTAAATATTTGTCCCCTTTCAAGTTGTCAATTGGATTTTGATCAAGCTGCAGTTGACACCCAACACCTTTCCAAGCTAATAAGATAAGCATTAATCTACAGTCTTTTAATAATCCATCATCAGTCATTCCCACTGATTAACTAAAGGCAACATCATTGTACTTTTCAAATATAATTATATTATTTCAGACTGTATTGTTGTAAGATTTTCAACCTTTCTAGTTGCACTTCATGTTTATGGATAGATGACAACATTGGTGCGCATGTGGCTAATTTTTGCATGTTATTAGTTTTCTGCCACATTTTGAGCCTGCATTTCGCTTGGTTAATGTTGACATGTAGGCAGGATAAGGGGCTGAGGTTGACTTTCATTTGAAACCAATTCATACAAGAAATTTGTTCTATAAAATAGGATAGAATTTGAATGGGGTATCTGACTAGGATCAATGGGTTGACATAGTATAACTGAGATTAATTTGAAATTAGCAACGGTTAGGATAAAATGTGGTAAAAATTTTGGGGAAAAAAACCTGAAGGCATCACATCATTTTGGGGGAACACACTCAAGGACCGTCATTTTCTGGGAAAAATCTTAGGGGATAATTGTTTGTGGTTAAACTCTTAGGGGAGAAGATTTTGAATGCTGTTAAATTTTTGAGAAAAAAGATTTTGAAGGGGGTTCCAAATTTTTAGGTAGAAAGATTTTGAATATGGTTGAAATTTTTGGGTAGGAAGATTTTGAATGGGATGGTTGAAATTTTTGGGTAGGAAGATTTTGAATGGGATGGTTGACATTTTTGAAGAGGAAGATTTTGAATGTAATTGAGATTTTGGAGGGAAACATTTTAAATGTCCAGTGCCTTAAAGGCATGTGGTATGACTAGATTTATGGAACAAAGACCAGATAAGTGCTTAAGAAGTCCAATGAAGTGCTTCGGTCCCCTTCTCCAACCTCACATTTTAAAGAAAGTTGACCTGTAAACTATTCATTTTTTATTTTGATAATTGATACTCATATATAGAGGTACTAGTCATAACCCGTGCACGCGTGCACGGTTCATTTAAGAAACCACTGCGAAATTTTTGTTCCCCAAAAAATTATTTCCACAGCCAAAATTGCGCGGAACAACAAATTAGCGAAAAATATTTAGCGGTACGGGCGCCTTTGGTGCGGAACAACAAATTCGACAAGGACGCCTTTGTCGCCGAACAACAAATTAGCGTAAAAAATTTTAGCGGCACAGCGTCTTCGGTGCTGAACAACAAATTCAGCGCAGAACAACAAATTAGCATAAAAAAATTTAAGCGGGTGCCTTCGGCGCGAGAAATTATTCTCTTCTTTGCCCCATGGGTCGAGTGGGCCCCGCGGACGCATTTGGCGCAGAAAATTATTTTCATCTTTGCTCCATGGTCGAGTGAGCCCCGCGTCTCTTTGCCTCATGGGTCGAGTGGGCCCCGAGTCGACGCGGGGAATTATTCTCATCTTTGTCCCTGGGTCGAGTAGGCCCCGCCCGCGTCTTTTTGTCCCATGGGTCGAGTGGGCCCCGCGTCGGTGCGGACGCCTTCGGTGTGGGAAATTATTCTCATCTTTGCCCCATGGGTTGAGTGGGCCCCGCATCGAGGGAGAGATCATTCGATCTGCATCAACATTCGATCTGCAGTATTAAGTGCAAGTTAATGTTTTTTCCAAATGCATTAAATGCGTGCACTATGATATTGCCAAGAAACTTTCATTCCCCATAAAGTTTTATTTCCCAGAAACTTTCATTTCCCTAGAAATGTTTTTCCCTCCAAAACTTTCCACAAAATCTCATCTCAACTATTCATTCCTCATGATTAAATCCGAGCCGTATTTCTATCAACCTGTTTGTCCTAGTCCGCTTGTCCTAGTCAGCTCTAGGATTCAAAAACAGTTGTGTTTTAATATATATATATATACAATCTTCGTGAGAATCAAGGAATAAGGAATTGGGTCATGAACTGGTGCGTCATAGGTCATGGTTTCGGTCCATTAATCTTCAAAAATTTTAAAATAAATTCAAATTTTGACATAAAATCAGCCAATTAAACACGATCAAGGAAAAACGCTCAAGAAATTATTAGAAAAAGAAAACAAAAGAGAAAACCCTTGTTAAACCATTATAAAAAGGAAAGAGAAGGGGAGAGAGACTTACCAGATCGTCGTTGTCTTCATCTGTCATCTTCAACGATTTTCATCATCGCCATTGCCTCATTGCCTCATTTGGTTGTGGAGAGGCGGAAGGGACAGAGTGTGTGAGAGAAAGAAAGGAATGTAGAATAGAGTGCTGATATTCACAATACACATTTTAAAGAACATATTATATGTTATCTACACGTTTGCCATTATCTTTAGGAGTGCTGCTAGTCACATTACATGATGGGAAACTAGTAAATAAATGGAATGTGGCTAGCAAAATGATATTCTATCCTTAGGCTGCTGCCAGTCACATTGCAAATTTTGCTAAATATATTACATTTGTTATCAAATTTACCATTGTCTTTTAGACATTACATTTATTTACACTTGCAATTTATTTACAATTTTTCCATATATTACATTACATATATTTATATTTTAATTCATATAAATCCGACATAAATTCATATAAATCCGACATAAATTCATATAAATTTATATAAATACGGATAAATAAATGTGAATTAAATTCAGAAAAATCCGAAATATATGCATAAAATATAGATAAATTCGAAACCAAAACTTAAACCGAGACTGACGAAACTTAACGAAACCGAAATTTTTCTAAGGACCGAAATTGAAACCAGATTCTCTAACATCAAGATTTGTAGCTTATGTTTCCTTGCCGCTTCCTATGTTTCATCCATTTTATCCTTGTTAACACAGACTTTCAGGGTTTATCCTTAATGACCGAAATCCTTACTATAACTATGTTTTCTAGGTTATCAAGCATGGGAAATGGCAAGATGCTAATTTCAACGTAGCAAATTCAAATAGGGTTCATTAAGAAGATGTTGTTAATTTAGCAGATAGAATGTATAGGCTTTATAAAAACTTTGATTGCCAATGTTATGAGTTTAAACGTTGAGGTGGTTGCTAATGAGTGTTGGAGTCAATTCTAATGAGTTTTGGAGTCAATTCGCCTTTCCAACCTGCTTCTAAAATATTGAACAAGAGAATATTATGAAGAGACATCATTAACTATATGTGCTCATTTGAGAAAGTAATCAAAGGAATATCACAATTGCAAATACATCCAAGCTTGTCTAGAGAAGTTATGTATGTGTCCAACCTGCCTAAAAATATGATAATATCTTATATATCAAATGAGACACATTTAAAATATCATAAAGAAAGACTAAATGTATGCACCCAAAAAAAATTGAAGGACTAAATGTCACATGGAAATAAGACTAGTTTCTCCTTTAATACTTGTAACAACCAATAATCACATTGGTATTTTGTTAACAAACAGTTAGAATTAGGGTGCTAGGTTTAGCTGCTTAAGTATGAAATCCCTCAGAAAATACCGTTCTCAGATATTTATGACTTCCTAGAGAACACACACACACACGCACACACACGTGTTTTTTGTTAATTATTCTTTTACTCTTTAGTTGTCCTTTTGTAACTACTCATTTCTGCAATTTGGCTACAAATAGAGGTTCCCTCTGTGACAAACAAGGTGGTGCTAAATGCTAATAGATCTGAATGGTAAAATGGGATTCACGTACTTACCTCAAAGATCTGCGAGGCTTTAACATTTTGTTTGCATAAATAATCTTTTTGTATCGCTCTTGTTGTGCAGCTCTCAGGACTGTTTTAAGGCATCTTGGAGCTCTCATAAATCAGTGCACGTAAAGTCAAACTCAGCAATTGCTAAGGCAATTTCATCTGAAAATACTCAAGATGGTTGGTTGTATTGCTTAAAGAAAGGCCAGACTCGAACGGCTGTACTTCCTCATTTTGATTGGACAGGGTATATTTTGAAGCTATCGTCACTTGAAAGCTGATTATACCATGGATATTGATGTCCTTAACTCCTTCAGTCAAATAACTCATGTGCTCTTATTTAGGTTATACGACTCTTGATTTTGCTGTGAATCTAGGATACTATTCCATGTATGCAGTATGTACCAACTTCTGATTACATCTAGCTTTAATCATAGTCTTTTATGTACATAAGGGATTTGCGTGTTGGCGAATGGAGGCTTTGCCTTTGTCATGCTAGCCTTTGTGTGTGTGTGTGTGTGGTTTTTTTTTTTTGGTGTGGGGGGGGGGGGGGGGGGGGGGGGGGGCTCTCACGGGCTTGGTCTACTCTGCACCAATGACCGCGCGGCAGCTCTTGCTCCCCTTGAAGAACTAGCACGCGCGCTAGTTCACACGCGTGTGCGCACATACAAATTAAAATAAGCTTGCTGCAGAGAAGGTGATGTACCCTTTTTACGAAATGGCATATTTTACAGGATATATTTTATTTTTACTCACAGCATGTACGTCTGGGAGTTAGTGGTTTACACTGCATAAATCTGAATTAGTTGGAAGCCATTGCATGCACGTGCACATTAAGAATACAATCTACAGAGAATATTTTGCTCATCCTTTTTGCAATTATATTTAAAAACTCATTCTTTTAGGCAAGCTTTGGAATTTTTAAAGCAGTTTAGGCTTGATGATGTTAGTTTTCGTGCCCATATGGAAGAATTTCTTAGCAAATCATAAAGATAAAGGTACTAGTAGGTTGAAAACATGATGCCTATGAATGATAGCACACAAAAAACCGAGAACAGACTTACAGAGAGCAAATTGGTCCCAAAATCCACTTCTTATAGGGAAAATGGAATTCTTCTTTCTCTAATGCCACGATGAACATCTTTAAAACGAGAAATTGGGGTTCAGATATGTGATTAAAGTACCATCATAATTACATAACTGTAAAACTTTGGAATGTGGCAATGCAGAGGGATGGAGTTGTACAGTTTGTGGTTTACTTATGAGGTCCAAATCTCAATATTCATCATTACCATCTACTTTATGCCTAATGCCTAGCACCATCAGGTCCGCCACTAAGGAGATTTGAGTGACAATTCTTATCACAAAAGGAGCACCTGTACTCAGCATTTATTGTTCAATTTTTGCCTTCTGTTGATTAGCCAATTACATATCAATATTTTTTGACATTCATGCAAGTAACAACGATGAATTTTCATCATTGCTCCCCTCACTGTGAAAAACAACCACCAGCTAAAAAAAAAACCTTCAAAACACTCAATAGCCATTGATCGGAATGCATATGATAGTTTAAAAAAAATGAAGAGTCCATACCTTGACTTCTCTTGGTAGCAGTTTCCTGTATCCATTCCTATTACTTGGTTTGCCTTCATTGTTGGGTGGATACATGCACCTATATATCATACAATTTTTGATATTCTGGCTTAAGAAGCGAAAATGAACATCTGAATCCGTTGCCATGCAGAGATCGTTTGCAGATATATCTAATTATGAATGTGAGTATTTTGCTATTAACTGTATGGGTTTCCATGGATATGTCGACTGTGGAAATTTTGTGTGTCCTCGATGTATTATGATTAGGGAACATGTCTATAACTGCATGTTGTGCCTTACTTTGCAGCTAATGAAATATTTTTCTGTGCATCTTTATGTTCTAATTTCATACTGACAGATTATATCATTTTATAATCATTACTATGTTTGGACATCTGATTTTTAATATTTTGCAGTTCATTAAGACCATATCCAATATCAAAGCGCCGGCTTGTTCCTGACAGCATTGAAAAACCGGATTGGGCCTTTGACGTAAGCCAATTAATTATTCTTAGTATTCTGACTCCACATTAGACGTTTTGAGGAGATCAACATGATAGTAGCTAGCATGTTATTCTTTGTGTTCCCATGCATGGATTTTTGCATTTTGTGCTTTGACTGGTGGCTGTGTGGTTCCATATATTTTTGTACGAATTCATATGCTTAGTCACGTGTTACCCCAGAACACGTGTTTCATGAGAAATTATATTGCAGATTGTAACTGGGATGCAAGTTCTATTGAGTCTAATGTAATGTTCATCTATTTTTTACGAACATGTATGAAGTAGGTTACTTTCTCAACAACTGGTCAGGAAGTGGAATGAAATGGAACCTATTAGTATTCTTTATCTCTTTGATTCTATCCAGTGCCGGTGCTCTTTTCCTCTTTGTTGTGTGGCTGATGCTCAGATTGAAGAGAGAATTGAGTGTCTGATCGAACGATCATGGCATACCTAAATCCATGTACCATGGATACTGACAGACCTTGCTTTGTGTAAAGGAGGTCTGTTGCATGAATTCAGTATTAACAATGGCTAAACACTTGAGAACTACAGCAATTGAGCCTAATAGTATGGTAATGTTTTTTGAGCTGGGTCATGAGTTAATGACTTGATGTTTAACTATTAGACAACAACAACATCATAGCCTTCATCTCAAAAAAATTTAGGGTTGGCTTCATGGACTAAAAAGAAGGAATATCGATCGTGATCACATAGAACCGTGATGCCGTATACTCGTTTTTCATGTATTATGATCTAAAGCTTTCTCTTCCGTCAAATCAAGATCTTGCATATCTCTCTTTATCACTTTCCTTATGTTTTTTCAATCTACATCTTTTCCTCTTGATCTCAATGTTCTTTCTAATAGGTGTATTAAAAGATCTTCGGTTTATATGGTCAAATCAGCTCAAGCAATATTCTCTCATCATATCTTCTATAGGGATCATACCTACATTCACTTGAATATCTTCGTTTCCTATCTTTTCTAATGTTTGCACACATTCATTGTACCATTTGCATCTTTGCAATACCCAAACTCTGATCATGCTTATTATGATATCTCAACATGATGTATCATATAACAAAGCTATCATGTAAAATTTACCCTTTAATCACAATGGTACATTTTGATCGAACACATTCATGTTGCAGTTTTCCATCTCAACTATGCAGCTTTGATTCTATGATCACCATCTTTTTTATAACCACTAGATATGATGTATCTAAATTTTCTGTTACATTTGTCCACTCAATAGTCATGTTTTCTATGGCGCCTACTAATTGCAATGGTGGATCAACTCCCCCTCTTTTGAGATGAGCAATACCGCACTATTCTGTTGACTGTATGTGGACATGTCGCGTTTCAACTACTTGCAAGACACATCCATGGTTCAGTCTTTATATCTGGCATGGATGGTTAGACACATGTTTCCTATCTTATTTATACAATCATGGGCTATGTATTTGCAGATCGAATTTGCTTGAGAAAAATAGGTGTAGCAAAATTTAAATTTAAAAATTGCACTGGTCTCCTTTCAAAAACTTTTCATGAATGGACCATTAAATGCTATGCTCCATCATCCCCAACATTGTATCCTTTCGTATTAAATGGCATGTCGAAGTAATCTTAATGATTCCTAAATAAAACATTGGCAGGGAATCCCCAAGATCGAGCCCAACAGCGATCTGCAAACTAGAGTGGAGGTAAGAGTAGTGGTTAGGTCGTTATGCATCTGAAAGGGTTATTTATGCTAAATGATTCAACTGACTCTAAGCATTTTATACTTGAAGATCAAGACCCCCGAGCAGATCGAGAGAATGAGAGAAACATGCCGGGTAAGTTATTGGGTATATTGCTGGGAGTTTCTGTAAAAAAATCACTTTTTCATTATTTTGTGATCAAATGTTGAAGTCTTTGTCAAATAATGTGCCTGAATCTGTTTTCTTTATTTCTTCCCATCCATTCTTGTTAGAAAAACAATTAGGTAAAAGTTCATTTGTACTTGATGACTGATTTAACATTATTTTGTGTTTCATAATGGATTATATGCATATTTTGCTAAAACATCCTAATGACCTCTCTCTGTGCATTTTGGTAGGTTCATTTGATTTCATGATTATACTTACGTGGGGCGGGCGGGCAAACAAGCTTGATTTCACAAACTTCAACATGAAATCATCATGTTGTTCCTTTCTTACACTTTCACTTTCTATAAAGCACCCTTACTGAGCTGGATTTTTCCATAACACATATCGGCATGCCTATGATGGATTTAACTGATTGGTTCTACCTAGTGTTGAAAATAACTGAATGCAAAGCATAATGCTATACCTTAGAATAGCACACAGCATATATAATGTAACATGTAGCATAAGTTATATGATTTATTATTATTTAATATAAAAAATATAAAATCATTTCTTGTATGTCTTTAATAAATAGAATAAATGTTTAAAATAATTTAAAACCCTAAAAAATAAATAATAAATAATAAATTATGGCAATGGTTCATACCACATGATATTAAAACTAAATAGCAACTAGCAACAAACATGCAATGATATAACCTAATATACAGAGTGCAACACAAAAGAAGTCATATAATCTGTTAAGCAACCTAAAGCAACACTTCACAAACAACTACTGAAACTTTTATAACAAATTACAAAACAAAAAAAGTTAGCAACTATCATCTCATTGCTTCATATTAGTTGAACAAAAGAAGTTCACATCCAAAAACATGTTCACATAAAAAGAGGATCATAATCTTTTACGGGATTTTTATCTTTCTTTTTTGGCTAAAAGCCCTTGGGCCAACAATGTTAAATTGTTGTATGTTGTCCTATCAATAGTTTCCTAGGTGTGCATCTAAGAGGCCTGAATATGTAATACAGATCACAAAAATAAAGACAAAGTTCTGACCAGTCATTGCATGCACATGAGGAAAATGGCTTGCTTATCTGCTATTTTTTAAATAAAGAGGTGCACTTTGCTGGACTATCAATGCCCAACTCATTCAGCAATACTTTCAATCTAACAATCATGCATCTGCAATTCCAAATGGCTCACAGTAGATACACGTTGAATTGTCAAAATGATAATGGAAAAATGCTCAGGTGTCCCTAAAAATAAACTAGTTTTCAGTATGACACTATGCCACTGAATTGGGCATTTTTCTAAAGTGTCCTGATACATGAGAAGTAAGTACATATTTTGTTTTGTAGTTTGTTCTGAGATAAACCTTTCCAATATCTTTAGTCTCAACCATCTTCATGGTGTTCAGATTGCAAGGGAGGTCTTAGATGCAGCTGCACGGATGATCAAACCTGGAGTTACAACTGATGAAATTGATGATGTGGTCCATGAGGCTACAATTGCTGCTGGTAAGCCACCCTTGTTATATACTCATAATATTTGTCAAGGAGAATGCTTCAACTTAATTAAGTATTGTTAAAGTGATGGAGTCATGATATTGAATCTTAGGCCTCTCTTGGAATTCAATTCTATGGTTATGAATTCTATAGTTATGAATATGATAGGACGCGGATAGGATTGTAGGGATAAAATAGGATTTTTGGTGGATTTTGGGAAAAAGATGAGATTCTTAGTGTAAAGGTGTGATTTTAGGGCTAAAAGAGTGGATTTGGGGGGTGGGGGGGTGAAAAGATGATATTTTTATTAATAATAGAAAGAGATACAATGATAGTTGATTTCTTTCGAGAGTAGAACCACTCTCCCAAGCCTTCAATTTGAGAGAAAGGCCACACTCTCCCACTAGATCTAGATTCATACTCCTAATCTCTTTTCTTCTCAACCCTCTTCTCAATATACAACATATCCCCCAAGAATCCAGTCCCATACATTCATTTATAAGACTGATTTCCTAATAATTACATGTCTCTGGATCACCAAAATTATAATTTTGTCTCTGATGCCTTGAATTACAGATGTGTCAACGGTTGCCGCCGCACCCCCAAGTCGTATCATTATTCCGTCCCCAACAACCACATTGTCCCCAAGGTGATGTCATAAAGTTCGTGGGCTACGCTACTCCCAAGGAGGACGCTCGGTCCCTCATGGCTCGTCCTCCCCAGCTACTGCACCTTCTTCTTCATCGACCATCAAAACTTGGAGAGCGCGATCTTGGCAATGATGTGCTGGCATGAACTTCTCGTCACATCAAAAGCATATTCCTTGTTTGCACTTGTTCTGGAGCTTTGCTTCTGTGAGTTGCTTGAATCTGTCATCGGGTTGAGGCTCGCTGCTCTTCTCCGGTTGGGACCTTTGTATCTCTATTGTAGCTTGAATGTAGAATATGACCCCGCTCATCACTTTCTTGGCAGCCCGCTCTATAGTGTTCTTGTCCTAACCATTTGAGCCAGCTCTATCACCTCTCCCAGCCACTCGGCCTCATTATATGAAGCTCTGCTCAGATGTTGGCTTTAAGCCCCTTCACAAAATTCCTCTCCAACGTCGCCTCAGATACCCCCTCACTCGTCTCGATAGCATTTCAAATCTCTCCCGATATCCTTTGAGAGTGTCCTCTTGCTTAAGCACAAAGAGCTGCTCATGTAGGTCTTCTCCTTAAATGTCACGAAATCGGTCAAGCATGCATTCCTTGAACCCCTACCATGAGCATATAGGTTGTCTCTGCTCCATTCACTGGTACAAGGACAATGTCTCTCCCTTCAAACATATACCCACAGCCAACAATTTTTCCTCCTCCGTCAATCGGTTCACTGTGAAATATCACTCCGTGCGCTAAACCTAGGCATGATGATAAAATTGGCATATTCAGCTTTGAGACATTGCTTTCAACGCTGAATACTCATCATCTTGCTCTTTGATTATGTTGGCTGTAGTGAAACTGCTAATAGGTGTCCTGCTGATTTGTTGGTCCTCTAAAACCTCCACCCTGGACTCCTACAGCTGCGTCATCGTCCCATCATCCATATTCCCACCCACCTGAGTCTCCTCCGCCATCTTTGAAGCCTCCAGTAATAATCTCCACACTCGTCGAAGTCCTGATGGGATTTTTAGGGTAAATGTTGGATTTTTAGGGCTAAAAGGAGTGTATTTGGGGGAAAGGTGATATTTTTATTTATAATATAAAGGAATACAATGATAGTTGGCCTCTTTAGTGAGGGAGTCTGCTCTCCCAATCCTTCAATTCGAGAGAAAGGCTGCCTCATCCACTAGATCTAGATTCATACTCCTAATCTCTCTTCTCAATTCTATTCTCAATATTCAGCACATCCCCTAAGAACTCACCACCCATACATTTATAAGACTGATTTTCTAATAATTACGAATTTGTTTCTGGACCCTCAAAATTACAATTTTGCCCATGATGCCTAGAATTTCAGAGTTGCCACTGGTTGCCGCCGCACCCCTAAGTCGTATCAGAATTTGACCATGTTGTTATTGCATGTGACACATTGTGGGAGTTCAAAAGCAGTTTGTGGTAATGGAAGCAAACTATTGGGTTCATGTTAAATTGGCATTATTTTATTGAGTGTATAAAGAAGTCCCTTATTACAATCTTTTTTGTTGATATTTATGGCAACCACTACGTACTTTAATTTTCTATATTTTTGTGCTTTTGTTTTTCTTCTAACAAATCCTAATGTCTACTGCGTAATTATTTCGTTATCATTAAAATGCTGGTAAACCTTGAATATGAGAGATGAGAATGGGAACTCGGGTCTGTGGTTCAGTCAAATCAGGGTAATGTCTGAAATTGAACCATAACACAGTTCTTGAAATCGACTTTACTTATGGCTTTAATTTCATATTACCAATGATTTTCTCAAATCTTAAGATCAGTATTTATCACATTGCTTCCATTATTAAACATATGTGAGCGTATTATTTACAAATGTTGTTTCTCTATTTTGTTTGGAAGTATCTTAATTTGTAACTCATTAATGTGTATCTTCCAAAAGAAGGGTGTGGTTAATGTCTCATGTGCAAGAGCTTGCAAGTACATAATTATTTGGCTAGATATCTGGAACTTAAGACTTGTGTATGTGCATGAATGCATTCATGGGTATCTTGGGATGATGGGTGGACTAATCACCTTCCACTTTTTGGGAGTCCATACATGCAATGTGATGCAAAAGGGTACCAACCAGCTAGCATTTCCCGAGAAATATAAATTAGTTGATGGTAACTCCATCTTCTTTGGGTATTTATAGAGTTAGAAGCAAGTTAACCATTTAACTCCCATCATTTTCCCATTTCCACACTAGCAGGCGTATGCATTTATAGCAAGGTTCAAGGGTTCGACAGAAATCAAGATGTTTTAGCCGTTTCATACCTGAATATGACAGGACCAGTATGAAACTGTTGTCGATCTTGGTTTTGATTAAAAAAACCTTACAAATATTTAAAAAATCCAAAATTGATCAAAAATTGTACGTAATAGAGACGATTTGAGCATAAACCCTAAAGAAATTTGAGAAAGATCAAGTTAATAGCAACAAAAATGAAAAAAAAAAAACAATTCTCGCCAACGCTGGCGTGTTTTAAAAAAATAATTGAGAGAGATTGCGTGACATGAAAGAGGACACCACCGCCACTTCAATCTTGCCGCTGCCACTGTTCAATCTCGCCCCCCACCGCTTCAATCTTGCCGCCATCATGGCATTGAAGTTTACCGACCGAAAGAGAGAATGAACCGAAAGAGAGAATCAGTGATTCAGGGCATTATATAAAGTTGTGGGTTTGGGTTTAGGTTTGGGTTAACATGCATATTAATGGAGGGTCTGGGTTTAAATTATTAGTGGGTTTGAGTTTAAAAATTACTAAAGATGCATTTTCATACAAATATATACATGAAAACATAGATCAATTCGAAACCAAAATTTAAAATGAACCCAACAAAATTAGCAAAACTTGTCGGAACCAGTTTTTTTAATGGGCCGAAACCAAAACCGAAACCGCAATCATGTTGTCTAACCTTGATTTATAGGCACACTTATAGTTGATTTGTTCTTTATTTTGACAAAAGTATTTTTTTTATACTTGTAATCTCATGATACTGATAGGTTCGTGACACTCATTCCCAGCATGGAATACTGTTCTGGGGTCCAGAGTGGGTACGCATCTCTGTAAATCAGTGCTAGTCTAGTGTTATGAAAAAACACACTAACCTGTACTATTTGTTAATAACTCTGAGCTTATTTGTTGATTGCTTTCTTTGTTATTGGCTTCTTGCTTGCTGGGTATTTTACTCTCCTAATTTGTGTCTTTTCAGGAGGATATCCATCTCCACTAAATTATCATTTCTTCCCAAAGTCTTGCTGCACGTAGGTTGTTTTTTAGCATAACATATTCAATATGGTTTCAAATGACTAGTCAGTTTTAATGCGGAAGGTTGTTGTCTCTCTGTTGTTATGCAGATCTGTTAACGAGGTCATCTGCCATGGAATCCCAGATGCAAGGTGCATATATGTTCACTTGAGTCGTTAACTTTTTATTTCTCTGCCATTTACTTTACTTTGGTGATTAATGTATGTGTATTACATCTGGCTTATGCTACAGCCTCTGAGGTTTGATACATGGTTCTGAATATATTTTGGATATCATATCTCATTTTAAGGTAGGATGAACCGTCCTTAAAACTGTAAGATATCAGGAAATCTAAATCTGAAGATAACATATGCGTGATTACATGCGGTGTTAGTCTTTGTGCGGTCTCTGATTCCAGTTTCAGTGTAACATATGTCTGTCATATGTTTACAATTTAATTTACATTTGTACCCATCCAAAAAATTGGCACATCCCACAGTTGCCGGACATGGCATGTCTATCCACATTTGACCTGAACGTGTAATCAAAATATGGAAAAAATTGAAGCATTTTATATGCCTGCTTGTCATAGGTTAATTGCTTTAATGATCATTCTGCTAGTTTAGTTTCTTTCATTTATTGTTAACAGCACAATTCTTGTTTTTATGGATTAAATAATTCATATATTTGGGGACACACACATAGAGGGCTGTTCTGATGTCTGGATTTTGGGAAACACAGTGAGTCCTTGTCAAAGTACGACTGTTGTGTCTGTGCCTACAAATTATCGAGGTTCTGTGAAATTTTTCCTTAAGAGTAGTTAGATTGGTGTAAGGCGTTGGAACCTATGGATCTAGAGTTAGTTTCAGGAAGTATAATGTCAGGATGGAAGCATCGTTGGACTGTTTCGTTGACTTGAATTTAATGCCAAAAACTGTGGAATATCTATTCGATATGGTTGTTTCTTCTCAGTTGTAAGGTACCTACACTAAAAATATGATATGAGGTTATTTTTTTGAGAAGAACCATATGGTCATAATTGAATTGACAAATAGTCTAGATCATCTTCTGTCATCATTCTAGTAAAGTTATTTTCAGCTGGAGAAGACGGATATGACTAGCAAAGTCAACTTAGTCATTGTCCTCGAGGAAGAAGGGTTCACGGAAATTATAGTAATAATTCCGAATAATCTGTAATTATAAAATATAATTTTTAAAAAACATGTAATTTAGCATTTTCAAATATGGACAAGGAAGAAGAATAAAATAACTAAATATTTACAATGAAAACCAAAACACTTACCTGATCAAAACAGAGGACTGGAAGAATTGTTCAGGACGAAGGGGATCATCCCCTGATTTAAAGCACGTCGGTAGTTCATGTCTAGTCTAAACTGCCACGCATACTGATCTGATGAAGGTTAAGTAAATGGTGATGATATGAGCTGAAATGGGTTGGAACAAGTAGTGCATTCAGGGCAGAGCAAATGTCAAATGTCATGCATAGAAAATTTCAAGGGCAAGTAAATGGTAAATTGGTAATGATATAAGCTGAAATAGTTTGGAACTAGTTGTGGGTTGAGTGCATAACAAATGTCAAAGTCTAGAGTCATGCAGACATCATGTAAATGTTGAGTCCCCTCTAGGTATATTTTGTTGATGAGCATGCACAATTTTCATGTGCTAATGAGTTTGTGAGTGTTGGTACAAAAGCCAAATGATTATAAAGAGTTCAAAGCCAAGAAGATACTCATTCAAGCCAAAGAAAAAGAAGCTTAATCATGAAGAAGAATAGTCAAGAAAAAGAAACTTAGAGTCAAGATGAATAAGCTCAATCAAGACTCAGACAAAAAGGACTACATCAAAAGCTCCTAATGTATACGAGTTTGATGTTATTTTTGTACTTGTCTTTAAAATTTGTTAAAGCCTGATTGAAGCTTACACACTTAGGAATTCCCTTAAAATGATTTAAAAATATTTAAAAATATTTTAAAAATCATTTCCTAAGTTTTAGGTTTAAAACCCATGTTTCATAGGCAGCCTAGTTGACTTTTCAGACACCCCATCGACTAGCTAATAGACTTGAAACTAATGACTAGCAGCGTGTTAGTCGACTACAGAACATGGAATAATCGATTAAAGTCATAAACTAGGCAACTAGTAGATGTGATATAGTCGACTAGAAAATACAGAAAGCATACATCCTCTTGACATGCTTGAGCTAGTCAATTAGTAGTCATCTAGTCGACTAGCTGAGCAATTAGTCGACTAAGAAGCCTTCCTAGTCGACTAGTACTTGCTGTTAGGCATATGCTAAAAATCCATAACAGCCGTTTGTGATTGTTTTGGGGGTAGTTTTGGGATTTCAGCCGACCAGTTTCATGGTTTATAAAATGTGGTTTTATCTGAGGTTTTGACCATCAAATAAAATAAAAAACAAGTTTTGTAAAATTTCTTTGCTCTATTGTGCTTAAAAGTTTTCAAGCTAAAAATCTCCTCTATGCCATTGTTCTTAAAGTTTTCTTACAATTTCTTTGACCATATTTTTTTTATCTCCAAGGCTTTCAACCTTGGTCTTTTTTTTGAGATCAAAGAAACCATACTTCACCTCACTTTGCACTACAAGCTCCAATCAAAGGCTATATGAATCTTGTACTCCAACAAAAGAAAAGTTTGCAAGTATTTTCTCACTTGGTTGTTGCGAGAAAGGTTATGAAAATCCTCTAGTTTTTGCGGTTGTAAGTGTTGTAAAAGATGGCGATTGTTTGTAAAATCCTCAAGTGTTTGCGGTGGTTATGAAAATTCTCTTGGTGAAGAGGTGTTTGTAAAATCTTCAAAGTGTAGAGGTGGTTGGAAATTCTCATTGTAGGTGAGGTGTTATATTCACTCATTTGAGAGTTTTATAGTGGATTAAATTCCAAGAGAGATTGTGGACTGGATTAGGCCCGGACTTGCCGAATCAAGATAAAATTCAGAGTGTTAGCATTGCTTTCTCTTGTGCTCTCTCTCTTTCTCATGTGCTTGCAATTGCTTATATTCCGATGTCACTCTTTGTTTCATATTTGCAAGTTTTTACTTTTTAGTATTGCTGATTAAGATCCAAGTGAGGTAATTCTCATTGGTGTCTTAAATTCAATAGTGGGTATTAATTTTAAAGTATAAATTTAATTTCATATACACTATTCATCCCCATCTATTGTTTTATTTGCCATCTCCAGAAACCAACAGTAACACAGATGATTGATTTTTTAAATTTTTGTATGATATTCATATTCAAGAAAGTTATCATTTAACCATTGGAATGATCTAGGGTTTGCCAAGCCATTGGTGAGTCAACAGGATGTGTGCATTTCTTTAGTAGTTAGATAACAATGTCGATATCAGCTTATATATGGATGGAAACAAGTTTCCTCTAAAACATTCAAGCATATTGAAAAGTAACAATCCTCACTAAGTTTTCTGGCTTAATGCAAATCGAGATAATCTCCTGTTCGGTGGTAGACTGTTTGGAGCTCATTTGAGAACATACAGTTTGTCTGGGCTCCTTGTTACTGATTCTCCAATTTGAACCCTATCAAACCAAATAGGCAGATGAGCCTGAAAGTGATATCTTGCAGGATTTCGGTTACGCGAAATGACCCCATTGGCATTGTTTGGCAATGGGTTAAATCAGTGATTAACAATGTTTAACCTGGGGTTACATTGCCAAACAATTTTTTTGGCTGATTGGGTTAAATAATCTGACATAAGAGTTTAGGAAATTTAAAATTGTGTTAAATTACTATGCCATGTATTTATGTGGTTTCTTTACTAACCTTGGTTATCTCATTAAGGACTAGTTTGGAGTTATCATATAATAAGAAAAGGATAATTAAAATTTATCTCTTGGTACACAATTTCCCCTTCTCATTTTACCAAACACAACATTGCATTAACCATTTTTCAGTACCAATTGTCCAAACGCTAGAACTTAATATGACATAGATTCAGTGTTGACTCTTCTTCTACTAATCTGATTTTGCATTCGGATTGAACCCATATCCAAATGGCACCTAGAGAATTTTTGAATCTTATCATGCAAGATTTGGGGGGACGATATGGTGATATTGTGAAGATTATCAGGTGAGAAGGAGGTGCCTTCTTTGAATTTTACGCACATCAAGATTCGAGTTTGACCTTATGGTTTGTGTTAGAATTATAAATAATAAAGAGAGGCCCATGATTATTTAATAATGGTGAGGCCACAAACATACTGTTACAGGCATAGCTAACCCAAAAGCTTAAGCTAATGGTAGAGGCCCTACTCATAATTTATGCACATCATCTTTTTCTATTTTTTCCAATGTGGGACTATTATTCTTACCAGGTTGTTCGTGTACATCTGCACCCTAAAGGTTTGTTCCCTTAAGGTTGTAGCTTTCTATTCTCATAACTTAGACTACAAAATCATGTAAATAAAATTGGGATTTGGCCACCTTTTACACATGAAGGGTTATGGAAGATGTGTACTTGGATGTGATAATCCATTATACATGCAAGGAATATTAATTTCAAATATGGTTGATTTTTCTGTTCACATGTCAATGAAAATATGTACTGTACAATTAGCTTACAAATTACTTTAATTCTATACCTGAATGCATGGCCATCTTACTGCACCACTTTCTGCTTGTGTCTACTGTTTGCTCAGGAGCACACTACAACTCACTGATAGTTTATGTGTTGCAGGAGACTGGAGGAGGGTGACATTGTTAATGTCGATGTAACAGTTTATTATAAAGGTTGCCATGGTAAGAAATCTTTAATTAACATCTTCTTTTTTAATTTCTGCTTCGAATCCTCTGTTAATTATATCCACTGTTGATTAATGTGCAGGTGATCTTAATGAGACATATTTTGTCGGGAAAACAGATGAAGTCTCCCAGCAGCTTGTCCGTTGTACATATGAGTGTCTAGAGAAAGCTATTTCTATAGGTAAGTGTCAGCTAATATATCCTTTTGGTTGTCTTGTTTTGTGGCAACACCCCTTTTCTGATTTGACTGAGTGAACATACATGACTCTTGAAATTTATTCCTACTATTCTGCAGGCTTTATCTACATGTTCCTTTGCAGTTGTGTGTACATGTATTCCAGATCATGTTATGTCTTCTTGCCATCTTCTGCTATTAGACAAGCTGGTTACCAGATGAAATAATATAGAATGGTTGCTACTGTCTGTTTTAAATTTCCAAATTTTTTTATTTACATCTGTGTATTTTGCTGTCATATTATGCTTACCTTTTTTAATATGATGTCGGGCTTGCTTATATCAAGAGTTTGACTTCTCTATGTCTAGGATTAGGGCTGTTGACGAACAGAACGTTCGACGAACTACTCGTGAACAAGCTCGGTACATGTTCGTTTACGTTCGTTTAGGAAGCTTAATAAACAAGCTTGAACAGATTTTTAGAGCTCGGCTAGTAAACGAAAAGAGCTTGAACATAACCGTGTTCGTTCATTTATGTTCATGAACAAGCTCGTTAAGTGTTCGTGAACAAGCTCGTTAAGTGATGTTCATGAACAATCTCGTTAAGTGTTCATGAACGAACATGTAACGAAAATAGTAAATTTAGACAAATACTATATTTTTTATTATGCTTGGAATGGATGCTTGTAATGGGATATATGGAGCTATTATGCTGGATTTGTTTGTTTTTGTCCAGCAAATGTTTAATCCTTTTATTTAATTGATTTAGTTATTGACAATAATGTTTAAATATTATTATTCCTGATTAAAAAATTAACGTTCGTTCGTTTGTTTGAAAATCTGTTCATGAACAAGATTGATTTGTGTTCACGAACATGTTTCTGAACATGTTCACGAACATACTCGATAAGACTTGTTAACGAACAGAACGTTCGATTAACTACTCGTAAACAAGCTCGGTAAATGTTCGTTTACGTTCGTTTACGTTCGTTCGGTAAGCTTAACGAACAAGCTTGAACATGTTTTTAGAGCTCGGTTAGTAAACGAACAGAGCTTGAACAAGGGTTTTGTTCATGAACAAAACCAAGCTCACTGTTCAAGCTCGTTCAAGCTCGTTCGTCAACAGCCCTATCTAGGATCACCATAGACACATGTTTCTAGAAGGATATAACTAAAATTTATTAAATGGTACATGGAGACCTTGGTTACTCTACACACACAACACATGCCCACCCATCCCCTCTTCACACATCCCCCCCCCAAAAATAAAAATAAAAATAAAAATAAAAAAATAAAAATAAAAAAAATAATAAAAAATAAAAAATAAAAAAAATAATAAAAAATAATAAAAAAATAAAAAAAATAAAAAAAATTACCAACCATCCACATGCATTCACGCATATGCACGCTCTTCCTCCTGCGTGCACGCACACGAGCTCAAAGGTAAACCTTGTGGAGGAGATTGACATGCTGTCACATTGGAGATGCGGGAACATGAAAAATGCTTGAAAAATGCTCATGTCTGATCTCCATACCTTCTGCTGTCTTTGCTAACAAATGTGGCAATGGTGGGGTTTTATGTGGGTCATGAGATAGAAATCTGTTTGGACCTTTTTTTGTTCTGTTCTTTTTTGGGTGCTTATTTTGCAGGGTTTGTGTGTGTGTGTTTAATTTTTTTTCCGCGGGGGGGGGGGGGGGGGGGGGGGGGTGGGGGCACACCGAGGCTTCAGGTTGATAATTAACAAGTCTAATTGTCAAAGAGAAATCAATGGAGCTCTCAGAATGAAGATCTCATACATGCAAACATTCCCCTTACCAAAGTAAGAGGCAACTTATTTGAATTCTTACTACTAGTTACAGTGACCTCCATCAACTATATCTCACTAACTAAACAGTAAAAAAAAATCCACATTTTCTACTAAATTATGTCTCTTAATAATGAGTCCACCAATCTGATCCGTGTTACCCTTCGTCTACACTTGCAAGTAGCTGTTCTTCTTACACTGCTTCAGTGCTTTTTCTATAATGTACACGTGACCAAATGGAGTTTGTGCACTGTAGAGTCAGCATTTTCAGAATTCCTTCAATTTACTTTGATTTCTTGTACTTTTACCAGAAAGCTTAAATCAAACTCCTTATATGCTTTTCCTATCTAATGCAAGAAATGTAGGCTGAATGTTTCCTGGATCAAGAATAACTCTGCAATTAACATTTCTTATAGGTAAGAAGTGTTAACGAAATGAGCCTAAAGTTGACAAAGATGCACATTAGCTACAACTATCTTGAAGTGAAGTAACATCTAACTGGATTGTCTTCCACCTCACAACATAGTAATTACGAAAAGCAAGCTCAGCGAAAGTGTTCTGATATTCTTTATTGAACCGGTAGTTTCTAATGCATTTAACCGACGTATGAGCGTCGTTTTCTTTTGTTGGAGCTTTGATGCTTAACCAAACTTTGATTATGATGAGGTCCGGATCTACAACAGGCGGAGACGCGGCACGAGTCGTGGGTCGAGCCCTACTTGACCCGATGGGTGACTTATCTCTTTAGGTTTAATTCTCTAGTTGTGTGTTTAGTAATTAGAGGGGCGTATTAGTCTTTCATTATCTTTTGTGTTAGGAAGAGGTTTTAAAGCCTACGAGCCGGCCCTAGTTTTCTTATTAGCGAAGATCGATGTTTTGCTAAGAATTACTGTTAGGGTTTGTGGGGATTAGACTTGTTCTATTAACACAAGTTAGGGATAGATCCACTCCAGAAGTGATCGATCTATCTTTTATTCCGAAATCTATCATAAAAATTTCACTTATATATTTTTTTCTTCTCTTAAATCTGATTTGTTATCTTTTAGAAGTAAATCACATCATTTTGGTATCAGAGCATCGATTTCATGACGAACACACGAGCGGTTGCGACAAAATCTCTGGAGGAACCGCTCGATGCGGAGATCTCGGGGTTGAGGAAAGAGATGATCGATTTGAAGGATGAGTTGAAGGCGGATCTGAACACGTCCTTGGAGGCAAGCATGAAGCGGATCTCGGAGCAAAACTCGCGGGAGATGAAAAACGGATTTGCCGAGGTGGCGAAGATGTTTCAGCAGCAACTTTTTCAGCGAGATCCAGATCCGAAAACATCCGGACTTTTAGATTTGATTTCGCAGACGACCCCGGGCAACGGCGACAGCGCGCGTCAAACCCTAAGTCTCGCAGAGGGGTTCCCCCTCCATGGGGGGCGGCGCCAGCGGAGGCACATGTGAGCGGCCCCACCCAGGGTCCGTCGGTGGACTGCCGCCCCCGACAGGGGGCGGCAAGGGCAGGCGGCCCCATCTGGGGGCCGCCGGAGGGAATCCGCCCCCAGATGGGGCCGGCGAAGGACAGCGACCCCCAGGGGATCGTCGGAGCAATTCCGCCCTCTCTGGGGGTGGTGGTGGCTTGCGGGCCCACCAGGGGCCCACAGGAGAAATTCTTTCCCCTCCAGGGGGCGGCGGGGGCTGGCGAGCCCACCAGGGGCCCGCAGGAGGTGGACCGCCCCCTCCGGGGGCGGCGAAGGCTGGCGGCCCCACCTGGGGGCCGCGGGAGGTTTTCCCCCTCCGTGTGGGGGGGGGGGCGTCGAGGGATGGTTGTCCTATCGGGGGCCCACATGAAGAGATGCACCTCGTTTTGGGGGCGTAGAAGGAGGGTGGCTACAAGGGGGACCCCGGAGAGAGCAGGTTGATGAGTGTGATGATGTAGGCGGACTCGCCAACGACAGGGCCAGGGGGGATGAAGCGCAGTGGAGAGCTGAGGAGCATTCTTACCAGAGGCGCTAGGCAGCAAACAGGAAGGGGTCACCACGGGGTGACACCAACCCCGAGACTAAGATGAGGAAGTTGAAGGCGGTCCTTTTTATGGTAAGGACCCCAATGGGTGGATTTACCAGATAGAGAGGTACTTTGATGTTACGCGCTTCACCGAGGCGAAGAGACTGAGTGCGGTAGCACTGAGCTTCGAGGGCGAGACTCTTTCGTGGTACAGGTGGACCCAAAAGCAGAGACCTATACGGACTTAGAGGGAGCTGACCGAGTGTCTCATGGAGAGATTTCAGGATATCAATGGGGGAGGGTTGTTTGAGCAGTTGTATGCCTTGAGGCAGGATGGGTTCGTACGAGACTATATTGCGAATTTTGAGACACTTTCGAGCAGAGTGGAGGGTGTCTCTGAGGAGTCGATGGAGGGGAACTTCTTAAAGGGGCTAAAGCCTATGATTAGGGCTGAGCTGAGGGTCCAGGACCCTCAGGGGTTAACTGCCGTAATGCGGGTGTCGAGGAGAGTGGATGACATATTGGCTGAAGAGATGAAGTCTAGGGGGCTGGGGGCAGATCGACATACCGCATTCCAGCACCTATGGAGGCACCTAAGACCACTGTGGGGGCACCAACGACGGTAAAGGGGATGCTACAGAGACACGGCTTGGAGGGCAGACTCGCCGCATGACAGAGGCAGAGATGAGAGAGCGAAGGTCCAAGGACATTTGCTTTAAGTGTGACGAGAGGTTCACACCAGGGCACCGTTGCGCAGGGAGGGCCATGCAGCTGGAGGTTGCGACAGAGGAGGAGGATGTGGTGGTGATGCTTGACGGAGGTGTGGACGAGGCAGAGCCACACCCACACTTAGATTAGAGAAGATTGACGCAATTATCAGACTGCAACCTTGAGGACAGATTTGTTTTTTGGGGAGTAATGATGCGGATCTACATCAAGCGGAGGCGGCGCGCGGCACGAGTTGTTGGTCGAGCCCTACTTGACCCGATGTGTGACTTATCTCTTTAGGCTTAATTCTTTAGTTGTCCGTTTAGTAATTAGATGGTTGTATTAGTCTTTTATAATCTTTTGTGTTAGGAAGGGGTTTAAAGCCTATGCGCCGGCCCTAGTTTTCTTATTATCGAAGAACGATCTTTTGCTAAGAATTATTGTTAGGGTTCGTGGGGATTAGACTTGTTCCATTAACACAAGTTAGGGAGAGATCTACTCCAGAAGGGATCGATCTATCTTTTATTCATAAATTTATTATAAAAATTCAACTTTTATATTTTTTTTCTTCTCTTAAATCTGATTTGTTATCTTTTAGAAGCAAATCGCATCAGATTAACACCTGTTATACGAAACTTTTTTACTTGGTAGGAAACAATTATTTACTTGGTAGGAAACAATTATTCACAAGCAGTAAATTTGTGAATTCTTTTTATAGCAATATGGATGTTGGCTATCCAAGGAAGAATTTCCTCTTACGCCTGTTAAAAATTCCACTTTGGATGATTTGCACCGATCATTTTGATCCTCATATTCCAAAATCCCGATATGCCAAAGATCTAGTGAACTCAAAGTGCTCATTGATATAGTTATTGCAAATTTAACGGTTTTGTAGGAATATAATTTTTTTGCAATGACTAGATGAATTAAAAAATGTTTGTATTGTCTAGATCTTTGGTGTATGGGGGTTTGTTTTAGAATATGAAGATCAAAATGAAGGGTTTATATCATCTTTAAAAATAGTAAAGAGTGGAGAGTGACTTTTAATGAGTGCATGGAGGGAATTCCATCCTGGGTAGTTGGTTCCATATTTCTCATCTTTTTTATTTGTCAGCAGTAATGCGTGACTTGGTTGTTATTTTGGACATGCTGCAGTGTCTTTAAAGCTTCTTCACGTCTGTTGATAATACACGTCATATTTTCTCATATATATTGCTTTAGTTATGAATTTCTTGTTTGCAGAGCCGTGATCTTTAGGTTTCACCTCACTATCGTGTTAGCCTCTATACACTTTTCACTTGGCAAAGTGGACAAGCTGGCGTGCGTTCTTTTTGTCTATTAAAAAAATGGGGGAAAACAACTTTTGCATGCAGACTCCACACATGCAAGTCCCTCACACATGCTTACTTGATTTAGCCTTTCATAGTCTAATAGGTTTAAGGACAATCTTTAATACAAGTCCCTCACACATGCTTTGACTGATTTCAATCTTTAGCTTTGACTGATTGAGGATGCACATTCTCAAGTCCCTCACAACCATATCAATGGTAGAGAGCCCAACACCATCAGAAAGAATCAAAGATCAGAAAGTCCAGATTTACGTGGGACTTCTGGGGGAAGTAGATGCGGGCATGCTGGGCCAAGTAAGCAGAGGTGTTCGTCTCCGCAGATACAGTTTGACCTTAAAAGCCTATTTGCAGTAGGATTATGAGTTTGAATCTACGGGAACTTGTTATTGGCAGGACTTTGGGAATGACTTGGAGATATTCGAAGCATGATGCATCCTACATTCCTACTAGAGCTAGTTGCCCTAGCTTAGTAGGGAAAGAAGATGAGTACTCCATCTCTAAAAGCAGACGGAAATTTTGAGTATAAATCAACTACCACCCGACAATGTAACCTGTAAAGAAAACCTCTCTTAAAAATTGGAACATGGAAGACATCCCACACTCGGAAATAAAGACCCAAGGGGCAGAAAAACTCTGGAGCCTTGCAATTGGATTATCAAGGGAGAAATGAGCAAGAAGCATCTTCTATGTCTAATCTGTCTATTTTTGTTGTGAGATTCAGTACAAGAAGAAAAGAAGAAGAAAAGAGGGGTTTTAGTGTTAAAACCACAAAAATTCTGCACTATTATTATTGGAAGGCGAGGTATTTATTCTGTTGCATATTATTATTATATGGAAATTGGAAGGCGACTTATCTATTCTGTTGCATGAGTGCTTAAAGGAGTCATTTTTATACTGATATGCATCCTATACTTGTATACCTTGATACTCTGACACTTCATGGGTAATTTTTCAACATATCTTAAATTTTTGACGTATCACACTCACTCACCTTTTCCAGCATATCTTAAATTTTTGACATATCATATTTATGTATAGATTTCAATGGTTACCAATTTGATTTGACTTATAGATGAGTTTAGAAATATGCACATTTCTTACTATATTTTATTGATTGTCATGGTAATTATGGTAATTATTGATGTCCAGAACTTGAAACTATGTTATACTTTATGAGTTTGCGTGGTCCTTTTAGATATGCAAATTCATATTAGTCTACAGATAAAACATACATATATACATAATGCTATTATTACGGTATCCCCACATACACTAACTTATCATCTCCGTATCCACCTCATTCTTGAATCCTATATTTCTAAGATCTTATGATCATACTGTGTTCTATCCTTCTCCTCTGGCCATACCTGCAACCGACGTTATCTTGGTTCCTGGCACTTTGGATTACGGTTGGTGGTATTTATAGGATGGTTGGTGAAATCCTGACCCCTCCATGAGCTTCATGATCCCTTCCTAGCTCTTGATTTTGGGTATTGGTTTGGTCACATGTTCTTGCCTGGTTGTATGCTGACCATCGATAAATTGATAACAAATCAGAATTCTGGTTTTAGTCTGATTACCTTTTCTCTGCTGACTTCTTGCCAAACTGCTTTAAACTTCTCCACTCTATCAGCTGTTAATCCTTACTGTTTTTTTGTTAAATGTCGTCTTGACCATTTGACAGTAATTGATGCTATGCTAAACCATTATGAACTATAAGGCTGTCTAATTTACTTTTATTCCTTTTAATACTGAAATCAGTTAAACCTGGCGTTCGGTTTCGTGAAGTTGGAGAGGTCATTAATCGGCATGCGATAATGTCCGGATTCTCTGTGGTAATTGTTGCCCTTGGTATTCCGTATGTTTTATTTCAGCATTAGTTTGGCCCATTTTGTAAATTCTTAACATCACGATATCTTGGATTCAGGTGAAATCATATTGTGGACATGGCATCGGAGATCTGTTCCATTGTGCCCCTAATATTCCTCACTATTCTAGTATCCTTGTTCTAGTAAATTCTAGTTGAGATTTTATCATAACTACATTTACATAAGATATGATATTGTTGCAATCGAGTGGTGTTAAAAAAATATGCTAAAGCCCGAGTTTAAAGATCCATTTGGAACTTGTTCAACTGAAGTGAATCCAAAACTTGGTTAAGAAATTTGTTTCCAACTACTTTTTGTTGTAACATTGAAGATTTACATGAGTACGTGTAACCCATAAACCAATAAGAAATCAAAAAGCCCTAATTACAGACAGTGAGGATTTCGGACTGCTGTGGAGTGTGGAGTTGAAGAGTCCAAAGGATATGATACGTACATTTGACCTTCTGAGTTTGAGGAACCAAAATTCATTTAATGTGCATTTTCAGTTAAACTGGATGCAGGAACCCAACCCTCAAGAGATACAAGCTTTGACGACCTCTTCAGGGAGTTGTTAGAAATGAATTTATTTTTCTGGTCTAAATTTGAAAACTGTGAAACTTTGCATATAAACTTACAACATATTGAAAATTTTCTTATCGTCCACTTTATGAAGCTTTTACATTGTGATTATGAAAAAAACTTTTAGGCAGAAAAAGCAACATGTCTTTAATTTTATATTTATGAACCATAGTCCTCAATCACTTGTATTTTATGAGCTTAAAACTAGTTCTTATATCATGCAGTTTTAAATTATATAAAAAGTTTGTAGTGTCTAAAAACCGTACATAATTGCATAAAATAATTATGTCTAACATTGTATTTAGTTAATGCACATTATTAAGTTTTATTGTTTTACACTTTATTAATTGGATTTAAAATCAAACTGTGACTAGCATACTGAAACTCAGAATTTCAGACAAACTTTCCACATTTATCACGTGAATGAGAACCCAAACCTGAGTGAAATTCAGAGGGTTAAACTTGGTTGCATTCTGGAATAGCCAGAAAAGCTATTTGTCATTTAAAAATAAATTTTTATAGCATGTACCGTCTTGCCTTAACGTCTGCAGGAAATAAAGCGGTTGGTGTGATGAAAGCTGGGCAGACATTTACAATTGAGCCAATGATAAATGCTGGTGATTGCTTGTAACTGCAATAGAAACCATTATGTTCCTATTTTTATCAACTACACTCTAAAGTCATTGAATGCAGGAGTTTGGCGTGACAGATTATGGCCTGATGGATGGACTGCAGTAACGGCAGACGGTAAAAGAAGTGCACAATTTGAGCACACGCTTTTGGTGAGGAAACCCTTAGTCTACAAATTAGTGCCTTTTAAAATTTAAAAGAAAGGGTCGGACACTAACATCATGGACTCCAAATGTGCATGTCACGCTGGATTTTGTGTGTTTGTGTTTGTGTGTTTTGGGGGGGGGGGGGGGGGGGGGGGGGGATTTAAAAGAAAGGGTCGGACACTAACATCATGGCCTCCAAATGTGCATGTCACGCTGGATTTTGTGTGTGTGTGTGTGTTTTTTTTTTTTTTTTTTTTTTTTGGGGGGGGGGGGGGGGGGGGGGGGCGTTGGTGTGGTGGGGTGCCCGCATTAACGGTCGGGTAATGAAGTTCCGCTACAGAGAGAATGAAATCCTTGCGCGTGCGGATCACAACAAAGATTTGCAAATCATTGTAGGTTCTGTGCGCTGTGAATCTGAGTTGATGCATAGTGAACCTGGTCCCTTTCATTTTTTTTGAAAATCCATCGCACATTTCTGATAGAAAGACTCATAATGCATCACCTCCAATCAGGGAAGGACATGTCATGTCACATGAGCTTAGCTCAATTGGAAGCTATAATATATTTTGACTGACATTTATTGTTAACAAAGATCATTACGAAATCTTTTAATGTGATTCTATATAAACAAAGCTTGGACATTGGAGATTTTTTTTGTTGCATGGTAATATCATCTAATTTTATTATCCTCAAGGGTTTACCACCGTGGCAGTGCACTAGCGTCTGCTCTTCCTGCTTTAATTTCTTTTTCTTTCCTCTTCTTCTTATGCAGTTATGCTGCAGCTGTGCTGCTTAGTTGCATCAGTAGTGCAGCAGCAGCATAACAATAAGAGGATGAGAATAAAAGATAGAAGAAAGAAGAGCAATGAAGAGGAAGAAAGACAAAAAGTAGGGAAGGATAGGAAAGAAGAAATTAAAAAGGACAAAACAAAGAAGAAAACAAAGAAAATACGTTTAGGTGGCGCGTGAGGGTTGGTGTTTGGCATCTGTAAAAAGACTGGTCGCTTCCAAAGAGGAGATAATCATGAAGACAAGAATACATGTTCTATTAGTAGATCACGAATTTGGCATTTGGTGAGAATTGTGTGTGCTTTCCCAATCTCTTGGAAATATACACAATAATACATGGAGAAAGTTCATGTGCCTCACGAAGATATTTGAGACTTAGAAGGCTTTAAGTGTACTCATTGTAGTTTATAATTACCCCACGAGGTCTTATGTAGATTTGTTGCTTCATTTAGTTTGCTTTCAATCCCATAAGATTTTGTTTGCTTGTACTAGAATAATATCTCCATATTTTAGTTACAAGCTGCATCTTGCAGGTGACGGAGACAGGGGTTGAGGTTTTAACAGCAAGGCTGCCGTCGTCGCCAGACGTGTTTCCCTGGTTGAAGAACTCCTAATTTCATCGAGTTTTGCTCGTTAATCCTGATTCAACCCCGGCTTACCAAAGACCGCTTTTCAGCTAGAGAGGTCATTCAAATGTTGTAGAATTGGGGATGTGATCATATTGGGACATTAATTTGTATCCGAATGGCAATAGTGTGGAAGAGCTGTGTGTGAAGATTCTGTTTTAAATTTTTTTTTTGACCATTTCCAGTTTTAGTTGCAGCATGCGACTATTTTTGTTATGACAAGGGCCCAATCCCTTGTCATTCGGGGACAACAAATGATTATAAACTCGTGGTCTTATTTATTGACAAGCTGTGTCTTGATGCGGTTGCAATTCTAATGTTTTCTGCTAGGCTTATGCGTAGTGAATTTACATGAATCATGCGCCAAAGTGTGAATCAGGTGAACTGTGATGAATTGCTACAAGGTTGTGGCCCAACTGCAGTGTGCTGTTTTAGGATCAAACTTCTGCATGAAGCCCGCGGATGTTTGGTGAAGACTTGTGTTGTCATTTGCAGGATCTGATGATATTAACGCTGTAAGATCACTTTTGAGTTATCTTGCACTGCTTGATGTCAACATCATAGCATCAAGGCCTGACGTGGGCTTCTGTTTTCTTGTAACAAGGGATTTTAATGGAGGGGCATCTCAGCGATAAGAGCAGCATTTCCAACCACGTTGGACTGCCATCTCCGTTCGGAAGGTATGCGACTGGCCTCTTCTTATATGATATCCAACAAAGTCAGGGGGGAACGTGTGTTTGAATTTTATGCGTATCCGATGACCGAAGCCATGGAGTATTAGGGTGACGATAACATGTGTTTAATATGTAGCTATCGGATCACGTAATGCTAATATAACTTGGTATTTGTCTTGTTATTAGCTTGGACAGAAATCCATTATGTTGTATGATGTTATCTTTTTAGTCACCGAAATTGATAATATTAATTAAGCTCATTTTGAGCTACTAGTGCACACATCCACGCCTCAATTAGTCATGAACCCAGCATGGGTTATAACTCAAAAAAGGCAATAAGAAATCTACAGTTCTATAGCAATGTTGAGCTTTGCATGTTACTTTGAAGATAACTTGAGCAGATGAATAAATCGAAGGCAACAAGCAATGCTGTCTTAAGTTAATATATTCTTTTCTTTGGTGGAGTTCTCTGTTCTCTTTCTTCTTGTCTTTGTTTTTTGTTTTTTTAAAGAAGAAGAGCTGGTTATTGAGTTTTGGGTTTTAAAGATTTATACCCATAAAAAAATTTCACATCTAGAAACCTACCCAAGTATTCATATATGAAATTTATCCCTTATCTTAAGTTCTGTTAAAATCCACCCTTCTTAGTCTCCGTTAAATTTGGGTGATGATATTTACACTACCAAAAAAACCCAATCTTACTATACGTCGAATTACCGGTTTGCCATAATTTTTAAAGACCGATTCCGCCATTTTTTCTCTCCACGTTACCACTAAATTATCCTCTCTTCCTGCCACCGCTGCCGCCTCTCATCCTTCCACAACTCCTATTGCGACTTCTTTGGTGAAAAATCTGGTAAAACCCCGACAAAAAACTAATTAAAATCCAAAAAATCAAACGAAAAAAAATCAAAATTAAATCCAGAAAGAGAAAACAAAATGCTCAGGACTTAATATCCGAGCAGGACAAATGGTGCTCGGTTGTTAGTACCCTAGCAAATAATATTGTGCTTGGGTATGATTCATGAAGGCCGGAGCACCTATTCATACACTCGAATTTGATAATCTAAGCAAATCGGGCAACGAGGAGGAGGAAACGGAGGAGGAGGAGGAGCTTGTTATATATATATATATATATATATATATATATATATATATATATATATATATATATATATATAGGAAAATTTTCAAATGAGAACATTTCGCACCGTGCGAAAATGTTTTTATCTTTTTTTTGAAATTTTTTTTTTCAAAAATTTTTTTTCCACCCTCATCATATGTTGTTATACCCACCTCAAAAAATAATGGTTGAGAAATAATGTCATTTGGCCTTCGATCAAGGCATTTCATCAAATTCGCACGTTTTGAGACCGTTAAATTTGTAACGGGTGGATGGGTGCTCTAATGCCCAACGGGTTCACCCATTATTTTCCCTGGGGTATATATTTGTATGGATTAAACATCAAAAAAAGAAATTTTGAAAAAAAAATTTCAAAAAAATAAAAAAAAATGTTTTCGCACGGGCTTTCGCACCATTTTTTCGCAATGGAAGATTGCCATATATATATATATATATATATATATATATATATAGGGGAATGTTCCAATGAGAACTTTCCCCCGTGAGAACTCCGTGGGAACTTCCTCTCTTTGATTTTTTTCATAGATCCAAACCGTTGAATGTGTTCTAAACATGTTAATACACATTCATATCAAAAATCAAGACAATCCCCCCTATTTTCCCCTTGATCGGATCGGTACAAAATGTTCTATTGTTCTGAAACCGTTAAATTTGTAACGGCTTGATCGAGGGTCAAATCCACCTAGGGTTCACCCATTGTTTTTTCTGGGGTGTATATATATATGGATTAAAGTGTGGAAAAAAAAATTTTGAAAAAAAAATTTTAAAAAAATAAAAAAATTTAGTTCGCACGGTCACCCCCGTGAGAACCGTTCGCAGCCGACCACGCCCCTATATATATATATATATATATATATATTTGATTTTAATTTATTTTTTGGAAGTGAAGAGGAAGAGGTGGGTGCAGAGATGAGAGGGGGATGAGGAGGAAGATGAGGAGGAGGAGAGGGTGACCAGCAACAATGGCGGAGGGTTTGGAGCTCGCCAGCAATGAAGACAAAGGAGGACAAGAGTGATTGAGAGAGATGAATGGCAAATGGCAAATGGCAAATGGCAAATTTTTGAACGAACATGTAGTGTACTTTGCAACTATTAAAAATTAACATACTGAGTTTAGAAGTGCTGTTTGTTAAGATTAACATGTGTGTGAATAGAAGCACCCATTAAATTTTGAACAATTTTGGAGGTAACTATCCAAATTGTCACTAGCCCTACTTAGGATTCTTCTATATCCTTTATACTGACAAAGCCGAAGAAAATTAGGTGGCACATGTGGTTAGCAGGCAGTATACGAAGGGCTGAATGTAACTGGATTGGATGACACACAAGACACCGCAAAGGGTGATATTTTCTGCACTCTATCGCAAAATTCTCACTATCAGTCTTTCTAATCAATTCAGCTCTTTTTCCATTTTTCAGTTATATTTATCTATCTCAAATCATGATGATTCTGTTTAGGAAACAAGGTTGCTCATTCACCATTGACTTTAACCTTTTCATTGAGTTCGTTCGCATTTTCCAATAGGCAAGAACTGGAATGGATAGAAATATTTGATATCAAGCCTTCTCTGATTATTTATCATCTTCCCAAAAGGAGATAGATTTTGACACTTAAATAAATATAAAATTGTGCAAAATGAGGCATTGTTTGAGAAAAGAGGTCTAATAGCTGGAGGTAATTTTTAAGTAAATGTATTGGCTATGTAGAATCTATTTTGTAAGCTCATACCTTTGTTGAAAAAAATAATCTTTGGTTATCCTAGCTATATTATTCCCAAATGGGGTTGATTTGGGGAGAATGGAAGGAGACATGGTTGTGTTCTTTTTCGCTCGGAAATGGAGGTAGATATAAAATGGAGGCAAGTGGATTTGTGGAACCTCCACTCTTACATCCACTTGGACCCCAAACGATGGACTGGAGGTATGGAACCTCCATTTTGGATCCAGATGGCTCGGAAATTGAGTTTTGTGAATTAAAATAACTTACGTTCCAAATTTGGAGGTGAGATGCCTTACCTTCCTTCCCAAACGAAAGTCTAAATGATTGAAGCTTGCTTTTTTGATAAATATCCTAAGCTGTCTCTGAGACAAAGCATATATGATTTCAGGATTATTTTGTTATAGTGCATTCTTTCTGAAATTTCGAAAACGTTATGCAACCCAAACTTTGATGGAATCAGAAAGTTGACTTTGAGAAAGGAGAGATGAGAGAAATGGATAGTGGAGAGATTAGAGGAATGGGTGAAGTTTTGGTCGGGTTTGGGTGGCTATCGAGAGAAATAATGGTAGGGAAAATGAGAGAGAAATACAGCAGAAGGTAGCACCATATTTAAGGGGGGAGAATTTCACTTATCACCAACAAATGGAATTTTTTAATTTAGAGTTTTTAACATAATTTAAGATGATTTGGGGAAATTTTTAAATAACAAGATTTGGAAGGATATATATTTCTAAATTTGGAAGATTTGGATAATATATATTAAACCCCCTTCTTTGGGCTGGGGCAAATGGAAATATATTCTACTTGCAAATTCATTGTGACAGAATGTTCTTCCCAATTCACAGGCACGTTTTCCAGAATTGCTTTAGTAGACAAATCCAACTTCTTTCAAATCATGCTGTCGAAAATAAAATAAAATATGGTAAATTAACCAAAATACTACTGAACTATCTGGGCTTCTAGACTTTACCCCCCAGAACTAAGCTTTTTCGGATGCACCCTTTGAAAACAAACAGTGTGAACTTTTCTTTCAAAAATAAGTCACATCTTTATTTAACCTTTTAATTAGTTTTTTTTCATTAGCTATATGGATAAATTATTCTTAAAAATTCGGGCTAGGATTAAGAGTTAGGATTAGTGCTACAATCAGGGTTGAAAGTGATTCAAATGAGGGAGTGGCTGTGATCAAAGGATGATTAAATGAATAATTTAGAGATAGATTTTGAAATTTTTTGCGAAATTTCTTAGGTGACCCATGGAGGAGAGAGAAGAGGAAGCGGAAGAAGAATCAAGGTTTTGTTAGAGTTAAACCCCTCATTAGGAGGAGAATGGGCTGTAGATCAGATGGCGAAGAGGACAATGAAGGGGTGGCATTTATGATGGTGAAAAGGAGGAGAATAATTAGATTTTGATTAGAGTTGAAAACCTATTAATAGAGTTTAATTGTGATTAAAGACACATGGAGCCCAATCTAATGATAAAATCGACAACATTCCCTCTTCAAATGGTATTTGTAGAAAAGGATAGCTCAGGGGTGTACATTCTAGAGTCGACAACATTCCCCCTTCAAAGGGTATTTGGAGAAAACGATTGCTCAGGGGTGTACATTCTAGAGCTAGAATAGTTCATGGATGTGTTTGGTCTAATTTACCCAATAAAATAATTCAAGATAAATCCTTGGAAACTGAATGCAAATGGTTGCTACAAGCTTGAGAAAGCCTACGGGTTTTACATATCTCACTCATGTTGTTCTTTCGTATTTAACTTTGAAAGTTGCATTGACTTTCTCCTTGAAGACAAAACAAAAAACAAAAAACATAAAGATAAAGAGAGGACATAAATACACCTAAATAAAAGAATGCGAATGGGAAAGAGAAATTTGATGGGATTGTGACGTATCAGAGGAGGTGGCGCATGGCATATCATGAAGTGGCTAACTAGCTCAGTGGCATTTTTGTAATTTTTGGGGTTCATGTGTATTTTTGTAAATCTAGACAACTCAGTCCTATATATATCAGGGTTGGGATTAATGTTCTTCATGTTGAAATGATATTAATGTTTTTCATGTTGAAATTGAGAAAGTAAACCCTAGATATAGAGTTGAACCCTGAATATAGAAGAGTTAAGCATTCTCTCTTAATTTAAAGGCTAGAAGAGCAATTTTCTCTCGAAAGAAATCAACTTGTATTTTGTATTTTCCTCTCATTTATAAAAAATCTGAGTTATATCTCTTCAAATTCTAGTTTTTTCTATCAAATTGGTATCAGAGTAGAAATCCTTATGACAGGAGCAAGAAAGATCGAAACTTTGGAGGAGAAACTTAATGTTGAGTTCGATGAGCTCAAGAGATCGACGGAGGATAGGTTTATAGGTTTTCTTTAATGGATGAGAAGACGTTAGTGGAGGAGAGACTCTCAAATCAAATCACAACTCAAGTGAAGATGTCTATGGAAACCCTAATGAAAAAATGGAAGAGATGAATGGAAACCCCAGATATAAGAAGAAGAGCTAATCAAATCCAGGTGTGAAGAAAAAGGAAGACCTTAATGTATATCAGATGAGAGGAGCAAACTTTGGACAAAGGCAAGAGGGAGAGATTGTTGGAAATAACGGACTAGGATTTTTTTGTTTGATGATTAGAAACATTCATAAATTATTTTGATGTGTTTGTTAAGTGTTTTCAGGTTCAAAAGAGTTCCGCTAACCAAAGGGGCAAATTGGTAATTTCTCCATGGTCAAAGTATTCTAGAAAGTCATAACATGGATAAGAAGAATTTTTATGCATGTAGGAGTTCAATTTGAAGAAGGAATGTCCAAGTTCAATGCTTACAAGGAGGAAAACATCACGTGGAATTCAAGACTTCACTTTCATTGGATTAAGGCGTTTATGTGCAATTTGAATTTGACCAAAAGTCCTAGTTGGAGTTGGCTACACAAATAGATGAAGAAATAAATAAGGATTCAACTTCAAGTGGAATTGCAATCCAAGCCAAATAGGAGAGTCCATATTCAAGTCGGACTAGGGTTCAAAACTCCATATAAGGTTGTCCACTCTCCAAGTTCATTATTCTAGATGGACATCTATCTTCTCATCAAAAACCTAGCATCAAATTGGCCGGCCACATCAATTATTGATGCCAAAAAAAGGAAGGGCAGTCAAAGCTTTCGACTGCAACAAACGGCCACAAAACTTATGTGCATTAGGAGAAATTAGAAGGCCAAGAGTTCATCAAATTCAAAAGCAAAGGTACAAACCCCCTCTTATCAACCCTCTTATCAACTCACACATGGAGAAAGCGCCACTTTGATTTGTAGAGGAGAGAAGAGAGCACAAAACAACATTTTGATTGGAGCACCACAAATAATTGGCAGATCAAATGAAAATAAAAGGGAGATTAAGGATTGATTATGTTTAATGAAGAGAGATTAATGTGAGACAAAACAAAGATCCCATTGGAGCACAAACAAAGACAGTTGCAGCACATCATTTCATTCGAGCAAACAAACATTAAACTTCTTTGTTGAGCTCGTACATGAAGACAGAAGTTATTGGCTGCATCTATCAAAGGAAAAAGGAGAGCTTTAATTCCCTCTGCAGGCAAGAAAAGAGAGCAATCATGAAGCACAAAGAAAATAAATTTATTGGAGCAAAAATTGATAGAGTCATCAAACAAGGTCGACCCCTACAAAAGTTTGTGCACAAACAACAAGAAGACAAAGCCGCACACAACCAAGGACTGACAGTAAGATGACATGCCGACAGTTTTTGTGCAAAAGTACATGGAGAATCAGAAATTGCAAAAAGGACACTGTATCTTCTTGAAGATATATCTCACAATATAGACATTTGATTGACAAACGGTCAAAACCATTGTGGAGCCGTCTATGAGCAGATCGATGAGAACACATCGACGCCATAAACTGAACACTCTGAACTTTATCTAGTTTTATTTTTGTGGTGTATCATGATTTGATTCTTGTATTTTTACACTATTTTTTATTTGTTAGATAGCTACATGGTGTAGTTCTTAGATTCTCGATTCACGGGATGTGGATTGAGGCAGACTCCAGCTAGGTAGATTAGTTCAGTCGAGAATGTGATTTGTGAGTTTATAGAGCTTGTGAGCATGAAGCATGAGATTTACGAGTTACAAGTATATGTAGGCGTGAAGAGACTGATTGATCTAGTAGTGAATTTTGGAGATGCTAGAGTAGGTCAAGGTTTGACCGAACCATGATACATCTGGTATTATCTGTGATTGGCTGCGATTTTTGTCTTTTTTATTTACATGTGTGTTGCACTCTTTTATTTGTCGATCACCCTATTCACCCACATCCAGGGTGTACTTTTTGATCCTACAGAGTTGTGATTTTTGAAGGAGATCCATCAGAGAAGGACACGAATGACAAGAATGGGAGCAAAACCCTCATCCACAGGCATTGGGGGGTGCATCCGGCTCTGACGACAACATCTAGAGGGCCGTCGGCCCCCAAAACCCTAACAGGGAGGGGGTAGCGACCACTCGTTCCCACCCCCCAGGGCCTCGTGGGGCCTCAGCGCCCCAGCCAGACCCTCGTGAGGCCCCGATGACCTCGTGGGGGGTCGCGAGCTTCTAGCGACCTCATGGGGGGTTGCGAGCCCTCCAGGAGCTCCTGGGCCTCGTGAGCCCCCTGTACCATCGCACTTGCCCCTAAGCCTCCGACCCGTCCAACGGCAAGGCTGCTAGCCCTTGACAGCCTTCTATGGGACGTCAGTCCCTTCCTTAGAGCCCAACAATCCCACGGCGTGTACGTGAGGGGTTTCGGAGATCGACGATAAGCACATGGAGTTGGTGACCACTTGAGGCGTTACAATGAGCGTGATGGTGATCTTTGGAGCTTGAGAGATGATGACAGAGATCCTGATTGAGGTGATAGAGGCTGGGGAAACACAGGTGAAGTAGGACGAAGAGACACATGTGGAGACGGAGATGTTCTACAGAATGCCTATTAATAGTTCCACTTCGGTCAGTGAGGGGGAGAGCAGGGTCTGAAAGCTGAAGATGCCGGTCTTTGAAGGGGAGTATCCTTATGGATGGATTTACAGTGTGGAGAGATATTTTGCGGTAAACTACCTGACAAAGTTGTAGAAGCTACATGCGGTATGTTTTTTCCTTGGAAGGGAAGGCGATGTTCTAGTTCCAGGAGAGGCAATCGTGTCAATATGTGAGGTCGTGGAAAGAGTTTAAGGACTGCTTGTTGGATTGATTTTGAGACACCAATGGCAAGAATTTACATGGGTCTTTGCACTTAGGCAAGATGGCACGGTTAGAGACTACATAGAGAGATTTATGCACTCTCAGGCCGTGTGAGGGGGTTACCGAAGGTGATATTGATGTGGAGCTTTATGACGAGGCTTAGGGTAGACATCCAAGCTCTGCTCCGCCTACAGAGACCACGGGGGCTGATAGACGTGATGGAGCTAGCTCAGATGGTAGAAGATAGACTTTTCACAGAGCGACAGACCAAGGAAGCTTGGAGTGGCTCTACTTTTCACAGCCAGATACCTTCAGGGGGATAGAGGACCCATGCGGAGGGAGTCTAGACTCGGGGAGTCTAGTCTGGCAAGGAGAGGAGCAGCGACTCAGCCAAGTGGGCAGTTCAGGCGCATGACAGAGGTTGAGATGCAGAACAAAAAGACTAAGGGTTGAGTTTTCAATGTGACACATTGCTGCCAAGACCGCATCCTCCAGGTGCTACTAGTAGATGAGGATGACGAGGTTGTGGAGGTAGAAGAAGACATGGAAGGGGAGCATGTGCACTTTTACTTGGACGTTGCGGAGGTCTCTCTCAACTCCGTGATAGGGTTCATTTTGAACCATACGTACTATGAAGTTGATTGGACGAATTTCAGAGCAGGAGGTCATAATACTGATTGATAGTGGGGCCACATATATTTTCATATCTAACCGAGTAGTGGAGCAGCATAGGGTTGCAGTTTTGGTGGGCACCGATGGTTTCAGGATGATGATGGGGATTGGACAAGTGGATCGCAGCAGAGGAGTATGGTGTGGCCTGATTTTGACTCTGGAGAGGATATATATCGTGGAAGATTTTTTTGCCACTTGACCTAAGCAGTACCGATGTTATTTTGGTTATGAGGTGTCAACAGTCTTTGGTGGACACAAGAATCAACTAGAAGCTATTGAGGATGGAGTTTCAGGAGGGAGTGAGAGTGATGACATGATACGTTTTGCACCCAAATGACAATAAGATTCAGATTTGTGGAAATAAAAGAAATATAGAAGTGGGTTTTTATTGATTTCCGGAATAAAAGTGATAGATTGATCCAATCTGAATTGGATCTATCCCAATCTTGTGTTAATGGAATAAGACTAATCTCCAAATATGATTCTTGAAGAACCCTAACCGTCACAATGATTTCTATCACAAAATATTCGATAAACATAATTAGGGCAGCCATCCCCCTTAAATACAAAACCCTAACAAGAGTCTAATTGCACCACAAAATAATAAACCAACTCCTAAAAGAAGTAATAAGTCAGAAGTTACCTGATGGGTCCGTCTGAGACCGGACCCGCACCCGCGCCTGGTGGCTCACATGCTCTCCTCCTTCTGTACACTAAGACCGCATCATTACTCCCCCAAAAGACAAACCTTGTCCTTAAGGTTGAAGTCAGAAAACTGCGACAATATAGTGTCATAGGACTCCCACGTCGTCTCGTGGTCCGAAAGTCCCCGCCAACGTACCAGCACCTATTTGCCCTGTTTGCCCTCGCGCCGCACCTCCAAGGTATCATGTAGCTCCAACAACACTTCCAAGTCTTCCGTCAGAGTAGGTGGTAGGGCGGATGTCGCTATGTGGTCGCCTATAGCCCGCCTCGAATGTGATACATGAAACACTGGATGCAATGTCGATCCTAGGGGCAGATTCAACCTGTAAGCGATTGGGCTTATCCTAGCTAGAATCTCGTAAGGCCCATAAAAGCGAGCAACAAGCTTTTAATTCCTCCTCCTAGGCAAATACTTTTGTCTATACGGCCTCAGCTTCAAATCATATGATCCCCAACCTCGAAGTGAACCTCTCTGCGAAGTTCATCAGCATTCGCCTTCATAATCTGCTGCGCCCTCGTAAGGTGCTTCTTCAACTCTTCCAAAATGCCATCTCTCTCGCTCAAGTACTGTTCCAACTGCGAAACTGGAGTTGTTCCCTTACTGTAGTGGACCAAGAAAGGGGGGTCTATCCCATACAAAGTTCAGAACGGCGTAGTCTGTGTAGACGAGTGATATGAATTGGTATACCAATACTCTACTCAGGCTAGCCACATATACCAACTCCTCGGACAATCAGAAGCAAAACATCAGAGGTATGTCTCGACACTCCTGTTGACGACCTCCGTTTGACCATCAGTCTGAGGATGATAGGCCGTACTCCTCCTCAGAGCGGTCCCATGAACTCGAAAAAGTTCCTTCCAGAACTGGCTCATAAAAACTGTGTCCCTATCTGACACTATCAAAGTGGAAAACACATGTAAGCAAACCACCTCCCGTATGAATGCCGTCGCCGTCGCCACTGATGTGTAAGGATGTCGTAGTGCGATGAAATGCTCATATTTGCTCAGACGGTTAACCGCCACCAAAATCACTGTGTAACCATCGGACTTCGAAAGCCCGTCAATCAAGTCCATATTGATGCCCTTCCACACCTGCTTAGGAAGGGCCAATGGCTGCAGTAGCCCTGCTGGAGTCATTGCAAGGTACTTGTGACGCTGACATATATCACAACTGACGACCATCTTCGCAATATCTCTCTTCATTCTCTGCCAGTAAAGCTCCTTAGACATCCGAATATATGTCTGATGAATACCAGAATGCCTCTCCAACCGCGCTCCCATGGAACTCCTGAAAAATCAAGGGAATATGTACCAAAGTCCGTGCTATCACCAATCGCCCTTGAAATAATAACCGCCTCCCGTCAAATAAATAACAGGGGTGATCAGCCGTCCCCTGGGTTAGACCATCTCGTATCTTAGTCAGCTCCTCATCTGCATTAACTTCTCTCCACAATGGCTCCCAATCCATCAACAGTGGTACAGATAATGCTACGACGTAAGCGACCTCCCCATGTGAAAGAGCGGCTGTCGCCTTGTTCTCCAATCCGGGTCAGTACTGTATCTCAAACTTGTAATCTACAAGTTTAGATAACCACTTCTGGTGCTCCTCCGCAATCAACCTCTGCTCCAATAGGTACTTCAAGCTCCGTTAATCCGTGCGCACTGTGAACTGTCGCCCCAATAGGTATGGCCGCCACTTCTGGATTGCCAATACAATTGCCATCACTTTTCGCTCATACACGAACTTCAGTCTAGCCCGTACCGACAATACGTGGCTGAAATAAGCTATTGGTCTCTGTTCCTGTATCAGTACTGCCCCCAAACCATATCTCGAGGCGTCAATCTCCAACACAAACTCATTGCCGAAGTCCGGTAAGGCCAACACGGGAACAATGGTCATAGCTCGCCCCAACGCCTCAAACGCTTTCGTGGCATCCTCACTCCATTGAAAACTGTCATTCTTTAACTGCTCCGTCAATGGCCAGGCGATAGTGCTGTAACCCTGAACAAATCTGCGGTAGTATCCATTAAGCCCAAGAACCCCTCAAAGCACGCACGGTCGTTGGCTGCGGCCAATCTAGCATCGCCTCTACCTTTGCCCTGTCAGCCGCTACCCCCCTCCACCGAAACGACATGACCCAAATACTCCACCTTCGGCTGCGCAAACATGCATTTATTCTTGTTGGCATACAACTGGTGGGCCTGCAACTCCTGTAAAACTGTCTCCAGATCTCGCACATGCTCCTCCACTGTCCGACTATATACTAGGATGTCGTCGAAAAACACCAATAGAACTTCCTCAAATATGGCTTAAAGATCTTGTTCATCAGTACCTGAAAAGTGACTGGGGCATTTGTCAGCCTGAAGGGCATGACTAGAAACTCATAATGCCCCTCATGAGTACGGAAGGCCGTCTTCGGAATGTCCTCGGTCTTCATTCTAAACTGATGGTACCTCGACTTCAGGTCAAGCTTTGAAAAGACTGCCGCTCTATGTAACTCATCTAGCTCATCTATCACAGATATAGGGAACTTATCAGCCATCATTTCCTTGTAGAGGGCACGATAATCCATGCAAAACTTCCAACTGCCGTCCTTCTTAACAAGTAGTAATGTGCTAGAAAAAGGACTCACACTAGGCTGTATCACCACCGCATGTAGCATCTCCCGTATCAGCCTCTCAATCTCATCCTTCTGTATGTGGTGGTACATGTAAGGACGCACACTAACTGGAGACGCTATCGTGCATAAAACAATAGTGTGTAATCCCTTCGAGGAAGAAGCCCATGTGGTATCTGAAACAAATGCTCAAAACTGTATAGCAACTTCCCCACCTCTACGGGCACTGCCTGCTCCTCCGTTACTGCTCCCAACTCCTGGTACTCTACCATAAAGCCTTCCCCCTTGAGCACTATTCGCGTTAGGGACTTGAGGGAAGCTGCACAACAACATAGGCTTGGATCGTCCAGCATCACAACTATCCTGCCCTCATCCTGGTACTCCATCCTGAGTAATTTCTAGTTGAACTTGGTGTCCCTACCTTCTGTAGCCACTGCCTGTCCAACATTACATCAACCTTTCCCAACTCCAAGGGTAAAAATCCTCTATTATCTGAACTCCATGCACGGTCAGTATCACCCCTCGGCAGACCCCCTTGCTCTCCTCACTCCCACATGTGCCCAAAATCACCCCAAAGGTCGCCGTATCACTAAGCTGTAGCTCCTGCTGCTCCGCCAACTTCTGTGAAATAAAATTATGCGTAGCACCACTGTCCACAAGCACTGTAACCCCTGAGTTGCCACCCTCCCTGTCAACATCATGGTGTGATACGGAGTGAATCCCACCATGGAGTTGAGAGAAATCTCCACTGTGTCTAAGTGTGAAGGCTGCTCTGCCTCGTCCTCCCCTCGTCAAGGACTACCGTGGTCTCCTCATCCTCCTCTGCGGCGATATCCAACTGCATGCCACGGCCCGCACATTTGTGCCCATGGTGAACCTCTCATCACACTTGAAGCACAGCCCCTTGGCCCTGCGCTCCCTCATCTCTGTCTCTGTCATGAAACGGGTCTGCCCTCTAGGCTGTGTCTCCACATCATCCCCTTGTTGTCGCTAGAGCCCCTACCGTGGTCTTGGGCACTGCAAAAGGTGTTGGACTGCGGTATGTTGATCCGCCCCAAGCCCCCTAGACTTCCTCTCCTCATCCAACATGTCCTCCACTCTCTTTGCCACACGCATCATGGCAGAAAATTCATGAGGGTCTTGGACCCTCAGCTCAGCTCTAATAACAGGCTTCAGCCCCTTCAGGAAGTTTCCATCCATTGATTCTACAGAAACACCCTCCACTCGGCTCTAGAGACTCTCAAACTTCTCGATATATTCCCGTACCACCCATCCTGCCTCAAGGCATATAGATGCTCAAACATTCCTCCCCATGGGTCTCCTGAAATCACTCCATGAAGCACTCTGTCAATTCCACCCAAGTCCGTAGAGGCCTCTGCCTCTGAGTCCATCTGTACCAAGATAGTACCTCGCCTTCAAAACTTAGTGCCACTGTCCTTAGTCTCTTTGCCTCGGTGAGGCCAGTGTCGTCAAAATATCTCTTAATCTTGTACAACCACACATCTGGGTCATTTCCCTCAAAAAGGGATGCCTTCAACTTCCAAAACCTACTCTCTGTGTTGGTGTCGCCCATGTGTGGTCCTCCACGGTACCCCTCCTGCCGTCTAGGCTGCATATGTTCCTACAATCTCCACCGCCCACCAATGTGCTGCCCGTAGACGCCCCGGTCATCTCCTCCAGCCCTCTCATTGACTAGCCACCCCATATCATCCCACTCATCTTCTCCTTCAAACTCCTCTTCCTCCTCGATGTTATCCACGTACCGGATGTACTCCTCAAATTTCGGTACATGTCCATCGTCCTCCCTAACTTTCTGCAGCCTCCGTACATTTTCCTTGGCTCGGCACAACATCTCCAATGCTCCCTTCATACCATGGCCTCCTCCACGAGCGCCATCACCTCCCAAACCTGTCGTGCGAGCCCTGTTAATGAAGAGCGGGCCCGATAAGGCCCACTGGAAATCCCTTCGATCCTGGGCGGTGCCCCAGGGCCCTGTCTTGGCCGGGCGGGCCTCGCCAGGGCACTGACGGCCTGCTAGTGCCCCGGCGAAGCCGGCATGGCCCAGGGGGGCCGCGCGTGCCCTAGCAGTGCGCCAGGGCATCGCCGGCCCCCGGTTGCCCTCGTCCGCCCCTTTGGGGCCTTCCTCCGCGGCCGTTGTCCTTTTGGGGTTGCCTTAGCGACTCCTCGTAGTGTATGATGCGGCGTTCTTCTTCCACGTTTTTCCAAGAGACCACTTTCTTCCCTAGATCTGGCTGGACATTCAGATCTGACGAACTGGAAGCCCTAAACCAAATCGTAGTGCCCTTGTTGTTGCATCATTTTTGCTATCTTCTCGAACCCTTCGTTCACATCCTTTGAAGTCGACATCCCTTTGACACGTTTATCTATCACCATCTTGAGTTCCTCACGAAGACCTTCAATCTTACCGTCAATTCTCTCCTCCAAAAGCTCTGTTGCGGTCTTCGATCTTGTGTTTGTCATCGGATCTACCGCTCTGATACCAAAATGATACGGTTTGCACCCAAATGACAATAAGGTTCACATTTGTGGAAAGAAAAGAAATATATATAAGTGGACTTTTTATTGATTTCTGGAATAAAAGTGATAGATTGATCCAATCTGAAGTGGATCTATCCCAATCTTGTGTTAATAGAACAAGATTAATCTTCCAAATAGGATTCTTGAAGAATCCTAGCCGTCACAATGATTTCTATCATAAAATATTCGATAAACATAATTAGGGCAGTCATCCCCCGTAAATACTAAACCCCAACAAGAGTCTAATTGCACCACAAAATAATAAGCCCACTACTAAAAGAAGTAACAAGTCACAAGTCACCCGATGGGTCCGTATGAGACCGGACCCGCACCCGCGCCTGGCGGCTCCCGCGCGTGCCTCCTTCTGTACACCAAGACCACATCATGACGCTTCAGTGAAATCCCAACTTGTGTCGAACCAGGGTTTTCTTAAAGACGATGGCTACGGTAATCCAGAGAGAGGGCGAATTCTTGGTGGAGTTAAGGGACTGGTAGGAGAGGAGGCAGAGCAGGAGCAGGACATCCATCCAGTGGTGCAGCAAATCTTGTTTCGATTCGAGGATGTGTTCCGATCACCTCGTGGGCTCCCACCTTCCCAGGACCACGAGCATGCCATGTTCATACAAGAGGGATTCTCACCCATCAGCGTGATGCCATACCCACATCCTTCGGTGCAGAAAGGAGGAGATCGAGAGGATGATGGCAGAGATGATCTATACTGGAGTGATAATGCCTAGTGTGAGTCCTTTCTCGAGCCTGATCCTGTTGGTGAAGAAGGACGTGAGTTGGAGGTTTTGATGGAACTGAATAAAGAGACGATGCCAGACAAATTTTCTATCCCATTGATTGATGAGCTTCACAGAGCAGCAGTCTTTTCCAAGATTGACTTGAAGTCCGGATATCACCAGATCCAGATACAGGCTGAGGATGTGGCCAAGACTGCTTTACGGACGCATGAGGACCACTACACGTTTCTGGTCATGCCATTTGTCTTGACCAACTGTCACTTTCAGACCTTGGTGAACAGGGTGCTTCGCCCCTATTTGAGATGTTTGTGCTAGTATTCTTCGATGTCATTCTAGCATACATTCGATCCCTGGAAACACACGTGGAGCACTTATAGATCATGCTACAGGAGCTGCAGAACCATCAGCTTTATGCATATAAGAAGTGCATGTTCGCTCGGCTGATGATGGAGTACCTGGGGCAAGTGGTGTCCACTGATAGATCGAAGATTGCAACCATGATTGACTGGCCACTCCTTACCACTTTGCAAGAGTTGAGAAGAATTTTTAGGCTGACTGGCTACTACAGAAAGTTCATCAAGGGGTATAACAACATCACCTGACCACTGATGGAGCAGTTCAAGAAAGATAACTTTCAGTGGGACGAGGACGCCACTCGATCTTTTGAAGCCTTGAAGAGAGTCAAGACTAGTGTATCGGTGTGAGCCCTCCCAGATTTTAGTCGGCCTTTTGTGGTGGGGACAGATGCTTCTAATTATGGGTTGTGAGCAGTGTTGATATAGGACCAGAGGCTGGTGGCTTACTATAGCCAAGTGCTAACAACGAGAGCTCGGTTCAAGACCATTTATTGTACTGACAGTTCAGAAGTATAGACTCTACTTGCTTGACCGTCGCTTCATAGTCCGTACAGATCAGAGAAGTCTCAAATATTTATTGGAGCAGAGGATGGTGACTGAGGAGCATCAGAGGTGGTTAACCAAGCTATTGAGGTGTGATTTTGAGATCCAGTACCAATTGGGACTGTATAATAAGACGTCAGATGGTTTATCACGACGAGCAGTGGATTCATAGTTGACCGTCTTATCAGTTCCCGTGATTTTTGATTGCAAGCCTTTGATGCGTGAGACCGAGGAGGCTGAGAGCCTGACAAATATTCGGTCCGTACTTCTACATGTATCGACAAACTATCTAGGGTATTTGTTAGAGGGACATCGTCTCTTGTACTAAGGGCAGCTGGTCTTGCTCAGGACCTTTGCACGCATCCCGTGCATATTGCAGGAGTTTCATATGGGTTTAGTTGGGGGGCCACTCTGGAGTCTTCAAGATGTATCCGTGGCTATCTAGAGAGTTGTTTTGGGAGGAGATAAGGAAGGACGTCGTATAGATGGTGGCAAAGTGTGACGTCGGTCAACGACACAAATATATGGTGATGGCTCCTGTGGGTTTGCTACAGCTCCTATCCTTGTCAGATCGAGTCTGGGAGGAGGTGATGTTGGATTTTATTGATGGATTGCCGAGGTCATATGGGTATTTAGTCATCCTTGTAGTGAATCGGTTCAACAAGTATGCATACTTTGTGACACTCTGACATCTTTATACGGTAATGACAACAACGACAACATTTATACGGGAGGTGGTGAGGTTGCATGGAGCTCTAGAGTCCATTGTATCAATATCGAGTTCGAATATATTATTTTGGTTCCATGGCGGCATTTATTCGGGATGCATTTATATCGAGATTGGATTTTCCTTAGCAATTTCTAAAGGGAGCTATTCAGGATGCATGAGATAGTTTTGAAGAGGAACACAACCTATCTTCTCCAGACAGACGATCAGACATAGGTCGTCAACAGGAGCATTGGGTCCTACTTCAGTTGATTTGTTTCAGAAGCTCCGAAGCAATGGGTGAAGTGGCTGGCATGGACGGAGTATTAGTACAACACATCATTCCACACTGCCGCTCAGACCACACCGTTTTGAGTTCTATAGGAGAGACCCTCCACATCAACTTCATTACGGCCACATATACACCAGTTCCCAGGTGCAGTATTTGAAGGATATGGACATAGTACTGGAGGAGTTGAAGCGCCATCTTACGAGGGCCCAGTAAATTATGAAGAACCAAGACGATGGACATAAGCGCGAGGTACAATTCACGGTGGGTGATAGTATATTTGAATCTGAGACCCTACCGATAACGGTCTTTGATACACCGGAGGAATGAGAAGCTTTCATCCCCTTATTTTGAACCTTATGAGATTGAGGCTAAGATCAGCCAGGTTGTCTATAGATTGAAGCTGTCACCAGAGTCCATCATACACTCTGTTTTCCATGTATCGCAGCTTCGTTGGGCGATTGGGGACCACACCCATTCTTCTTCGCTACCACTGACTCTTATCATTGATATGTAGGTGATCTTGGAACCGACAGAGCTGAAAGAGATTTACAGAGGAAATGCGGGGAGACGGGAGGTGCGGATTTACTGGAATGGTCTTCCAGACCATGAGACCACTTAGGTTCTCTTTGGAGTTATTGTGCATTGATTTTCATATTTTTATTTTGAGGACAAGGTGGCACTTTTGGGGAGAGTAACGATGTGCTTGGGCCTACAGTGGGCCGGAAAAAGAAACAAAAAAAAGAAAAGGAGAAGAGAAAAGAGAGGGGAGAAGGGGCCGTTACATAGGGCGGATCATGGAGTGGCTGACTAGCACAAGAGCTTTTTTGTAATTTCTAGGGTTCTAGGGTATTTTTGTAAATCTGGACAAATCAGTCCTCTATATATATTTGGGCGTTGGGGTTAATGTTCTTCATGTTGAAATTGAGACAATAAACCCTACACATAGAGTTGAACCCTAGAAAGAGAAGAGTTAAGCTTGTCTCTTGAATTAAAGGCTAGAATAACGATTTTCTCTCGAAAGAAATCAACTTGTATTTTGTATTTCCATCTTATCTATAAAAAAATTAGAGCTTTATCTCTTCAAACCCTAGTTTTCCTATCAGAACTTGGTCTAAGTCATAACTGATAACAACCATGTGGTAATATAAGTTAATTTTTCTTCTATCTTAGCAATCTGAAATATTAACCATGTATTTTTAAGTAGATTTCATATTTCCATAAATAGTGCCGTGCTTGTAGAGGATATTGTTGACTATTTTCTTCTTTATATTATTAAGCATATATTGTTTATGTCTTGGCAAAGTAGCATATAAATATCAGGCACATGTTATGCACATACTGAGAAGATTTCATATTTGAGAAATCAGCATATCGGCACATTCTGTTCATTCTTGTATATCTGATTTTCCTCATCAGTGGTTTTGGTATATCCATATCCAAGATGCATCCAACTTGCTGGAATTCAGACGCATTAGGACAATGTGTGCTAACATAAGTTCAAATAGTTGCATATCTGATGCGGTGGAGTCCGTGCTTAAAAAGATACAGAAAATATCCTTTGATATTTTGCACTCTGTTCTAGCATACCTTGAACTTCTCAAATGAAAAGGACACCATGGGTTTGTGTCGGATCAGATGTTATTTTGATTTTCTTGATGTTATTTTGATTTTCTTGATTTCTTCTTTTGATTTTACTGCTTTGGTTTTGAATTGAATGATATAATTTATTGAGTTTTGTTTTACTTTTTATATAACATATACTAACGATGTGAAGTTTTAGAATGTGATTGCTGGTATCTCTATGCACATCTGCGATCACGTTTATTTGTCTTTTAAAAGATTTATTCACACCAATATCTTGTTTTCAGTGTCCATACTTGTAGAGGACTTGTAACAGAAGCATGTAGATCATTTGGAAGTACATGTCTTTATTTCTTGATCTTCTTTCTGCAGCAAGCATTACAAAAATCTAATAGAACTTTAAGCAGAGGATGTTATCCTATAACTATATTTGTTTACTTTAATTTACACTCTTAGTAGTATGCATTACTGTAAGAGGCCCGTACCATATAAGGCCTCCAACTAGCCCATTTGCTAAAGATCCAGCCCATACTAGGCCTCTAACAATAGCATTGCTAAGGTCTCAGCCCATACTAGGCCCATAACACTGGGCTCACACCCCATTTGTTAAGTATTATTGAGCATTCAACCCAAAACCAATTGGTATTAGGTGGAGAGATGCCCCTCCATACTTAAACTAATTCTTTTTCTTTTTTCTTGTCCGGTGTGGGACTATGAAATCTTCACATACCACCACGCTTCTGACAACCGTCGTTCACGACGGCCTACTCTGAGGTGTCCACTCTAAGTGGCCCACTCTGAGCCTTGCCAAGTTGCCCCCTCTTAGGTCGCTCCTTCCCCAGGTCGCCTCTTCCGTCAGGTGGGTCGTAGGCTAGCTTTGATACCATTTGTAATAGGCCAATACCATATAAGGCCTCTAACTAACCCATTTGCTAGAGATCCAGTCCATACTAGGCCTCTAACAATAGCATTGCTAAGGTCCCAGCCTATACTAGGCTCATAACACTGGGCTCACACCCCATTTGTTAAGTATTATTGAGCATCCAACCCAAAACCAATTGGTATTAGGTGAAGAGAGGTCCCTTCATACTTAAACTAATTCTTTTTCTTTTTTCTTGTCCGATGTGGGACAATGTGATCTTCACAATTACATATGCATTGCTAAGTGATTACATGGTACAAAACCCAACAAACTCAATTTGGAAAATTCCAATAATTTCGACCAGAAAAAGCTGTTCATATAGATCATATACATTGAGCATTTCTCTTCTAAGAAAGGCAAACCAATATAAAAAGAGAATTGCTATATTCAGCTCAAATTGAGGTGTATGTATGTGACATTTTGCCCAAAATAGAAAGAAATTGGGAGAGTGAGGTGTGGATGTGACCCATGCTATGATTTTTCTTTCCTTTTTGGGCAAAAAGTCACGTCCATGCACCTGAAATGAGGTGCATATATTCCATCTCTACAAAAAAAGTAACTGCTAACGTGTGTGATTGTAAATATATGGCACCAATATTAGGAAAAATGAAATAAAAGGCACCAAATTAACTGTGACAGCCTCTCAGTTGTAGATGCATTGCATGGTATTTTTTCTAGTGTTTTCCTTATATTATAAACAATGCCAAATGTCATTTCAATTGTTCTTGTTCCTTCCCAAATTAAATGGCCTTCCTTTTTAGTGCTTTACCCTATTGACTTTCCATAATAAGATTTCTGCTCCTTCATTAAAAAATTCCTGCTATTAGTATGTAATTCATGAATCTAACAAACTCAACATAGTACTCGTTATCTATATATGGGTGAGAAATATGCCATAGAGTCTTTGAAGGGTTCCTGTTAATGAGGAGAATGAGAGTTATGAGAAGCTTTATCGTTTATGTCTTGTTGGTTTTGGCAGTCATGGCAGCACTGAGCACGACTGTATCTATGACAGGAGCTGTTGGACGCCGTCAACATGATTATGCCGATGCACTGTCAAAGAGTATCATGTTCTTTGAAGGGCAAAGGTCTGGAAAGCTTCCATCCTCACAGCGGATCGCTTGGCGGAAGGATTCCGCACTTCAAGATGGTGATTACGTTGGGGTATTCTCTCTCTCTGTGTCATGAAATACAGCTAATACGTGCGCTCACACTTTTTCCTTGGTTGTGTATTTATGTATGCAAGTTTAACTTAAGAAAAAGATTGTGAAATTTAATTAAGAACTAGATAAATACTAAACTTTATTAAAATACATTTAGTATATTAAATTTTCTCATTCATTTTATAACTATTTGATTAGCTAATCATAAGGTCGGTGATGTGTGTGTTTTCTAATGGCTATTAAGTGGTTTTGCTTTTTTATAATTTCAAAATTACTGTTCATCCAGTAATTAGTCTCTGTGTCCCTTCGTCTATTGTTATTTATCAAAATATTTTAATCATCTTGCCCGTGAGGTCTCTTAAGTTCATCATATTCTTGTAATTTTTACTCATGAATATATATACCCTTCTGCGGGGATCGCCTAAATTTTCTCTACATTCATTTTTTTCCCATGTGCATCTTGTCACGACTTGTTTCCCAGAGTATTTATTTCTCTTTACAGAAAGGGATATACTTTGGGGGGTAGTTCCTTGATAAGTAGTACAACATGATGGGAGTGGTTGTACGTTCAAGGTTTGCTACCTATATGTACAAAGAAATTCTATCTAAAAGTGCATTATGTTTATGAGATACGTAATGTTTAGCTTTTCTCTTAGGCTGTGTTTGGTTGCAAGGAAAAGGAAAGAAAATGAAAGAAAAGTGATGGGAAAGTTAATTTCCATTGTTTGGTTATATAGAAAAGTAAAAGAAAAGAAAATGAGGGGGAAAATGAAAGAAAAAAACATATAGAATTTTTCTCTCTGCTTTTCTCTCCCAAATCGGAAGGAAACCGTTTTCTTTCCCCAAAATTTTCTTCCCTTTTCTGAGCCAAAAATTTTATCATCAACAAAAAATATCTTTTTGTTATTGCTCATTTTTTATTTCAGAAGAATGGTTTTGGATTGAGTTTAATAGAAAAATGAGACCCTTAAAAAATATTAATTATAAATAAAATCATATTTTCTTTCTAGTTTTCCTTTTCATTTTCATACGCAACCAAACATGAGAAATCATTTTCCTTACCATTTTCCTTTTAATTTTCTTTACAATTTTCCTCACTATCCAAACATAAGAAAGAAATCGGTTTCATTTTCCTTTTCTTTTTCTTTCTATTTCCTTTTCATTTCACTTTTCTTTCTTTCCTTTTCCATGCAACCAAACACAGCCTAAATGTATACGGGACAAGGGGTTGATGGTTATATCTATCCCAGAAACAGACATACATATGATTATAGTATTTCTTTGTTCCTTACTTGGTTTGATTGTTCATCTAATGAATCAAACTATGGAACTGAAATTGCAAATTGTTTAGGCAATATAGAACATATGAAGTAAATGATGTACTGTATTGTTAATTTCAGGGTTCCTTCTTTGGCTTACACGTTCCCATTTGGTAAGACAATTTAGTCTGTGAAACTTTGGTTTGGTGTAGTTTGGGGCCCAAACCTCAGGTTTTTTTTAGCCTCATTTGGATACCCAAATACAAATTCATAAAGTTGGGTTTGGAGGCACCCAAACCGTGTGAATCTGGGGTTTGGGGAATTCCAGTATTTTCACAAGAAACTAAATTGCCAAACACTGGCTTAAATTAAACCACAGTTTCAGAAACTATGGGTTGCATGGATGCAGACATTGGTTTCATTTGAACATAGATGAAACCTCAGTTTCACGAAATCTGTTGCCAAACTTGGTCTTGTCAGCAGGTAGCTTTTTGCTAGGATTTTTAAAGTTATGGTTTTGGAAGAAAGTGGGATTTTTAGGGTTTTGATGAGAAGAATTGGGATAAAAGAAAGATTTTTATTGATGAAAACTGAAATAAAAGGGATACACCGATAAAGATGATTTCTTTCTAGAGGAACTCTCTTTTCTAAGCCGCCGATTCGAGAGGAGGCCGCACTTCAATGAAAAGAGGGAAATCTCAACTTCTACTAAGTTTCTCTCACCAAATCAAGTATGAGAATACATAAACCTCCTAGCCCTATAAATAATAAACTGAAAATACAAAATTACAAAAGACCCCTAAAACTGAAAATTACAAAAACCCCACTAGAAAATTCGAAAATTATGAAAACGTCCCTAATGGGCCAAAATTCCAGATCCATCATTACTCTGCCCCCGAAAAACCACCTTGCCATCAAGGTGATGCATGAAGTGTGTGGACCATCCTTTTCGATATATGACGTTCGTCCCTCCCAGATTAAAAGGATATGATTAGTTTCCACCGCCCTCAATGACGCCCAGACAGACGCCAAGGTGATCGTCCAACCCGGCTGACAATGCTTCGTGCCCAAAACACTGATACCATTGCTCATAAGGTCGTCCATGTACAAATCATGAGCCTTGGGGCCCCACAAAATTGTTGACGCACCATGGCGGGTCTCAAGGAGTGTCGTCAAGGCATGGTGGACCTTGAACAACATCGTCAAGCCATGATGGGCCCCGAACAACATCGTCAGGCCATGGCATGCCCTAAAAGACGACAAACAGGCTCTGGCGGGTCCACGAAACTACGGGCAGGCCCAACTGGGCCTGCAAGGCAAGGGCATGGCTCAGCCAGGCATTGTAGTGGGCCCAGCGGGCCCTACAGTGGACATTGCAGGCCATGCACAGGCGTTACGGGCCCTGTAGTGGGCCCAGCAGGCCCTGCGAGCAGGCTGCATGTCTGTGGCTATCCTTGCAGGCCCTGCATGCACTGTGGGTAGCCTGCATGGCTGTGGCTATCCTTGCGGGCCCTGCATGCACTGCGGGTAGCTTGCATGGCTGTGGCTATCCTTGCAGGCAGCCTGAAGGGTTGCAGCTATCTTGTAGCGAGGCACAGTGCCCCCGGTGAGTATGGCTGGGGTCTTCGCCCCTCGTGGGGTCATCTTCAGCTTCTTCTAAGTCCTTCCTTGTGTTGGTTAGAGGCCCTTCTCTGGCTTCTACATATTTCTCCTTCTTTTCACCAAAGCATTCGTCCTTTGTCCTACATTTGGATAGTCGCCTAAATATAAATTTTTCACCAAAGTTGTCTCCTTTAGATCTGCGAATTGTTGCATTATGGTTTGCAGGAAAGCATCCATCTTCACATCTATCCTTGCCTCCCACGTCCGAACCTCAGATCTGAAAGATGTCGTCGCCACCGTCGTGAATCGTAGTGATCTGATACCAATATATAGGATTTTTCTAGGTTTTTGACGTAAAAAGTTAGGGTTTGGGAAGAAAGATGTGATTTTTAGGGTTTTGATGAGAAGGATTGGGATAAACGATGGATTTTTATTCATGAAAACTAAAATAAAGGGATACAACGATAAAGATGAGTTCTTTCGAGATGAACTCGCTCTCCCAAGCCGCCGATTCGAGAGAGTGCTGTGCTCTCCAATGAAAGGAGGAAAATCTTAGCCTATACAAAGTTTCTCTTGCCAAATCAATCATGAGAATCCCTAATTCCACTAGCTCCACATAAATAATAATTGATTCTCAAGCGTTTTCAATCTTCAATTCTTTCTTGAGATCAAAAGATTTTCCATAGCCACATATACACAAAAGCTTCAATTCTATGGCTATAGGAAGGTTATACAACATATTATTCAAAAGCAAACGTGTAAGTAAAACTAAAAGGGTTGTTGGTAAGTTGTAAGTTGTATCGGTTGTTGTACTTGTGAAAACCCCTCACTTGTTTGAGGTTATCTAATTAAAGAGGTTATTTGGTTGAAGAAACCCTCTTGTTGGAGAAGATGCATGGTTGTAAGAAGCCTTTATATTTGAGGCAATGTTGCTCTCACTTTAGAGTTGATTAGTGAAAAATCCAAGCAGTGCTTGGGACTGGACGTAGCCTATTGGAGGGTGGACCAGGATAAAATTTCCAGTGTTTGTGATTGTTTTGTGCCACCATTACTCTCATTGCTCTTTACTTGCAATTGTTGTTTATTTTTCATTGTGCACTGACTCTTGATTGTTGATAACTGAGTAGTTGACTAAATACCTAGCAAGGTCACACTCGTAGGAGAAAATAGAAACTAGCCATAAAAATTATATTTTGTGCATAAATAAATGATATGCTTTAATATTTCATGATATAAAGGAAATGCATGTATCTGAGCTAAAATGAACACAATACATGCACGAAATGCAACCAAAATAAGGAAAAATTATACAACTTCTCACTAGAATCAACTTATCTATCTTCAAAACATTTTGCATGAAATCATCATAAATTAAGCATGCATAAATGGAAAAACTACTCTATATCTCATATCACATTATTGGCTAATACTAAAAAGATTATGTTTTAAACCATAAACTAAATTAAATCCTCAATAAGAAGTATAGATTTGTCACTGACATTGCCGATACCCACAATCTTTTCTTTCTTGTTGTCTCCAAAAGTTACTGTCTCTCCATGTTTCAAAATTACAAAAAGACTCCTAAAATTGAAAATTACGAAAAAAACCGCCTAGAATATCCAAAAATTATGAAAACACCCCTATTGGGCCAGAATTCTAGATCCTTCACTTTTCTTCTCAAATTTCAATTCATGTATTCGTCTCTCCTTCATTAACAGGTGGATTTAGTTGGCGGGTACTATGATGCGGGGGACAACTTGAAGTTTGGATTTCCTATGGCTTACACGACCACGATGTTGGCATGGAGCATCATTGAGTTTGGCATGGAAATGGGCCGTGAGATACACCACGCCATGGCTGCAGTGAGATGGGCCACTGACTACTTGCTCAAGGCAACTTCCAAACCTAATAAAGTATATGTCGGTGTCGGTGATCCTCTTGCCGATCACAACTGTTGGCAGAGGCCTGAGGACATGGACACTGCACGCACTGTCTATGCCATCGATACAGAAAAGCCTGGTTCAGAGGTTGCTGCTGAGACTGCAGCTGCATTGGCTGCTGCATCCATTGTCTTCAGAGAATCGGATCCCCTCTACTCTGAAATGCTTTATGACAGATCGGTCAAGGTAATTAATAATGTTATCTGCCAGTGAAAATGATGTCAGAAAGCAAATATGTTCCTAATTAATTGGTTCCTTGTTGTTTGCTTTTTTAAGGTTTTTGAATTTGCCGATACTTATAGAGGGTCTTACAATGTTAGTCTCGGCGATGCTGTCTGTCCATTCTACTGTGATTGGAGCGGATACCAGGTACAGTATCAATCTCATGCGTATAAAAATAAATGAATAAAAATGTGTGTAGAATGATGCAAGGAGTGTGTTATGGTTCCAGGATGAGCTACTCTGGGGAGCAGCATGGATCTACAAGGCTTCCAATAGTCCATGGCATTGGGATTACATTGCCAGTAATATTCGGTGGCTGGAGTCTAATAGATCAGCGTCAGTGGGTGAATTTGGGTGGGACGACAAACATGCTGGCATCTTTGTTCTCCTCTATAAGGTATGTACTCGGTTAAATTAGTAGTCATTTATGTGATAGTTCCATTTTACCGGGGTGAAAAAGAAGAAAAGAAAAGGAGAGAAAAAAGAAAACAAACAAAAAAAGAAAAAAGAAAAAAGAACTAATTGCACCGTATCTATTTTGACATATCCTAGGCAGAAACCAGATGTGCTTTCTGACTTCCTTGCGATAAAATATTGTATAAAATCGTATACTATACTCTTAATCATTGTTTTTTTTTCAAAAAAAAAGTTACAGCTGAAATATTGTGCCAATATAATCTGTTGAAATCTATTCACTAAAGCTTGAGCAAGACATGTTGTTAGGAATCACTTTAAATTCGAGGAGGAGAAAAATGAGCCCTAAAGTCGATTGGCATGTTCTTTTACATGGAAGTCTCTTCTGATGCAGGATTTCATTAGTAGACAGAACCAAACTTTAGTTGTCTACCAGAAGAAAGCCGAGGAGTTTGCCTGCACAGTGCTGCCTGAATCACCTACCAAATCTGTGAAGTACTCTCCAGGTGATCCCGAGGGATTAGATGTGGTTAATTGGTTCTAATGACGATTTTATATTTTACATGCATGTAACTTTATAGTTAATTGGTGTCGTCTCCAGGCGGGCTTCTTTTCAAACCAGGAGGAAGCAATATGCAAAATCCTTCAGCACTCTCTTTTCTTCTCGTCGTCCTTGCTATGCATCTTGACGATACTAACCAGATTGTTTTCTGTAGCAATGCTGTAATTGCTCCTCCATCAAGGCTTAGAGAGTTGGCAAAAAGTCAGGTACCTTTCGGTTGCATCTCCTCGTTGATACACATTGCATCATGCATGACTTACTATGAACTTCTGGCCCCAATTCAATCAAATGATCTATTGGTAGACTACTTTCTAATTTGGATTCAAGTGAACGTATGTTGCACCTAATCTCATGGTTTACTAATTTGGATTCAAGTGAACGTCTGTTGCACCTAATCTCATGGTTTACATACGGCATAAGTTCACTAAACTGTACAGTATATCATTTTTGTAATTAACAGACTGAAATTTTTACAATACTTAATTTCATTATGGCTATTTCTATATGTAGCTGACAGATCTGTTCCTCAATATGAAAGTAGCTACAGGTGGCCTATTTTTTAAATTTTACGGAAAAAAAATTGGAAGTTATGCGTGGAAAAATCAGTTTTAACTACGGTTATCACTTCTTTGTTGAAATTGTTTTCGGTATGTGATGATCTGATCGACTGGATGTCTGAACTAATCATTCTGTTTGCTACTTTCGGGCATGCAAGGACTGGCATCCTCCTCATTATTCCAAACGAAACACGAAAGATTTTCAAACTAATTTGAAGCAAAAATTCCAACAAATAATTGTTTATGCATACAAATTCAACTTAAAAAAAGGTTAAACTGCACTCGGATACCCTGTTCTATGGGGTCATGTAACTGAACACCCATACTCTTTGAAACTGAGGCAGTGAGACCCCCACCCAACAAAACAAAAACAAAAAAACCTCCAACTGAGAGTCTAAGTGCAACATTTTCCATATAACAATAGGTCTTAGAGTTACAACTCAGGAGGTCTTTCGGAGTTTCAAATATTAAGGGTGTTAAGTTACAGAACATACCATAGAGAACATTACTCATAAAAAAACATGTTCTTATGATTGGGCTAATATGATTGAGTGATATGTTTGCAGGTGGACTACATTCTAGGCAATAACCCGTTAGGTATGTCCTACATGGTAGGATACGGCAACAAGTTCCCCCTCAGGATCCACCATCGCGGGTCATCTTTGCCGTCTCTTGACATGCACCCAACGAAGATCCCTTGCAAAGGGGGCACGCCATACTACATGAGCGACGCACCCAACCCTAACCTGCTGATCGGGGCCATCGTGGGAGGACCAAGCGAGGATGACCAGTATCCTGACTTGAGATCTATGTTTGTTGAGTCTGAGCCTACGACATACATAAATGCTCCCATGGTTGGAGTCTTGGCATATTTCAGTGCGGACGGTTGATGATGATATCACATTTTGCCGTCTCACATGTTTACAGTTCTTAGCTTTGCTGCCATGTATCTGCTTGTTTGATGATGTTTTGCATTGTAAAGAAAAGGAAGTGGAAACGTTTTGTGTTCATGTACTTAAGAGTGAAGCGATTTATTCAGCTTCATGTACTTAGTATTGCATTCATGATTCAACCATGCAAAATGGAGAATATATAAAGTAATTTTATTATGCCGAGAGGTTGTAACTATAGATTGGGTACTGGGTATGCTTTTCCTCCGTTTTACCCCGAGACAATATTCCCACATACAGGTGGGCATGTTTTTCCTCCTTTTACCCCGAGGTGATACCCCTACACACACTCACAATTCACCATCTTTTCCCGTTTATTTTCTTGGGTCATCATGCACATAGTACACGGGTTATTTTTAGTATCTATACAAATCGGTAACAGGGGTTAGAGAGATTATTCTCTCTACATGTGTTATAATCAATGATCAGTTTTAACTTGTCAATGGCGGGTAAATTAAAGCCATAAACCTAGTTTAATTTTTTTCCCAAAAAAAATGCAGCCCATCCGTCGCCTTCTCTTCCCTTTCTTTTCTTGTTGATGTGAAGATCCATTAGTCCCACATCGGAAGTGAAAAAAAGAAAAGAAAATGTTCAAGTATTAAGGGGCCTCTCCACCTAATACCAATTGGTTTTGGGTTGGATGCACAATAATGTAAAGATCGTCTTACCCTTGCAATACTAACAACAAGACACTAGAAAGGGGGTGAATAGTGTGATGACAATAAATTATGCAATTAAAATTAAACTTGCAAATGCGGAATAATAAATGCAAGAGGAATTAATCACCACAATAAAATCAAACGCAAACACAAGATTTTACACTGGTTCCCCAAAACTTGGGTACGTCCAGCCACACCAATATTCACTATATTTCTCATAAAGAGAAGTGAATACAAATCCCACAAAGCGATACCTTACACAAAGGATTTTCTCCCACATAAGAACCAAACCAACGCTATACAAGGGTCTAACTTTCCACAGAGAGAATTACTAACTCCCACACCGAGAATTAGGGTTAGCCATGCACTAGGACACCAAACTCCCACAAAGAGAGTATCTAATTCCCACAAAGAGAATTAGGGTTTCAAAGAAACACAAAGTAAAACAAATACTCCTACCTATGCATTGAGATGAACTTACTCATAAATAAATCCAAGGCATGGAAGAGGATCTCCAAGTGATGAGATTAGCTTGAAATCACTTGGAGGATTTCCATGGAGCTTGACTTCAATGCATGAAGGAGATTTAGAGCTCTAAGAGGGAAATGAAAGAGTTTGAGAGTGGCTTGATTAATTTCTAAAGATTTTTAATAGCATCAAGAAGTTTCAATGAACTCAGCTGTCACGTCCCGCTTCCCATTCTACCGGGAACGGGGACGCGAGCGGGTCCGCGATGTGCTTAAAACAAGGATGAGTACTTTTCTTTTCTTTTCTTTTAAAAATCTTTTTCTTTTCTTCCTCATTGGTTTAAACACACTAAGCATCTGTGTAGAGATTGCAGATCCTTGCATGCAAATTTAAGAAGCAGTCCAAGCAACATTATTACATATCCAGCGTACAATAATTAAGATACATCTTGGGCCTAGTATGGCCAATACAAACAAGATACAAAAATTACATTAGTTTAAATATAAAGAAACAGTCGCGAAGGAGAACGTCTAGTCTTCTGTGTGTAGGTACTTCATGTAGTCTTCGAGCACTGGCTCGACTCCTGTAGCAATGTCTTCAGAGAACACATTATCGATACCTGACGGACATTTCGTAAAACAACAAAGTGAAATGTCCGTCAGCGAGATTTACTCAGCAAGATAATCTCAAAACCAAAACGTTAGACATTTTAAAATTAAACAAAGCTGAACTTTAAAGACAAGCAATAAGTTTATTAAAAGAGTTAAAAACATGCAATAATTTTAATTTGAAAGAGTTAAAGACAAGCAAATAGTTTAACTTAAAAGAGTTAAAGATAAGTGATAAATTTGCTTTAAAAGAGTTAAAGACAAGCAATAAGTTTAAACTATTAAAAGAGTTAAAGACAAGCAATAAGTTTAAACTTTAAAAGAATTATAGCAGTTAAACATTCGCAGCAATTTGCAACCTGTAGCAATTAATCATTTAATAACAATTTGCAATACTATCAGCAACCTGTGATAATTTAGCATTTAATAAGCAAACTGTAGCAACCTGTAGAAAAAGAGGTTAGGACAATAATCAATAACCAGTCTATCCTAGTGATAAGTCCATGTCCAAGAGTACTAGAGATAACCAACATGCACCTTGCGACGGGAGCAACTCCGAGGCTTGTTGAGTATTGGTGTTTCATACCAATCTTATTTTGATGATGATCACAACATTATGTTGTTGCTAATGACTCTCTTGTTTTAGTCGCACAGTTTCATTCCTAGAATATCTTTCTTGGAGACTAATCACTTGGTGCAAGGATGGACATCAAGTGGAGAAGGGCCAAAGCTTGGACTCAAGGAGTGCCAAAGCTTGGAGATGATGGAGAGCAATCAATGCATCAAGATTGAAGACTTAGACTCTAAGGAAAGCAATGTAATCAATGTATTATTTACTTTATTGCTTTCTCTCTCTCTTTTGAGTCTAGGATAATGTAATGCCTTGTTAGATGGTTTACTCATTCATGCTATGCATTTTGCCATCTTAGTGAGCCTTAGGATTATCATAGAATCCAACCCAATAGGTTCACTTTGACCAAATACTCACTTGGAGTCTCTGGCTTTCCATCAGTCGCCTGCTGAAGGGTTTACAGTCGACTGGGTGATTTCCAGTCTCCTGTCGATCCTTCTACAGTCGACTGATATGCACAGCTCAAGTCAACATTTCAATTGACTCAAACTTGAGCTTTACGGATAGTCGACTGCTGCTCAGTTTACAGTCGCATGTAGATTTACAGTCGCCTAGGAATTGGCCAACAATCGTCTGAGTAGCGTAAGTGTAATCTCTGCATCTCTCTGTCTTTTCTCCATCTTAAACAGCAGACGACTGATGAAGGAATTACAGTCGCCTGACTATATGACAGTCGACTGTATTATTGACATCAGTCGCCTGTATGCTTATCTGGAGAAAGAGTACATCTCTATGTTTTATTCCATCCCCTGCAGTAGTCGCCTGCTGAAGGATTAACAGGAACCTGTCCTGTTTACAGTCGACTGTATCGACTTCTTCAGTCGACTGTCCTGGCTCAGATTATAGCCGTTGGATATTTTCTAGTCGTTGATCAGTCGACTGTCTTTTGATCATCAGTCGACTGTTACTGTCGTTTTCGGCCAGTTTCTAGCCGTTGCAGAATTGATCCTTTGGCTGTTTCCTTGGGTTTTGGGGTTTGATATAGGGTTCATATATATATGTGTGTGCTGATTTCTCTAGAACTTTCTTGATGCTATTGAAAATCACAAGAGATCTATAAGCCACTCATAAACTCTCTCAATTCCCTCTTTGGAGCTCTCATTCCTCTTCATGCATTGAAGTCTAGCTCAAGGGAATTCATCCAAGTGCTTTCAAGCATATCTCAACACTTGGAGATCCTCTTCCATGCCTTGCATTCATCTATGAGTAAGCATCTCAAGGTATAGGTAAGAGTATTTATTTTACTTGGTGATTCTTGTAACTCTAATTCTCTTTGTGGCAATTAGTCTTTCTCTCTTTGTGGGAGTTTATCTCTTTGTGGGATTAGGATATTCTCTTTGTGGGAATAATTGTCTTTGTGGGAGTAACTCTCTTAGTGGGAGTTTGGTGTCCTAGTGTAGGGCTAACCCTAGTTCTCTGTGTGGGAGTTAGTAATTCTCTGTGTGGGAGTTAGACCCCTGTGTAGGGTTGGTTTGGTTCTTGTGTAAGACAAAATCCTCTGTGTGCGGTATCTCTTTGTGGGATTTGTATTCACTTCTCTTTGTGGGAAATATAGTGAATATTGGTGTGGCTGGACGTACCCAAGTTTGGTGAACCGAGATAATATCTTGTGTTTGCGTTTGGATTGATTGTGTCGATTAATTCCTCTTGCATTTATTACTCCGCATTTGCAAGTCAAATTTTAATTGGACAATTTATTGCCATTACACTATTCACCCCCCTCTAGTGTGTTGTTGTTAGTATTGCAAGGGTAAGGCGATCCTTACAATTGGTATCAGAGAGAGGTTATATCATACTGCAACGATGGCATTCAATGCTACTTCTGCGTCTCATGAAGAAGGTCACTCTACTATTCGACCCCCGCTCTTCAACGGAATCAACTACCCAAGTTGGAAGATCAGGATGATGATCTACATGAAGGGTCAAGACCTTTGGGACATCATAGAGTTGCCATTTGAGGAGCCTACTTCATCCGCGGCTTCAAGAACTAAGGCGGAGAAGGACTCGATTAGAGTCAATGCGAGGGCTATGAATGCATTCCATTGCGCCCTCACTTCGAATGAGTTCAACCGCATCTCCATATGCAAATCGATCAACGAAATTTGGCATATCTTAGAGATTACTTTTGAAGGGACATCCAAGGTAAAGAAATCTAAACTAAGTGTGCTTAGATCTAAATATGAATTGTTTAAGATGTAGGAAGGAGAAAGCATCTCAGAAATGTTTACAAGTTTCACAGACATCGTGAACGCTTTGGAAGGACTTGGGAAGGTGATTTCCCAAGAGGATCGAGTGGAGAAGATCCTTGACTCTCTTACACCCAAATGGGAGTCAAAGGCCAACGGGATTTTGGAGTCTAACGATATGTCCAAATATACCGTTGAGGAGTGCGTTGGAAATCTCATGGCATACGAAGTGAAGATTCAACACAAGAATGAGATTCAACCAACCAAGCCCGAGAAGCCGGAGAAGCAAAAGGGGGTTACATTCCATGCCAAGGAGTGAGGAGCCAATCAAATGGAGGAAGAAATTTCATCAAGAAGCTTCTAGTGAAGAAGATGAAGAAGATGAGGCTAGTGGAGATGAAATCGTGAAGCTTGCCACGCAACTAAGTGCATTCCTCAAAAGCAAGTAAGGTAAATCTTCTTCAAAGTTTGCCTCCAATTCTAACAAGATTCCTACTTGTTACACTTGCAGTGGAAAAGGTCATCTCTCTAAAGTATGCCCTTCCAAACTCACCAACGAGACTTATAAGGGTAAATGGAAGAAGCATTGGAAAGGAAATTCCAAGTTCCAGAACCAAAAGAAGGGACTTGTCGGCACCTTTGATGACTCCGATGAGGACACATCAAGTGATGAAGAAGAGGATGACAAGGAGCGAGCTCATATGTGCTTCGCGACTTTTGATGATTCGTCATCAATCTCCTCGAGTTCAAGCGATGAAGAGGTGGAGGCGTGGCACAATCCCAACGAGGAAATGTGCTTCATGGCAAAGGGGGAAGAGTCTTCGTCAAGCTCTAGAGAGGAGAAAAGTGATGAGGAAGTTGAGGAGGAGAAGCTATCTTACGAGGAGCTCGAATACCGCTTCAATGTGGTCTCCAATGGGGCAAGTAAGTGAATCGACACATATGCTAAATTGAAAGCTAAATTTAAAAATGCTAGGAGTAGGTTGCATGCCTTAGAATCTACTAGTGTAAATGATAATGATGCTTTGCAAATATGTGACACTAGTGAGAGAGACACACTTCTCTCTCAAGTTAAGGATTTGAGCATTTCTAATGAAAAATTATTAGCTCAAAACCTTGGCTTAGAAACTCGCATTCAACAACTTACGTTGAAGTGCGAAGAGGAATCCCGTAAGCTCAAAAGCTTTGTGTATTCTAGGGATTCACTCCACGGTTTGCTTGAAAAACAACATCCGACAAACCATAGAGGAGGTTTGGGGTATATTCAAAATGTGGTACCCAAACCCACCTCTAATTCTTCTTTTGGTGCAAATACAAGAAATATTGCTAAAGCACCTAAGAAGAATCACAATGATTTCTTGTACAACAATAACATCAACAAGAAGCATGTAGATCACAAGGTGATGAGGAAGAATGAAAATCTTTCATTTTTTTTTGCTAAGAAGCAAAATCCTCATTCTATGCATGCCAAGAAATTTATTTCTGCACCTAAGCATGCCACATCCATCCCTCTTGCAAAGGCAAAACCCTTGCCTAGGAAATCCTTGACTTTATGGATTCCCGCTAAGGTTAGTGTGCAAGAGAGGGATAGTTACATCAACTCTCTAGTTAGTGTGTGATCACCTCATGTGATTACATTAGGAAGTCAAACTCCTCTTGGGTTTGGTTCCCTAATGTTTAGGTTCCTCACTCATATGCATATTGCATGTGTATTGTGCTTAAATGTTTAATTTAGTATACCCATTGTTTGTGTGTGTTTCATAATTTTGAAAATATTTTTCAAATTTATTTTTCATGAAAATGGGAATCTTGGGGAAGATATTGACATGCATGCATTTTTGACTCATATGTATGTGAATAAGGGGAGTTAATTTGTGTATGTTTAAAATATTTTAAAACATATTTTGACTCTCATTTCGGGGTGTGATTGAGATCAATTTTTACAATTGGTTATTTTTTTGGTCTCAAAACAAACCCCTTGGATATTGCCAACTTGTTTCATGTTACTTCCTTTTGGCAATATCATTGTGTATCTTTGAAGCTTGATTTTTCCATATCTATTGCTTTGATACACTTTAGGCCCATGGATCCATTATTTGTATATCAATTAGTAAAGAGGATTATTTCCAAGATTCTTTTTCTACAATTGGAATTTACCTCAATTGTTAGAGATTGTTAATCTCCTTCTTTATAATTGGTATTAGATCCTAGAAGTCAAAAGTTGACCATTTCTATGATCTAGGGGAAGCATGTGATAGTGAATTGATACCCACTAAATTTTTCAATTTGGTATCATACATCTCCTTATTTCTTGCATATTGTCACATCTTGGTTAAGATGACAAAGGGGGATATATTTGATGTCCACCTTTTTGACGATGTCAAGAGGGAGAGTTATATGCATTATGTAACTATATAGGGGAGAGGTATATACTTATGCATATGGGGAGAGTTATATGGGATTGTATAAACCTTTCATGTTTGCATGATTTTGTCTATTACAATTGGTTTATGTAATCCATGCCTATTATATGTCACCATAATCTTATTTGGTAGAATCAGTATTTACTATTGTGTAGCTCATTGTTTAATTGGTGCATATAAGTAGGGGGAGCTCATTAGCATTGTGCTTTAATTCTTTGTGTTTTACATAATGTGTGTCATCATCAAAAAGGGGGAGATTGTTGAGTATTGGTGTTTCATACCAATCTTATTTTGATGATGATCACAACATTATGTTGTTACTAATGACTCTCTTGTTTTAGTCTCACAGTTTCATTCATATAATATCTTTCTTGGAGACTAATCACTTGGTGCAAGGATGGACATCAAGTGGAGAAGGGCCAAAGCTTGGACTCAAGGAGTGCTAAAGCTTGGACATGATGGAGAGCAATCAAGGCATCAAGATTGAAGACTTAGACTCTAAGGAAAGCAATGCAATCCATGTATTATTAACTTTATTGTTTTCTCTCTCTTTTGAGTCTAGGATAATGTAATGCCTTGTTAGATGGTTTACTCATTCATACTATGCATTTTGCCATCTTAGTGAGCCTTAGGATTATCATAGAATCCAACCCAATTGGTTCACTTTGACCAAAGACTCACTTGGAGTCTCTGGCTTTCCATTAGTCGCCTGCTGAAGGGTTTACAGTCGACTGGGTGATTACCAGTCGCCTGTCGATCCTTCTACAGTCGACTGATATGCACAGCTCAAGTCAACATTTCAATTGACTCAAACTTGAGCTTTACGCACAGTCGACTGCTGCTCAGTTTACAGTCGTCTGTAGATTTACAGTCGCCTGGGAATTGGCCAACAGTCGTCTGAGTAGCGTAAGTGCAATCTCTGCATCTCTCTGTCTTTTCTCCATCTTAAACAGTAGACGACTGATGAAGGAATTACAGTCGCCTGACTATATGACAGTCGACTGTATTATTGACATCAGTCGCTTGTATGCTTATCTGGAGAAAGAGTGCAGCTCTCTGTTTTATTCCATCCCCTGCAGCAGTCGCCTGCTGAAGGATTAACAGGCGCATGTCCTGTTTACAGTCGACTGTATCGACTTCTTCAATCGAATGTCCTGGCTCAGATTATAGCCGTTGAATATTTTCTAGCTGTTGATCAGTCGACTGTCTTTTGATCATCAGTCGACTGTTCCTGTCGTTTTCGCCCAGTTTCTAGCCGTTGCAGAATTGATCCTTTGGTTGTTTCCTTGGGTTTTGGGGTTTGATATAGGGTTCCTATATATATGTGTGTGCTGATTTCTCTAGAACTTTCTTGATGCTATTGAAAATCACAAGAGATCTATAAGCCACTCATAAACTCTCTCAATTCCCTCTTTGGAGCTCTCATTCCTCTTCATGCATTGAATTCTAGCTCAAGGGAATTCACCCAAGTGCTTTCAAGCATATCTCAATACTTGGAGATCCTCTTCCATGCCTTGCATTCATCTATGAGTAAGCATCTCAAGGCATAGGTAAGAGTATTTATTTTAGGGGAGGAGGAGGCGAGGGGCGGCATCGGAGAGATGGGAGACGGCGGTGTTTCTCCGGGTCCTGCGGCAGCAGCGTCGAAGCAGCGGTAGCAGCAGCCCGCAGGAGATGGCAGCGACGGCGGGAGCTACACGACGTCGGAGAGGGGGAGCGATGACGGCGAGGGGCTTCGTGGGGCGGTGCAGTGAGGCGACGGCGGCGGCGAGGCGGCGAGGCGATGTAACGGCGGCGTCTGACGGAGAGCGGGGGAACGGAGAGCGGGCGGTCTGCTGGGTGCTCACAGCTGCGGAGGCTGGCTTCGGGCGGGGGTTGGCGGTGAAGGCTGGCTTCGAGCGGGGGTTGCAGGAGGAGGAGCGTACGGCGAAGGGAGGAGGGTGACGTGGGGAGTAGCGGGTTGGTAGTGACGGCTTCGTGTAGGTGCTCACCATGGAGCGTGGCTGCGATGAAGCACGGCGGTGCGTGGGTTGCTCCAGAGGAGTAGCACGGCGCTCGGGGTTGCCGCTCGTCGGAGGCGGCATCGTGAGGGTGGCGGAGCGGCGGTCGGAGCACAGTGGAAGGGGTCAGGGGTTTGGAGCTCTCGGAGAAGAGCTTGGGGAGGGAGAGAGCACGGTTTCGGGAGTTTTTTAGTTGCCTGGGTTGTCACGCCCCGCTTCCTAAAAATATGGAGGCGAAGCGTGAGAAGGTCCGCTCAGACTTGAAGCTGCAAAGCTGCAAGTCCGATAAGCGTCAATCAAATTTAAAACTGCAGGTCCTTGCAACGCGAACGAAACAAGATAATAATAATGAAATGAGACTACAGAGATATCTCAGAATATCCATAAAATAAGTTTCAACATCACAGAAAAAGCCACCAGGCTAAAAGAAAAGAGTCTAAGGCCCAAACATGGCCAACAAAAGTACAACGTACAAGGTATAGGTGCCACGCACCGACAACTAACAACAAAACCTAAAACAAAAGAAGCTCAGCAAAGTCACCAAGAAAGGTCTCCGGTGTCCACAAAACCTGGCAATCATGGATTCAGACTCAGCGCCAGCAAAACATCACGTACTCTTCAACGGTCTCTGGCTCAAGGTCTAACATGTGACACCCAAAAGAGCAAGGGGCACATGTCAGCAAGTCTACAAGAGACTTGTGCAAGGAAACTGAAAGTAGGCAAAAGTAAAGCAACCTAGCAGTTCTAGCATGAATGCGATGACATGGCAGTTAAAGTATGAGTGCAACAGGTAAAGCAAAGCAAAGTAAAGTAAAGTACGAGCATGGCATTTAAACATGGCATGGATGACAAGTATTACATGAATCATTCACAAGACAAGTACAAGACAAGGAAAGTAAGCACCTCGTGCACAGAGATTCCGCCTTCTGGCTAGAGTGGCTGATCAGGCCACTCCTAAGCTCAGGTGATCGTTTATCCCTACCCCTCCACGTGTATCGAGCCAGGGCCTTACCCCCGAACGGTAATGCTCGCTTCTGGATCACGAGCCAGGAAGTGTTTTTAACAAGTATGGCATATGGGTGCACCTAGCCGGTCCAGGAAACCGGGCATTGGCTTTTGACCAACACATGAGGCCCGTTCCCTGGAAGTAGTATTCAAGGAGTACAAGTATTGTAGCGTGTGCTACGAATGCAACAATCAACTGGGATGACATGTAAGATGCAATGCATGGCAGTTAAAAGTGCGTACAGATAAGGAAAGTAAACGTGACAGTTTAGTATGCATGAACAACAAGTTTAAAGGGTGGGATCTAGCTTCGTTGTCAAGCCATATCAATTAGGTGACGGATCTAGTTTCGTTGTCAAACTAGATCAAGTAGGCGTCTAGCCAGCTATCATTTCACTGACTAGTCTCTTTTACGCTGAAAACAAGGAAGTGGCCTAAAAACATGGCCCTACACAAGAGTTGGCAAGTTTCACTTGCCTGCAAGTACAACGTCTGAGCACACCGTCCAATGAGAGTCCAAGTCACAAATAACCTACGTGCACAAGTCCACCGGCCTAAAGTCCATATTATTAATCTTGATTAGTGAATTTAAAACATTTAAAATACTTTAAAAACATCAATTTTAGTCTTGATTAACAGGAAATAGGTTGGGGGTCCTAAGGGTGCAAAGCGTTACCTCAACACGACGCGAAAGCTACACCGGCGTCGGGTAGCGACACCGGGGGTTGGAATAGAAGAACGCGCTCCAAGTCCTGATTCCAATATAGTTTCCTCGCTGGAAAGTTTAGAGCATCAACCGGAGCAACGGTTCCAGATTCCAAAGCTAGCACGTGCGACGACGGGCTACGACGTGTCGCAACGTTGTACACTGCAAATCGTCGAAGAGGAAGCACCTAGGTGGGGCCCACAGTAGTCCTAGGGACCAATGGGGGACCCACAATACCTCTGGAGAACTTGGGGGGCCCATGGTGGCAAGTGGTGCGACGGGTGCGGGGTTGCGACGTTTGCTCTCGGTCGGACACAGCCAAATGCGGGGAGCTCTCTCGGTCGGACTCATGGGAACGGGCTGTGCAGCAGCGGGGGTTGGTCGCGATGGCGGGTGCGGAGAAGTCCATCGGTCGGTGCGGTAGAGCGGGCCGGTCGGGCGCTGGCGGGTGCGTTGCAACGTTGCAACGTTGCAACGTGCGACGATGCGGGCGTGAGCGGGCGGGGGCTTCGGTCAGACACGAGGAAAAGCGGGGTGCGGAGCGGGCTTGCGAGCGGTGCGGGGCGATGCGGATGAGCGGAGCGGGCGACCAGTCTGACCGAGAGCTCCTCTCGGTCGGGCACGGTGAACGGGGCGACGGCTGTGCAGAGCGGGGCGGGGGCTTGGTGCGGAGGCAGCGGCCGGTCGGTGCGGGGGATTTGGGCCTGCTTCTTCGATCGTGCGGCAGCTGTTCGTCGCAACGTTGCGACGAATCGTCGCAACGTCAAATTTGAGTTTTGGAAGCGGCTAGGGTTATTTTCTTGCGAAAATAGGTCTTCCTAAAGGTTGTTTATATAGTGTAGATGGGTTGACTAGGTCTAGGGCTAATCCTAAAGGGATTAGGAGTTTAAAATAATTTAAAATTCAAATCTCACCAACTCCAACTCACCCAAGGCTTAGGTGGGGCCCAAATGAGCTGGGAATTGGCCCAAAAATTATTTAAAACGTTTTAAACTCAAATAAATTTTCTTTGGCCGAAATTAATATAAAAATTAATTATTAAAAATATTATAAACCTTGTTAAAAATATAAAAGTGGTCAAATAAACTCCAAAAATTATAAAATAAATATCGAGGTGATCGTGATGACGAAATTGAGCTAACTAAGAAGACGGATCTCAATTTCGACGTCGGACGACAAAACTAAAATTAGAAACGTCTCCCGTCAAAACTGAAAATCGCCACGTCTCATCGAGTAAGATTAAATTGTGGGAAAACGACTCGAGAAACGTCGTTCCAAAATAGTGCCACTATTTAATACTCTCAGAGACGTTCACAACGGCATATCACACGAAAGTGTTCACAAACAAACAAAGTCTAAAACAAACACGTGCACGGTCAAAAGCACGTGCACGAACAACGTACAACGAAAGTGGTCGTTACATCCTCCCCACCTTAGAATAAAGTCCGTCCTCGGACTTTCTAATATATCTAGTCGTTTTAGTAACTACCCCAATCAAGTCACATTATAATTCAACCAGGTATAGTTATTACAAGTGCTTATATATGCACTAGGTAGTCAAACATTATCACTACCAACACGTATATATATATACATTCACGTACGTCATATACTTATACCTATTATAGTCAGTCAACTTCATACATGTATTTCAATCGTATATATAAGTATACATCCCTTATATAACTACTACTTACCTAAACACAAAACAATATTTCAGATACTCATATAAGGATAGTCTCACACTTAGCAAATACAATCATTGCTCTACGTATAAATATCTACCTAGGCACAAACAACATGGGTATACTACCCTCTAATATTTCCTAGTACACATCCAATACCATAATTAAATCTAGTTTCACTATATATATATATCCACCACTACTATAGTTTCATAATATATAGTCATTCAAATGCATGCATATAGTTCACCATATATTTACATCACATACGGTCCTATAACTGTATTTACGACACGCCACATATACCATTGTCATCAATACCTATAACTAAGCACATTCTTACCCGTGCATGGTGCACACCCATACACGCTAACATTTCATTTACATACACCAATCATACCATCACATATCCAGTACATCTACACACCTAGTTTAGCTAGTACACATACGTTCACACGAGCAAGTCCTTAGTAATTAACTATACCACAAGACCAACACCTATAACTATATACTGGTGTAGCGACCCACAATCATGTGTGTAACACAACCAGGCACAAACACTCCTATCACTATACATACATCAAACATTGCTATATTCAACTACAAACATACATTCAATATACTTAGAGTATACCCACTCAATACACATATCAGAATATTCTATATACGTAACACGGCATTCATACCTATACCAATACCACTCCAATATTTATACGTCTACCAATACAACCATATACATACCTTAAGTCAATCACACTTAATATTTAGTCAGGTAATACTCACATAGTTCAATCACTTTATATACCATAATAATAATACAGACATCAGCACACGTATAATTATAATACACTCCTTAATACATACGCACACATCGTATAGTCACACACATGTAACATATATGTTCACACCATAGCCTACTACATATAATTAGTATACTAACACATCTACGCATACATAATTAAGATGTGCAATAGTCGTGTATACCTCACGGTATGCACGCATGAAACATCCCGCAAAAGTAAGCAATACCAATCAAAGTTATAATCCTACTACCATATGTATATCACATTTATACTCAGGCAACAAAACATAACTACTTACGTCTAAACACTATACATATCTACCTACGAGCACATACTTACACGTACTAACATATAGGTCACTCAATAGGCCTACTCACTTATCTATATGTACACATATTATCATCACACCTAGCATACAAATAGCTTTACCAATCATTTTATTTCAACCATTCCAAGTATCTCTAACTACATACACTCCATTAGATATTTCAACACTAACTCTTATATACACAGGCATCCCTAGTATGGTATAGCTAACCACTCACAAATCTATAAATTCTAACACACAAACAACTTCATAATATTACGAATAACTCAGAGTATATATACATTACACAATAGACAAACATTAATATACTATGGGGTACACTCATTCAAGCTCGCGTACATAACTTAGGTACGTGCACCACGACTACATTACAAGGTCCAAGGGCCTACTAACAACTTAGAGTTGGCACAGACATTGACGGGCACTAAAGCCTAAGCAATAGAGGGAGGTCGAGGTCGAAAGCGTGACGAGGGAAGGATCGATAAGCAAGAGTTCAGATAGGACGAATACAAGGAGACAGCTTGGTTAGGTGAGACAGTGATTCACTGGTGAATGTTTAGGTAGAGGAAAGGGAGATGTAGTGGTACTTTCATAGGATTGAGAAATGAAGTAACATAAGCTAAAACACGCGAAATTTGAAATCTGTTGTACTTCAAAAGTTGGAATCCTCGTCTGTATAAAAATATTTGGAGGTCGATAAAACGAGTCGTTCAAAATAAGTTTGAGTCGAATATTTGTAATAAGAGAAAATGGTTTATTGGTTAAAAAAGTCATTATAAAAGGAAGTCAAATCATTTACACGAATATTAAGGACGTAGTTTTTAGAAAATATTATACGGCGGTAATTTAATATAATGTTGTCAAAAGTTTTGAAAGTCAAAGAATGAAATCAAGTAACGGAAGAATTTAAACTCAGGTCAAATGCTTTCAAAACTTTTAGGCTATGGAAAATTTAAAATAATCAATATTGAAACTACTTTTTAGAGAACCAGGGTTTGCCAAAAATGAGAAACTGATTTACATAAGGTTCTTAATATACGAGCACAACAAGTCTGGTACGGATATAAAAATAATTGAAAGTATGTACTATGGTGCACGGAAAAATAATATTAACTTAGTAGTAGAATTATCGAAATCGATAGTAAAGCTTTAAAACCAAACTATGGAAGGTCCAGATTAGGAAATGGTTATTGTTGAATATTGGACTCCCCGGATTTGGTTTTGGATGATGAGCAAACATAAATAATTCATGAACTAACAATTTGTGAGCGCAGTATTGGAGATCGTCGCCAAATTCACGAGAACAATCAAAGCGACATCTCAAGACTTCTCAAAGCTCGTATTCATTGCCTAAAGCTTCGTTGAAGCTTTTGGACCGTTTTGGAAGTCATGAAGAATTGATCGAAGCTCTCGAAGACCGTTCTTTAAGGTTTTATTTATAGTCTTTTAGCTTCGATCTATAGAATGTTAAGCCTTGAGTATATCTTACGATTCTATCTTCATAACGCTCATATCGTAGCTCTAGGATCTTAGTACAAGTCCATTCTAACTTCCTCGAAGCATCGCGCTTCGATTCGGACTTGTTTGTGCATGTTAGTTGGTACAAGTAGAAGTACTGACCGACTAGATGGTGATCTAGTCGGTCAGCAAAGCTTCTTGGACCGATTAGTATGAGTTAATCTTTTCTTGTTTAGTACTGTTTACAGTTAGTCGGTCTACGTTGACTCACCGACCGACTAGTTTGTGAACTAGTCGGTCAGTGATGCTTCTTTGACCGACTAGTTGTGCTTTACTGTACATGACAAATTTCTCCTAAGCTACTGTTTATCGTTAGTCGGTCTAAGAACGTTTGGTGACCGACTAGTTGATAATCTAGTCGGTCAACATTTGTTCTTGGACCGACTAAATCAATTTGTATTCAGCCTATTTGTTTTTGCCTCTTAGTCGGTCGAAGTTCACTGACTGACCGACTAGTTGTGAAACTAGTCGGTCAGAAAGTCTTCTTGGACCGACTAGATTTCTAGGTCTGAAATTCTATCACTTCTCAGTTCTTCACTTAGTCGGTCCATGTTGTTTGACTGACCGACTAGTTGATGAACTAGTCGGTCAGTGGTTGTTCTTTGACCGACTAGTTGCTTCAGATTTCTAACCGTTGGGATTTGACCTAACTCGTTTTTATGGGACCCTATAAATACGAATCTAGGTCATTTCTCTCTAGGTAAGAGCTGCCATTAAGAGATTTATTGAGATTGAAAGAGATAGACATTCTCACTCATTTCCAAAGCTCTCTCCCTCACAAGAAATCCATTCTCTCACTTTCTAGATCTAGAATCCATCTTGAGAGAAGTTTGTTCTTGGTGAGCCCTTCAAGCTCTAGCTTGATTCAAGTCTCCAAATCACTCCTAGGCACCCATTGCTGGTCATTTCAGTTGTGCTAGGTCTTGGTGACTTCATCTTCCTCAAATCCCTCCTTGCACCTATTTGGTAAGAATACTCAAGGTATAGGATTTTGTGGTAAGATTGTTTATTTCATTATAAACTTGTTTATATTGCTTATTGATTCTCTCGGTTGTGAGAGAAGGTTGTGATCCCGGGTTGTGGGATTCACTATTGCCATTGCATGTATGATTTGATCTTGTGAAGGTTTTTCACAAGATATCATAGTGGAAATCTTGGGTTAGGGTTTCTAACCTAAGTATCCGGAGGGGATCCGGGTGGTTGGGACGTAGGATCACCGGGAACAAGTCGGGGAGACTTGGGTGGATCCGAACCCAGTAACATCTTTTGTTAGCATTGTTAATTTTGTTGTTGTCATTCAATTTAAGCTTCCGCAAATTGATTTGGTAGTTGTTTGCACTATAATTGGGAATTATACTCCTTGTTATTTTTAAAGTACTATTCACCCCCCCTCTAGTACTTGTGCAGTAGCTTGTAGGGCATTACAGTTATGAAGTAGTAATTTCAAAAATCTGAAACATGGAAAACGATGAGCATAATATCGACTGGCTAAAAACTAAAATTCCAGGTGACTTGGAAAGTATATTAAAAGGAAGCGTGATGTGGCGTTTGAAAGGCATAATAAGAAACGAAATTATAAGTCGATTTGGACAAAATAAAAGTACGGTTCAAAATAAAATTAATATATGAAAGGGAAAGTGTATTTTCATAGGTACAAAAGTGTAGGCTGGGAAAAATACTATAAGCTAGTATTCAAAATTTCGACAAAAATTTTAAGAATTCAAGTCAACGAAGGGGTATGAAGCATAAATATATACATTAAAATTTTGAACAAATTTATACTTAGGGAAAGAGGAAGTCGAAAAATACTTTCAGAAGATTCAAGGTTTGTAATGGAGAGGTTCGAAAATTGACGACAATCGTCATGAGGCGATCTCGTGAATCGAGGCAAGGAAAATGGTCGGATGATCAAAGCATACGTACGCCTAGGATATGAATCAGGAGAATCTACTGGGAAACTCCTACGGTCGATCAACTAAAGACCAAGAACTAAGCGCTAAGACTTTCTAAGGAGCTAGACGGTAATGAAATGTGTTCAGCTTGGTCCGAAATCGATGAACCCAAACGAACAACTGAAGGAAATTCTAGAAGTCTAATATGGTCAGAGGTAGACAAAGACCACTAAGGTAACTCCTACGACACTAAATCAATTGCTAGAATGGGGTCTAACTATCAATCAGGGGCCTCTAAATAGCAAGCACAGACGTCTAACTAAGTCTTCTTACCACCTAGTGTCATAAGAAAACGACTAGACTCAGGGCTTCTGACTCGGATGTTGCAATTTATTTAATGGACATTCTGTTATTATCGTTGTTCCGTTAATTCACAATTGCAAGACTGGACCTGCATGGGCTACCAACAAAACCTGTCACGCCCCGCTTCCCAAAAATATGGAGGCGAAGCGTGAGAAGGTTCGCTCAGACTTGAAGCTGCAAAGCTGCAAGTCCGATAAGCGTCAATCAAATTTAAAACTGCAGGTCCTTGCAACGTGAACGAAACAAGATAATAATAATGAAATGAGACTACAGAGATATCTCAGAATATCCATAAAATAAGTTTCAACATCACAGAAAAAGCCACCAGGCTAAAAGAAAAGAGTCTAAGGCCCAAACATGGCCAACAAAAGTACAACGTACAAGGTATAGGTGCCACGCACCGACAACTAACAACAAAACCTAAAACAAAAGAAGCTCAGCAAAGTCACCAAGAAAGGTCTCCGGTGTCCACAAAACCTTGCAATCATGGATTCAGACTCAGCGCCAGCAAAACATCACGTACTCTTCAACGGTCTCTGGCTCAAGGTCTAACATGTGACACCCAAAAGAGCAAGGGGCACATGTCAGCAAGTCTACAAGAGACTTGTGCAAGGAAACTGAAAGTAGGCAAAAGTAAAGCAACCTAGCAGTTCTAGCATGAATGCGATGACATGGCAGTTAAAGTATGAGTGCAACAGGTAAAGTAAAGCAAAGTAAAGTAAAGTACGAGCATGGCATTTAAACATGGCATGGATGACAAGTATTACATGAATCATTCACAAGACAAGGACAAGACAAGGAAAGTAAGCACCTCGTGCACAGAGATTCCGCCTTCTGGCTAGAGTGGCTGATCGGGCCACTCCTAAGCTCAGGTGATCGTTTATCTCTACCCCTCCACGTGTATCGAGCCAGGGCCTTACCCCCGAACGGTAATGCTCGCTTCTGGATCACGAGCCAGGAAGTGTTTTTAACAAGTATGGCATATGGGTGCACCTAGCCGGTCCAGGAAACCGGGCATTGGCTTTTGACCAACACATGAGGCCCGTTCCCCTTAAGTAGTATTCAAGGAGTACAAGTATTGTAGCGTGTGCTACGAATGCAACAATCAACTGGGATGACATGTAAGATGCAATGCATGGCAGTTAAAAGTGCGTACAGATAAGGAAAGTAAACGTAACAGTTTAGTATGCATGAACAACAAGTTTAAAGGGTGGGATCTAGCTTCGTTGTCAAGCCAGATCAATTAGGTGACGGATCTAGTTTCGTTGTCAAACTAGATCAAGTAGGCGTCTAGCCAGCTATCATTTCACTGACTAGTCTCTTTTACGCTGAAAACAAGGAAGTGGCCTAAAAACATGGCCCTACACAAGAGTTGGCAAGTTTCACTTGCCTGCAAGTACAACGTTTGAGCACACCGTCCAATGAGAGTCCAAGTCACAAATAACCTACGTGCACAAGTCCACCGGCCTAAAGTCCATATTATTAATCTTGATTAGTGAATTTAAAACATTTAAAATACTTTAAAAACATCAATTTTAGTCTTGATTAACAGGCAATAGGTTGGGGGTCCTAAGGGTGCAAAGCGTTACCTCAACACGACGCGAAAGCTACACCGGCGTCGGGTAGCGACGCCGGGGGTTGGAATAGAAGAACGCGCTCCAAGTCCTGATTCCAATATAGTTTCCTCGCTGGAAAGTTCAGAGCATCAACCGGAGCAACAGTTCCAGATTCCAAAGCTAGCACGTGCGACGACGGGCTACGACGTGTCGCAACGTTGTACACTGCAAATCGTCGAAGAGGAAGCACCTAGGTGGGGCCCACAGTAGTCCTAGGGACCAATGGGGGACCCACAATACCTCTGGAGAACTTGGGGGGCCCATGGTGGCAAGTGGTGCGACGGGTGCGGGGTTGCGACGTTTGCTCTTGGTCGGACACAGCCAAATGCGGGGAGCTCTCTCGGTCGGACTCATGGGAACGGGCTGTGCAGCAGCGGGGGTCGGTCGCGATGGCGGGTGCGGAGGAGTCCATCGGTCGGTGCGGTAGAGCGGGCCGGTCGGGCGCTGGCGGGTGCGTTGCAACGTTGCAACGTTGCAACGTGCGACGATGCGGGCGTGAGCGGGCGGGGGCTTCGGTCAGACACGGGGAAAAGCGGGGTGCGGAGCGGGCTTGCGAGCGGTACGGGGCGATGCGGATGAGCGGAGCGGGCGACCGGTCTGACCGAGAGCTCCTCTCGGTCGGGCACGGTGAACGGGGTGACGGCTGTGCAGAGCGGGGCGGGGGCTTGTTGCGGAGGCAGCGACCGGTCGGTGCGGGGGATTTGGGCCTGCTTCTTCGATCGTGCGGCAGTTGTTCGTCGCAACGTTGCGACGAATCGTCGCAACGTCAAATTTGAGTTTTGGAAGCGGCTAGGGTTATTTTCTTACGAAAATAGGTCTTCCTAAAGGTTGTTTATATAGTGTAGATGGGTTGACTAGGTCTAGGGCTAATCCTAAAGGGATTAGGAGTTTAAAATAATTTAAAATTCAAATCTCACCAACTCCAACTCACCCAAGGCTTAGGTGGGGCCCAAATGAGCTGGGAATTGGCCCAAAAATTATTTAAAACGTTTTAAACTCAAATAAATTTTCTTTGGCCGAAATTAATATAAAAATTAATTATTAAAAATATTATAAACCTTGTTAAAAATATAAAAGTGGTCAAATAAACTCCAAAAATTATAAAATAAATATCAGGGTGATCGAGATGACGAAAGTGAGCTAACTAAGAAGACGGATCTCAATTTCGACATCGGACGACGAAACTAAAATTAGAAACGTCTCCCGTCAAAAGTGAAAATCGCCACGTCTCATCGAGTAAGATTAAATTGTGGGAAAACGACTCGAGAAACGTCGTTCCAAAATAGTGCCACTATTTAATACTCTTAGAGACGTTCACAACGGCATATCACACGAAAGTGTTCACAAACAAACAAAGTCTAAAACAAACACGTGCACGGTCAAAAGCACGTGCACGAACAACGTACAACGAAAAGTGGTCGTTACATGGGTGATGGTTTTTGTGTAGGAGAAGTGTAATATTAGAGGGGATTATATAGGGTTTAAGTATCAATTAATTATTAAGAGTGCATTAACTATTTAGTCAAAGGAATTAATGCAAAGTTTTAGCTTTTTTCACAAAAAGTTAGAAGCTTAGACTAAACCTCTTTTATCAAAACATGTGAGGTTGCCGACGGTTTAAGGATTTAACTAGGTAATTTAGCTAAGTTAAAAGTGATTAGTGAAAAGTCATTATTACAATTTTGCAACGAAATTACAATTTTACCCCTGGGGTTAAATGACTCTGAAAAATTACGAAAATATAGCCACGGTTTCGTATCGTCACTAGGATCATGACTACTAGATCTATTTCACAGTTTGAGCTACGGAGGTACGAGTTTTGGGCCAAAACGTTTAGGATGCGGGTTTGCGGGTTCTCTATTGATTTGTCTTCGGAAAATTACGAAATTAATGTGGGAAGCACTAAATGATCTTAGAAGCTTATGGTAGAAGTTTGAAATCATTTTGATAACGTTTATATAGAAAAATAATTTTTACAGCTGTAACGTTAATAATTGAGTTTAAATAATTATACAAATTGTTTAGAGGTTTAGGATGGTACTCGTAAACCCTAAAATAGGCTATAACTATATTGGTTCTACAAAATATATTTTTATAAATGATTTAGAAACTATTTTGATATTCAACTCCTGACCAACCATTATAAACTATTTTTAGTTTAAGAAAATACGTTGAAAATGAGTATTGCTGAATATGGGTCATCACACAGCCCTCTCATATATATAGGAACCCTATAGGAACTTTCAAAAGCCAAGAAAACAGTCAAAAACTAAAAGCTGTAACTGCTAGTTTTGGTCTGAAACGTCAGCGACAGTCGGCTGATGAAAAAATGACAGTCGACTGTCCAACGGTTAAATAATTCCCAACGGCTATAATCTGAGCCATGACAGTCGACTGTAGAAGACTACAAGGTCGACTGTAAAACAGACAGTCGACTGTATATCCTTCATCAGGCGACTACTGCATGAGATGGAAACTAACAAAGAAGATGCACTCTTTCGCACGGTTTGCAGACAGGCAACTGATGGCCAATATACAGGCGACTGTCAAATGGACAGGCGACTGTAAATACTGAACCAGTCTGTCATGGCCTGTTTAGCTCTATACGGCGACTGATACGGTATCCCTCTACGCGCGAGTAGAGAGAGTATAATGAGTTGATAAGAGGTAATATGGCATGAATGTGGCTTGTGTCATTCATGTAATTTCGTGAAGAGTGTAGGGGCATTTTGGTCATTTGGCTACATGTGTGGAAGTGTGTGTGTAGAGTAAAAGTGGGTGTGTAAAGAAATGTCATACTTGTAAAATTTTGAAAGAGTGGGTTAGTGTGAGAGGGACTAGTGTGAAAAGGGATGGGTTTAATGGCACACCCGTAAATTCTCAGAAAGGCTAGGGGCAAAACGGTCTTTTTGACTAAAATTGCTGGGCGTACATACTTAAGTAGTGTGTATATAAAGTAATGGCAAACTTGTAAATACTTGGAAGTTGAGGGGTAATTTTGGAGGGGTATTAGGGTCATTTTAGCCATGCATGCTTATCCTAAGAAACTTCTAGGGCTAGATATTTCTTTGGAAAATTCTACTCTTTTCTTACACTTTCTTCTCTTTTCTTCTCTTTTCTAATTCCTCCCTCTTCTCCCCCAAGCTTGGCCGAAATTCCCCTCTTCCCTTTCCATTTCCTCAAGCTCCAAAACCCTAATTTCATCTCAAAAATTCAAGGAAACCCTAGGCTACTTGATTCGGAGTGAATATTGCATATTTAACTCCCCATTTAGCCCTATTTTGTGCTTATATAATGTCTAATTGGTCTCTAATACGTTCGTATTTTGTATATCATCATTTATTAGAGAAATCACCTTATTTGAGCACTAAACAGTATTTACTGAGTATTTCTGCACTTTTTCATAGCTAGATCTCGATCTCACGATTCAAACGACTATTTATTTGTATTTTTCTGAGATCTGTGCTAATTTCTGTGATTTATTGAATGCAGAATACCATTTAAATGGAGAAATACGGTCGAAAATACGCAAATACGCGCTGAAATACGATTTCTTATTCGACCAAAATGCGGGCCACGTGGCATATTATACGCCGTCCGATCTTCATCCGACAGCCTGCAGCCAAGAGCAGAACGCAACAAATACAGCGGTGACGTGGCCTCTCGTAGACCGTCGATCTACAATCCAGCGGCCAAGGATTATTAAATGATGCGGGCGACGTGGCGTGTTCACAGCCTCACAATCCCAGATCTAACGGACAGAATCAATCCCACGCGATACGGGAGCGGATCGAAGGCGGGAGATTTCCTCGTACACGCGTCGCCATCTCAGACAAGCTCCGCTTGATCGGACGGCTACGATGCGAAGAGCAGGAGCGATGAGGACTCAGCGTATGCTGCAATGTGGCGTAATGAAGGCCGTGCGATCTGCATCCAACTGTAACGAGTTCGATTCGAACTCGATTTTGAAGCGGGCGCGGCATCCGCATGGTGGACACGTGGCGGGATCTCATCAGATCCCACCTAGATCTAACGGCGGAGGACGTGAGCGATCAGCGGGTTCGGGTTTTGGAGCGGGTTTCGACCCGTTAAGCACAGTAAAACCCGCAATGCCCTATATAACGTATTTTCTAGGGTTTTTGAGGGTATTCTGGCGTATTTTGGGGCTTTTGGAGCGGCTACTGTGCGTTATTTTCCAGGGAAAAATTCTGATAAATTCCAGAGGCTATTCTTCTTATTTCCAGGGAGTTTTGGGTTCTATCTTGGATATTTGGTGACAAATTCTTGACTTTATACCCCGTATTTGGTGCTTTTTCATTTTATTTCGTTGTTTGAACGATGTATTTATATATGAAATCTGATTTTTCTTGCACCATGCATGGCTAATCTCCTTGTGCTATGGTTGGGATGTAATTAGGAGTATTTAATCGATTAATTTCATGTCTTTAGCCTTATTATCATTTCAAAATTGCTTGTAACGTTGATTTCTACAACGTATTTGTTGGGTATTGCTTATTGTCGATATTATTTATGTTCCCTACGGCTAGGCCCTGATAATGCTAGCTAATTCAAGTTCTCTAATCTGAACTTATCGTTGCGTTTAATGGTCAATGGAAACAATGTTGCTAGTAATACGTATACGGCTATTTTGACTAGTTTTTATCGATTCATCTTCCGATGTCTTCACGCCTTGACCGGGTGAAGCGTTGTGTGATATTGAAAGACATGATATTTCAGCGATTGTAAACTCCTAATGAAATCACAACCGTAGCACATTCATCTCATTTAGGGTGTCGTAATCATTGATTTTGATATCTTTTCACCCTATTTGAATTGTATAATTGCGTATTTTGTCAATTTCTATATATATCTTGTTTGGGTATGTTATACGGAGACGCGTGCATGCTTGAATCGAATCTGATCTTTGCGGACTTATTCGAGATGCGTGTTTATTTTCCTTAAGAAATTGACATTATACTTGATTGATTCTTTGGCACATTTTTATACGCTTGATCGCTATACTTTCCGACGTTCTCGTGCCCTGACCGGACGAAACGTTGAGTTATAAAAAAGTTATTAACAATCATTGATTATGCACACCCTAACGAATTCATACTGGAGTCACCGTAAATATCGTAGGATTTTCTTTTCTTATTTTAAACTCTTGATCCTATATCCTTATATTTTTAGGTGGTTGGTTATTATCGTATTATTACTTTTTACAAACTGAAGTTCGTAGTTTTGCAGGTCAGTTGTCCCGTGGATTCGATACCTGGACTCACCAGGATATTACTTGTTCGATCTCCTGGCTTGGGAGTAGTGCTCACATCATTTGAGACGAGGCAAATTTTTGGCGCCGTTGCCGGGGATAACAGTACTTGCGAAGCTACAATTTCAGTTCGTTTGGAGGAACATTCGGTGAGATCCTTCCATCTTATATTTTAGGATTTTTATTACTTTTTTAATATTTTTCTTTAAAAAAAATTTCAAAAAAATGGAGTATGCGGAATCGATGGAGGATATTGAGTTTATAAAATACATGAATTTTTATCGCACAAACAATGAGTATGATGCAGAGTACGATATTGCACACAAACATATGAAGAAGAAGCTCAAGATCGTTGGTTTTAATCAGACTGATTGTGAAACTTTCTTTCAGGCCTGGAGGAGGTTCACAGACATAATATCAAGCTATCCGCAGCATGGGTTTACAAAGAAAGAGCTTATGGAGTCCTTCCTAGGTGAACTACGACCACAGCTGTAGGAATTCTTGGGAGGCATGACGCCGAAGAGGCGTGGAATTACAGGGAGTCTTTAAAAGAGAATGAAAAAATCATGAAAGAGGCTTCAGAGTGCGAATCAACGGAGCCTTCATGCCTTGATCAAGGGGAGCAAAGCGTAGACGTACCTTTACAACACTTGAAAGAGGAAGTTCAATTGCTCATTCAGACACAGGAGGCTACATCCCATCAATTCCAAGAAAACTTCCTTACTCGGAGTCGGCAGATTCAGAAATCCATTGAAAATCTTACTCTGATTGTCACTTGCTTAGAATAAAGTAATTCTTTTGAAATTCAATTTCCAAAATCTAATTTGAGTTCATCTTCTATTGCAGGTACATCGAGTGAGCCAAGTTACGATGAGGACACGAATAAAAATATCGACATGGCAGGAAGTATGTGCAAAAGCGAGGACGAGCTAGCAATTTTGGATGAACAAGAGGAGGAGACAGCTAGAGACACGGGTTTAGAGATTATCGCTATGGAGCCCAAACCATTCCCTCCCCCGGTTTTTTCCCTAAATCATTTACCCCTCTCTCCATTGACTGAGCATCATACCGAGAGTAGTGCATATCCTTCAGGGAGTAGTCGTCAACATGCTTTAATTTATCTCACTTACTTTGATGACTACATATGGAATATTTTTGTTGAAAGGAATTTTAAATTAATTTGGACTGACATAACTCATCTCTTGCAGGACATTGGTATACAGCTTATAGAGATGCTTGGAGTTGTGTTGCTGGGGTCCAAATTAGTTTTTGGAGGAAGAATAATCGCCGAGGAGCGCGAGGAGCAAATTGAACAACTTCCTCCACCATCAAAGATTCATGATCCGCCATTTGACCACGGTGTGTTCTTTCCAGTAGTGTAGATTTTATATGCTTTCTAGGTTGATTGCTTGAATAAACTCGTACACTCTTCGACATTGAGGAAAATGTCCATCTTTATTTGGGGTGTGTGTATGAGACCTTAGGATTTTTTTTAAAAAAAACAAGGCAAAAGATAAGAATTATCCACCAATCTCATCATTTTAAACTCCTCATTATACCACAAATGTTGCTTTATGCGCGTTACGCGGAACTAATAATCGAAAAGAAATGGTGAACAAACTAAGCAACCTCAATACCCACGATTTGAACGATCTTTTTGAGATGCAAATTTCTTGAAAATGAGAAGACTAGAATATAATGACATGTTATATTTTCGCTTGCGCAAAACGATGCTTGCATGTTCTTTATTCAAACTAAATTAGAGAAAATTTCATGTGATTGATCTTGTGCATTGATTGTGTATATTGATGATCAGGATCATGTTGGAAAGCATGTTATTGAGCCATGCCATAAGCGATTGATAGAATTTATTGCTTTTATTAATCATTCGACCTTATCGCTCTTTTTGCTAGGGACTAGCAAATCGCCAAAAACTTGCCTAGTCTCAAATGATGTGAGCACTGCTCCCAAGCGCAGGAGATCGAACAAGTAATATCCTGGTGAGTCCAGGTATTGAATCCACGGAACAACTGACCTGCAAAACTACGAACTTTGGTTTGTAAAGAGTAATAATACGATAATAACCAACCACATATCAAGTATAAAGAGTTTAGAATAACAACAGAAAATCCTACGATATTTACGGTGACTTCGGTATGGGGTACAAGTATGAAGAGTATGTGTTGGGTATGATTTCGTTAGGGTGTATGCAATCAATGATTATCAATACCTTTTCTATAACTCAACGTTTCATCCGGTCAGGGCACAAGAACATCGGAAAGTATGGCGATCAAGCACATAAAAATATGCCAAAGGGTTAATCACGTATAACGTCAATTTCATAAAGAAAATAAACACGCATCACGAATAAGTCCGCAAAGATCACATTCGATTCAAGCATGCACACGTCTCTGTATAACATACCCAAACAATATTTAACTAGAAATTGACAAAATACGTGATTATACAATGCAAATAGGGCGAAAAGATATAGAAATCAATGTCACGCCCCGCTTCCCATTATACTTGGGGCGAGGACGTGAGCGGGCCCGCTTAGGTTGGATCGGTGAAGCTCGAACCCAATAAGCGTCTGTGAAAACACCTTTCGCAGGAACTTGCATGCAACTCAGAACAATAGAAATATTTAAGCCAACATCCAGATATAGTACACAATAATAAAAGGGCCCCAAGCATGGCCTACAAAGATAGCGATACAGATAAAGTGGGTACACACCCTACAAATCACAGCGGTGAAAATAAATAACTGCAGCGGTGATAATTCAGCAACTAGTCCACGGTAGGGTGGACTTCAGGATCAGCAGAATCCTGGTCTATTGGATCACTCTGATCCAGCAACTCGTCCTCCAGATAACCTGTCTCGTAACCTGACATACATTCAAACAACATGAATGTATGTCAGCAAGGGTCTGCAAGTAGATGTCAGATGACCCAAGGCAAGATATATATAAGAAGTTATATATATGGCAGTTTTACAGCAGTTAAAGGAATTTACACTAGCATGTATTTCAATGAACTGAAGCAGTTAAAACAATTATGAAAAGTTACACTAGCATGGTAGTTAAAGCAATAAGTTACATTAGCATGGCATTTCAGTTGTAAAAATTAACATGGCAGTTGAGCAATGTAACATTAGTCTGTAATTAACTTTCGTTTTCAATTATTTAACTGTGTGTGCAAATCCGTGAATAAGATTCCCGCCGTTAGACGAATAGTAAATAAATACACCTTCAAGTGCCCCCGAAGGCGATCCGTTTACTACCGGCTAGTGCCCGGGAACCAACCCCACCCACGTGTATTTCCTGAATCACGTTCAAGGATGCTAATCCGTCATATACTGAAACACGAGTCCAGACTAGTCGCATGTGACGTAATCACATGTGACCGACGAGATTAACTAATAGCCAACGGCAGGTAACATCTGATAGCCAACAGCAACTGGTAGCCAACGGCATGGTAACATCGGTAGCCAACGGCATGTAACATCGGTAGCCAACGGCATGTAACATCGGTAGCCAACGGCATGTAACATCGGTAGCCACGGCATTTAACTACGAGAGCCAACGGCATTTAACATTCTATAAGTATCAACAGTTCTAAAATTAACCATACATGTCTAGAAACATTACCATTCACAAAGTGTGTACATTTTGATTGTTTAGGGATCCACACACACGCACACGAGTTTAACTCTAGCATTTCTAAAAAGTGTGTATGTGTCAGCAATTAAGTGTACAACATCAGATATCACAAAAACATAAAATAACTGCACGCTTGCCTGACTGGGACAGTTTAGGTTGTCCGAGTAACTGTAGGAAAGTTCGCGTCGTATCTGCGTCATTAAATAATAACATTTATTATAATGAGTAAAAGTGATGAATTGGGAATTAACGAAATTTGATCAGAAAGTTAATTATTCTTGTTATTGTTCTAAGATAATGTATATCGAATTATATGTCGTTGGATCACATTTTGATGGGTACTACGTTACGTTGATGTCGGTTCTCTGTTTTGGTTAAGCACATTAATGTATTAGATCTAACACGAGATAAGCACAATATTAAGTTATTCTCTGAACTGGGTTTGTCTAATTTTGTTGGGGTCTTTGGCTAGGGTGGTGTTTATATTGGGTTACAATAACATGATACGTCTCATTTTATTCTAGTTTTATTACACAAAAATCATTTACAAAGTTAATACATGCTGAAATAATCATTAACATTTAAATAACACTAATTAGCAACTAAGTAACATTAACTAAGTTAATCTTGTGGTTTATCATGGTATTAAATATCACACCTACTACACCCACTATTACTAAGTTTGACTAAGGGTAAGTACAAAATAATATGTTATTATCCTTTCTCTTTAACTCTTTTCTTATCTTTCTTACTGTCCTTCTTTCTCTTCTCTCTCTTATTCTTTAATCCCTCTCCCTTCTCATTCTGTCACTCTGTCTCCCTTTCTCAGTTCCTTTTTTTATTTTATTTTCGTTTATAGCAGCAAGTATTCACGCAACCAAAGGGGGAGGAGCTCACCACGCGAGAGGGAAGAGGGGCTCACGGCCGGCGGCTGCGCTAGGCTCCGGCGACGGCGGCGGTTTCCGGCCGGCGGGCGGCTCCTGTGCAGGCGGCGTGCGGATGGTGGAGGAGGGGGCCGGCCAAGGAGAGGGGAGGAGAAAGGAAGATGAAGAGGAAGGAAGAAGATTTTGGGTTTGGCTTATTTGTAGAAATCTGAAATTGGTATAGGTTTTTGATTGAGTTTTGATTTCTGGAATTGTTAGAAAGGGGTTTGGATCTGAAACAAATTTCAGATTTGGTGTTGTTTAATTTCATATCTAGGGTTTGATTTTGCTTTGATTCTGAAGTTTGAATCTGATATTGGTTGTTTTGATTTGGGTTTTGTTTGGGAAATTTGGCCTGATTGGGTTGAGGATTTGCAGAAGAGGATGAAACTTGCAAGAAGATGAGTTGTCTGATGGGGTTTGTTCTTGCCTGAGGGATGTGGGATTGATTGTTGCTGGTTGATCTTGAGGATGGTGAACAGATTTGGGAAATGTTTGCTGGAGTTGGGTTTGATGAATTTTGCAGAGAAGAGGAATTGTTTATGGTTTGGTTGTTTGCAGGTTTCGTTTGCAGGAGGAAGGAGAATTTGTTAGGTTGCCTTAAGAAGCAATTTGGCAGAGACAATTTTAATGTGTTGAGGTTTGTGATTAGGATGGTTTTAATGATGCTTTGTTGACTTAAAGGAAAAAGTATACGTGTTGCAATTCCTCTCTTCGTTTTGATAAAATATTCCTAAACGTGCAGAGATGATAATTAAGATTAATTAATGGGTGTTTGTTGACTATACGGGGTGGATGCATCTGGCTAGGTTATCAACATATTACACTTCCCTTTATCATTCGAAGAAAGAGTAGGGAACAGCTTCAATGTGTGTATGTTTTGGATTAGGACTGATTTCATTAAGTTTGTTGACTTAAGCTAGAGGATTCATCTGGCTACGAATTGATTTCATCCATATCACAAAACGTGAACGACTAAGATTAGTTAAGTGTTAAATGTAATTAATAATATACCAAATGTGATTAGTAAAATAACAAAAACTAATTAGTAAAATAATTAAACCAAAGTTCTTAATTAAACGTGATGGTTAATTAACGACGATACGGTAAAGACGGAAAAACAGAGTCGCGTACGCGTAACAAGAAACGTACGGATGAAAAGTCAACCAGACGACTAAAAGGAAATACCGGTACACATGAACTAAAGCACGGCTAAAAATACCGGTCGTTACATTCTACCCACCTTAAGAAAATTCCGTCCTCGGAATTCTTATCAATTAAGGAGCAGAAAATAAATATGGATAACGCTCGCGTATCTCATCTTCCCACTCCCAGGTAGATTCTCCTGGCGAGTCGCGACGCCACATTACTCTGACTAGATCAACAGTCTTGGTCCTGAAGACTTTCTGACGTCGATCTAAGATCTCCACTGGTTGCTGTTCGTACGTCAGATCTGGTCGAACTGTTATCTCTGAGTAGTCCACAGCGTGTGAGGGATCGCTAATATAACGACGCTGCTGGGACACATGAAAGACATCATGTACTCCCACTAAAGACGGTGGTAGTGCTAAGCGATAAGCTACCTCTCCAACTCGCTCTAGCACATCAAAAGGTCCAATATATCTCGGACTAAGCTTGCCTCGCTTCCCAAAGCGAATCACTCCTCGATTCGGTGAGATCTTCAGAAACACATGATCTCCTGGCTGAAACTCCAGTGGACGCCGTTTAGCATCTGCCCAATGCTTGTAATGGTCCTGAGCGATCCGAAGCTTGTCTCTGATATCACGCACAACATCCACAGCTTCAACTATCATCTCTGGTCCCAACAGTTCTCTATCACCAACGTCATCCCAACTCAGCGGGGATCGACATTTCCTTCCATAGAGAGCCGCAAATGGCGCCATGCCAATGCTCGACTGGTAGATGTTGTTGTAGGATAATTCCACCAGATGTAGATGATCTTCCCACGAACCCTTGAGATCCAACATACAAGCTCTCAACATGTCCTCCAATATCTGGATAGTGCGCTCCGACTGTCCATCAGTTTGCGGGTGATATGCAATACTGAATTTCAGACTGGTTCCCAGATTCGTCTGCAAACTCTTCCAGAATTGAGATGTGAATCTCGTGTCTCGGTCTGAGACGATACTCACGGGAACTCCATGTAATCGCACAATCTCCTGCACGATTATCGATCACATCACGACGTATACGAGAAAGAAGCTATAAAGGTATAAGAAAGGTATTTACCTCCATATACTTCTTCGCAAGTATCTCTGTAGCTTGTCCTACTCGGAAAGGTATGAAATGCACAGACTTGGTTAATCGGTCAACGATAACCCAAATCGCGTCATTTTGCTTGGTGCTCCGAGGTAGTCCAGTTACGAAATCCATGGTGATGTGCTGCCACTTCCATTCCGAAATCGGCAGAGGTTGAAGTAATCCAGCAATGCGATGGTGTTCAGCCTTCACCTGCTGACACACAAGACATTTGGCAACGCTACGGGCTACGCTCCTCTTCATACCGTGCCACCAAAAATTCAGACGGAGATCCTTGTACATCTTGGTACCGCCAGGATGAATGGAATAGGGAGAGCTATGAGCTTCATTCATCAGCTCATCTCTGATATCACCAGAAGGTACGCAGATCCTAATGCCGTATCTCAAGGAACTATCCTCATGAATGATAAAGTCTGTCCGAAGTCTAGCTTCAACTTGTTCTCAAATCTTCTGCAGTTTAGCATCTCCAGACTGTGCAGCTTTGATCCGATCCACTATTGTCGACTGAATCTGCATATTCATCAACGAAGTTGTGACTCCAGGTAATACAACCTCTGTGCTTATTCCACACAGATCCTGTTGTAACCTCCACTGAACTGTGAGGGTCATAACCGCTAGAAGTCTGCTCAAAGCGTCAGGTACAATATTAACCTTCCCTGGATGATACTGAAGGTCGATGTCGTAATCAGCCATCAGCTCTAACCACCTGCGCTGTCTCATATTCAATTCCTTCTGAGTAAAAATATATTTCAAACTTTTGTGATCAGTGAAAATCTTCACTTTCTCACTCAGTAAGAAATGTCTCCAAATCTTCAAAGCGAAGATAACAGCGGCTAACTCCAAGTCGTGAGTCGGGTAATTCTTCTCGTGAATCTTCAACTGTCGAGAAGCATAAGCGACTACATGACCGTGCTGATGTAGAACACATCCAAGACCTTTGCCCGAAGCATCGCAAAAGATCTCGAATCCTCCAGTCCTATCTGGAATAGTCAGAACTGGTGCAGATGTCAACTTTGCTTTCAAAGTCCCAAATGCTTACTCGCAAGTGTCTGACCAAACATACTTGACGTCCTTCCTCGTCAGTCGAGTCATGGGCTCTGCTATCCTCGAGAAATCATGAATGAATCGACGGTAGTATCCCGCCAATCCTAGGAAACTCCGGATATCTGATGCTGACCGAGGAGTAGGCCAATTCCTGACTGATGTAACCTTCTCTGGGTCAACTGAGATACCTTCGCCTGATACTACATGTCCAAGAAATGCAATCTGGTCTAACCAGAACTCGCATTTGCTGTACTTGGCATACAACTGATGACGACGAAGCGTCTCCAACACCATCCGTAGATGCTCGGCATGCTCTTCCTCGCTCTTCGAATAGACCAATATGTCATCAATGAATATCACTATGAATTTATCCAGAAAATCATAGAATATGATATTCATGAGATTCATGAATACTGCAGGAGCGTTGGTCACACCGAATGGCATGACAACGAACTCGTAGTGTCCATACTTGGTCCGAAAAGCTGTCTTGTAGACATCCTCATTCTTGACCTTCACCTGATGATATCCACTCCTGAGGTCCAACTTCGAGAAAACTCGTGATCCACCGAGTTGATCGAAGATGTCATCAATGCAAGGTAACGGGTACTTATTCTTCACAGTAACATTGTTCAGCTCCCGATAATCCACGCACATCCGTCTCGATCCATCCTTCTTCTTGACCAGTAATACAGGTGCACCCCAGGGAGACACGCTGGGATGAATGAATCCTTTCTGCAGCAGATCATCCAACTGTTTCCGTAGCTCTTCGAGTTCTGCTGGAGACATACGATAAGGAACCTTTGAGATTGGTTGAGTATTTGGCATCAGATCAATATTGAACTCCAAAGCTCGATCAGGCGGCAATCCAGAAATATCTTCTGTAAATACATCTTCGAAGTCTCGAACCACTGCAGGCTTCTTCGGTTCGACTTGTATAGATGCGAGGATCGCTTCGTTCGGCTGAGCCCGAAATCTGATAGGCTCGAGCGAACGACTACCGCTGATAAATTCGAACACAGGATGGTCAGGAATTTCGAATACTACTTTCTTCTTGTGACAGTCGATAGTAGCATAGAAAGTCCCTAACCAGTCCATGCCGAGAATAGCATCAAAGTTGGATGTATCCAAGACCATGAAGTCTGCATAAAGTTCATGTCCGTAAATGACTAAGGGGCAGGATTTGCATCCCAAGGTAACACTCACTACACCACCTCCGGTTGTGATATTCCATCTCTTGGGAAGTGGGTAGGTAGGGATCGAGTGTTTAACTACGAACTTCTGGGATATAACACACAGGGAAGCTCCGGAATCAAATAAAGTCAGAGCTAGGTGGGAGGCCACTAAGATAATACCTAAGACGAAAATATTATACTTAGCAAAGGAAACCTAACTAACAAGCATTAATATATGGTAAAAGATAAATACTAGGTATAAATGTTACCTGTGATCACGTCATCCTCAGTCTCAGCTTCCGCAGCTGTCATCGTGAACGCCTGGCGCTTCGGCTGATGGACCTACTGATAAGCTCGATCCTGAGGGATCAGAGGTGGTCCACGCTGGGCAGGTCCGGGTGCTCCTCGCTGAACAGGTGCAGGTACTGCACGCTGAACAGGTGCAGGTACTGCACGCTGAACAGGTGCAGGTACTCCAGTAGGTGGTCGACGGTCCTTGCCGTGAGGGCAGTCTCTCGCAGCATGTGCGGGTGATCCGCATACCAGACATTGGTTCAGCATCCTCCTGCAATCTTTCTTCTGGTGTCCAGTCCTGCCGCAAAAGTATCAAGTCAAATGCGATCGATCGGTAGAAGTGGATGGCCTCTTGAACGGTGTAGTCTGCGGAGGTCGAAAGTTTCCTCTGGGCACCATCCTAGGCGGCTCCATGGGACGCTTGCCTCCTCCAGCTGAAGGTCCCTCGGGGAGTTTATCTACCAGCTCATGCTCACATGCACAATCCAGAACGTCCTGAAGTGTCGTCGGTCTCGATGAAGTCATCGAGGCTTGGACCTTACGATTCAGACCCTTGCGAAACTGAAACACACAATCCTCAGGGTCTTCTACCATATGAGGTGCAAAACGGCTAAGCATGGCAAACTCAGCCTCATACTCATCCACAGTCATATCTCCTTGGACCAGGTTAGCGAAACGTTGTTGAAGCTCTCTCTTGGCTGCCTTGGGAAAGTATTTAGCATCGAATCTTTCCCTAAACATACCCCAAGAGATCGGTCTGATCAGACGTTTCTCCTCCAGTTGCCACCAGCTCCTGGCATTGTCTGTCAGCTGTAGTTTCGCCACGTCAACCCATCCAGCCTGTGGGATACGTACAACACTCAGCTTATCTTCAGTCGCTTGAACCCATTCATCAGCTCCTAGAGGCCCTTCTTTTCCAGAGAAGCTCTTGACTGCAATTCATGAAATTGTCTGACTCCTGGTTCAGCTCGAGGGGGGTGGCGGTGGTGCATTCTGAGCAGGTTGTTGTCCTTGCTGAATCAGCTGTTGCTGGACTTCCAGCATTCCCCTGATAACTTCGAGGACTACATTGATATCAGCACTTTCGTTAGCTGCATTATCGGTCCCATTTCCATTTCTGGTGTGGTGTCCTCCTGCCATGCTGAGAAACGAACTTGGTTAAGTTGTGTACGAGATACATCTAGACGTTTTCGGCCATTGATAGTATTTCCATTGTCCTGAAGTTTTGCTAATGCATGACCTGCATGGGCCACCACAAAAACCTGTCACGCCCCGCTTCCCATTATACTTGGGGCGAGGACGTGAGCGGGCCCGCTTAGGTTGGAGCGGTGAAGCTCGAACCCAATAAGCGTCTGTGAAAACACCTTTCACAGGAACTTGCATGCAACACAGAACAATAGAAATATTTAAACCAACATCCAGATATAGTACACAATAATAAAAGGGCCCCAAGCATGGCCTACAAAGATAGCAATACAGATAAAGTGGGTACACACCCTACAAATCACAGCGGTGAAAATAAATAACTGCAGCGGTGATAATTCAGCAACTAGTCCACGGTAGGGTGGACTTCAGGATCAGCAGAATACTGGTCTATTGGATCACTCTGATCCAGCAACTCGTCCTCCAGATAACCTGTCTCGTAACCTGACATACATTCAAACAACATGAATGTATGTCAGCAAGGGTCTGCAAGTAGATGTCAGATGACCCAAGGCAAGATATATATAAGAAGTTATATATATGGCAGTTTTACAGCAGTTAAAGGAATTTACACTAGCATGTATTTCAATGAACTGAAGCAGTTAAAACAATTATGAAAAGTTACACTAGCATGGTAGTTAAAGCAACAAGTTACATTACCATGGCATTTCAGTTGTAAAAATTAACATGGCAGTTGAGCAATGTAACATTAGTCTGTAATTAACTTTCTTTTTCAATTATTTAACTGTGTGTGCAAATCCGTGAATAAGATTCCCGCCGTTAGACGAATAGTAAATAAATACACCTTCAAGTGCCCCCGAAGGCGATCCGTTTACTACCGGCTAGTGTCCGGGAACCAACCCCACCCACGTGTATTTCCTGAATCACGTGCCAGGATGCTAATCCGTCATATACTGAAACACGAGTCCAGACTAGTCGCATGTGACGTAATCACATGAGACCGACGAGATTAACTAATAGTCAACGGCAAGTAACATCTGATAGCCAACGGCAACTGGTAGCCAACGGCATGGTAACATCGGTAGCCAACGGCATGTAACATCGGTAGCCAACGGCATGTAACATCGGTAGCCAACGTCATTTAACTACGAGAGCCAACGGCATTTAACATTCTATAAGTATCAACAGTTCTAAAATTAACCATACATGTCTAGAAACATTACCATTCACAAAGTGTGTACATTTTGATTGTTTAGGGATCCACACACACGCACACGAGTTTAACTCTAGCATTTCTAAAAAGTGTGTATGTGTCAGCAATTAAGTGTACAACATCAGATATCACAAAAACATAAAATAACTGCACGCTTGCCTGACTGGGACAGTTTAGGTTGTCCGAGTAACGGTAGGAAAGTTCGCGTCGTATCTGCGTCATTAAATAATAACATTTATTATAATGAGTAAAAGTGATGAATTGGGAATTAACGAAATTTGATCAGAAAGTTAATTATTCTTGTTATTGTTCTAAGATAATGTATATCGAATTATATGTCGTTGGATCACATTTTGATGGGTACTACGTTACGTTGATGTCGGTTCTCTGTTTTGGTTAAGCACATTAATGTATTAGATCTAACACGAGATAAGCACAATATTAAGTTATTCTCTGAACTGGGTTTGTCTAATTTTGTTGGGGTCTTTGGCTAGGGTGGTGTTTATATTGGGTTACAATAACATGATACGTCTCATTTTATTCTAGTTTTATTACACAAAAATCATTTACAAAGTTAATACATGTTGAAATAATCATTAACATTTAAATAACACTAATTAGCAACTAAGTAACATTAACTAAGTTAATCTTGTGGTTTATCATGGTATTAAATATCACACCTACTCAACCCACTATTACTAAGTTTGACTAAGCGTAAGTACAAAATAATATGTTATTATCCTTTCTCTTTAACTCTTTTCTTATCTTTCTTACTGTCCTTCTTTCTCTTCTCTCTCTTATTCTTTAATCCCTCTCCCTTCTCATTCTGTCACTCTGTCTCTCTTTCTCAGTTCCTTTTTTTTATTTTCGTTTACAGCAGCAAGTATTCACGCAACCAAAGGGGGAGGAGCTCACCACGCGAGAGGGAAGAGGGGCTCACGGCCGGCGGCTGCGCTAGGCTCCGGCGACGGCGGCGGTTTCCGGCCGGCGGGCGGCTCCTGTGCAGGCGGCGCGCGGATGGTGGAGGAGGGGGCCGGCCAAGGAGAGGGGAGGAGAAAGGAAGAAGAAGAGGAAGGAAGAAGATTTTGGGTTTGGCTTATTTGTAGAAATCTGAAATTGGTATAGGTTTTTGATTAAGTTTTGATTTCTGGAATTGTTAGAAAGGGGTTTGGATCTGAAACAAATTTCAGATTTGGTGTTGTTTAATTTCATATCTAGGGTTTGATTTTGCTTTGATTCTGAAGTTTGCATCTGATATTGGTTGTTTTGATTTGGGTTTTGTTTGGGAAATTTGGCCTGATTGGGTTGAGGATTTGCAGAAGAGGATGAAACTTGCAAGAAGATGAGTTGTCTGATGGGGTTTGTTCTTGCCTAAGGGATGTGGGCTTGATTGTTGCTGGTTGATCTTGAGGATGGTGAACAGATTTGGGAAATGTTTGCTGGAGTTGGGTTTGATGAATTTTGCTGAGAAGAGGAATTGTTTACGGTTTGGTTGTTTGCAGGTTTCGTTTGCAAGAGGAAGGAGAATTTGTTGGTTGGCTTAAGAAGCAATTTGGCAGAGACAATTTTAATGTGTTGAGGTTTGTGATTAGGATGGTTTTAATGATGCTTTGTTGACTTAAAGGAAAAAGTATCTGTGTTGCAATTCCTCTCTTCGTTTTGATAAAATATTCCTAAACGTGCAGAGATGATAATTAAGATTAATTAATGGGTGTTTGTTGACTATACGGGGTGGATGCATCTGGCTAGGTTATCAACATATTACACTTCCCTTTATCATTCGAAGAAAGAGCAGTGAACAGCTTCAATGTGTGTATGTTTTGGATTAGGACAGATTTCATTAAGTTTGTTGACTTAAGCTAGAGGATTCATCTGGCTACGAATTGATTTCATCCCTATCACAAAACGTGAACGATTAAGATTAGTTAAGTGTTAAATGTAATTAATAATATACCGAATGTGATTAGTAAAATAACAAAAACTAATTAGTAAAATAATTAAACCAAAGTTCTTAATTAAACGTGATGGTTAGTTAACGACGATACGGTAAAGACGGAAAAACAGAGTCGCATACGCGTAACAAGAAACGTACGGATGAAAAGTCAACCAGACGACTAAAAGGAAATACCGGTACACATGAACTAAAGCACAGCTAAAAATACTGGCCGTTACAATCAATAATTACGACACCCTAACTACGTCAACACCAACAAATATGAGATGGATGTGGTACGGTTGTGATTTCATTACGAGTTTATAATCGCTGAAATATCATGTCTTTTATATCACACAACGCTTCACCCGGTCAAGGCGTGAAGACGTCGGAAGATGAAACGATAAAAACTAATCAAAATAGCCGTATACGTATCACTAGCATCGTTGATTTCATTAGACAATAAACGCAATGATATGTTCAGATTAGAGAACATGAATTAGCTAGCCTTATCAGGGCCTAGCCGTAGGGAACATAAATAATATCGACAATAAGCAATACCCAACAAATACGTTGTAGAAACCAACGTTACGAACAATTTTGACTTGATAATAGGGCTAAAGACATGAAATTTCATGATTACATACTCCTAATTACATCACAACCATAGCACAAGGAGATTAGCCAATCATGGTGCAAGAAAAATCAGATTTCATCGATGAATACATCGTTCAAACACCGAAATACAATGAAAAAGCACCAAATACGAGGTATAAGTTCAAGAATTTGTCACCAAATCTCCAAGATAGAACCCAAAACTCCCTAGAAATAAGAAGAATAGCTTCTGGGATTTTTCAGAATTTTTCACTCGAGAAATACGCGCAGTAGCCCCTTCAAAAGCCCCAAAATACGCCAGAATACGCTCAAAAACCCTAGAAATACCTTAAATATAAATCATTGCAGGGTTTACTGTGCTATCGGGTTTGAAACCCGCTAAAAACCCCGAATCCACGACCGCTTCCAATCGTGCCTGTCCGATCTCGTGCGGGATCGCACAAGAATTGGACACGTGTCCCAGCGGATCTGCAACACAGCTTCGACCCACTCCGCTTCGCTCTCTAGTTCGGATCGAACTCGGAGAGTTCTCGTCCGTCCGATCTTGATCGCTTGGCCATTGCTTCTCCGCGTCGCCCGCTCTTCGTCTGTGCGTGTGGACCGTTGGATCGTAATCGGATGGCTATTAAATAGACACGTCGTCGACTTCGTTTGATAATGTCGGGATCGCTGGGGGCCGTGGGATCACGATCGAACGGGACTGGTTAGGCCACGTTGCCCCGCCGTTCGTTCAGAATTTGAATCCGCAACGGCTTGTTTTTGGCCGTTGGATCGGCGATCAACGGTGGAGATTCGACCGCGTCTCCACTTTGTTGTGGCACGTTGGATTTGGGCGGGAGCGTGCGTATTTACGCCGCGTGTTGCGCCAAGAGTCGTGTGCCGACGTATATACGTATGTTAAGCGTATTTCTTCAGTATTTCTTCAATTATATGGTATTCTGCATTCAAAAATTCATAGAAATTAGCACAGATCTCAGAAAAATACAAGTAAATAGTCGTTGGAATCGTGAGATCGAGACCAAGCCATAAAAAATATAAAAAGACAGAAATACTTACTAAAATTTATACTTTATGCACAAATCAATGGTTTACTCTAATAAATAATGATATACAAAATACGAACGTATTAGAGACCAATTGAGCATCATATGAGTACAAAATAGGGCTAATTGGAGGGTTAAATATGCAGTATTCAACCCAAATCACTACTTCAAGGAGAAAGAAAGATAAAAGGGAGAAAAAGAGAAGAGAAGAAGAAAGGAGCTCTTGGAGGTAGGATTCTAACCTAGGGTTATGGATTCTTATTTAGAGTTATGAGTATGTTATGATGGTATTTATAATGTTTATGATCTTGATTTCATGTTTTGTATGAGTAATAGACCCAAACGATCAAATTTTTCCTTGTTTTTCCTTAGCAAATCACCCTCTCCTGAAAAACAGAATTCTGTATGTGTGTTTATGCATCGATTCTGATTTCTGTAGTTGGAATCACTTTCTGAAAAAACTATGTAGCTGTAGATCTTGACGTCCTACCCCAAATTCATATAAAATTTGTCATATGTTGAGTTCTATAAGTAGGAGTAAAAATTCATTGTTTGCAAGATGTCTGAAATTCTGTCAAGCTGTACACAGTTCAGCAAAATAAGCACTATTACCTGCACACTCTATGGATTTTGCTGATCTTGGTCTTGTTGGAAACTTAACAAGTTTATCTAAAATTTCATCAGATTTCTCATATGTCGAAATTCTGGCTCCAATATGCTTAAAATTGGCTTTTAATACAGGTCCAGAAATCTGTCTGAAAAACAGATTTGATACACTTTACTCCATAATTCACTATAAATCATGTACTTAATATTTCTGCATGAAATTTTATGGGTGAACCCAGGACTATCATATCTCCAACTTGCATTCTTTGAGTTTTGTCAAATTCACAAGAGAAATGGGTTAAAAATGCTGCCTTTCTAGCTGTTCTTGCAATTTCAGTATGCTGGATGGTGTTGAGTGAAGTTGGAAATGTGTGATATTGCAAATTTTCACTCCAAATGCATGAATGATGTTGATGCATGTATGTAAGAGTAGTTATGCTATTGGTTACAAAAATTGATAATATGATTCTCTTCATTTATGTGGCGCTCATTATATGTTTGTTAAAATGCCTCAATGAACTTGAGATTGAAGGAACTTGGAAAATGGCATCTATAACTTGTGTGCCATGTATTACACATGAGAAATTGTGTATGTTAAATGAGGATTATGATATATGACATGTCAACTGGGGTGACTCGATCTGCTCTAAAGCGGGTGAGCATCCTAGTATTGGGATGGGAGGAAGTTTGAGTATAACTTAACTATAAGGGGCTGGACTGAGAAGTTGGGGAAAGTGATATGTGATACGTGATATTATTTTACCCACTCGCCTTTACCGGGAGTGGAGGGGACATACGGAGGTTGTGTTATTATGTGGAGCGCCTCACTCCTGCCAGGGACGGGGGAGCTGAGAGGCCCGGCGTACAGTGCACGTGTCCACTGCGTCGTGTGCTGTATTCACCCCAACTTTGGGGTGAAGTCCAGGCCCTTATCTTTGGGTGATACCCATGCTTCCAAAGAATCACTAACATCTGCAACTAATGAACTTTATATGTGTTGTCGTGCACACTTGTGTGTCGTACTCTTTAATTTAGTTGTTTGTACTCCTACTACCTTTACAATCATAACCCTAAATGATTTTCCACTACCCTAGTTAGTTTCCTACTGGGCACGTTTGACGTGCTCATTTTACTTTTCAGGTCATGAGCAGGTGACACCAGAGCAGGATCTCCCTCAGGAGATTCCTTAGACGTGAGTTGACTTGGGAGACCACTCTTTTGGGCTGTGTTGTGTAGTGTGAGTTGAGTCGAGTGGTGAGGGGGTTGTCTTTTGTAGCTATTATAAATGTTGGTGGTTGTAGCACTTCTCATGTATGTACTTGAGTCAGTTCACCTTGTACTTGATGATGGTGTGTGGTGCGCTCTTTGGTTATGTAATTCTGTGGTTATGTACTCTCTGTGATGGCAATATGTGTTGTTTCTTTCTTTTACATATCTGAGATGTATGATCCCAGCATTCGCAGTGGCCTGCTTATTGTGTTTCTCTATTCACGTTTGGTGTAATACCGCCGCTTGTCAGGCTCTATCCTCCCTTTCTCCCATGGTATAGAGTGCCATATCAGGTATTTGTGAGAATGGGGCATGACACAGTCGACTGACTATCAAACTGGGATGAAGCCCAGACAATGCGAGTTACGCACAGTCGACTGATGAACAAATCACAGGCGACTGTTGGAAGACATGCGACTGTAAATGTGTCGTTAGTCGACTGTTCCATCAGCTCAAGTATGAGTCAATAAATGATGACTTGAGCAGTGCACCACAGTCGACTGTAGAAGGCTCGACAGGCGACTGGAATCACCCAGTCGACCGTAAACCCTTCAGCAGGCGACTGTATGAGAGCTTGAGACTCCAAATGAGTCTTTGGGCAAGATGAACCTATTAGGTTGTCTATGATAATCCTAAGGCTCACTAAGATGGTTAAATGCATATGCATGAATGAGTAGACCATCTATCAAGGCATTACATCAAACCTAGACTCAAAAAGAGAGAAAGCAATAAATGAAATTACATGGATTACAATGCTTTCCTTAGATTCTATGGCTTTAATCTTGATGCCTTGATGCTCCCCATCATCTCCAAGCTTTGGCACACCTTGAGTCCAAGCTTTGCCCTCTCCACTTGATGTCCATCCTTACACCAAGTGTTTAGTCTCTAAAAATGATGTTCCTGTAAAGTAACTATGAGACTAAAACAAGAGAGTCATTAGCAACAACATAATGTTGTGATCATCATCAAAATAACATTGGTATGAAACACCAATACTCAACATATAATACTTAACAATTGGGGTGTGAGCCTGGTGTTATGGGCCTAGTATGAGATGGGTCCGATGCAAGACTATTATTAGAGGCTTAGTATGGGATGAGTCCCTAACAAATGGGCTAGTGTTAGATGCATAGTATGTGATGTGTCTCTTATAAATGGTATCGGATCTAACCCCATGCTACGACCCATGTTGCAGCAGACCTGGGGAAGGAGCGACCTAAGAGGGGGCAGCCTGGTATGGGCCAGAGTGTGCCACTTGGAGTTGTCACCCAAGGGGATGGCCGTCGTGGACGGCAGTTATCGGAAGCGTGGTAGTATGTGAAGATCCATTAGTCCTACATTGGAAGTAAAAAAGAAAAGAAAAAGTTTAAGTATTAAGGGGCCTCTCCATCTAATACCAATTGTTTTTGGGTTGTATGCTCAATAATACTTAACAATTTGGGTGTGAGCCCAGTGTAATGGGCCTAGTATGGGATGAGCCCGTATCAAGGTTATTGTTAAAGGCCTGGTATGGGATGAGTCTCTAACAAATGGGCTAGTGTTAGAGGCCTAGTATGGGATTGGTCTCTTAGACTTGCCGAACACAACGAAACTCTACTGCATTTTTGGCTTTTTGTTTGTAACGTCCTAATCAATACTTCCACATTTTATGTATCAAATTAGAGTATTTCTTTATCCAAAGTATTGTAATTACTTCTATGAATTTTTTGTGATTTTTCTTTTTTTATTTCTATATAAAAATAAACCTGTTAAACTCGTTTAGGTGAATACCAATTATCCAAAAATATATTTAAAATTTTAGAATTCAAAAATCAAATTCATTTAAAACTAAATTATGTTATGAAAATATTATCCAATATAGGAAGAGGAGTTTGTATCATACTCAAACATTGTATCCTACCATTGTATGAACTCTTCCTATTCCAATATAAATAAAGGTTTGGAGTCTTCCCCAGAAAGCACTTCACAACATGTTATCAGTACGATCTTCTTGAGAGATGTAACGGCCTGTTTTCTTCAACACAACTATTTGCGTGTTTAACCTATTTCCAAATTTTTTTGAACTATTTTATAATGGTTTGTTAGGAGTTTTAACTGATTTCAAAATTTTCGTATAAAATATTTTGGAGTACCAGACTAGTTATGAAGTATTTTAGTAAGATCGGATTTCATCAAATACCTCTAAAAGATCTGATAAAAATTCAGTTTCAGATATTGCTGTTTTGGCTCAATGAATTTATTTTCTATACAAACTTCTTCAAAACGTTTTCAAACATCTGCAGTAGCATCCTATGATCATTTAGGGCTCTCCACATTAATTTCGTAATTTTCTGATATCATTTCAACCTAGAACCAGCAAACCCGATTTCTAAACGTTTTGGCCTAAAACTAGTATCCCCGTAGCTCTAACCCTGAAACGGTCTTCGTATTCACGATCCTTGTGACGATACGATCCCGTGGATATGTTTTCGTAATTTTTCAGACATGTTTACTAGTAAGGGCAAAATCGTAATTTCGTTTTTTTTTGTATTTTTACTCATTACCAGTTTATTTACCCTACCTAATCACCTCTACCTAACCCTCCAACAACTTAGATGGGTGAACCCGTTTTCATCCAACAATCCCCTCTTCGTTCATCAGCAACCCCCCCCATCATTAACCCCATATATATGAACACATATCTATTGTTCCCAGGCACACACCCCATCTCTTGTTCGAAACCCCAACCCACAGACTCTTTATCTCTCTCTCGTTTCGTTTTCCCTCAACCCATGCCCGCACAAAAATATCCCCCCCCCCCCCCCCCCCCCCCGCTCTCAAAGTCTATCTCCCTCTCAAACTCTTTCCTCTCTCACCATCTCCCCGCGTTCGTCTCCCCCTCTCTCCCTACGGTCAACGTCGACCGCCGTGAGCCTCCGCTCCGTCCGCCGTGAAGCCCGCAGCCCGAACGTCGCCCACAGCCGCTCGCTACGACGTCGACAGAGCCGTCGGAGGCGCCTCTCCGCTCAGCTAGACCCGCCGCCGCTCCGACAGAGCTTCCCCTAGCCTCCGCCGTCCTCCGTCCGTTGCAGCAACGCCGACGACGACGTCCCTCAGCCCCGAAGCACGCACCGCCCTCCGTACGTGGTCGCTTCGCCTGAGAAGCTCCCGCCATGTCAACACAGCCGTGCTCCGCCCCCGGCTGCAGCTCCCCGCCACCGATCCGCCGTCAAGCCTCTCGTCGCCGTCGGCCTTCGAACGAAGGAGAACCACCCCCCTCCGTGCTGTCGACGAACGAAGGAGAACGAAGAGCAGGAGGTGATGATGGCAAAATCGTAAATATGATGATTCTTTCGTATTTTCAGTATATTATTGATTAATAATTGGCTATTATTGGTTTTAAAATCCATAACTTGAAGTATAGGGCCCGGAAAAATGTGAGACTAGCTCCAGAAAATCCGAAATAATATTCTGGACCCAATGGCGCTAGTTTCATCTCAATCGGACAATTAGTTTTTTCAGAATTAATTTTTAAGCCTAAATTTTAAATGCGTTACTTTCTTTTAAAAATCCGTAGCTCTTTATTTTTACATACACTAATATGTGATAAAAATATATGTTAAAGAAATCTTCGAGACGGTCATTTTGACACCTCATTTGCAACTTTCCGATGTAGATTGCACCCAGAATAAATTCCTGAATAAATACGTTACTAATTGAAAAATGGTTTTTAAATTGTTTTTGACCTTTTAAAAATTCTAAAAATTACTATAAGCCTCAGAAAAATATTCCCTCTTGCAGTAAAACTATTTTTATCATATATAGTCTATATAAAAATTTAGAAAGTTTTTCGACAACGTTTTAATCAGTTTATAAAATCAGAACGATCGAATTATTTAAATAGAAATGTAGCATTCTTTAACCAAGTATTTCTGTGTTTGCAGGTACCAATCCTCGTGCACCAGCTTCTCTAGCTCAAATCTCGTCTTGCCACGACAAGATCGAAATTAGTAAGTCACGACAGATTCTAAGTTTAGAAAACTAGTCTAATGTGCTTATATGAACCCGTTAACACTCCTATAGCCTCGAACGGCTATTTGACTTGAACCGAATAAGAGACCTAAACTAAAATGAAAGTAATCAACTAAAGATTACTTTGCCAACCACACTACCACGTGCTCAAAGCATGGAAGTAACACTTTTTGTGTTGGACGTGTATTTATCCTACTTTCTGGTTTTGAATGAGAAAGTCAACCAGTTGACTTGGTTGACTAAGAAACATGTGGAATATCATATGGAACATCGTGTGGAATATCTTGTGTGGAATATCTGATGGAACATCTCGTGGAACATCTTGTGGAACATCTCGAATAGATACACATCACTGGGGTTTGGGGTAACTCATTGTAGAGAGAGTGGGAGCTATGACCGGGGGTTCATCTACTTGCATGTCTGTGTCTACAAGGTCTGCCTGCGTCGGTAAAATTACAAGGTCTGCCTGCGTCGGCAAAACTACAAGGTCTGCATGCGTCGGCAAAACTACAAGGTCTGCCTGCGTCCAAAACTACAAGGCAAAATGGTCCCTGGCAATAGATGAACTTTATGGTTGCATATCATACTCTCCTACATGAGTCATGTAGTTACTTCAGCACAGTCACCTTTACTTTACGCATTACAGTCACCTTTACTTTACAGTACATGCACTTTACGTCCTTACCAGTTCAGTCACCGTACTTTACTTGTTGTACTTTCAGCTACAGCAGTAGCCTGTTACACATACGCTTTACTTTCTACACTTGTACAGACACTGCACCGTACTTTACTTTCACTTTGGTCTGCTTTGTCATACTTGTACAGTACCTCTCTTTCTTTATTTAGAATTGTTGTGACTTACCTACGGTTCCATCTCCGTGGCACCGCAGACGACGTACATATGGAGGCAGATGCTCTTGAGTTAATGGCGCCAGACTTCGACCATGAGACCGCAGCTTCCAGAGCTATTTTCAGTTGTGTACTTTTCTTCTGTTATGTATATCTGTTGGGACATTTTGTACGGTATGGATTGTAATAATTGGACACTATTTTGGGTATTTTTGTACATCTCTGCATCGTGGCTATTTTGATTTCACTGGTTAACTGCAGAACCTGCGCAATTATCAAATAAGTAACTGGCCCCCGAGAGCGGGTCGTTACAAGTTTGGTGGCCCACGCAGGTCCTCGCTAACTACCTCGTGAACAATATAGCAAGATCAGGATGTATAATATAAAATACTCAAATTGAACTCTCGAGTACTGGTTGTCTCGAGTGTTCACATGTATTGGATATACGGGTGAAGTGTTCTTATTACCCATCTTCCTTGATCTTCCTTGATCTTCCTTGATTCCCATCATCTTCCTTTGAACTCTTAACCCTTGCTTAGGAACTCTGTTCTATTCTTGGTTATACCCTCCCTAATAACCTCTTTTGCTAGCAGTTATAGTTATTTTTCATAGGTTGAACTATCTACCCAGTTCATCTCATCACCTTTCCTTCAGTTGATGATGGCACGCATTTAAGTGATAAGCTTCCTTCAATGGACCATGATCCGGTCAATGTGCTTGGCTAAGTTTGTTGGATCAACCTAGCTAGACTGGGTGCAAGTGATCCTGGCTTAGTCACTTCCCTGGCCGGGTCCGCTGGACCGCAAGGATGTGAATCTTGAGTAGTAACGCCGTCATCACTATCACCCTTTCTTTAGCTTGATGATCTTTCGATTGACCTTCTTAGTACTTTTCTACTTTTAGTTCGACTGAACTCTGGTTTATTTTAAGGAGGGTAGCATTCGATTTTCGATCACCAGGAGTTCGAATTCGACAACGGAAGCGAATCGAAGGACGCTCAGAAGTATTGGAGGATAGTGCTGGTGATTGGAGACGAGCCAAACCTGGCGTGTAAGTGTAGTCTGTTTGCATCTTTTGAGCTAGTGTTTCTCTTCTAGCCCCTACTTCTATCTTGTACCCGTCTTTTTCTCTCTAAGGGTTTGATTTCCCTTCCCATCAACCACCTTTCCCCCCCCCTCTTTAATTCGTTTGTCCGCTTCCCACCTCGAGCCCCGTTCCCGCCGAACACTACCCTACCTAACACCGACTTTCGGTGCCCCTCTCCCCATTTTTTTAAAAAACCCCTCTCCTTCCTCCCCAAGCCACCCCGTGGCTTTCCCTTTTCGCTCAGACATCGCCCCCTCCCCCTCCCGGCCTCTTCCCCAAGCGAGCTCGATCGGACCTTGCATCGCCGCTCCGATCTCCGATCCGCCGGCCTCACCCGAAGATCCGCCAGCTTCCGCTTCGCTCCATCCCGGAGGCCCTCCCCACCATGGATCGACAGCTAGTCGCAGCGCTCGCCGCCGTGGATCGCCAGCCGCCGATGGCCCACCAACGACCTTGGAGTCTGTTGGGCTTAGTGGCAGCCCTCACCGTCGCCCTCGCTATTGCCGTGTGGTCGGGATATTGGGAACCCGCCGCCCTTGGTATCATTGGGAGCTCCTTTTTCTGGTTCTTCCCCATTGAGCTGCCCAGCTTCGAGTGCTTCTTAGGGGTGCTCCTTAGTGCTTGTAGGTTCCTGAGTTTTTGGTCGTTGAACTGCTTAGGGCTGATGGTGTTTACCGTAGATATCGACCAATGGTGTTGGGAAGGAGTATCCTTAGGATTGGGTATTGGCATACTTTTGGGCTTAGGCGTTGAAGTTGGATGTCGGTCTTGTGCTCGGATTTGGGAGACGGCTAGGATGTTGGTTTCTTGTTGGATGTTATGGAGACTGCTGGGACAAGTGGTGGTGATGATCTTGACCCTCGAGAGTTGGCCTTATACTTGCCTGTATGTGTTGATCTGGGTACTGACTTGCAATCTGGTAGCGTGGCAGATGAAGTCCTTTGTGTTCGGCTGGTTAAGTTGTAACCGTAAGGATGCACTAGGTTTATCCCTTACGTTTATGTATGCTATGGCGATGATTTACATGATTGAGACCATGTAATCATCATTTATAGACGTTCTGTCCTTCTCTTTGGTGTGCTTGCTTCTGACTTGTCACCTTATGTCCCAAGTTCGAACGGATGTCATCATCATCAGAACTATCATTTTCATGTAGTGCCATTATCTCGTATTTTGGCTATTTGATAAATCGGAAGCAGCTATGGTGATAATATATATTAGTAACATCCATTATTTCTTATCACATTATATTTCATTTACAAACCGATTTACAAAAAATACTATCTTTTCTATCATTTATTTGTTTGAGCTTCTTCATAAAATCAATTATTTTCAAAAGAGATTTTTAAATTCCGAGGACGGAATTATTTTTAAGGAGGGTAGGAAGTAACGGCCTGTTTTCTTCAACACAACTATTTGCGTGTTTAACCTATTTCCAAATTTTTTTTGAACTATTTTATAATGGTTTGTTAGGAGTTTTAACTGATTTCAAAAATTTCGTATAAAATATTTTGGAGTACCAGACTAGTTATGAAGTATTTTAGTAAGATCGGATTTCATCGAACACCTCTAAAAGATCTGATAAAAATTCAGTTTCAGATGTTGCTGTTTTGGCTCAATGAATTTATTTTCTATACAAACTTCTTCAAAACATTTTCAAACTTCTGCAGTAGCATCCTATGATCATTTAGGGCTCTCCACATTAATTTCGTAATTTTCTGATATCATTTCAACCTAGAACCCGCAAACCCGCTTTCTAAACGTTTTGGCCAAAAACTAGTATCCCCGTAGCTCTAACCCTGAAACGGTCTTCGTATTCACGATCCTCGTGACGATACAATCCCGTGGATATGTTTTCGTAATTTTTCGGACATGTTTGCTAGTAAGGGCAAAATCGTAATTTCGTTTTTTGTATTTTTACTAATTACCTGTTTATTTACCCTACCTAATCACCTCTACCTAACCCTCCAACAACTTAGATGGGTGAACTCGTTTTCATCCAACAATCCCCTCTTCGTTCATCAGCAACCCCCCCCACCATCATTAACCCCATATATATGAACACATATATATTGTTCCCAGGCACACACCCCATCTCTTGTTCGAACCCCCAACCCACAGACTCTTTATCTCTCTCTCGTTTCGTTTTCCCTCAACCCATGCCCGCACAAAAATCTTCCCCCCTCCCCCGCTCTCAAAGTCTATCTCCCTCTCAAACTCTTTCCTCTCTCACCATCTCCCCGCGTTCGTCTCCCCCTCTCTCCCTACGGTCAACGTCGACCGCCGTGAGCCTCCGCTCCGTCCGCCGTGAAGCCCGCAGCCCGAACGTCGCCCACAGTCGCTCGCTACGACGCCGACAGAGCCGCCGGAGGCGCCTCTCCTCTCAGCTGGACCCGCCGCCGCTCCGACAAAGCTTCCCCGAGCCTCCGCCATCCTCCGTCCGCTGCAGCAACGCCGACGACGACGTCCCTCAGCCCCGAAGCACGCACCGCCCTCCGTACGTGGTCGCTTCACCTGAGAAGCTCCCACCACGTCAACACGACCGTGCTCCGCCCCTGGCTGCAGCTCCCCGCCACCGATCCGCCGTCAAGCCTCTCGTCGCCGTCGGCCTTCGAACGAAGGAGAACCACCCCCCTCCGTGCTGTCGACGAACGAAGGAGAACGAAGAGCGGGAGGTGATGATGGCAAAATCGTAAATATAAGGATTCTTTCGTATTTTCAGTATATTATTGATTAATAATTGGCTATTATTGGTTTTAAAATCCATAACTTGAAGTATAGGGCCCGGAAAAATGTGAGACTAGCTCCAGAAAATCCGAAATAATATTCTGAACCCAATGGCGCTAGTTTCATCTCAATCGGACGCTTAGTTTTTCCAGAATTAATTTTTAAGCCTAAATTTTAAATGCGTTACTTTCTTTTAAAAATCCGTAGCTCTTTATTTTCACATACACTAATATGTGATAAAAATATATGTTAAAGAACTCTTCGAGACGGTCATTTTGACACCTCATTTGCAACTTTCCGATGTAGATTGCACCCAGAATAAATTCCTGAATAAATACGTTACTAATTGAAAAATGGTTTTTAAATTGTTTTTGACCTTTTAAAAATTCTAAAAATTACTATAAGCCTCAGAAAAATATTCCCTCTTGCAGTAAAACTATTTTTATCATATATAGTCTATATAAAAATTTAGAAAGTTTTTCGACAACGTTTTAATCAGTTTATAAAATCAGAACGATCGAATTATTTAAATAGAAATGTAGCATTCTTTAACCAAGTATTTTTGTGTTTGCAGGTACCAATCCTCGTGCACCAGCTTCTCTAGCTCAAATCTCGTCTTGCCACGACAAGATCGAAATTAGTAAGTCACGACAGATTCTAAGTTTAGAAAACTAGTCTACTGTGCTTATATGAACCCGTTAACACTCCTATAGCCTCGAACGGCTATTTGACTTGAACCGAATAAGAGACCTAAACTAAAATGAAAGTAATCAACTAAAGATTACTTTGCCAACCACACTACCACGTGCTCAAAGCACGGAAGTAACACTTTTTGTGTTGGACTTGTATTTATCCTACTTTCTGGTTTTGAATGAGAAAGTCAACCAGTTGACTTGGTTGACTAAGCAACATGTGGAATATCATATGGAACATCGTGTGGAATATCTTGTGTGGAATATCTGATGGAACATCTCGTGGAACATCTTGTGGAACATCTCGAATAGATACACATCACTGGGGTTTGGGGTAACTCATTGTAGAGAGAGTGTGGGAGCTATGACCGGGGGTTCATCTACTTGCATGTCTGTGTCTACAAGGTCTGCCTGCGTCGATAAAATTACAAGGTCTGCCTGCGTCGGCAAAATTACAAGGTCTGCCTGCGTCGGCAAAATTACAAGGTCTGCCTGCGTCGGCAAAACTACAAGGTCTGCCTGCGTCGGCAAAACTACAAGGTCTGCCTGCGTCGGCAAAACTACAAGGTCTGCCTGCGTCGGCAAAATGGTCCCTGGCAATAGATGAACTTTATGGTTGCATATCATACTCTCCTACATGAGTCACGTAGTTACTTCAGCACAGTCACCTTTACTTTACGCATTACAGTCACCTTTACTTTACAGTACATGCACTTTACTTCCTTACCAGTTCAGTCACCGTACTTTACTTGTTGTACTTTCAGCTACAGCAGTAGCCTGTTACACATACGCTTTACTTTCTACACTTGTACAGACACTGCACCGTACTTTACTTTCACTTTGGTCTGCTTTGTCATACTTGTACAGTACCTCTCTTTCTTTATTTAGAATTGTTGTGACTTACCTACGGTTCCATCTCCGTGGTACCGCAGACGACGTACATATGGAGGCAGATGCTCTTGAGTTAATAGCGTCAGACTTCGACCATGAGACCGCAGCTTCCAGAGCTATTTTCAGTTGTGTACTTTTCTTCTGTCATGTATATCTGTTGGGACATCTTGTACGGTATGGATTGTAATAATTGGACACTATTTTGGGTATTTTTGTACATCTCTGCATCATGGCTATTTTGATTTCACTGGTTAACTGCAGAACCTGCGCAATTATCAAATAAGTAACTGGCCCCCGAGAGCGGGTCGTTACAAGAGAGAGGACTCGGTCGTTGTGAAAGCTCTGAAGGACGACGATAGACTAACCGCGAGTGGACGACGAATCAAATCCACATGTTTGTCTTCTTCAATCTTGTGGTATACCTTAAAACCTAGTTTTTATCATGATCATGATATCTATCAAATAATAATACTCAAGATCGGATCAAAACCAAATCCCAAATAAAAAAGAAATTGGGAATAGGAGCGACGACCATTGGCCGCTGACCCTAGACGACCATTGGCCGCTGACCCTAGGGCGGTGGCTAGTCGGCAACCAGCCCCCCCTCCGGTCGAACAAGAAGAGAGAAAAAAATGTAAAATATACAGCTTCGGCCGGCCGGTGGCCCATAGACACAGGCATAAACCTCCCACCCATATCCCACTGCCGCTACTACATCGGCGGTACCCTTCCGCCGCCGTCGGCAGCGACATAAACCCACCTAATGTTATCAAAACAAAAAAATTCTAAATCGCCGGCCAACTGCTCTACGCTGCTGGACCTTCCTACCATCGCTAGCAGCGTTGTAGAGTTGACACCACCTGCGGCAACGCCCCCCGACTCATGATATCGCCATCGCGACGGCACAACCCCCCTTTCCGTTAGGGTTTTTTACAAAAAAAATATTCGGCTTCGGCTCGCAGGCCCGTCGAAAAAAGGATGGACGTATTAAAGGGGCTGCGGGCCGAAGCCCGAAGTGCCGAGCCGCGTACTTCCAAAAAAATGGGCGGTGTTGCGGGTTGAAGCCCACAATACTGAAAAACAAAAAAAGAGAAGAAAAAAGAGAGAAGAAAGAAAAAATTGGGGGAATTAAGGGGAAAAGAAAAGGAAAAAAATAGGGGAAGGAATAAGAAAAATTCTTATAATAAATAATATAGGGGCACAATTCAGTTTTTAAATTTTTTTTCTAAACTAAACCATATACTCATAATTTATTCTCCAGCATATTACTCATTTGTGATGCCTATTTCAGGATCATATTAATATGCTCCATTTCACATACTAGCTGTCATGAATTCTGGGATAATTTTATGCTTATTTCCGCAAGCATTTGCTTAATAATTATGAGGATCCTACGACCGCTCTGCCGTTAGTTACCTAACCTAACGGTGCATGACGTCGTCCAGTGGTCCAATTAATTATTAGGCACAAATATTTAAATTTATATATCCTATGAATCCATGATGTCTGTGATATGTGATTAAATGTGATAGATATGTTTCTAAGCACAAATTTGCATGAAGTTCTATATTGTGGTTTTGGATCGGCCTTTTTAAGTCCCACAGTTATTTTTTCCGTACTTTTCTTTTCTTTTGAGAGAAATTATAGTGATGAATATTATGTAATGCCCAAGACCGATAGCCATTTCCATTGAGACAGAGGCCACCCCTAACGAAGAAGAATCTTTATGGGACCCATGAGGTTTCCAAAGTTGTATTTTCTTTTTCATTTATGTAAAATGGACTGTATAATTTGGACTTTGGACATTATTCTTTTGCGGTGACTGGCTGATCCACACAATTAGCTTATTCATTTTTAATTATGTCACACCACATTCACCCAAATACCTCGGAGCCCAAGATACCGGGGAAGGGGGTTTAACAGGCCGCAGCATTGCACCAAGCGTAGAATCTAAAAAACAATACAAGCAGGCCACTACGCATACTAGAATAACATAGACGGCAGAAAGTAAAGTAACTAAACAATGCTCCAACACAAGCATTAATAAGCACTACTCATCACAGAAATGTACACGGGCAAACGCACAACTCGAAGGTAAGTACAAGTACAAAAGTGGAACGTCTCACATCTAAGTACATATAAGGTCTACAACCCAAAAGTACAGTACTGCAACCCTCAGGGTCCACAAAGTACAACTCACACTCTAACCTAACGCTGGGAACCAAAGGGACAAGTAGCATCTCTTGTAGGGTCCATAACCAGCTCCTGCTCCGAAGTCAACTACTCTGTGCCTAAAACCACGGGAGAAAACACGTCACAGCGTGACCCAGTAGGAAACCAAACTCGTGTAGAAAGTAACTATTAATTGGGAAATGTTATTATATTTTTTTAATTATTATTATTATGATTCCTTTTTCTTTTTCTTTTATCACAAAATGGTACAAGACACGAAAGGACATAGTCAGGCAAGGAAAAAAATAGGGATTACACATTGGAAATTTGAAGCACTTAAGGATTTAATTAGATTTCATTTGGAAACCAGGGTACATCGTTGAATATGAGGAACTGGACTCCACCCCAAGGTGGGGCGGTAAGCAACACCCGCCAATGGTACACGAGCATTGTTTCCTTAACGAGGCCCACCCACTCCTCCACACCGGGGTGCAAGTGAGGAAAACTCCACAATCATACCACACTGTCATAACGTACCTGAAACTGAGCAAGGTGATGTACCAAAAACTGAGCAAGGTACACTAACTCTGTCACATACTAGTCCGATCCCCATATTCTACTAGTACCCAGTTTTCTCCCAACCCCTTTCGAGGGTGCTCACCTGCCATGTGGCAGACTGAGGCATCCCTATAATTTATTAGCAATCAAGTAAAGTAAGTTAGCATACAACATTGGAGAAATAGCAAGGGCTATGATGCATTTAATTTCGAAGCCATTCTACATGCAACATGAACCTTCCAATATGAACCATACAATTTCATTAGGGATCATTTGCATATTACCACAACACCATTCTCCATAACATGAACCATTCTCCATAAACATACACTAGGAAAGACAACATAATGAATATCCATGATTAAAAGAAAGCAACTGAACCAATTTCAATAAAACATCATTGTGGGATTACAGATTAGTTAGCAACATGAACCTTTTTCAATAGAACATCATTGTGGGACTAGAGAGTAGCATGCAACATGTACCATTTCCATAAAACATCATGGTAGGAACAAAGATTAGCAAGCAACATGAACTAATCTCCATGCAACATTTAGATGCAAGCTTAAGCAATTCTACCTTAAAATAAATGCAACATTTAATGTAAAAATGCAACATTCTACATTAAAAATGTAACAATTAACCATTATACATTAAAGATGTAATATTTTTAGTTTATGTCTACATTAAAAATTTGCAACATTTATGAAGGCTAACATGAATCTATGTTAACAATCTATATTAGAAATGGGAGGTCTAGTAAAAACTTCAATGATCCTTATTAAATTTAGAAGCTTAATGAAAGTGCTAGCTTGAATGAAGCTTTAATGAAAATCCTTAATGGAAGTGCTTAGAAGCTTTAATGAAAGTTCTATGTAAGCAAGTAAAATAGAGGCTTTACTTAAGGATCTAACATAAATATGCAATTTTTTATAAACTTACACAAAAGTTACCTTCACAAAATTCTAACTTGATTAAGCCTACTTAATCAAAATGAAATCTTTAGCACCATACACTAAATTTCCAATAAAGGTGACAACTTCATCATACAACTTAAATATTCAACACTAAGATGAGATTTCCTACCTCGATCCAATGATGAAGGAAGCCTTCTCCTTTACTTAAACTTCCCTTTTTCTTCTTCTTATTCCTTTTCTTTTATTTCTTTTTAACCTCCTCCTTTTTTTGGTTTTGTGTTCTTTGTGAAATTCGGCCTAAAAGGGACATCAAAGGGAAAATGAAAAATGAAAAAACAAGAAAGGAGAATGGAAAAGGAGAGAAAGATGGGGAGGTTTCTAGAGAAATTTAAAATATCTTCTCATTTAGTCTTAATTAAAAAAACTATTCCTAAAGAAACTCTTTTTAAATAAAACCCCTCCAACTTTGTCCCTTATTTACACTACATGCCATTGCAACCAGCTTCTTATTAAATGCCCTCTCACTTTGTGCTTCATTTACAAGTTTGCCATTGCATATTGCATCTCATTAAAAGCCCTTTGACTTGGTCTTTTAATTACAATGTTGCCATTCCACATGTGGTTTTAATTAAAAAGCATTACAAGTTAAGAGTTATTATTTGAAGTAAAATGGGTATTAAATTACCCCTACACTTGTATATGTAATTACCACTCATGCCATTTCACTTCTCATGCCATTTCACTTGTAATCACAATGGCCATCCGTACACACTACTTGGCATGGTTTCCGAGTGTAAAAAATGGTCTCAACATCCACATATACGGTTCAAAGGATGCGTACCCAAAAAGAGTGCATTACAATCTGTTGAATCATTGGACCGGCACTCGAGATGACTCGACAAATAGATGACTAAGGCCCACGGGGCCCACAAAGGAAGCTCGATATTGACTCTATCTGAGCCCGTCGGCCAGTCGACCATTGCTTCCCCCTCAATTGTAACAACTGGTATTCTTATGCGTGTTTGATTGCGTGTGTGCGCCTGTATTTACTTCAGTTGTCTGAGTGTTTTTATCCAAGTGCTCTCTTTTTTCTACGCGTCGACGCGAGCGCGCCGCTGATTTTTAAATTTTCACCATAGCTCAAATCATGTACGTATTTATAATTAAATTATTTTTACAAAACACCTTCACAAATTACAATTATCTTAAACCTAAACTGTCACGACCCGCTTCCCAAAAACGGAAGGCGAGGCGTGAAAAGGTCCGCTCAGACTTGAAGCTGTGAGGCTACAGTCTGTAAAACGTCTGGTATAACCAAGTAAAGGTCCTTGCAATTGCGAAACAGAACAAAAATAATAATAATGGAAAGAGAGATAATAATATTATTCCAATCTCAGAATGTCCACAAATAAAGTTCAACATCACAGAAAAGCCACCAGGCTTAAAAGAGTCTAAAAAGGCCCCAAGCATGGCCAACAGAAATAAACGTACAGAAAAGGAAAGGCACTACGCATCGACAACCTAACAAGAACTAAGCAGAAAGCAACAAAGAAGAAGTCTCTACGACTGGTCGCCGGTGTCCTCCAACTCCACGTCAATAGTGGACCCAGGGTCAACGTCAACAAACACCTCGTCCTCAGCAACGGGCTCTGGCTCAGCAACTAACATGCGGCACCCAAAAGAGACGAGGGCGCATGTCAGCAAGTCTACAAGAGACTTGTGCAAAGAAACTAAAAGAAAGAGAAACAACCTAGCAGTTCTAAAGTATGCAATGACATGGCAGTTTAAGCTATGGATGCAACAAGTAAGAAAGTGCAACAAGTATGACATGGCAAGGGTAACAAGGCTACTAAAACATTCACATGGATTTACAAGTCAAGTAAACACATCGTGCACAGAGTTTACGCCTTTTGGCTGGAGTGGCTGTACGGGCCAACTCCTAAGCTCAAGTGATCGCTTAACCCTACCCCTCCACGTGTAATCGGGCATTGGCTTTTGACCAACACATGTAGCCTGCTTCTGGTTCACGAGCCAGGAAGTGTATTTGGCATATGGTTTTGCCTGCAACGCATTTGCTTAGCCTCAATAAGGAAGTACAGGTAGTGTGTGCTACGAAAGCAAACATTCAAGCATGGAATGACATGTTATGATGCATGGCATGCTAAGAGTACAATTAAAGTGCGTACAGATATGGAAATTAAACGTGATAGGCATGGCAGAGTACAAATAAAATGCATACAGATATGGAAATTAAACGTGACAGGCAAAATGTATGAATGACATGACATGGTGTCAGATCTAACTTCGTTGTCAAGCTAGATCTTAAAGTTGCGTCTAGGCGAGTATCATTTCGTCGCCTAGTCTCTTTTACGCTAAAAACAAGGGATGGCCTAAAACATGGCCTAAAACATGGCCTAAAACACAAGTTGGCATGTTTCACTTGCCTGCAATCAGCTGTTCTGAAGACACCATTCAATCAGTCCAATCTACCTATGTGCTCGGATCCACCAACCTACAGTCCCAGATTAGATTATCTTCATTAGTGATTTACTAAGCAATTAAAATACCGATTTTAATCTTGATTAGCATGCATTGATTAGGGGTCCTAAGAGTTTAGAAAATTATCCTTACACGCAGCGAGAGCTACGCCAGGGATAGCGACGCCAGGGGTTGGAATATAGAAAGCACTCCTAATCCAGATTCCAAAATTAGATTCCACGATCGCCAATCCTTGAACAACGACTAGATCAGCGAATAGCATCCAAATCAGCGAGCAAAGTGAACGGTAGAAGATCTACGGCTCACGGGAAGCCGTAACAACAAACGGGGATGACGGGGTTGGCGTACACGACGACTACAATGTTGAACGTCGTAGGGGCTGATCGTGAGTCGAGGAACACCTCTAGGCGAGGTAGGGGACTGCCGGAACGGTCCAACAGTGAGAGAGGGTGACGAGATCATGCAACGACGCGTCGGGACGTTGTTAGAGTACGAAACAGCGAGAGCTCGCTGTTTCGAAGCAACGACAGCCCGCGGGGGCTGGTTGGCCCAAAATAGTGCTTCTCTCAAGCGCAAGAGTCCGTACAAGTAATATAATCTGGGAGTCCAGATGTCGAATCCTCAGGAGAAAATCTGTTGCAACCACAGCTTAAATCAAATAGAAATCCAACGAAAAGAAGCTAACCACTTATGGTGACGATGATTTTAATGGGTTTGATCGTGGTGAACAATGCAAACAAAGAAAAGTTGTGTATGAAAATATCGATGAAAAGTATGCACATGGTATGGGTTCATTAGGGTCCATGAGTCGTATTAATTTGGTTGACAAATATAACACAATGAATTCTCTTTTTGAGAGCAATTCACCGGAAAATACCCAATATAACTCAATGAATTCTCCTTTTGGGAGCAATTCATCGGAAAATACCCTTTTGGGGATTAAAGCACAAAATTCAATAAGATTGTCGCTAAAGTTATAATCTTCTAAATACGATATGAACGTCCCTTTTGGGGAAATCAAAACTCACCCTTGTGGGGTGATCATCTACTTTAACACGTTCTTTTGGAAAATGAAGAGAAGATTTAATAACAAAGACTATAACTTTATCAACGTTAACAATTTAGCACAACGAATATTCAACCAAACGAACACAAATCATATCCCCTAACTACACCATACCATGCACAATAAGAATTTAGCTACTCATGGTGCAAGAAAAATCAAGTTTCATAGCAAAATACATCATTCTAATAGCAAAATACAATAGAAAAGCACCAAATACAGGGTATAAGTTTAAGAATTTATCACCAAATCTCCAATATAGACACCAAAACTCTCTGGAAATAAGAAGAATAGCCTCTGGAATTTTACAGAATTTTTCAGAGGAGAAATACGGCGCCTAGAGCCTCCAATACACCCAGAATACGCCAGAATACGCTCAAAAACCCTAGAAATACGTTATATAGAGGCATTGCGGGTTTAAGTTTGATAACGGGTTCAAAATCCGCTATCCGCAAAGACGCCTCAAATCTCGACCGCCCGATCTCGCGGGATTCTCCTACGAGCCGCCACGTGTCCCAATGGCGGATCTGCTTCTTCTCGCATCCGACTTCGATTCGGATATCAAGGGGCTGTCGGATCATAATCGTGCGGCTGTGGGTTAGCCACGTGTCCCAAACAATTTCGCCGCTCCGCTCGGCGTCTGCGTTGCGATTGACCGTTGGATCGAAGATCTAGCGGCTGAGAGAGAGACGCGTCGCCCCGCAGTATATGTATGTCGCCAATTCGCATTGGGCGATTTCACTCAGGCCACGTTGTCGCGAGTTTGATGCGGATCGTAGATAATAAGCCACGTTGGTTGGCTAGCGACCGTATTTTCGTATTTCCTTGCGTATTTCCCCATTTAATTGGTATTTTGCATTTAAAAATACACAGTAATTAGCACAGATCTCAGAAAAATACAAATAAATAGTCGTTGGAATCGTGAGATCGAGACCAAGCTAGGAAAAATATAAGAAGTGCAGAAATACTCTGTTAATTACTGTTTTGTGCTCAAATAGAGTGTTTTCTCTAATAAATGATTGTGTACAAAATACACTCCCCCAACTAGCGACTTATGGCATGGGTCAATAATACGCTTTCTAACATGATCTAGACTATCAATATACACAATCCATGCACAAGATCAATCACATGATATTTTCTCTAATTTAATTTGAATAAATAGCATGCAAGCATCATTTTGCGCAAGCGAAAGTATAACACGTCGTTATATTCTAGTTTTCTTGTTTCCATGGAATTGGCATCTCACAAAGATCGTTCAAGTCATGGGCATTGAGGTTGCTTAGTATATTCGCCACTTCTTTTCTTTTATTAGTTCTGTGTAACGCGCATCAAGCAACATTCGCAGAAAAATGTATAACTTGGATCGCTCCATCAAATGAGTGAGTTTCCGGTCAATGGCTCCCAAATCAGATGATAATAGGGCATTAGGCCAAAAAAGGACCCCTCGGACTGTACTACTCGAGTTTTTTTGTAACCAACCTTTTTCATCACATTAGCATGCATGAAATAAATTCAAACTATTTCGAGATATTAATCATGGAAATTGAAAATTTTCATGAATAGCATATTAACGGTAATTCCATGAAGAGAAAAATAATTAACTCAAGCCATAAACAATTTTAGAACTCAATTAATGCGTAATCATCCGTATTTTTGGCATATGAAGGAGTTTTAAATGGTGAGATTTGGTGATTTATTCTTCTCGAAAAAAAAATCCTAAGGTCTCATACACACCCCCAACTAAAGATGGACATTGTCCTCAATGTCGAAAGGGGCACGAGTTTATTCAAGCATGCATCCTAGAAAGCATTTGAAAACTACACTACTGGGAAGAACACACCGTGATCAAATGGCGGATCCCAAATCTTTAATTGTGGAGGAAGTTGTTCAATTTGCTCCTTGCGTTCCTTGGTGATTATTCTTCCTCCAGAAGCTAAATTGGACTCCAGCAACACAATTCCAAGCATCTCTATAAGCTGTTTACCAGTTTCCTGCAAGAGATGCGTTATGTGAGTCCAAATTAGTTTAGAATTCTTTTCAACAAAAATATTCCAAATGTAGTCATCAAAAAGGGTGAAATAAATTAAAACATGTTGACGACTACTCCCTGAAAGATATGCACTACTCTCGGTATGATGCTCAGTCATTGGGGAGAGGGGTAAATGATTTTGGGAAAAAACTGGGGGAGGGAATGGTTCGGGCTCCATAGCGATAATCTCTGAACACATTTCCTTCGCTATTTCCTCCGCCGGTTCATCCAAAATTGCTAGCTCGTCCTCTCTTTTGACACACTTTCTGCCATGTAGATATTTTTATTCGGGTCCTCAACGTGACATGGCTTGCTTGATTTTCCTGCAATAGAAGATAAACTCGTATTAGATTCTTGAAGTTGAATTTCAAAAGAATTATTTTCTTCTAAGCAAGTGGCAATCAGAGTAAGATTTTCAAAGGATTTCTGAATCTGCCGACTCCGAGCAAGGAAATTCTCTTGGAATTGCTGGGATGTGGCCTCCTGTGTCTGAATAATCAGGTAAACTTCCTCTTTCAAGGATGCAAAGGTACGTCTACGCTTTTCTCTTCTTGATCAAGGCACGAAGGCTCCGTTGAATCGCACTCTGAAGTCTCTTCCATGGTTTCTTCATTTTCTTGCAGAGACTCCATGTATTCCCACGCCTCTGTCGGCGTCATGACTCCCAAAAATTCTTGCAGCTGTGGTCGTAGTCCATCTAGAAAGAACTCCATAAGCTCGTTCTTTGCGTACCCATGCTGCGGATAGCTCGATATTATGTCTGTGAACCTCCTCCAGGCCTGAAAGAAAGTTTCACAGTCAGTCTGATTAAAATTAACGATCTTGAGCTTCTCCATCCTATGTTTGTGTGCATTAGCATACCCTGCATCATACAGATTGTTTGTGCAATAGAAATTCATATATTCCATTTTTAAAAATAAAAATAAAAGTTTGTGTACAATAAAATCAAACAAAAATTTATATACAGTAAAGTGGAAAGATCTCACCGAAGGTTCTCTAAATGAAATAAATAGTGGTCACAAACCATTCCTCCCCGGCAACGGCGCCAAAAACTTGGTTGGCCCAAAATAGTGCTTCTCTCAGGCGCAAGAGTCCGTACAAGTAATATAATCTGGGAGTCCAGATGTCGAATCCTCAGGAGAAAATCTGTTGCAACCACAGCTTAAATCAAATAGAAATCCAACGAAAAGAAGCTAACCACTTATGGTGACGATGATTTTAATGGGTTTGATCGTGGTGAACAATGCGAACAAAGAAAAGTTGTGTATAAAAATATCGATGAAAAGTATGCACATGGTATGGGTTCATTAGGGTCCATGAGTCGTATTAATTTGGTTGACAAATATAACACAATGAATTCTCTTTTTGAGAGCAATTCACCGGAAAATACCCAATATAACTCAATGAATTCTCCTTTTGGGAGCAATTCATCGGAAAATACCCTTTTGGGGATTAAAGCACAAAATTCAATAAGATTGTCGCTAAAGTTATAATCTTCTAAATACGATATGAAAGTCCCTTTTGGGGAAAGCAAAACTCACCCTTATGGGATGATCATTTACTCTAACACGTTCTTTTGGAAAATGAAGAGAAGATTTAATAACAAAGACTATAACTTTATCAACGTTAACAATTTAGCACAACGAATATTCAACCAAACAAACACAAATCATATCCCCTAACTACACCATACCATGCACAATAAGAATTTAGCTACTCATGGTGCAAGAAAAATCAAGTTTCATAGCAAAATACATCATTCTAATAGCAAAATACAATAGAAAAGCACCAAATACAGGGTATAAGTTTAAGAATTTATCACCAAATCTCCAATATAGACACCAAAACTCTCTGGAAATAAGAAGAATAGCCTCTGGAATTTTACAGAATTTTTCAGAGGAGAAATACGGCTCCTAGAGCCTCCAATACGCCCAGAATACGCCAGAATACGCTCAAAACCCCTAGAAATATGTTATATAGAGGCATTACGGGTTTAAGTTTGATAACGGGTTCAAAATCCGCTATCCGCAAAGACGCCTCAAATCTCGACCGCCCGATCTCGCGGGATTCTCCTACGAGCCGCCACGTGTCCCAATGGCGGATCTGCTTCTTCTTGCATCCGACTTCGATTCGGATATCAATGGGCCGTCGGATCATAATCGCGCGGCTGTGGGTTAGCCACGTGTCCCAAACAATTTCGTCGCTCTGCTCAGCGTCTGCGTTGCGATCGACCGTTGGATCGAAGATCTAGCGGCTGAGAGAGAGACGCCTCGCCCCATAGTATATGTATGTCGGCAATTCGCATTGGGCGATTTCACGGTCGTTGGATCGAAACTGGGCGGGCGAGATCAGGCCACATCGTCGCTTGTCTGAGTTTGATGCGGATCGATGCCATCCGTTGGATCAGCATCCAACGGCAGATAATAAGCCACGTCGCCGCTTTAAGCTGATTGCCTTTGCTTCGAGCGGGATTAATTGGAGCAGTTCGATCCCAGATCGAACGCTCCACGTATAGCCGCGTCGTCCGCAGTTAGTAGCTGCTGGATGAAGCTGCGGACGGTGGAGATGCAGCCACGTGTCGAGAACTGGTTGGCTAGCGACCGTATTTTCGTATTTCCTTGTGTATTTCCCCATTTAATTGGTATTCTGCATTTAAAAATACACAGTAATTAGCACAGATCTCAGAAAAATACAAATAAATAGTCGTTGGAATCATGAGATCGAGACCAAGCTAGGAAAAATTTAAGAAGTGCAGAAATACTCCGTTAATTGCTGTTTTGTGCTCAAATAGAGTGTTTTCTCTAATAAATGATTGTGTACAAAATACGAATGTATTAGAGAATAATATAGCATCACATGAGCACAAAATAGGGCTAAATGGGGGGTTAAATATGTAATATTGAACCCGAATCAGGGGCTGCCACGGCGACGCAGAGGTCAGAGGGGGACGGAGGCATGTCGAAGGGGGCGAATGTTGAGTATTGATTCCTCGGATTTGGTTTTGATGATGAACAAACATAAATATCGTGAACTAACTGTTTGTGAGCGCATTTATGGAGATCGTCGCCAAAATTCTACGTATATCAAAAGCGACGTCTCAAGACTTCTCAAAGCACGTGATCGTGTGTCTGAAGCTTCGTTGAAGCTCAAGGAGCATTATTGAAGTCAAGAGATTCGGATTGAAGCTTTGAAGACGGTTCGTCTAGTTTATTTTATAGTCTTCTAGCTTCTTTTCGTAGAATGTTAAGACTTGAGTATGACTTACAATATATTCTTTATAACGCTCATATCTTACAACTAGGATTATCTTAAAAGCCCATAGAATCTTTCCCGAAGCTTTACGCTTTATTTCGCGGCTTCTTGTGAATCTTAGTTGGTTCAAGAAGAAGAACCAACCGACTAGATTGTCATCTAGTCGGTTAAGAATCCTTCTTGAACCGACTAGGTTTCCTTGCTCAATTCAGCCTAGGCACTGTTGACCAATTAGTCTGTCCAAGAAGGTTCACCGACCGACTAGTTGTCAAACTAGTCGGTTGGGAATCCTTCTTAGACCGACTAGTTATACTTTTATTTCTTCAGCTTAGCTCCTGTTGACTAGTTAGTCGGTCCAAGAACATCCATCGACCGACTAGTTGTGAAACTAGTCGATTGGAATTTGTTCTTAGACCGACTAGTTCTCCTTGTGTACAGCCTTCTGAATATCAACTACTTAGTCGGTCTTAGAACACTCACCGACCGACTAGTTGTCAAACTAGTCGGTTGGCAAGTCTTCTTAGACCGACTAGTTCTATCTCCTGAATTCTCTATCTTGGCTGTCTACCATCTAGTCGGTCCAAGAAGAATCACCGACCGACTAGTTGCAAAACTAATCGGTCAGTGATCCTTCTTAGACCGATTAGACTGCTTCAGAAATAGATCCGTTGGCCATTTAATGCCACGATTTTTGCTCTTCTCTTTTCTCTATCCTATATATACTTGAGATGCTTCATGATAGCATTCAAGGCTGCCATTATTGAGTTTTAGAGAATCAAAGAGAGAGCATTCAATTCTCATTTTCAAGCTCACTCACTTCACAAGATTCTCTCCCTCACTCTAATTCCTCAAGAGAGATTCTCATTCATTGTGAGCTACTCAAGCTAAGAGCTTGATTCAAAGTCACCAACTTCTCCCTAGCCATCTATTGCTGGTCATCTTGGTGGAGCTAGGGTTTGGTGCTTGCTTCTTCCTCAAAATCCTTCTTGCCATAAAATCAGTAAGTTTTACTCAATGCATAGGTTTTTTTGGTAATTGTTTATTGTTTCATTTACTTTGATATTTCAAGTTTATCTCTCGGTTGTGAGAGAATTTTGTGATCCCAGTTTGTGGGAGTCACATTTCGATTTGTGTATGATTTGATCTTGTAGTAGTTTTCTACAAGAATTTCATAGTGCAAATTTGAGTTAGAAGTTTCTAACTTAAGTAGCCAGAGGGGATCCGGGTGTTTGGGACGTAGGATCACCGGAAACAAGTCGGGGAGACTTGGGTGGATCCGAACCCGTTATATCGCTTGTTTGTGTGGGACTTTTATTGTTGTCATATTTTCATTCCGCATTGTTGGTTGAGTTTGCACAATAATTAGGAATTATAGTCTTGATTATTTTAAAGTACTATTCACCCCCATCTAGTACTTGTGCAGTAGCTATCAGGGCATTACACGGGCGGTGGCTGCGGCGGCGGCGGCGGCGGTAACAGCCGCTGCTGCGTGCTGCGGGCTGCTGCTGCGAATAACGTTGGCTGCGGTGGCTTTTGCGGCGCCTGGAGGGGGATCACAGCGGCATAGAGGGAGGAGGAAGGTCGGGGAGCGGGGAGAGGGCCGCCGGTGATGGGTTAAGGCCGGAGAACGGGATGCGGCTCGAGGGAGAACGCTGCGTGCGAAAGTGTTGAGGGTGGCGTCTTTTGCTTTGCGTTTTCTGGGAATAGAAAACATAGGTTGTTATTTAAATAGGAGAGGGTATGGTAACATCACGTGGGGGAGTCCTAGGTCTAGGTTAGAGTTTGTTTTAGAATTTGTTTTGTTTTAAAAACATTTGTTATTAACAATTAAAAAGGAATTCACTCCCCCTCTCTCTCTCTCTCTCTCTCTCTCTCTCTCTCTCTCTCTCTCCTGCGCATGGGTATGTGCGGCCAAGGCTAAGTCAACATTAGTGAATATTATTATTAATAAGAAATTATTAGGGACAAAATACTATGTGAAACTTAGGGTTAAACCAATAATTAAGCTGGGGAAAAAGTGAAAGTGGGTCAAACGAGGCTCTAAAATTGTAAGATAAATATTGGGGTGGCCGTACCGTCGAGAGAAACAAAACTAAGAAGACGGATCACAATTTCGACGACGAGAAACGAAACTAAAAATAGAAAGGCCTCACGACAAAAGTGAAAATCGCGACGTCTCATCAAACAAAGTCAAATCGTGGGAGAACGATCCGTGAAATGACATTCCAAAATAATTCCACAATTTAATACTCTTCGAGATGGTCACAACGTCATATTACACTATAGGGTTCGAATACAAGAAGGGTCTAAAATAAATACGTGCACGAACAAGACTACGTGCACGAAAAGCGTACGATCGAAAACCGACCGTGACATAAACCCTACAGCATTCCCCCCAACCTGCAAATCACCACCACAACACTAACATCTTCTTCAACATCCTCCAACGTCATCAGACATCTCTTCCACGTTTAAAACCTCAATGGCTAAATTCATCTCCCCATCATTAATGAAAACCTAATCCTTTGACTAATGAAGCATATTGATGTTAGCATAATATTACGTTATTTTCCCCTTATTGGACCACAATTTGTGCATACGTACGTGTTAAAATAGCTCTAGTATGGTTATATTCAGAAAATCATATAATATTAGAGCCTAATCTCATAGTTTGCACAATTATCAATTTTTGTGAACTAATTTGTGCTTCCTTATATTTTTCAGGAAGAGTACTCGAGCCCACGATTCCAACGACAGTTCATTCATATTTTTCGGAGCTCTGGTGAATTTTCTACAATTTTTAGAAGTCAAACAGTTCAAAAAAATAAAAGGAAAAAGCAAAATGCCAAAAGAAAAAAAAAGATATTAAAAATAAAATCCAGCGGGCCGGCCCATTGGCCGGCCCGTGCGCGCGCGCCGGCCCGCACAATGCGGGCCGCTGTGTGAAATTACAAAAAAAAAAAGCGCGCGCGTTCAGCAGCCCCGCTCAAAGGAGCGGGGCCTTTTTTCCGAAGCAGCAGCGCCCGCAAATGCGGGCGCTTGGGGCTAAAGCGGGCCGGGTTTTGACCCGGCCCCGCTTTGTTTTGTTGGCAACAGGCGTGCGCAGCAGCTGAGGGCGCGGGCGGCATGCGGGCGCGGATCCGACCCGCCAGAGCACGTATACAGACCCGCAATGTTCTTTAAAGCTTATTGGATGCGTTTCTTGATGGATTTTGATGAATTTGGACTCGATTTTGATCAGAATTCGAAGCTGAATGTGACTCTTCATCTTATATTTATGACCAGAAGCTCAAGGGGCAGAATTTGAAGGGTTTTGGAGTTTTATTTACATTCATGAAGGGGAAGATGAAGAGCCATGCACCATTAAACCCAAGAAGAATGTGAAGCCTATAAATAGGTGTTTTCTCTTGAGCTATAGGCATCAGATTTTGGAGAGTTTTTCTACTATATAGTTCTGATTATAGAGAGGCTTTTGTGCCTAAGTTTGGTGAGAATTTTAGAGGAGGAAGAAGAAGCTTCATGTGCAAAGCTTGAAGGGTGTAATTGGTGTTATCTTCTCATCTTACTTGTTTTTCTTTTAAATTTCTTTTCTCTTGAATAAAATCATGTTTATTATATTTATATTCTCTTTTATTTTCAACATGAGTAGCTAACTTTTAGTTGTTCATGATATGGTGTAGTTAGAAAACACGTTTTGTGCTAATTTGGTTGAATTCTAATGCTATCACTTTCACGTTTTTAAAGTTATAATCTTAATTTAAAATCCTCTCGTTCATCTTCCAAAAGTTTATGAATGAGTTGATGATCACCCTACAAAGGTGAGTTTTGGTCTTCCCAAAAGGAAGTACTTCTCTTATTTGAAAGATTATTGTTTTAATAACAATTTTATCGATTTTGAGCTTTAACCCCTACGAAGGCATCTTCCGATGACTTTCTCCCAAAAAGAGAAGTCATTGAGTTATTTCTATTCAATCAAGTTAATACAATTCGTGTATTCTAATGATCCCATATCATGTACATATTTCTCTTAAAAATTTTCAAATACAAAAACATTATTTTCTCATTTTCCATTAAATTAAAAACTAAAACCATTAAATCACCACCATCCAAAGTAGCTAGTTTCTCTAAGATAATTTTCTAACTGATTTAAACTTGTGGTTGCAACAGGATTTCTCCCGAGGATACGATATCCGGACTCCCGGAACTTTACTACTTGCACGAACTCTTACACTTGAGAGTAACACAATTTTGAACGAGGCAAGTTTTTGGCGCCGTTGTCGGGGAGAACGGCGTGCTACCATAGTTTATTTCAATCGGAGGATTTTGGTGAGATCTTTCCACTTTGTTGTTCATGATTTTGTTTTCAATTTTTTCCTTTCTCCTTCTTCTTTCTTCAACATAAAAACCCATAAAAATTTGAATTTTTTTCCTTTCTTTCTTTTTTTTCTTCTTTCTAAAAAAAAGAGAACTTGTGATTGGTTTATGTGGCATAGGACTCCTAGGACAAAGAGGTTAACTAGACGCTTTCAAATGGCTGAAAATATTATAAACAATGATGAAAATACTGGTAACAACAATGAAAACAATTTGCAAACTGGAGTTCCTAGAACTTTAAAAGATCATCTCAGACCCACTAGAACTAGCACATCCTCATGTTTTGTCTTACCCGCTGATGCAAATTCTTTTAATTTCAAACCAGGGGTAATCCAACTCTTACCCACCTTTCATGGGATGGACAAGGAAAACCCTTATCTTCATATAAAAGGATTTGAAGAAGTGTGTTTAACATGTTTTGATGGAAAGACTAGTGAAGACACGATATATCTAAAACTCTTTCCATTTTCATTAAAAGACAAGGCTAAAAATTGGTTGAATGCTTTGCCACCACGGTCTATCACAACTTGGATTGAATTACAAGCTGAATTTTTAAAGAAATTCTTTCCTATACACAGGACACAGGGGTTGAAAAGACAAATCATGAACTTTGCCCAGAAAAGTGAGGAAACGTTCTATCAAGCATGGGAGAGGTTCAATGAGCTGCTACTAGCTTGTCCACATAATGGCTTTGATAAAAGCAGGATCATTGGCTTCTACTACGATGGACTACAACCCCAAATGAAGCAATTCGTAGAGATGATGTGCAACGGGGGATTCTTCGATAAAGAGCCAGACGAGGCGTGGACGTACTTGGAGGAGATAGCGGAGAATGCACAAACATGGGACACCACTTCAGAGTACGACCGAGGAACCATCTCAACACCTTCCCAGCCATCACGTGGAGGGATGCACACTTTGAAGCCAGAAGATGCGTTGGCAGCAAAGATGGAAGCTTTGCTCACAAAGAAGCTTCAAGCCCTCAATTTGAAAGGATCCAAAGGAGTTGAGGTCGTACAAAGCTGTGCACTTTGCGAGGTTGGTGGCCATGAAACTAGTACTTGTCCCACACTTCCAGCATTGAAGAGTATGCTAAGCAATCCTACGGAGGTAAACCAAGTCTCAACCAATTATCAAGGTTTCAATTCTAACAATAGGGGATGGAGAAACAATCCCAATCTAAGTTGGGGACCCCAACAACAACCCCAACAACAACAAGCTCCTCCTCCCTTTAGACAACCATTCAACAACTACCAAGGGGGAAACCAGAGAAGGAACCAAGAGCCAACACAAGAACAACAGATGCAACCATTTGGCGATGTGCTCCAACAGCTTATCCAACTACAACAAGCCCAAATGCAACAACAACAGGCTCATTTCCAAGCTCAACAGACCCAGAACCAACAAATGAGCGAAAGCCTGGCTAAGCTTACAGCAACTTTAGAAAAAGGTAAGCTTCCATCACAACCATTTCCTAATCCTAATATGGGCTCGTCTTCTTCTACAGGTAACAACGTAAAGCCTTGCCAAGCTGTCACCACACTAAGAAGTGGGAAGGAAATTCTGAAGCCTGATCCACCAAGTAACGAAGCTGAACAAGAGGAAGGGATTCAATCACAAGAACCTGCGCAAGAAGAGAACACTGACGGTGGCCTGAACAATAAAGACATTGAAGATGAAGAGCCTGCACCACATGTACCTTCAGCACCATTTCCTCAACGGCTACTTCAAACGAAAAAAGATAAGTACCAATCTGAGATTCGCGAAATTTTTCAAAAGTGCCAAATAAACATCCCGTTGATCGATGCAATAAACCAAATCCCTGCATACGCTAAATTTCTAAAAGACCTGTGCACAATTAAAAGAAAGTTAAATGTGAAGAAAAAGGCCTTCTTAACTGAACAGGTTAGCTCCATAGTCCAACAAAACACACCACCAAAATTTAGAGACCCTGGATCACCTACCATCACTTGTAATATTGGCACTAAAAAGATTGGAAACGCATTACTGGATTTAGGATCTAGTGTCAACATTTTACCTTATCCTATTTTTACACAGCTTGGGTTAGGAGAACTAAAACCTACATCTGTTGTATTGCAACTAGCTGATAGGTCTATTAAAGTTCCTAAGGGGTGTATTGAAGATGTACTTGTCCAAGTGGACAAATTTTATTACCCTGCAGACTTTATAGTCCTAGACATCCAAGGACCCCAAGCTACAAATTCTACTCCCATCATCCTTGGTAGACCTTTCCTGGCAACATGTAATGCCCTTATCAATTGTAGGAATGGTCAACTAAAAATCACGTTTGGAAACATGTCTTTAGACTTAAATATTTTTAATACATGTAAGCTTCCAAGTGTGGATGATGAAGTTGAAGAGGTGAACATGATTGATTCTTTGGTGGATGATTTCATTATTTCTGAATTTGATGATGATACTATTATTATGGAGGATACTGATGATATCGCTTTTGTGCAGGAAGATGTGAAGGAGCTCAATGCGATATGGGAGCCTAGGTTTGAGGCTCTGCCATCAAATCCATCAACTCTCAAACCATCTGAGATGGAAGATCCAAGGCCTGAACTTAAACCACTTCCCGAATTTCTCAAGTATGCTTTTCTAGGAGAAGAAAAAAGCTTTCCCGTGGTAATATCTTCTAAACTCTCTCTAGAACAGGAAAGTTCGTTAATTGATGTTTTGAAAAAGCATAGGGGGGCTATTGGTTGGTCTATTGCTGACATCAAGGTAATTAGTCCCATAGTATGCATGCATCATATTTATCTAGAAGATGACGCCAAACCTACTAGAGAATTTCAAAGAAGGTTAAATCCTACATTAAAAGAAGTAGTAAAAGGCGAGATTCTAAAATTATTAGATGCAGGTATCATTTACCCAATCTCTGATAGCAAATGGGTTAGTCCCATTCAGGTTGTCCCTAAAAAGTCTGGCCTCACTGTAGTTAGAAATGATAATAATGAACTTATCCCTGTTAGGACTACCACAGGATGGAGGATGTGCATAGATTATAGGAAACTAAACTCCAGAACTAGGAAAGACCACTTCCCTCTACCATTCCTTGATCAAATTTTAGAGAGAGTGGCTGGACATGAGTATTATTGTTTCCTAGACGGCTATTCTGGTTACTATCAGATTGAGATTGCACCAGAGGATCAGGAGAAAACGACCTTTACTTGTCCTTTTGGTACTTTTGCCTTTAAGAAAATGCCGTTTGGTCTGTGTAATGCCCATGCTACTTTTCAGCGATGCATGCTTAGTATTTTTGATGATATGACTGAAAAAATCGTGGAGGTATTCATGGACGATTTTTCTGTATATGGTAGCTCTTTTCACGATTGTTTGGCTAACTTGGTTCGTGTTCTTGATAGGTGCATTGAGAAAACCCTCCTATTGAATTGGGAGAAATGCCATTTCATGACCACTGAGGGCATTGTCCTTGGTCATGTAGTTTCAAAAGAGGGGATTCAGGTAGACAGAGCCAAGGTAGCAGTAATTGAGAAGCTACCGAGTCCCAAGTGTGTGAGGGACATCAGATCATTTCTTGGTCATGCAGGATTTTATCGGCGATTTATTAAAGATTTCAGTGCCATTTCTCGCCCTCTTAGCAACTTATTATCTCAAAATGTGGATTTTAATTGGACACCTGAGTGTCAACATTCTTTTGATACTTTAAAAAAGTTGCTAATTTCTGCTCCAATTTTGCAGGTTCCAGATTGGTCCCTGCCATTTGAGATCATGTGTGATGCTAGCAACTACGCAGTTGGCGCGGTACTTGGACAAAGGAAAGACAAGCATCCAGTGGTTATTTCTTATGCCAGCAAAACGATGAACGATGCTCAAAGGAACTATACGACCACAGAGAAGGAGTTGCTGGCTGTAGTGTTCGCCTTAGAGAAATTCAGGAGCTATATTTTAGGATCTCCTATTTTGATTTATACGGACCACTCTGCTTTGAAGTATTTATTGTCTAAAAAAGATGCTAAACCTCGATTAATACGATGGATTTTATTGTTGCAGGAATTCAATGTCCTAATCAAAGACAAGAAGGGCGTGGAGAATTTAGTAGCTGACCACCTATCATGATTGACGGTCGGCCTTGATTCAGCAGAAGTACCCTTGGAGGACTCTTTTCCTGATGAGCATCTTTTTAGCATCTCCACCTTGCCATGGTATGCGGATATAGTAAATTATTTAGTGACTGGTAAGACCCCTGAAACTTGGTCATTTCAAGATGTTAAACGGTTCAAAAATGAGGTAAAATACTTTTTCTTTGATGATCCATACCTCTATAAATACTGTAGTGACCAAATTATTAGGAGGTGCATCCCTGACTTTGAGATAGGTAGTGTGATACAATTTTGTCACGACGGGGTGTGTGGAGGACATTTCTCTGCAAATAAAACTGTGGCTAAAATTTTGCAATGTGGCTTTTATTGGCCAACAATGTTTAAAGATACCCTTAGGTATTGTAAAATATGTATTCCATGCCAACAGTTAGGAGGTATTACAAGGCGAAACATGATGCCTTTGAACCCCATTCTAGAGATAGAAATATTTGACTGTTGGGGTATAGATTTCATGGGACCCTTCCCACCTTCATTTGGATATACTTATATATTGGTTGCCATTGATTATGTTTCTAAATGGGTGGAGGCTATTTCTTGCAGGTCGAACGATGCTTCAATTGTGCTCAAATTTCTCAAGGAGAATATCTTTTCTAGGTTTGGAGCACCCAAGGCCTTGATCAGTGACGGAGGTTCTCATTTCTGCAACCGCGTGTTCGCCAATTTAATGAAAAGGTTTGGGGTCACGCACAAAGTTTCTACCCCATATCACCCCCAAACCAATGGTCAAGCAGAGCTGGCGAATAGAGAGATTAAAGGGATCCTACAAAAGACGGTTAATCCATCAAGGAAGGATTGGAGCTTGCGCTTACCTGAAGCGTTGTGGGCCTACAGGACAGCCTACAAGACAATTTTAGGGATGTCTCCCTACCGTCTAGTATTTGGGAAGTTTTGTCATTTACCTGTTGAGTTGGAACATAGATATTATTGGGCTGTTAAAAAATTGAACTTTGACATTGATTCATCTTTTACCTCTCGCAGGTTACAATTATTGGAGCTAGAGGAACTGAGGAGAGATGCCTACGACAATGCTAAGTTATCCAAAGAAAGGATGAAGTCTGTTCATGACAGAATGATCATTAGGAAAGAATTCATTCCAGGCCAGAAGGTTCTTCTCTACAATTCCAGACTCCACATCTTCCTTGGGAAACTTCGATCTAGGTGGTTTGGGCCTTTTATCGTCAAAGAAGTTTTCCCACATGGAGCGGTCTTATTGCTGAATGAGAAAGACGGAAGTGAGTTCAAGGTGAACGGTCAACGATTGAAGCATTTTCATGAACCTTGGACCAAGGAGGCGAGCACCATCGAGCTCACGGACCCACCTTCGGGTGACAACTAATCAGGTGTTTTCTATCCATGACTACTCTCCTATACATTGAGGACAATGCTTAGTTTTAGTTGGGGGGGAGAGTATAAATTATTTTCTTTCTTTCTTTTTTTTTTCATTATTATTTTTTTCTTTTCTTTCTTTTTTCCTTTTTCTCATGATTATTTTTCTTTCTTCTTTTCATTTTTTTTCCTTTCTTCTATAAAAAAATAAAATAAAATAAATAAATAAATAAATAAAATGTTTGGAGAAGACTTCATCATTTTGCTTAGTCTCTAAATGCTTAATTTCATGTGATTTTTTTCGGATCATTATTTGGTATCAAAATCAGATATTTGAATGGTATGGCTTAATTTCTTTTCCACATTGGAATCAAATGTTAATATGCCATGAATGAAACTTGTTTATATGTCATGACAATCCCCTTGAAATAATTTTGGAATAGTTTTGTGCAAGCTAATGTTATGTGTGGTAGGATGAAACAATTGAGTGGATTTGTTCTAAATTGGATGGGAATTTTGGCCATTTGCATATGTTTGGTGACTTTTAATAAGTGGGTGGTTGAGTTGATAAATTGATAATGAGAAATATAATAAGTGAATAAGTGAATGGTTCTCCTAGTCAAGTTGAGTAGCTGGGGCCCCACGAAACATTGGGGATGACGCCAAAGACAAGATTTAGGAGGTCATTCTAGCCCTTTGTTTATATAGCGTTATCGCGTGTACACAAAGGTAGCCGTGTTTGCATTTCATAGCGTCATCGCGTGTATGCAAAACAAAAATATATAAAAATGATTATGATGCAATAAATGAAGGAATAAGAAATGAAATATTCATGCAATCTCAACCCCCACAAGTTAGAAGAAGCCTTGCATTGTTTTTGACCAAATCCTTGAAAATTGAAAACTATGATATGATTTGTGATATATCCTAACACATGCATACTGTGCTTACCACTTTACTCTTTTCTGAATTAAATTGAGGGAGTGCCATAATTTTATTTCATACATGTGTGTATTGGATTTGAAATCAATTGGAAACAATTTTTGGAGTACGCCATAATAATATCATGAGTTTGGTACACGTTTTTGATTGAATCCGAATTTATCGCATTATTTGCTAGAGACTAGCAAATAGCTAGTTGGGGGGTATGATGTTAGCATAATATTACGTTATTTTCCCCTTATTGGACCACAATTTGTGCATACGTACGTGTTAAAATAGCTCTAGTATGGTTATATTCAGAAAATCATATAATATTAGAGCCTAATCTCATAGTTTGCACAATTATCAATTTTTGTGAACTAATTTGTGCTTTCTTATATTTTTCAGGAAGAGTACTCGAGCCCACGATTCCAACGATAGTTCATTCATATTTTTCGGAGCTCTGGTGAATTTTCTACAATTTTTAGAAGTCAAACAGTTCAAAAAAATAAAAGGAAAAAGCAAAATGCAAAAAGAAAAAAAAGATATTAAAAATAAAATCCAGCGGGCCGGCCCATTGGCCGGCCCGTGCGCGCGCGCCGGCCCGCACAATGCGGGCCGCTGTGTGAAATTACAAAAAAAAAAAGCGCGCGCGTTCAGCAGCCCCGCTCAAAGGAGCGGCGCCTTTTTTCCGAAGCAGCAGCGCCCGCAAATGCGGGCGCTTGGGGCTAAAGCGGGCCGGGTTTTGACCCGGCCCCGCTTTGTTTTGTTGGCAACAGGCGCGCGCAGCAGCTGAGGGCGCGGGCGGCATGCGGGCGCGGATCCGACCCGCCAGAGCACGTATACAGACCCGCAATGTTCTTTAAAGCTTATTGGATGCGTTTCTTGATGGATTTTGATGAATTTGGACTCGATTTTGATCAGAATTCGAAGCTGAATGTGACTCTTCATCTTATATTTATGACCAGAAGCTCAAGGGGCAGAATTTGAAGGGTTTTGGAGTTTTATTTACATTCATGAAGGGGAAGATGAAGAGCCATGCACCATTAAACCCAAGAAGAATGTGAAGACTATAAATAGGTGTTTTCTCTTGAGCTATAGGCATCAGATTTTGGAGAGTTTTTCTACTATATAGTTCTGATTATAGAGAGGCTTTTGTGCCTAAGTTTGGTGAGAATTTTAGAGGAGGAAGAAGAAGCTTCATGTGCAAAGCTTGAAGGGTGTAATTGGTGTTATCTTCTCATCTTACTTGTTTTTCTTTTAAATTTCTTTTCTCTTGAATAAAATCATGTTTATTATATTTATATTCTCTTTTATTTTCAACATGAGTAGCTAACTTTTAGTTGTTCATGATATGGTGTAGTTAGAAAACACGTTTTGTGCTAATTTGGTTGAATTCTAATGCTATCACTTTCACGTTTTTAAAGTTATAATCTTAATTTAAAATCCTCTCGTTCATCTTCCAAAAGTTTATGAATGAGTTGATGATCACCCTACAAAGGTGAGTTTTGGTCTTCCCAAAAGGAAGTACTTCTCTTATTTGAAAGATTATTGTTTTAATAACAATTTTATCGATTTTGAGCTTTAACCCCTACGAAGGCATCTTCCGATGACTTTCTCCCAAAAAGAGAATTCATTGAGTTATTTCTATTCAATCAAGTTAATACAATTCGTGTATTCTAATGATCCCATATCATGTACATATTTCTCTTAAAAATTTTCAAATACAAAAACATTATTTTCTCATTTTCCATTAAATTAAAAACTAAAACCATTAAATCACCACCATCCAAAGTAGCTAGTTTCTCTAAGATAATTTTCTAACTGATTTAAACTTGTGGTTGCAACAGGATTTCTCCCGAGGATACGATATCCGGACTCCCGGAACTTCACTACTTGCACGAACTCTTACACTTGAGAGTAACACAATTTTGAACGAGGCAAGTTTTTGCAATTGGTTCGATCGAAATTGTGCGCAATCCAAATAGGGTGCACACGATCTCCCCCTGAAGTGAAAGGGTGTCGAAGCAATACAAAATAACCTGGTGAGCCCAGGGTCAAACTCAGGGACAAGTCGTCTCGCATTCACAGAGTCGATCAAAGATAGCTAAGGGTGTGAGAACGTCCAACTACTAACAAAGATGTGGTGGTGGAAAGTAAGTGTGGTAAAATGTATCAAACTACTCTATGAAAATGAGGGATGGAGGAGTAGATAGGCAAGTGACAAGGAGCTAGGAGGAATGCATGGATCGTGGATTTGTTAGGATCAATGTTAAGTGTGAGAATATAACCCTACAACTCAATGATGTCCCTTTTGGGGATGCACCATCGGAAAATACTCTTTTGGAGGTGAAAGCAAGTGTGAAATGTGATTCAATTGTGGAGCCCTTTTGGGGTCACAATTGGAAGTGGTAGCGGTCACGGGCTATGGTTCTTTATGACTCAATGGCGTCCCTTTTGGGGAAGCGTCATCGGGGATATCCTTTTGGGAGTTAAAATGATGGGACAGTGTAGTGGCTTAAAAATTAGGTCTCATGGAAATTAAGTTGATACTTCTTTTTGAGAAGATAAAACTCATCCTTTTGGGATGATCGGTTCTCTAATATAATCTTTTGGATTCATATGAGAGAGTTAAATTAGAAACTTAAATTTAAGCCACATAAAAAAATAATTCAATCCAAATGAACCCAAATCAGCATGTGAACAAAAGTTCCATAGCAAATCACAAACCAAGCAAAGAAATTTAGCAATTCATATGGATAAAAAATACTAACTTCATATAAATCATTATCAAATCTATACAATCCAATTAAGCACAAATGAAAACCTAAGACAAAGGAAAGAGATCACCAAATGTTGCTACAAATGAGTCCTTTCTTCTTTTCCCTTTTTCTTCTCCAAGCTCCTCCAAGTTCCTTGCCTCCAAGCCCACCAAGAGCCCCTCAAGAACCTCTTTATTTCAGCTATAGAATGAACTACAATGGGATATAATGGAATATATTGGAATGCCATAAGATGAAGCTCTCCCATCCTTTTATAGGCTTAGAATCCCAAGGGGTTTATAGTGCTTGGCTCTCCATTTCTCCACTCCTTATTTGAGAATCAATTCCATAACTCTTCATTTTCCATTCTTTATTTTAGAATAAATTACATGAAACCATTCAAATCTTGGCCTCTTCATCTTCCACTCTTTATTTGAAATTAAATTCACATGTCTCTTCATTTTTTGTCTCTTTGGCTTCTGGTCATGCAAATAAGCTTAAGAGTGGCAAATTGGTGGAATTTGGGCTGGCCTGCTGGGCTTCTTTTTATTTTTCAGAAATTGTTTTTCGCCTTCAAAAATTCAAGAAAAATATCTAGAGGCTTAGGAAAAATTCTCAGAAAATACTGGAAATTCCCTAAGGCCCCTAGAAGTACCTGAAAAGTATGAGGTGTAGAAATTAGTCCAAATAATAATAATATGAATTAAACCATGAACTAAAACCAATATAAAATCATTTTAAGCCTCCAAAAATTGTAGAAAATTCCACCAAGCTCCAAAAAGTACAGAAAAATAGATGTAGCACCACAAAAATACTATGAGCACATAAAAAATAATGGAAAGCTACAAAGATCGCTAAAAACTATATTTTGTGCACAAATCAATGATATGCTCCATAAACCAATTTTAATTCAATTATGCTTATAATGAAGCTTAGTTAAACTATATTCATGCACAAAATGCCCAGAAATAGGGGGAATAAATATGTAATATTCATACTGAATCACAACCCCCAACTAGCTATTTGCTAGTCCCTAGCAAAAATATGCGATAAATTCGGATTTCATTGAAAAAATGTGCACCAAACTCAAGATATTATCATGACAACCCTCCAAAAATTATTTCCAACTTGATTTCAAAGTAATATACACATTGCATGAAAATGAACAACATATGACATTCTCCTCAATCTAATTCAAAGAAAAGTAAAGTAGTAAGCATTGTATGCAATTGTTAGGACATTTCACAAATCATATCATAGTTTTCAACCTTCAATGAAATGGTCAATATGAAAAATATTTCTTCTAAGTAGTGGGAGTTTGAGATTGCATCACTCATGTTTTTTATTCCCTCATTTATTCATCATTTTTTTCGTATATATCCTATTATCAGGAAAATATACATTTTTCTTTTTCTTTTCTTTTTCTATTTTTTTGTTTTCTCTCTCTTTTTTTATTTTTTTTATGTTTTTTTGTTTTGCTTTCACACAATAATGATATGAGATGCAAACACGGCCACCTTTGTGTACACGCGATAACGCTATATAGACAAAGGGCTAGAATTACTCCTAAATCTCATCTTTGGCGTCCTCCCCAATGTTTCGTGGGGCACCGGCTACTCAACTTGATTAGAAGAAACATTCACTTATAATAACTCTATTTCTCATTCTAAACACAAGTTATCAACTCATCCACCCACTCCGTAGGAGAAACAAAGCATAAACCATTGGCCACACCATATCCAATCAAAAACTAAGTCATTCATCCTAACTCATGCAATTACTTACACAAAACTTTTTCCAAATTATTTCAAGGTGAGTATCACGATATATAGATTTGTTTCATACATTGCATATTAACATTTGAATCCATATGGAAAAGAAATTAAAACATGCCAATCAAACATTCATAAGCTTGATACCAAAATAATAATCTGAAAAATTACATGGAATTAATCTTTTAGGAACTAAGCAAAAAAGGCATATGAGAAGGCAACCAAACGATATGCTCAAAGATGAACGGATGACGATGAATGAATTTTTTTAATTATTAAAAAAACATAAACTAGCAAACTAGCATCCAATGTCATAGTACCCCCAACTAAAAATAAACTTTGTCCTCAAAGTGTGAAGGGAAACTAGATTTATTAAAACGATGCTAGATGATAAAAAAAGAAAAAGCAAACATGCGAAAGCAAACTAATTTCATTTTATTTTTAATTTACACTTAAAGGAAGGAATACACCTTAGCAAATGGTGGATCCCGAATATGTAATAGGGGAGGAAGCTGCTCGATCATATCCTTGCGATCCTCTGCAAATATTCTTCCTCCACGCTTAGCACTGGCGGCCACCAACACAATCCCCAGCATCTCCATCAAATATACATATTTGTCATGCATGAGATGGATTATGTTAGTAAATATGGGACTCATATGATTTTGAATGAAAACATCCCAAATATAGTCATCAAAATGATTAAAAGAAATTAACGTATAAGGATGACTACTCCCTGAAAAAGATGCACCAATCTCGGTATGATATGCAACCACCGGGGAGAGGAGTGAAAGATGCTGGAATAGAACTGGAGGGAAACACAATCCAGGCTCAGTTACAATGATCTCTGAACTCGTGTCCTTAACTGCATCCTCCTCATGATCATCCAAAACTGTATGCTCGTCCTCTCTATCTCTGCACACATCACCACTAGGAAGCTCTGACGGCTCCATCATCAAATCCTTTGGAGTCCCTACCAATGTCGGAGCATCCTCACTCAGGGACTCTAGACGCTCCCAAGCATCCTCAGGTGTGTACTCCATGAAAGCTCCATTGTCCAACATCTCCATGAAAATTTGTGCATCTTCCTGCAGCCCCTCGTAGAAGAACTGGAAGAGAACATCAACCGTGTATTCATGATGTGGACATCCACTAACTGCATCTGTGAACCTCCTCCAGGCCTGAAAGAAGGATTCACCATCGCGCTGTGCAAAGATGGCAATTTTGAGCTTCAATAACCTGTCCTTGTGCAAAGAAGATGAAGGTGCATCATATCGAAATTTTGTGCCATGAAAGTCCATCACAAAATTTTTTTAAAGAAAAAAATGACTCAAAAAATGCAAAATAAAGATATAAAGAGAGCGCAGTATTGGAGATCGTCGCCAATTTCACGAGAATATTCAAAGCGACATCTCAACACTTCCAAAAGCTCGTATTCAAGCCTAAAGCTTCGTTGAAGCTCCTGCAGCGCTTTGGAAGTTATGAAGATTCAATCGAAGCTCTCAAAGACCGTTTATTAAGGTTTTATTTATAGTCTTTTAGTTTCGATTGATAGAATGTTAAGCCTTGAGTATATCTTACGTTTCTATCTTCATTACGCTCATTTCGTCGCTCTAGGATCCTTGCACAAGTTCATTCAAACTTCCTCGAAGCGTCGCGCTTCGATTCGGACTTTGTTATGCATGTTAGTTGGTACAAGAACAAGTACTGACCGACTAGATGGTGATCTAGTCGGTCGGCAACTGTTCTTGGACCGACTAGTTTGATTCCTTAATTTCTTGGACTTTACTGTTTACAGTTAGTCGGTCTATGTTGACTCACCGACCGACTAGTTTGTGAACTAGTCGGTCAGTGATGCTTCTTTGACCGACTAGTTGAGACTTACTGTGCCCTCCAAAATTCTCCTAAGCTACTGTTTACCGTTAGTCGGTCTAAGAACGTTTGGTGACCGACTAGTTGACAATTTAGTCGGTCAACTTTTGTTCTTGGACCGACTAAGTCACTTTGCTTCAGACTAAGTTATTTTGCCTCTTAGTCGGTCTACGTTCATTGGCTGACCGACTAGTTGTGAAACTAGTAGGTCAGACAGTGTTCTTGGACCGACTAGTTTTCTAGGTCTGAAATTCTATCTCTTCTCTGATCTGCTCTTAGTCGGTCCATGCTTTGTGACTGACCGACTAGTTGATGAACTAGTCGGTCAGTGAGTGTTCTTTGACCGACTAATACTCACAGATTTCTTTCCGTTGGAGATTGACCTAACTTGTTTTTATGGGACCCTATAAATACGAACCTAGGTCATTTCTATCTAAAATAGAGCTGCCATTAAGAGATTCATTGAGTGCTAAAGAGATAGCTATTCTCCCTCAAATCTAAAGCTCTCTTCCTCACAAGAAACCCATTCTCTCTCATTTCTAGATCTAGAGAGAAGCTTGTTCTTGGTGAGCTCTTCAAGCTATTGCTTGATCCAAGTCTCCAACTCTTCCCTAGGCACCCATTGCTGCTCATTTCCTTGGTGCTAGGGCTTGGTGACTTCATCTTCCTCAAATTCTTCATTCCACCTATTGGGTAAGAAAAACTCAAGGTATAGGATTTTGTGGTAAGAGTATTTATTTCATATTAAACTCTTTTGTATTGCTTATTGGCTCTCTCGGTTGTGAGAGAAGTTTGTGATCCCGGGTTGTGGGATTCACTTTGCCATTGCATGTATGATTTGATCTTGTGAAGGTTTTTCACAAGATATTCATAGTGGAAATCTTGAGTTAGGGTTTCTAACTCAAGTATCCGGAAGGGATCCGGGTGGTTGGGACGTAGGATCACCGGGAACAAGTCGGGGAGACTTGGGTGGATCCGAACCCATTAACATCGTTTGTTTGCATTGTTAATTTCATTGTTGTCATTCAATTTAAGCTTCCGCAAATTGATTTGGTAGTTGTGTGCAATTTAATTTGGAATTATACGCCTTATTATTTTAAAGTATTATTCACCCCCCCTCTAGTACTTGTGCAGTAGCTGGTAGGGCATTACATTTGGTATCAAAGCCAGATACTCAACTATGTCTGCCAACGACAACAAGACCGTGCCTCCACCTTCCAACTACGACACCTTCAGGAACCGTGAAGGAGCGTCATCGGTGATGGAAGGGCATTCCTCTACAAGGCCTCCATTCTTCAACGGTACCAACTACGGGTACTGGAAATGTCGGATGGAAACCTTCCTCCGAAGTGCATCCTTATGGAGGACTACAATGAAGGAGTACAACGAGCCCGAAGAAGAAGATTTTGAGAAATGGACTACCGCGGAGGTCGCCGCGGAGGTAAGCAATGCCAAGGCAATGAACGCCTTGCAATGCGCATTGGAGCCCGAGGATTTTAATAAGATATGCACATGTAAGAGTGCATATCAAATTTGGAACTCTCTCCTCATACTACATGAAGGGACGAGTCGGGTAAGAGACTCTAAACTCGTTGTCGTAACCAAAGATTACGAAATGTTTCACATGCAACAGGGCGAGAAGATGAAAGAATATTACGCTCGCTTCGTTGACATAATAAACGAGTTAGAGGCCCTCGGCAAGATCTACACTCAAAAGGAGAAGTGCTTAAAGCTTATTGAAGGGCTTCCCTTTCTTGGGAAAAACGTACCTTCGCCATTGAGGAAGGTAATGACATGAACAAATATACCGTAGTTCAACTAATGGGTACTTTGATGTCATACGAGGTACGCAAAGATAGCAAGGTGAAGCTACAAGAAAAGATGAAGTCATATTTGAACCTAGATGCGCCTAAGAAAAAGGCGATTGCATTCAAGGCGGCTTCATCCACATCTTCCGATGATGAAGACTCGGAAAACGAGTTGGACTTGGAGTCCATGGCACTCATGGCCAAGAAGTTCAACCGTTTCTTCCGGAAAGGTAACTTCAAGACCAAAGGTAAATTTGGTTCTTCTAACGCCTCTTCCTCTCCTTTGTGTTTCAAGTGCAATAAGCCAGGACACATGAAAGCGGAGTGTCCTCTCAACAAACAAAAGGAGAAGTGGAAGGCGCCAAAATTCGATAAGTCCAAGAAATACAAGAAGGGGTACAAGAAAGGACTTGTCGGAGCAACATTCACCGACTCCGAGGATTCCTCAAGCGGAGAGTCGGATGATGAGAAAGTGGAGCAAGCACATATGTGCTTCATGGCAAGAGAGGAGAACGATCAAGGATCCTCCTCTTCCGATGATAGTAATGACGAAAGCGATGAGGTAACGATGGATGATCTTAGAAATGCTAACTCTCAACTTTGGTCAAAATATACTAAGTTAGTAAATAGATATACTAAGGTAAAAGATGACCTAGCTAGCATTCAAACATCGCCTAAGAATATCATCACCAACAACGACACCGTTGTTGAAGAGTTAAGAAATGAGATTGTGAATCTCAAATCTAAACTTGAACATGTTAGCATTGAGGATGCGGAAGAACATGAGATAGCGGATTTAACTTCTCAAAACTCGACTTTGAGTATTGAGAACGAGAATCTTAAATCTCGTGTTTATGTGCTCACATCGCAAATATCCGCTTTGGATACTTCTTTGCGTTCTCTCAAAGAGAAATATGAGGACACATTGGGCCGAATCAACAAATTCAACAAGGGTAAGGGCCATTTGGATAATATCCTAAAAGATTTACTTCCGGCCAAACACCACATTGGCTTGGGGTATATGATGGGAAATTCATCCAAGTCGGTCACTACTTTTGTTAGGCCAACTTCCGAAGCCTCAACGAGTGGGAGCAAACACTCTATTGGTAGTTTATCTACCAATGGTGCTTCCACCTCGTCCACACCCTCTTTCGGAAAGAAACCCACTTTGGGTGGACCTCCAAAGAAGGGGCATGCCTACATGTACACTAATAACATGCCACGTAGGAACACACGTCCTACTCCACCGTCTCACATGTATGATGATTTTTATGCAACACATTCCCGGGCACGTGCACACCAAGTGAGACACCCTCACGCACGTGTTTCCACACATGCATATGTACACCCACCTCATCATATGAATAATTCTTTTCGTGCACCATTCCATCATGTCCCGTATGCCTATCCACAACATGCATCACGTAGAAATCAACGTAGCATGCATGCACCCAATAGGATGATGGCTCCCAAAATTTTCACTATTTGGAGCCCAAAGGACACAAGCATGGACGAAAAACAAATGTACATGAATGCTTATTTTTCGGATGTTGTGCATAGTAAGAATTATGTGGGGAAGTCTAAGTCCACTTGGACTTGGCTTCCAAAGGTCTAATCCCTTGGACCCAATGACCTTGGGTACCATGATATGAAAGTGTCTATCTTTAGGTACTCAAGGAAAAGAAAAAGAAAAGGAGCATCAAATTTAAATTTAGCTCCAAAGGGAATTGGATACTCGATAGCGGGTGCTCCAAACACATGACGGGTGACGCTCGTTTGCTCTCCGGAGTGGTTCCCATTGCGAATGGAAACCGCGTCGTATTTGGAGGCAACGAGAGCGGAACCATCATAGGTGTTGGTAAAGTCGGTAACCCTTCTAAACCATTAATTAGTGACGTTTATCTTGTTAGTGGTTTAAATCATAATCTTATTTCAATAAGTCAACTTTGTGACAAAGGTTACAAAGTTAGCTTTGCGAAAGGATTGTGTCATATTTTAAGAAAGGATAATGAAAAATTATTATTTTCCGGAACTCGTCGTAAAGACATCTATATTTTGGATCTTCCTAAGTCATATGAACAATGTCTCGTTGCCAACACAAGTGAACAACACTTATGGCATCGACGCTTTGGACATGTGAACTTTGGAACACTATATAAGCTTTCAAAATTGAATTCTATTAAAGGTTTTCCGAAGCTTGTTTTTGAAAAGAAAAGTTTTTGTGATTGTTGTCAACGCGGCAAGCTTCCTAAATCTTCATTTAAACCTAAGAAAAGCATCTCTACTAAACGGCCACTAGAGCTATTACATCTAGATTTATTTGGGCCAACTAGAGTAGCTTCCTTAGGAAATGCAAGGTACGGACTTGTCATCGTAGATGACTATTCAAGATTTACTTGGGTATTTTCATTGTGTAATAAAAATGAAGTTTTTGAAAACTTCACAATTTTTGTTAAGAAAGTACAAAATCTCTTAGGAACCACCATTGTCACTATTCGTAGTGATCATGGAGGTGAATTTGAGAATGAGTCTTTTGAGACATTTTGTGATGAAGTTGGTATTACTCACACCTTCTCTTTCCCTCGTGCACCTCCTCAAAATGGTGTAGTTGAGAGAAAGAATAGGACGCTAGTGGAGTGTGCTCGCACTATGCTTGATGATAGCCAACTTGGCCATCAATTTTGGGCGGAAGCGGTACACACCGCTTGCTATGTGTTTAATAGAATACTTTTGAGGCCCGGCACTAAACAAACTTGTTATGAATTGTTGTTTGGTAGGTTGCCTCAAGTTAAACATTTTCGTGTTTTTGGTTCGAAATGTTTTATTAAGAACACATATGGTAGTTTGGACAAATTCGATCCGAGATCCGATGAGGGGATTTTTGTTGGATATTCTACGCGTAGCAAAGCCTACCGGATATTCAACAAACGAACCTCAACGATCGAGGAATCGCTTCATGTCTCATTTAATGAAGGATTTGTTCCAACTAGAATTTCAAATGATAATGATTCTATGGATGTTTTATGTGATTCGTTTGAAAATTCTAAGTCTAATGATTCTATTGATTCTATTGAGACTAACCCAACTAATGAAGTTGTTGAGAATGTTCCAAGTGATCAAGGTATTCCCAAACGGCTTCATTCGGTTCGTGACCATCCCCATGAGCAAGTCATTGGCAATATCTATGATAGTGTCAAGACGAGATCCCAAGTTCACCGCTTCGCAAATTGTGCCTTTGCCTCATCGATAGAGCCAAAGAATATTAATGAAGCATGCGAAGATAGCGCTTGGATCTTAGCCATGGAGGAGGAGCTCATTCAATTCGAGAGGAATGAAGTTTGGGAGCTTGTTCCATTGCCATCGAAGAACCACACCGTCATAGGGACAAAGTGGATCTTCAAGAACAAAACCGACGAAAACCAAGTCGTCGTCCGGAACAAAGCTCGGTTAGTAGCTCAAGGCTATCGTCAAGAGGAAGGTATCGATTTCGAAGAATCTTTCGCTCCGGTAGCTAGATTAGAATCAATTAGATTACTTTTGTCTTTTGCATGCCATAAGAATTTTAAATTATTTCAAATGGATGTTAAAAGTGCATTTTTAAACGGAGATGTCGTTGAGGAAGTTTACGTTTCTCAACCTCCGGGCTTCGTAAATGAAAAATTTCCAAATCACGTTTTTAAACTAAAGAAAGCTCTTTATGGTTTGAGACAAGCTCCTCGAGCTTGGTATGATCGCCTAAAGAATTTTCTTTTGGATTTGAATTTTAAAATGGGCGAAGCCGATTCAACACTTTTTATTAAGCATGCGAATAATGATATTTTATTAGTTCAAATTTATGTTGATGATATCATTTTCGGTGCTACTAACTTCGCTCTTTGCGAAGAGTTTTCTAATGTGATGAAGGAACAATTTGAGATGAGCCACATGGGCGAACTCAAATATTTCTTAGGTCTCCAAATTCGCCAACTGAACGATGCAATCTTCATCCACCAAACGAAGTACACGGTGGAGTTGCTAAAGCGATTTGGAATGGAGAATGCCTCCGGGAAAAAGACTCCAATGAGCACGACTACGCATCTTGATAAAGATACGGGCGGAAAAGATGTAGACATTCGTCTATATCGAGGTATGATAGGTAGTTTGCTTTATCTTACCGCAAGTAGGCCCGATATTATGTTTGCCGTATGTATATGTGCTCGTTATCAGTCTCAACCTAAGGAGTCTCACTTAGTAGCGGTAAAGCGTATTTTTCGCTATCTAAGTTACACATTAGATTTTGGATTACTTTATCCGAGATCTAGCACATATGAGTTAGTCTCATATAGTGACGCTGATTATGCGGGATGCAAATCCGACAGGAAAAGTACTAGTGGCACTTGCCATTTTCTAGGAAATTCTCTTGTCTCTTGGTTTTCCAAGAAGCAAAATTCGGTTTCACTTTCAACCACCGAGGCGGAATATATTGCCGCCGGTGCCGCGTGTGCTCAAGTTCTTTGGATGAGACACACACTTAAAGACTTTGGTATAAATTGTGATACTTGCCCTATCATGGTTGACAACCAAAGTGCAATATGTCTTTCCAAGAACCCGGTACATCATTCCCGTTCGAAACACATAGATGTCCGACACCACTTCTTAGATGATCATGTTGCTAAAAAGGACATCATTCTAGTGTACGTTGAAACCCAAAAGCAAATCGCCGATATTTTCACGAAACCCCTAAAGGAGGACTCCTTTGTGCGGTTGCGTCGAGAATTGGGGATTATGGGTGAATCCGAGATATAGGATTCATATTTAAAATTCAATCATCTTGCATGCTAATATATTTCGCGATACTTTATTCATGCTAGATTAATTGAATTTTTGGGAATTTTATGTGATTTATTTGAATTTATGATCGAATTCGTATTTCAATGTCGTATTTAAGATTTTGACGTTTTATGGGGTAATTTAGATGACTAATGAGTGAGTTAGGATGTATCATCCAAGTGGTTTGTGAAGAGAAATCAAATTTCTACTTTTGGACTCTTCTAGTCGGTTTCAGTTCACTTGTCAACCGACTAGATGCTCATCTAGTCGGTCAGCAAATGAACTCAGACCGACTAGATCAAGCAAATATCCATCTCCTATCATTTTCTTTCGTTAGTCGGTCTTAGTACACTTTCCGACCGACTAGATTGAAAACTAGTCGGTCAGTAAGTATACTGCGACCGACTAAATCTAGCCCTAAAAATCCATCGGTGCCTCTGTTTCGACTTAGTCGGTTCAAGCTCATTGACCGACCGACTAGATCGTAATCTAGTCGGTCAGTTCTTGAACTGTGACCGACTAAGTGGGTTAGGGCAAATGTGTCTTTTTGATTCCAGACCGACTTATACACACTTTCTTTTCGACTAAAATCTTATTTAGTCGGTCTCCTCTCAGCTCAAGCCCGAAAACCCCAAATCCCCCTTCGAGCCCCTTCGCATTCCGTCGTCTCCGGCCGTTTCTCCGGCCATCGCCGCCGTCCGCCGCCGTCGACTCCACCCCCCCAGGTATTTCCCTCCATCTCCTTGGTCGATTCCTACCCTAGGGTTTCCGATTCGTTTCTCTTAGGGTTTGTGCTCCTAGGGCATTACATTTGTGCTCCTAGGGCTTGTGCTTCGGTTTCTCACTTCTAGGGCTTGTGATCTCTAGGTTGTACTTGATCTTATTATCAGTTGCTTGTGCTTTTAGAACTATGGCTAAGACTCGCATTCCGATCGCCTCTTCCGGGGCCTCTCCTATGACCGTAGGGCCTTCCGACCCTAGGAATCCCCCGAAGCCTAAGCGTCGTGCCAAGTCTACCCAAGCCTCTCCTTCGTCGCCTCCTCTTAAGAAGCCTAGGACTGCTTCCGTCAAGCCCCGCAAATCCAAGACCAAAAAGCCTATTCTTCATACTCCGGCTACTCCTCCCGATTCCGACTCTGAATTTATCCCTGAGGATGAGCCTACTAGGGAACCTACCCCACCTCCGAAGACCCGTAAGGCCAAGGGTAAAGCTCCTATGCCAGTTGGCGGTGTAGACATATCGTTGTGCCGCGATGACCCTCAGTGTCTCGCCGCGTACAACCGTATAGAGCACTGTCCACTGTTGTTAGAGCATTACGTTCAGTTCTCTGATTTCCTCGGCCTTGTTGATCTTCTGTCTTATAGTGGCCTTCTAGATTATCTCCGATACGACCCTAAGGCCAATCCCAAACCGTACCCTCGCCTCGTGAAATTGTTCTATGCCAACCGTATTCGAGGCCAGTACGACGCCAGCCACTCCATTGAGACGACTGTCTTGGGAACTCCTATAGTTCTCACGGCAGAAATCTTGGGGGAGATCCTTGGTTGTGCGTCGTGTGGTCTCCTCCCCTCGGACATTTCTGTAGACGACATTTCTTCCTTGGATCAGTCTATTCTTGCAGATATTTTCCAGGTTATCCCCTCCGCATTCATTGGTGTTCCTTCGAAATCCTTTAAGCCGAATGCGTGGGTTCTTAACCTGATTTTGAAATCATGTCTTCTTCCGAAATATGGATCCTCTTCACTCCCCTCTCAGCCGTTTTTGAAGCTCATATACGCTCTTTTCTTGGGGTGCGAGATAAATTGGGCTCGCGTGATACTCGATAAGATGGATTCTTTCGAGTGTATACGCAAGACCAATAAGTCTGCGCACATTCCATACCCCTGCTTGTTGACTCTCGTATTCCGTCATTTTCGAGTTCCTCTCCCACCTGACGATGAGCGTCCTTTGGGTACGCCTCTGAACGCGACGGCCGTGAAGAAATCTTTAGCGGCACTTCGTCACGTGCAGAGGTCTACCGCATCTGCTTCTCAGTCTACTCCGTCAGCCGCTGCAGCCTCCTCTTCCCCTGCTTCTTTGGACGATGTCGTACGTCTACTTCGTCAGCACGACTCCCGTTTGGCTCGTACTGAGGAGGTCGTATGTCGTATGGCTCGTATGATGGGGATTGAGCTTCCTCCTTCGGTGTCTGAGGCCGAGGAGATGGACGATGAGGAGCTTGACGAGCTTGTCACTTCTTTTGCCCGTGGCGATGAGGCCACTGCTGCTGCTGCTGCTGGTGTTTCCTCTTCTGCTCCTGGAGTTGGCACCACTTCCGGTGCTCCAGAGCATTCTGCTTCAGCACTTCAGTCTTCAGAGCCTGCTGTTGACCCTGTTGCTGAGCCTGCTGATATTCCAGTTGACACTTCTGCTGTCGAGACCCTTGCTGCTGTAGAGCCTGTTCCTGAGATCTCGACTCCTGCCCCGATGATTCCATCTGTTGAGACGCCTCTACTCCCTGCAGATCCTGAGTCCACTCCGTCGACTGGACCCACGGACGCTGCAGATCCTGCCTCCTCCTCGTGATCGTTGTTCCGAGGACTCTCCATATACGCTTTGGATGATATATCTTAGCGAGAGTATTATGGGTTAGGATAGGGTATGAGGGTTATTATGTTTTGATGTATTTTGGATGTCGTCGCTGCTGCTGTATTTATTTTGATGAGAATGATGATGATGATGGTGTATTTCCTTTTGATGGGTATATTATATCGATGATGTTGATGTATTTCTTTTTGATGATATGTAGCGCTTGATATGATGTATCTCATATATTCGATGTGATATCTTTTTGGATATACTCATGTTGTCTCTGCATATATATATGTTCATCGTCATTCACTTTGTTTTTTATTCGTCGTGCAAATTTTAATATTCGTTGAATGTATTTGAAATGAGATTTCGTCGCTCGACGCATGAAAACTTGGTTAAATAGATTTAAATTCTATAATTGTATAGAATTGTTTTCCATGCACAACTTTAACCAAGAATATTGAATATTGAAGAGTATGTTTCTTTATTCAAGAAATGAATAAACATTTGGTATTTTTGATGATTTTGATTATAGTTGATTTTTATTGATAATGGAAAATTTGACACACCTTGTTTTGATTTCCACATTTTTCCCTTGGTGTCAAGTTGGTCCATTGTCTTTGTCTACGACTCTCGATGTTGGATTTACATTTCCTAATTATTGTCGTTGTATGCCCCCCCATTTTTGGGATAATGCCAAAGGGGGAGAGATAATGATAATAAATAGCGCAAATGAAAAATTTAACTCAATTTCCAAGAATCTAGTTTGATATGTTAGATTCAGGGGGAGTTAAGATACATATAAGGATTTTTCAAAATCCAATATTTCAAAAATCAATTCACTTTATTTATCTTACTCGTCTGCTTGATGCAATTCATTTATATTCATGTTGGAATTAACGTGTCATCAATGCAGGGGGAGTAAGTATTTTACATTTGAATTATTATCTTTGATTATTATTTATGTTGGTTTGTCATCACCAAAAAGGGGGAGAATGTTGAATATTGGACTCCCCGAATTTGGTTTTGATGATGAGCAAACATAAATAATCCATGAACTAACAATTTGTGAGCGCAGTATTGGAGATCGTCGCCAATTTCACGAGAATATTCAAAGCGACATCTCAACACTTCCAAAAGCTCGTATTCAAGCCTAAAGCTTCGTTGAAGCTCCTGCAGCGCTTTGGAAGTTATGAAGATTCAATCGAAGCTCTCAAAGACCGTTTATTAAGGTTTTATTTATAGTCTTTTAGTTTCGATTGATAGAATGTTAAGCCTTGAGTATATCTTACGTTTCTATCTTCATTACGCTCATTTCGTCGCTCTAGGATCCTTGCACAAGTTCATTCAAACTTCCTCGAAGCGTCGCGCTTCGATTCGGACTTTGTTGTGCATGTTAGTTGGTACAAGAACAAGTACTGACCGACTAGATGGTGATCTAGTCGGTCGGCAACTGTTCTTGGACCGACTAGTTTGATTCCTTAATTTCTTGGACTTTACTGTTTACAGTTAGTCGGTCTATGTTGACTCACCGACCGACTAGTTTGTGAACTAGTCGGTCAGTGATGCTTCTTTGACCGACTAGTTGAGACTTACTGTTCACTCCAAAATTCTCCTAAGCTACTGTTTACCGTTAGTCGGTCTAAGAACGTTTGGTGACCGACTAGTTGACAATTTAGTCGGTCAACTTTTGTTCTTGGACCGACTAAGTCACTTTGCTTCAGACTAAGTTATTTTGCCTCTTAGTCGGTCTACGTTCATTGGCTGACCGACTAGTTGTGAAACTAGTAGGTCAGACAGTGTTCTTGGACCGACTAGTTTTCTAGGTCTGAAATTCTATCTCTTCTCTGATCTGCTCTTAGTCGGTCCATGCTTTGTGACTGACCGACTAGTTGATGAACTAGTCGGTCAGTGAGTGTTCTTTGACCGACTAATACTCACAGATTTCTTTCCGTTGGAGATTGACCTAACTTGTTTTTATGGGACCCTATAAATACGAACCTAGGTCATTTCTATCTAAAATAGAGCTGCCATTAAGAGATTCATTGAGTGCTAAAGAGATAGCTATTCTCCCTCAAATCTAAAGCTCTCTTCCTCACAAGAAACCCATTCTCTCTCATTTCTAGATCTAGAGAGAAGCTTGTTCTTGGTGAGCTCTTCAAGCTATTGCTTGATCCAAGTCTCCAACTCTTCCCTAGGCACCCATTGCTGCTCATTTCCTTGGTGCTAGGGCTTGGTGACTTCATCTTCCTCAAATCCTTCATTCCACCTATTGGGTAAGAAAAACTCAAGGTATACGATTTTGTGGTAAGAGTATTTATTTCATATTAAACTCTTTTGTATTGCTTATTGGCTCTCTCGGTTGTGAGAGAAGTTTGTGATCCCGGGTTGTGGGATTCACTTTGCCATTGCATGTATGATTTGATCTTGTGAAGGTTTTTCACAAGATATTCATAGTGGAAATCTTGAGTTAGGGTTTTTAACTCAAGTATCCGGAAGGGATCCGGGTGGTTGGGACGTAGGATCACCGGGAACAAGTCGGGGAGACTTGGGTGGATCCGAACCCATTAACATCGTTTGTTTGCATTGTTAATTTCATTGTTGTCATTCAATTTAAGCTTCCGCAAATTGATTTGGTAGTTGTGTGCAATTTAATTTGGAATTATACGCCTTATTATTTTAAAGTACTATTCACCCCCCCTCTAGTACTTGTGCAGTAGCTGGTAGGGCATTACACTTTCTTCTTTTCCCTTTTTCTTCTCCAAGCTCCTCCAAGTTCCTTGCCTCCAAGCCCACCAAGAGCCCCTCAAGAACCTCTTTATTTCAGCTATAGAATGAACTACAATGGGATATAATGGAATATATTGGAATGCCATAAGATGAAGCTCTCCCATCCTTTTATAGGCTTAGAATCCCAAGGGGTTTATAGTGCTTGGCTCTTCATTTCTCCACTCTTTATTTGAGAATCAATTCCATAACTCTTCATTTTCCATTCTTTATTTTAGAATAAATTACATGAAACCATTCAAATCTTGGCCTCTTCATCTTCCACTCTTTATTTGAAATTAAATTCACATGTCTCTTCATTTTTTGTCTCTTTGGCTTCTGGTCATGCAAATAAGCTTAAGAGTGGCAAATTGGTGGAATTTGGGTTGGCCTGCTGGGCTTCTTTTTATTTTTCAGAAATTGTTTTTCGCCTTCAAAAATTCAAGAAAAATATCTAGAGGCTTAGGAAAATTCTCAGAAAATACTGGAAATTCCCTAAGGCCCCTAGAAGTACCTGAAAAGTATGAGGTGTAGAAATTAGTCCAAATAATAATAATATGAATTAAACCATGAACTAAAACCAATATAAAATCATTTTAAGCCTCCAAAAATTGTAGAAAATTCCACCAAGCTCCAAAAAGTACAGAAAAATAGATGTAGCACCACAAAAATACTATGAGCACATAAAAAATAATGGAAAGCTACAAAGATCGCTAAAAACTATATTTTGTGCACAAATCAATGATATGCTCCATAAACCAATTTTAATTCAATTATGCTTATAATGAAGCTTAGTTAAACTATATTCATGCACAAAATGCCCAGAAATAGGGGGAATAAATATGTAATATTCATACTGAATCACATATCCATCTACCATGTCCCCTGCCTCTTCCTTCTTCAAGGATAACCCATCATCTCCCCCGCAACACTCATCAGCTCATTCATACATTTCATTCCCCTTCACAGACTCATCGTCATCCTCCCAGCAACTTCATCAATCATCAATCACCTACCATCAACACACCATCATCATCAATTTCATACAGACCCCTTCAACCGAAAATCAAGCACCAAAAATCAAATTGAGAGAGAGAGAGAGAGAAACAGAAATCAGATCTGGAAATCAGATCTGAAAACATATATAGACTCGTCATCCCCCTCTTCCTCGTACCCCTCCCCCTCCTCCTGGCTGCCGCTCCACCACCTAAAGCCACGCCCTACCACCCAGAGCCACACCCCTCCTCCTAGCTGCACCACCTACTGCCCACAACCCAGATTTGCCACTGCCCCACTACCAGACCAGTGCCCGTCGCACCTCGCGCCTCCCTGCAGCAGCCCGCCGCCGCCTCAGATCCGTCGTCGTGCACCCCTGCCCTGCTGCACCCCCTGCCGAGCAGTGCCCCCTTCCCTGATCAGCCTCGAACCCCCGACCTCCTCTGCCTCCTAGCCGAGAATCCGCCGCTCAGATCCGCCACCTGCCCCCTAGCAGCGCGCCGCCGCCGCAGATCTGTCGCCTGCCGCCGCCCAGCAGCGTGCACCGCCACCGCTTGCGCTGTCCCCCGCACGTGCTTGGCCACCGCAGACCCACCGCCCACGCGCGCCTCAGCTTGGAGCCCTGCCCGGCTGCCGCCCCGTGCCCCTTAGCCGCTGCCCCCATCGATCTCCCCTCTGTAAAAAAAGAGAAAGAGAAGAAGAGGAGGTAGATTGGAAAGAGTACGCGAGAAAGAGTTATTTAAGTTATAATTATATATGTTATTAAATTATTATATAAGTTAAAGTTATAATAGTTTATATGTTAATAGTATAATTAGTTATATATTAGTTATATTATCTTATAAGGAGTTATTTTATAAGTTTTTGTTATATATGTTTTATATAAATTATTTTCAATATAACATGTTAATTATGAGTTTTTTATATATAAGTTTTTTTCCTAAATATATTATAAGTTGTGTAGCTAACTGTCCGTAACACATGTGAACTGGGTATCGCCACCGCGGATCGAATCCGCTTTTCACGACACGTCGTATCGATAACTCATCGTAACCTAGCTATGGGCTTAAAACTATAATATATGCATGTTAAAACTAGTTTCATTTCGTTTTCAAAGTGTTTCATTTGAACAGTTAGATAAGCTTGATAAACTGCACAATATCGTAAAAGAAGTGATCGGACTACGTGTTGTACTTGACTGTAAAAGTGTTAATCTAGAAAACGACTCGTAAATTACAAATATGGTAACGTCACAGACACTTGGGGTTTTTAGGGGTAATTTATAATAGCGAATGTGCGGGAGCGACCAGTTCAGGCTTTGTTGTTGTTGTTGTCCTGCTCGTCGGTGACAAATTCACAGACATGAATCACAGATTATTGAACAATATCGTATTTGTTGCATAGTTTTGGTTTAACCTGGGTACGCGCATCCGTGGTATGAGATAGACTCTTGGTTGCTCACTATACTACGCGTTATAAGTCACGATCTAGGTTCAGGCACAGTTATACTCTTGTAACTGTAGAGGAATATGCCCTCGGATCATTTGTATTTGATGCAAATGATAATTTAAGCTTAGATATGGACTATTTTGCATTTGATGCAAAAGAGATTAAATGTGTCTTAAATTGTTTAATACTATATTTAATTAAATAAATGCGTTGAAAAGGTTACCTAGATGACGGGATCGTCCCGCTCTAAACGCAGGTTCAAACCACGTCAAAAACGGAGTCCAAATGCACAAGTTATAGCCAAAACAAATCAGCCCAAACTGTTGAGCTGAAACCAGCGAAAATGGAGGCCCACCAAGCCTGAATTTTCTGGTTAGGGTTTTTTGAAACCTGGGATTTTCTTGACGGCTACGTTTCTAAGAGAAGCATGACTTTTGGCTAACTTTGGACAATTGTTTGAAGGGTCAAACCGACTCGGATTGACGAGCCGTTTTTTCCTACGCGTTCACCGTTGAACACCCTTCGAATTGATAGGTTGTATCAATCATGAAGCTCAACGGTGAGTGAGTTAAAATTCACGGAAGTTTGCACTTTGTGAAGTGCAAACTAACTTGATTTTGATTAACTCAAATTAATAGTCCCACAACGGATTTTGAGAAAGGGGAGTAGTCAGCCGCCTATATAAATAGGGGTCTGCTCTCCTCCTCAAAACTCGTCCCAAGCTCTAGATCTGAGCGGCTCTCGTAAATGTTGGAGCACGCTCGGATCTAAGCTAAATTAATATTTCTCATCTCCCTATAAATTTCTGCCTTACTCCCGAGGGCTCTAGCAAAGCCGCAAAGGAGTTCGGATTCAGATCCGAAATCTAGACGGAGGTTTCACTCGCGTGAAACTTTCTTCAGCGCGTGGTTGGCTCGGCGACACGGGATTGATCGCCTCGGGATGCGGAGCGGTTCGAGGAGCGGTTCGGGGAGCGGTTCGAGGAGCGGCTCGGCGTGGGACGGGAGCAGCTCGGAAGACGGTGCAGAACATCTCGCCTGCCCCAGGGTTGAGATTCCGGGTATGTGTTTATTAGCATTAGTTTAATTTAATCGCAGTAGGCTAGATCCTTCTTGGGATGGTCCGACCCATCCCAAGTCGGCATAGATCTTGGATTAGGGTCTTGGACCTTAGGGTTAAATGTTAATTAGATTGACATGATTATTTTCCGCTGCTATTTCTGTCTATGTTCCGTCCGACTTAGGACGGGCATAGAGTTTTTGTGCCCTAAGGGTCCCGGAAAACCCCTTCAGTGGTATCAGAGCTTGTTGAGCTTGAGTACGGGTTCTCGGGTTATGAGCTGACCCGAAGTAATCGCTCTTACCGTACCAAGTCCCGATAAGATGGTGATCTTATAATGGGTTGGGCATTGTCGAGAGGCATGCCGTAAAACAAGTTTCTGAGGTATCTTGTGACGGGTCCAGGGTGCCATGGATGATGGGCCTTAACAGCGTCGCAATGATATCAGAGTGATACCCAACAGTGGTATCAAAGCGTAGGTCTGCGTAACGATCTAGCCTGCGATTATTATTAAACTTTAAAATGCTTTTAAATACTTTTAAAAATGTTTTTAATGTTATGAGATAAATTTTAAAAATGTTTTTGATGTTTAAAAATCTATGTGATAAATTTTTGAATATGGAAATTTTTTAAATGACGTTTTAAAATTTATGTGATAATTTTTAAAAATAATTTTAAATCTTTTAAAATTTATGCGATAAGTTTAAAGTGCCTAAAAATTTTATATGATAAATTTTTTAAGCATGAAAGTTTTTTAAAATGATGTTTTAATTTTATGAGATATTTTAAAACTGATTTTAAAGGTTAAAATTTTTATGCGATAAATTTTTTAAAGTAGCATGCAAATTTGTGATTTTAAAAACAAGTTTTTTTGAAATAAAAATAAAATATTTTAAAATCATATTTTAAATTTAAATGTTAAATTTATGTTTGCATGCTAAAATTGTTTATGTGATAGACATTGTTCTATTTAAATTGTTAAATAGTTGTACACTTTTATTTTATGCGATAAAATTAGTGTAATCTTATGTTAATGGCTATGCATAATCTTGTCCCTTATTTGATAACACAAGACAACCCTTTAGGTTAGCCATTAAGAAATGATTAAAATTTATTACTTGAATTTTAATGACATGCTATGTTTTAATAAAACTTTTAACAACCCTTTAAGACCTAATTCATGATTAGGGTAGTCCTTTTAATGAATCTTAATTCTAATTGTTATAATTAATTCTCATTAAAGGACTTCGCTTTTGGCGTTGTTAATAAAGTTTATTAAAATCCTAATAACGATTAGGATAGCACGTGAACCTTATAGTTGATAAGGTCTTAATAAAAGTTATTAAACAAATCCTAAAATTTTGAATTTAAGGATGCAACTAGTTGATGGGATTAATTAGTTGTTAATAAAAACTGTTTAGTCTATGGCACACATACAAAAATGATAAGCTTCATTCAATGGACCATGATCCAGTCAATGTGCTTGGCTAAGAGTTCTGGATCAACCCTTACTAGTCTAAGGGGTAGTGATCCTGGCTTAGTCAATTTCCTGGCTGTGTTCCGCTGGACCGCAATGTCGCGAATCATGATTGTATGACACCCTGGACTATATCTAGTCAATGCGTTATAAATCTTATTAAAGATTAATCTGTATCCCTCCTTGATTTTGGAGCTTGGTAACTCAAAGAAGACAATTATAGTTGTTGAGTCTCCTCAAGCTATGACATGTTTATCTTTAAGGAACAAACTCCAACATACATGTGATGTAGTCTAGACTTGACCCAAATCGATACGTCGGGTCTCCTCGAGCATCGATCTAAGTCAAATCTGGACACGAAATCAAGGGTCTGACTAGACCCGTCATTATGATTTGTTGAGTCTCCTCAAGATCATAAGTGACTGTGGGTAAAAAAACGATAGGGAGTCACATGTGATGTGATTGACTAAGAGTTAGTCTACCAATCATGGAACCAATCAACTTGTTGAGTCTCCTCAAGGTTGTGAGGTTCAGGATGATTGGATCCCTCTTTCACTAAATTTTAAATATTTTAATTCGATTAAATCGTTCGTTATTAAGCTTTGAAACGATCGTAAAAATAGTGGGAGGATATAGATAGATGAATGCCAATCTACCTATATTTAATATTGAACATATGCTAAACTAGGGCAAGACTATGTTTACCGAAGGAATCGAAATATAATATTTTAATGGAATAAGTTAACTGGTCAAATAGGTTGATTAATTGAATATCAAGCTAAATTCTAATTGATAAAATCAAAACTATATTCTCGTTGACATTAAAATGACCTTCTAAAGAATAGACTTAAGAAATATGATTTCATTAAGTTCTGGGTCCAACAAATAAATTCACGCAACATGTCACTCGTCTCTATATGAGGCAGCTTGAACATATAGGATATTCGAAGTATGTTTCTCCCTACAACTTGTCGAGCTACCCTCAAGGTTGTATGGACAAACAATTCTAATCCGCAAAGTTCGAGAATTCGATCAAACCGTTTGAGTCGAATACGAGTGTATGAGCGGTGCAAGACTATGTATCCCAACCGGATCTTGAGACAAGTAACTTCTTGAGCTACACTCAAGATTGCAACTCTTAGGCGTTTGGATACATGAGATGCTTCATAGCTATTTATTTATGTTGGACTGTTAATATCTAAATGTGATTTAGAAAAGGAAGAAGGCACTCCGGAAAGTCATTTGAAAAAGTTAGTTTAATTTGTCATTAGTAAAGGCATAAGTAGGAGGAAACGAAAATGTGACATATTTTGATGTCACGATTTCGTAATTATTGTTATACAAAAGGTTAACACATTTTGACGAATGTCGTCACATTGCTTCTGAAGCAATGAGTAATATGTATAACGATAATATATATATTAAATGTTAATATATATAAATACACAAGATAATAGCAAACTTATATGGCAAAATAGACTAGGCCGTATCGAGAGACTAAGCTTCACAAGTCACATAAAGAGGGGTCTGACCTCTCGTATTATGAAGTCTACGGACACTTGTGAGTCTTATCCTCTTAGATAAAATGGCCGAAACCCATCTGTAAGACAGTGGGAGAATGAGTTGTCGAACTCAGTCTCGTACATACTGATGTACCCGAGTCTAGATTAACCGAAATAAGTTATTCGTATATTTTATTAAGACACGTGTTCTTGATGAAACACAAGTCTGATAAAATAAAGAACGAAATGACTAAAGTATTTAACTGATTCGATTAGATCGAATGGTCAAATACTTAGCCACATAAAATCTTGCGTAATTAAAAGAAAATGTGATTTTCTCTCAGGTCAAGTCTGTTAACACATCAGTGTGTTAAAAGGTATGAATCACGCTTAGTTAGACTTAGTGTGATCCATTGTTAGTGACTCTGAGTTAAGTCCTCCTTCTGGGTCAAGTCCCAATCAGTAATGCCTAGGGTTTGATAAATGTTCTATGAGGACATATCAATAAGATATTCATTAAATCTATCATTAGAAAGTTGTATAATTACTCGAATCTCGTGAGACGAATTGTCGAGTTAGACATCATAACTGATGATGACTTAATCAACTTCCGGGATGAAATTCGGAGTAGTAACTCCGATTTAAAACTTGATGCAATCAGAATCGGTCCGTGTGCGTAAATAAATTTTGGAATTTAGTTTATGTGCCCAAGGAAAATGTTTCCTCTCATTTTCTGCAAGTAAATCTTTAAGTTGAAAGATTAGGAGCAGAAAGGAAATAGTGAAGTACAATCATATTGGTCGAGAACGGTTTTCATCTTAATTCCTATAAAATGGATTATAATGAAACCGTTTTTCGCCTGCAGATGTGTACAGAACTACTCCGACCAAACTCGATGTAAACGCTTAAGTTGACCATGAAAATTGGAGCATTCACTTATAAGTTCGTTTTTCTAAATATGATTTAGACGGACCAACTTATATGAATTAGCCAAATAGTTTTCAAGGTCAGTGGGAGCGTATAAATTACATGCGAGACATCAAAGGGATGGAACATATATTTTTGACAAAGTGATCAAAAGAGTTTGATACTTTATCAGAAATAAATATGATCTATTTGAAATGACCATTAACTAATTTAAATGATTATCGTAAGGCACGATGAACTGGATGAGATCCAAGGAAATAAAATATTATAGATTCCGAAAGACCAAGTGAATTATTTGAATGAGATTCAAATGGTTGGTCTAACATGAACATAGAAACCCCTTAAGTCTATAGTGTAGACGGTTTTAGCAGATCCACTCACGAAGGCTCTACCACATGAAGTCGGGAAAACTTATGTGTAAAACCGGTATTAGATACCGAGATAAATGGGTCTGAGTGCAAGTGGGAGATGTTGAGAGAAGATGCCTTCAAGGCAATCTATTTCTGTGTGTGAATAACACAAACATCTTGTTCGAAATAACAGTAAGCTGTTTGGTAAAAATTTATCTAAGTTATGTTATAATTAGATATTAACTTAGGTAAAGTCCTGAGACTTTATGCGAGGTCAAACATGTATCGAGATGAGTATCTCGATCATGGAGAAATGTTTGACCGTCTGTAGCATAAGTTTAAAAAGGTTCGTGGTCGTAGATGTTTCCAGACAAGGATATCGAAACATCGGATAGACCATTGTGTCTTAGTCTTCACCGTTCAGCGGTGGCGATGATCTCATGATCGCTTGACTTGACGAAGTCGTAGACGAGACACAGGTGCTCATTAGAGAATGAGTTCACTGAACGATCCACAAGAGTTATCATATGGTTATATTGACCAATCTGTCTATGATGACTCTGAGTGATGATAGGCTAGTTGGTCTTTTGACTTGAGGTCATTTTGACGAACCTGTGCGTGAACGGTGCCACTTAGATCAAATGACCTAGCTTCGAGGCAAGGCCTGTCGAAAGGTCTTTGATTGGGTGACACTTGAAGCGTATGAGGAGAGTAATGACCAATAGAGGATTCGTCTCTCCCGGTAAATGGGAGTTAGTGTCGTAGGGTTAGTTCGGTCTTTAGTAAAAACTCTGGCCAGAGTATGTTGGAAGAACTCCAACATTTTTGACTAAAAGATCGATAGAAACTAACCGGAGTCAAGTTATTGGGGTTGACAGTTTAACCGTACCCTAGACTTGATCTATACGACATAGTTTAGACGAAGAGACTATAACTGCGGAATTCATCACGGAAACAGTCAGGGTGGTCCCGACAATACTCATGTCAATGATTCAACCACATAATGATGATTCCTGAAGCAGGGACGACAACCACTGCTCGTGGTCACTGCCGTATAGGGCTTCGAGCCCAACATGTTGTAAGGGTCAGGCTGTAGGGTCTCACACAGAGTGCGATCTTCGTCTAGTAATAGGTAGAAATTAGTTAGGGAGAATAATTTGCATTTGATGCAAGGGATAAAATATTGCAAAAGATGTTTGCAATCATCTCCTGCATTCGGGATAAATGATCCTGAGTGCAAGTGGGAGATGTAGAGGAATATGCCCTCGGATCATTTGTATTTGATGCAAATGATAATTTAAGCTTAGATATGGACTATTTTGCATTTGATGTAAAAGAGATTAAATGTGTCTTAAATTGTTTAAGACTATATTTAATTAAATAAACGCGTTGAAAAGGTTACCTAGATGACGGGATCGTCCCGCTCTAAACGCAGGTTCAAACCGCGTCAAAAACGGAGTCCAAATGCACAAGTTATAGCCAAAACAAATCTGCCCAAACTGTTGGGCTGAAACCAGCGAAAATGGAGGCCCACCAAGCCCGAATTTTCTGGTTAGGGTTTTTTGAAACCTGGGATTTTCTTGACGGCTACGTTTCTAAGAGAAGCATGACTTTTGGCTAACTTTGGACAATTGTTTGAAGGGTCAAACGGACTCGGATTGACGAGCCGTTTTTCCTACGCGTTCACCGTTGAACACCCTTCGAATTGATAGGCTGTATCAATCATGAAGCTCAACGGTGAGTGAGTTAAAATTCACGGAAGTTTTCACTTTGTGAAGTGCAAACTAACTTGATTTTGATTAACTCAAATTAATAGTCCCACATCGGATTTTGAGAAAGGGGAGTAGTCAGCCGCCTATATAAATAGGGGTCTGCTCTCATCCTCAAAACTCGTCCCAAGCTCTAGATCTGAGCGGCTCTCGTAAATGTTGGAGCACGCTCGGATCTAAGCTAAATTAATATTTCTCATCTCCCTATAAATTTCTGCCTTACTCCTGAGGGCTCTAGCAAAGCCGCAAAGGAGTTCGGATTCAGATCCGAAATCTAGACGGAGGTTTCACTTGCGTGAAACTTTCTTCAGCGCGTGGTTGGCTCGGCGACACGGGATTGATCGCCTCGGGATGCGGAGCGGTTCGAGGAGCGGTTCGGGGAGCGGTTCGAGGAGCGGCTCGGCGTGGGACGGGAGCGGCTCGGAAGACGGTGCGGAACATCTCGCCTGCCCCAGGGTTGAGATTCCGGGTATGTGTTTATTAGCATTAGTTTAATTTAATCGCAGCAGGCTAGATCCTTCTTGGGATGGTCAGACCCATCCCAAGTCGGCATAGATCTTGGATTAGGGTCTTGGACCTTAGGGTTAAATGTTAATTAGATTAACATGATTATTTTCCGCTGCTATTTCTGTCTATGTTCCGTCCGACTTAGGACGGGCATAGAGTTTTTGTGCCCTAAGGGTCCCGGAAAACCCCTTCAGTAACCCTGTCATCTGTTATAACGTTTCTTTTAATTGCTGATAAATTGTGAAAGTCGTAAATCTGCAAAGCTATTCCTGCTCTATTTTACATACCATCATAGTATGCTCTTTTACTTCTAGTCTCTGCTAGTTTGCCATGCTTGTATATTGTTTTAAATTCCATACTAGAGATACTTTAAGTTACGTCTGATCCTGGTGACTATTCTTTTTGTGGTGGACCCGCCAGATATTCCACAGGTTGAATAGATGACACCTGAGTTGACAGACGCTGAGCTTGTAGTTGAGTTTGACCATGAGGACGCTGGTTACTGAGAGTGAGAGTGAGTGTTACGTTATTTTATGTTTTTCAGAGTGTAGCTTGGTGTGTATTTGTATTCGGGTTGTATTTCCCTTTCTGCATGCTGCTGGTTTGTAATAAGGCTGTATTTTATTTTCATGTATGAGTATTTGGCATATTTCTGCAACGGAGCATGTATTGACTTCATTGGTGCCTAGCAGGACTTGCGCATGTTCCAAAGAGTAACGGGCCCCTGAAGTGTGTCGTTACATCACTCGAACGTGGGATTAAAGATGGGTTCGTAATTCACGGGAACGTGTGCAATCTTCACTCATATTAAAGGGGGAAGATCGTGGCCCCATAATGGGTGGCCGCTTTCTCCCCAATGTAACTAAAGGGAACCAGGATGCCTATAAATACATGAAGGGTCCCAATTCCCAATGTACGAGATCTAAGACATAGAACTCTACTTTCTCAGCTGATATTTCTTACATCATAGAGCTTGTAGTGTCAGACCAGAGACGAACCTCCGTGGGTCGATCTCAGCTGCTCCATGCTTCTTCTCATCCTTAAGTTCCCATACTAACTTAAGCATCAAAGGGGATTTGGGTTAGGACCCAGATCCGACCCCTCTAACGTGTCTTTGTGGTGTATATTACCAAGTCGTCATCCTCTGCGAGGGTCGTTTCCGAGCTTTCCAACCTCGAACGATCGACTTACAAGCTGTTCGGGGGTCGATCGAGCCCTGCATCCTCACCAACTTCCATCATCCGACCTTGGTTCACTAACCTAGGGTCCCACTTCACCTGCTGACGAGGCTCCGACTCAGCACGAAGAGCACACGTCAGCTTGACAACCGTCTCTGTCGTTTTTGGCCTTAACAGTTTGGCTCCATCTGTGGGAAACACGTTAACCAGCTCGACATCCCAAAGTAATCGAAAAGCTATGTCAGTTGGACCCAACATTGTCGGACCGATCGAATGTCCGAAGGAGAAGCAGAAAGCAAACACGTCCTGGTGGAGGATGCCACAGACTCTACGTCGCCATCAAAGCGATCAGTAAGGGCCACCAAGGAACCTGAGGTGACCCGAAAGGAATTCACCCAATTCACAGAGTAGGTCGACAGGAGTCTCGGTGTTTTTGGCAACCTTGTTACGCCAAAACATGGGGAATCCATCGCTCTTAAATGAGCAGTTTTGTCTCCAACCCCAACCTTGACACCAACCAGGGGCGCTGCCTTACTCCGAGATCAGGGGGATCCGAGAGCAGATCAACTAGAGATCAGCCCACACAACGCAACCCCCACGTCTCACCAATACGACGGAATGAGGATCGACAATAAGGCCTTCGTTCTCCAGGGGGAACCCACCCCCTCCAATTATAGGGAAGCAACCCGCAACATCCTGGATCAGGTAATGTACGGGGCTCCCCCAGGTTATAAGCATCTCAATGATGCAGGTGAATTCGGAAGGAGAGAAGGATCCCACCACGATCTTCAGGAGCCAATTACGTGCAAGCCGGATAGGGAAGGTCTCTACTCATCCGATCCGCGTGTCGGCGAACCCCGTTGAGGGAGAATATCACTTTTGCTGCTCCTCTTCACAAGTTCAAACTCCCTGCCCTACCAGCTTATGATGGCAGAGGCGACCCGTAGTCGCACATTCATATGTATCTGAATGTAGTGCTGCTTCATGTGGCCGATGAGCCTTATCTTTGTAGAGCCTTCCACGCTACCCTATTTAAGAGGGCCGAAGGCTGGTACAAAGGGTTACCCGACGGTTGTATCAGATCATTCGATGAATTGGCGGATATGTTCTGCAAGCAATTCGTTGTGGGTCGACGTCCTGAGATCTACGGTTCGGATTACTTCCAGGAATGGACTGCTGCAGATAGATCCAACGACCAAGTTCTAATCTTTTCAGCTTATCTTCTTTGCGCTCTTATACTATTCATCCTCGCTTTTCCCTCAGGCCTGTTCTTTTGCCAAGAAAGTTGTTGAGAAAGTGAATTTTAACACTATTCACTAACTTTCCCACTCAACTTTCCCATTTCTTGTTCTTTTGCATGAAAGTTAAACTGTGAAAGTTTGCCTACGTGGCGCTTGAATTGATCGGTTTTGGGAAAGTTTGTAATCCTCAAGAATTGTTAGGAAAATTGTGGATTCCACATTTTGTGGGTCCCATTATTCTATCTCTCTCTATCTCTCTCCTCCAACTCATCAACTTTCCACTTTCTCATTCCAATTTTTTACTACCAAAAGAACAAAAAAAAGTTGGATGGACCTCACTTTCCATACAACTTTCCACAAAAAAAAAGAAAAATGCTATCTGCACCTCAGAAAATGAGGTGCATATATGTTTCTGTGTATTTTTTACTAATTTTGGACAAAAAGGAATTTGATTGAGAGTGATGATGTGATATATTCACAATTTTTAGTTAAAAAAGGTAACAGCACCTCAAATATTGAGGTGCATAGAGCACAAAAAAAAAAAAAAAACGCAAAACTCGTTTTTCTCTCACGTCAGATTCCAAACCATCCCAACTTTCATATTTAACTTTAAAGCAAAAGAACATGCCCTCAGTCGCCGCCCAGGATAAAAAAACCCTAGACTCACACACACCCGATCTCCTCTCTCTTGCTGATCTCGGACTCGCACTCGCTCTGTCTCACGCAACATCTCTCTCTCTTCTGCTGACGCCAGCACCCTTCGCCGCTCGCCGGATCCCCGCCATTCGCCCGAGCCGAACTACGACCGAAGCGCCGCCGCCGCCCGTGTCCTGAAGCTGCAGATTCGTCGCCAAAGCCCAGCCGAGTGATCGATCTTCGTCGGAGTTTGCGAAGAGGTAGGTTCCATAGGAAATTAAATTTAAATTAATTTAAACAATTATTGTAATGCTTTAAAAATTAATATGAAATTGTTCGATAGCAATTGGGTGTCGTTGATGGGAATTATGCTGATTTGGGTTGATCTAGTTGTTGGGATATTTTGGTGAAATTTGGTTGTAGATGGCTAATGTAATATGATTGAATTGATGGACATTATTTTGTAGTATTTTGATTATGCCTTCATGATCAACTATATGAACATGATTTTCATCGTTGCTCCTCATAGAAATTAAATGTTGTACTGAAATCGGAAGAAAAGCACCGTACATGACATTGCATGTTTACCGTACTTGACACCGTACATGTTTCTTTCGTTTACTTTTGGTTGGGATTTACTGTTGTGAATAGTAAATCTTGAGGAGAGAGAAGTAGAGTTTTGTGTTTCTTTTGTAGGAAAAGGTGTTGGAAAGTGGGTTTAGGATTTGTTTGTGGGTCCCACACTAAAGTAGTGTGTTTCTTTGGGTTAAAGTGAGATTGAGATTGTTGGATGAGGAAAGTTGGACGTGTGAGATATATTAATAAACTAATATATTTAAATATAAAACTTAAATTAAAAAACACAAACAAACAAAAAAATTTGTGCGAATAGCACAAAAGTGCACACCAGCTCGCGATTTCAATTGAAAAAAATGAAACGGCGCTGCTCATTGGGCGGGTGAGGATCGGGACCCACCAAAGCACCGGAAATTCTTTGTAATCGTCGCGAATTGCGTGGATTGTGCGCAGCACGTTTGCTTTGCTCCACGTCGGCATTTGTCCAAAATTTTAATTTGCTTTTTTTTGCGATTGGAACAGAAAGGTGGAAAGTTTGCTAATTTGACAATGAATAGTGAGCAAATTTCACTTTCTCCGCTCAAAGCACACGAAAGAAACAAGCCCTAAAATGAAACACATGATAGTGGCATGATAATGGGGTGGGAAAACTCATTGTAGAGGACATGTTACTTTACTTGACAGAAATGAGCAGAATCATCACCAATACATTACCGGGTTCATCATGACATGATCTTTTGCTCATAGGAATTTCGTTATTCACGACGTACGATGAGCTTAAACAGAAATATTTAAACACGTGCAAGTGCATGTCAGCCGTACAAAGATGATGCCATCTACTTCATCATCGATTAGTCCTCTTCTTATCATGTGGATTCTGAACATCCATCACCATCTGCGATTCCATCAACTCTAGTGTCCTCTGGTCTAAATATTTCTATTGCTCGTAAGAAAGGTAAATGAACCATCATTGTTCATTTAAATACAAATTTTGTTTCATATGATCGACTTATTTCTTTTTATCATCAATTTGCTCTTTCATTTTTATTCGTGTCTATTCCAAAGTTTTATTAGGAAGCTTTAATGCACTCTGCTTGAAAGCAAGCAATGTATGAGGAAATATGTGCATTGCTTTCTAGAGGAACCCATGATTTGTTTTCTATATTACCTAGACATATTGAGTGTAAATGTGTGTTTACTATTAAGTAGTGATATTATAGGAATAGAAAAGACAAAAGAGCATCTCAAAAAACATTTTTAACCATGATATGTGATGATTGAGATTTTTTTAGAAATTAGGGTTACTTACGGTAAATAAAGAGTGCCTTTTTTCTAACAAAAGTATGCTCTTGATCTATTGCGTGAGACGAGACCCTATGCGCACTACCAAGTATTTTATGGACACGGATGTAACATTTTGGGATGAGTCGTGATTAAAATTTGCAGATGTTACTCGTTATAGGCAGATGGTTGCTCGACTCATCTATCTTACAATGACATTGCTGAACATTACGTATGTTGTGGGGTTACCAAGCTAGTTCATGCACAAGTTAAAAGGGGTTCAATGACAGGCTACATTGCAGATTTTAGCTTACATTACACCGTAGCAATGTCAGTGGTATAGGAAAAATGGCCATTTGATGATTGATGTTTTTTAGATTCTAATTATACATGTGCCAGAAGAGACCGAAAGTCTATTACTTGTCAGTGGACTTATGTCAAGGGAACTTTAATCACTTGTAGAAATAAGAATCGGGTAGTTGAGTCATGATCTAATGATGAAGTAGGTTATTGTGCTATGACATATACTGATGTGGTTGAAAAATCTCGTGGGAGCTAGGCTTCTTAGAGTATGGTTCTATGTCTATGTTTTGTGATAATCAGACTATGATATACATTGTTAATAATTCTATGTTTCATGAGAGAACTAAACATGTTGACGTAGATTGTCATTTCATTTGAGATGATGTGGATAATAAGTGGATGTGCACCCATTGCATCCCTCTCGTAAGCAATTGGTTGATATTCTTAAAACCGCTTTGTTTTTAACGATATTCTACTTAACAATATTCTACTTTGTGTAACAAGCTGGGTGTGGTTGACATACATTCTCTAGCTTGCTGGAATGTTGAGAGTATTTTGGTTGGTTGTAACTGTAGACTAGGTATTAGGTAATACATACTCGACCTGTTAGTATGCCTATATATCAATAACAATGGTTAGATGGGATCATCTCATTAACAATTTTATGATCCATGTTAACATATTATCATTGAATGTGCCATATGTAAAGAAAGACATTTATAGAAATATTGATGATGAAACAATCTTGCACCATACCTTTTTGTATGTAAATGGACTAGTCATAACTCGTGCCCTTAGGGCATGGTTCATTTAAAGTATTTCCCCTCAAAATTTTGGATCCACTAATTATAAATGAACACTAATAATTAAAACACAATAATTGTTATGTAGTCCCTCAAAAATTTTAGTTATCCTCAAAATTCAAGCTTCCACTAAGCAATTGCGAAAAAGGTTGTTAACTAAAAAATACCCCCTACAATAAACATGGCATATTTAATCATACAGTCGAATCACATCGGATTATGTATCTTGGGTGAAGAAAGCGAGCTACATCACATCTTGATCAACAAACTAATGTTTGCAAAATTCTACTTATATTGTGAATTTTAGGAAGAAAAATAGAAGAAAAGAACATGATTTGATCTGACCTACTTAATAGATATATTGTTTTCCTCCTTTCTATTAGGGCTGTGAGAACGACCAAGTTGTATAAATATATGCTAACATGCATAACTCTTGGAGATTGTGACGGACTATGAAATTCTGGATTGAAAAAATGCAAATTAAATGGCAAATGGGCCGCAGTGTATCTATACCATCAGTATTTGAGTGATTTGACACAAATATGAGCCTGATGTATGCTATTATATATAATTTCTGATGACTAAATGCACTTGCAATGATCACTTGATCAGTAGATAACGAATGGATTATTTTTTCAAGCGTAATCATAACAATTTTGATTTTTGCAATTACAAAAACCCTCACCAGCCTCAATATCCTCATATAATGATATTGCACTACATGTCGGTTCTGTTATAGATACTTAGCTGCATAATCTGGAAATCATAAAGTCAGTTCATGATATGTAGTACACAAAAAATGAATGAGAATTTCAATGACAGCCATTCTCCCTCAAGACCTGGCTTAATTCTATTGTTAGTTCCTACACATCAATTTAAGGATTTAAATAGAAGTCAAAATATTAGAATCTAAATATAAACCTTAACCTCTAATCATAATCAAAAAGTACCTTAAGGGATTGACCAAGAGCTCAAAACCCATAAGAAATAGTCATAGCCATGGACTGGAAGGATCATACCAATTAAAAGTCCATCCATTCTTAAGAGAGATTATGCCATACAAATCCATTCTTATAAGTCTTAAAATTCAACATTTCGACAGAACAATCAAAACCCACCACAACAAAAAGAAGGGATTTTATCAAATGGGTTATACGAATTGTGTTACCACTTTCAAGCCTGAGCATACATAGAAGGCATCCCCTTTCATTTGAGCTCATTCAAGTGCTTAATTACATTTTACAACCTAAAAATCAAAGATCATTTCTCAATTACACGCTAAAAACAAACAAATAAAAAGTTATGGGGTTTCTTCAAATTTTCAGAACTAACCTCTTAAATGAAGACCTCGTCATGGTGGGTCTCAGTGCGTGGTCCGGCCTAAACTTTGGACATATAAAGAGCCAAATCGTGTGAAGGTTTATGTATACAATGAGAGGGAAAAACATTAGTAAAGGAAATTTATGTGAATGGCATCAATTTGACTGATTCATGTGTCTAGTTCAGTTAAAAATGTATATCAATTAAGTGACCAGGATTGACTAATTATTTACTTTCTAAATATGGGTATGGAAATAGAATATAATTGAAAAAAGGTACACACAATTATATTTGATCAAATTATCCTCAACCAATAATGAAATGCTTGGCAATGCAGCCTACAATTTGGCTCATATAAGAAAATGCACAACCTTTCGACCATAATCAAGCTGGCTACATTAACTTCTACAATGTAAAGCAAGGATGTCTATGTTTATTGAGCAGAAAATTTGCTGAGTGGGACAGGGTCAAGGTTTGTCGATTAGATGGTTAAATTAGACTCAGAAATGATAAACAAGCTTAGAAAAGAGTTTCAAAGTATAGGCTCAAAGCACATGTCATTCGAATATAATCGAAGAACAATTAAAGGCCATATCTATGCCAACTTTAACAGTCTAAAGCCATTATCCCACTAACTAATCACAAAAAACAGGATATGATATAAGTGCTACATACTAATGCAAATCTTGTAGACACAACATGGCCTATGTGCTCTATCTCACTAAACAATGATGTGAAAAAAGGAGCTAAATAACTAAAGAGGCGTTGTTAAGGAGAGAATTGAAATTTAACCCACGCAAACACCCAAAAGGGTATGATTATTTTTCCTAGTTATATTTAATAACATTTGACAATAAATTATGTTTGTAATGAGATAAATTATATCTTCTATCCCATTATCACATCATTGAAATGTTAAAGAAACACATTTTATTTTCAATTTCTCAAGCGATCAACCAAATTTAGCACTCAAATTTCAAACTATCATGTTCTTGAGAGAATTCCACATAATACACAAGAGAATTCCGCATAATAAAAAACCCTGAATCTAAGACTCATTGGTTCTCCCAAAAACCCTAATACTTTCGAGTTCGGATCCCTTGAGAAACCTCAGTATACTAAATACCATGCTCACAGAGAAGACAATACATTACCTGTTCATATCGTGAGATCGAAAAATTAGAGATTAAAAGAGAGAAATCGAAACCATAGGAATGGTTGAAGGAGACGACCTCAAATTTAATGAGAAATAGGGAGATCAATCGAGAAATAGGGAGATCAATCTATTGGAGGTGTGAAGAAAATACCTTGATGAAGTATTACATGTTCTCGTCCGAGGGCGAAGCACTGATTCCAGGAGCTGCAACATTAGAGATCAAAAGAGATAAATTGAAAACCATAAGAATGACTGAAGGAGATAACCTTCTCAAATCGATGAGAAATATGGAGATCGGTGTGAAAAAATACATTGATGAAGTATCACATGGTCCTTCCGATGTTCCTTCCAAGGGCAAATCACTCATTTTAGGAGTTGCAACACAAAAGTAAACTAATTAAAAATTCTGAATTAGAGATCAAAAGAGAGAAATTGAAACCATGTCTGAAGGAGACGACCTTCTCAAATCTGACCGGATACATTGATGATTCGCGGGTGGGAGGGAGAGATGGTGAGTTTGGTCGGCTGAGTTTTTGTTGTTGTGGGGAGATGAAGATTTTTGCAGCTTCTGTGCAACTGAGGTCTGTGGTGGGAGGGGGGGGGGAGAGAGAGATTATGACTGAAGTGAGTGATTAGACTTTGGTTTTCCATCCAAAGGTCCCCCAAAATACAAATTTTTCTCCTAATTTTTTCACAAATTCTCATCCTATCCATTGATTCATCGAGATTAAATCTCAATTGTCTTTCTATCAAGCCTTTTGTCTTAGTCAGCAAACACATTCAAAAACATCCATCAAATGTATAATAAATTTCTCAACAGCAAATTGGTATTACAGTTTTGTTCTTCCTTTGCGGTTATGATATGCCTTTTCCTTGTGTATACAGATTTCTTCCTTCTTACTTGTGTGTATCCTGTGAATATAGTGAGAGAGAAAGTAGAAAGCTTTTATTGTAGAAATTGAAGAGAAAAGTAAGGTAATTACTTGTTTCCCCTTTAAGGATTACCAACTTTCAAATTGCCAATGAAATCGTCTAAAACTTTCAATATCTATATTATTGGCTTAATTGCACCAGTATACCTTAAGTTCATCTATCACTTAAATACTTTTTGTAGTTGGGTAAATTTTTAATCTAGGCTAAAAATTAAAACTAAGTTTAAAAATCAATCAGTTGTAATTTTTTTTTGTAAATTGACCAATTACTTGCCATGTCAGATTTCGTAGTTGATTTTGCGATGTGGTTGAATAGCCTAAAATACCAGAGTTGGAAACCCTGATTCTAATTTTCATTATTTAGTTGATTGCGGTACACAACCCGATCTTACTATTCTACTTGATGGAACCAGTTAGGGGATGGTCCAAAAAATCGCGGTTACTTATGAACCTTGGTTGTAATTTTTTGCATTATTTGGTTGGGTTGCAAATCCAGTCAGTTTGAAAATTCTTTGTTTGCTTAGCTGAAAGGTTAAGACATAGAAAATTCAAACGGGCCGGATTGGCAACCCATGGCCAAAGCATATACATTCCTAAAACCCAAAAAAATATTGTATAATTAATTTTGTATGCATTTTAAAGTCAAATTCATGCTTCTTTAGAACGGTTTAAGAACATATTATTATATGTCATTAGTATCAAGGAAATATTAATATAAGATAATAGAATTTATAAAGCACCTAAAAAAGTAAACGCAAACACAAACTCACTATTTCTAGTTCAGAATCCCGAACATAAGATACAGTTCAACATTGCCACAATCAGTCATAAACTATTTAAGCACACATTATATTTACAAACGAATACCCATGTCCAAGTACACATAATCGTATTTTTCCAATAATGAATATTGTTTCTTGTACTAACTGAATATGCATGCTGGGTATGTCGTGGGAATCGCTAGGGTTGTCATCCATGTCAGGTTGAGTGTGTGGTTGAGAAGGCTTGGCATCTTCCATAACCACTTGAGCGTATAATTGTGGCGGACTGGTCTTGTCTTCATCAACTACTTGAGTGTATGCTTGTGACAGCCTGACCTTGTTTTATCAATTTGTGGTCATTCATAATCACTCCCATGGAATCAACTAAGGTGGCGCCCCCTGCCATTGGTAGAACAAATCATTGATGACATATCAATGATCTTATGTTATTTGTAATCCGATAATTGAAGGAGTGGCCAGCATGCTATAGAGATATGGCCCTTAAAGTGCTTATAGTAAACCATAATTTCAATGATATTATCATCATGTAATTTTCTTAAAAAGGAACAAATATCAATTTTTTTGTTTAAAACCACAACATAACACATAATCATAATCACCCATATTATATTTATCAAATCTCCCGATTGATCCACCTGGCACTTATGTGATTGCAATGGGTTTTCAAGTGAAAATCTATATCCATGTGACCCCCCAATATCATTTCATATATTGATCCAAATCTGTAGGCGGGGACCCCAGATTTTCCATCTCATTTGTCCTAGTTATATATGGGTCATTTGCCTTTGATCCTTATCGTTGTGTTATTCATGCGAGCAAAGCATGCTCTTAACTAGATCTAGGATATGCTGCAACATCCTGAATTGTCCCAGACCCCGATCTGATACATGCATCTTTAGTATTTTCTAATCAAATAAAGGTACCATGGCATACATCAACTATGCAACTATGGGATAGAAATTCCAACATGTTCTTATAGGGCTCCCATATCACCTGTATAGTATATATCAAAATTCAATGCAAGAAAAATAATGCAGTACTAAATCAATGATATCCCATATATATGGAGTTCAAATATACAAGATTAGATTCCTTATTGTATACATATGTCAGCTCTAACACATCTAATTCATTACATTACAAGTTTAAGTGCCTGTTTGAGTTGTCCATTAACGATCTTCTGACATCCCATTTGCACCCAATGGTAACTATCCATCGATTTGAAACTTTCCTAACTTAGGCCTACCATTCTGCATCATGTCTGATGACCATGCATATAAATAAAAATTTATTCACATATGCATGTCAACTCATTGATACCATGTGATCAATAAATTAAATCTTAAAAACTTTAATTTAGTTGCAATAGAGTACCAAAAATATTTCTCTTTGTCTCCTTGCAAGCTAACTTCGTCAATTTGGCATACATATGGGTAATAACTGCACTCCCTTATGCATACCTTGCATTATGGGTGACAACATGGTACTAAATCTGTTAATCTGTAGCATCTGTAGGATGTTCTTGTATTTCTCTTGAAGTCAGGAAAACCTCACTTTGATGGGTTAGGGATCCTAGGCAACTTGTCCTAACATATCTACCAACTTACCTCATATATTTTCACCACATATCCCTGATTCGAAAGCAAAACCGTCAACCTACATCCCTATAATGATAGCTGTGTCTTATAATGTGGCATCATGTTTGTCTCATGTCTCTATTAGTCCACCAATAAGATAATAGGTGCACAGTCCATGCACACCCACTGCAACCTTGGCATCATCTGGTAACAGTTCTTTAAACTTAACGTAATCATTATTAGCAAATGCATTATTGATCCATGTGGTGTCTTCTTTGCTATCTTGAGTTGTATAATGCATGCTATTTTACCTTAGCATGGGTTATCTTCTTCGGTTTCAAATGCTTTATTTTCCCTAATTGGCATCCTTGCCCCCATTTTTCATCAGTTGACATGAACTTAGATGATATTCTATCCATCCCAACATCATTTAACCGAATAGTCCTAAATCATAAAGCACCTTAAAGTGTAATTATAAGATTATCAGAGTATAACAAGGTTCGTAAATAAGAATCATAAACTATACATATTGTAATTATTATGGTTCGTTTGTGTCTAATCCATATTCAAATAATTAGACAACATAATTAGAATTTCAAGGCCTTTAAAGATAATTAGAATATGCTAAGTGATGACGTAGTCCTGCGAAACTAAAACCATCTGCCCCAGCATTGAAACTTTTATTTCACAATAAACATATTAATTTCGTATTAGTTTAGATCATTATAAAAATTCAAAGTCAACAGAGTTCAAATCAAGAATATGGGAATAACTGTCTCAGACTTCATAAACTTAATTATTGATAATGAGATCCTTCTCCTCATTTATTTCAATTGATCATTGAAAATCACTTAAGCTTTTCATGGTTCTCATATTCCGATCATTACCGATCATTACCGATAGGCATGACAGAAAACTTTATATATTTTATAGACTAATTGCATATCAACTTAAGATGATACTCTCCCAGATAGTTTTTGACAATATAATATTTCTCATCACTAACTCAATATACATGCATAATCTTTCAACTGTTAGATGTTTAACGATTTCTATATCATATATTGGTACAATATTCAGTTCAACATGTAGTTTACGGTTGAAAAAAACAAGTCACGAAATGCAATTGTTCGTCATTATTGGAACCTTATATAAACATCGTTAAACAAATTATAATAAATAATACTTCTAATGTTAGTATGACCCTTTATTTTAGCATGACACTCTGCAACTTATTAGAACCAATAACCCCCCCCCCCCCCCAAATTTTATAGTTTATCAACAAAAATCATACTTAGAAATGAACTATAAAATTGCTAAATTAAAACCAATATTACATTTTTAATTTTGTTCATATAGATCCCTTGGTACTTTTTCATACAAACAATCAAAGACCATTAAAAATTATCATCAGCAAACAATCAAATACCATTATAATTTATCAAGAAACAAAGCAACATGCTATAAAACAGAGTAATAATCAAAGAAACGAATTAACAATCAACTACTTAAGCAATCAAATACCATCGACCATTATTATCCTCATCTCAATTGGCTTAAAAAATAAAGCAAAATTCAAAAAAATTCATCATGCAAGACAGAGGGATAAGAGGAAGTGGTATTTGCTACCGGGATAGGTCCAGGGTGACGGGTGGCTGGCCAATGATTGCAGCTGCACAACAATGGCTGATGATGGGTAGGATTGAATGCAAAGGTAGCCATGAGGTAGATCTACAGCTTGGTCAGTCTTAGATTGAGTAGGAAAGAGAGGAAGTTATTGTTTTAAGGGGAGGAAAAGAGAAGGAAAGGGGGAGATAGTCTTAATTTTGTGGCCCAGTAATATGACTAGGATTAGCAATCCCGGTCATTTTCTTGTTTTGTTTATTTGGTTGGGATCAGTAACCCCGACATTTGAATTTTTCGGTTTCCCATAAAGTGTAGGGATCTGGAGATTTTGAAAATGAGCAGAGTTTGCAATTCAAATCAGATATTGCAAAAATTAAAAATCGAGGTCCACAACCTCATTCTAGGCCAACCATTAGCTTATTTTGGCCTTTCCCATCGAATAGAACAATAAGGTTTGTGTTGCGAACCCCGATCAAATAAATAATGAAAATTATAACATGTGTTTCCAACCCCGGTATTTTGGGCTGTTCCACCTTAGTGTACAATAGGTCTTAAAATTTGATGTGGTAAGGAATTAGTCGATTTCTTCCCATAAATTTAAAATTGGTTGATTTTAATTTTTTTTTAAATATTTAGCCTAAATTGAAAATTGTTCCTTCTCATTTTTCTGCCACACTTTAATGCCTCAAAGTTTTAGAATTTTTCTTTCCGATGTATCAAAAAAAGTTTTAAAATTTTGCACTTTCATACTCTCCATTAGCTTCCCGTTAAAATATTCTATAAAATATTCCAATGTGGAAAACATGTGACCCTTTAGGATGCCCTTTTTTGAAACTAAATCACGGATTTGTTCTTTTTCCTCACTACGTGGACATTCCTAAAAACCCCAACTTATTTTTTTCAAGTATTTTCTTATTTATATCCTTTGTTTATTCTTAGCCCTTTTTAAATATCGATATTCCATTTCATTCGAAAGTCCTAATTCTAATACAAACCTTGACATATCATGCCATTTTATCCCAATATCTGTTATTTGCTCCCAGCCCCTTAAAGAGGGTACCTATTTACATATCCTAAGAAATGTATATTTTTATAGGGAAAAAGGGATCTAGGGTGCCTCCTTAGATTAAATCTAAGGAGGCGCCCCCATTTCCCCCCATCTCCCACAATTTTTTTTGAAATTTTTTTCATGGAATTGTTGTTCACTTCATGGATGATCAACGTACCAAATTTCAAGGTATCCAATACTTTTTGAACCCTCATCTACCCCTTACAACTTCAACGGTCTGAAAACATGCTGAAAAACCCATGAAGTTGCAAGGGGTAGATGAGGGCTCAAAAAGATTAGAATATCTTGAAATTTGGCATGTTGATCATCCATGAGGTGAACAACAAACCCATGAAAAAAAAATTCAAAAAAAATGTTGGAGATGATGGGAAATGGGGGGGGCTCCTTAGATTGAATCTAAGGAGGCACCTTAGGATCCCTTTACCCATTTTTATATAATAAATTTCATACCTTTAGTATAATTAATTACTAAGATTCTAAAGTTTTCAACTTTGTTACAACCCAAATCAAACTTCAATGAGTAGTAAATGATGAAGACTAAACAGTGATTCATGACTTATTGTTAAAAAAAAAATCCAAAATTACAAACTTAGGAAACTAAATGATTATCCAACATTAAAACTTTTTTTTTCAAATTAAAATTTCATTTACTAGAGAGTGATGTGTTGTTTGGTAACAGGTGTCATTAGGGTATTGAGGTTTAACTCCTGCCAAATTCTTCAAACACTCAAAAATAATAGGGGTAAGCAAGGTGATAGCCAGCAGCTTCATTCAGGATGTGTACACAGTATAAAATTTTATAGAGTTTATATTGAAAAATCGCAACAATTACTATATATTGAGGACATATTCAAATTTAAGGCCCCCCATGAATCCGTAGAATGATTAGTGTATATGGACTCACTTTTGAGTTTTTTTGGATAAAGAATATGTGCATTTTTCTTATTTTTTTGTTTTGTGTTTTATTTTATTATTATTATTATTATTATTATTTTTTTTTCCGGGGGGGGGGGGGGGGTGGGGGCAAATACTTAACTCCAACACATTCTTTGGTACCTCTCGCAAAAACCCTGCACATATGCACCTCAACTCGTCTTCCCAATCATGTCCACCGGGAATGAAATGTCGGTAGGGACTGTTGTTTTAATATTTTCAAATTTTCTATAAAGATGTGTGTGTTCAAAATGAGACTTCACGCTTGATGTATTTATGTGCAACTTCACGCTTGATGTATATACGTGCAATATGAAAATAAGAATTCTTTCTAGGTACAAAAATAGGTGAAATTTTTGGGGGTGTTCTTCAACTTTGGATTTAGGGCTTAGATTTCAAGTAAAATTTGAAGAAATGGGTGTTTCTAATGGATTTTAGTGCGAATAATTCTACATTCTTTTATGAGTTGAATAGTTGAAAAAGTGTGGTAAAAACAAAGATCAGAATGTCATCATAGTTAAACACCTAAAACTAGCTATATACTGAAAGGGGATTAGCCCCCAAACCCCTCTCACCAACACCCACACAAAGCCCCATCACAAAAAAGGGGGATATTTATAATTTATAAAACCTTTTATAAGACTGAATGCAAAATAAAATTAGTGAAATGTAAGGGGCAATATATGCATGCTACTATATGATACTTATGGCGACCACGTATTCACATTTATCTTTCTATCTATAAAAGAAGCAATTTTTATCTTTTTTTAAATATCAAAATTTAAAACCCTTATCCCATTACATAAACTTCGAAACTCTTCAATCTTCAATCTTCAATCTTCTTCTATTTGTTACAAACTGCAATTAATGAAATCGTGCTTACTAATTTCATTTGATTAACTCAAACAGAGCTCCATGAATCAAAGGAGAGCAGTGTCGGGGCGGCCACTGGGGACGGATGGGTCAGATTTCTCTTACCGAATGGTCGTCGATTCTAGTAAGTTTGGTACAAGAATCAAAATAAGAAATGATCCACGAAGTTGACAATTTTAATGGATTTTACTCTTTTTAATCTTGTAATCACAGGATATACAAAGGTTGCTAAGGGCAAGTCTCACCTTAAATATCTTCTTGTTGCTCAGGTTAGCGAATGTTTTTTCTTTTCTTTTAACTGTTTCTATCACACACTGCTGAATTAATCGAAAAGTGAAGGAACTAGAAAGAACTACTGATGGAAATGGGGGTTGACAATGCTGCAAGGTGCTCAAATTGAAATGCTTAGCTCTCCATTTTCTATTTATTGTTCACTTCCTTCGAACTAAAAGATAGTCCACAACTTGAGGATATAAAAATTTCGTAACCAACATAATTCAGTATTAAGTATTGTGATTCTTTCATTCTTCTATTTTCAAGACTGGTCCTCTTCCAGAGACCTTCAATTGGAACCTTGTTCTTTGTTTAAGCAAAATTTTGCACACAAGTGATAAGATTGATTTTGTCTGAAAGTCAAACATTGAATTAGGTTTCTTTAATGTAACCTCGTTACAACAAGTCCAGATACCTAAGCAGCATTATAGATGTATTCTTCACGGTAACTGATTCGCCACTGTATTGATCAGATTTACCTGTTAAATTGTGCTATGCCCAATTTAACATAAATTAGAAATTAAATGCATATGTATTCTTGATCTCTTTTGTATGGTGCTCCAGGTTTAAAGCACAGTTACATGTCAGTACTAGCTTCCTTACCGTTGAATAGATCAATGCTCAAGTATACCTTCACATCATTTATCATTATAAGGATATAAATGCAAATGACCGATTTGTCATTATCGTTCTTATGCATGAACAACTTTTAACGTGCGGGATCAGTCATATGGTTTCCCCGTGACATAGCCAAAGCTGTTTACATGGCTGTTCCAATCATGTCAAACAAAAGACAGTTTTTGATATGACTTGAACAGTTGGCAGCGATTATTTATGTGTTAAAGTGAACATGACCATATCTCATTATTTTAGGTTAAATGGTTTTTGGGGGAATTATTTAGTTATAAAATTATTTTTTAAATTGGATAGGTTGTGTTTCACCAAGAGCCCAAAAAACCACACATTGCATGTAAGTTATCTTTATTATCTTGTTCTGCGAAGAGGCTAACAGTTTGATCTGTACTTACAAATGCAGATGATCAGTCAAGTGATAGGTTCTTTATTTGTGTTTTTATCTGCATTAGAAGACAAGAGATATGACACGTTTGCTGTTGTATCAATTTCTATCGGATTCATCTCCCTTTTAGTCGGAGAATTAGGTCAGCTACACCTACACTGTATCTCTCACTATAATGCAATAAATAAAATCAATTGTTTAAGGCTGTTTTCGGTTTCCTTTTTCCTTTTCAATTGATGAAAGGTCGGAGGCGCAGCGTAGGGACTTTCTTAAGAATCTATGCCATCCTATCGTCTATTGCAATTGCATTTTCAGTTGCATGTGTTGTTAAAAGTGATTCATTTTCCAAGGTAAGAGGCTCTATAACTTTCTTGTTATACGTAAATTATTTTTGGTTAAGCTATTATGATGTTTATATAAAAATCAGTGGCATGGTTCCTCCAAAGGATAATCATTCAAATAGTCGATTAAGTACATTTGTCTACTGTGATATTGTTTTTGGTGCTTAGGCCATAAGATTATTAAGTAATTTTTCGATCAGTAGAACTGTTGAATGTATCACATATTTTCAGTCCAAAATGCGTTTGTGCTTTCTTATTGCGATTCAGTATAGACTTTCTCAGAGATGTTCAAAGTCGGTACTTCCTATTTAATCCCTCATCAATTTGTCAAAGGTGACACCAGCTCAATTACGTTGATTTCTCCCAATAACTGAATAATAATGTTGCAAGCATATAAATAATAACCTATTTGCCATCAAACAAGGAAAAGCAGTGGAAGTTGAGGGAAATAAAGCGAGAAAAAATTAAGTGCATGTGGTGTGGATACTGTGTGCGAAGTGTGTGCTGTAGGTGTACATAATTAAGAAAAAGAGAGAAGAAGAGAGTTGTACTGGAGAGAAAGAAAGATAAGAGCGTGAAAGTGGTCGTCTGATAGTGTGCATGAGAGGAAGAGAGAGAGACATACATAATTGTGTGCTTTAGTGTTCAGACGCAAGGGAAAAAGGTACATGAAGAAGAGTGAAGTGATGTGAGTGTGCAGAAGTGATGAAAAGTAGTTCAGAAAAAGATAGATGTTCTGGGGAGGAACGAAGAAAAAAGCTGTAGGTGTGTGAAAGTGACATGTGAGAGGAAGACAGAGAAACAAATAAGTGAGCTGGCATGTATCCTTTTGTACTCTTATAGCCTTTGTTGGTTTCTCTCTAAATTCTCTCCCCCTAAGCATTCAGCAAGAATAGTAGAGGAAGAAGTGAGGCATGATGGGGATAAAAAGATAGAAGAATGTGAAAGACGTGTATGAAAGCGACATGTAATTTTTCTAATTGGCATATGCTTGTCTTTAAGATTAACCCATGCATGTAAGCATGAACAAATGTAGACTATGAAATTGTGAATGGCTTATTAAACCGGTTATAGTTTGTTTGATTACTGTGGTAAATTTAGATCTAATAATGGAACCTGACCTGACTTCTGAAAAGGAATACAGTTACCCAAAAAAAGAGGTCGATGCAGGCTCTTCTTGGTGCTCTGATAACGCTTCTCAACTATGCAAGGACAGAGATTAGAGAGAAAACAACAAAAGCTGTCTTCAATTTCTGTCACAAATAGGCAGATTACGAACATTATAATATGCACTATCTATCTTTCTTCACCTCATTTATTCCTCCCCCTATCCTTCTCTTATCGTCACTCTCTTACACCGTCCTCTTCTTTTTAACCAACACATCTCTCTTCCTCTTTCTCTCACGTTTGCACACCTTCAGCATACACTTTGTCACATATTATTCACACCACTTCCATTTGTTTTTTATTCCCCGAGCTAATACTGGTTTGCCTTGTTGCTTGATGAAGAGAACGAGCTCTTATTTATAAGCTTGCAACAACTGAATTTATTTAATTGGAAAAATCAACTTAAATTTAGTCTGTACCAACTTTGACAAATAGATGAGAGATTAATTAGGTAAGCACCGACGTTGAAAACCTATAAGGGAGTCAATACCAACGCTCAATACTGCCTCTCAATACCTACTTCTAGTTTACCAATCTGCCTTATTAATTCTATAAATTTGAAAGACTGTGTCCTTTAGTAAAAATATCAGCTATTTGCTCTTCATTATTGATAGACTTTATAGCAATCTCTTGAAAAGTAATGATGAATCTATGCAAAATATCGGTTTTGCCCTTTCAGCAACTCCAATTTGTTGCGCTCTTCTCCATCTTCATGTATATCATCTTCATGATGCAAGTCATTTTTGAAACATGTTAGGCTTCATAATAAGTATGCTGATAGATTCCAAAGAATTAGAAGATAACAAACGACAAAGGCCGGTCAGATAAAGGAATAAGAGTTGCAACATGATGAAGATGGAGGACCTAGTTATCCAAAGTTCACAAAAAATAAGATCGTGGCAAATTGGTGTGCATCAGAAGACAATAGAGAGAAGCACTTAAGCTAGATAGAATATATTAGTAAAGACCCGATGATGCAGCTTTGTTAATCGACAATACAAATGGCATGCCAATGCGACATTCATCGAAGATATAACGAACTCATTTTGCTTTGACGATATATAGAAATCATGTTGCTTTGATGAGGTGTACCAGCACAACTGGAGGGAAGTAATGAAAGAAGAAATTCAGGTTTTATAGTAGGATCAAACTTGGGAGTTGGTACCAAAGTCAGAAGATGTAAAGCTCATTCCTTGCAAATAGGTCTATAAAATCAGGACGCGATGATATGGCTCGATTAAGAAATATGATGATGCAGAATAAACATGATGCTTTGATAAGTGAATATCGATTTAAACATATGAAGTATAGATTATGTGCAAAGCTCTGGCCAAAGGATACGTGTGACATTCATGCAGGTAACTTGGGGAAAATTTAAAAACATAGATTCCTGATCAATGGTGCATCTGTTTACTCTTTAGTTTTAATATTTGCTCTTTGAAGATATACATAGAAATTATACTTATATGCCTGTATGACAAGTGATTATTGACTATTTAATTACATAACTAACGACCTCATTTGGTATTGATAGAGCATGAGTGGTCCTATGTGAGAACATCCATGTTGGCCATATTAAAAAAATACAATTGAGGAAACAAAACACCCGTGGTTAGTATGCTATAAAATTTTCCTCTTGCCAAAGTGATATTTTTCATAAGCAAGAATCATATGGATCTTGATAAAAACTATTTGTGAACTTATTATGAGTCTTAATTACAAGATATAAAAGATATTGACTGTGGATATATTGGTATAGTTTGTAGAATTATTGATAAGTGATATTTATTATTTATCAATTATCTAATAAAGATGTGTCAGTTAGAAAATTGAGTGTTATCAAGTGCATATTTAATAATGACAATGCTATTGAAGTTGCATTGAATTAAATTTTAAAATCATTTGTAAATTAAAAATTTGTCATCTTAGTCAATGGCATTAATTGAACTTCCAATCTTAATTGGAAGGGGTTAGAGAATTATTTTTATAATACTAAAGATAATTCATAGAATCCTCGACTAATAAGTGAGATGCTCGTTGTAATGTTAGAGACGTTAAATGAAATTTATGCTCCTTTCAAGTATTGTAGATTTCAATGGATCTGGATTTCTAATGCAAACATAATTGTTATGATAAAATAATAATGGGGTTGAGTTGATATAATAATAATTGTCCATTAAGCATATAGCTTGACATTTGGCCTGTGTAATATTTAAAAAAGGGGTTTCCGGAGGGAATCAATCCGATGGGAACCAAATCTCGCTAGAGGTTTGTGGTGAGAAGGTTTGTGTTGAGAAATGTATGAATTTAAGGTAAATATTGTAATTGACATATCTTGTTTAAAATAACAGTATCTTATTGTTATTCTTTATCTTTCTGCTTTGTTGATGGAAATATGTACATGTATCTATTTACAAATGAGGACCATTTTTGAATCTTTGTCCTATGTAGTAACGTTTGTCATATGTGGACAAAGATATGCTGACTGGGACAAACAAATGTCGATGAGGACAAGTGTTTGTATGTTGGGGGGAATTTTTTTTGGAAAACTCAAAATTTAAACACTCAAACATTTGAAAACTGAAAGGTTAACCAAACTTTGGGAGGGAAACAAAATTTGGGGGGGGAACCAAACTTTTGTTTCCCAAATTTTTGTTTCCCAAAACAAATAATTGAAATTTTGTTTATACCAACAAAGTCATCCCGTTCTCTCTCTCTCTCTCTCTCTCTCTCTCTCTCTCTCTCTCCCCCCCCCCTCCCTCCCCCCTCTCCCTCCCTCCCCCCAAAAGCTTCAGATCAAGGCCCGAAACAAACGCAACATCTCCTGAGTTCAAAAAGCCTGGCTCAAGCGTGCCAAAGCTCGAGGCACACCGACGGGGTCACCGACTACTCTACTTCCACCTCTGCGTCTTCTATACCCCTTGATTCGTGTTATCGTTTTAAATTTTAAAAATCGAAAAAAATTGAGAATTTCTTACAACAAGTAGCAAAAATCCTGCAATAGTCACAAAGACGTCACGATTTATGCTATTGAGGCGTCGACTAGTCGAGAGTCGGTAGATGACCGACATGAAATTTTTCAAAAGTCAGGAGGTGAGTCAGACACCGACTAGGCATCGACTTGGTCCGACTTTTTGACCGATTTGGTCCGACTTTTTGTCCGACTTGGTCCGACTTGGTCAGCATACTTATACAATCAAAATACAAGAGGAAAAATTGTTTGTCTCCCATTCTAATTTCGTGGTAATCAAAACATTCACAGTGGATCGAGTTGAATTCCAAGAGGAAGTCAAGAAGGCATTGAAACTCTTCCCACCAAGAGATTTTCAGCAGATGACCATCAATAATGAACTCTATAACATGTTCACTCTAAAACTCTAAAACTGCGACTGGCCACATCCGTTTCCATGTAGAGATCTCATCCTTGGCGTATAGTTTTCTGATTCCGCTATAGAATTCAACTTTTTCATTGCCTGCTTCCCTATAATCCTTCCGACTGATGGTTGTTCGCCTCCATCGCGAACTAGATGTATACTGATTGAACTTTAACATGATAGTATCTGCAATAATATGCAAGCAAAAGATTAACAAATAGTGAATTTTCAAAGAATTTATCTGAGTTAGAAAATTATATGCTCAGTACAAACCTAAAAAAAGAAGCAACATCTAATACATGAAATAAAATATGTTAACATCTGGATGCGACTAGTCGTCGACTCGTTCGACTAGTCATGAGTCGATACTTGGCCGACTCGTTGCCGACTCACCGACTTAACTGCATAGGTCACAATCAAAGATAGAAGCGATCCGTAGCTAGGGTTGACTGAAAAAATTGCAACTCAAATGAAAAAAAAGTAAAAACCGAAAAAGGTGCAAACTAACTAAATAAAAATAAGAACACTGAACGCTAACTCACCTTGATCCAATGACTGCCTTTTCTCCCTGAGCTCCCTTTCGACGATCGAAAATATCCAAAAATTTGCACGAAGAGCCCTAATTGAAGAGCTGCGAAAAGGATTGCAACAGTGCTGAGCGGTAAAGGTTTTAGGGTGTTTTATGTTCCCCCCCAAAACCCGATGGTTTCTCTTATAACATTAAATGGGTGTGGGTCGGGTTGGATCCACTATTCAGTGGACCGACCCACTAACCCAAATATTAAAAAAGACAGACATCGGTCGATATTTTGAACCAAAATATCGATTGATATCGATATTACTCCGAAAATCAGAAAACACAGCGAAACTGAGAATATCGTATCAGCTTTGTGTTATTTTTGCAATAGCGGCCGATATATTGGATGTCTGATATTTGGAACACTTTTTACTACTGGTAATACTGACAATCTCTGATATTTTTGCAATCCCAATCCAATTCCCAATCCCAATCCCAACCCAGTTAGTTCCTATCCCTAACCAAAAGAGGACTCATATTAGATTACGTCAAATACTGACAATCTCTGCCTTGACTGAAAATCAATCATTTGATGTTTCCAACTCAAATTACACACACCAGCCTTTAATGAATAATTAGAAACTTTACTGTGACGCAAAAATTACTCCACCGCAAACCAAAGTCCTTTTAATTTGATTTGGTTATTAGTCTTCACTAGCACTTAGGGAGCCATCACACGCACATGTCTTGCTTTGCGGTCACTAGCACCTCAGAAGCCATCATAAATTATCTTGCTTTTTGATCAACCAACACCTTACCAAGTAACGACCTTGATTCATGGTTCCCTTGACTCAATCAATCCACCGTGTGCACTGTTACTCAGCATCTATCAGAAAACTATAAAACTTCATCAACTCACCAGCAACTGTAATTCTAATGTTCAGCAACTTCTTTTCTTTTTCTGTCTTCTTTGTGATTCATTTCTTGATTGGTGACTCCGCACCATCACCTCTCTTGTCTCGAAAACTTGAACATGGATCTATCATCTCAACTCTTAAACCATTTTATTAAGGCCGGAAAATTAAAGGAAGAAAATACGGACAAAGTCTGGGAGCAGAATTTTTACTATTCTTATTGCATCGCATATAGTAATTAATTTTCACATAAATAGACATTTTTCGAAGTTGTCTTAAAGCCCCCACAATACACTGAAAAAAAACCTCATGGCCACAATGGAAACCAAGACCCCTTAAACCAAGTCAAAATCCTACACATTATTTTAATCAACATAGAACTCATATAAAAAAATTCTCACAAAAAGAAACTCAAACCGAAACCCTACTAGGACGTGCATTAGATTTTGAGTTTCCTTGCAGAAGCAACATGAGTGACATGATTAACACTTGCATACTCTGTTGAGAAAGCCTCCATATGGCTAGCATTTTGATGTATATATAGTCATTGTCACAAAATAGGAAATGCAGAACATGTGGCAAGTTAAGGTTATGCCTTAAATCCCATGCTCAAGTATTGAGCTGATGTTTGTGGAGGTAGCTCCACATAGTTATGCTGATTTTATAAGTGAAATAGCATCATTATTTATACATAGCTAATTTTCCTATCTTCAAGGCATTCATTCACCTTTTCTGTTGGTTTCCTTTTCTGACTTGGAAAGCATTTTAGTACGTAGTCTGCATATATACTTTTCTCTAGACTCTACATCACCATGGGTCGTAATATCTGCATCAGCTACCATACTGCGCTTTAATAATTCAAAGGTTCATTGCTGCATGTTTTTGGGTTTCGTTGCCTTTTGGGTGTACTTTTATTGGCCCTTTGAGGTAGCATATTTCTTATCAGGGTTCTAGATGAGGGGAGTTAGTTCAATAAATGTCCATGCACGTCGTAATATGACTAAAATATTGTGCTTGCCATATATTTTTTCCCTTATAGAATCTTTTTTCTTCGAAAATTCGATACATTATGTTCTCCATAAAACTGAATTCCTTTCTAACCCTACAAACTTATCTTCTGATGTTATTCTCTTTTATGTAGGTTATCAAACACAGAAATATCTCAATCATGGCAAATTATGAATTAGTAGAGTTTGTGCGTGTTTTACTACTTGGTAAGTTCAGCTGTTTATTTTCTTCACATTTCTGATGAAGCTCATGTACATCTCGTTTAATCTTCGTCTATCATTCCATGTTGCCCTTTTCCAGATGTCATGGTGCAGATACATGTTATTATCATCACTACCACGCTTGTGCATAACATGTCTCCTCCAAAGAGATCTTCATGAGCTGCCGTAATTTGTCTTGCGCTTTAACGCGAACTGTGCACTGAAGAGGATGTATTACCAAAGTATTATTGTTGCCTAAGTTTACAACGCTGAATGACTTTTTAGATTATCAGTTTTCACAGGATCTGTTGTCAGAATAGCTATCAGAGACTCACTGCATGGGAATCATTCTTATCATCAACATGTTGTATGTGGTTGCAGACATGTTACACTGTACTATTTACTGATCACTTGTTCAGTGTTTAATACCCGGAGTAAATTTTATGTTGTGACAATGCAGTCATCATGCATCATCAGAGTTTTTGGCTTAGAAATAGAACGTGGTTAATGAATTGCAGTCATGTGATCCTCATCTTGCTCTACATTTTGAAATTTTATAAGAGTTCGCAGATAAATTTTCTTTGCCTCACTCAGCTTCTCATGTTTGGCAGTTGAAGAATATGGCAGTTTGCACTGCTGATGAACTTCTAGTTTGCTGGTAGTTTATCGTCAAAAGTTGAGCAATCTTCATACCTAGTTTGATTTATAATGTTTCATCTTAAGGTTGCATTCAGGGGTCTGGGAAATAATGCCAGCTGATATGGAATAATTTTGGAGAATTTGGTATCAGACTCTCAATGGTTGTCCCTTGTATTTCGATTCTTTTTGTTTGTTTATATTGGAGATGGGTATTTGCTGCAACTATGAAGGCATATTGGCATAATCTGTCTGTTGCAATGATTGCAATGAAACCGATTAAATCTCTATAAGAAGTTCATAGACTCTTGAGGAAAGAAACTTGCAGGTGTGCAAATTAGTTAAACTAAGTTGCGGAGAAAACTTCCTCATCAAATAGATAGGATGCATTCCATGGGGAGCCCCATCATTGTTTTTTTATTACATTCTTTAAGAGACGAAAACAGTATAACCAGTATATTTGATATCAAACTCTGAGATGTTAAAGAGCTGCTGGTTCAACAAACAAAACCCCTGGCTCGGACATCAACCACCGGGTAGTTGAAATGCCAGGACGCTGGAATCCACGTCGTGATATGATCCATCGACTAAAGCAGCTTGGACATCAACCACCGGGTAGCCAGCAAGCACACCGTTGCTCATGCATTCTTCCAGCCCTTTCATTACCCCCGGAATGTATTCTTTTGGCATGGCTCCTCCCCTCAGCTCGCTCTTGAAATTCATAACCGCTGCATGGCTCCAAGGGCTCGAACCTGACTGTGATGTCAGCAAACTTTCCTTGCCCTCCGGATTGCTTCTTGTGGATATACTGAACTTCCGCAACTTTGGAGATACTCTCACGATAGTTCACCTGAGGAGCACCGACATTTGCTTCAACCTGTTGCATGTAAGTGATGTCAGAGAAGGAAAAGACCTTAGCTATGAGACCTAAAGCTTGATACTCTGTATATATCTAGGGCTGTTGACGAACGAGCTTGAACGAGCTTGAACATGGAGCTTGGTTTTGTTCATGAACAAAATCCATGTTCAAGCTCTGTTCGTTTACTAACCGAGCTCTAAAAACATGTTCAAGCTTGTTCGTTAAGCTTACCGAACGAACGTTAACAAACGTAAACGAACATTTACCGAGCTTGTTCACGAGTAGTTCATCGAACGTTCTGTTCGTTAACAAGACTTATCGAGCTTTTTCGTAAACATGTTCAGGAACATGTTCATGAACTCACAATCAATATTGTTTATGAACAGATTTTCAAACGAACAAACAAACGTCAATTTTTTAATCAGGAATAATAATATTTAACCCTAATTGCTAATGACTAAATCAATAAAATAAAAGGATTAAATATTTGCAAGACAAAAACAAACAAATCCAGCATAATAGCTACATAAATTCCATTACAAACATCTATTCCAAGCATAGTTAAAATATAGTATTTGTCTAAATGCAATACAATATAAGAACCCAATATACTAACAATTCCACCATCAATATATTATAATGAACACTTAACGAGCTTGTTCACGAACATCACTTAACGAGCTTATTCACGAACACTTAACGAGCTTGTTCATGAACATAAATGAACGAACACGATTATGTTCAAGCTCTGTTCGTTTACTAACCGAGCTCTAAAAATTTGTTCAAGTTTGTTCATTAAGCTTTCCGAACGAACGTAAACGAACATGTACCGAGCTTGTTCACGAGTAGTTCGTCGAACGTTTTGTTCGTCAACAGCCCTATATATATCACTGCCCCCAAAAAAAAGGTAATATGATTATTGGGATTTCCCACTGTTATGAGTGCGGGAGGCCTTTGGCCTCCCCACCACTTTATCCCTCCATTATCATCTATTTAGTTAGTATAATGTGTACCTTTGGAATTCATACCCTTTGATATTCCATATGATTGAATAAATAAAGGACCATGGCCTTGAGCCATGGTTACTCTTTCTTTTGAGTTTCAACACGTTATCAGCACGCTCTGTAGCTGAGCCGAATCCCTGCCGACGGACGAACTGCGAGGACGCAGATATGGCTTCCTTCTCCGAACTTCGCTAGATCCGGAGGGTAGGATCTGGAGGTAATTTTTGAAAAATCCCTAGATCAAAATTTTTGTGTACGCATGATAAATATGTGTTTATGTTTTTCTATGATATCTATAACTAAATTTTTAGCAATATCTACAAGAAAAACAATTTCTAAACAAACAGATTTACTAAATCTGATTAAACAAATTTCAAACACGCATATCCCCTTCAATTGCATTCATATAGGGGATAATGAGAACTGTCGGCATTCGTACTGTCGGCCATTCCAAGAAATCGGGATTGCGGCCTTGCCCTTCTGAGCACCGCCCCACCTGACGTGGGAGCCGCCTTACCCGTCGGAGCGCCTCCCAACCTGACGTTGGGGCGGCCTTGCCCGTCGGAAAGCGCCGCCCCTTGGGCTTGGCCGTGATCACAGAGAGGAAGGGGGTTTTTGGAAGCGGCGCCCTCCCCCATGTCGGCGGATCCTTCGGGTCGTCGGCCACCCCCACCACACCCTTGTCGGAGGGGAGGGGAGGGGGGGGCTTTCAGATTGCGGCCACCCCCCCGGGGGGGCCTTAGTGTCGCCGGCCACACCCCCACCCCCCGTCGAGGGGGGGGGGGGCTTCAGATCGCGGCCACCCCACCCCCCGTTGGGGGGCCTTCGTGTCGTCAGCCATCCACCCCTCCACCCCCCGTCCGGGGGGTCCTTCAGATCGCGGCCACCCCCAAACCCCCCCGCGTTGGGGGGCCTTCGGGTCGCTGGCCACCCCCCCCCCCCCGTCGGGGGCCTTTCAGATCGGGAAAGGGGAAACGGGGGGGGGGGGGGGGGGGGGGGGGGGGGGGGGGGGCTGTTCCAGTCCCCAGGCCGTGGTCGGGAAAGGGGGAAAGGGGGGGCACTGTTCCGGCCCCCCTCCGGTCGTGATCGGAAAAGGTGAACAGGGGGGCGCTGTTCTGCCCCCCTGTCGCGATCAAAAGGAGAAGGGGGGCCTCTGTCGGCTGCCACTTTTTTCCCTCTGTCTCTCTCCTTACTACCCTAACTCTAGGGTAAGGAGGAGAAGAGGCATGAGCCTCCCCTGATGGGCCAGAATCCCAATAATTAAAAAAATTGGTATTTTTTGGCTAACGGGCCAGCAGCCAGCCCGCGGGCCTCTGGCCTGCAGGCCTCATTTAATTTAAATTCATATAATACCCTATTAAACCCTGAAAAAAATCCTAAAAAATTCTGGAAAAATCAAGAAAAATTCATGAAAACTCAGGGTCAGGATTTTGGGTATGTCTAACTCCTCTCGGGGTATTTGAGGCAAATTATAAAATTGTTTATGATTCCAATGTGTAATTCATTATTTCTCGCATTATTCATAATTGGATTAAAATTAATATTAATTTACGTTTTAATAAATTACACGGATCCTAAGACCGCTCTGCCGTTAGGTTAGTTACCTAACCTAACGGGTAATGTCATTTCCCCGTGGTCCGAGTAATTATTAAACATAATTTTAATGTAAACTGTTTGTTGTGTTGAATTTACATCTTGTGCCTGTAGCATATATAAAACTGCGTGGATGTTGTAAATAATTCAGTCTTGTGTTTTGGGATCGGCCATTTTGAGATACACCTTTTTATATATCCCTCGCTTTCTTTTTCTGTTTTGAGAGGAATTATTGTGAGGTTATAATTTAAAATGCCAAAAGACCGGAGCTCGGCCAAATTGAAGACGGAGATGAAATTTGCATTATGCTGCGACCCAAAATGGGTTTCCAAGTTGTATTTTTCATTTCTTTTGTATTTCATTTTTATGGACTGTATTCGGACATTTTTGGACATTTTGTTTCTAAGGGTATCTGGCCGATCCCCACATGACTATTTATTTATTTTTGCGTGAATTTATTTTGCTCAAATATTAATTCATGCGTATTTATTTGCATAGATAAGATGGCTAAATTGGCTAGCGTCGATTTCGAGGTCCTTAACGTATCAGGAAAGAACTACCTGAGCTGGCGAGTGAACCTGAAGTTCCACGTGCGTTCAATGTCACTCCTTCACTCAATTCTGGCCCCCGCAGCGGCCGAGACAACTGCTAGTAAGGCCCCTACAGCGGCCCAGCCAGGTGGCAGTTCTACTACCATTATCTCCGACATGGATAAGGCGAAAGCCATTATCTATATCAGGAGACACATAGATCGGACCTTAAGGCCGAATACTTAACGGTAGAAGATCCTCTTGAGTTGTGGACAGCGCTGGAGGCACGTTATAGGCATCAAATTGATGTCATACTACCACGTGCCAGTTATGAGTGGGAAAATCTCCGTCTTCAGGACTATAAGTCTGTTGCTGAGTACAACTCAGCACTTCATAATATCACCTCATACCTGAAGTTGTGTGATGAAGAAGTCTCGGAGCATCGCATGTTGGAAAGACATTTACCTCGTTCCACGAGAAAGATGCAATCCTCATGCAACAGTATCGTGAACGCAACTTCACGAAGTTATCTAATTTGCTCTCTTGTCTTCTTAGGACAGAGCAGAATAGAGACTTACTACTTGCCACTCATAATCTGCGCCCTGCTGGTGCTGCCCCGCTCCCTGAAGTCTACCATGTTTCTCCCCAGAAGTGGAAAAACAAGAAGAAGGCTAGAAAGAACAAAGGGAAAGCTGCAATGAAGCCAGCAAGAGCACCACCCCAGAACAAGGGAAAGAAAAACTTCACATGCAAGCGTAAGAACACTGGTCCAGTGCCAATTCCAAAGAAGAACTGGGAGGACAAATGCCATAGATGTGGCATGACTGGACATTGGTCCAGAAACTGTCGCACTCCTCGCCACCTCCAGGACCTGTATTAGGCGAGCCTGAAGCCTCCCCCCTGAAACAAACCTGGTGGATATTCAAGCTCCAACCAAGTTCACTTCACAAGACTTCGAGAATAATGATCTGCTCGATTGAGCCTTATCTTCTGTTTTTCTATGCAATTAAAATAAATGTAGCTTCATCTGTAGTTTGCTTTGAATGAACTTTATTCTGAATGTCAATTTTTATTACTCGAATAAATTTTCGATTTGTTTAATATAGATGAAGTGTGAGTGCCTAGTGGACAGTGCTTCGACGCACACCATCCTTCGCGATCGATGCTATTTTTATAGCTTAAACAAATATGACGGTCATGTTATCACAATTTCAGGACTGTCCAATATAATCGAAGGATCTGGTGAAGCAATCATATTGCTCCCAAATAACACAAGACTCAAAATACAAAATGCACTTTTATCTCCAAAATCCAATAGGAATCTCATAAGTTTTTCGTTTTAACGGGTATCACTTAGAAACTAGAGATGAAGAAAACATTGAATATATGTATGTGACTCGTCAAAAAGATGGCCGGAAGACAGTCTACGAACGATTTAAGGGACTCCCGTCGGGTCTCTATCACACATATATTCACCCTATAGAAGCCAATATGACTTAACACCAGAAGTGCCTTTCATTGCCAGAATTTCAACTGTAGCACAATAGACTTGGTCACCCTGGATCAGATATGATGAGCAGCATCATCACTGAATCCCGTGGACATAATTTGAAGAACCAGAGGATTCTTCAAAAGGGCAAGTTTCCTTGTCCTCATTTTAAAGAAAAACAAATAACGAGACCATCCCTCCTGAAAGTGGGATTAGAGTCTCCAGGCTTCCTAGAGAGAATTCATGGTGACATTTGCGGGCATATTCACCCTGCATGTGGCCCATTTCGATACTTCATGGTATTGATTGATGCATCCACAAAATGGTCTTATGTGTGCCTATTGTCCACCCGCAACCTAGCTTTCCCAAAGCTATTGACACAAATAATTAGGTTGCGGGCTCATTTTCCCGATAACCACATCAAGAAATTACGTCTTGATAATGCAGGCGAATTCACTTCTCAAGTCTTCGAAGACTATTGCTGGGCAACAGGTATCGAAGTTGAATATCTTGTAGCACATGTTCACACCCAGAATGAATTAGCAGTCTCTTATAAAGATACTCCAATGGATTGCACGTCCATTGCTCATGCAATCCCAGTTGCCTGTGGATGCTTGGGAGCATGCTATACTGCATGCTGCATCGCTTATTAGGATAAGGCCCTCTGGTGGCCATATATTATCTCCGATGCAACTAGCATATGGTGCACCATCAGATATCTCTCATTTGAGAGTGTTTGGTTGTGCGGTATATGTCCCAATAGCACCACCTCAGGGGACCAAAATGGGTCCTCAGCGTCGTTTGGGTATCTATATTGGGTTTGATTCGCACTCTATTATTAGATACCTGAAACCTCTCACGGGGACGCATTTAAGGCACGTCTTGATGACTGTGAATTCGATGAGAAAACTTTTCCAAAACTAGGCACGCAGTCTAAGAAGCCTGACGCTTCTGAGACCATTTCTTGGGACACCAAGTCTTTGTCTCTATATGATCCACGTACTAATCTGTGTGAAGATGAGATCCTGAAGATCCTTCACATTCAGAACACAGTACATTTACTACTGGATAAATTTACGGACAACCAGAAGATTGTTCGTTCACACGTCCCTGCTCCCAACACGCCAGCTAGGAGTGACATCACCAAAGATGGATGCAATCCAGAATTGGCTGTACCTCAATTGAAAAGAGGACGACCGCCACGTTCAAAAGATAAAGTTCCTCGAAAGAGGAAGATTCCTGGAGATATTACGATGATCCCTCACATGATGCTGAGCTCAGACCAGCAACCTCTCCCCTCATTATTTCTCCTGCAGAGCAAACGATAGGAGAAACATCATTAAATTACGTACGTACTGGAGAGGTACTGGAGAGGTATACACAGTCCTCGACGATGATTTTGCGTTCGCTATTGTTGTTCACGTCGTTGAATACGACGATGACGTCGAACCACGATCTCTAGCGGAATGTAAACGCAGAGTAGATTGGCCAAAGTGGGACGATGCAATAAGAGTAGAGCTGGACTCACTCTTGAAATGCAAAGTCTTTGGACCAGTAGTCCAAACACCTGTAGGTGTTAAACCTGTGGGATATAAGTAGGTCTTCATAAGAAAAAGAAATGAAGAAAATGTGATCGTACGCTACAAGGCACGCCTTGTAGCGCATGGTTTTTCACAAAGGCCGGTGATTGATTATGAAGATACATATTCCCCGGTCATGGATGCGATCACTTTCCGATTCTTGCTTAGCCTATCATCTCTGGAAAGCCTACAAATGCAGCTCATGGACGTTGTGACTGCATATCTATATGGCGATATAGATAAAGAAATCTATATGCGACTTCCAGATGGGTTTCATTTACCCCCAAATATGAAAGAGAGACCTCGGGACGTCTTCTCTGTAAGACTTCAAAGATCATTATATGGTCTTAAGCAATCAGGAAAAATGTGGTATAACAGACTAAGTGTTTTTCTTGCACAGCAAGGATTCACAAACAATGAAGTCTGCCCGTGTATATTTATCAAAAGAACAGGAACGTGATTTATCATCGTCGCAGTATATATGGACGACTTAAATCTCATAGGATCTCATACATAGATCAGTGAGATATCTAAAAGCCTAAAGCATACCTTCGAAATGAAAGACCTAGGCAAAACGAGGCACTGTCTTGGCTTACAGATTGAACACCTACGAGGTGGAATCCTGTTACACCAATCAAACTATACAAGGAAACTTCTAAGCAAGTTTCGAATGGAACAATGTCATCCTTTAAGTACTCCTATGGTCGTGAGATCACTGGATGTTCATAAGGACCCCTTCCGGTCGCTGGAAGAGGAGGAGTTATTGGGTCCTGAAGTACCCTACCTCAGTGCCATTGGAGCACTTCTATATCTGACAAACTGCACGCGTCCCGATATAACGTTCGCAGTTAATCTTCTTGCCAGACACAGTGTCGCGCCTACAAAGCGCCACTGGAACGGAGTAAAGCATCTTCTACGCTACCTCCATGGTTCTATAGATCTGGAGCTATACTACCAGAGAGGTGCCTCCTCCCAGTTACTTGGTTATGCTGATGCAGGTTACCTATCGGATCCCCATACAACAAAATCACAGACTGGTTTTGTGTTTACCTACGGAGGAACTGCTATCTCATGAAGATCGGTAAAGCAAACCACAACAGCAACATCATCCAATCACTCTGAACTCATCACGATCCACGAAGCAAGCAAAGAGTGGTTTTGGCTTCGCTCTGTCGTCCAACACATCCTTGATACCACTGGCCTGAATACTGGTGATCTTGAGCCCACTGTCTTGTTTGAAGACAACACTGCATGCATTGCACAACTCAAAAATGGCTACATCAAAGGCGACAGAACGAAACACATATCTCCCAAATTCTTCTGGACGCACGATCTACAAAAGAACGAGGAGGTCAAAATTCAGCAGATCCAGTTCTGCAACAACTTGGCTGATTTATTTACTAAGTCTTTACCAAGATGTATTTTTGTAAAACTTGTAAAAGGAATCGGTATGAGACAGCTGAAAGACCTACAAGCTTGAAGCTTGTACGGATCAGGGGGAGTAATCTGTGGGTTGCACTCTTTTTTCTTAAGCGGTTGGTTTTTCCCACTGGATTTTCCACAGCTAAGATTTTAACAAGACAAACACGATTACTCTGGATCCAGAAGTATCCACCCACTTAGCTTTATACGCTAAGACCAAAGTAATGGATGGATAAGGGGAAATGTTATGAGTGCGGGAGGTCTTTGGCCTCCCCACCACTTTATCCCTCCATTATCCCCCATTTAGTTTGTATAATGGGGGCCTTTGGAATTCATACCCTTTGGTATTCCATATGATTGAATAAATAGAGGACCATGGCCTTGAGCCATGGTTACTATTTCTTTTGAGTTTCAACACCCCCCTCATTTTTCTTGTTAAAAAAAGTCCTAAATCTAAATTGTTTTTTTGGAAACCTTTCAAGTCTTAAAAAATTTGACAATTTCCTCCCTTCTGGCGATTATCACTACATATAAACAGATTATAGAAGTACTGGGAGCAGAATCTGAGCTGCTTGTGCTTCCAGAATCATTTTCAAACATCTAGTCCTACCATGATTAGAAATGCCCAGGCGAGGAAAAAAAGAACGTCATATAAAAGCTTGTCAAGTTGAAGCGCAAACCTTGAATTCCCTCTTGAGTCGATCAACAATGATCTCAAGGTGCAGCTCTCCCATTCCTTCAATAACGGTCTGGTTGATCTCCTCGTCTCTGGAGAAGTGGAAGGAGGGGTCTTCTTGAGCAAGTTTAATCAGCCCCATGGCCATCTTATCAACGTCGGCCTTGGTCTTGGGCTCTATGGCGACTTTAATCACAGGATCCGGGAAGTCCATTCTATTGCTCCAATTGATACGATGACATTAATGCATCTTCTGCCTAAATGAATTGAACTTCTTGGTGCTCTTGGATCATTCAAAAGCATATGTAGTGAAAATGCAGCTGAAAGGAGAAGATTAATGTGAAAGTAGATTCTATGCGCTCTCGCATCACAATGTTAAAGCCCCATGCTTTAAAACATACTCATTATTGTGTATTTGTGGACCAACATGTATATTACCTTCCAATCTAAATGAAATATGAAGAAAATATGTCTTCATGTGATGATGACAGGGAAGCTGCATCTTCATATAAATATATCGCATGATGACTATTTTGGCATCTAAACAACCTGCAAGCTGCCCTTTTGAGCTGGGCTACAGTCTACAGCCAGTTTAAAAATTAGGTCAACAAATTAAGAAAATACTGTTATTGTTTTTCCTATTTTAGTATTCATCTCTACCACAAGTGGGGTCATCCATAATATTTAGAACCAGACTACACCATCCAAATATCTAGTTAGAATATGAATTACACTGAAGCGTTAATTTTAAAATATCTACACCAATTTTTCATCAATTTCTCAAGATACTATCATGAACTTTGAAAATAACAAAAAACGACTTTAAATTTTATTTTTTCGAAATTTATACCATGACTTCGTTAACAAAAAAGCACCTCACTCTTTGTAAACATACTCAAATTACTAATATTTTATAAGTCTCAAAACCCCACCTCAATCGTTAAATAGCAATTCGGAAATCTGTAACGATTTAGAGGACTAACTTGGTAAAAGTGAAGTTTAGGGTAATTTTTTTGTTATTTTCAACGTTCTGAATATTTTGGGAAAAAGATTAAACGTTTAAGTAGTTTTCTTGATACTAGCCTAAACTTAAGGAAGTTTAGATGATTATGAATAAGTACAATGGTTCAATTTTTTATATCTATTTAGACCAGGGAAGAAAGATAAAATATGCATACACACACACAGAGAGAGAGAGAGAGAATTCTATAAACAAGGGCTGCTGACTGGGTTTCCAGTTACAAACCCAGTCACATATCCAGCCCAGTCAGCAGCCCCCTCCCCCGAAAACCCCCCAAACCACTTATTTACATGGCTGTCATTCCCCCCAAAACCCCAAAAAACACCCCCACAAGCCACTTATAAACATATTTGCCTTTTGCATTTTTTATCCCCCGACAGTACCAGCACAACCATCCACACGTCTCGCTCCTTTTTGGTTGCGCGTGTGCATCGCATCCTGTTCGTGGGGGTTTTTAGCGCGATGCATTGTGTGCACGGATTATTTCTAGTGTGTGTGTGTATTAAAATACATCTGTTTTTGAATTCTAGGGCTGACTAGGACAAGCTGACTAGGACAAATTGGTTGATAGAAAGACGGCTTGGATTTAATCTTGAGTAATAATGGTTGAGTTGAGATTTTGTAGAAAGTTTGGGAGGGAAAAACATTTCTAGGGAAATGAAACTTTAGGGGGGAATGAAAGTTTTTTAATGAATAACAGAGTGCACGCAATTAATGCATTTGGGAAAAAAACATTAACTTGCACTTAATGCTGCAGATCGAATGCTGCTGCAGATCGAATGATCTCTCCTTCAACGCGGGGCTCACCGTCTCTTCGACCCATGTGGCAAAGATGAGAATAATTTCCCGCGTCGAAGGCGCCCGCGCAATTTTTTTACGCTAATTTGTTGTTCCGCACCGAAAGCGCCCGTGCCGATTTTTTTGTTGTTCCGTGTCGAAGTCGCACGCGTCAAATTTGTTGTTCCGCATCGAAGACGACCGGGCCGCTTAATATTTTTACGCTAATTTGTTGTTCATCGTAATTTTGGCTGTGACAATAATTTTTTGGGGAACATAGATTTCGCGGGAGGAAATCTTAATTGAACGGTGCCCGCGGGCACGGGATATGACTAGTAAATATATAAAGGACCAAGTTGCATGTCTGCAAGTGGATCTTGTGAGAGATCTATTCACGAGATTTCTACATACTCAAGTCAATGCAATCGGTATCTAGCTCAATGATTATAAATATAAAACTACTGGCATATAATATCCTGAATTAATCATGCGATAATTAAATAAAAAATGGTGCATACCTTGGGCATTGTTTCCCCCCTCCTCCCTCCAGGACAATCTAGTGTTCAACTTCAATTCTCAACACGAAAAAAATTGAAATCGATTCAAACTTTTTCAACAACTTTGTTGGGATAATCACTAACCTATCACCATTGGCCTTCTGAGATCCCGGCAATGCCCAGTTCATCACTCTTCCCCTCTTTCCTTTAGATTTCTCTCCTCCTTTCTCCTCATTTGGAATCGATAGCAGCCTCTCGAAAGCCTTCACCAAATGCATCACTCGGCCCGCCCCGGGTTCATGGCCTCCTCCAGCATCAAGCCTTCGCCAAATGCATCAAGTTTGAATATTTTCCAACCAATCTGAAGAAAACCAAGAGAAATTCAAGAAATTTTTAATCTTTTTCAGCCAATCTGAAGAAAACGATCGCTGGCGTTGGGCCTCGCCGCCTCGGCAGATTGATGCGAGTCGTCGCGCATCAGGGGAAAGACGTCGCCAGAGAGCGGGGAGGAGACAGCCGGCGGAGGGGGGGAGGGAGAGGGCTGAGCGGGCCTGGGCGGCGAAGAGCCAGGCGGCAAGGACGGGCCAACAGCGGATGTGGTTGAGTGGGGTGGGCCAGCAGCGGCTCGTTGCTGCAACTTGGCCAATTGATAGGGCTTTGGGTTTATTTTCGGGCATTGAGTCGGGCTTTGGGTATGCCCAATACTCTGTCCGAACAGCTATTCGGGCTAACCGTTTGGATTCTAGGCGGACCCAATACCCAATCAAGGCATTTTCAAGTCGGGTTTTACGGGCAGCCCGATTGCGCAGCGGGCTAACCCGCGCCCATTTTCACAGACCCGCATATTCCCGTACCCGGATATGGGTCCGTCTTGCAGAAAATAGACTCAGAAACTGAAACCTAAATTTGATCAGAAATAAGGAAAAGAAATGGCGAATCTCGGTAACCTCCTCCTCTCTCACACCCGCCGCCGCGTCCCCTCCATCTTCAATCCCTCCCAAACCCTAGCTATCCTCCTCCGAAAATCATTCTACTCCTCATCTCAATCTCTTCACTCCTCATCTCCATGCCGGCGGCCGTGGACTCTCTACGATGCCAGGCTCGCGAAGGACGTGCCTTTCAAGGTTCGTTCTTTCCTTTTGATGATTAGTTTCATTTGAAATTTGTAATCCGTATTAGTTTCGGGAATTCATTGAAATTTTAGTAGGTATTTGAGGTGGAATGTATGATTCTAGTTTGTCTCAAAGAAAAGAAAAGGTTATGCACAAAGCTAATGCTGAGCATTTTGCAGCTTTCTTCTACCTTTGTCGCGCATAAAGAGTTCTGTACCTACGAGCCTCAATCAAGTGAAGGACTTATTCCACCGGAGCTGTTAACAAGTAAACAAGTCTTGGCGCCTGATCGCGCTATAGGTATATGTTGGATTTTAGTTGACAATAAGTTGTTCTTTTTTGCTTTTCTTTGATTTCTTTCTTTTATTATGGACATGTCTTATGGGTAGCTATATTTAGCATTCTTGCCATTCCATGTCTGTTAATATGCCTCAAATATATCATTAGTTTTGGGTTGCGCTAAGTTTTGGACAAAATGTAGTTGGTATCGGATGGTTTCGAATAGTTTCGGATGAAATATGCTGAACCCTCCAAAATTTTAAAAATAGAAGGATAAAGATGGAAATTTTAATGTACTTAATTATTAACAATATCAACTCAGTCACATTTACATTGTTACACAAAATCCATGTATTATATATTTTTTAATATAACTTTGATTATGGTCTCAATTAACTTTAATTTGGTAACTTTTATATTACTTTGAATTAATAATTGGGTTAACCAGTTGGGCACTTTAAGGTCTCTCAGTTAATCCCAACAAAGGGTATGTGTCTAGAGGTTATGGCACCGTATATTATATTTTGTTACACAACAGAACTGAAACCGACACTCCAAATGAAACCTTCAAACCTAATGAAACTTGGCCAAATCATTACTCTGAAAACGTCTAAAACGTAAACCAAAACCAAGTTCACAAACCTTGCTGCACACCATATGTTTATTTGTTTATAGGTCTATCAGCTAGCCATATCCATCCCTTTTACACTACCATTTGTTTTTTATTATTCCAATTGAGTTACTAGCTATAGTTTATTGAAGCGAGGTTTAATTTTGTATGCCATACTCTGCTGAATAAATCCTCGTAAATCCTGTCTTTAGTCTCTGGGTTTGTCATCTAGACAACGTTCTTAATTTTTGATGTCAAACTTTTTGATTGAAGGTGTGATTAACAACTACCAGATCTTACCTCTTAAATTTATAAAGCATATGATGTGATAGAATTTTTAACAAATGGCTACCTATTCATAAAGATAAAAATTTGCCAAGTTATAATGTTAATCTATTATTTTTCTCTTCTCTTGCCGAAGAGATGATCTAAAGTAATATTATTATTGCAGGACAATATGCAGATCTAGTTACAAGAGTGACAAATTTTCAGAATGAGGACAAAGGTCTTATGGTCTTGGCTGGTGATGTTTTTGATGTGCCTATTAGGAAAGACATAATTCACCGAGTTGTACGGTGGCAGCTTGCCAAACGACAGCAGGTATTTCACAACTGAAAACTACTGAAATTGTATCTTTGGATTTCAGTTTTTCGGTCACTATTAGATTTATTGTGATTTGTTTCCGAGAGGTACATGGACCTATGTCACCATTTCAATATGTTAAGATATCGACAATCATTAGTTGAGGCATCACTATCTTATTTACTTTTCGTCTTGGTTTTTTTCCAATCTATACTCTTTGACCTGGATACTCTCTTAAAAATGCAATATCTGTAAGAAGTTATATTGTAGAATAAGGATGTAATTGGTACTTCAGAGAACTACAGAAATAAGCTGGGGAAAATTCATTTAGTTATATTTATTTGTTAACGAAAATTTGAGGCACTGATAGCTTGCTTTTTTAGTCAAGATTTGAGGCACTTGTAGTTTACTCTTTTGTTAATTGAGATTTCAGGAACTAGTAGTTTTCTGTAACAAGAGGTGGATTTGATGGAGACTGGAAGCAAGACAAAGGCACGCATGAAAAAACCAAAATATATTATGTATGGTACGATTATTTGGTAGAAATGCTGGCTTGATCATCAGAGGATCTAGGTCGGTAGAAGCTATGCCATATTTGATGTACGATCATATTTATTTGCTTGGGTACAATTTTTATGTTGTAACACCAACCTTTCCAGAAGCTTTTGAAACAAAAGGTTTGAGTTGAGTTGGTAAGTTAACGGGCAAACCCCGTATGTACATTATATTTATACGACCAGCAAGGTAAACTATCCAATAACTAAATGCCATAGTTTGACGCCACACTATCATGCAAGTATTGGGTGATCTATTTAAAATGTTTAACAACACCATTTTCCTGTCGGAAAACAAGTTCCTCAAAAGCAAATTACATGGTCATATCTTCCATTGCCTTGTATATTCAAAATTCGACTAGTTTCTTCTTCTTTTCCCCAAAAAATATCATATTAACTTGAATATCAGACACAAACGAAGTTCTAAATGCCGAATGTCATGTGCTAAAAAAAACTATAGAACATGTAAAGAAATTGTGCCAGATATTTGTATGTAGCATGATGGATACTATTCCTTTCATTTTATATGTCAGAAATTTGCATCTGTTGCACTCTTTTAACAAAATCGTGTGTGTTTCTTAGGGGACTCACTCAACTAAAACAATAAGTGAAGTCAGCGGTACTGGGAGAAAGCCTTACAAGCAGAAGGGCACTGGGCGAGCAAGGCATGGGACATTGCGTGGTCCACAGGTTACTGAACTTCTTTTAGATTATTTTCCTTGCAGTGCTCAGGTTTTAGTTTGATATAGCTTATAGCTTAAGTTTAGACAACTATTGTTTTGTTTGAATTTTTCGCTTTACTAATGTGGATGAAGTTATTCCTTACAAGGGGTGAGATCTGAAAGTGTGGACTATTTGTGTCATAACAGTTTAGAGGTGGTGCTGTCATGCACGGGCCAAAGCCGCGTAGTCATGCAATCAAGCTGAATAAAAAGGTTCGGCGACTAGGACTGAAAATTGCATTAACGGCTCGTGCGGCAGAAGGCAAGGCAAGTATCTTTCTTCTCTTACCAAAATGTCTGGGTGCTATGGCCATCTTTGCATACAGTGAGATTCTACTTTTTGCATGGTTAAAAGATGCATCTTTTTCATCAGGTATTTCTGATTCCTTCTGCATGCTTGAAGCTTTTCTTATCTATGGTAAAATGAAGTTCTTTTTGTGAATGAAGAAAAGGTTAAATATTCAACCTATAATTTCTTATGATGTTATTTGCCATAAGGATTATGTGTTTTATAATTGTTCCTACCCCGTCGATGAAAAATAGTAGGCTTGAGGGTTTGAAAAGAGAAAAACGATTATTAAGCTTATTTAAAATGGGCTATCAGAAGGTCTAGTTTAATTTGGTTAAAACTGACTTGCCTTCGGCACCAAAAGTGCAAGCAACTTGCTTATATTGGTTTCAATCGAGGCCATATATCTAGTTTGTAATAACCCAATATGACGTTTGCATGGTAGCAAAATAAATAAACATTTAGTTGCTCTGTTTGTTGCAAGTGCACAGCTAAAAATTCAATTTTGGATTTTTCCAACTTCGAACATGGTTCGAGAACCGTATACATAACATCCATTTGATCAAGGAGAGTTTACTAACTTTGCAACACTCCCGATCAACTAATGAATGCAAGAATTTATACATTTCCATGCTTTTTATTGTATGTACTCATGTCCTTCCTTTTCCAAGTGGATCGCCTCATATTTAGCAATTCCAAAACTTTTGCTTCCTTATTACCGATCATCAAATCAAAAAAGCACACTATTTCCACTCTTATACTATTTATGGGAATATGCTTGTGTGGATCTTCTGCATGGTTATCTTTGTGGTCGATATCCAACGTCATCAGATTCAGTAACGCTACCCTTGGGTTTCATTTTCCAGAGTTGTTTTCGTTTTGCATCTGATACATTGCAGATGATGCCTGAGGAGTTTCTTTTTTTTCTCTTGCAGCTTTTAGTTTTCGATGATCTTGAACTCCCTAACCACAAAACGAAGAACATTGTAAATTATGTCTCCCAAATGGAAGACACAAAAAAAGTTCTGTTGGTGGATGGTGGACCTATAAACGATAATCTGAAGCTCGCCACTGGAAACATCCACTACGCGAATGTTCTGCCTTCGATTGTAAGTAGTCGAACGATAAATTCAGTCTGCCCATTCTTTGATTGCTTGATTTTTGATGTTTAAATGGAGACCAATGACAAAAGATAGGATACAGGGTTCATTGGTCCACCATCATTGTGATAAATTCCATGTCGATGCATATTACAGGGTCTGAATGTCTATAGTATTCTCCAACACGACACGCTTGTCATGACACGAGATGCAGTGGACAGGATCGTCACAAGGATGCATACCCCCATCAATCGGTGACTTGGTGGAGTTTTTTCTGAACCTGAGAAGCGGATTCCTGTGAGATAAAAGGAAATATCGTGTATATTCATGGTAGCGGGCACAAATTCTTATCCGACCTCCGCCTCATTGCAAACTGCCTGCCCAGTTTGCGGGCGCAGCTGCAGCTTCAGTATATTTTTTGAGTTTGTCATGTTTTTTCGTATTCTGATGGGGGGGGATATCTGTAGAAGATCTATGCTGGGGAGGTGAGATAAATTATGTGCTGTGGAGAGAGGTCTGTTTAATTTAAGCATGTATCGATCAACTGAATGGGGTATGCGACCTTAAAATAGTTGAAAAGAAGCTTTGAATGTGATGAATGGATTGCATGAAATAACAAACTTTTGTTCTAGTGGGAGCACGGACTTTGATTGATTAAACTTGTATGTGAGCGAAAAGTTGTCTTTCAAGAATGCAATCTGCCTTGAGAACAATGAGCATGCAATTGTGCAACAAATTAAAGAGACATAAATGTAACAAAATAAATAAATAAATATGAGTATTAATAGAGAAAGGGAGTATATACAATGATAGTTTGGCAATGATTAAACTTGAAAATATCCGATTTATGAAAGAAATATGCACGAGGTAGAAGTTTAACATTAATATGTAACATGGAATATGCAAACTCAAGTCTCAAGATGATAGCTTCTATATATAAAAAATTCAGAACCATATTTGGCCTTTGCTATGCTTCCCCAAGCTCCATATAAATGATCAAGGAAAGCATGCTATTTTATGCAAATTATGTTGATTATCAAAATAAAAAGAAAGAAAAATCATACTTCATTCAGCAGAGGCCTCAATATTGATACAAATTAATCTTGAGAGTTTTTAGAAAACATCTATATGAAATGCACCTCACAATAAGAAGGTTGGGCAATAACTTGCATACATTTCAAATATATATATAAAGATTATACAAATACAATAATTAGGAGATCCACAAGATTTGGGCAGCGGTAACAGTAACATTTAATTTAAGTTGAAACAATGGCTTTTGTTGTAAGAAAACACTAAATTGCTGCAATTTAATCACTTCCTATGTTTTCTGAGGAAAGGTTTCTTTTCCTTCCCAGATTGCTTCATCTCATTCGAAGTTGTTTTAAATAGCTTTCGGACATCCCCTGAACTTGATGTTTGCCTACCAGCACGATCCACAAGCTCACTTGCTGGAGATTTCCTCTTCCCAGATTTTCTCACAAATGGAGTTGTTTTTGTGATGTTTCCAATAAATTTCTTCTTATCAAAGTCTCTTTCTCTTTTGTTGCCTCGCTTGTCACCAAGAAGCCCCATCTTGGCCATTGTGGCCTCAAGGCCCGGAAACTCTGACCCCAACAATGATACCGAATGCGAGACATAAAGATCATGGTGAGGTTCATTATGTGTTTTCTCGTGTTTTCTCTTTCGTTTCTTCACTGGTTTCTGGAAAGGCTCGGATTGTTCTTGGAGTAGATTGTTGGATCCAAATGCAGCCTGAAACTCTTTGTAGATTGTTTCTTTCGATGCTCGACTTCGCTTCCACTGCTCAGGTTGCCGTGCAAATCTTCAGCAAAGCAAGAAAAGAGTTAATTATTTATATAACCTAAAGAGTGGCTGAAAAATAGGAGATTTGCCCAATTCCAAACCATTACATGTGGAGAAAAAAATCTAAAAATTAGAATTCCCAAATAATTATAATGCAAAAAAGTTCAGTGCAATGAATGAATCAAGTAAAATGATGATCTGCATACCCATCAATATCTAGTTTCTTTAATAGATATGGCCCGTGCTTGGTCTTCGAGAGCTCAGCTTGGACGGCCGCCAACTCTGAGGCAATAGTCTCCTTCAGGGAGACATTACTTGCAGTGAAGCACTTCTCAACTGTGAATGAACTGGAAGGATGCATTGCAAGCTCTCCAAAATGATCTTGCAATCTTCAAAATATCAAAAAGAAATAAATGTTAGTATGATGTGCTTGAGCATCAGCAACATAAATTTTCTTATGATCTCAATGATGAACCTCACTCGAGACATAAATAGTATATAGTTATCTGGAAGCAAGAGCAAGATTATGAAGCTTCAATCAGTTATACAATGTCTACCGAATGGAATGCAAACTTTTAATCACCTCACAAATAATCTAACAGGAATCTGTCTGAATGAAATTTAAACATTTAATAACCAATGTTTGATTAAAAAGACCATCTGTTACAGTTTAGGATGATTATTTCTTCAAATCACACAAGAAAAAATTTATGTACTCCTTTTTTCACTACACAGAATTTCACGTACATAAAATGTGTTTTATTTCACAAAAGATATATGAAATATTAGGTTTTGGAGGCATCATAATGCAAGTTTAAAGTCATATGATACCATATTTTTCCCAATTTAAATCACAGATCCCAGGAGTATCTTTAATACGCAACCTGCAAGTGAACCACTGTTTACACCCATGTGTAATCTGGTCCCATATATATGCCAACTCAACTTAAAAAGGAAAGAAGGCATGAAAAGAAGAGGAAATTGTTTAGCCCTTTCACAAATACATCACTTAATCTGACTGACATCTAAAAGCAACTGAGTCAAATTACATGGAGATTCTTCCAGTTGAACCAATATAACAGTTAATGTCGAATATACCATTTCCAGTTATTTTGATTAGCAATAAAAAAATCTCACATCTTAAGGTAATGGCTTTATTATTTCTTCTTTCCAAGAATCCAAAATACAAAATACAAATTAGGCTAAGATAGTTCAGAGGATGGTTTGGACTTTGGAGTCCTCAACTAGGGAAAATCAAAAGAGACTCCTCATGAAAGCCCACAGCATGTAAAGAATAAACTGATAGATCCATTAATTTGAATGGTTCAAACTAATCTGAATTGGGTTGAGATGGTGTTCACGAGATTATCTGTCTCATGTGAGGAGCCCACTGTTGTGTTTGCTGCACTTGGCTAAACTGCAAACAATGAATCTAGTTGTGTTAACTCCTACAATGTTTCGTAAGCAGTGCTGACACAGAAGGTCCCATGGATTGTCAAGGTTGATAATCCACATAACACGAACACAAATTGGCAGGTAGTTGTGTATGCAAGCTTAATAAGAGGGAACGGGAATAGATTCAAGCTCGCCAATGGCTTTGAGATTGCCAAATGGCTTCAAGCTTGCCGAGAGTTGTATCCGGCTATAGGCAATGTTTTGGGGTGTGGTACCTTGAACTCATTTTTAATGAGGTGGGGAAAATCAATCCTAGGTGATATGAGGTTATTTGGAAAATGATGGATTGGTTTTGGTTGGATTTGTAAAAGTATCTCCCTTTGTACTTCTATGTTTAATAATTACACTTACACGATGGTGTTGAATTCTAATTATTATTATCGTTGGATTTGAAGTGCTAATTATAGAACGACGACATGCAAATGCTAGTTATAGTTAATAATGCTCTCTTTTTGCATGTGGTATGTTTTAATCCTCAAGAATACACTTTTGATGATGACAAGGGAGGAGAAATATAGAGAGATGTGGAATAGTAGTCTTGGGGTATTATTATTTGCTGGGTGAATACATGTTCAAGGGGGAGCATGAAAATCGGGGGAGCATGGTAGACAAACTAGTGCTATTGTATTGCATGCCTGTGTGCTTGAACTTCATGTATTACTTGTTCTGCATACACCTCTCCACTACACTTCACACACGATGATATTGCTAAAAATCGGTAAGTGCAAATCTCTATTGGTTTGTCATCATCAAAAGGGGGAGATTGTTGGATACAACGATCTAAGATTTATGGTTTGATGATGACAAACAATTGTGAACGTTTTTAACATGTGTCTTAAGTGTTTCAGGAATGGCAAGACGGTAAATCATTGAAGAGATGACTAAGCGAATGTGATGGAGATTAATGGGTGCACAAGTTCAAATTGGACTTGATCAATATAAAGAGGGATGTAACAAATTTGATTCCAATGAGGATTTGATCATATCAATTAGAGACTTGGCCATTATCATATTTCTATTCAAAGAGAGGTGATCAAATCAATACTCTCATCCCTAGCCTTTGGATCTCCCCCTAGCCGAATTCTTTCTAACCATTGGATCCCTATGGCCGTTCAAAAAAAAAACCTATAGCCCCTCTTATATAACTTACGCATCCTATGAGATAAAAAAAGAGCCCGCATAAAATAAATTCTGAGAGAGCCGCACAAAAAATCCAGGGAGAGCCGCACAAATTTTTTCCAAAGAGCAACATCTCCCAATAATTATTTTTAAGGGCCGAATCTTATTTCTCCCCCTCCTTTTGAAAGTCCTCCTCCATTTTTTTACCTACAAGCCAATACATCAAACCCTAAGCTATTTCTAAAAGAGGGGCAAGCCGTAACTTTGTTTTTCTCAAGAGCACCTCCAAAAATTTAAGAGGGCGGCTGGAGAAAAAAAAGGACTTCAAGCTCTTCACAAGTTACAAGCCGAATACTTTGAAGATCCATGTGCACATCCGCTTGTTATCAAGATCAATGGAAGTTCATACTTATTCTTTCATCTCTTAATTTTTTTAATGCATAGGACACAAGCTTTTGTGCAGCAGAGAGGCGCCCAAACATTGAGAGCATGCAGGCGAAATTTGTGCTACCCCATGCGCCATTGTCCCCCATATGCTAATCTCATTAGTTGATTAAACTTTAACCCATGTGCCTATTTTGCAGGTCATCAAGGACACAACGTGACATTGGTGCACAGTGCTGGCCGCAACTATTGAAGGACCTGCTGCCGAATTTTCTGAAGCCCTACCGCATGCAACAGCTAATTTAAAAAGGGGAGGAGCCGGAGTATTGATTAAAAAGGGGCCGGCCTTCAATTGTTGACTGACGCACAAATCCTAAGGGAAGAGCCGCACTTTGCTTTGTGCCACAAGCTTTGATTTTTGGTAAGGTCCTGCAAGTTTCAATCTTTGGTGAGGTGTCGCAGGTTTCAACCTTTGGTGGAAGACGCAAGTTTTATCGAGAGGGGAGCCGAATTATTGATGGGACATCAGAGACTACTACTTGTCAGATTGATCTGACCACGCACTGAACGACAGAGACGACACACCATTACTGAGCATTCCTAAAACTCTATTTATTTATCTTTGTATTGGTGTAGCGATCTCTGTAGGGAGAAACTTTACCTTCTGTGTTATTTTTTGGGGACCTGACGACTTTGGGAATCGTCACGGAGGGAGAGCATCTGACTAGATTGAGAGAGTAGAGCACGTGGTGTGCGTACGAGCTAGGTGAGAGTAGATTTGGGATCTTCACTCATTGTAGCTGTACTTGATTACATATCTATCTAGTAGTTGCTTTCGGGGGTGGAGTAGGTCGTAGGGACGACCGAACCAGGGTATATATGTGCGTACTTCGTGATTGCATTCTTTTTACCCTGCTTGTGCTTATAACCGCGTGTGGTTCACCCCCCTTAGGCTACGATTCAGATCCAACAAGTGGTATCAGAGCCAGTTTAGAGGATCTAGTCTAGATTTTTAGATGACCATGAATATATCTGATTGTGCTTTTGCTGAAGGTCAGTCTATAGCCCGTCTCCCTAAGTTTAACGGTGTAGACTTTGCATATTGGAAGGCTAGGATGAAAATCTATTTAGTGTCTGTTGATTATGATGTGTGGGATATTGTTGAAAATGGTTATAGTCTACCCACTATTAAAATTGAAGACACTGTTATGATTAAGCCTAAAGACAAGTGGGATTTAGCTGATAAAAAACTTTATACTCTTAATGGTAAAGCTATGAATGCGCTTATATGCTCTCTTGATAAATCTGAGTTTAATCGTATCTCACATTGTCTAACTGCGCAGGAAATCTGGCATACTCTGGAGGTGACACACGAGGGAACATCGCAAGTGAAGGAATCCAGACTTGCGTTGCTTTGCACAGAATATGAGAGCTTCCGCATGCTACCAACAGAATCTATGAAAGAGATGTTTGCGAGGTTCACGGACATCGTCTACAAATCCAGTTCCCTCGGTAAGCCATACTCTAGCCATGAACATGTACGAAAGATCTTAAGGGCGCTACCAAGTTCGTTCAGGCCTAAAGTCACCGCTATTCAAGAAGCTAAGGACTTATTAACAATGAAAGTGGAGGACTTGATAGGCAACCTAATGTCACATGAGCTTGAGTTGCAGTGTATAGAAGCCAGAGAGAAATCTGAAGAGAAGACCAAAGCTTCCACACCGTTAGCTCTTCAAGCTAACGACGACGATCTTGATGAAGAGCAAGCTCTAATGGTCAGAAACTTCAGAAGATACATTCAGACTGATCAAGGAAGATCTGAGATGGGAAAAAAGTCCATTCGTTCTAATAATTATAATTTTGGTAGAAACTCCTTTGATCAGAAAGCTATTAATAGAAATGAATGTTTTAAATGCAGGAAGAAAGGGCACCACATAAAAGATTGCCCACAACAACACACAGCTCAAGTTGCAAAAGGAAAAACGAAAGTGCTGACGTGGGACATGGATAGCGAAGCTGAGAAGGAGAATGAGGAACATGAAGCCCACTCCTGCATGGCATTGATGGCCAAACACAATGAGGTAGAATCTCCCACTAAAGCTGAACTTTTAGAAATTTGTAAAGGAATGCAACATAGAATTGATGAGCTAGAAGCTGATGTGGATAGTTATAGGAATGATAACTTTGATATGCAACAAACTGAGTATGACATGTCCATAGAAATGAAAAATCTTAAACAAGAGCTTGTTGCATGCAAATCTACCATTACCATTTTAGAAAAAGAGAAAGCTAGCTTGCCTGAAAAAATTGATTGTCTTTCATGTCCCTCTTTATTCAATGATATTAACATGTATAAGCTAGATAAGATAAAGCTTGAAGTTGAAAATGAATTGCTTTCTGAAAAGATTAACATGCTTAATCTTGAACTTAAAGAAAAAATGAGGGATTTTGAAAAGAAAGAAGAGGAAAACAAGCGAGCTTTCATTAGTAAATGCACTTTGCTTGTGAACGAAAATGCTCATTTGAAATCCAAAGTCGCTAGTTTAGAATTGTCATTAAAGAAATTTTCTATTGGAAAACAAAATTTGGACATTATTCTTGGAAATCAACTTTATGGCAATAATAGGCGAGGACTAGGATATGGTCTTAAAATGTTGAAAAATCAAAATATAGAAAAGTTCACATTGAAACAACAAAGGTTGGAAATTTTCATGCTAAGTGCTTTACATGTGGATGTGTTGGTCATACTTCATATCATTGCAAGTATAGGAACAAAAACATTAAGTTCAAACAAATATGGGTTCCTAAATCTTTGATGACTAACGTGAGTGGACCTTGTTGGATTCCAAGGTCACACACGACACCTCTTTTGTAGGTGGATGGAAATTTGACAAGGAGCGATAAATTGAATGTCTCATTATTTTCTAGCTCCTTAGTCAAACGGCGACGCGAAGGTATATCTCTCTCTCTGAACATAATGCATACCTTCATAGCTTTTTGTGTGCATGACTTTTCTTTGTTTGTGTGCTAGTAGTTGCATTGCTATGTGTGCATAATTTTTTTTGTTTGTGTGATTGCATCTCATGTTTGCTTTAATACTTCATGCAGTAAAAAAATTGAAAAAGCAAAAAAATGGAGCTTAATGCATATCTTTCTCTTTGCATCGTTCTAATGATACAAATGAATGATGATCATATCCTTGTAGAAATTGTAGTATTATTATCATGGCTACATGCGTATGTTTTATTTCTTAATAGCCATGCCAAGTTCGATGAATTGATAATATGATTTCTACACCTACTTTCACTTCCACAAATATAAGACTATGTCATACTTTTGGAGATACTATTTATGAATATTGGAAAGTGAATGTAGGATGATTATTAACTGAAAAAATCTAAGGGATATGCTGTGAATTGCCATGAATAAACATTGAGCACAAAACAAAGGAAATGAATATAAAAAAACATGAAAATTGCTCTATATGAAAAATGGATACAATTCATGGCAAATACACTACCCACGAGTATCCAACATAAGCTTTACGGGTAAACTTTAGCGTTGGTGTATTTACTCGTCAAGCAATTCCACCCCCACATCTAAGAGTCCTTATAGGCAATGTTTTGGGGTGTGGTACCTTGAACTCATTTTTAATGAGGTGGGGAAAATCAATCCTAGGTGATATGAGGTTATTTGGAAAATGATGGATTGGTTTTGGTTGGATTTGTAAAAGTATCTCTCTTTGTACTTCTATGTTTAATAATTACACTTACACGATGGTGTTGAATTCTAATTATTATTATCGTTGGATTTGAAGTGCTAATTATAGAATGACGACATGCAAATGCTAGTTATAGTTAATAATGCTCTCTTGTTGCATGTGGTATGTTTTAATCCTCAAGAATACACTTTTGATGATGACAAGGGGGAGAAATATTGAAAGATTTGGAATAGTAGTCTTGGGGTATTATTATTTGCTGGGTGAATACATGTTCAAGGGGGAGCATGAAAATAGGGGAGCATGGTAGACAAACTAGTGCTATTGTATTGCATGCCTGTGTGCTTGAACTTCATGTATTACTTGTTTTGCATACACCTCTCCACTACACTTCACACACGATGATATTGCTAAAAATCGGTAAGTGCAAATCTCTATTGGTTTGTCATCATAAAAAGGGGGAGATTGTTGGATACAACGATCTAGGATTTATGGTTTGATGATGACAAATAATTGTGAACGTTTTTAACATGTGTCCTAAGTGTTTCAGGAATGGCAAGACGGTAAATCATTGAAGAGATGACTAAGCGAATGTGATGGAGATTAATGGGTGCATAAGTTCAAATTGGACTTGATCAATATAAAGAGGGATGGAACAAATTTGATTCCATGGAGGATTTGATCATATCAATTAGAGACTTGGCCATTATCCTATTTCTATTCAAAGAGAGGTGATCACATCAATACTCTCATCCCTAGCCTTTGGATCTCCCCCTAGCCGAATTCTTTCTAACCATTGGATCCCTATGGCCGTTCAAAAAAAACCTATAGCCCCTCTTATATAACTTACGCATCTTATGAGATAAAAAAAGAGCCCGCATAAAATAAATTCTGAGAGAGCCGCACAAAAAATCCAGGGAGAGCCGCACAAATTTTTTCCAAAGAGCAACCTCTCCCAATAATTATTTTTAACGGCCGAATCTTATTTCTCCCCCCTCCTTTTGAAAGTCCTCCTTCATTTTTTTTACCTACAAGCCAATACATCAAACCCTAAGCTATTTCTAAAAGAGGGGCAAGCCGTAACTTTGTTTTTCTCAAGAGCACCTCCAAAAATTTAAGAGGGCGGCTGGAGAAAAAAAGGACTTCAAGCTCTTCACAAGTTACAAGCCGAATACTTTGAAGATCCATGTGCACATCCGCTTGTTATCAAGATCAATGGAAGTTCATACTTATTCTTTCATCTCTTAATTTTTTTAATGCATATGACACAAGCTTTTGTGCAGCAGAGAGGCGCCCAAACATTGAAAGCATGCAGGCGAAATTTGTGCTACCCCATGCGTCATTGTCCCCCATATGCTAATCTCATTAGTTGATTAAACTTTAACCCATGTGCATATTTTGCAGGTCATCAAGGACACAATGTGACATTGGTGCACAGTGCTGGCCGCAACTATTGAAGGACCTGCTGCCGAATTTTCTGAAGCCCTACCGCAAGCAACAGCTAATTTAAAAAGGGGAGGAGCCGAAGTATTGATTAAAAAGGGGCCGGCCTTCAATTGTTGACTGACACACAAATCCTAAGGGAAGAGCCGCACTTTGCTTTGTGCCGCAAGCTTTGATTTTTGGTAAGGTCCTGCAAGTTTCAATCTTTGGTGAGGTGTCGCAGGTTTCAACCTTTGGTGGAAGACACAAGTTTTATCGAGAGGGGAGCCGAATTATTGATGGGACATCAGAGACTACTATTTGTCAGATTGATCTGACCACGCACTGAACGACAGAGACGACACACCATTACTGAGCATTCCTAAAACTCTATTTATTTATCTTTGTATTGGTGTAGCGATCTCTGTAGGGAGAAACTTTACCTTCTGTGTTATTTTTTGGGGACCTGACGACTTTGGGAGTCGTCACGGAGGGAGAGCATCTGACTAGATTGAGAGTGTAGAGCACGTGGTGTGCGTACGAGCTAGGTGAGAGTAGATTTGGGATCTTCACTCATTGTAGCTGTACTTGATTACATATCTATCTAGTAGTTGCTTTCGGGGGTGGAGTATGTCGTAGGGACGACCGAACCAGGGTATATATGTGCGTACTTCGTGATTGCATTCTTTTTACCCTGCTTGTGCTTATAACCGCGTGTGGTTCACCCCCCTTAGGCTACGATTCAGATCCAACAAGTGGTATCAGAGCCAGTTTAGAGGATCTAGTCTAGATTTTTAGATGACCATGAATATATCTGATTGTGCTTTTGCTGAAGGTCAGTCTATAGCCCGTCCCCCTAAGTTTAACGGTGTAGACTTTGCATATTGGAAGGCTAGGATGAAAATCTATTTAGTGTCTGTTGATTATGATGTGTGGGATATTGTTGAAAATGGTTATAGTCTACCCACTATTAAAATTGAAGACACTGTTATGATTAAGCCTAAAGACAAGTGGGATTTAGCTGATAAAAAACTTTATACTCTTAATGGTAAAGCTATGAATGCGCTTATATGCTCTCTTGATAAATCTGAGTTTAATCGTATCTCACATTGTCTAACTGCGCAGGAAATCTGGCATACTCTAGAGGTGACACACGAGGGAACATCGCAAGTGAAGGAATCCAGACTTGCGTTGCTTTGCACAGAATATGAGAGCTTCCGCATGCTACCAACAGAATCTGTGAAAGAGATGTTTGCGAGGTTCACGGACATCGTCTACAAATCCAGTTCCCTCGGTAAGCCATACTCTAGCCATGAACATGTACGAAAGATCTTAAGGGCGCTACCAAGTTCGTTCAGGCCTAAAGTCACCGCTATTCAAGAAGCTAAGGACTTATCAACAATGAAAGTGGAGGACTTGATAGGCAACCTAATGTCACATGAGCTTGAGTTGCAGTGTATAGAAGCCAGAGAGAAACCTGAAGAGAAGACCAAAGCTTCCACACCGTTAGCTCTTCAAGCTAACGACGACGATCTTGATGAAGAGCAAGCTCTAATGGTCAGAAACTTCAGAAGATACATTCAGACTGATCAAGGAAGATCTGAGATGGGAAAAAAGTCCATTCGTTCTAATAATTATAATTTTGGTAGAAACTCCTTTGATCAGAAAGCTATTAATAGAAATGAATGTTTTAAATGCAGGAAGAAAGGGCACCACATAAAAGATTGCCCACAACAACACACAGCTCAAGTTGCAAAAGGAAAAACGAAAGTGCTGACGTGGGACATGGATAGCGAAGCTGAGGAGGAGAATGAGGAACATGAAGCCCACTCCTGCATGGCATTGATGGCCAAACACAATGAGGTAGAATCTCCCACTAAAGCTGAACTTTTAGAAATTTGTAAAGGAATGCAACATAGAATTGATGAGCTAGAAGCTGATGTGGATAGTTATAGGAATGATAACTTTGATATGCAACAAACTGAGTATGACATGTCCATAGAAATGAAAAATCTTAAACAAGAGCTTGTTGCATGCAAATCTACCATTACCATTTTAGAAAAAGAGAAAGCTAGCTTGCCTGAAAAAATTGATTGTCTTTCATGTCCCTCTTTATTCAATGATATTAGCATGTATAAGCTAGATAAGATAAAGCTTGAAGTTGAAAATGAATTGCTTTCTGAAAAGATTAACATGCTTAATCTTGAACTTAAAGAAAAAATGAGGGATTTTGAAAAGAAAGAAGAGGAAAACAAGCGAGCTTTCATTAGTAAATGCACTTTGCTTGTGAACGAAAATGCTCATTTGAAATCCAAAGTCGCTAGTTTAGAATTGTCATTAAAGAAATTTTCTATTGGAAAACAAAATTTGGACATTATTCTTGGAAATCAACTTTATGGCAATAATAGGCGAGGACTAGGATATGGTCTTAAAATGTTGAAAAATCAAAATATAGAAAAGTTCACATTGAAACAACAAAGGTTGGAAATTTTCATGCTAAGTGCTTTACATGTGGATGTGTTGGTCATACTTCATATCATTGCAAGTATAGGAACAAAAACATTAAGTTCAAACAAATATGGGTTCCTAAATATTTGATGACTAACGTGAGTGGACCTTGTTGGATTCCAAGGTCACACACGACACCTCTTTTGTAGGTGGATGGAAATTTGACAAGGAGCGATAAATTGAATGTCTCATTATTTTCTAGCTCCTTAGTCAAACGGCGACGCGAAGGTATATCTTTCTCTCTGAACATAATGCATACCTTCATAGCTTTTTGTGTGCATGACTTTTCTTTGTTTGTGTGCTAGTAGTTGCATTGCTATGTGTGCATAATTTTTTTTGTTTGTGTGATTGCATCTCATGTTTGCTTTAATACTTCATGCATTTAAAAAATTGAAAAAGCAAAAAAAATGGAGCTTAATGCATATCTTTCTCTTTGCATCGTTCTAGTGATACAAATGAATGATGATCATATCCTTGTAGAAATTATAGTATTATTATCATGGCTACATGCGTATGTTTTATTTCTTAATAGCCATGCCAAGTTCGATGAATTGATAATATGATTTCTACACCTACTTTCACTTCCACGAATATAAGACTATGTCGTACTTTTGGAGATACTATTTATGAATATTGGAAAGTGAATGTAAGATGATTATTAACTGAAAAAATCTAAGGGATATGATGTGAATTGTCATGAATAAAAATTGAGCACAAAACAAAGGAAATGAATATGAAAAAAAACATGAAAATTGCTCTGTATGAAAAATGGATACAATTCATGGCAAATACACTACCCACGAGTATCCAACATAAGCTTTACGGGTAAACTTTAGCGTTGGTGTATTTACTCGTCAAGCAATGCCACCCCCACATCTAACAGTCCTTATAGGCAATGTTTTGGGGTGTGGTACCTTGAACTCATTTTTAATGAGGTGTGGAAAATCAATCCTCGGTGATATGAGGTTATTTGGAAAATGATGGATTTGTAAAAGTATCTCTCTTTGTACTTCTATGTTTAATAATTACACTTACACGATGGTGTTGAATTCTAATTATTATTATCGTTGGATTTGAAGTGCTAATTATAGAATGACGACATGCAAATGCTAGTTATAGTTAATAATGCTCTCTTTTTGCATGTGGTATGTTTTAATCCTCAAGAATACACTTTTGATGATGACAAGGGGGAGAAATATTGAAAGATTTGGAATAGTAGTCTTGGGGTATTATTATTTGCTGGGTGAATACATGTTCAAGGGGGAGCATGAAAATAGGGGGAGCATGGTAGACAAACTAGTGCTATTGTATTGCATGCCTGTGTGCCTGAACTTCATGTATTACTTGTTTTGCATACACCTCTCCACTACACTTCACACACGATGATATTGCTAAAAATCGGTAAGTGCAAATCTCTATTGGTTTGTCATCATAAAAAGGGGGAGATTGTTGGATACAACGATCTAGGATTTATGGTTTGATGATGACAAACAATTGTGAACGTTTTTAACATGTGTCTTAAGTGTTTCAGGAATGGCAAGACGGTCAATCATTGAAGAGATGACTAAGCGAATGTGATGGAGATTAATGGGTGCACAATTTAAATTGGACTTGATCAATATAAAGAGGGACGGAACAAATTTGATTCCAAGGAGGATTTGATCATATCAATTAGAGACTTGGCCATTATCCTATTCCTATTCAAAGAGAGGTGATCAAATCAATACTCTCATCCCTAGCCTTTGGATCTCCCCCTAGCCGAATTCTTTCTAACCATTGGATCACTATGGCCGTTCAAAAAAAACCTATAGCCCCTCTTATATAACTTACGCATCCTATGAGATAAAAAAGAGCCCGCATAAAATAAATTCTGAGAGAGCCGCACAAAAATCCAGGGAGAGCCGCACAAATTTTTTCCAAAGAGCAACCTCTCCCAATAATTATTTTTAAGGGCCGAATCTTATTTCTGTCCCCTCCTTTTGAAAGTCCTTCATTTTTTTACCTACAAGCCAATACATCAAACCCTAAGCTATTTCTAAAAGAGGGGCAAGCCGTAACTTTGTTTTTCTCAAGAGCACCTCCAAAAATTTAAGAGGGCGGCTGGAAAAAAAAGGGACTTCAAGCTCTTCACAAGTTCCAAGCCGAATACTTTGAAGATCCATGTGCACATCCGCTTGTTATCAAGATCAATGGAAGTTCATACTTATTCTTTCCTCTCTTAATTTTTTTTAATGCATAGGACACAAGCTTTTGTGCAGCAGAGAGGCGCCCAAACATTGAGAGCATGCAGGCGAAATTTGTGCTACCCCATGCGCCATTGTCCCCCATATGCTAATCTCATTAGTTGATTAAACTTTAACCCATGTGCCTATTTTGCAGGTCATCAAGGACACAACGTGACATTGGTGCATAGTGCTGGCCGCAACTATTGAAGGACCTGCTGCCGAATTTTCTGAAGCCCTACCGCATGCAACAGCTAATTAAAAAAGAGGAGGAGCCGAAGTGTTGATTAAAAAGGGGCCGACCTTCAATTGTTGACAGACGCACAAATCCTAAGGGAAGAGCTACACTTTGCTTTGTGCCGCAAGCTTTGATTTTTGGTAAGGTCCTGCAAGTTTCAATCTTTGGTGAGGTGTCGCAGGTTTCAACCTTTGGTGGAAGAAGCAAGTTTTATCGAGAGGGGAGCCGAATTATTGATGGGACATCAGAGACTACTACTTGTCAGATTGATCTGATCACGCGCTGAACGACAGAGACGACACACCATTACTGAGCATTCCTAAAACTCTATTTATTTATCTTTGTATTGGTGTAGCGATCTCTGTAGTGAAAACTTTATCTTCTGTGTTACTTTTTGGGGACCTGACGACTTTGGGAGTCGTCACGGAGGGCGAGCATCTGACTAGATTGAGAGTGTGGAGCACGTGTTGTGCGTACGAGCTAGATGAGAGTAGATTTGGGATCTTCACTCATTGTAACTGTACTTGATTATATATCTATCTAGTAGTTGCTTTCGGGGCTGGAGTAGGTCGTAGGGACGACCGAACCAGGGAATATCTGTGCGTACTTCGTGATTGCATTCTTTTTACCCTGCTTGTGCTTATAACTGCGTGTGGTTGTTCGTAGGTTGCACGAATATTTTTATTAGCCTATTCACCCCCCCTCTAGGCTACGATCCAGATCCAACAAGTGGTATCAGAGCCAGTTTAGAGGATATAGTCTAGATTTTTAGATGACCATGAATATATCTGATTGTGCTTTTGCTGAAGGTCAGTCTATAGCCCGTCCCCCTAAGTTTAACGGTGTAGACTTTGTATATTGGAAGGCTAGGATGAAAATCTATTTAGTGTCTGTTGATTATGATGTGTGGGATATTGTTGAAAATGGTTATAGTCTACCCACTATTAAAATTGAAGACACTGTTATGATTAAGCCTAAAAACAAGTGGGATTTAGCTGATAAAAAACTTTATACTCTTAATGGTAAAGCTATGAATGCGCTTATATGCTCTCTTGATAAATCTGAGTTTAATCGTATCTCACATTGTCTAACTGCGCAGGAAATCTGGCATACTCTGGAGGTGACACACGAGGGAACATCGCAAGTGAAGGAATCCAGACTTGCGTTGCTTTGCACAGAATATGAAAGCTTCCGCATGCTACCAACAGAATCTGTGAAAGAGATGTTTGCGAGGTTCACGAACATCGTCTTCAAATCCAGTTCCGTCGGTACGCCATACTCTAGCCATGAACATGTACGAAAGATCTTAAGGGCGCTACCAAGCTCGTTCAGGCCTAAAGTCACCGCTATTCAAGAAGCTAAGGACTTATCAACAATGAAGTGGAGGACTTGATAGGCAACCTAATGTCACATGAGCTTGAGTTGCAGTGTATAGAAGCCAGAGAGAAACCTGAAGAGAAGACCAAAGCTTCCACACCGTTAGCTCTTCAAGCTAACGTCGACGATCTTGATGAAGAGCATGCTCTAATGGTCAGAAACTTCAGAAGATACATTCAGACTGATCAAGGAAGATCTGAGATGGGAAAAAGGTCCATTCGTTCTAATAATTATAATTTTGGTAGAAACTCCTTTGATCAGAAAGCTATTAATAGAAATGAATGTTTTAAATGCAGGAAGAAAGGGCACCACATAAAAGATTGCCCACAACAACACACAGCTCAAGTTGCAAAAGGAAAAACGAAAGTGCTGACGTGGGGACATGGATAGCGAAGCTGAGGAGGAGAATGAGGAACATGAAGCCCACTCCTGCATGGCATTGATGGCCAAACACAATGAGGTAGAATCTCCCACTAAAGCTGAACTTTTAGAAATTTGTAAAGGACTGCAACATAGAATTGATGAGCTAGAAGCTGATGTGGATAGTTATAGGAATGATAACTTTGATATGCAACAAACTGAGTATGACATGTCCATAGAAATGAAAAATCTTAAACAAGAGCTTGTTGCATGCAAATCTACCATTACCATTTTAGAAAAAGAGAAAGCTAGCTTGCCTGAAAAAATTGATTGTCTTTCATGTCCCTCTTTATTAAATGATATTAGCATGTATAAGCTAGATAAGATAAAGCTTGAAGTTGAAAATGAATTGCTTTCTGAAAAGATTAACATGCTAAATCTTGGACTTAAAGAAAAAATGAGGGATTTTGAAAAGAAAGAAGAGGAAAACAAGCGAGCTTTCATTAGTAAATGCACTTTGTTTGTGAACGAAAATGCTCATTTGAAATCCAAAGTCGCTAGTTTAGAATTGTCATTAAAGAAATTTTCTATTGGAAAACAAAATTTGGACATTATTCTTGGAAATCAACTTTATGGCAATAATAGGCGAGGACTAGGATATGGTCTTAAAATGTTGAACAATCAAAATATAGAAAAGTTCACATTGAAACAACAAAGGTTGGAAATTTTCATGATAAGTGCTTTACATGTGGATGTGTTGGTCATACTTCATATCATTGCAAGTATAGGAACAAAAACATTAAGTCCAAACAAATATGGGTTCCTGAATCTTTGATGACTAACGTGAGTGGACCTTGTTGGATTCCAAGGTCACACACGACACCTCTTTTGTAGGTGGATGGAAATTTGACAAGGAGCGATAAATTGAGTCTCTCATTATTTTCTAGCTCCTTAGTCAAACGGCGACGCGAAGGTATATCTTTCTCTTTGAACTTAATGCATACCTTCATAGCTTTTTGTGTGCGTGAGTTTTCTTTGTTTGTGTGCTAGTAGTTGCATTGCTATGTGTTCATGATTTTTTTTGTTTGTGTGATTGCATCTCATGTTTGCTTTAGTACTTCATGCATTAAAAAAATTGAAAAAGCAAAAAAAATTGGAGCTTAATGCATATCTTTCTCTTTGCATCGTTCTAGTGATACAAATGAATGATGATCATATCCTTGTAGAAATTGTAGTATTATTATCATGGCTACATGCGTATGTTTTATTTCTTAATAGCCATGCCAAGTTCGATCAATTGATAATATGATTTCTACACCTACTTTCACTTTCACAAATATTAGACTATGTCGTACTTTTGGAGATACTATTTATGAATATTGAAAAGTGAATGTAGGATGATTATTAACTGAAAAAATCTAAGGGATATGATGTGAATTGCCATGAATAAAAATTGAGCACAAAACAAAGGAAATGAATATGAAAAAAATATGAAAATTGCTCTGTATGAAAAATGGATACAATTCATGGCAAATACACTACACACGAGTATCCAAAATAAGCTTTACAGGTAAACTTTAGCGTTGGTGTATTTACTCGACAAGCAATGCCACCCCCACATCTAAGAGTCCTTATAGGCAATGTTTTGGGGTGTGGTACCTTGAACTCATTTTTAATTAGGTGGGAAAAATCAATCCTAGGTGATATGAGGTTATTTGGAAAATGATGGATTGGTTTTGGTTGGATTTGTAAAAGTATCTCTCTTTGTACTTCTATGTTTAATAATTACATTTACACGATGGTGTTGAATTCTAATTATTATTATCGTTGGATTTGAAGTGCTAATTGTAGAATGACGACATGCAAATACTAGGTATAGTTAATAATGCTCTCTTTTTGCATGTGGTATGTTTTAATCCTCAAGAATACACTTTTGATGATGACAAGGGGAGATATATTGAAAGATTTGGAATAGTAGTCTTGGGGTATTATTATTTGTTGGGTGAATACAGTTCAAGGGGGAGCATGAAAATAGGGGGAGCATGGTAGACAAACTAGTGCTATTGTATTGCATGCCTGTGTGCTTGAACTTCATGTATTACTTGTTTTGCATACACCTCTCCACTACACTTCACACACGATGATATTGTTAAAAATCGGTAAGTGCAAATCTCTATTGATTTGTCATCATCAAAAGGGGGAGATTGTTGGATACAACGATCTAGGATTTATGGTTTGATGATGACAAACAATTGTGAACGTTTTTAACATGTGTCTTAAGTGTTTCAGGAATGGCAAGACGGTCAATCATTGAAGAGATGACTAAGCGAATGTGATGGAGATTAATGGGTGCACAAGTTCAAATTGGACTTGATCAATATAAAGAGGGATGGAACAAATTCGATTCCAAGGAGGATTTGATCATATCAATTAGAGACTTGGCCATTATCCTATTCCTATTCAAAGAGAGGTGATCAAATCAATACTCTCATCCCTAGCCTTTGGATCTCCCCCTAGCCGAATTCTTTCTAACCATTGGATCCCTATGGCCGTTCAAAAAAAACCTATAGCCCCTCTTATATAACTTACGCATCCTATGAGATAAAACAAGAGCCCGCATAAAATAAATTCTAAGAGAGCCGCACAAAAAATCCAGGGAGAGCCGCACAAATTTTTTCCAAAGAGCAACCTCTCCCAATAATTATTTTTAAGGGCCGAATCTTATTTCTCCCCCCTCCTTTTGAAAGTCCTTCATTTTTTTACCTACAAGCCAATACATCAAACCCTAAGCTATTTCTAAAAGAGGGGCAGGCCGTAACTTTGTTTTTCTCAAGAGCACCTCCAAAAATTTAAGAGGGCTGCTGGAAAAAAAAGGACTTCAAGCTCTTCACAAGTTCCAAGCCGAATACTTTGAAGATCCATGTGCACATCCGCTTGTTATCAAGATCAATGGAAGTTCATACTTATTCTTTCATCTCTTAATTTTTTTAATGCATAGGACACAAGCTTTTGTGCAGCAGGGAGGCGCCCAAACATTGAGAGCATGCAGGCGAAATTTGCGCTACCCCATGCGCCATTGTCCCCCATACGCTAATCTCATTAGTTGATTAAACTTTAACCCATGTGCCTATTTTGCAGGTCATCAAGGACACAACGTGACATTGGTGCACAGTGCTGGCCGCAACTATTGAAGGACCTGCTGCCGAATTTTCTGAAGCCCTAATGCATGCAACAGCTAATTAAAAAAGGGGAGGAGCCGAAGTGTTGATTAAAAAGGGGCCGGCCTTCAATTGTTGACTGACGCACAAATCCTAAGGGAAGAGCCGCACTTTGCTTTGTGCCGCAAGCTTTGATTTTTGGTAAGGTACTGCAAGTTTCAATCTTTGGTGAGGTGTCACAGGTTTCAACCTTTGGTGGACTCAAGTTTTATCGAGAGGGGGGCCGAATGATTGATGGGACATCAGAGACTACTACTTGTCAGATTGATCTGACCACGCGCTGAACGACAGAGGCGACTCACCATTACTGAGCATTCCCTATTTATTTATCTTTGTATTGGTGTAGCGATCTCTGTAGGAGAAACTTTACCTTCTGTGTTACTTTTTGGGGACCTGACGACTTTGGAATCGTCACGGAGGGAGAGCATCTGACTAGATTGAGAGTGTAGAGCACGCGGTGTGCGTATGAGCTAGGTGAGAGTAGATTTGGGATCTTGACTCATTGTAGCTGTACTTGATTACATATCTATCTAGTAGTTGCTTTCGGGGCTGGAGTAGGTCGTAGGGACGACTGAACCAGGGTATATCTGTGTGTACTTCGTGATTGCATTCTTTTTACCATGCCTGTGCTTATAACTATGTGTAGTTGTTCGTGGGTTGCATAAATATTTTTTATAGCCTATTCACCCCCCTCTAGGCTACGATCCAGATCCAACACTACCCACAATTTCATCTCCCATGGGCTAGTTGAGAGGCAGAGGCTACAGCTCAGTGACACGGGTCACTATGGAGTGGTGTTAGGGACGTGACAGGTGGCACCGAGCAGCGGTGTCTGTCTGAACGTGATCGTGACTATTCAGAGGGTGTACGAATCATTGCAGACTTTCTTCCTCTGGAGTTGGAAAGCACAGATATCATCATGGGGATGACGTGGCTGCAGACCCTGAGCGATACGAAGACCAACTGAAAGTTGCTCAGGCTAGAGTATCAGGAGAAATGGAGGACAGTAGTGTTGCAGGGGGACCCCAGCTTATGTCGTTCCATGACGTCCTACAAGACCATGGCACACACTCTCCAGAGGGTACTTGGTGGAACTCTAGGGGGTGTCACTCGAGGAGGATGTGGGCCAAGAGAATGAGATGATGCCAAAATTGGAGCAGCTGCTGGGCCAGTATGATGATGTTTTTCAGACCCCGCATGGTCTTCCGCTACCGCGGGACCATGAGCACGACATAGTTCTATGGGAGGGGGTGTCCACTATCAGCATGCGCCCCTATCGGTACACTCAGGTGCAAGAAGACGAGAATGAGAGGATGGTAAGGGAGATGTTACATGTGGGCGCGATTCAGCCGAGTGTGAGCCTATTTTCTAGTCCAGTCCTGCTCGTGAAGAAGAAAGATGGTATCTGGAGATTCTGTGTGGATTACCGGGCCCTGAATAAGAAAACTGTGCCTGGCAATTTTCCTATTACGATGATTGATGAGCTACTTAACGAGCTTAATGGGGCGGTAGTGCTCTTAAAGATAGATCTGAAGTCTGTGTACCACCAGATTCGGATGAGGGCGACATACGTACCGAAGACGGCGTTCAAGACACATGAGGGGCCATATGAGTTCCTCGCCATGCCTTTTGGCCTGACGAATGCCCCGGCGATGTTCCAGGCCTTTATGAACAAGGTTTTTTGCCCCTACCTGCGGAGGTTTGTGCTAGTATTTTTGATGATATACTTATATATAGTCGCATCATGGAGAAGCATGTAAAGCACTTGCAGCCGGTGTTGCACGAGTTGCATAAGCAACAATTGTTCACCAACAGAAAGAAGTGCCTCTTTGGACAGCCGCGGGTGAAGTACTTGGGACGTGGTGTGTCATCTAAGGGGGTGTCGACAGATATGGCGAAGATTTCGACGATGTTGGATTGGCCCCTCTTACGACGTTGCGAGGCCTACAAGGTTTTCTGGGCCTCACAAGGTACTACATGAGGTTTGTCCAAGGATACAACACGATATCGTGGCCTTTGACGGAGCAGCTAAAGAATGACAGCTTCCACTAGGGTGACAAGGTGACCAGTGCTTTTGAGGCCCTGAAGCAGATGATGACGACAGTACCTGTGCTAGCACTGCCAGACTTCAGCAAACCATTTATGGTGGACACAGATGCGTCTGGATATGTATTGGGAGTAGTGCTGATGCAAGACCAGCGGCCAGTAGCTTATTTCAGGCAGACTCTGTCAGCACAAGCTAGGCTGAAGTCAGTGTACGAGAGGGAGTTGATGACGATCGTGCTCTCCATACAAAAATGACGGATCTATCTACTTGGAAGGAGATTTATTATTCGGACTAACCAAATGAACTTGAAGTATTTTTTGGAGCAGCGCATGGTCAGCAAAGAGCATCAAAATTGGCTCTACAAATTGGTTCGCTATACTTTTGAGATACAGTACAGACCAGTGTTGGAGAACAAGGTAGCAAATGCTCTGTCCCACGGGGAGGAAGTGGCAGAGGTGGCGGCGATATCAGTGCCTATCCTAGAATGGGAGCCTATGGGAGGGAGATGGATGCTGATGAGGGGCTGACACGTATATGAGAGGCGCTGCAGCAATGGGCGGCGGACCATCCAGGGTACACATTGAGTTGACAGAGACTTCTATACCAGTGGAGATTAGTGCTACCGCGGACTTCTACACACATTCCGATGATTTTTCTGAATCTATATAAAAATCTCTCTTTTATTTGTCTTCCGCCCAAAAATCCCAACTTTTCCCCACAAAAAGCCCTAATCGTATCAATTAACTCTCAATTGGGATTTGTTTCATTAAGATCTTAATGTAATGTGGGGAGGTTTTGCCACCCGTTTTATCTCAAGAAAGAAAAAACGGCTAAATTCATTACTGGAAAACATTCTTGTGATACTGTGTGATGGTGATGATCGCAAAAGAAATTGTGGAAGGCTAATTCACATCTCCACTTCCCTGAATGCAATCTCTATGGATGAATTCAGATCTTACGGTCAATTATTGTAAAAGAATCCATGTTACTGTCTCATCATGTGAATTCAACTTTGCTCCATTATCTGATGAGTAAACAAACCAACAGCGATTACCAACTTCTTGACACGACTGAAGTCCCCATAATGTCGGTAGAAACGTCGTTAAAACTTTCAATACTAAGTTATTATACTTTGCATACAGAAAAAACACATGCATTTCTTTGAAGGAAACTACAGTGTCAGACAAGATAGGTGTCTTACTTTGTAATGAGCTCAAATTTATGTTTTGTGGAGGCTTCTGAACAAAGAAAAGTCTCAATCACACGGCTTCCTCCAGAATCTTTGGCAGTTTCAACGACATGGTCAGCATCCATAGATGAAATACTGGTGATATATGGCCGAATAAATTGCTGCCCAACAACAATAAGCACTATCTGAGATCCTTTTAAAGTGCATCAAAACCCAATTAACTTGTACTATTAAGCAATGCAAGTAACGGACACCGGAAAAGAAACAATAGTTCTATTGTTTCTTGGCATGCCCACCAGGCAGGCAGGCACGAAGGAAAATAAAAGAAACAAGAATAACATAACTGAATAACCCACATATTTGCTACAGCAGCCACTTTCAAACTTGAGATAAGCTATTAATATGTACACCAAGTAGACAAACTGCACAAATGCATTCTTTCTAAATTTAAATTATTAAATTTTGAATAATGCTACCAAGGATACCCAAAATGAGCATGTCATTACACCAATCTGTGAAGAAGTCAGTGACCAACTAACATGTTGGTGTTAAAGTAAATATTAAGTGATGACTTGTGAAGCTCGTTGAGGGTGTACAATCTACATGTTTCCTTTATACATGGACTTTTGTAATGTAATTATTGAATAAATAAGAATAGAATAACATTGCTTATGCTTCACAAACACGACATGACACACTGACACACAATAAATCCTACAAGAGTACGCATGCAAGGATGCATGCAAGGAAAATAGCATGCAATAAGTGTTGTCTAACATTGATTCACAGCACAATCATACATGCTTTACAGGTGGGTTGCCATCGTGTTTTCTGAAACTGCAAGTCGTAACCTTTGATTCTCCAACACTGAAACGTTACTACTGGCATCGATACCACGTAAATAGGCCATCTAATTATATGACTTTTTTCCAACCAGTACGGCTTATCCTGTTCTAGATTTTTTTTATTTAAAAAACATATTCTACATTACGTTGCTACTTGTTAGCAATTTCCTGTCAAAGTTAGAGACTGTGAAACAACAATTTCCACAATTCAGACTAAACCAATCTAACAGGCATTACATTAGCTAACCCGATGATAATATTCTCATTGCTCAGCCTGCGAACCATCAAAAAATGGAAGTCGGCCAACAAGTCTGATGTCTTTGTTAGCCTCACATGTTTATTGCAGTAATTGGAAACAAACATATTAAAATACAAGCAGAGGTATTTGCAAATGGGAGTCCAGTAGAGAAAGCATCGCTCAAGAATATATCGATGGATTCATCAAAAAGGTTGTGATATATGTTAGCACTTAAGAAATGAAACTACAGTGGCTCTGATATAATCTTTTAAAACCATGTTACAAGATAAATATCATATTATTTCTTTTCTTAATTGAAATGGGATAGTCCTTGTAAACAACTACTGAGATGCAACGCTGGTGAAAGGATGATGATGTAAAAGAAACAAAATCAGAAGAGAAAGATGTAAAAAATATAATTAATTCTGGAATTTCAGCATACTTTTGGACATCTGAAAATGGTCTGTAATATTAAACACCCCAATGTATGCATCTTATCACCCACAGGCCACGTCCAAGAAGACTTCTGCTTTAAGTAGCTCTCAAGGAATAGTAAATGTGGAACACTGCATCTTGTAGACTCATGTCCGGAGCTCACTGCAGCTGCAAGCGCCAGACAGCACTGAAGAACATTGAAAAAAAAGTAAAATGTGGTTATGATAACAAATATAGGATATTTGTGTTGTATTGCTGATATTATAGATTGGACAAAGGTTGTTTCTTTAAAATGTACAAGTAAAATATGAACCTATTATCTGTAAAGAAATCCACCGACATTCCATCTAATGACTTATTTCTTATACTCACATGCTATGATATACGAGGGATCAGTTAGCCAGTTACCATTATGAAACTATGTTCAACCTATATGAAATGAATGCTGGATCTTCTCTTTAATTGCTTCTTAAGAATTTTGCAAATAAAACATTATTTACAAAAGCTAAACAGAAAAATGACATTGAAAGGCATTCAGTCTCTCTGACCAAAAAGTTCTTCACAAAAAGAAAGGTTGGTAAAGACGAAAAAATGGAGGGCGATATAAAAATACAAACAGAAAAAAATTTACACTGACAGAGAAATAGAACACCATTGATTCTTTTTTTTTGTTACAATTGTTGAACCTTCAACACGAGAATTTCTGGAATGGCTTCCCACAGCCAATCAGACAAAAGAAGATGTGATCCTAGGAACTGCGAGCAGCTATGATACTGCCAAGAAATATTTAGGCTACAGATTTTGCCAGGTGCACACAGTAGTCACTGCCACACATGATAATTTCCTCAGTTCAGCTAGACTACATACTGAAACAAGTATGAAAAATAAGAAAATAGATAGTTGTATGGAGAACCTCATGAACATGGGTTTCGAGACGCTGGCAAGAAGCTAGAATGGAAGCAACAACTCCGGATTTCCCATTTTCAAGTAGTTCCTCTAACTTTGAACCGAGCTCATCCCAAATCAAATTCACCTGCATTTAGAAAAAAATGAATTAACTTTTCCAAAATATTATATTTGATTATCAAATATTATATGCTCAAGTGAGAGAAATATCTGATGTTTTTCACTAGTACGTGTACCCACCTGATCATTTTGATCAGGTGTAACTAACATGTCAGCCTTCCATTAGTCGTGAAAAAATTAAAGTATAACACATGCTATACTTTTTTCCTGACCAATGGGAGGCCGTTACGTCAGCTACACATGACCAAAAAACATCATGTGCCATTTATTACCCATTAATCTCTGTCATAACGTCAAAGATATATAAGGGTAACCAACTCTCGTTGAAATGTATACAAGCGTTTGAAGCTTACGCATTGGCATGAAAGAATGCTCAAGGCTTTGCAGAAGGAAGCATATAGAATCATAGATGATGACACCAATAAGAACTTGCAATACGCACGCTAACTAACGAAGTTAAGTCGTATAACTTCAAGACATCAGGCTACCACCAGTGCATAGTGTGACTGGATTTATAAGTATGGAACTACAACTTTTGGAAAAGTAGCTCCACTACTAGAAAATAAAAATGTTTAAAGTGAATTATAATTAACAAAGTTCATATCTATGAAGCAATACCACTTCAAGACTTCTATTCAGAATCTATTTTGAGTCAGACAAGCATGGGTAATGTACCTGCAATGACACTTCTTGCATGTCGTGTTTTGGCTGTAGTTTTTTCAGAATGTTCTGAGTGCCAGTTAGTCATATGCATGTGTGTGCCCCTATGGATGCTATCTCTCCAATATATTCTTCATATGGACTTGAATAATAATATAGAAACTGTTACGTTTATCCAAAACAATCGGGACAATTAACTGATAGCCATCAACAACAAAGAAAGGGGGCATTCTACATGCTGTTTTCGTAGATATGTACTACTAAGGAACCTAACTGCAACCAATTCAGCTACACTTCGCATCTAATGCATTGACTGGAGAAGGAAGATGTGCTATATTGAATGGAAAAATAAAAAAATTTCTTATATCCACCCTTCCCCCACCCCCCACCCCCCCCACCCCAAAAAAAAAAAAAATAAGAGGCACGCACACAGGTGCATGCACACACAAAAAGAAAAAGGGAAAAAAGATACGGAGAAAATTATTGGTACTCATTTAGAAATGTACATCTAATAGATATACATGGCACAGACCATCGAGTGAAACATTGAAATAACAATGTCGCTTCAGATTTCAACACAAAAATGGGATATCCATTATGTCATTTTGTTTGGTTTTACTGCATGCCACCATAGAGAGGTAAATATGGATCGGTAACATTTTATTTTTGCAGCTATGTACGTTGGGTTTTCCTTCTGACAAGCAAACTCACATTTGTTTTACTTTTTATACAAATATTCATGTGTGTGTATTCCCTCACCCATATTCATGATACTTTCATGTCCACCTTTTAAAATCAGTAGTTTGCTGTGGAGCACGTGGCTGTAGGGAAGACATTTTAATATTCAGCAACCTGCTCTCAAAACTGGTTGGTGTCAAAACCCCAGACAAGAAAACTATTGAAAGGAAGATGCTCTTAGACCCAAAATAAAATTAGATAGCCACAGTATACAATTTCCTGATCGGAAGAACCTTGAGTAGAAGGAATAAGGGTTGCATGTTGACATGACCGCACTAAAGGGGAAATCTAGAGTTTGAAGTTTCGTGGGCATTTTCGTAAATTTTCAGTTGAGGTGTCCTTTTGTAATTTTAAGAGTTTGGGGGATTTTCTGTAATTTTGATTATTTTCATATTATTTGTAGGCGACGGCTAGGGTTAGGATTTTCATGTCGAATATTGAGGAAGAAACCATAGAAAGATTTAGGCTTTTCCTTCGAAGTAAAAGCTAGTCTTGAGATATTTAGGCTTTGATCTCGAATCCAAAGCTAGGAGAGCGGCCTCCTCTTCAATCGTGGCCACCTATCTTATATTTGCTTTATTTCTATCAATAAAAATACATCCTTTCTTTTCCAAATCTCTTCTCTAACCCTAAAAATCTTACATTTACCCTAAAAATCACATCTTTCATCCTAAAACCATCAAAACCCTAATTTTATCCCTGAAATCATATCCGGATCACATCAAATTGGTATCAGCGTTCTACGATCCTCATGGCGACCACAAGATCAAAGGAGAAGTACAAATCCTTGGAGTAGAGACTCTGGATTGAGGCGACGAATTGGAAGAAATCGATGGATGAGATGAGATCCACCATTGCATCTAAAGTAAAGGCATTGGAAACAAGGATGAACGAGAATTTCGGCTCGATCACGCAAACCCAACAACAGATCCTGCAACAACTCGATGTCCTAACCAAGGCGAAGACCTTAGATCTAAACGACGATTCAGATCTAGGACAAAAGGAGAAATATTTGGCGAGGGAAGGAAAAGGTCGAGCTTTTACACGAAGGCTCTTATCCGATGCAGATCTGATGTCGGATGAAGAAAAAGATATCTACATGGAGGACGGGGACCACATCCACCATGTCATTGTCCATTTCTTCTCTAAGTCAACTTGTGAATGAAGGTCCGAATGGAGGCTCAGGCCCAATTTATTTTACAAGGCCCAAAAGAGGTTCAAGGTCATGGAAGTCCAATTTAAGGTGTAGAGATGGATGTCTCTACAAATGGGTTTTATGTTTGATGAAGGTTCCAAGGAAGGCCGAAACTCAAGAGAAATGAAACATTTTCTAGAGTTGGGTGGAAGATTCTAGAAAAGAAAGGAAGCTTAATGGATAAGACTTAGTAGCTTTATAGATAAGTCTTGTATTTAATGATGTAGTTGGAAAATGAGTAGAACATTCTTAAAACTCATTTGTAACCATTAGATTGAAACAATCTTGGCCATCCATTTAGGTAGAGGATGCCTATAAATAGGGGTCCGTGTATCATTTGCAAACCATCCAAGAGTGGATCAATCATTTGAGTAGTTCAGAGAGTTTTCCAAGTTCCTCCTAAATATCCAAAGTGTTCTTTGATTGTTCTTCCTATTTGAGTGAGTTCTTCGGTGTTCTAAGCAATCTTTGGCTTAGAAATCACTTAGATCTTTCAGAGTTCTTAAAACTTCCACTATAGTGTTTATGGGAAGGGCTGAACTAGCCTCTCAAAAGGAGTGAGAGTCTAGTGCCGCACGAGCATTGGTGTAGAGAAGACCGAGCGTGTGACAACCCTCATCATGGGTCCATCGGAACCCGACTGAACTCTGCAATGCACCAACAGGGCCAAACGGGCCCTGCAGGGCCGCCAAGGCCCTGCAGTGGCCCCACATGGCAGCCAGGGCCCTCGCGGGCCCCTGGCGACCCGCCAACGGCCCACCGAGCCAAGGACGGATTTTCTAGGGCCCCGCAACTTTCAGGGGACTCATCGAGACCCCGACGATGACTTTCAAACGCTTCTGGGACCTGCGAATAATTTGGAGGAGTTCCAGGAGATTCGCAAGCCTGGGTTTGCAACAGAGAGGCGACGACACCAAGTCCTGCCTGCATACGAGGTGTTTCAAAATGAATATGATGAGGACCCAGACTTTGAGGAGTGTGGACGACTACAATTAGGAGGAGAATGACTGAAGCGACCATAGAGACAGACAGTGGTCCTTTGAGGGGCTATGTGCAACACAGGAAGGGATGGCATGACACTTATCATCCCCCACACTATGGACCGGCAGGAGATTTCAACACGGATAACATGATTAGGAAGCTAAAGATGATCATATTTGAGGGAGAGGATCCGGATGGATGAATATATAGAGTAGAGAGATATTTTGAGGTGACATATCTCTCTGAGGCAAAGAGATTAAAGGCGGTGGGAGTATGCTTAGACAGAGAAGCTTTATCCTGATACCGATGGAGACAGCGGCAGCGTCCGATTCGCTCGTGTGAGGAGTTCACAGGTTGTCTGTTAGACTGGTTTCGAGAGACTCAAGGAGAGACCTATATGAGCAGCTCTATGCATTGAGGTAGGAGGGTACAATGAGGAACTATATCAAGAAATTTGAGATGCTGGCAAGCCGTGTTCGTGGAGTCTTAGGGGATTCCTTGGTGGGATGTTTCCATAAAGGGACTCAAACCAAGCATGCAGTCGAAGCTATGCATACATAGACCCAAAGGGCTGCTAGACAGGATGTATTTGGCTCGGATGGTGAGGACAGACTTGTAGAGGAGCAGCGCGCCAGAGGAGCATGGGGCGGATCCACTTCTCGCAGCGAAGTAGCGACAGGAAAGGAGAAGGCGTCATCAGGAGGGCTCCGGTCCAGCCAAGAGAAGAACAGTGAGTCACGACTAGAAGGACAGTTTCGGCACATAACATATGTTGAGATGAGGGAGAAACAGTATAAGAGATTATGTTTCAGTTGCGATGAAAAGTTCAACCCATGGTACCGTTGTCGCGATTGTGCTCTACAGTTGTTGATAGCAGGAGAAGACGAAGAGGATTGAGATGAGACAGCATGAGACAAGCATCTTCACTTGGAGTAGCATGCCCACGAACTACATGCACCACCTTGAGGACAAGATGGTTCTTCGAGAGCGGAGTAATGATATGACCGCATAAAAGAGGTAATCTAGAGTTTTGGAGATTTGGGGGCATTTTCGTAAATTTTCAGTTGAGGGGTCTCTTGTAATTTTCAGAGTTTATGGGTTTTTGTAATTTTGGTTACTTTCAAATTAGTATTTGTAGGCAACAGCTAGGGTTAGGATTTTCATGTCGAATATTGAGGAAGAAACTTAGATATAGGAGGTTTAGGCTTTTCCTTCGAAGTAAAAGCTAGTCTTGGTTGATTTAAGCTTTGATCTCGAATCCAAAGCTAGGAGAGCAGCATTCTCTCAAATCATGGCCACCTATCTTGTATTCGCTTTATTTATTTCAATAAAAATACTTTCTTTTCCCAAATCTCTTCTCTAGTCCTAAAAATCCTACATTTACCCTAAAAATCCCATCTTCCACCCTAAAACCATCAAAACCCTAATTTTATCCCCAAAATCAGATCCAGATCACATCATATGTAGATCTGCTTAATAACTCAATGAAATTTAAATAAAGAACATATGGAACCGGAAAGACATGACTCAGTTTCTCACAGAAAAAGCTCATGGCTCATGGACCTGGAAGTCTATACATGTAAAGGGTGCATGATAAGAACAATTCCGTATATATAAAATAATTATTGACCACATAAAAGCTAGCATGCTATAATAACGATTGATGAGTCACGAGTAACGAAAAAAGTACAAGAACAACATACTTGATCTTTGGTCTTTGCTGAAGATACTAATGCTTGCACCACAAAACTGCCACATTGAAGAGATGATATTTCAAACAATGACCCTTTGAACACTTCATTGAGAAGCGCATTATACATAGTCATTGGTGCCACTTCGATGATGACCTGTAAATAACCAAATTTAGCAACTTGCTCCAAGAGCAAAGATTGGGAATTATAAATTAGATTCTGACGAACAAACATAAGACAGAACTAGGTTCTTTTATAAGAGTCGTTCTTATGTACATGAGCTGATATAAAATAAGAAGTTGCAAAAAAGATGACATACAAAAAAGCTGCTTACAGAAAATAATCACAGCTAGGTTACAATGTTATCCATTTATAATCATTTATTTATTACGACTATACACAAATACAAATGCATAGACAAACAAGTATTACACAAAATTAACAAACTTATGGAATAGCTACTTAACCGTCAATTGGAAAAGGACATGCCAATTCATCATATTCAGGGTTCCTAAATGTAAGAGACTGTCGTCATTTGACATCAGCCTTTATGTTGTGATGTTTTGCAACATTTATCATTTTTATTAAATGTTATGTAATCAGTAAAACCTTGCATCTCTCGGAAAGTTTTCAAGTTTCCATTAGAATTCCAAAGATGGGTCTAAAAGAAAGCAGCTACCAACAGGTTCAGACCTTTCTTTCATATTGTTGCTTGTGATGGGATGACTCTTGCTTAATTCTTACCGAAGATAAGTTATTTCAATTTTTTTCACACCGTCATTGCTAACTGATTGGTAGCAGAAGATGACATGGAATAAATAGAACAACCTGAGACGGGATTATGTGGGGTTATGACAGAGTTATATAGGATCCACTAAAAGAGTGAACTGAGTCAGTTTATGTGGATCTAGTTCCATCTCCCCCTACCCACTTTCATTTTACCATGTTCTTTTAGGCTATCATGCTCAGAATGGTTGCGGCAGCAATCAAACATGACCAGCAGCAAGCAGTGATGATAAACAACATGCCATGTTGTCAGTGACAGCCACTTGTGAGTATGTCATTTTCCCTTCTTTTTGCTTATATACAAAGCAAAGCTGACATACTTTGTGGTCGTCAACCGTAATGCGGCAAGATCGCCCTACCAAGTGGACACTGAACCATCTCAGAACATTGGTATTATTGGGTTAAATAAATTTTTATTGAAGGTAACATTATCATGTTAGCTTTCTCAAAATTTTGTTCAATTATGATCATCCCGGTATCTTTGTTATGCACTATCATATGTAGCAACCAGACGGGTGACTAGTCAATGTGTGAATTTGTCTGATCACCAAAACCGATCTTTAAGTAACCCCTTTTCAGTTATCCTCGAGTGTATCTTTAACTGCCCATGCAAGTGTCTCGCCTACTAACTACTATGAATCCTCTATTGATGAGACGCTTCCTAAGTGTTTGAAAAGTCTAAAGAACAAAAGCAAGAATATAATTCATGAATATATAAGAATAAAAAAATATATCATTTAAACAACAAGACAAAAATAATATTGGCATGAACACTAGAGGGAAAATGTGATATTTGCCTAAATTATACATGCTACAGCAGATCATCCATTTTACTAGTAGGCAAGCCATATTAAAAGCCTGAATTTGTCTGCTAGGCCTAAAGGTGCAACAAATATTTTAAAAATGAGGGATCAATAACAAGGAGATAACAGATCCATATTAGTTCTATAAAGACATTCCAGCTTGGAATAAGACAAGGCTCAACAAAAGGTATTACAGTTAGGGGGAGGCTAAATCTCCTATTTAGTCAGTATATTGATTTCAAAACAAGTCCTCACATGTTATACTCTTAAGATCCATATAAAAGGGTAAGTAGCTGATGGTATATACTGTAAATTAGGTTAAGGTGATCTGGATGTTCTAAAAGCATCAAGTGTTCATCAAGCGACTTAGAAACTAAGTCATAGTGTCATTTCCAAAAAAATATGATATAATGTCTTAACAAAAGAATGGTGAAGGAACCTCGAAGAGATGGCTGAAAGCAGTATCCTCTAGTAGAACAACAATGCCTTGTTTTGTTTCCGCTTCAATGAAATCCCCTTGTGCCATATTCTTCTCCTCACAGAAAAGAATGATTAGAATAGCATGCGACAATGCTTGATCATCACCAACTAATAGCTTCAAGGCAGTCTGTAGGAGGAATGTAACAGCAAATTGTGTAAGATATAGCATTTCAGGTTGCCACAGGCCGTATAACAGACTATTTAACTTTGGTAATGATGAACGTAATACCTGTAAAACAAAAGTACTATACTTATTCACTCTTAACGTTGTAATCTCTTCTTTGGCATGGTTCAACATTTCCCGGACAAGAAAAGTAAATGCATCCGTAAAACCATGTTTAAAACTATTGGTATTCTGCACACTTGACTGAGCTGGCGTAAAATTTAATCGTCCTGCCAAAACAGCAGATGGCTTCGTGACATGAAATTCTTCCAATGTGTCTACTGGAACACCCTTACATAGAGAGAGGAGACTCCTAAGGACGTGAGATCCATAGCGACAGCACATGACACTGGAAGCATCATGAACAACCATCTAACAAAAAGGAAATAGGCATATCAGTCACCAGAGCGACATTTTTAGATAGGCACACAATAAATTGTAAAATAAATTAGGTACCTGACATAGTTTAGTCAATGTGTCTTCAATCATAGAAATCGGTCCCTCGTCCTGGAGATGTTTAGCCAGAGACTTGAGAGCCGTTTCGGCCACATGTGACCCAAACTTATCCATTGCAACATAAGCAAATCCTTTCGCACAATTTTGAAGGAACCCACATAACTGTTCCAACTCACAACCTTCGAGAAGAATCTGAAGAGTGTGACTGATAATCATGTCCGTTGCAAGCTCAACTTCCTTACCTCTAGCCTCTTCCAACGCATTCCCACATATGGCAGACCGCTCCTCTAATTCTACCTCATTGCTTTCAAACAAATTTGCTATTTCCGTGAAATACTTTGCAATTTCAGGATCGACCCTTTTCCTACACATGGTTATTAACTTAGCAAACAACCATAATTACTTGAAAGTAGTCAAATGTTGGTTCTTTGAACTATTGAATCCAACAGTCGTTCCTTAATCTCCATGACCCTTACTTGGACAAGCAGATTCTTTGGTCAGACTACCAGGCAAATATCATTAAAATAGCGTCTTTTTTGGGCACATTTATTTATTTTAGGAGTATTTTTGCACAGGCAAGCACATTTTGAAGTGAATAAGGCATAGTTGTTTATGATTTCCGCGTTAGTTAATCATGTACGAAAATTACAAATTATAAGCAATTAAAGACTATTAGGCATCCACTCACCCATAAATTAAACAAAATTAAGCTGGCCACGACGATAACAAGAAGACTCACCTTAGTATGATTTGTTGCTTGGATGGATCGCCGGGCTTCGTGGGCATCACCTGGGTTTTCGTCTCCTTGGATTTTCCATCTTCATCCGCCCCGCGACTGTGCTTCTTAAAATCCTTGAAATTTTTGATCTTGTTCGTATTCTTCTTCATACCTCCTTGCTTAGATGAAATCTCTCCCCTAAAGTTGACATCTCCCTTGTTGGGCTTTCTGAATTTATCCTTGTGTCTTCCTTTCTTTGATAAATTTTGACGTTCCTTCATCCCAAACTGAGTTTTTTGAAATTTATATAAGTAATCTCTAAACTCGAAAAAGACCACAACTGATTACGGGGTGAAATCATCCGATGAAATCAAGTACTGTTTTAATACAAACCCTAGAAATGTAAAAAATAAGAGAAGTGCTATTTGCACCGCAATACTTGCGGTGCAGACTTCCTTTATGTCTAAAAAGTCAAGAAATAACTGATTGATATGGTTTAAAGTCGGGCTGATGTGACATTTAACATTTTTTTTGGAAAAAAAATCGCTTGAACCGCAGAAGACTGTTGTGCAGACATCAATCCTTTAAAACAAAAACTAAGAAATAAAACAAATGAATAAAGGTTAGATGCTTGGCCGATTGAGGTTGAAGATGTTTTTATTTCCTCTCTTCCCTAAAACCCTAAAACATGGTGCAATAGGAGGTACAAGAATAGCTCGTCAGGTCGGACGTCGGAGGCAAAGGAGGGCCTGAGGGGTCGTTTTCCCCCTAAGTTTTTTATTTAAAACCCCAAGTAAGCCCAGCAGCCCAAGCCCAATTCTCTCTCCAATAGCCGCCCACAGCTACACTTGCTGCCTTGCAACTCCCAGCGGAGAAAACTCAGAAAAGAAAACCCTACCCTCTGCAATCGGCGCCCCTCTCTCTCACTCTCACGGTCACCTTGGAAAATCCCGCACGCGGAGGAAACAGGATGAATCGCCCCGCCCTCCTCAAGTAGACCGATCCGACTATGCCTCCGACGGCCCCACGCACGCGGCACGCCTCTAGTATCCTGTTCGGTTCTGCTGTTCCTCCTCCAAGTGCCAAGAAGAAAGGTGAGATTTTTTGTTGGGTTAATTTTGGGGGAATTGTTTGATATATTGGCATGGGCGCAAGTGCCTCGAGGTTTACTGCTTTGGAGTTCAGTTTAGGCTGGGAATTGCTACGCGCACATGCAGTTTTGCTCTGCAACCGCTTTTACTGTTTACTTGACGAATAAAATAATATTATGTACTTTTTTACTCCGTGTACGTCTAGACTAACGAAAATACCCCTTAAGGTAAAGTATCATAAAACCATGAAACAATTCTTGGAAAAATCAAATTAAATCCAAAAAAAGTATTACAAATACGAATCGAATGACGCATGTCGTAGAACGTGATAATACGAAAGTTGAAGGTCCAACAAAAAAATGCAAAATTACGACGATTAAGAAAATTTTTCCAAACTTCTCCATTGGGTTGATAATCTGCACATACAATGATCTCACTAATCGCGCACAACAGCTAAAATTTGCATGTTGTGTGCGATGAGCAAAAAATATTTATAGAGCAAAATTACTCAACGTGCACAACAGACAAATTTTTTTGCATGTTATACGCGTTAACAATTTCGTTTAGTGTCAACAAAATTGCTCAACGCGCAAAACAGACTAAAATATTTGCATATTGTACGTGTTGTGCAATTGTGGTACGTGTTAACAAAATTACTCGACGCTCACAACGTGCAAAATTTTAGCATGTTGTGCGCGTTGAGCAATTGTGTTCATTGTTAATAAAATTGCTTAGTAATTAATCACTGACCGGTGATTTATAATATATATCAGTGATTATTGATTAAATAATTAATCAGTGATTGGTGATTAAATAATTAATCCCTGATTAGTGATTAAATAATTAATCAGTGATTAGTGATTAATTATTGATGTGTCATAGAAATTTTGAATCTGCTATATATGCATGTTTCAGTATCAGTTCTACACAATATTGCATTAAATTTGTAAGCTGATACATGTCAGTTTGCATGAATAACTATGACACCAAATACATGACATCAAACTATCTTTAATTCAAGCAAACTGATACACCAAATTATCATGATACCAAATATTATTCATGCAAAATTGAATGAATGATATGTAAACTAGTACAAACTGATACAAGCAACCTGAAACAAAATTTCAAGAAACTTCACATTTTGGACTTCACATCATGAAACTTCATCATTTGTGGATTAGGCTAAATATCAATTATCAGGTATATAACTTTTGGACTTTTATTTAAAGTAGCAGCAATGTATCAGATATGTCAATTTTGGACAGCAATGTATCAGATATGTCAATTTTGGACAGCAATGTATCAGATATGTCAATGTTGGACTTTGCTTCAACGTAGCATCAATGTGTATCAGATATCTCAATTTTCGACTGTACTTCAATTTAGCATCAATACAGCAAATATGTCAAATTTGGACTTTTGCTTTGGCATTATTGTATCAGATATTGCAATTGTGGTCCGTGCTTCAATGGAGCATCAATGTATCAGATATGTCAATTTTGGTCTTTGTTCAAGGTAGCATCAATGTATCAAATATGTCAATTTTGGTCTTTGTTCAAGTTAGCATCAATGTATCGGGTATGCCAATTTTGGACGTTGCTTCGATGAAGCATATATTTACAAATTTCGACTGTGCATCATTATATCAAAGTTAATGACAATGTATTATATTTAAATAGGTTTGTATTACATCATACTACAAACTGAATGCATACAAAGTATATAAATGCATACAAAAGTACAGCAAACAATAAAGTAGATATACAACCAAAACAAAAACACGTCATTGGGGAAATATCTAGCACTACCATATGGCTTGACTATCCAGATGTTGTTGATATATTGTTCATCATATAATTTCTACTGACAGCTTCTCTTCTGGTAATTTCATTGGCATCGAAAAAAAAGAAACTTGTATCCTTCTGTATATCTCTATAATTCCTTATTTGTTCTCGCATCCTTAACTCTAACTTTGGTATTTCTTGTTTCAACCCTCTGGCATATTGTAATGCCTCGCTTCCCAGGATACTCGGGAAGTATGAATCCGTCTCAGATTCTCCCAGAGTAGCGAGTGTTATAAAGAAGGAAGAAGGGAAACGAAATACAATTGAACCAGCAGGCCACAGCGCACGTGCTGGGAAGTACGGACAATGCTCCAACTCAGAAACAACTTAGACAAATAAGTCAAGTACAAAAGAACGACATTATTCATATATATAACCAATATTCAAGTACAAGTTTACATACAACTTTCCAATATACAATTCTCATGTACAACACCTCACCAATACCAACCCAAGTACAACTCAACACCCTAAACTACCCCTCACCCCAGTTCCATGCTAACTCTCTACCTCATGAGATTCTCCAACTGTCGACTACCTGAAAACCACAGGGAGGAGCACGTCACCACGTGTCCAAGTAGAAATACTACACCTTTATATGGAATATTATTTCTCCAACATGCATTATGCAAGGTGACAAAGAATAACATAAAGACATAAAGAACAGCAGCGCATGCACATTAAATATGAATTATAGGTGACCCTGCGGGGTTACACATACACTAGAGGGGGGTGAATAGTGTAATAACAAGCAAAGTGCTTAATTAAAAGTTACTAAAATTAAAGCACAATAAGCAGCAGAAATTAAGCAGAGTGCTCAACAACAACAATCGTAAACAGAAGGATTTTACCCTGGTTCCCCAAACTTGGGTACGTCCAGCCACACCAATATTCACTATAATCCCAGAAAGAGAAGTGAATACAAATCTCACAAGGAGATACTCCATCAAGAGGATTTTGTCCTACACAAGGACCCAACCAACCCTACACGAGGGTCAAGACTCCCACGAAGAGAATCACTAACTCTCACTCGGAGAATTAGGGTTAGCCATACACTAGGACACCAAACTCCCACTAAGAGAGTTACTCCCACAAAGAGAGTTATTCCCACAAAGAGAATATCCTAATCCCACAAAGAGAAATTCTCCCACAAAGAGAGAGACTAATTCCCACAAAGAGAATTAGTGTTTCGAACATAAAACAAAACGAAACAACACTTACCTATGCCTTGATATGCTCTTACCAATATGAAGAAGAAGGCATGCAAGTGAAACTCAAGTGCTTGAGATGAGGCTTTGATTGCACTTGATGATCTTTCTCTCTTCTAGGAATGAATCCTAACACTTCTCACTTGAATGTATGAAATGAAGAGAAGAAAGATGTTCTCCAAGAAAAGGAATGAGATTGAAATCCCTTGGAGAACTTCCCTAGAGCTTAGATGCTATAGCATAAGATTGAAGCTCTAATGAGGGAATGTGGGAGGAGTGGCTTAGAGAAGAGATTCAAAGATCTTCTATGATTTCCTAACCATTTCAAGAGTTCTAAAAGAACTAAGCCAACTCATATATATATGAAGCCAAGAAGAGCCACTAAACACAGCCAAAAACCCAAAGGGAAGAAATCTGCAACGGCTAGATTTTGGCAGTTTACGGCACAGACAGTCGACTGATGAACAAATGACAGTCGACTGTTCAACGGCTAGAAAAATCCCAACGGCTATAATCTGAGCCAGGACAATCGACTGTAGAAGACTATACAGGCAACTGTAAAACAGACAGTCGACTGTATAACCTTCATCAGGCGACTGCTGTAGGGATGGAAGAAAAACAGCGAGTTGCACTCTAACTCCCAGTATGCATACATGCGACTGTAGAACAAATAACTGTCGACTGTAAAATAGACAGGCGACTGTTTATCCTTCATCAGCCGACTGTTGATCTGTGTCGGGCAGCGGCCGATGGGCCGCCCCCGATCTAGGGTTAGATGTTTTTTAAAACATGGGAAAAAATAGATTAAAACCCCATAAAACATCCAGATCTGAGTTCAAACAAATTAACACCCCTATTTTTATCAGATCTACGCATTGAGCAGGCAAAATCATAAGATCCAGACATGTAGACTCTGATACCACTTGAAAGAACTAGAGATCTAGATGTGTATACAACCCTAATAATACATATCTAGATGTAGGCATGCTGAATCTTAAAACTTTACTTCTCTGATAGGAATTGTACCTAAATCCATGAAGACGATGATCCAGATGACGCAGCGGATGATCTTCCAGATCTACACGAATCAACCGTTGGAGAATTTATTTGCCCTTCTCACGGTTTCTCCTCTAGCGACGTGACGTAGAAAAGACGGCTCCCTTGTTCGTGTGTTCCGGGATCATGACCGCATATAAATAGGTTAGCCTCCTTCGCCCTAGGGTTTCCAATTCGGCCCATCAACAAATTGAAGCCCAATTGTCTCTACACATAAAAGCACACAACCTATTCGACTCACTTAACCAAATAAATGACATCACTTATATAACGTGCTTCATATGACAGTGTAGAATATATAATTATACTTGCATATTAGCCCAACGTTGGATTAAGATCCAACTATGTTGGATAAGTTCCAACATGGCGTAGTTGACGAGTGACCACTATCATATTATTGGGCACATTTCCCCACTTCCTCTCAGAGACGTGTGGGCTTAATGGGCGTGAGGCTAATTGCCTTTGACCAAGTAAGCAGCTGAATATTCATTTGGGCTCGTTGAGCTTGATAGGCTACTTCGTCTTCTTTGGTGGGCTTAGCCTATGTAGGAGTTAATATATATATATATTTGGGAACTGGCGCAATGACGTTTAACCGGAGCCGGCCCAATGACGTCTAATATATAGTTGCATATATTATGTTTTAAGGATTATTCAAATAGTTGCATGCATGTTGCCTTTGGAATTCTTCAAAAAATAATTGCGTTCAAGATTTTGTTTAGAATTCTTCAAATAATTACATTCGTGGTACAAATTATAATTGTGTGCATCTCTTATCATTTTCATTGAATAGGTGATTGAATAAGGGAGTCTAAGAGTCATACAAGATACATATAGATATCCACATATGTAAGAAAAGCCACAAAAGTAAGAAAAGGAAGAAAAAGAATATAATTGTTTAGCCTTCATTTGCTGTCGTCTTTGCTCCATGGCAGGTGCGAATTCAGCTTGATCGGAGCTTTCATTTGCTGTCATGATAGAACTTCGCATTATGAAGATTACTATGTTGTCTTTGTTCCAACTAATGGCTCCATAAAGAGGAACCCAACAAATTAAGATGTATATGTGTGAGAAAACTCCACAAGTCGAAGATATTAATCTAAAGAATAATCATGGTTCTGAGAAATAATATGCAGTAGAGGAGGGTGCAAGTTATGGCCACGACTAAAGAGTTGATGGGGATTCTGGGGTAACAAAACTCTGATAGTTTATAAATATCTGTGGCATTTGCTGTAAATGGATGCGCTGCAAAGTCTTCTTGTGCACAGTGAAGAGGGGCCAGTGCTTTAATGTTGTTGTTGGAGAATTGAAGGCAATTTTGAGCCTTCTCTTTTGGCCTGCCGACAGAGTGAGAAGGGGGCGAGGGAGCTGCCCTTTGTTTTGCAGAGCATGCCATCCATTTCCAGAGAGCTGAAAAAGAGTGCTTGCTGTCATTGGTTTTCAGAGCTGAAGAGATGAGTTGGTGTTCTTCAGAGCCTGCTGCTGCCATCCATTTTCGGAGGTGAGAAAGTTGAGAGCTTTAGAGAGTATAGAAGAGTGTAGATTTTCTAGTGTTTCTCTTTCTTTTCTTCTTCCTTTGTGAGATTTGTGGGGGCTTGGAATTGCCAAGTTGTTACTCACAAGAGTTTGAAGAAGAAGGTGTTGGTGTAAGCTCGTGTGCTCGCCTTGATTAGTAGTGGATCGTCTGGTAATGCTGGAGTAGGTTGTTCGCAACCGAACCAGGGTAAAATCCTTCGCTTCATTTATTTTCTGCAAATTGAGTTTGTCGCATTTCGTTTACTAATTTGCTTATGCAAGATCCGAAGAGGGATTGGTTGTTTGGTTTGTTGTGTAACCAAATTTTCAAGCTTTAGCTCCCTAGCTAGTTGTTAGGGCTTGTTGTTCTACGGGGTTACCAACGGTTTATTATCAACAAGTGGTATCAAAGCTTTCGGTTATTTGTGGAGAAATTGAGTAGCGAAAATGGTTAGTTTGACGACACTCAACATTGAGAGGTTCACCGGCCGTAATGATTTTAGGTTATGGCAGTCGAGGGTAAAAAATTATTTGAGGCGGACGAAATGTTTTCAGATTGTGTTCGATGAGGAAAACATTGATAAGGAAGTGACGACATCACAGACGGTCGAGATGGAGAGAATGGCGTATAGCGCCATCCAGCTATCGGTAGTCGACACCGTCTTGAGAGTGTTGGATGAGGCTACGGCCAAGGATATGTGGAAGAACTTAGAGGGGTTGTATATGAGAAATCTTTTACAAGCTGCCTCTACTTATTACAGCACACTTTGAAGATGAAGCCCAGATCATCGGTAAAAGACCACATAGATGAGTTGAATCGGATTATTATGGAGTTGCGGGGAATGGATGTCAAGATCGAAGATGAGCAACAAGCAGTGATTTTGTTATGTTCGTTGACTGAGGAGTTCTCCTAATTTGTTCGGTTTATGATCTATAGATGAACGACGCTCACTGTGGAAGAGGCAAAGGCAACGCTCCATACCGAGATGCTATGTGAGAAGGTTTAAGGTAGAGACTTTGGAGGAAACCGCGATGAAGCATTGCATGTGAGAGGGAGGCAGGACAGGAGAGGAGGTCAAGGCCATTTCAAGAAGAAGAACCGCTCGAAGTCCTGTCATTCCCATGATATGAAGGATAGCTCATGTTTCATATGCAAGCAGGGAGGCAATTAGAGGAACCAATGCCCCAATAGATTTGGGAAGAAAGACAAGGAAGCTTCCGGTTCCGCTTCCTTAGGTTTGGAGGACATGCATATCCGTGATAACAGAGGCCACGGTGAAAGGGGTAGAGATCCAGAGATGTTTGCAGCGGTGGTGTCCGGTGAGGCATAAGTTGCATGGTTGATGGACAGTGTGTGTTCTTTTCATATGACTCCACATCGGAGTTGGTTTTCCACTTATCGTTCTTAAGAAGACGAAGGCTCTATTCTCATGGGAAACAATGCGGCGTGTAAGACCGCGTGTATTGGAACTGTCTGGATCAAGATGCACGATGGCATAGTGCGTACCCTAGCATATGTGAGGCATGTCCACGATCTTCAAAAGAGTTTGATATCCATCGGTGTGTTGGATAATGTAGGATGCAAGTCAGTCGTAGAGAATGGCCAGCTGAGGGTATCCAAAGGAGCCATGGTTGTGATGAAGGAAGAAATGTAGGAAATCTATATGCCATACAAGGTACCACAGTAGAAGGCGAAGCCGATGCCATCTATACTATCTTGAGTGACGGAGATTCAATGAAGTTATGTCATTATCGTTTGGGTCACCCGTGTGACAAGACCCTCGATATTCACCGTCGAAGAAAATTGATTGGAGCTAATTATGAGAGTGTGGAGTTTTGTGAAAGCTGTTGTACGAAAAAAAGACAAATGTGCAGTTCAACATGGGGAAGTATACTAGCCAAGGTCCACTGGATTACATTCATTCCGATGTTTGGGGGCAGTGTCCTGTAGCATCAGGAGATGGGGCTATGTACTTTGTCCTCTTCATCGATGATTATTCTCGAAAGGTTTGGATGTACTTGATGAAGACGAAAGATCAAACTTTTGGCATGTTCAAGCAATGGCTTGCGATGGTTGAAAAGCAAACTGGCAAGGCGGTGAAAGTCCTTAGATTCGACAACGGAGGCGAGTACACCTCGAGGGAGTTCATATGGTTCTGCAGATCCCATGGGATTCGACGTCATTTTACTACACCAGGGGATCCTCAGTCGAACGAGGTTGTAGAGAGGATGAATAGGATGTTTTTGGAGAGAGTGCGATGCTTGAGGCACTCTGCTGGTTTGGAGAAGGAATTTTGGGGTGAGATACTCACTACTGCCATGCATATAGCGAATCGAGTTCCATCGGCGATGATTGATTACCAAATTCCTGAACATAAGTGGGGTGGGAAAATTGATGACTACTCCTACCTACACATCGTTGGTTGCCCGGCATATGCACATGAGAGGGGCGGCAAGTTGGATCCGAGGGCCAAGAAGTACATTTTCCTCGGATATGGCGATGGTGTGAAAGGATATCGCTTATGGGACCCGGTGGGCCACAAGGTGATTTTGTGTAGGCACGTCACCTTCGATGAGTCTGTGATACTCAGGGCGAAGCATACTCATTGGAAGGGGGACGAGTCACCCGAGGAGACCACGCCAGAGATGATTGATGTCCTGATCCCATTTCAGAGGCAACCTAGCAAGGAGCCGATGGTCGAGGTCCCCGTTGCGGGACATGATGAGGTCCATGTTGAGGACCATATGCAGACACCAGTCCAAGCTCATGTACATGATGAATTTGTTGTAGATGAGGTGCGTAGGTCCAATCTAACCAAAAAGGCACCCGAGAGATTTGGAGCTTGGGACTACACGGATTTCTCCTTTGACGACATGGCGTCGTATGCCTTAAACATTGAGCACGAAGAGCATATGACCTACGGTGGAGCCATTAGCTCGAGTGATGCAGCGAATTGGCAAGGAGTTATGGAGGAAGAGATTGAGTCTCTCCATCACAATGACACATGTGAGTTAGTGCCTCTATCACATGAGAAGCGTGCCATTGGATGTTGGTGGATCTACAAGGTCAAGGAAAGCTCGACCGAAGATGGTGGTGATGTACGGTACAAAGCAAGGCTAGTGGCTAAGGGTTTTGCACAGAGGAAGGGAGAGTACTACAATGAGATATTCTCTCCAGTGGTGAGACACACTTCCATTCGTGTTTTGTTAGCACTAGTAGTATACATGGACATGGAGTTGGATCAACTCGATATCAAGACAGCTTTTTTGCAAGGTGATTTGGATGAGGAGATTTACATGCACCAACCAGAGGGGTTCTTAATGGAAGGTAAGGAGAGGATGGTCTGCAGGTTGAGAAAATCCTTGTACGGGTTGAAACAGTCACCCAGACAGTGGTATACGTGATTTGATAGCTTCATGATGGGTGTGGGTTTTGAGCGGAGCGTGAAGGATTAGCGTGTATATGTGTGCAATTGGATGATGGCTCGTGCATCTACCTCTTACTTTATGTTGACGACATGTGAATTGCTTCCTCAAATATGTCGGAGGTCAAGACGCTAAATGTGAAGTTGGGCAAGGAGTTTGATATGAAGGATTTGGGCCCGACGAAGAAAATCATAGGGATGGAGATATCCCGGGATAGGAGGAAGGGTGAGTTGAGGTTGTCACAGAAAGGGTATATTGAGAAGGTGCTCGTCCGTTATGGAATGGAGAGCGCGAAGCCCGTGGGGACACCTCTTGGAGCTCACTTTCAGCTTTCGGCGTTGCAGTCACCGAGTACCGAGAATGAGAAGAAGGCTATGTATCAGGTGCCATATGCTAGTGCAGTTGGGAGTTTGATGTACGCGACGGTTTGCACGCGTCCAGATATTGCACAGGCCGTGGGAGTAGTGAGCAGATATATGGAGAACCCCGGCAAGGAGCATTGGCAGGCCGTCAAGTGGATATTGCGATATCTACGAGGCACAGTTGGTGTCGGTTTGCACTTTAGCAGAGGTGACTGTGTGGTGCTGACAGGGTACTGTGATTCTGATTATGCTGGCGACAGTGACAAGTGGAGATCGAGCATATGTTATGTGTTTATGTTGGGCACCGCAGTAGTGTCGTGGCGATCCGTTCTACGGTCGGTGGTTGCGTTGTCAACCACAAAGGTCGAGTTGATTGTCGCAGTGGAAGCGATGAAGAAGGCTAAGTTTTTGAGTTGTCTGCTAGAGGACGCAGAGATTTTCATTGGTCTTCAGTGATAGCCAGAGCGCTATTCATCTTGCAAAGCATCAGGCATACAGTTCGAGGACGAAGCACATTGAGGTCCGTGATTGCTTTCTAGAGGATGAGAGCAAGCAGATAGAGTTTCAGAAGGTCCCGACTGAGAAGAACCCTGCAGATATGTTCACCAAGCATGTTCCCGCCATCAAGCTCAAGACTTGCTTGAGCTTGATCTGTTTGTCTTGAGTGTGGCGCCAGAGGGCGTAGATTCCGAGACGACGAGGAGGTCCGTGGAGTAACCAAGGAGTTGTGATCAAGGTAGAGCTTGGATGGAGTGCAGAAGATTTTGTTGCAAAGTAGAGTGTTAAATGTATATGATGTAAAGTCTTCTTATGCACAGTGAAGAGGGGCAAGTGCTTTAATGTTGTTGTTGGAGAGTTGAAGGCAATTTTGAGCCTTCTCTTTTGGCCTACCGACAGAGTGAGAAGGGGCGAGGGAGCTGCCCTTTGTTTTGCAGAGCATGCCATCCATTTCCAGAGAGCTAAAAAACAGTGCTTGCTGTCTTTGGTTTTCAGAGCAGAAGAGATGCGCTGGTGTTCATCAGAGCCTGCTGCTGCCATCCATTTTCAGAGCTGAGAAAGTTGAGAGCTTTAGAGAGTATAGAAGAGTGTAGATCTTCTAGTGTTTCTCTTTCTTTTCTTCTTCCTTTGTGAGATTTGTGGGGGCTTGGAATTTCCAAGTTGTTACTCACAAGAGTGTGAAGAAGAAGGTATTGGTGTAAGCTCATGTGCTCGTCTTGATTAGTAGTGGATCGTCTCGAAATGCTGGAGTAGGTTGTTTGCAACCGAACCAGGGTAAAATTCTCCGCCTCATTTATTTACTGCAAATTGAGTTTGTCGCATTTCGTTTATTAATTTGCTTACGCAAGATCCGAAGAGGCTAGGGATTGGTTGTTTGGTTTGTTGTGTGAACCAATTTTTCAAGCTTTAGCTCCCTAGCTAGTTGTTAGTGCTTGTTGTTTCGCGGGGTTACCAACGGTTTTTATCAACATTTGCTTGCCCACTAGGAAGCATCAAAGGCAACTAGTTGCTTGGTGGCAGCTTCATTTCTCAAGCAAATCAGATGACCTGAAATGGACCTTATTAACAGCTCTTTGCCAGCTCTTGCTCTTATTGTTGCCATGTTATGAAGTGAAAGTGCTTCAGCACTTGGCCACAATGGGACCAAACCTTGATCACAACAGGTTCATCTCATTCAGGTCTTCAATGAAGACATACCATACTTATCCTTATCCGCTTGCATATATTGAATCGGATAGCTCACATTTTGCCTTTTGCGTAGGGATGATTGTGAAATACACCAAGTGACAGCGGCCAGAGTCTGAATCTGTCATCAAGAAGGGAAGTATCGTTCGGTGCATATGGGTGGAGCTTTCACAACATGGTGTGCAAGAGGTGCATATGGATGGAGCTTTCACAACATGGTATGCAGGAGGCATAGAGATGCCTTTATCCTCCTCACTGAGAAGTAGAAAGATGCATTGCATGCTTCTGATTTGATCACCCCTAGTTGGCAATCAAGTATCGATGATTGAAATGCATGATGGCAAAAAATATCAGATCAGGTTTATTACCGACACATTGAGGGATGTTGGATGCATATATGTTGCTCTCCTATATGCGATCAAAGCCAGCTGCACACAAATATCTGTTTTAAAATGGAAAGATGTAATTTTTGACAAGGAAAGCAGTGGGAGCCACTGCCACTTGTATCAACTCCGAGCACTGGCTCAAGCATATAAAACTCACTACTACAAAAAGGACCTTTAATAGCACACCTTTAATAGCGCCTGCCAATTATAAGCGCTGTTAATTAGAGGCACATATATTAGACAGCGCTTCTTTTTGCAAGCGCTGTTAAAGGTCGGAGAATAGACAGCGCTTCTTTCTGCAAGCGCTGTTAAAGGTCCGACAATAGACATCGCTTATTTCTGCAAGCGCTATGTATTAGAGACATAGATAATACACAACGCTTGTAGAAAGAAGCGCTGTTAAATGTCAGACAATAGACAACGCTTTTTTCTACAAGCGCTGTTAAAGGTCCAAATAGACAGCGCTTCTTTAGAACAAGCGCTGTTAAAAGTCCCAATAGACAGCGCTTGTTTAATACAAGCGCTGTTAAAGGCCACCCTTTAGCAGCGCTTGCACAAACAAGCGTTGTTAAAGGGTGGTCTTTAACAGCGCTTGTATCAAACAAGCGCTGTTAAAGGTATTATACATTCACGGGTTCGCAATATCGATCGCTCCGAAGCCCGACTCATGTAATCGCTTTAACAGCACTCCGAAGCCCGACTAAAGGTAAATTCCCATCGCTCTGAAGCTTCGCTGCCATCTTCGTGCGCTCCGAAGCCCTAGGTCGTCCGCTGCCATCTTCGTTGCGCTCCGAAGCCCTAGGTCAACAGCGCTCCGAAGCCCGACTAAAGGTAAATTCCCATCGCTCCGAAGCTCCACTGCCATCTTCGTGCGCTCCGAAGCCCTAGGTCGTCCGCTGCCATCTTCGTTGCGCTCCGAAGCCCTAGGTCGTCCGCTGCCATCTTCGTTGCAACCCAAGCCCTAGGATCGCGCTGCCATCTTCGTTGCAACCCAAGCCCTAGGATCGACTGTAAGAGTATTCCCTTACTAGTCTCTACAAATGTTTGTTTTCTGCATCTTTGATAATTTATTGAATTCTTTTCTAGTTTTTATTTTGTACTTGGATCCGTGACATTTTTTTCCTCGAAAAGAATTATGCAATTATATGATGATGGTTAGGTCTGCAAAAATAAAAAAAGTTTCTTATGTTAATCTCATTTGCACAAAGCTATGATCAAATTCTCAATAGATGGAAAGAAAGATATACCGTTTATAGCTGGGAAATCTTTAAAATTTTCAACAATTTGTGGAGAGTATTCTCTTTCTAATCTCTTGCATATTTGGTAATTTTCATGCCTAGCAAAATTTAGCTATGGTTGCAAAATAAATGAATGAACTTTAAAAACAAAAATAAAAACTGGTCAGAAATGAACATATGAAGTTGGGCAGTTTAATGAAATTAATTTCAAGATTAAGTATTCTTTTTCTTACAATCATAAATCAGTACTCTTTTAATTTTACAGCTATCATAAAAAATAAAGAATTGAATCTCAAACATACAGAAAGCTCCCCACCACCAACCTCCACCTAGCAGACATTGATGTGCCCTACACATTTTAGAGCTTTTTGCAATAAGGGATGGCCGATGAGCTCTACACATTTCAGATCTGTGTGTTTGTTTGTGCTTTCTTTATGCTTTGGATTCTCATGTCCAAAAATTTGATGTATTTGTGAATCATAAAGCTAGTGCAGCTGTTCTTTGTTTTAAGTATATATATACTAGTTGCCTAATTGATCATGAGAGAATCAGATCACATCTATTTGTTTTAAGTACATACCTAAATGTTCTTTTTTTATCTGCTTATTTGCTGAAGTAAACGTTTACTATATGATATATGTTAAATTGCCAAGTTACTGCCCACATAGGAGAAATCAAGAGTTTCATGACAATGTTATTGACCTATGGAGGAAATACTTGAAATTTTATATTAATGTATCTTTCGGGGAGCTATTTTACCCTATATATATATATATATATATGATTATGACATGATGAAGATAAATGATGTTCTTCATGAGTTATGATGTTTGATGTGTGGAAGAATTCTATTGTTTGCATGTAGGGGGCAGTATAGTAGTTGTTTTACCTTTTTTAACAGTTTGTTTTGGCATCACCTTATGATCAAATGAGTTTGTTAGAAGAAATTTGTTTAATTTTTTTCGTCTTCGAACGATGTTTCTCTGGTGACAAACATCTGGTTGCATTGTGACATGTATTAAAAGATCTTTTTTGTGTTATTGTGGCAATGTTCTTTTTTGTTTTGTTTAGTTGCTATTTTTGTCTTTCTCCTGAGTTAGTTGACAAAAGTGTGAATTCTTGCATTTTTGTCATTACCCGTCAGCATTAACCGTAAAATTGTTGTTTGCTTTCAAGTCTAGACTATGCCTCTGCGATCTCCATTAATGGGGTTGTCACCCTTGCCAAAGATAATTTTGAATGTGCATACTTTCTGATGAATTAATTTTAGAAGAAACAAGACAACAGTAAATGTGCCTGTCATGGTTTGATTATGGAGATGAGTTACTGATAAAGCAGCACCTTAAAGAATATTAAAGGATTGGATCACGTTATGATCGTTCACATATTTTCTTGATATCTGCTAGTTTGCTACAAGAAATGAAGCTTACATTTTCACTTTCTGTCAATGGCAATGAACCTGATATGCATATATTGCTTGCTTACGCACTTGCAATTTCTTTTCTCTAGATTCACACTTTTCATTTTGCATATATTCATTCGTTTCTAGGTTCTTCCTTAATTATACATATGCTAATGCTAATGCAATGTAGGATACTTCCTTAATTAGACAGGTATTGACATAACAAGAAATCTCACCATCTGACATGATTGCTTTCTGCCATCTATAAAGATAGTTTTGCATTGCTTACTGAGTAAGCTGAATCAGTGTGACTAGCTGGAGCTCTTACATTTTGTCATTATCCATCAGCGTTAACTACAAAATTGTTGTTTGCTTTCGAGTTGAGCTGAAGAGCCTGCATTAATTTTGATTTGTTACTCTTGCCAAAAATGTCAAACCATTGTTGGTATTGTATGTGCTTAAAATGAATTACTTTTAGAACCAACTGCCAACTTGTCATTGCACTTTTCATAGTTAGATTATGGAGATGAAGTTAGTGATAAATCAGCAGTTCATATTTCTTTCATATTATGTTCATTCCCATATTTCTTTCATTGTTTTACTAGTTGCCTAATTGATCATGAGAGAATCAGATCACATCTATTTGTTTTAAGTACATACCTAAATGTTCTTTTTTTATCTGCTTATTATTTGCTGAAGTAAACGTTTACTATATGATATATGTTAAATTGCCAAGTTACTGCCCACATAGGAGAAATCAAGAGTTTCATGACAATGTTATTGACCTATGGAGGAAATACTTGAAATTTTATATTAATGTATCTTTCGGGGAGCTATTTACCAAATATATTTCCTCTATTTTGCTACTTTTTGTGTGTCCATTGATTTTTATTGCATCAAGAAAATCCGAAATAAATTTAATGTCTACCTAAATCCTATATGTTGAAGAATTCATATTGTAATTTTGTTGAGTAACCTTGTCTGATACTGCTCAGCGAATATTTTTTGCATGACTTTCATGATGCAACTGGCAAAATCAATGGAGTAGTCTTCTGGAGTATTCATATATAATGATTATACATGTCCTTGGTCAAATTCTATGATGAAAAAGACAAATTGGTATTTATCTTAGTTTTTGTGTATGTGCCGTTTGGATTTGTAGGAGAGTTGAAAACTTGTCATCAAGCGACGCAAGATCGCATAAATCAGTATATTGCATTTTTTGTAATTTCATTAATATTTTTCAGCATATGCATATAACTGTGTTTTTTTCCATATTCGTTGGCTCATTAGCCTTCTACTTGCATTCAGACCTTAACCTCTCGAATAACAAAATAACTAATGTTAATAATTTTTTTGTTAGATTGATAAATATGGATCGAAAATGGATGTCGGCAAATCGTTTATCGAAAGAATACGAGGATGGAGTGAAAGAGTTCATTAGATTTGCAGTTGATCATGCAGAAAATCCAAGGAAAATCATATGCCCCTGTTTAAAGTGTTGCTATGCAAGGGGAGTTAGCGAGGATGAGTTGAAAGATCATTTAGTGTGCAATGGAATTGATCGAAGTTATACATGTTGGACAAGGCATGGTGAGACAAGAGAAGAGTGCAGTGAATTTGGAAGTACAGAGAGGTATGCTATAAGTGATACAAACACAAATACATATGATGACGATCGCCTAGAAGAGATGGCAAATATGGTTGAAGAGGATCTCCGGGATTGTCCTGAAATGTTTACGAGGTTGGTAAGTGATGCGGAGAAGCAATTGTACAGTGGTTGTACTAAGTTCAACCGATTGTCGACGGTATTAAAATTGTATAACTTGAAAGCGAGCAATGGATGGTCTGATAAGAGCTTCACAGAGTTACTCATAATTTTAAAGGATATGTTGCCAGAAGATAATGTGCTTCCTAGTCGAACATATGAGGCTAAGCGAATGTTATGCTCTATAGGCATGAGCTATGAGAGGATTCATGCTTGTCCTAACGATTGCATCTTATTTCGTAATGAATATGCATCATTAAACATGTGTCCTAAATGTAATGCCTCACGATATAAAAGAAAATAATCAACTCCAGTGAAGGTGGCATGGTATTTCCCCATAATACCGAGATTTAGGCGCATGTATCGCAGTCCAGAAGATGCAAAACACTTGACGTGGCATTCAAATGAACGGATTAAAGATGGCATGTTCCGTCACCCGGCAGATTCTCCTCAATGGACAAAATTTGATCACGATTATCCTGAATTTGGGGAAGAAGCAAGAAACCTACGAATTGCATTGTCTACCGACGGAATAAACCCACATGGTATTCAAAGTAGTTCCCACAGCACATGGCCAGTGATTTTGATGATTTATAATCTACCTCCATGGTTATGCATGAAGCGCAAGTACATGATGTTGTCTATGTTAATTTCTGGGCCTAAACAACCAGGAAATGATATAGACATATACTTGTCTTCGTTAATTGAAGATTTGAAACAAATGTGGGACACAGGTGTAGAGGTGTACGATGGGTACAAGAAAGAGAATTTCAACTTGAGGGCTATGTTATTTGGCACAATTAATGATTTTCCAGCATATGGTAATCTGTCAGGATATAGTATCAAAGGAAAGTGTGCATGCCCTTTATGTGAAGAGAGTACGTATTGGATGCGGTTGGAACATTGTAAGAAGAATGTCTTCCTCGGACATCGTAGATTTTTATCCGTGAGGCATCGTTACCGGTGGTTGAGGAAAGCATTCAATGGGAATACAGAGGAATGTAGAGCTCCTGTGCCATTGACCGGTGATAAGCTGTTTGAAAAGGTAAAGAATTTAAGTAGTAATTTTGGTAAGCCATTTGCAGGAGAACTTGTCACCAGCGGATGGAAGAAAAACTCTATTTTCTTTGAATTACCATATTGGAAGTCATTGTATGTAAGACATTTCCATGATGTGATGCATATTGAAAAGAATGTTTTTGAAAGTGTTATCGGGACGTTGCTTAATGTTCCAGGAAAGAGTAAAGATGGGATAAATGCGAGGTTGGACATGGTAAGTATGGGAATGAGGATAGAATTGGGACCGGTAAAGAAGGGAAAGCGTACATATCTACCTCCTGCAGCTCATACTCTATCTATGAAAGAAAAAAAAAGTTTTTTGTAAGTTTCTCGATGGAGTTAAAGTTCCAGAGGGATACTCGTCAAACATTAGAAGCCTCGTATCTATGAAAGATCTCAAGTTAAAAGGTCTAAAATCTCATGATTGTCATGTTTTGATGGAGCATTTACTACCAGTGGGTATACATTCCATTTTGCCAAAAAAGGTGAGGGTGACCATCACAAAACTATGTTTCTTCTTCAGGGCAATTTGCAGTAAAGTTATTGATCCTGGAAAGTTACCGACATTGCAAAAAGAAATTGTTGTCACATTGTGTGAGCTTGAGATGTATTTACCACCATCCTTCTTTGACATAATGGTTCATCTGACTGTTCACCTGGTTAGAGAGACACAATTGTGTGGACCAGCCTATATGAGATGGATGTACCCGATCGAGCGCTATATGAAGATATTAAAAGGGTATGTGAAAAACCGTAGTCGACCAGAAGGTTGTATGGTTGAGCGTTACATAGTTGAAGAAGCTGTTGAATTTTGTACAGAGTACCTAAGCAATGTTGATTCCATAGGGCTTCCAAGGTCTCGTCACACAGGAAGAATATCAGGGGAAGGGATTAAGGGAGGTGATGTAGTGCTCATATCAAGGACAGAGTGGGAGCAAGCACATTTATATGTTCTGCACAATGATGTTGAAGTTGAGCCATATGCTGAAAGACACAAGGAACTACTTCGAAATTCAAACCCAAATAGGAATGAGAATTGGGTAACAAGAGAACACAATCGGTCTTTTATAACATGGCTGAAAGAACAAGTCTTTGGAGAGTTGGCTATAAATAGAGCTTCAGTTTCAGATAGATTGAGATGGTTAGCAAATGGTCCAAGTGTACACGTTTTTTCTCACAATGGTTACCTTATTAACGGGTACACATTCTACACTAAAGATCATGATGATCAAAGTACAATGCAAAACAGTGGAGTGACTCTTGTAGCTGAATCTATGCACATCTCTAGTGCAAAAGACAGAAATCCCATATATGCAAATATGTCATACTTTGGTGTTATTGAACGCATATGGGAGTTGGATTATAGTATGTTTCGATTGACTGTGTTTGGTTGTAAGTGGGAAGACAACAATAATGGGGTTCAAATTGATGAGTTAGGGTTCATGCGGGTGGATCTCAATAGGGAGGGGTATAAGGACGAGCCTTTTATTTTAGCTTCGCAAGCTCAACAAGTATTCTATGTCACAGATCCCACTGATGTGAAGTGGTCCATTGTGTTGTTGAATAACAAATTAAATGACTGTCGTAGCCAAGCACATGAAGATATCAATACTGAGGATGATCCTTTCTTAGGGACATCACAATCACTTGATATTGATCCTACTGTAGATGATGGTTTCTATATGAGAGATGATCATGATGAGGGGATTTGGGTCAATCCGTCATTTCATGTCATGAAGGGACAAACAAGTATTAATCCAACAAGGAAAAGGAAAAGATTAACCTAATTAAGTTCATACGACTTTTTCTGGTGAGTGATGTATATTGATCTTAATTCATTTTTCTTGCATCTTTTCTTGTGAACTAACAATTTAATGTTGTTTTACTTTGTTGTAGATAAATGTCTTCTAGTGATGACAACTGTGTTCCCCTTGATGGTGATGCTCCTAATATTGAGGAAAATGTTATTAAACGTGGAGTGACCGCTATGGAGGGAGTTATTCGTGCACGCAGCAAAGGGATATCATTTAAGGTATTCTACTTACAAGTTTTTATTATTTAATCATATTAATTTTCATCAACATATATTCATTTTCTTATTCTATCATTGTTATTAGGTTGGATGGAATGATAGGGGTCAACCAATTGATCCTAACAGTGCTATATTTGTGAGTTATATTGGGGCAATTACCCGACAGATGGTGCCAATAACATGTGATAACTGGAAATCGTCAGCTTTAAAAGTAGTGAAAGAAAACATCTGGAAGGATATACAGATAATATACATACTCTCATATGTTTTTATTCTTATACAAACATACTAACACAATTGAGCACACTTTTGTAGACATCTTTCATTGTTGATGATAGTCATCGGAGATATATTCTTAAAGAAGCAGGCAAACTTTGTAGAAATTTCAGAACCTACTTAACAAAGAATTATGTTTATGATGAAAGTGGTAGTGTTATTGAGCATCCTCCACATGAGTATCCTTTCATATCTGAAGATCAATGGAGAGCGTTTGTTGCTAAACGTCAGTGCGATGAATTTAAGGTAATGTTACTCATTTTGAGGAATCTGACTAAACATATTACTTTGTATTAATATAGTTGCTTTGTGCCTAAATAGATGCGAAGCACTCAAAATCGAAAAAGAGCATTAAATCATATGTACCCATATAGAAAGGGCCGTATGGGTTACGCACGCCTTGAGCAAAAGATGGTAAGTATGCAAAAGATATAACGTACAAGAAGTTAGAAATGATTTTCAATCAATTTATTAATTATCTTAATTGTCTGAATGTACAGTTAAAGGAGTCAGAATCAAATGACACATCCATAGCCCGTCATGATTTATGGAAGGGTGTTCGTGTAAATAAGTTAGGAGTGGTTGATAATGAAAATGTTCAGCAAGTGTGTGAGAAAATTGTAAGTATGATATCATTTTACTCTAGTTCTTTTATTATTTTCTTATTTTATCACTAATGATGTACATGTTACCTTTCAAATTTATGTGCCAGGAGACCATTTCACAAACTACATCACAGGATCAGTTACAGGACTCGCAGTGTTACGACCTAAAGATCGTAGGAGCCCGACTCCCGCCCGGATCCGCTAACATACCCCATTAACTCACCATTTCATAAAAGGGCCGCCGCCCCGAAAATCCGGGGCATCATGGAGACAGGCGCGCCTTGCAGCGCTCCCCAAACTGGCCGAGGCGAACAACCGCAGCCGGCCGAGGCGAACCACCGCAGCCGCCCGACCCACCGGGGTAGCGCGCTTGGGGACGCTTGGGTAGCTAGGCCAGGCCTATTGGCGGGCGCGTACGTATCCTTCCGTACCGGCAGGCCATACCCCATGATCGATCGGGGGGCGCGGCCGGGCCGGACAACCCCCTATCGGAACGACCCGCCCGATTCCCGTGAACCGCGGCGCCTAGAGTGACACAGCCCGACCTTTAGTTCGTCGCTAACGACAAACAGCCTAGGATAAGGACACGACTGACACATACATCACCCGACCGCCTGACAAAGCACCCCCTGGTGGCTGACCCGTCCGACGGTTAGTGCTTTCGGCCCTGACATCCCGACAAAAGCACCCCTTGGCCGTTGCGCCGCCTGACAGAAGCGGGTCAGGAACTCCTGTCTCGACGTCCTCGTCCGAAGCTTCCGCTGACACCCGAGCCAGCTCAGCACGCCTAATCATCACCCGTCAGGTATAAATACCCCCTCTCCTCTTACGGAGAGGGGGTTGGAGAATTCTCTCTCATTTTCTATTATTCACACACGAGAGCAAAGGTCCTCCGTATCTTTGTTCTCCCACCTATAGCTCGTCACACGAGGCGGACACACCGTTAGTCCGGCCGGCGTGTCTAGCCCCCCTTTTAAGCCCTTTTACTGACTTAGGCATCGGAGGGGCTAAGGGTTGAACCCCAACCCCGCCCTTCTGACGAGTTGTTCGTGCTGCAGGAGAGCTCGCCCCTTGACCAAAGTCAGCGTCAGCCCCCCGCCGTCCAACCTTCCTCAGCTGCGTCCGGCGAGATATGATCCCGTGAGCACCACCGGCAACGGATCCAACCTCTTCACCCCACTAATCACTTGTAAAACAGCCTACCTACACCTTCTTCTCCACATAACCATCGTGCCCTTGGTTCCCCATAATACAAATTCATTGTACGCGAGTTCCACCTCGTAACAATTGGCGCCGTCTGTGGGAACGAAGGGTCACACCCATGTTAGACTCCATGCCAATCTCGCGGAACCCTGACCACGGCAAAGATCCCGTGGGTCAGGAACCGCTCTCTCTACAAATCACCCCGGCGTCCGACGCCCTTCCGGGCGTGGGCACCGAAACTGAACCTACTTCATCCCACGTCATCCTGAAGAGCTTCGAGGCCGTCACTTAGGCCCGGGGAGGCTATCAGACGACCGGAACGGAGCCTCCGCCCGGCCCCTCAGAGCCCCAGAACGTGAGGCGAAACCTCCGCCTTCAGTTCGAGGAGGAGGGAGAAAACATGGGGCTCGCTGAGGAGATTGCGACCCAGCAAAGGCTCCTGGAAGAGGAGATGGAAGTTGCGCAGCGGTGGAGGCGCCTGGGGGAGGCGGCCGCCGCGCAAAGGCGTTTGGACGAGGCGGCCGAGACCGCCCGGAGGGCCTACCAGGAAGAAGAGGCCGCCCGCCGCCAACTCCGCTTCATCGTCGCGGAGCGCGAGAGGCTGAGGAGAGAAAACAGGAGCAACCAAGAAGTCCTTGAAGAGACGGCGACGGGCCGGCGACCCGGGAACGGGCGGGACCCGTTGCTGAACAGGTCCCCGCCTGGAGGAGGCGGCCCGCATCACCAGCACCACCCCTCCGATACCCTGCACGAGGAAGCCGTTTGTCGACAACTACGCTTCCTCGCCGCCGAGCGCGGGAGGCTCCTCCGAGAGAATCAGGAACGGATGGAGGCCCGAGGAGAGCTGGCCGGGAGGCGCTGGCGCTGGGAGAGCCGTAGCCCACAACCCGTCGAGTCCTCGGCCCAAGGAAGGAGCCCCGCCAGACGACCGTCGGGCTACTCCCCGGGGGCGGAGGACCGTCGACGGCCGTGGCGCGACCGAAGCCGGACCCCCGAATGGCGGAGAGGGGATGCCCCGGATCGCCCAACCTACCCGGAGGAGGCCACACCACTTGCACGGTGGATCACGTCCGCCCCAAGGCCCATAAGGTTCAAACCCCCTCACTTGGCCATATACAACGGGAGAGGCGACCCCCTCACGCACGTGCAGCAATACCGGGGGGCGATGGAGGCGCAGGACATGGATGAGGCGTTCCTATGCCGACATTTCTCCCAAAGCCTGAGGGACACCGCATTGGACTGGTACTTTGGCTTGCCCGCGAGGTCCGTCAGGAGCTTTGGCGAACTATCCCATAAGTTCTGCCAAGAGTTCAGGGCCGGGCGGACGAAAAAGAAGCCCCTAGACTATCTCAGCACGATAGTCCAAGGGGAGGGAGAGACAACAGGTGGATACCTCCGCCGCTTTCAGGAGGAGAGACGGGCGGTGGTGACATGCGGCGATGAGGTGCTTATGCTCGCCTTCAAAACGGGGTTGCGGACTCGGAGCCTCCACAAATCCCTGCTCCGGGATCCGCCAACCGATTATGAGGCATTGGTTGCTATGGCGGAGAGACACGCGTTGGCCGAGGAGACTCTCGGTGCCAAGGCCTTATTCCCCCCGGCGAAACCCCCCCAAGGCGAACCCCGGTCACACCCACGGCCGAGGCAGGAAGAGGGACACTGTGGTCGCGACCAGCTGGCCCGACCAAGGAGGGAACCGCTCGGGCCTCGCCCGCAAGATCGACCTGGCCCGGCGCGTGAGTTCGCTCCGGCCCAAGGGCTCCCTCGAGTCGTCCCGAGACAAGAAGGCCCCCTACGGGCACATTACACGCAACTCAATGCCTCCCTGATCGAGGTGATGGCCGCGGCTACACGGGCCGGACTACTGCCGGAGCCGCCCCGAGAAATGAAGTCAGACCCGGCCCGGAGAGATTTTAAGAAATACTGCCGATACCACCGGGACCATGGCCACGACACCGACAACTGCTTCACCCTCAAAAGGGAAATCGAGCGGCTGATCCAGGCAGGCCACCTGGGGGACTTCGTCAGAGGCCGGAGACCGGACCGAGAAGATGGGAACCACCGAAGGGCACGGAGGGCAGACCCTCCGGCAAACGACGAGCGGGAAGAGCTTCACCCCCCGAAACCCGTCATGCGCATAAACACGATATGCGGCGGGCCATCTTCAGGAGGGGCATCGTCGTCAAGCAAAAAGGCGTATGCGAGACAAGTGATGACGGCGGGTCTTGGAGGGGACCAGAGAGGGAGAAGGATGGCCTACCCTCCCATTACTTTCAGCGACGAGGATCTAGAGGGGATCGAGCAGCCCCACGACGACGCCATTGTCATCGAGGCCCAGATTGGGACGGCCATCGTCAGCCGCCTCCTGATCGACACAGGGAGCTCTTGCGACATCCTGTTCATGTCCACAATCGAGAAGATGGGGTTAAGGCCGACGGAACTGATACCCTGCACTAGACCCCTCGTCGGTTTCACCGGTCACTCGACCCCCATCATGGGAGTGATCACCTTGCCGATAACCCTCGGAGAAGAACCACAGGTCGTCACTCGAATGACGCTGTTCGTTGTGGTCGACATTATGTCGGCGTACAACGGGATCATAGGACGACCTTACATGTCGGCCACTGGAGCGCTCCCCAGCCTTCTCCATCAGATGGTCAAGTTCCAAACCCCCCGAGGGGTGGGGATCGTGCGGGGAAGCCAGAAGCTGTCTAGGAGCTGCTACATAGGGTCGACCAAGCACAAGGGACCAGAGGTGAACCTGAAGATCGACTCCCCCAGGCGGAGTTATGACCCCCACCAGCCGGAGTTAGCTCTAGCCGACGCCACTGCCGAGGGAAGCGGGATCGACCACGTGCCCACCCCCCCTGAGAAGGACGGGCTAATCACTCCAAGGGGCGCGATGCGCCGGTCGTGGCATAGCCGGGAACTGTAAGTCCTGAATGAAATACCTTGTTCCCTTCTTTTTATCTTCGAATTTCGCCTTTTCTGCATGACAATTTCAGTTCAACCCTCTCAAAGACTCCGGGGCAGGACCAATCCTCGCCACCCAAACTGGAGAGGGGCACGGGCCGAGCTGCGTACTCGCTCCCCCCCCCAGGAAGACCTCCGGGGCAAGTTCACTGAGCTTGGCCACCCAAACCGGAGCGCCATATGCGGGGTAGGCGACGGCCCAATACCCGTCCGACTATAGAGGCTGCGGGGAGGCGACGGCCCAATACCCGCCCTCTCAAAGACTCCGGGGCAGGACCAATCCTCGCCACCCAAACCGGAGAGGCGCACGGGCCGAGCTGCGTACTCGCTCCCCCCTAGGAAGACCTCCGGGGCAAGTTCACTGAGCTTGGCCACCCAAACCGGAGCGCAATATGCGGGGTAGGCGACGGCCCAATACCCGTCCGACTATAGAGGCTGCGGGGAGGCGACGCCCCAATACCCGCCCTCTCAAAGACTCCGGGGCAGGACCAATCCTCGCCACCCAAACCGGAGAGGGGCACGGGCCGAGCTGCGTACTCGCTCCCCCCCAGGAAGACCTCCGGGGCAAGTTCACTGAGCTTGGCCACCCAAACCGGAGCGCCATATGCGGGGTAGGCGACGGCCCAATACCCGTCCGACTATAGAGGCTGCGGGGAGGCGACGGCCCAATACCCGCCCTCTCAAAGACTCCGGGGCAGGACCAATCCTCGCCACCCAAACCGGAGAGGGGCACGGGCCGAGCTGCGTACTCGCTCCCCCCCAGGAAGACCTCCGGGGCAAGTTCACTGAGCTTGGCCACCCAAACCGGAGCGCCATATGCGGGGTAGGCGACGGCCCAATACCCGTCCGACTATAGAGGCTGTGGGGAGGCGACGGCCCAATACCCGCCCTCTCAAAGACTCCGGGGCAGGACCAATCCTCGCCACCCAAACCGGAGAGGGGCACGGGCCGAGCTGCGTACTCGCTCCCCCCAGGAAGACCTCCGGGGCAAGTTCACTGAGCTTGGCCACCCAAACCGGAGCGCCATATGCGGGGTAGGCGACGGCCCAATACCCGTCCGACTATAGAGGCTGCGAGGAGGCGACGGCCCAATACCCGCCCTCTCAAAGACTCCGGGGCATGACCAATCCTCGCCACCCAAACCGGAGAGGGGCACGGGCCGAGCTGCGTACTCGCTCCCCCCCAGGAAGACCTCCGGGGCAAGTTCACTGAGCTTGGCCACCCAAACCGGAGCGCCATATGCGGGGTAGGCGATGGCCCAATACCCGTCCGACTATAGAGGCTGCGGGGAGGCGACGGCCCAATACCCGCCCTCTCAAAGACTCCGGGGCAGGACCAATCCTCGCCGCCCAAACCGGAGAGGGGCACGGGCCGAGCTGCGTACTCGCTCCCCCCTAGGAAGACCTCCGGGGCAAGTTCACTGAGCTTGGCCACCCAAACCGGAGCGCCATATGCGGGGTAGGCGACGGCCCAATACCCGCCCTCTCAAAGACTCCGGGGCAGGACCAGTCCTCGCCACCCAAACCGGAGAGGGGCACGGGCCGAGCTGCATACTCGCTCCCCCCCAGGAAGACCTCCGGGGCAAGTTCACTGAGCTTGGCCACCCAAACCGGAGCGCCTTAGGCGGGGTACCCGACGGACCAATACCCTCCCTCCCCTGAAAGGGCCTGTCACCCCTCTCCTCAAACCTCGGGCAACTACTCAAGGACCGCGAATCAAGGCAACCCCTACGCAGAGCCATCCCTGAGGAGTAACGCCTGACCCCCATAAAGTCGACGCCCGAAATGACTTGTCCAACCCAAAAGGACACTCGGGACAAACGCCACTGACAAGTGTCATGCATGCCTGAGGGGTCACATCACCCGTCACCCATCGGGAACGCCCCCCCTAAGAACGAAATTCCAAGACGGCCCCGACTCTCAATGAAGAGTAAATAAGGGCAGAAATTCACCATTATAAATCCCCCCCAGCTTCCTTGAGGGGGGGGGGGAAGGAAGGCGAGAGGAAGGATGTGCAGAAAGACTAGTCGTTTTGCCACCCTCTCTCCCTTAAAATGCGCGGAAAATGCGAGCTTCGCCGACCGCCAAAATAAACGATCCCCCAACAGGATATTCCCCTTACACGACGGTTGCTCAGCCTGCTGCTCCCCTCCTTCCTTTAGACAACTTAAGGCAGGGGAACTGGAGCTCCACTGGCATACCATGCCTCTCCACGGACGCCCTGCGTACGCAGGCGCGGCTGGCAGACAACCCGATGGAGGGGACAGGCCTGCCAAATCACCTCATCGGACACCCCGGCAGCCGCCCGCGTCGCCCCAACCGAGGGGAACGTGTCCCCGAGCGCCGGCCTACCCCAACAGGCTACTCCGCTTACACCAGTAGCACCCCCCCTTCCACTCATCGGCCTTCCCCGGACCGCTTATGCCAGGAGGCCGCATGGGGGGGCTGCGGCCCGTGTCCCTTCGCGCCTACCACGCGGAGACTCCAGTCGAGGCGAGCAATGGGGCCCCGTGGGATAGAACAACCACCAAGGACTCCCTCTCCCCCCAATTCTGGGAACGAGGGCCAAAGCCACTGCCTGGCTCCGACGCGACCATCCACCCCTACGCCGAGGGGGAACCCTCTGAATCCACTCCACGCCCCTTATCAGGGGTACGACACCAGAGAAAGGCAGATCAGCTGCGATGGGAACCTCAACCTACCTAGAGCGACACACGGTTACGCCTACGGGCCGATACAATGTTACGCCTACGGGCCGATTCAATGTTACGCCTGCGGGGCGACCCTGTTTTATTAAACTATCAATAATAGCCGATGAAAAGACCGAAGACTAATCCCGGTTGACCACTAATTGTAGCTCGGGTACACCTAGACCCGAGCAACCCACGAAAAGGAAGGCTACCTCGCTGTAAAATCTCTCGGGCGCACTACACGAAATAAAGGGACTCAACACGATTCCCCCTATGCCGGGATAGAAACGGCCGCACCAAGGCGTAAATCTAAGAAGGGAACTTATGCGCACACACGGGCGGAAAATCCCAAAAAATTACAAAGGCGGGGACGAGCCCGGTGAGTCTTTACTTTCTTTCGTTTTTAGACTACAAAAGGGGGGGGGGGAGTCTACACAAAACTACTTGGCGCTTCCGCCAATCACGACGCCCTCTCCCTCCATGGAATCTCCCGCCGCCCCGCCGTCCTCTGGCTCATCACCCTCCCCTCCGTCTCCATCCCCCTCCTCGTCGCTGCATGCGGCGAGCCCGTCAAGATCGATCTCTACCGGCGGGACCAGGCTCGCCACCTTCTCCTTCATCCGAGCCAGGCAGGCATCCCATCCCTCCGAGCGGCCCTTCTCCATGCCCTCGGCCATCGAATTTGCGAGGGCGGGTATGACGGTTGTCTCCTGATATGTTCGGAATTCCTCGACCCTACGGGCCAACTCCTCCTCGGCGGCCTTGGCACGCCCCGCTAGATCCTCCGCACGAGCCTCCTCCCTCCGAAGGGCCTCCTCCAGCTCCTTCACTCTCTCTCCAGCCTCGGTCGCCCTCTGCTCATGATCGGACACGACCGTCTTCAGGCGCTCTACCTCCGCCACGTTTCGGTCACCCCTCTCCCTCTCCTTGGCAAGGTCCTCGCCAGCGCTCTTACGAAGAGCAGCGAGCTCGGCGACCGCCCTAGCCACGGCGCCCTCTGCCTTGTGGATAGCTGGCACGTGCCTCATCATCCCAAGCATCAGGTTGATGATCTGAGTAAAGAAAGAGAGAAAAGTGAACCCATTTAGGGTGCTCTATAAAACCGGCTAAAAAACGTCGCCCACCTTACAGAACATACCTGGACGCCATGCATCACCGCGGTCCCGCACAGACCCTCAGGCTCCACCGCTTCCAGCGCTACCCTATCACGGGGTAGGAAAATGTTCTCCGCCAGCCTCGCCGCCACACCTCCATCCTCAAACACAGACTCATCACTCGCCACTTTGTACGACGCCCGATGAAGCGCGCCGTCGGGATAGCCCTCGACATCGGTCCTCTTGGCCTTAAACTTAGCCAAGGCGGCCTCACAGCGGGGGTCGGTTGGCGCCCTCTCGAGACCGAACACGGGACAACCATAAGGCCAATGGTCCCATCCTCCGGACCCTGTCGGGCCACTCGACGCTTCGGCCCTATGCGACTGACCGCTAGCTTCCGCCCCCTCCCCCCCGCAGGTGCCATCGGGCTAGGCGGCCTCGTTCGGGGAAGTTCCGCCCCACCCCCTGTCGACCCTTCGTCCCCGCCCTCCAAGTCGATGATGGGATTCGCCACCCCCTCCCCGGCCCCGCCTTCCGTCGGACCGGTTCCCCCCGGCGCGTCAGGCTCGGACGACTTCATCGGCCTCTTCCTCCTCTTTGTGGGCGCTGGCACCCCAGTCGAGCTCCCCGCCCCTCCTTCCACTCGCGACCTCTTGGGGCCGCCTCTCGTCGACGATCGCCCCGCCTGCTCCGAGGCCCGCCTCATCATTTCCTCGAGGGACAGACTCATTGTGCCACCTGCCAAAGAGAGAAAGTTCAGCGTAAGCACATCAGAAGCATGAACACCAAAATCTCTCATACCTTCGGGCCAGATGTACGTCGTTATCATCTCAGCCCGAGCGAGCATCCGATAATCTCGTCCCTCCACTGGTATGGCCATCAAAATCTGGGCCACCACTTCCTCCTCATCCCCCAATTTCACCACCTCTCTTGCCTTGGGATTCAGCTCCGCCCAATCAGACCTTATCAGCACATCCTCCGGCACCTCCACAAACACATACTGCTGGCGCCAAAACTTAATTTTCCCAGGCAAACCCCTAATGAGCGGATGCGTCCTCTTCGCGGAGAGATAGTAGCATGACCGCAACCTCTTGACCGAGAAGAAGTGGCGAAATAAGGACAGAGACGGGCAAACCTGGTTGCTCGCGCACAGCACTATGAACCCCACAATGGCACTGATGGCATTGGGCATCAGGCGATAGAGGGGCAATTCCAGGAAGTTCAACACTTCCAGCAAGAACGGATGGGGGGAAGCGCAAACCTTGCTCAAACGAAGATACGTATACTCCCACCTCCCGGTCGCCCGCAAAACACACCCTTTCTTGCGGCTCCGGTTCACGAACCGAATACGGTGGCCTGACGTACATCGTGAAGATCTCCGCAACGGATTTCTTCAGCTCCGACTTCACGCCCGTAATCTCGACGGGCACCCCTCCTGTCTCCATGGCAGAGCTTCCTTCCCCACCTACCCCCGAACCCTGACTCCGAGACGGAGACATTGAAGAAGACATTTCTAAAACGAGCGTCTTACCTAACGGGTACCGACGACTCGGGCGATTGCGCTACCCCGCTGACCGCTCCCACGAGGGTGACTCTGGCAAGGTCACGGAAACCTCCTACGAGCCCTAGCTGCTTGTCAAAAAATTTTTTCGCCCGACAATCAGCTTTGCTCCCCTCCCCTCCTTACGCTCTCTTTAAAGCGACTGCACAAAGCATCGCGACCGTCGAGTCCAAGACACGCGTCACTAATCCGGGCCCTGTCCACCACCCACGTGTTCTGACGCTTCGCTTACTGTCAAAACCGTCAATTCCGCCACACGTCAACACTCCACTGGTCGGGCCGCCTCGATTCCCTCCCGCCGTCGAATCGCCAGGCTGACGTCTAGTCATGCGACCGCCAAAAATTCCCGCCCAAATCCCGGCGAAATGATTACCCCGATTCGAAATCACTCCATGCGCCGCTCGGTCCATGATTGAGTCCGGCCCCTGTCAGGGCGGCCACCACAAGGAGGCGGCGCTCGCTCCATGATTGGGTCCGGCCTCCGTCAGGGCGTCACAACAAGGAAGCGGTGCTCGATCCCAGATTGAGCCCGACCCCCGACAGGGCAGCCATACAAGAAGGCGGAACTCGATCCACGCTTGAGTCCAAGCTCCGGCAGTACGGCCAAAACACAAACGTCTGCCTCGCACCAATAAGGGTCCGATCTCCGTCGGTTCGGCCGGAACGTGAACCCGCCCCACAGCTTATTGGATTCTCGGTTCCAACCCATGGCAAACTTCTGTATGAACCAAGCAAATCCGACCCGCCATGGCACCTCCGGGCCCCATACTGGGCATCGGAGCATCACGACCACCGGAGAACACGACTACTCTCAACTCCCCTCTCCCGAAGACTTCGGCAGAGCGAAGTTGGGGGCATTTACGTCCCTCACAGAGCGGACATTCTACGAGCAAACCAAGTAGGAATACATTTCGACACAAGACAATAACAATGTATTTACCCAGAAACCACACCAACATTGGACTTTCCACACACTACAACAACACATTGTTTATAACCCTCTCACAAGATGGTACGGCCCTCCCCGAACCCACGATTCTAGCGGCGCCGCCTCTCAACCGACCGATCTCGCATATCTTTAACCACTTGCCGAATCGCAGCCTCCTTAGCTTCTTGCAGCATCGGCACAACATGCTCGTCATGATAGCGACGGATAGCGGCTTCGATCTGTTTGCCCTCAGCGTCCCGTTTTTCCTCCAATCGCCGCACCGCTAGACCCCTCTCCCTCTTCTCGGTCTTTAGGGCGACCTCCAGGTCCTCTATTTACCGCCTCTGTAATCCGATCACCGATTCCTTGCTAGCAACTTTCGAGGTACGCTTGGACCGGATATCATCCCTCTCCCGCGTTACTTCTTGGAGCTGCTTCTCGACCATGGCTTTGGACGAATCGAAGTATGCAGCCCGCCCCTTCTCCACCCCATAGGCCGCCCTAACCCTCTCCAGCTCCGCCTCCGTGTCCTTCAGCTTCGCCTTGACCTCGTCAAGGTTCGCCTTCGCCACGTCCAGTGACGCCCGGGTGACGGCCGCAGATTTACGGCCCCGCAGGGCTAACACGTTTGCGATCATCTGCATAAACCTCGAATCAACGAGACACGAACAAATAAAGTCTGCGGGCGGGGAAAGAAAGCCGGCGTACCTGCACGACGTGCCATATGGCCGAGCCGCCCAACCGTTCCGCCCCCACACGAGTCAAAGACTCACGATCGCGCGGTAACACGCAATACTCGGCGAGGCGCGCCGCCACTCCCGCGTCCTCGAATACCGACTCGTTGCCGCCGACTCGGAAAGGGAACTTGTGGAGCCGGTCATCGGGGTATGCCTTGACCTCTTCTCGGGCCCTCTTAAAACGAATAAGGGCGCCCTCGCAAGCTGGACTCGACGACACCCCCATTTCCCACGAAGGGATCCCGTATGGCCACCCTTGAGCCACGGGCGCTCGGCGAGGCACGGCCGTCGCTGGTACCCGCGGAGGGACGGAGGGTCCGGCCCCCCGCACGGGCGCGTCATCACGAAGATCCTCGGCGGGCCCACCGGCAGAGATACCTTACCCGGCTGCCCCCCGTCCCAGGTGCGACCTCTCCCCACGGGGGGCCCCGCCCCCACGTTCCCGGGATCCCGCCTCGCTAGCCACCCCCTTGCCTTTCCTGCGGGGATCAGAATCCTCCGAGATCGGGGCCCTGGCCGAACCTGACACCCCCTCCGGCTCCCTCATCGCGTCTTCGCCTGCAAAAGGAAAAAAGAGACAATCAGGGCGAGCCTAGCCCAGAGTTTACAAAACTTCAAAGATACCTAGGGTCCAAAAGTCCTGGGCGAGCCGACTGCTCAACGTTAGACTCGCCCAATGACGGCACGCCTCGGGCAGCTCCCTCAAAATCTGAGCTTTGGCAATATCCTCCCCGGTCAGCTCCACCCCTTCATTTACAAAGGGATTCCGCGCCCCCCAATTCGACATCAGCGCCACGTCACTTGGCACCGTCACGAAGACGAACTCCCTCATCCAATCGCCGACATCGTCAGGCACCTCGAGGATGAGTTCTCGCCCTCTCCTGGCACAAACTCGATGATACATCCCCCACTTCCGAACCACGAAGAAATACCGGAACAACGCCAAGGAGGGACTCAAGGAGAAAGCAAGGCACAAGACGACAAACCCCACTAACAAGCCCCAAGAACGGGGCGCTAAGGCAAATATCGGCAGCTCCAGGAAATTCAACAAGTGAAACAAATACGGGTGGATCGGAAAACGGAGCCCCAACTCAAAGGACCGGACATAGACCCCGACCTCATTATCCCCCGGTGAACTCACCGCTTCCTCCGACCCGGGGACCCGCACCTCATAGGGTTGTCGCACAAACCGCACGCGAACCTCCCTGATGTTGATCCTATCCAACCTATGTCGGGGGGACTCAATGTCTCTCGGTACAATGGATCGCCATGACCGTCTTTCCCTGGGCCACCGCACCCCCGGCTGCGACGCCCCCTCGCCCGCCAACTCTTCCTCCCCCACCCGGCTACTTCCTCCAATCTCGAATCGAGAAGCCATTGATCGGAAAGGAAGGAAATTAATTGTTGTTACATGTTGATCCCTCGAACCTGGAAGGCGATCGGAAGAAGATGGCCGGCGACGGAAGTGACAGATTAGCCAGCAAGCTCCAAACAGAAATATCGAGCGCCAGAGGAGAATCGGAGAAAGACAAAAACTCCCGCCGACCGCCTCCCCAGACCCTTTTAGCGGTAAAGATGGCCCCAGGGCCATCTCGGTCGTCAAACTTTCGCCACACGGCGCCCATCGAGACGCCCCCGACGCCTCGACTGGCGTAAAGGTCACCTCATCCACGTGTCACAAACTCAATCGCGAAGACGCTTCGATTTCCTCTGCCCCCCTTTTAAATCATAATGATGACCACTAAGGCGGGAGTTCCGAAGCCGCCGCCATCACTACCCGGTGGGTACCAAGGCTCATATCGATGGCCCGGAGTGTTGGATATGGTTTACCCTCCGAGCTGAGCCGGGCTGCCGCCTCAGACTCGAAGGCCGGGGGCAATTGTTACGACCTAAAGATCGTAGGAGCCCGACTCCCGTCCGGATCCGCTAACATACCCCATTAACTCACCATTTCACAAAAGGGCCGCCGCCTCGAAAATCCGGGGCATCATGGAGACAGGCGCGCCTTGCAGCGCTCCTTGAACCGGCCGAGGCGAACAACCGCAGCCGGCCGAGGCGAACCACCGCAGCCGCCCGACCCACCGGGGTAGCGCGCTTGGGGACGCTTGGGTAGCTAGGCCAGGCCTATTGGCGGGCGCGGACGTATCCTTCCGTACCGGCAGGCCATACCCCATGATCGATCGGGGGGCGCGGCCGGGCCGGACAACCCCCTATCGGAACGGCTCGCCCGATTCCCGCGAACCGCGGCGCCTAGAGTGACACAGCCGGACCTTTAGTTCGTCGCTAACGACAAACAGCCTAGGATAAGGACACGACTGACACATACGTCACCCGACCGCCTGACAAAGCACCCCCTGGCGGCTGACCCGTCCGACGGTTAGTGCTTTCGGCCCTGACATCCCGACAAAAGCACCCCTTGGCCGTTGCGCCGCCTGACAGAAGCGGGTCAGGAACTCCTGTTCCCGACGTCCTCGTCCGAAGCTTCCGCTGACACCCGAGCCAGCTCAGCACGCCTAATCATCACCCGTCAGGTATAAATACCCCATCTCCTCTTACGGAGAGGGGGTTGGAGAATTCTCTCTCATTTTCTATTATTCACACACGAGAGCAAAGGTCCTCCATATCTTTGTTCTCCCACCTATAGCTCGTCACGCGAGGCGGACACACCGTTAGTCCGGCCGGCGTGTCTAGCCCCCCTTTTAAGCCCTTTTACTGACTTAGGCATCGGAGGGGCTAAGGGTTGAACCCCAACCCCGCCCTTCTGACGAGTTGTTCGTGCTACAGGAGAGCTCGTCCCTTGACCAAAGTCAGCGTCAGCCCCCCGCCGTCCAACCTTCCTCAGCTGCGTCCGGCGAGATACGATCCCGTGAGCACCACCGGCAACGGATCCAACCTCTTCACCCCACTAATCACTTGTAAAACAGCCTACCTACACCTTCTTCTCCACATAACCATCGTGCCCTTGGTTCCCCATAATACAAATTCATTGTACGCGAGTTCCACCTCGTAACACGCAGGATATACTTTCTCGAGTCTTAAATGTCCCAGAGTATCCTGGACGGGTTAGAGGTTATGGATTCGGGCCGTCAGTAAAAGATTGTTTCCCAAGTGAAAAGCGCAGAAGAAATAATGATAACGCGGACTTGAGAGAAACAGTGGCATTGCTCTTAGAGAAGATGAAAGTATTTGAGAGTAAGGGTCACACCAAAGAATTAGCTACAATCAGCAAAAGTAGCAGTTGCACGCTTCTTTCCTGTAATATTCCTGAAGTAAGTGTTTTTCTATTAAATTATTGCATTTACAAATAATTAATTCAAGATATTATTAGCAAAATACATTCCTGTATGATTAACAACATTAATTGATGTTTTCTTTATGAAATTTTTGTTTTAGGACATCTCATCATGCAATTTCTATTTATCATCCCCAACACATCGCATAGTTGGGAAGGGAAAGGTCTTCAATCGTCCTGATGATAGAAAACTACACAATATATCATTACCCATGACTCATATGAAAGTTATGGTTGAACATGTGATAGAGTCAGATGCACCACTACCAATACCTATAGAGGATGCAGGAGTCATGGTAGTAGGTGATGCGATTGGTACTTTTGTTGCATGGCCAACCAACCTTATTGATTTGGTCTCTACGGTAAGACTTCTTATAGTATACATTAGATTCTTATATTGTTGTTTCATTATTTTCTAACCAAATGATTCACTTAAATGATTTCCCATACAGATGCCCGCAAAATCTAACGTCAAAGAGTCGGTTAAAACAAAGGAGTCAGGTACTCCTAAAAAGAAACAAGAAAAAGTAAAGGCAAAACATCAGGAGCCTTCCCATGCTGGTCGTGCAACTAGTAAAAAGAAACACGAAAAAGTAGAGTCAAAACATCAGGAGTCCTCTCCTGCAGTTGCTGCAAATAATCTCTCCATGTATTGCAATTTTATTCAGATATATGCTACACAAAAGCTTCAAGGTGGTGCGCTGTTACAAATAGACATGGAGAGAGACATTTTTGGTATATCATATATGGAGTTAATTAGTCATCAAATTGTCAATGAACTTCTTGAACACGAGTGGTTGGATTGTCCGGTAATCTGTGTATATATCAGGTACTTTAAGTAAACAATTTTTAGAATTTCATTTCAATTAAACGTTGATATTATTGATAACTTATTTTTAATCTTCATTCAAGGTACTTGTACTATGAGTTGGTTGTCAACAGACAAAACACAAGGAGATTCTCATTCTTATGCCCACATAACACATCTTCTTTTGTTGATGAGCCAACGAAGTATATAGCCGATGCACTTATTGAATATAACGAGACAGGGAAGTTATTCTTGGCACCATATAATACAGGGTAAATAACTTTTTAATATATTTTATTTAATTTAATGAATTCCTAAGAATGTAGTCACTTAGAATTTGCTAACTACTTTTGTAGGGGTCATTGGGTGTTGTTAGTCATCAATGCCACATCAGAGACAATATATTATTTGGATTCCTTGCATCATGATCCAAAATATAATCGAACCATGAAGGATACATTCGACAAGTAAGTTAATTGTGTTTTATGTCAATATGTAAATATGATATATGTTGAATATAACGAGTTGACTAAATTTATTTTATTTTGTTAGAGCTTTGTGCATTTATCGTGCTTCTAAGGGAACCAGGGGCCCAAAATCTAGATCAAACAAACCCACGTGGATCCGTATAAATGTATGTACAACGGTCTCTTCTAATTTCATATGTTGCTCAAATCTAGATCAACCAAGGATAACTCACCATTCATATAATTTTTCATTTTTTGAATTGTATAGTGCCCCCTTCAGACCAATACAATTGATTGTGGTTATTATGTTATGCGATTCATGAAAGAAATCCTTTCATAAAATGAAAACATCATCCCAGATACGGTATGTAGTTTTAGTTTTAATTTATATTTTTCGCATTTTTTAGTTATATTTGCTAATATTTGATTATAACATATATTTGCTATTTGCTATGCTATTCTATTTTGTAGTACTTCCCTGACTACCAATGTGCTACTTACTCTCCTGATCAACTAACTGAAGTCAAGGAAGATTGGTGTCGTTATGTGGTCCAGAAATATGTCACTTTAGTATAGATGTGCACCCTAAAGGTCTGTATTCAGTGAAACTTTATTTTTTAACCCTTTGATAAAGTTGTGATATTTGGTCAATTTGCATTAATAATGCTTGCTTTTTGTAGCATTATAAAGTTGTGATTGCAATTTTTTAACATTAAAGTTCCTCACAATCTCATATATTGCACCATATTATAAGTAATATCATAACAGGATCAATTGTGGTAAGACCCATTATGTTGGTTTGGGCATATGCACCGAAAGTTAAAAAAGTGGTATGAGTATTCATTAGCTGGACATTAATTGTGGTAAGACCCATTATGTTGGTTGCATGTCTAACTTAAGGGCTCGATTAGTTCAAGTACATAAGCAGGTTTTGGTTGTTGAGACAGAGAGTCAAGAGGATTTCCACAACTAGAGGAAACCAAATCAAAGATTTGCATATAATAATTAGTCTACGGCAAAGTGATTAAATTAAGATATACTTTGCTGTCTTGATTTCACCTAGGCAATATAAAATCTTATGCACATGCATAGTTTAAGATATACTTTGCTGTCTTCATGTTACTGTTGGTGTCACGATATCTTAGCTCTATAGTAATACAACTATTAATATCTAAATCAATCGGCTTAGATTAGTCTACTTTTAATTTGATATCTTAGCTTCATATTATAACTGAAATGCCCGATATCATGTCCTGTTGAAGATTGAAGAATTGTATACAGCACTGATAAAGAGAGGTCTATTTCATTTCAATAATTATGTATCGGGTTCGAGTTGAAGAACTAAATAGGCTGATATGAATCTATATCAACTATTACTTTTTCGAACTTTGCTTTTAATTGGTGTATGAGATTTATCTCCTGTTATATCGAACAAGTCAGATTTTCTATTTTTGATACGTCAAACCCCGAATTCCCTTATGTAGTAGTTATGAGTTAATATTGGTGGTATCTTCCTGTTTTGGATGGATCATATCAACATGCTTGAAACCTGATATGATATGTGTGATATGTCTCAGGTATTGACAGATTTTTCAAACTATGCTGGCAACAATCCAATGCCAACATTTAGGATACGTCAGTACCGGAGCAACACAGAAGCGGTATCATGTCATTTTCTTCTTTTGTTGGATACTTTTTGCTTGGTTGGACCGTTGAGCTCTGGCCATTTATGCTGGATAAGCTCATAAATTGTTCTATCTCCGCGTTTTGTGTATTTTTGGTTGTGGTGGAAAGTGGTTTGAGGATCTATTCTATCCAGTCAAGGTTAACATCAAATAAATTTGAGGATCTGCATCTTAACGACCTTTAGGTATATGTTCATTGCAAATTGTTTCTATTTTATTTTCTTAGTTCTTCATAATTTGATATATATATATATATATATATATATATATATTTGGATGTTATTTATTGGCTATTTGATAATAGGAATCATATACTGGGAGAGTGATGTAGTATCTTAGCTTTTTTGCTACGCGAAGGTGTCGTCTAATAACTTTTCCGTTGTCGTAGAAAAACTAATTTTTTCATCGCTTGAAGTTCAATTCACAAGGTGATTGATTAAGGGTAAGATTGGGATCAGAGATTGAACAACCAAGGGTCGACAAAGCCTATATTCATTTATCTTGTTTCATGAACTTCAGTGAATTGAACTTATGTTATGCTAAGAAATCACAAATCCACATATTGGTTGTTTTGGATCTTCCAATGCCTTGGAATATTCCAATATGTGCAAATCTTGTGCTTTAACTATTTTATGAATATACACTTTTATTCTCTTTTATTCTGTTTTAAATTTCGGCCATCTTCTATTTGATCAGTTGGATTGCTGCCAGAGCTTGTGGCCCTATCACACCATGTGAATGCTCATGGTAAGTCTCCATCATCATGAGTTGTCACTCCTTGAGATGTTCAGTCAAATAACAGATCATGAACTAATTTACCAATCAATATCATATATATGAATATGCAATCAGATAATATCTATTCTCAATTTTACTTTCTTTTACAGTGCATGTGATTATTAATTAGTTATCATGATACTCGATTATAGTGAGTTATAGTACTTCTGAAGACAGTACATTGTGATGAAGATGTAGAGAATTATGTCATTTGCAAAGGTAGTTACCAAATTTTATGCCCAATATACTAAACATATATATACATCAAGCAAATTCATATATTGTCCTATGCGTCATTGTGCATCAAGCATCAAGCAAGTCGTACTAGTAGTAGGAGTGATGATAAACATCTCTCTTAATTAGCACATATAAACGCTAAGTAATTCATATACTACTTTCCATTTTCTGTTTCGTTAAACAACATTTGCCATTAATTGCTTTCAAGTTCAAAGAATTCGCAAGTGTGTCGATGCAGGCAAGCTAGCATCTTTGTCATGTATTTCAAGTTGCAACATTATTAGCTATGAGTTGAAATTCATAGCCTTACGAAAAGACAGGACCATCTTATCCTGTCAGGATACATCCCAACATATCATGAACATATAGATTGGTTAATCTCTTGAAAGACAGAAAAAAAAACTGAGAAACTTGTGCTTGAAATTCGATTTGGAAAGAACAATATGCTCTTGCATTTTTCATTAGCAGAGAACTAAGTTTGATGATTAATGCAATTCCGCAACTCTCAGAATATAAAATGTTCACCCCTTTTGCGTCTAAATGAATCGAATAATTCTGACTATGTGCATACTTGTCTTCATAATGTTTGCATATTATTGTGGTCTCAAAGATGGCCAACTTGTTGCAGGATATATGCCACCATGCAACTTGGCCAATGCGGGAGATAAGGCCACGAGACATGGTGTCACTGCGCACAGGGATATACGTCATTAGGCCACTTCTTCTGCATTCAATTGGACCAAAATTGTTGCTCTCCAGAACTTCATTCTTGCTCAAAACCAAAAATAGGTCTTGAAATATTGATTCTTTATGCCGATCCATATACGTTGACAATGGGTTCTCAGATGTTAGATTATATTGCTTCTCTTGGATTAGAGATACAAGATGTCATGTGTTTACAGTTTGAGTTCATCCTCATAACCCATGATACCTTGTGACTCTCTGATTGAATTTTTTTCAAAAAAAGAAAATTTTAAACAACTCTCATGCCTTTATGGAGGAATCTATGGCAACCAGTTGAGGCTTATGCTCTCCCATGCAATTACAGGCTATTCAGAAGAAGGGTGCTGCTCCTTGATCGAAGCGCTCGCAAATGGCTTTATCAAAGGCTTTTCATCGCTTCTCTTCTCTTGTTTGTGCTTGCTAGCCATGTCGTTGGGTCTCACATGCTGCTTGAGTCTCAGAAGGTAACCAATCAGAATTTATGCTTGCTATTCGGAGCAAGGATTATATATCTAATTGAAGTAATTGTTGCTGTAGATAATGGACGAAGCAGGAGGATGAACTGCAGTCTGCCGCAGTCACCGGCATAAGTCTCATCAACTCCGAAACTTAACGAAACGCCACTACTAAGAGAAGTAAGTTGCAGAATTATGCCACTACTAAGGCCCCCCTTTAACAGACACTGGAATTTATGCCTGATGATTGTTGATGCAGGTATTTAATGAAATCAGCTCCAGAGACATGGAGAAGATTGATGTCTTCCAAGGCATGTTGCAGAATTATGTATTTGTTGCGGTGCTTTCGTGCACCGTCATCTTTCAAATCATAATTGTTCAGTTCCTCGGTGAATTCGCAAACACTACACCGCTGACATTGTTGCAGTGGTTCATCAGCGTGTTTATCGGCTTTCTTGGCATGCCCATTGCTGCTGCGGTGAAGTTGATTCCTGTGGGGTCTAACTGAAAGAAGGTTTAATGTAGGAGATGCCAGGGCCGTTTCCTGTAGAGTAGCTCTCAAAGCATGCTGGCCCTATTTTTTTTAGATTTCCCCACCTTGTATTGTTGGCTTGACTAATTTTCTTAGGTAAGAGAGATTTAGACACTCACAGATGTAACTGGTTTGATGTAAAAGGGCTGTAAGTTGCAGAATTCCCCACCTTGTATTGTTGGCTTGACTAATTTTCTCATCAACTCCGAAACTTAACGAAACGCCACTACTAAGAGAAGTAAGTTGCAGAATTCGCAGTCACCGGCATAAGTCTCATCATCAGGCATTAAATACCTGCACAAACAAGCGCTGTTAAAGGGTGGCCTTTAACAGCGCTTGCACAAACAAGCGCTGTTAAAGGCCCCCCTTTAACAGCGCTTGCACAAACAAGCGCTGTTAAAGGGGGGCCTTTAACAGCGCTTGCCCAAACAAGCGCTGTTAAAGGGGGGCCTTTAACAGCGCTTGCACTAAAGAAGCACTGTTAAAGGCCCCCCTTAACAGCGCTTGCACTAACAAGCGCTGTTAAAGGGGGGCCTTTAACAGCGCTTGCACAAACAAGCGCTGTTAAAGGCCCCCCCCTTTAACAGCGCTTGCACAACAAGCGCTGTTAAAGGGGGGCCTTTAACAGCGCTTGCCCAAACAAGCGCTGTTAAAGGGGGGCCTTTAACAGCGCTTGCACTAAAGAAGCGCTGTTAAAGGCCCCCCTTTAACAGCGCTTGCACTAACAAGCGCTGTTAAAGGCACCCCTTTAACAGCGCTTGCACAAACAAGCGCTGTTAAAGGCCCCCCTTTAACAGCGCTTGCACAAACAAGCGCTGTTAAAGGCCCCCTTTAACAGCGCTTTTAAAGCGCTATTAAAACCAGCCCCCCTATAGCAGCGGCGAGATAGACAGCGCTTGTAAAGCGCTATTAAAGGCCTTATTTAAGCGCTGTTAAAGGTCCATTTTGTAGTAGTGACTGGACCCTTTCCCTCCATTCCCCTCCATAAAAACTCCTGCCTTTATCCCCTCTTCTCAAATAACTCCCTCTTTTTTCTTTGTGTTCGCCGTAGGGTCGATCAAAGAGATGGAAGGCCAAAATACTGCAAAAGCTCTTGCTTCTTGTCTCTCTCTCACAGCTACCCTTGTGCTCCTCTTCAGCCTCCATCTCGAAGGATGGAACGGAGCCAGAATCCTTGCCCAAGGACCAGCCGGCACGGAGTTCATACGAACTTCGTGCGGCAAAACCAGCTATCCGGCCCTCTGCTTCAGCTCGCTCTCCTCCCACGCAAGCGCAATCCAGGCCAGTCCCATGCAGCTTGCTCACACCGCCCTCTCTGTCACCTTGGACGGTGCCCTCTCCTCGTCCGCAGCGATGAAGACGATGTCGAAGAGCGGCCGCATGAGCCATAGAGTGGCGGAGGCGATGAGCGGGTGCATGGGTAACGTTAGAGACTCGGTCGATGAGCTCAAACAGTCGATGGAAACGATGGGGCATCTAGGGGGGAAGGACTTGGGGTTTCAGATCAACAGCATTCAGACATGGGTGAGCGCCGCCCTCACCGACGACAGCATGTGCATGGATGGGTTTTCGGGCAGCGCCATGGACGGCGAAGTAAAGACAGCGGTGAGGGGCCACGTCATGAATGTGGCGCACCTGTCCAGCAACGCATTGGCATTTATCAATGGCCTAGCTGCTACCTATTCTTCTTCTCCTTGAAAAAATTATGAATGTCTATGTTTGAATTTCAAAGGTTTCGTATACGCTCCAGAGTCGGGGTGGCCGCTTTGTAGCAAGCTATGCTTTTGAATATATTGTACCATGCTGATTGCTTTATACCATGGCTTTGTTTCATTAAAAGCTTGAGACACAGGGGGCACATGCCCTCCCATAGCATGAGTGCGCGCCTGCGGGCGGGCACATGCCACGGGCAGTGCATGTGCGTAGGAGCAGCGTGGGTTTGTGATTTGACCCATTTCCGACCCATATTCGGAATACAAACCCGTTAAGGATTAAACGACATGTAAACGATATTTCGGTTATTACGTCTTTGGTGCAATTCTTGGGCGAATTTTTCTAAAAAGTTTGCTGCTACCTGTAGAAAATACAGATGGCATGGCAAACTGAATACTTTGGGTGGATTGTTTGAGAGCTTTTCTCCACAGTTTTCTTCTCTGATTTCTTAGCAAGTTTGGTTATACTAACTTGTAATCCAATATTATTTAAGCATTAGTGATCTCTCTAACTGGACGCACACCAAGTTTATGGTGGAACCAATATAAATCTTGGTTTCAGGTGTGTGTTATTCTTTTGTTTTGCTTTACTTTCATATATATTACTGTGTTGTGGGTTTTGTAAAGAATGTTGTTTGCTTTGTTCATTGGCACAACGATCTAGGAATTCTGCAGGGTGATTGCTTTCTTGATAAGTCTATCAAGAGGGCATATGTGCCCAAGAGAGGTGATCTCAGTCATCCCAACAAGCAGTATCAGAGCAAGGTTCGTGAACAATTCCAAAGTGATGGTGGAGATTTTTTCTACAAAAGGTGATGCAACCGAAAAAGCAATTGGTTCAAGTTCGTATGCAAGTGGTGCATATGCGACGGTTGGAGAAGCATAATACAAAATTGATAAGTTTGATGGCAAGGAAACTTCGAGATTTGACAATACAAGATGAATGCAATCTTTAGGAAACATCATGTTCACAGGGTGGTGTATGACACGAATAATTTACCGGTAGATATCATCTCGAAAAAGGAGAAGATGGAGATGGAGGACTCGGTGATGACAACCATCTAGCTGAGTTTATCAGACGGGATAATTTATCAGGTGTCCGAGGAGACTACGTCCATGTGATTATAGAAAAAGTTCAAGAAGCTGTATTTGAAAAAGTCACTTACCAACATGGTAATCTTGCCAAAGACTTTCTTCATTTTCAAAGTGTGAGACGTGACCTCAGTGAAGGATCACTTGGATACCTTCAATAGATACATGATGTCGATGATGGCCATTGGATTGACTATAGAGGCAGAGCATACATCGATGATTCTGCTCATGTCGTTGCCAGAGCGATATGCGATGTTCGTTAATATTATGTCATATAGCGAGGAGTTGAGAGATCAGATGGCATGAGCTGGTTTGAGTGGATGAGATTCAGACAACCAATGCCTACTTGGTTTTGGAGGGAAGCAATGCAAGAGGTGGCAACAGAAGGGGATCGAGATTGAGGACCAGAGGCACGGCGTGCTATATTTGCAAGAAACATGAACATTGGAAGGGATACTGCCCAGAGAGGAGGAACCGAGACAATAAGGATATGCTAGCATCGTCGTCAGTTACAGTTGTACCGACCAATAAGGTGAGGAGTGAAATGCCCTACTATGTGCTCATAATGTGCTCTTCAGATGTTTCGAATCATGCTTGGGTCATGGATTCAATGGTGTTATGCCTTCATACCTATCAGGGGAATGCTGGTGGATCAGTCTTTATGGGCAACAATGAAGAGTGCAAAGCTGTTGGTGTTGGTTTGGTGAGGATTAGGATGTTTGATGGTGTGGTGCACATACTCAGTAATGTATGGCTTGTTCCAGAGTCAAGGAAGTTGCTGATTTCTTTGGGATCGTTAGATTTCATGGATTGTAAAGTTACGATAGAGAAAGAGGCTCTAAAAATATCGAAGGGTTCGATGGTGGTAATGAGAGGTGAAAAGTTAGGGACTTATATCTATTGAAGGGGACGAAGATCATAGGAGATTCTAATATTAGAGTTGAAAGTTCACTGGAGATTGATTCGACCTGTAGGCTATGGCATCTCAGACTTGGTTGTGGAGAAAAGCTTGGATGAAGCAGACATGGAGCTGAAGTTTTACGATGTTATTTTTATGGCAAGCACACAAAGGTTAGTTTCGGTGAGTGAAGCATGACACAAGAGGGATTCTTGAGTATGTTCACACCGATGTTTGGGATATTGTACCAGTTCACTCTCTAGGTAGAGCTTGTTAATTATTCATATCGTTCATTGATGATTTCTCCAGGAAAATTTGAGTGTATGTGTTGAAGGAAAAGTTGGAGATGTTTGAGAAGTTTAAGGCATGGAAGCCCCTTGTGGAGAGTCAAATGAAGAAGAAGCTGAAAGTGTTGAGATCCAACAATGGTGGCAAGTTTACTTCTACTAAGTTCTAGGAATTCTGTTAAGAGCAGTTTGTAAAGAGGCACGTCACTACACCAGAAGATTTGCAGTCAAATGGAGTTAACGATAGGATATATAGGACACTTCTAGAGAAGGTGATGTGTCTTATATTTACATCAGGTTTTTTGAATGGATTTTGGGCCGAAGCTATATCGACCGTAGCTTATTTGGCGAACCAAATTTCATCTTTAGCTATCGAGGGAAAATTTTAGGGAGGGTTTGGACAGGGAAGCCAGTGAATCTAAATCATATTTAGGTATTTAGATGTCCAGTTTATGTTCACGAGAAAGGTGACAAGATCGATGCTAAGGAAAGAAAGTGTGTCATGTTAGGATACATGGATGGTGTCGATGGTTATAGACTTTGGAGTCCAGATACAAAGAAGATCTTGGTTGGTCGAATGGTGACATTTAATGAGTCGACATTGCTGCAAAGAAAGGCTACATGAAGTATTGTTAATGCCAAAATCAACCAAGACAGTTGTCAAGCTGACGTAGACTCAAAGCGCTGAGTTGGAGCCTTGTCAGCAGCTGAAGTGGGACCCTTGGTTGGAGGAACCAGGGTCAGATGATGGTAGTTAGGAGTGATAGACCTTCGATTGACCTACGAGCGACCGTTGCGTTGATCATTTGGGGTTGAATCACCCAACATCGACCTTCGATGTTGGATGGCGATCGTTGATCTGCACCACATGGAGTCGTTAGGGGGGTCGGATCTGGGTTCTGACCCAAATCCCCTCCGATGCTTAAGTTAGTAGGGAACTTAAGGAAGAGAGGGAGCTCGGTGTAGTTGAGATCGACCCACGGAGGTTCCTCTCTAGACTAATGCTGCAGGCTCGAATATAGGAATGGTAAATTGAGAAGATAGAGTTCTATGTCTTAGATCTCGTACCTTGAAAATGGAACCCATTTACCTTCGTTTGTCGGCCTATTTATAGGTAGCCCCTTCTTGATGATGTGTAACCGTCCCTCATCAATTGGGGCACGATCTTTTCTAGGATTCGTGTTAATGACTGTCCATTTACTCGGCCCCATTAACTCTCCCTTGAATGTCGGTGCTAGCCCAACGGTCAAATGACCCGTTCGTCTGACCCAGCCGTAGCCCGCTTAGAGCACGGGGGTAATGGGTCATGGATGCTAAATGGGTCGGGTATGCGGATACCCAAATTGGGTTCGTACCCGTGCACTAACAATGTCCCCCATCATTCACGCCTTCGGAGTCGCTCTGATTAGGACCGAAAGATGAGTAATCTCCTTAAATGCGCATAGATTTCAAAACATTTGATTTGATATGTGCCGCCAAAACCCTTTTGCCTTTGGAGCGATCTCCGACGTTTCTTGTGGCTGGCTTTGGACACATGGTGTGCATCAGATGTCAGCCAGTTGGGTTTCTTAACATATAAGAGAAATTTCGAAGAAAAAGGTTGAGAGTTAGCTGGCTTCATCTTCTTCTTTGTTTCGCCTGCTTTCTTCCATCGTCGCTTCTCTCGGAGATCGCCTGTTCTTTCACATGGTATCTCCTCTCTTCGATCCTTATTTTCTTGTAGGTTTGTCAGGCATGTTTGCTCCAGTAGTGTTCAAGGTGTAGACCCCGGAGGAGTTAGCTGAGCGCCTCCGCCCCCCTCGATGCGTGGAAGTTCCTGGGAAGGGGAAAGGAATTTGGGTTGAGCCTGACCTTCCCATTCGTCGATGGGATCGGGAGGCGAATGTCCCTAGAGTCATCTTAGACATGGCCCCTATATTCTCCCTCGATCTGACTGCCGAGGTCTGGCGAGGTTGTTTTTGTGACCCCTTTAGGATTAAGGTGCATAGTTCGGATGAGAGAGTGTGCTTCCCATGAACGAAATAGGTTGGGATGTATCTCAAATCTTTTCACTTAGGACTCTGATCCCCACTTCACCCCTTCATTATTGAAGTTTTGTGCTTCTCGGAGCTTTCTATCTGTAGACTCAATACGTTCGTATTTTGTACACCATCATTTATTAGAGAAATCACGGTATTTGAGCACAAAATAGCAATTAACAGAGTATTTCTGTACTTTTTATATTTTTCATGGCTTGGTCTCGATCTCACGATTCCAACGACTATTTATTTGTATTTTTATGAGACTTGAGCTAATTACTGTGTATTTTTGAATGTAGAATACTAATTAAATAGAGGAATACGCACGAAATACGGGAAAATACGTATCCGTATACGTTCCTCCGACCTTCGCATGACACGTGGCAATCATCCGTCATCTCCCGCTGCATCGGACGACGATCAGCAGCAGACGACGCGGCAATTTGATGACCGCACGATCAGCGATCAATGGTTCACGACACAGGTCTATCAAGCGGAGACGCGGCCCACTTCGAGCCATTGGATTACGATCCAACGGTCACCAGAGATTTCAAACGACAGCTGAATTAAGGAAATAAGCGGGCGACATGGCTCGATCTGAGCCGTCGCCCGCGAATCCAACGGTGCAGATTGCTCCCGCCTGAGGCGAAAACGAGAGGCAACGTGGCCTCGTGTAGACCGTTGATCCTTCATCCAACGGTCGTCGACGTCCCCGACGCGAACTCGGAGATGTTAGCGGGCGCAGATCCGATATGAGATGGCCACGTGGCGTGCTCTGGGTTAATCCCGCACGATCGGACGGTTATAAATTGCGGCGGCTTGCAGATGCGGGTTTGAAGTGATTTAGAGCGGGGTTTTGAACCCATTAACACATTAAACCCGCAATGCCTAGTATTTAAGGTATTCTAGGGTTTTTGCTCCGTATTCATGGTGTATTTGGGCGATTTTGGAGCCGATTTTTGCAGAGATTTCCCGAGAATACAGAGAGCAACATGGGTTATTTTTCAGAGGCTTTTAGGAGGAAGAAGAAGGGTTTTCTTAGGCAAATAGTTAGCGAATTTGGTGATATTCCTTGAACTCTATTGTGTATTTTGAATTCTAATTAATCTTATTGCTTAGAACCATGCTTAATTTGATGAAATTGCTGCTTATTTTCAGTATGAGTAGCTAAATTCTCATTGTGCATGGTATGGTGTAGTTAGGGGATATGATTTGTATTTGTTTGGTTGAATTGTCACGCTAAAATTGTTAACGTTGATAAAGTTGTAATCTTTATTTTAAAATCATCTTTTTCATCTTCCAAAAGAACGTGATTGAGTTGATGATCGCCCCACAAGGGTGAGTTTTGATCTCTCCAAAAGGGAGTTTCATATCTATTTTTAAAAGATTATAACTTTAGCAACGATCGTATTCAATATTGTGCTTTAATCCCCACAAGGGTATTTTCCGGTGAATTGCTCTCAAAAAGAGAATTCGTTGAGTTATATTTAATCAACCAAATTAATACGAATCATGGATCCTAATGAACCCATACCATGTGCATACTTCTCATATATATTTTTATACACGACACTTTATTTGTTCGTATTGTTCACGTATTAAAAACCACGTCCAAACCCATCAAAATCATCGTCATCAAAAGTGGTTAGTTTCTTTACTTTGGATTTCTATTTGATTTGAGCTTTGTGGTTGCAACAGATTTTCTCCCGAGGATTCGACATCTGGACTCCCAGATTATATTACTTGTATGGACTCTTTCGCTTGAGAGAAGCACATTTTTGGGCTGAGCATCTATCTGTAGACTCGCTCCTTACGCTTTCCCTCCCTTAGTCGGCTTCATCGAGTTGTGTGAGCTTTATGGAGTCTGTCCGACCCTCAAGTTGTTCAGGTACTTCTTTAGGATAATAACTGACCCTCGTTGAGTGTGGTACCATATCGTCCCTTGCCCAGGTACGAGGCTCATTTATGACCTCCCAGTTTTCGACCCTGGATGGACGGATACCTTCGTGTTCGTCGTTCTACCCGACCTGGGACCGTTGCTCAATGGTTGGAGCTCTCCGAACACTGAGCTTGCGAGTGAGTCTCGTCTGTCTTTGAAGCAAGTCAGAGCCAGGTTGTCGTCGACTGAGGCCGAGGTAGTGAAGACTCTGTTGAGTCGACAGGGACATGATAGGTCGATTCATTATTTGCTGGATGACCGTACGATAAAGATCATTCTATGGAGCCCGGGTAAGGTATCTCAATCTATATCTTTACCTCTGCCACTCTCGGTAATTATCTTCGTTGTTTGCAGACACGACCAACGGCAGCCAACTCAGCAGCGAGTCCAGTTTGGTCCGAGTTTGGAGGGAGCAACAGAAGAAGAAGAGGACGGTCGAGAGGTCGGGTGGTCGAACCGATCAATCGAGTGCTCTTGTCGAGGGTTCGGGCTCTCGGTCCCCCATCCATGTCCACTAGAGCTCCTCCTCCGAAGGGGGAGAAACCAGGCAGGCATCCAGGCCTTCTTCTTGAGCCTCTTTGAGGGAGGCCTCTAGCCAAGCTCCCACACAGCCCCCCATTCCCCTGGCTTCCGTCGTGGTTGCAGCGGCATCTGAAATGGTCGATGTTGACTCTGTCGACGTCATCGAGCCGACTGGGGGAGTCGGTCAGAAGAGGGAGATGCCCCCAGCAAGGAGGAGGGGTCTCCGAAGAGGAGACGAGTGGATGAGGAGAATCCCATGGGGAAAGGCAAGGGGGCCGCTCCTCTCGAGATTCTCAAGGCAGTGAAGACCCCTTCAATGTCCTAAGGGCCCACGCTGACCCTCCTGGATCAGTGGACGTGGGGTGACATCGTGTCGCCCGCTCCGTTGGTCGGACCGATCCCTAGTTGATTGAACGTTACTGCTCAACCGTCTTTCGATTCGATCCTCGGAGCCAGCCCCAGGCGAGTTCCATCTCCCCCCTTCGACATTGGTAAGGAGGAGTCGGCCTTGAGGGACTTCGAAACGACCACCCGGGTGGTGGAGAACTCGATCCTCCCTAAGGATCTGGAGTTTCTGTAGAGGTTGGATCTCGAGAGGGTGGCCAACTTCTTTGTGGGGAGCGGCTACCAGGTATGTCCCCTGAGCTTTTGCTTCTTGGCGTCCAAGTTGGTTGGTGTTTATTGACTAACCTTCACTTTGTTTGCAGATGTCCGTTCTCGGGGCAGTGCTGCACCGCCAGGTTGTTGACTTGATTGACGGAGGTCAGCTGGTTGTCAGACGTGGAGCGTAAAGCGCTCAACTTTGGGGCCCAGGCAAAGGAGGCGGAGGAGGCATTGGGAAAGACCCTCGCTGACAAGGCGGCAGTCGAGTGGGAGGCAACGGAAGCTAAGAACAACCTTTTGTCACTATCGGCCCTCCACCAGTCTACCGAGCTCCAGTGGTGGACGGAGAGGACCCATCTCGAAGAGGAGCTTGATGCCTTCAAGAAGGAGATGATCGAGCTTCGGGCCAAAGTCTATGACTTTGAGAGGGGGGTGGAGGCTAACCAGGTGGAGAAAGCCGAGCTTCAAGCCAAAGTTGCAGGGCTCGAGGAGGCTACCGCGAAGGAGAAGACTGAGCTCACTGCTAAGCGCACGAAGATGATGGAGGCTTTCACCAATGTTTTGGTGTCAGGAAGCGCTCCTCCTCCCTCTTAGGTCTTAGGCAGTCCTTTTGTATCTGCAAATTTTGTAATCTCTTTGATTTGAATTAATGAAGAAAATATTTTTGCGACTTTCTTTCTTTATTTGTATTCCCTTCTTATCTGAATATCTGTGTGTGTATGGCCCCTTAACGACCTAACTTAAGAAATCATAGAAATCTTTAGGCAAGTTATGTTGGGGATATGTTAGGTGTATTCATTTAATGAATATAACCTTTTAAACCACGAATAACACTTCTTAGGGTAGAGAGGGGCGGACCTCTTCGGGCGTATGCGCCTACGAGGGTTGTTCGATGATGAGAGGCGAGGCCACTTCGACTTATGGCCAACGAGGGTCGTTCGATGGCGAGGGATGAAGCCCCTTCGACTTATGAACGACGAGGGTCGTTCGATGGTGAGGGACGAGGCCCTTTCGACTTACAGATGACGAGGGACGTTCGATGGTGAGGGGCGAGGCCCCTTCGACTTACGACTGGCAAGGGTCGTTCGGTGGCGAGGGGTGGGGCCCCTTCGACTTACGATCGACGAGTGTCGTTCGGTGGCAAGGGGCGATGCCCCTTCGACTTACGGCCGACGAGGGTCATTTGACTGATGCCAAAGAACGATCTACTTTGCATTAATAATGAACACGCATAGGATAAAAAATGAACGGTTATTTTACCCCTTTAGTACAATCATTGATAATACATTCGTAGATGTTTTGCGTTCCAAGGATGAGGAAGCTCCCTATCATCCAAAGTGCGAGTTGATAAGTGGCAGGACCGAGTACATCGATCACTGTGTATAGTCCTTTCTATTTTGCAGCGAGCTTTCTAAGTTTGAGGATATCGGAAGTGAAAGCAGCCTTACGCAGCACCAAGTCGTCCATGCAGAAGCTGCGTTCACGGACTTTTGAGTTGAAGTAATGGGCCATGCGCCTCTTTTGTTCAATGAGGGTCGCTAAAGCTCGTTCGTGGACCTCATCCACTAATTATAGGTTGAGCTTGAGGCCTTCTAAATTTCTTTTTTCGTCATAGTATTGGAGACGAAGCGGTCACCCATTGACCTCCACTGGGACGATGGCTTCACACTCGTAAGCCATCATGAATGGAGTTTCGTCTGTAGAGGTTTTATGGGTCATTCTATACGACCAAAATATTTCGAGGATCTCGTCCGGCCAAGTTCCTTCGAGACCGGTAATTCTCTTTTATAGGGGTCCGAGGATGCTTTTGTTGGCTGACTCTACCAAGCCGTTCGATTGGGGATGAGCGACGGATGCGAAGTGTAGCTTGATCTTCAGCTCTGCGTAGAAGTCTCTGAAGCCGGTGTTGTCGAATTGTGTCCTGTTGTCCGTTACTATGGATTAGGGGATGCCAAAACGACAGACGACGGACTTCCAGACAAAGCTCTGAGCCTCCTTGCAGGTGATTCAGGATAGAGGCTCCACTTCGATCCATTTAGTGAAATAGTCAATCACCATTATCAGGTATCTTCGTTGCTCACTCGCTGACTTGAATGGTCCAAGGAGGTCCAGACCCCATTTGGCGAAGGGAACTGGGCTGACGATGAGGATCCGATAGTCGGTGGAGCCGAGCTAATCTTTGAGAACTTTTGGCAGGTTGAGCACCATCGCACGTATTCAACGGCATCTTTGGACATCGTTGGCCAAAAATACCCTTGTCTCACGGCCTTCAAGGCTATGGACTTCTCTCTGTAATGGTTCCTGCAGTCGCCCTCGTGGATCTCCTGGATCACATAGTACGCTTCTTGCAGGGCTAAGAATTTAAGATAGGGGAAGATGTCATACCTGGTCCATCGTCTTTTGTACAGTGAACCATCTAGCAGGACGAATTGGTAGGCCTTCCGCTCTAGCTTTCGTGCCTCCACTATGTCGGTCGGCTTTTCCCCGGTGTTGAGGTAGCGGACGATCGGATCCATCCATATAATCTCTTGATCAAGGTTCAGCAGCTCTTGTGCCATCTCGCTGGGAAGGGGTAGACGTTGTACATACACGGTCCGACCGAGTCCCGCGGGGGAGGACGATGCAAGCTTTGACAAGGCGTCGGCCTGATGATTCTTCAACCTTGGCACGTGATGAATTTCGACGCGTGCGAATGTGGCGAGCTCTGCTTTAGCAACTTGCATGTAGCTTTGCATTGAGTCGTCGTGGGCCTCGAAGGTCCCATTCAATTGATGGACGACAAGGCTGGAGTCGCTGAGTAGTTGGACCACTCTCGCCCCCAGGGCCCGAGCCAGTCGGAGTCCATTGATGGCCGCTTCATATTCAACACCATTATTAGTGGTTTGGAAATTGAAATAGAGGGCGTATTCAAATATTTTGCCTACGGACGTTTGTACGATTATTCCGGCCCCATTTCCGGCTTGTGCGGCCGAACCGTCGACTTGAAAGATCTAGGTCCCATCATCTTCACTTACGTCTTTTGTTCCACTTCGTGGGTCAACGCTTGTTGAGGACGAGGGGGCAGCCTCAGGGAGTGAGCCAGTTGCATAAACCTCCTCTTGGGGGCCGTCGTTGTAGGTGAGTTTGACGATAAAGTCGGCGAGAGCTTGTCCTTTGATGGTGGTCTTCGACTTGAACTGAATGTCGAACTCGCTTAGTTCAACCCCCCATTTCGTCATTCTCCCCGAACGATCGAGCCTCTTCAGGGTTTGTTCTAGGGGAGTGTCGGTGAGGACCAAGATGGTGTGCACTTGGAAATATGGTCGCAGCCTCCTTGCGGATTGGACCAACGCGAACGCCATATTTTCGATCCTCGTGTAGTTGATCTCTGCACCTCGGAGAACCTGACTGACATAGTAGATGGGTCGTTGTACTCCTGCATCTTTGATTTGGGTTCAATATTACATATTTAACCCCCCATTTAGCCCTATTTTGTGCTCATGTGATGCTACATTGTTCTCTAATTCATACGTATTTTGTACACAATTATTTATTAGAGAAAACACTTAATTTGAGCACAAAACAGCAATTAACGGAGTATTTCTGCACATTTTATATTTTTCCTAGCACCGTCTCGATCTCACGATTCCAACGACTATTTATTTGTATTTTTCTGAGATCTGTGCTAATTACTGTGATTTATTGAATGCAGAATACCATTTTAATGAAGAAATACGCTCAAAATACGCGAAATACGGCCGCCGACCAATCAGAAGCTGCCACGTGGCGTGATCTCAGCCTCTCCCAACCAATCGCATGGTGCAAAATAATCTTCGCGCAAAAATTCTCAGCCGTTGGATTTTAATCCAACGGGTCACATCCTCGACAGCCCAACGCAGCGGAGACGCGGGAATTTTTGGGACACGCGGCGTGATCCTGGAAGCGCACCGACCGAATCAACGGCCCAGAGAAGCGGACGAAAGCACGACGACGTGGCCGCTTCAGATCCGCGAGATTCCGATCCAACGGACGACGTTCGCCCCGACGTTTTGAAACGCAGCGGCGAGAAGCAGCTTACGTGGAGCAATCCGAGCCACCCATCGATGATCCGACGGCCAAGAACAGCTCCGCAAGTCGAAAGCGGGATGCATCAGCTTTGCGCGACGTGGCGGCATTTGGAGCGTCCGATCCTAATCGAACGGCGGAGATTAAGCTCCGATCTGAATTCGTATTGCTCGAAGCGGATTCGGGCTTTGCACAAATTTTAAAGTCCACTCGTCAGCTCCACAAGCAATCCCGCCTGGATGGACGGCTGAGAAATGCCCCGCTTTAGATCTACGGTTAGGATGATTTCGGGTGCGAATTTGGTGCGGGTTTGAACCCGTTAAGCCCAATAAACCCGAAATCTTATTATTTAAGCGTATTCTAGGGTTTTTGGGCGTATTATTGGCGTATTGGAGCACTTAGGAGCCGTATTTTCTTCTGCAAAAATTCTGTAAAATTCCAGAGCCTATTTTATTATTTCCAGAGAGTTTTGAAGCCTTTTCAAGGAGAATTGGTGATATTTTCTTCAACTCTAGCTCGTATTTGGGTGTTTTAGCTTGTATTTTGCCCTTAAACTTCCGTATTTTGCTAATAAACTTATGAATTCTGATCTGAAATTTGTGTATTTCTGCACCATGAGTAGCTAAATATTTTATGTGCATGGTATGGAGTAATTAGGTGATGTGAATCGTATTCATTGGTTGTATTAATGCGCTTAATCGCTATATTTGCTAAAGTTTAATCGTCGCTCTTAAATCTACTTTTTCATATTCCAAAAGAATTGATCAAGTCGATGATCACCCCACAAGGGTGAGATTTGATCTCTCCAAAAGAGAGTTTCATACTTCATATGTACGTTTACAACTTTAGCGATATACTATTAGAATTGATGCGTTAACTCCCAAAAGGACATCTTCCGACGATTCGCTCCCAAAAGGAGGTTTCGTTGCGTTATACTTGATCAACCAAAGCTTACAATTCGCTGATCCTAATGAACCCATGCCATGTACATGCCTTTTATATCTATTTTTCACAAACTAGAGTTCGTTGTTTGCATTGATCGCACGTAACAATCCCATCACCACACACTTTTCATACCACCTTCACCATCACTATTAAAGTGCTTAGATTTTATTCGTAGTTACTCTATTTGATTTGGACTTGTGGTTTCAACAGATTCTCCCGAGGATTCGACATCTGGACTCCCAGATTTTACTACTTGAACGGACTCTTGCGCTTGAGAGAAGCACCTTTCGGAGCCCACCAAGTTTTTGGCGCCGTTGCCGGGGAGAACGGTTTGTTACTACGGTTTATCTCATTCAGAGGACCTTCAGTGAGATCCTTCCACTTTATTGTATATAAACTCTTGTTTGCTTTTTTATAAAAAAAATATTTGTGCTAGTTTATGTGACATAGGACTCCTAGGACACATAGGTTGACTCGACGTTTTGATATGGCTAATAATAATATGGATGAAAATTTTAGCAACAATAACGAGAATAATGTGCAACCTGGAGTGCCTAGGACTTTAAAAGATTTACTTCGACCCACTAGGACTAGCACTGCTTCATGCTTTGTTCTACCTGCCGATGCAAATTCTTTCAATTTTAAACCTGGGGTGATCCAACTCTTACCCACCTTCCATGGGTTAGACAAGGAAAATCCATATCTTCATATTAAAGGATTTGAGGAGGTTTGCTTGACATGCTTTGATGGGAAAACTAGCGAGGACACGATATATCTTAAACTGTTCCCATTTTCACTAAAAGACAAAGCTAAAAATTGGTTGAATGCATTGCCATCACGCTCTATTACTACATGGATTGATTTGCAGGCTGAATTTCTAAAGAAGTTTTTTCCTATTCACAGGACACAGGGACTGAAGCGGCAGATTATGAACTTTGCCCAGAAAAGCGAAGAAACATTTTACCAGGCATTTGAAAGGTTCAATGAGTTGCTGCTCGCATGTTCGCACAATGGCTTCGACAAAAGCAGGATTATTGGCTTCTTCTACGATGGACTGCAGCCGCAGATGAAGCAATTTGTAGAGATGATGTGCAATGGAGGATTCTTTGATAAAGAGCCAGACGAAGCTTGGACGTACCTGGAGGAGATAGCAGAAAATGTGCAGACATGGGACACTACTTCAGACTACGAGAGAGGAGGCCATTCTGCACCATCCCAGCCTACGCGAGGAGTGGTTTATAATTTGAAGCAAGAGGATGCGTTGGAGGCAAAGATGGAGGCCATGATCTCAAACAAGCTTCATGCAATGAATTTGAAAGAGGCCAAGGCAGTCGAGATAGAGCAGATTTGCGCACTTTGCGACGTTGGTGGCCACGACACTAGTGCTTGTCCTACACTTCCAGCTTTGAAGAGCATGCTAGGAAATCCTACTGGGGTGAATCAAGTTTCTTCGAACTACCAGAACTTCAATTCCAACAAGGGGTGGCGCAACAATCCAAACTTGAACTGGGGCCCCAATCAGCAGACTCAGCAGCAGCAGGCTCCCCCTCAGTTCCGACAACCTCAATACAACAACAACACCTATCAAGGTGGGAACCAGAGGAGGGACCATGAGCCAGTGCAACAATAGCAGATGCAACCATTTGGCGATGCGCTTCAGCAGCTTATCCAATTGCAACAAGCTCAGATGCAGCAGCAGCAGGCTCAATTTCAGGCTCAGCAGACTCAGAATCAGTAGATGAGCGAGAGCTTGGCGAGGCTTACAACGACATTAGAAAAAGGTAAGCTTCCATCTCAGTCAATTCCAAATCCTAATATGGGCTCATCTTCTTCTGCAGGAAATAATATGAAGCCTTGCCAAGCGGTGTCCACTTTGAGGAGTGAAAAAGAGATCCAAAAGCCTGATCCACCGAGCAGACAAGCTGAGCAGGAAGAGGGAATTCAGATCCAAGAAGAGGGAATTAAAGAACAAGAGGAGGTGCAGGAAGAGAGCACGGATGTGGGTGTGAGCAAAAGCGTCATTAAAGAGAAGGAACCCGCAGCATATGTACCTGCAGCACCCTACCCTCATCGGCCACTTCAGAAAAGCAAAGATAAGTATCAAACTGAGATTCGTGAAATTTTTCAGAAGTGCCAGATCAATATTCCATTGCTTGATGCTATTAATCAAATACCCGCCTATGCTAAATTTCTGAAAGATTTGTGCACTGTTAAAAGAAAGTTAAATGTGAAAAAGAAAGCATTCTTGACTGAACAGGTTAGCTCTATTGTGCAACAAAATACACCACCTAAATTTAGAGACCCTGGATCACCCACCATCACTTGCACCATTGGCACTAAAAAGATTGGAAATGCTTTATTGGATTTAGGTTCTAGTGTCAATATATTGCCATATCCTATTTTTGTGCAGCTTGGGTTAGGACAGCTAAAGCCTACATCTGTTATATTGCAACTAGCTGATAGATCTATTAAAGTTCCAAAGGGATGCACTGAGGATGTCCTCGTTCAGGTGGACAAATTTTACTACCCCGCGGACTTTATAGTTCTAGACATCCAGGGACCCCAAACTGCCAATGCTACTCCTATCATCCTAGGTAGACCATTCCTAGCGACATGCAATGCTTTAATAAATTGTAGGGATGGTCAACTGAAAATTACTTTTGGCAACATGACTTTGGACTTGAATATTTTTAATACTTGCAAGTTGCCACATGTGGATGATGAGATTGAGAAGGTGCATATGATTGATTCGTTGGTGGATGATTACATTTGTTCTGAATTTTGTGATGATGCTTCTATTGTTGAGACTTTTATTGGTGATTTTGATGACATATCTTTTGTGCAGGAGAACGTGAAGGAGCTTAATGCGGTATGGGAGCCTAGGTTCGAGGCTTTGTCACCTAATGCATCAATTCAAATTTCATCTGAGGTGGAGGATCCAAAGCCAGAGTTGAAGCCACTTCCTGATTATCTTAAGTATGCTTTTCTTGGAGATGAAAACAGCTTCCCTGTGGTAATATCTTCTAAACTTTCTTTAGAGCAGGAAAGCTCTTTACTTGATGTGCTGAGGAAACATAGAGGTGCTATTGGTTGGTCCATTGCTGACATAAAAGGTATAAGCCCTATTGTATGCATGCATCACATTTATTTAGAGGATGACGCCAAACCCACTAGAGAAATGCAACGTAGGTTAAATCCAACATTAAAAGAAGTGGTGAAAGGCGAGGTTTTAAAATTATTGGATGCAGTCATTATTTATCCTATTTCTGACAGCAAGTGGGTTAGCCCTACACAGGTTGTTCCTAAAAAGTCTGGCCTCACCGTGGTTAAAAATGAGAATAATGAGCTTATCCCAGTTAGAGCCACCACAGGTTGGAGGATGTGCATAGACTATAGGAAGTTGAACTCCCGAACTAGAAAAGATCATTTCCCCCTTCCATTTCTTGACCAAATTTTAGAGAGGGTAGCTGGACATGAGTACTATTGCTTTCTAGACGGTTATTCAGGTTATTACCAGATTGAGATTGCACCTGAGGACCAGGAAAAGACCACTTTTACCTGTCCCTTTGGTACTTTTGCATTTAAAAGAATGCCGTTTGGTTTATGTAATGCTCCAGCTACTTTTCAGCGATGCATGCTCAGTATTTTTGATGATATGGTTGAGAAAATCGTTGAGGTATTTATGGATGATTTTTCAGTATATGGTAGCTCTTTTCATGATTGTTTAGCTAACTTGGATCTTGTTTTTGACAGGTGCATTGAAAAGAACCTCCTATTGAATTGGGAGAAGTGTCATTTTATGACCACAGAGGGACTTGTCCTAGGTCACCTGGTTTCTAAAGATGGTATACAGGTAGACAGAGCCAAGGTAGCAGTAATTGAGAAGCTACCAAGTCCTAAATGCGTGAAGGACATCAGATCATTTTTGGGACATGCAGGATTCTATAGGCGATTCATCAAAGATTTTAGCGCAATATCTCGCCCTCTTTGCAACTTACTTACTTTAAATGTGGACTTTATTTGGACACGTGAGTGCCAACTTTCTTTTGAAACTTTAAAGAAGTTGCTGATTTCTGCTCCCATTTTGCAGGTGCCAGACTGGTCCCTACCATTTAAAATAATGTGTGACGCAAGCAATTACGCAGTTGGTGCAGTCCTAGGCCAAAGAAAAGACAAAGTTCCAGTAGTGATTTACTACGCCATCAAGACTCTAAATGATGCTCAGAGGAATTATACGACCACAGAGAAGGAGTTGCTGGCTGTAGTATTCGCGTTGGAAAAATTCAGGAGTTATATTCTGGGATCACCAATTTTGATATATACTGATCACTCTGCTTTAAAATATTTATTGTCTAAAAAGATGCTAAGCCTCGATTGATACGATGGATTTTATTGTTGCAGGAGTTCAATGTCACAATCAAGGAAAAGAAAGGCGTGGAGAATCTAGTAGCTGATCATTTATCACGATTGACAGTAGGCCTTGATTCAGCAGATGTGCCTTTGAAGGACTCCTTTCCTGACGAGCATCTTTTTAGTGTTTCCACCTCTCCATGGTATGCTGATATCGTTAATTATCTGGTAACTGGTAAGACTCCTGACACTTGGTCTTTTCAAGACTTTAAACGGTTCAAGTACGAGGTAAAATATTTCTTCTTTGATGATCCGTACTTATATAAATATTGTAGTGACCAAATTGTTAGGAGATGCATTCCTGATCATGAAATAACCAGTGTGATACAATTCTGTCATGATGGAGTGTGTGGTGGACACTTTTCAGCGAACAAAACTGTGGCAAAAATCTCGCAATGTGGCTTTTATTGGCCAACTATGTTTAAAGATACATTTCATTATTGCAAGACTTGTGCTACATGCCAACAATTAGGGGGTATTACTAAGCGTAACATGATGCCTTTAAACCCCATTTTGGAAATAGAAATATTTGATTGTTGGGGCATAGACTTCATGTGACCTTTCCCACCTTCATTTGGATATGCTTATATATTGGTCTGTATTGATTATGTTTCTAAATAGGTGGAAGCTATTCCTTGCAGGTCGAACGACACTTCCGTTGTGCTTAAGTTCCTCAAAGAGAACATTTTCTCTAGGTTTGGAGTGCCAAAGGCCTTGATCAGTGATGGAGGGTCTCATTTTTGCAACCGCATGTTCGCTACTTTAATGAAGAGGTTTGGGGTCACACATAAAGTTTCTACTCCGTATCACCCCCAAACCAATGGCCAAGCAGAGTTGGCAAATAGAGAGATTAAAGGAATTCTACAGAAAACGGTGAATCCATCAAGAAAAGATTGGAGTTTGCGCTTACCTGAAGCGTTGTGGGCCTACAGGACGGCATACAAAACAATTTTGGGGATGTCACCTTACCGTCTAGTTTTTGGGAAGTCTTGTCACTTACCTGTTGAGATAGAGCATAGATCTTATTGGGCTATAAAGAAAATGAATTTTGACACTGATGTCTCTTTTTCTTCTCGCAGGTTGCAATTGTTGGAGCTGTAAGAGTTGAGGAGAAATGCGTACGACAACGCTAAAATATCAAAAGAGAGGATGAAATCTGTCCACGACATGATGATCTTGAGGAGGGAGTTCACCCCAGGCCAAAAAGTATTGCTATACAATTCCAGGCTGCACATCTTTCCTGGGAAGCTTCGCTCTAGGTGGTATGGACCTTTCGTCGTCAAAGAAGTTTTCCCACATGGCGCTGTGCTCTTACTAAATGAAAAAGATGGAAGCGAGTTCAAGGTGAATGGCCAGAGATTGAAGCATTTTCACGAGCCTTGGACCAAGGAAGCGAGCACCATGGATCTCACAGACCCACCTTCGGGTGGGAACTAATCAGGTGTGTTCTTTCCATGATTCCCTCTTCCTAACATTGAGGACAATGTCTATTTTTAGTTGGGAGGAGGACATAACTTTTAGGATTTTTATTTTATTTTATTTTTCTTTTTCTTTTAGGATTTTATTTTTTAAGTTCCCTTTTTGCATTGAAAAAAAAATGTGAGTTAAGAAATATCACCAAAGTCTATCTTTACCTAGAAATGACCCCTATGTGATGAAATTTCTCGATATTTATTCACCACCATACACATATGATCTATTTTCCTCCACCACTATTGTTAAATATTTCGATCTCATTTTACATGAATTTGAGTGCTTGTGGTGAATTTCTTTTTACACATCTCAATGGCAAGATTAATCGATGACTTAATGAATCTAAAAATTATGGATTAGCAAGTGGTATGCTTTCATTGGAACACACCAAAGTTCATGCACCAATAATTCATAAATTAACTGGAGCATTGTTCTTTATCTCGTATTCATTGCCATTTGCATGCTTGGTGTGATTTTGGGTAGAAAAACGTACCGCGTCATTTGAAATGATTAGGATACCCATTCTTGTGAAAAATTAAAGAAGAGGAAGTTATCTTGCCAAGTTGTTTATGCACACACAAAAGAAGAAAAAATGAGATGAATGAGGAAGAAAGAATGGATAAATGTGCTATTAAAGAAATAACTTGGTTGGCTCGAGTAGTACAGTCCGAGGGGTCCTTCTTGGCCTAATGCCCTATGGTCATCTGATTTGGGAGCCATTGACCGGAACCTCAATTTTTTGATGGAGCGATCCAAGTTATATACTTTTCCGCGAATGTTGCTTGATGCGCGTTACGCGGAACTATGGAGAAAAGCGAAAGAAAATAGAGAATAAGTGTGCATGATTAGCGAGGTAAGAAAACTTCCAAAGCTTAAAGAAAACACAAGATGTGGTCCCTCTGAATAGAGATTGACGTGTGTATGTCTTGATACCATCCTATTTTTGATGCTTGCTTTGCATGAAACATCTACGCTCCAAGTTAAAATATTTGATTGAACGGTGTGGGCCTTTGATTTTGTATACTATGAGCCATGAAGTAATTGATAGTGAATTTGAGTCTATTTTATAACCATTTGAGATGCTTGACATTCATTTTTGAAAACCCACAAGTACCATCACTTGATGAGCCTGAAATATTGATATTAGTGTTTGGTCATCTCTTTTGTCGTAGTAGTATGATGGTGAGTAATTTGAGATCTGATAAGGTGATCTAGGCGTATTTTTAATCGCTCTTTTTGCTAGATACTAGCAAAACGCTAGTTGGTGGGTGTGATTTGGGTTCAATATTACATATTTAACCCCCCATTTAGCCCTATTTTATGCTCATGTGATGCTACATTGTTCTCTAATTCATACATATTTTGTACACAATTATTTATTAGAGAAAACACTTAATTTGAGCACAAAACAGTAATTAACGGAGTATTTCTGCACATTTTATATTTTTCCTAGCACCGTCTCGATCTCACGATTCCAACGACTATTTATTTGTATTTTTCTGAGATCTGTGCTAATTACTGTGATTTATTGAATGCAGAATACCATTTTAATGAAGAAATACGCTCAAAATACGCGAAATACTGCCGCCGACCAATCAGAAGCTGCCACGTGGCGTGATCTCAGCCTCTCCCAACCAATCGCACGGTGCAAAATAATCTTCGCGCAAAAATTCTCAGCCGTTGGATTTTAATCCAACGGGTCACATCCTCGACAGCCCAACGCAGCGGAGACGCGGGAATTTTTGGGACACGCGGCGTGATCCTGGAAGCGCACCGACCGAATCAACGGCCCAGAGAAGCGGACGAAAGCGCGACGACGTGGCCGCTTCAGATCCGCGAGATTCCGATCCAACGGACGACGTTCGCCCCGACGTTTCGAAACGCAGCGGCGAGAAGCAGCTTACGTGGAGCAATCCGAGCCACCCATCAATGATCCAACGGCCAAGAACAGCTCCGCAAGTCAAAAGCGGGATGCATCAGCTTTGCGCGACGTGGCGGCATTTGGAGCGTCCGATCCTAATCGAACGGCGGAGATTAAGCTCCGATCTGAATTCGTATTGCTCGAAGCGGATTCGGGCTTTGCACAAATTTTAAAGTCCACGCGTCAGCTCCACAAGCAATCCCGCCTAGATGGACGGCTGAGAAATGCCCCGCTTTAGATCTACGGTTAGGATGATTTCGGGTGCGAATTTGGTGCGGGTTTGAACCCGTTAAGCCCAATAAATCCGAAATCTTATTATTTAAGCGTATTCTAGGGTTTTTGGGCGTATTATTGGCGTATTGGAGCACTTAGGAGCCGTATTTTCTTCTGCAAAAATTCTGTAAAATTTCAGAGCCTATTTTATTATTTCCAGAGAGTTTTGAAGCCTTTTCAAGGGGAATTGGTGATATTTTCTTCAACTCTAGCTCGTATTTGGGTGTTTTAACTTGTATTTTGCCCTTAAACTTCCGTATTTTGCTAATAAACTTATGAATTCTGATCTGAAATTTGTGTATTTCTGCACCATGAGTAGCTAAATATTTTATGTGCATGGTATGTAGTAATTAGGTGATGTGAATCGTATTCATTGGTTGTATTAATGCGCTTAATCGCTATATTTGCTAAAGTTTAATCGTCGCTCTTAAATCTACTTTTTCATATTCCAAAAGAATTGATCTAGTCGATGATCACCCCACAAGGGTGAGATTTGATCTCTCCAAAAGAGAGTTTCATACTTCATATGTACGTTTACAACTTTAGCGATATACTATTAGAATTGATGCGTTAACTCCCAAAAGGACATCTTCCGACGATTCGCTCCCAAAAGGAGGTTTCGTTGCGTTATACTTGATCAACCAAAGCTTACGATTTGCTGATCCTAATGAACCCATGCCATGTACATGCCTTTTATATCTATTTTTCACAAACTAGAGTTCATTGTTTGCATTGATCGCACGTAACAATCCCATCACCACACACTTTTCATATCACCTTCACCATCACTATTAAAGTGCTTAGATTTTATTCGTAGTTACTCTATTTGATTTGGACTTGTGGTTTCAACAGATTCTCCCGAGGATTCGACATCTGGACTCCCAGATTTTACTACTTGAACGGACTCTTGCGCTTGAGAGAAGCACCTTTCGGAGCCCACCAATCTTCTTTGATGAGCGCCAAGCTTACGGCCTCATCGGTGGCAGCCAAGTAGATGATGAGCTAGTCATCCTTATCTGGCTTTGTCAGGAGTGGTGGGGTGCGAAGGTACTCCTTTAATTCGAAAAACGCTTTTTTACAGTCGGCATCCCACTCGATGGTTCTCTTGCCACTCGATGCGGAGGCTATCGCCTTCCTCAACACCTTGAAAAAGGGCAAGGACCTTTCGGCTGACTTAGACAGGAATCGTCTCAGGGCTGCTATCCTTCCGTTCAGCCTATGGAGCTCTCTGAGAGTCGATGGTTTCTTCATCGTGATGATGGCAGTGATCTTGTCGGGTTTGGCTTCGATCCCCCGATTTGTCAGCATGAAACCGAGGAATTTTTCCGAACGAACCCCAAATGTACATTTGGCAGGGTTTAGCCGAAGGTTGGATCGCCAGATCTGTGCAAATATCTCACAGAGGTCTGCAATGTGATCCGTTGGATTCTTCGACTTAACCAACATGTCATCGACGTAGACTTCTTGGTTTCATCCTATTTGAGCCTCGAAGACGTCGTTCATCATGCGTTGGTATGTGGCCCCTGCATTTTTCAAACCGAATGGCATTTTGGTGTAGCAGAATATACCTCGTTCAGTGATGAAAGAAGTTTTCTCCTCATCCACTTGTGCCATTTGAATCTGGTTGTATCCTGAGAAGGCATTCATGAAGCTGAGAAGCTCGTAGCCCGAGGCACTGTCGACCAGATGGTCGGTTCGTGGTAGGGGGTAGCTATCTTTAGGGCACATTTTGTTAAGGTCGGTGAAGTCGACACACATTCGTCATTTTCCATTCGCCTTCTTGACCATCACGACATTCAAGAGCCATTCATGGTACTTGACTTTTCGAATGAAGCTAGCTTCCAGAAGTCAATTAACTTCTTCGATCACAGCTTTCATCTTTTTACCTCCCATGTTTCTCTTCTTCTGCTTCATGGGCCGAGAGGTTAGGTCTACCACCAGCTTGTGGGACGCCACCTCAGGGTCGATGTCGGGCATGTCCTTCAGGACCCATGCGAAGATGTCGGCATGTTCTCTTAGGAGAATGATCAACCACTCTTTTAGGTCGCAGGGGAGCAACAACCCAATTGAGACGGTTTTTCCTTCCTCGTCGGAGACTTGATGTTCTCCGTTTCTTCGACTGTGGCAGGCCGCCGATCCTCAACCTGAGGGTCGACTGGATCCATCTGCTTGATCCTCCTCAGGACAGTGGATATCGTGTAGCACGACTGCGCCTGTTTCTGATTCCCTTTTGCTTTTCCGACTCCTTTGGGGGTCTAGAACTTGATCATCTGATGGAAGGTTGAGACCACTGCTTCGATGGTGTTAGTAGCGGTCTCCCGATGATCCCATTGTATGCCGATTTGATCTTCACTACCATAAAACTGGTTAGGTGAGTGATTTATCGAGGATACGTACGGAGGGTCACCGGTAGGGTGATGATGCCAGCTATCGGGGCGGAATGCCCGTGAATCCCACCAGGGGTCCCGTACAAGGTGTCAACTCCACGATATGAATTTTCATCCTCTCCAACGTAGTGAAGAAGAGTATGTCGCACGAGCTCCCGGTGTCGATAAGCAGCCTCTTTACGGCGATATCTTTAATGGTAGCCGTGACGACGGCGACATCATCGTGAGGTAGTTCTACACCTTCCAGATCTTCATCCAAGAATGAGATAGGCGGTGTAGAATCTTTAGGGTGCTTTTGTCCCACGGATACTGTCATTAACCTTCTTGCATAGGAGCTTTGGAGAGAGGTTGATAACTTCAGGTGTGGGGGACCTCCCATTATCATGTTGATGATCCCATCGCAGGGAGATCTTGCGGCAACCTCGGAGGATGTGGTTGGGTGAGTCGACATGGTCGAGCGGTTCGTCGATCGGGATATCGACTCGTTGTTTCCCACAGATGGCCCCAAACTGTGAAGGCCAAAATTGACCAAGACAGTTGTCAAGCTAACGTAGACTCAAAGCGCTGAATTGGAGCCTCGTCAACAGCTAAAGTGGGACCCTTGGTTGGAGGAACCGGGGTCGGATGATGGTAGTTGGGAGTGATACGACCTTCGATTGACCTACGAGCGACCGTTGAGTCGATCGTTCGGGGTTGAAGGGCCCAACGTCGACCTTCGATGTTGAATGACGATCGTTGATCTGCATCACAGGGAATCGTTAGGGGGGTCGGATCTGGGTTCCGACCCAAATCCATTCTGATGCTTAAGTTAGTAGGGAACTTAATGAAGAGAGGGAGCTTGATGTAGCTGAGATCGACCCACGAAGTTTCGTCTCTAGACTAACGATGCAAGCTCGAATATAGGAATGGTAAAGTAAGAAGATAGAGTTCTATGGCTTAGATCTCGTACCTTGAAGATGGAACCCATTTACCTTCGTTTGTCAGCCTATTTATAGGTAGCTCATTCTTGATGATGTGTAACCGTCCCTCATTGATTGAGGCACGATCTTCTCTGGGATTCGTGTTAACGGCTGTCCATTTACTCGGCCCCATTAACTCTCCCTTAATTGTTGGCGCTAGCCCAACGGTCCGACCTAGTCGTAGCCTGCTTAGAGCGCGAGGGGTAATGGATCGTGGATGCTAAACGGGCTGGGTATACGGATACCCAAATTGGGTTCGTACCTATGCACTAACAAGTACCGAAATAGGTGGAGGCAAAGTGGTGCCAAACAAGGTGGATGTACTTATTCCAAATCACAGGATCGACATATATGTTAGTAAAGGAGAGGCGGTTGTTAAGGAGAGTTCACATAAAGTTACTACTATATGCAAGAATGGTAGTGGGAGTTCTAGTCGAGGTGGAAATCCTAGAGCCATTGTGGATGACTCTATTGCTAGAAGAGTGGGGCAATGAACCGTGGAGACCATGGTTCGCTACAATGATTATGTAAATTTGGCTTATGCATTGCATGCACATGGAGATCATACGACAGATATGTTTATGGTGTATGCATTGAGTTTGGTCACAAATGCTGGGTGGTGCTGTGAGAGGAAGGACATTGACATAATAGCACATCCCAAGAAAATTCATGAGAAGGAGAATTCGGCAGTGGACAGGTCAACGGTGAAGTTTGAGCGATGCTTAAACTTATTTTCATCGAAGAAGTGCTAGGGTGCCATGAGGTGGCATAGAGAGACACTACGGATTTTGCTTCAAGTATGGATAAAAGAGATACGACGAATTCAGAGATTCACATCTGGAAAGGGGTTCGTTGGACACTCGGTGAGTGGGTGATGCTTAGTGCAAAGCTCACTAGCTAAGTGCATTGGCATCATGATGAAGTGATTTATTTTTGAAGTGGAGGATATTGAGTTTTAGGTTGGTTTGGGCTTTGTGGTGTGTTTGTATCAAGGTGAAGTGTTGAAAAATATGATACAAAACACCGAAAATATCTCTAGATTAATTTGAGATTAATGAGGATTTTTTGGATTTTTTGTAGCCCAAAACCATGGATTTTAGAAGTCGAGCCCAGTTATTTAATTTGGATTTTTCCATCACAGCTGAAATCCCAGGAGTTCGGCATAGATGAATAGTGCAGGCGTGCAGCCCGCAATAGCATGTGGCCTGTAATGCGCAGGCACGGCCTGCAGTGGGAGCATGCCGTGCATGGTGTGGGCACACTGGGGCAGTGTGTGTTAGCGATCCAATTTGTTTCCAACCAGTATTTGGAATACAGACCCGTTAAAGATTAAATGGTATTTATACGGTGTCTCGGCTAGGTTTTTCAAGCGATTTCTTCAGCGAATTTCTCTTTTTGTTGCTACATGTACAAAATATAGATGGCAAACTGAGGGCTGTGGGTGTGTTGTTTGAGAGCTTTTCTTGATGGTTTTCTTCTCCGATTTCTTAGCAGATTTGGTTATACCCTTAAACCAAATACCATAACTTGTAATCCAAGATTATTTAAGAATTACTGATCTCTCTAATTGAATGTACATCAAGTTTACGGTGTAACCAGTATAAATCTTAGTGGCAGGTGCATGTTATTCTCTTACTTTGTGTTACTTTCATATATATTGCTATGTTGCGGGTTTTATAGAGAACGTTGTTTGCTATGTTCGTTGGCACAAGTATCTTGGAATTCTGCGGGACATTTGTTTTCTTGAAAAGCCCACCAAGAGGGCATACAAGCCCAAGAGAGGTGATCCCAATCATCCCTAACATAACTAACATAATAATCCATACATACCGCGAAGGAACCTGAGCACCGAGACAGTGCATAAAAATTTTTTGGGGACAGAAGACACGTGACTTGTGACAACGGCAAACCGACAATAACGAACCAAATTGAACATACATGGAGCAGATAGAGAACACATGTTATAAACTGACACTGTAACAGGAGGAAACCTCACATGGCAGCCTAAAAGCACACTTCCAACTCTTTGGACACTCAGCCCCTTTTATGTAGATCTCCATGGTCAAAAATATGTATTGCCAAATAACGTTGATACAATCGATTCACTACAAACTATTGGTTGACATTAAGACCGTAAACGAGGTTTCAAACCTTGCTCTACAAATATAGCACATCTCTTAATAGATCTTTCATATAGAATCTTCAATATGGATAGGAGATCAGATAAATATCTCGCTCAAAACTGCACATCACCAACTAAATATGATATCTAAGAAAAATAAGGGACACATGGGACAACACCATACTCTATTTTTTATTTCCTTTTATTTTCATCTTGATAAATGCTAATGCATGCACTGTACAGAGTAAGTTTCAGTTGAGTTTCATTTTCAGCTTCCAGTGGCAAAGAGAACGTCTCAATAACGCAAGTGAACGTACCTCTTTGCAAATATCTAAGCTATCAGACTGAAATAATAATTGATATCTGCAGATATTCTCTCCCAGTATGTACATCGCATTGGGTTACTTGGGTATGCTGGCTAGCTAATGCGTTTGGTTTCATGATACTGAAATCGATGGCCAGATATTTTAAGAGTTTAAGTGTCAAGATTCTGCACCATTTGGTTTGAGTTTTCTTTGACAACTGTCAGAGTTAGTGTTCCAGACACAAATATTGGCCTGTTTTGTTCAAAGAGAGAGAGCAACATGCATCCAACATCCCTCAATATCTTCGTAATTAACCTGATACTACCCTTATTAGATCTGATTTTTTTCCCCATCATGCATATCTATCATCAATACTTGCTTGCCAATTAACTAGGGTGATCAAATCGAAAGCATGCAATGCATCTTTCAACATATCAGTAAGTAGGATAAAGACAGCACCCTCTTGCATTCCAAGTTGTGAAAGCTCCATCCATGATCCCGGTCGATACTCGATACTTCCCCGACCGTGACCAGGCATTTAGTTCTTGATGACAGATTCAGACTCAGGCTGTTTCATAATCATCCCTATGCAAAAGGCAAAATGTGAGGTATCCGATTCAATATATGCTGGCATCAAACGAGCCATATGAACCTCTTTAATTTACACCTTTTCCGCTTGTTAAAGGAAGACGAATGAAAAGAGCCCATGATGAAGACTGGAATGAGCTGAACCTGTTGTGATCAAGGTTTGGTCCCATAGTGGCCAAGTGCTGAAGCACTTTCACAACATGGCAACAATATGAGTAAGAGCTAGCAAATAGCTGTAAATAAAAGGTCCATTTCAGGTCATCTCATGATTTGCTCCATAAATGAAGCTGCCACCAAGCAACTGATGAAATTTAAAGAAAAGGGATAAACGACTGGAGAAATGTAGAAGAGAAACCAGCAAATATTTACATTTCTCTTCATGTGTTTAAATACAATGTATCAAGGGTATAATAGTACTTTACAAGAGGATATGAATCTAGCTTTATTGGTAGGTGCTGAATGCATATTCTATGAGATGCGGTGCATTGTATCGGGACGCCTTCTGATATGAATGGCACTGATTGGTTGGAGATCTCCGAGGGATATGATTGACCTTGCATATTTCTACGAGATGTGGTGTATTATATCGGAACGCCTTCAGATAGGAATGTCATTGATTGCTTGTAGATCTTCAAGGGATATGGTTGACTTGGTCTCATTTCCTTATACGCCCCTGCAAACTGAGCGGTCGAAATGATGAACAGTTTCTCTCGCAATAGCTCGAAGCGATCCGCAGTGAGACTCTTAGTGAAGATGTCAGCCGGGTTGTCCTCGGTAGAGATGTGTTGAACACGAATGTTGTCTGACGTGACATGTTCACGGATGAAGTGGTAGTCGACTGTGAAGTGTTTTGTTCGGGAATGAACGACCGGATTGGAAGAGAGTGAGATAGCCGACTTGTTGTCATACCAAATTAGCGGCTTGTCTTGGAGAGGAATCTGAAGGTCAGAACGGAGAAGTTGTAGCCAGATGATCTCTTTAGCCGAGAGAGAGAGAGAGAGAGAGAACGGTACTCCAATTCTGTCGAGCTGTGTGCAATCGAAGGTTGTTTTTTGCACTCCAAGTCAAAGGGTTCTTTCCGAGGAAGACACAGAATCCCTTGATGGAGCGACGATCTACGAGATCTCCTGCCCAATCAACGTCGGAGAAGGCGATGAGTGACAGAGGACTCGGACGAAGAAGAATGCATTGGGTTGGAATGTGTTGAAGATACCGAAGAATCCGCTTAGCAACTATGAGATGTGAGTCATGTGAAGCATGGATAAACTGACATACTTGATTGACGGCGAATGCAATATCAGGTCGGGTCTGTGTGAGGTATTGAAGAGCACCGACCAAACTGCGGTAGTACGATCCATCGAGCAGTAAAGGATCTGAGGTGTTTGGATTCTGTTTTGAGGAGACTGGAGTTCTGCTCGGCTTGCAACCGGAGAGACCGGCATTCTGAAGGAAATCTTTTGTATATTTGGTCTGATGGACGAAGCAGCCTTGGGAGCTTCGTTGAATTTCCAGTCCCAGGAAGTATGATAGATTGTCGAGATCTTTGAGTGAGAACTCACTGGCAAGCTCGCCAATGAATTGATGTACGAAGTTTGCCGAAGAGCCCGTGATTAGGATGTCGTCGACATACAACAGGATCACGGTTGTTTGGTCGCCAGAGTGTTTGACAAAGAGAGATGAGTCGGCAATGCTCGGGTGAAATCCGTGAAGGCGGAGAAACTGGGAGAAGCGAGCATACCACTGTCGAGGTGCCTGTTTGAGGCCATATAACGCTTTCCGTAGCTTGCAGACATGTTGTGGGAAAGAGGGATCTATGAATCCAATAGGTTACGCCATATAAAGATTTTCATCAATGTTTCCATGTAGAAAAGCATTGGAGACATCAAGTTGTCTGATGGGCCAATCGAAGTGTAGAGCCAGGGTGATCAGGAGGCGGATAGAACCGTGCTTGGCGACTGGGCTGAAGGTCTCGGTGTAGTCAACCCCTTCCTTCTGATGAAAGCCTTTGGCCACGAGCCGAGCTTTATAGCGGGCAACAGATCCATCCGTGTGACGCTTAATCTTGTAGACCCACTTGCATCCGATGATGTTTACTGAGGGAGGAGGAGAGACACGTTCCCAAGTCTCTTGACAGGTTAAAGCGGCATGCTCGTCCTGCATGGCTGTGACCAATTGGGGATGTTTGGACGCCTCCTTGTAGGATATCGGTTCTTCTGAGGTGATTTGGACATGTAGGTTTAATGGTTGACGAGGTTTGAAAGTGCCGACCATGAAACAGGTGGTCATGGGATGAGTCGACAGTGGTGAAGTATCCAATGTGGGTTGAGTAGGTGGAGAAGTGGAGGTTGGAGGTAACGTGGAAGTTAAGTGGGGATGGTAAGAGGTCGGACGAGTGACCGGATTATGGTGTGTCGAGATATGTTGTAGAATGCTTGTAGGAAATGATGGGTCAGGCAAGGTTTGTGTTGGTGAATCAACTGGATCGGTCATACTTTGGGTTGAGCGAGCTGTGGAGTGGCTTGGAGAGGTCGGTAGGTCGTGTTGATGGGTCGGATGGTCGGTAGGTTGGTAGATCAGGGGATCGGTGGGTGTTGGTTGGAGGGATACAGGTGGATGGGTAGGAATAATGGTCGGTGGGATAGAGTTGATCAGTGTAGGCTGTGGCGTTGGACGAGTCTGAGTAGAGAAAGGGAAGATGTTCTCCTCAAACCTGACATGTGGAGTCAGGTACAACCTTTTGGTAGACAGCTCCATGCATTTATACGCCTTCATGTGGTCAGCATAACCAAGAAAGACGCACGGTTGCGACCTTGGTTCAAGCTTGTGTTGTACATAAGGGCGGAGGCAGGGATAACACAGGCAACCAAAGGTGCGCATCCACTTGTAGTCTGGAACCTGATGATAGAGAATCTCGTGAGGAGATTTGTTTCGTTGCGTTGCAGATGGTAGTCTGTTGATCAGATATATATCCGTCTTCGCTGCATCTGGCCAATATTGCTGAGGCATAGAAGCTGTTAGTAGCAAAGCAAGTGTAGTTTCAATTACATGTCGGTGTTTTCTTTCGGCCACACCATTTTGCTCGGGTGTGTAGGGTGCCGAGGTCTGATGTATGATCCCAAGTTGGTGAAACAGGGAGATAAATTGATTGTTACAAAATTCCCCCCATCATCAGATCGAAAAATTTTAATTTTCGTGTTAAACTGCCTTTCAACCATTGTTTGAAAGGTTTGGAAGGCAGCAAACACGTCGGATTTATGATAAAGAGGGTAGAGCCAAACATAGCGAGAGTAGTCATCAATAAAACTGACGTAATACATATAGCCTTTATTAGATTGAACTGGGGCAGGGCCCCATACATCAGAATGAACTAAAGCTAAGGGAGAATCTGCTCTCGATTTTGACAAAGGAAAAGGTAATTTATGACTCTTACTCATTGAGCATTCCGGACATGGTGGCTGAGGAGACAGCTTGAGAGATAACTTGGAAGCGACTTTGGAGACAACAGGAGGAGCAGGATGACCAAGACAGGTGTGCCAAAGAGTGCCCGAGGTGCTTGATGCAGAAAGAGAGATGTGATTGTGATGGATCGGGTAGAGTCCATTCCTACTCGGGCCTTTAAGAAGAGTTTTTCCTGTGGTGGCATCCTGTACAACAAAACCAGAGGATGAGAATTGGATAACGCAGTTATTATCTCGAGTGAATTTATAGACTGAGAGCAGATTTTTAGAGAATTGTGGAGCATGTAAAATGTCAGGAAGACGTATAGTGGAATTTAGAGAAGGGATAGAAGAATAGCCAATGTTGACCACTGTGGCGGTATCACATGTGCCAACAGTAATGTGTTTGTTACCCAAGTATGGTGTCATTGTCTCAAGTTGTGAAGTGGTAGACGCGATGTGATCCGTGGCGCCTGTGTCGAGGATCCATTCACCGTCCGTAGAGCGACCTTGAGGGATTGCATGAGCCTCAGGTTTATGAACATGCTCACCGATCCAAAAGCAATCGAGGGTGTGATGATTCGGCTTCCAGCACACTTAGCAAGGGATAGGTCGGCCAGTCGAGTGGTCGATAGGCACACGTCGTCTCTGTCGTCCGACCTGAGTAGTCGGTGTAAGAGGTTCGGATCGTTGTGGACTACCTCGGGGCTGTATGTTGATGGGGCAACCACCGCGAGAGAAAGGGAAAGAGCCGCGGCCTCCGTTGAATCGCCCATATGTGGTGTGGCCATGGTTGTCCCATCGTCCATAGTTAGAGATGCGTGCAGGGGAGTCGGTTGAGGGAGAAGGAACAGAGGACATGGTAGTAGTTGGTGTGCTAGATGTCGAGAGACGTCGTAGCTGCATGCTGGCCTCCTCGGCAAGGAGACTGCTCCATATCTCCTTAACTGTGTAAGGCTTTCCACGATTTCGGGCCATTACACAGAAGGAGTCGTAAGTAAGAGGAAGACCATGGAGGATCTGGCGGACCATTTGTCACGTGGTGACAGTCTCAGGACCAGTGATTTGTAGCTGGTCATATATCGCTTTTGCCCGATCTAAGTAAGCGGCCATATGCTCCTCGGCCATGATGAGGTTGGTGAGTTTGTCTTGAAGTAGCTCAATATGCCCTTCAGAAAGAAAGGCATATCGGGTTTCCAACTTTGTCCACAGTAGATGTGAAGAGGTGACACCAAGGGCGACGCCAAGAGCAAAAGGAGATAGAGTCGCTGAATGCTCATGTAGAGGTGTTGATCGGTGATCAACCATTTGTGAAAGTCGGGATTGGGAATTAGCGACAGAGGAGTGGTGGTGGTGGATTTTGGATCGGAAATTGTGGGAGATGGAGATGCTGTAGATCCATCGACGTACCCGAGGAAGCCGTGCGCGTTGAGAACGTCGACGACCTGAGAACACCAAAGTGTGTAGTTTGTGGAGTCTAGTCGGGTGGTGATTAGGGCGGGGAATTTTGAGATGAGAAATTTGAGGTTAGGTGAAATCGGCTCCATGGAGAGGATGTTGTGTATGCATACAAGATCTAATTGCCGTTAGGAGAGAGGCTTTGATACCATGATGAAATTTAGAGAAAAGGGATAAACGACCGGAGAAATGTAGAAGAGAAACCAGGAAAGATTTGTATTCCTCTTCATGTGTTTAAACACAATGTATCAAGGGTATAATAGTACTTTACAAGAGAATATGAATCTAGCTTTATTGGTAGGTGCTGAATGCATATATATTTCTATGAGATGCGGTGCATTGTATCGGGACGCCTTCTGATATGAATGGCACTGATTGGTTGGAGATCTCCGAGGGATATGGTTGACCTTGCATATTTCTACGAGATGCGGTGCATTGTATCGGAACGCCTTCAGATAGGAATGTCATTGATTGCTTGGAGATCTTCAAGGGATATGATTGACTTGGTCTCATTTTCTTATAGCAACTAGTTGCATTTGATGCTTCCTAGTGGGCAAGCAAATGCCACAGATATGATATTTATAAACTATCAATTTTGTTACCACCCCAGGATCCCCATCAACTCTTCCTCTACTGCATATTATTTGTCAGACCCATGATTATTCTTTAGATTAATATCCTCGGAAGCGTGGTGAGATGCTACTAATGGCATAATTAACTGACTGTGAAACTGTAAATACTTTCGGAATTATGATCACCAGCAACTTGAGTAGCCAACAATGGTCCTTTATCTTTTCGAAATTTGACGTAGCTAGGTTCAAGTGGGAAAGGTAATAGAGAGATGTAGTGAGAGTTTTTAAGTGTTTTGTTTACCTCTGTATGTTTATTTTCTAGTGAGAAATAGAGCTATTTATATTTCTATCCGATTTTTTAAATGTTTACGTGATCAATGGATCACAACAAGATTTAAAGTTTTTTCATGATCAATGAATCGCAGCCAGTGAATCAGATAAAACTACTGATGACAAAAATAATCCCAAAAACACTTGGCCTGGCATGAGGCAAGGCAACTGATCGATATGTTACTTGCAATATTTATTGCCAAATAAATTTGATACAATTGATTTGCTACGAACTATTGGTTGAAATTAAGACCATAAATGTGGTTTATGACCTTGCTTTCCAATTATAGCGCATCTTCCAATAGATCTTTCAATTCAACTTCACAACATAAACCTATTTGCACTCCATATATAACAATCATATCCGAAAGGGGTAGAACTAGATCTTATAAGTATCATTCTCCTCTCGCCAACAGCATGTGGCCTGCATTGCGCAGGCACGGCCTGCAGTGGGAGCATGCCGTGCATGGTGTGGGCACACTGATGCAGTGTGTGTTAGCGATCCAATTTGTTTCCAACCAGTATTTGGAATATAGACCCGTTAAGGATTAAATGGTATTTTTACGGTTTCTCGGCTAGGTTTTTCAAGCGATTCTTCAGCGAATTTCTCTGTTTGTTGCTACATGTACAAAATATAGATGGCAAACTGAGGGCCATGGGTGTGTTGTTTGAGAGCTTTTCTCGATGGTTTTCTTCTCCGATTTCTTAGCAGATTTGGTTATACCCTTTGTTGGGATTTTGAAGTAGTCCCACATCGGACACATGGGGGGATCCTGGGGGTTTAAAATGTGGCTTGGGAATTCCATTAGTAAGAGGCCTTTTGGGGGAAAGCCCCGTGTTTAAAACCGTGCGGGTGCCGGTGCGGCCCCAGAGCGGACAATATCTTACCAAAGTGGAGCCCAAGCCCAAGGTGTTTAAACCCGAAAAAATAACATGGTATCAGAGCCGGACCCAGGTGTACCAAAGTGTTTGATCCTCTGGTGCCGGCGTATGGGAGTCGGCGTGTTTCCGAGCAGTGCGGAGCTTGGCTTTTCTGAACAGAAGGACGGAGCGCTTCAGATGCCGAACAGAGTGATGCCCACCGTGGCGAGCCCAAGTCGGATCCACAGGGGGATGCCGGCGTATGGGAGTTCGCAATGCTCAGGGCGGAGCGGACTCATGTACCGAGCTACGGGAGAGCTCGGGCACAGCCTGCCGAGACTGATGGAGGAGAGCTCTTAGCTCGGAGGCGGGGCCTCGCGGGTATAGCTCGGAGGCGGAGCTCGACGCAAGCGGAAGTGGCTCGACGCCATCAAGGGGATGGACCTTCCTAGCCACGGGGAGTCAGCCAAATGAAGTACGCTTGGTCAGAGCTCAGTTAAGGGCGACGGATGGATGATCGTTCGAGGGAAGGCTCATGATGTGGTCCTAGTTCGAGGGGAGGATTGTTGGGATTTCGAAATAGTCCCACATCGGCCACATGGGGGGATCCGGGGGGGGGGGTTTAAAATGTGGCTTGGGAATTCCATTAGTAAGAGGCCTTTTGGGGGAAAGCCCCGTATTTAAAATCGTGCGGGTGCCGGTGCGGCCCCAGAGCGGACAGTATCTTACCAAAGTGGAGCCCAAGCCCAAGATGTTTAAAGTGGAGCCCAAGCCAAAGCGGACAATGTCGGCGCTAGCCCAACGGTCGAATGACTCGTTCGTCCGACCTAGTCGTAGCCCGCTTAGAGCACTGGGGGAAATGGGTCGTGGATGCTAAACGGGCCAGGTATGCGGATACCCAAATTGGGTTCGTACCCGCACACTAACAAGTACCGCACCAGATGGATGCAAAGAGGTGCCAAACAAGGTGAATGTACTTATTCCGAATCACAAGATCGACATATATGTTAGTAAAGGAGAGGCGGTTGATAAGGAGAGTTCACATAAAGTTACTATTGCATGCAACAATGGTAGTGGGAGTTCTAGTCGAGGTGGAGATCCTAGAGCTATTGTTGATGACTCTATTGCTAGAAGAGTGGGGCGATGAACTGTGGAGACCACGGTTCGCTACAATGATTATGTAAATTTGGCTTATGCATTGCATGCACATGGAGATCATACGATAGATAGGTTTATGGTGTATGCATTGAGTTTGGTCACAAATGCAAGGTGGTGTTGTGAGAGGAAAGACATTGACAAAATAGCACATCCTAAGAAAATTCATGAGAAGGAGAATTCGGTAGTGGACATGTCAACGGTGAAGTTTGAGCGCTGCTCAAACTTATTTTCGTTGAAGAGGTGCTAGGGTGCCATGAGGTGGCATAGAGAGACACTACAGATTTTTCTTCAAGTATGGATAAAGAGATACGACGAATTCAGATATTCACATCTGGAAAGGGGTTCGTTGGACACTCGGTGAGTGGGTGATGCTTAGTGCAAAGCTCACTAGCTAAGTGCATTGGCCTCATGATGAGGTGATTTATTTTTGAAGTGGAGGATATTGAGTTTTAGGTTGGTTTGGGCTTTGTGGTGTGCTTGTATCAAGGTGAATTGTTGAAAAATATGATACAAAACACCAAAAATATCTCTAGATTAATTTGAGATTAATGAGGATTTTTTGGATTTTTGGAGCCCATAACCATGGATTTCAGAAGTCGAGCCCAGTTATTTAATTCGGATTTTTCCATCACAGCTGAAATCCTAGGAGTTTGGCATAGATGAATAGTGTAGGCGTGCGGCCCGCAGCAGCATGTGGCTTGCGATGCGCAGGCACGGCCCGCAGCGGGATCATGCCGTGCGTGGTGTGGGCACACTGGTGCAGTGTGTGTTAGCGATCCAATTTGTTTCCAACCAGTATTCGGAATACAGACCCGTTAAGGATTAAATGGTATTTATACGGTGTCTCGGTTAGGTTTTTCAAGCGATTCTTCAGCGATTTCTCTGTAAAGTTTGTTGCTACATGTACAAAATACAGAGCGCAAATACCGAGGGCCGTGGGTGTGTTGTTTGAGAGCTTTTCTATATGGTTTTCTTCTCCGAATTCTTAGCAGATTTGGTTATACCCTTAAACCGAGTACCATAACTTGTAATCCAAGATTATTTAAGAATTACTGATCTCTCTAATTGAATGTACATCAAGTTTACGGTGTAACCAGTATAAATCTTAGTGGCAGGTGCATGTTATTCTCTTACTTTGTGTTACTTTCATATATATTGCTATGTTGCGGGTTTTATAGAGAACGTTGTTTGCTATGTTCGTTGGCACAAGTATCTTGGAATTCTGCGGGACATTTGTTTTCTTGAAAAGCCCACCAAGAGGGCATACAAGCCCAAGAGAGGTGATCCCAATCATCCCTAACATAACTAACATAATAATCCATACATACCGCGAAGGAACCTGAGCACCGAGACAGTGCATAAAATTTTTTTGGGGACAGAAGACACGTGACTTGTGACAACGGCAAACCGACAATAACGAACCAAATTGAACATACATGGAGCAGATAGAGAACACATGTTATAAACTGACACTGTAACAGGAGGAAACCTCACATGGCAGCCTAAAAGCACACTTCCAACTCTTTGGACACTCAGCCCCTTTTATGTAGATCTCCATGGTCAAAAATATGTATTGCCAAATAACGTTGATACAATCGATTCACTACAAACTATTGGTTGACATTAAGACCGTAAACGAGGTTTCAAACCTTGCTCTACAAATATAGCACATCTCTTAATAGATCTTTCATATAGAATCTTCAATATGGATAGGAGATCAGATAAATATCTCGCTCAAAACTGCACATCACCAACTAAATATGATATCTAAGAAAAATAAGGGACACATGGGACAACACCATACTCTATTTTTTATTTCCTTTTATTTTCATCTTGATAAATGCTAATGCATGCACTGTACAGAGTAAGTTTCAGTTGAGTTTCATTTTCAGCTTCCAGTGGCAAAGAGAACGTCTCAATAACGCAAGTGAACGTACCTCTTTGCAAATATCTAAGCTATCAGACTGAAATAATAATTGATATCTGCAGATATTCTCTCCCAGTATGTACATCGCATTGGGTTACTTGGGTATGCTGGCTAGCTAATGCGTTTGGTTTCATGATACTGAAATCGATGGCCAGATATTTTAAGAGTTTAAGTGTCAAGATTCTGCACCATTTGGTTTGAGTTTTCTTTGACAACTGTCAGAGTTAGTGTTCCAGACACAAATATTGGCCTGTTTTGTTCAAAGAGAGAGAGCAACATGCATCCAACATCCCTCAATATCTTCGTAATTAACCTGATACTACCCTTATTAGATCTGATTTTTTTCCCCATCATGCATATCTATCATCAATACTTGCTTGCCAATTAACTAGGGTGATCAAATCGAAAGCATGCAATGCATCTTTCAACATATCAGTAAGTAGGATAAAGACAGCACCCTCTTGCATTCCAAGTTGTGAAAGCTCCATCCATGCGCCCGGTCGATACTCGATACTTCCCCGATCGTGACCAGGCGTTAAGTTCTTGATGACAGATTCAGACTCAGGCTGTTTCATAATCATCCCTATGCAAAAGGCAAAATGTGAGGTATCCGATTCAACATATGCTGGCATCAAACGAGCCATATATATGAACCTCTTTAATTAACACCTTTTCCGCTTGTTAAAGGAAGACGTGTGAAAAGAGCCCATGATGAAGACTGGAATGAGCTGAACCTGTTGTGATCAAGGTTTGGTCCCATTGTGGCCATGTGCTGAAGCACTTTCACAACATGGCAACAATATGAGCAAGAGCAAGCAAATGGCTGTAAATAAAAGGTCCATTTCAGGTCATGTCATGATTTGCTCCATAAATGAAGCTGCCACCAAGCAACTAGCTAGTTGCATTTGATGCTTCCTAGTGGGCAAGGAAATGCCACAGATATTTATAAACTATCAATTTTGTTACCACCCCAGGATCCCCATCAACTCTTCCTCTACTGCATATTATTTCTCAGACCCATGATTATTCTTTAGATTAATATCATCGGAAGCGTGGTGAGATGCCACTAATGGCATAATTAACTGACTGTGAAACTGTAAATACTTTCGGAATTATGATCACCAGCAACTTGAGTAGCCAACAATGGTCCTTTATCTTTTCGAAATTTGACGTAGCTAGGTTCAAGTGGGAAAGGGAATAGAGAGATGTAGTGGGAGTATTTTTAAGTGTTTTGTTTACCTATGTATGTTTATTTTCTAGTGAGAAATAGAGCTATTTATATTTCTATTCCATTTTTTTTAAATGTTTACGTGATCAATGGATCACAACGAGATTTAAAGATTTTACATGATCAGTGAATCGCAACCAGTGAATCAGATAAAACTCCTGATGACAAAAATAATCCCTGAAACAATTGGACTGGCCTGAGGCGATATGTTACTTGCAATATTTATTGCCAAATAAATTTATTGAGTAGTGTGTGTGTGTGAGTAAATTGGGGGTGTGTGTAAAGAAAGTGTGAAATCATATAAATAGAAGTGATAGCCTCACTTTGGAGGCTAATCACACTTTCCCCAATTTCTACATGGTATCAGAGCTAAAAACCCTAAAACCCTAAAACCCAAACCCCTAGCCCTCCCACGCGCCGCCGCTGCTTGCCGCCGCCCGCTGCCGCAGCGCGCCGCCGCTGCCGCCAGCCGCTGCTGCTGCGCCTGCCGCGTGCGCCGCTGCTGCGCGCTGCCGCTGCGCCTGCCGCAGCCGCCAGCCGCCGCCGCTGCCGTCAGCTTCCGCCGCTGCCGATAGCCTTCTTCTCATCCCTCAAGTCCTCTTCTAGCCCCACAAACCCCTACCTAGCCACAAAAAGGGAATCCCAAAAAAACCCTAACCCTAGATCTATGGTAGAGCCATGAAAAGGACTCCATAGGTTTACGGTTAGGGTATGACCTAGAAGAGGAGAAGGAGAAGTAGATCTGCGGATCTAAGGAGGGAGAAAGAAGAGATCTGCGGATCTGAAGAGATGGGGGACAACCTTACTTCAGCGGACATGAAGGCCTTCATCGGGGAGATAACGAAGCTACTTGCTTTGAAGGAGTTGGGATCCTCGAGTGGATCGACGCCTTCACGTCCCGTGCAGAAGCTGGAATTGATGCCCAATGATGTGAAATTGGAAGGGACGAAGAATTACCTCAGTTGGTCCAGGAGGGTGCTTCTCATTCTGAGGTCGAAGGGGTTAGAAGGAGTCGTTCTGGGTTCATGCAAGGAACCGCTGGACAGGGATGGGGATGATTGGAAAGTCTGGAGCACCACCAACTCACTGGTGGCTGCTTGGTTGATGACATCGATGGTTCCACCCATTGCTGGGATGGTGGAGGCCATAGAGAGTGCTGCGGGGATTTGGAGTATGGTGGAGAAAATGTACTCAGGAGCAGGGAATGTGATGCTCATGATGGAGGTTCAGGGCAAGGTCGACACCTTGAAGCAGGGGGAGATGACTATTCTAGCCTACTCTGCGGAGTTGAAAAGGCTTTGGTCAGAGTTAGATCACTATGACCCTATTGACCTGCCTGATCCTAGGAGCGCTGCGATACATAGGAAGTGGGTGGAGCGTAGGCGTGTGACACACTTTCTGAGGAACCTGAATGGAGACTTTGAGGCCAGGAGGGCGAGTATGTGCCACCTATCCTCCATCCCATCCCTGGAGGAGGCCATAGCTGCAATGGCACAGGAGGAGACCAGACTGAGGGTTATGAAGGATGAGGGTACTCAGGTCACTCGGGCTGCACTGGCTGTACCCCCAGTGGCAGTAGTGAGCGAGGATCGAGAGTGCTACACATGTGGGGTGAAGGGGCACCTGAGCTTCAACTGCCCACAGAAGGGCAGTGGACGAGGACGTGGCACTGGAGGCAGAGGAGGAGGTCGTTGGGGCCGTGGAGGCCGTGGACGAGGTCGCGGTGGCCCACGGGCCAACTTTGCTACCGCTGATGGACGACAGGAGACAGTGATGATTGAGGCTACGCCAGCTGAGGCGTCAGACCTAGAGCAGCGGAGACAGTCCAGGTCTACTACTGAGAGCTCGGAGAGCCATGCAGACCAGACTGGGGATATTGCCTCGCCATTCGGTAACTTTGCCCACTTCGCTCACACAGACTCAGGTAACCGATTAGCCCTTTCATGTAGAGATCATATAGAGTGGATTATTGACTCAGGTGCATCTAGTCATGTGTCAGGAGCATATAGACAATTTTCCACATATAAACCACATTCCATTCATGAAACCGTTCAGACAGCTGATGGCACATCCCAACCCATTAGAGGGACTGGTACTATTCAGTGCACTCCCTCCATACGTCTCTCTTCTGTCCTTCACGTCCCATCATTTCCAGTCAACCTCTTATCTGTTGGCTCTATTGTTGATGATCTCGACTGTAGCATTACTTTTGACTCTACTCATTGTGTGTTGCAGGAAAGGAAGACTGGGAGGAGGCTTGGGACTGGCGTCAGGCGTGATGGACTGTGGTATCTTGACAGAGCTAGTGGGGATGCTGCACTGGCTGTCGTTGGTGGAGAGAAGGAAAGGGATGTACTTTTGTTGCACTGTCAGTTGGGACACTTGCCCTTTGATATTTTGAGTAAAATGTATCCCGATGTTTTGAATAGAGTGAATGAAATGAATTTGAAATGTGATGCATGTGAATTTGGGAAACACACTAGGATGTCATATCCTAGTGTAGGGATGAGGAGTGTAGAGAAATTTCATCTTATTCACTCAGATGTTTGGGGGCCCTGCCCAGTGACTTCAGTGAGTGGGTTCAGGTGGTTTATCACCTTCATAGATTGTCACTCTCGGATGACATGGCTTTATATGATGAAAAACAAAGGCGAAGCGCTGAAGTGTTTTCAGGACTTCCATAGAAGTGTCAGGAACATGTATGAGGCCAGGATCCGTGTCTTGAGAACGGATAATGGGACTGAGTATGTAAACAGGGAGTTTGCATCTTACCTATCCGAGAGTGGGATAACTCATCAAACCACCTGCCCCAACACCCCCCAACAGAACGGAGTTGCTGAAAGGAAAAATAGACACTTGTTGGAGGTAACTAGGTCACTCATGCTCACCATGAATGTACCTAAGATATTGTGGAGTGAAGCAGTGATGACAGCCACATATCTTATCAACAGGATGCCTTCACGGATCCTTGGTATGAAGTCTCCATGTGAGATTCTTATGGGAAAAAACACTTTCGTAGTTCCACCAAAAGTGTTCGGATGCACATGCTTTGTGAGGGATCATAGACCCTCTGTGGGGAAGCTGGATGCTCGGGCAATTAAATGTATATTTGTTGGGTATCCTTCAAATCAGAAAGGCTACAGGTGTTGGAGTCCCTCAGAAAGAAAGCTGTTTGTGAGCATGGATGTGACGTTCAGGGAGACTGAACCGTTTTATGGAGGACTGACAGATTCTACATCAGTATTTGATACTGGGGCCTCTCCAAGCACAGGAGGAGTTGGTCGAGAGGGGGAGACTGATGATAGGAGGGTAGTGGTTGGACTTATACCATGCCCTGTCAGGGCTACTGGTACTGGTCCTGATAGCAGGGAGGAAGGAAGGACCTTGGTGGAAGAGGAGGAAGACAGGCTGTACGGCAGGAAATATAGCAGGAGACAGAAGGATAGTCATGGCGATGGAGGACAACAAGAAGACATCTTCCCCACTGAAGACCCACTAGCTCCACTGCCACATGTCGAGGTTGATCAGTCTATCACGCCTGCTCGAGTCCCGACCTCCTTACTGCCTTCCTCTCCTACCACGGATGGTAACCTTTCTTTGCCTTCCTCTAGTTTAGATCTTCCACTTGCATCTCGTAGGGAGCCTCGTATCAATGCCGGCAGGCCTCCTGTACGGTATGGATATGAGACTGATATTGCTAATCATGTCTCCTACGCTTCTCTTACACCTGCATATAGGGCTATCATTGCATCCTTACAGTCTATCCCTATACCAAGTGATTGGCGAGTGGCAAAGCAACATCCCCAGTGGAAGAAAGCAATGCTCGAAGAACTTGAGGCACTGGAGAAGAACAAGACATGGAGACTTGTCTCACTTCCAGCAGGGAAGAAGGCTGTGGGCTGCAAGTGGGTATTCACAGTGAAGCAAACTGCAGAAGGGAAGGTGGACAGGTACAAGGCGAGGCTGGTTGCCAAGGGTTACAGTCAGACTTATGGGATCGATTATGATGGGACATTTGCCCCAGTGGCAAAGATGAGTACTGTGAGAGTACTGATATCCTGTGCAGCGAATTTTGGATGGAAATTGCATCAGTTGGATGTAAAGAATGCCTTCTTGCATGGAGACTTACAGGAGGAGGTATACATGGAGGTTCCACCTGGCTTTGGCACACAACAGACGGTGGGAAAGGTGTGTAGACTGGACAAGTCTTTGTATGGGCTGAAGCAATCTCCAATGGCATGGTTCGACAGGTTCAGGCGTGCAGTCATCACCATGGGCTACAAGCAGAGTAATGGTGATCATACTGTATTCTATAGACATTCAGGGCAACGGATCACCCTTTTGGCTGTGTATGTTGATGACATTATTATCACTGGAGATGATGAAGAGGGAATCTCTCACTTGAAGGTGAGGTTGGCGAGAGAGTTTGAGGTCAAGGACCTTGGACAGTTGGGATACTTCCTTGGACTGGAGATTGCCAGGTCCAGAAAGGGTATAGTTCTCTCACAGAGAAAGTATACACTGGATCTTCTGGCTGAGACAGGTATGTTGGGGTGTCGTCCAGCAGTTACTCCTATTGATCAGAATCATAGGTTGCATTCACAATCAGGGGAGCCAGTGGACAAAGAGAGGTACCAGAGACTTGTTGGACGCCTCATCTACTTATGCCATACCAGACCTGACATTGCCTATGCTATCAGTGTGGTAAGTAGGTACATGCATGATCCTAGGACTGGACATATGGAGGCAGTCTTCAGGATACTGAGGTATCTGAAGAATAGTCCAGGAAAAGGCATATTATTTGGTAGTCATGGTCACATGAATGTGACAGGCTACTGTGATGCAGATTGGGCCAGTTGCTTGGATGATAGGAGATCGACCTCGGGCTACTGTGTGTTTGTTGGGGGCAACTTGGTCTCTTGGCGCAGCAAGAAGCAGGATTTGGTGGCTCGTTCCACTGCAGAGGCAGAGTATCGTGCTATGGTGCTTAGTACTTGTGAGATGATCTGGTTGAGATCACTTCTACATGAGCTACGCCTGCTGAGAGAAGGACCATTGCAGTTGTTGTGTGATAACAAGTCTGCAATTAATATTGCCAACAACCCAGTGCAACATGATAGAACGAAGCACATAGAGATTGACAGGTTCTTCATTAAAGAGAGACTGGACAAGAAACAGTTGGAGATCTCCTACATTAGCTCTGGACAGCAACTAGCAGATTGCCTTACGAAGGGGTTGAGCTCTAAAGGAGTGGAGGATGCTTGTAACAAGATGGGCATGATAAATATCTTTTGCTCATCTTGAGGGGGAGTATTGAGTAGTGTGTGTGTGTGAGTAAATTGGGTGTGTGTGTAAAGAAAGTGTGAAATCATATAAATAGAAGTGATAGCCTCACTTTGGAGGCTAATCACACTTTCCCCAATTTCTACAAAATTTGATACAATTGATTCGCTACGAACTATAAGTATCATTCTCCTCTCGCCAACTCGGTATATATACAAGAGCTTCTAACAAGGACTTATGAATGTGATAAGTATCAACAGAAGATAATAAAGCACAATTATAACCAAGGGAAAGATACGTAAACTATATAATGATTTAAATTATAGATATGCTGTTCAACTAGAAATACATTTGCACAAAGCAATCAAAACATCAAGATCAAAATGACTAGATGACTCAACCATGGACGAAGGTGGGGGGAATGTGTTTTAATCTTTGGAAAAAAAACTTTGAAAGAAAGAAGGTAATTTAGATATATCCTTGAGCAAGGAAATCCATGTAACACACAAGAGAAATTGATAAAAAGTAATGAAATATCTGAAACAAGCTTTGGGTGTACATTACATTGTCCCATAAATTGGAATGAACACGTTCAAATGGTGTATTTTGCTCCATTGTTACAGTATAAAGCAACCAAAGCAACCAGCATAATACAAGATGTCTCTGAGCAACCCACACGAGCATATACAAAAACCCTTGAAATTAAAACATATATAGCCATTCATAATGTTTTCAAGGAGAAGAATAGGTAGCAGCTAGGCCATTGATAAATGCCAATGCATTGCTGGACAGGTGCGCCACATTCATGACGTGGCCCCTCACCGCTGTCTTAACTTCGCCGTCCATGGCGCTGCCCGAAAACCCATCCATGCACGTGCCGTCGTCGGTGAGGGCGGCGCTCACCCATGTCTGAATGCTGTTGATCTGAAACCCCAAGTCCTTCCCCCCAAGATGCCCCATTGTTTCCATCGACTGTTTGAGCTCATCGACCGAGTCTCTAACGTTACCCATGCACCCGCTCATCGCCTCGGCCACTCTGTGGCTCATGCGGCCGCTCTTCGACATCGCCTTCATCGCTGCGGACGAGGAGAGGGCGCCGTCCAAGGTGACAGAGAGGGCGGTGTGAGCAAGCTGCATGGGACTGGCCTGGATTGCGCTTGCGTAGGAGGAGAGCGAGCTGAAGCAGAGGGCCGGATAGCTGGTTTTGCCGCACGAAGTTCGTATGAACTCCGTGCCGGCGGGTCCTTGGGCGAGGGTTCTGGCTCCGTTGCATCCTTTGAGGTGGACGCTGAAGAGGAGCACAAGGGTGGCTGTGAGAGGGAGACAAGAAGCAAGAGCTTTTGCGGTATTATGGCCTTCCATCTCTTTGATCGACCCTACGACGAACACAGAGAAAAAAGAGGGAGTAATTTGAGAAGAAGGGATAAAGGCAGGAGTCTTTGTGAAGGGGAATGGAGGGAAATGGTCCAGTTTTATAGGCATTAGCCAAGGCTCTGAGTGGATACAAACAAGTGGCAGTAGATACTCGTGTGGTGCTGGCTTTGATCGCATATAGGGGGTTATAGATAATTGTCCAGACCCATTTGTTGATTCTGATGCATTTGGACGGTCCTGAGTATGGTCCATGCTGCGTGCAAATTGCAAGATGATATGATGGTGCAAATTACGGAGAACACTGGCTACGACCAGTAGAAGAGAAGTACAAATCTAAATCACCACTTTTGCCATGGAATTAGTAGTAGATTTAGTTGTTTATGTGTTTTTAATCTTAACTTTTCACTAGAATGAATCTGGAAACATTTCATAATGTCTGTAAATTCTAATACTTGTGAAACTTTGACATTTTTATTTGCTGGATATTCAATGACCTGACATGATGTACTGCTACATTAGAATTTTTTTGGTTTTTTCTTTAAACATCTGTGGTAAACTTCTTTAAATGGGTTTATTGGGTCAGAAACTAGGACGCATCTAGGGATCGACATACCCAGGGTTCAATAAGAATTTTCCTAATTTACTCATTAACAATTTTGGCTTGTGTCTCTTTGGTTAATAGGCATGCACATGTTTTTGCTTATTTGTTTTTTACCTGGGAGCTGAACTCATAAATGGTTTTCATGTACATATCTCTGGTAGAAGAATTGATGGTTCATGGTTTATGCACTACTTTTGTTGAAGATTTTTGTGTGCAAAGAGTTCCTGAAACTTTCGTGCACACCTGATGTCTAAAAAATATTTATCTTTTGCACACTTCAATTTATGCACACTACATTCTAATGGATTTATCTGCATACAGTTTGAATTGGTTAACACAGAGATACTGATTTCTACTGATTTGTTGTGAAAAAACATGTATAGATCATAGTGGCTAGCTGATGCTTTTTTGCAGTTTCTTTCTACCTTTAGCATCCCCTTGGCAACTGCAGAAAGCACCCCTTGATTGCATGTCCTGTTCACATAAACTAGTAAGCCTTGATGATTTATGAGGCTAAAATCGTATCTTGTGTTTTCTCCTGGATCAACTTGTTAGGAAATGCTCTTCATTCTTGTAGCAATGTCATTGATATGCTTCTTATATGCCTAACTTTGGCTTAACTATGCTTAAGCCTAAAGTAGTTGTTATGATTGTACTAAATTTCCAATCTCTCTATAAGGTTTGACCAAAACAATGAGAGTTTTGCTCGCCTTCTTTGGGGTTTCTTTCATTATTGGGCATGCTATCATGATTATACAAATGATGTCATTTCTGTGCGCGCTGGACGAAATATCAGGTATGAGATCTATTGGTTTCTTGCTTTAAATAAGGCATGCCCTCATATTTCATTAGAAAACACGGACACATCACTCGTTGTTTGAGTGTCACTGCTTCGCAATTCCCAACCTTCAGTTATATGTGCATAATTGACTCTGCACCTTGGTCGGTTGAGAAAATTGACTCTGCACCTGTTTAGTATCGATCCTGCTTCATTAAACATTCTTTTGTTTGGATGTCCTGTTTTGGAAGATATGGTACTTTCATATTGCATTCTTCAGGATCCTGACATTTGCTCGAATTCATTGACGAATATGAAATTTGCTTCTTGTATGATCACGGGGACAAGAATCCGGATTTCTGTTCCGAGCCTGCAATATCTAGATTTGACCTACAATGATATTGATAGGTCAGAAGTTTTGCTGGAGAACTTATCATCTTTAACCCAAGCTTCCTTGCAAACTGACGACTATGCGGGAGATAATTACGTCGATATGGATCTAAAACTTCTCAACTACATTACTCCAAGTAACAAGGTATTGCATATACACTTCTTTTCTAATAAACCTGAACATCCATTAGTCTCCCTTTATGGCTGATTCATTTTGGTTCGTCCTGAAAGCATCATACTAATGGAATTTACTGTATAATACAATAAAATTAAAATATTTGTGGAAGCATTAAAGTATTGGATAATAAGGCATGAGAAGTTAAAGTGCTTTTATAATTATAATCATCCAAAATGTCTTTGCAAAAAGGATTGTGCCACTTTTGCATAGCATACCTGAGTCTCTATGATATTTCATTTCACATCGTTCTACCATACACCCATGATAAAATGTTCACCACATTTCTGGTGGCATGATTAATCAAAACATGGATGGCTTGAGCTATTCTTTGTCGTTCTTGAGATGATATGCTTCCTTTTACTCGCATAAGCTTATGAAGTCTTTTTATCCACGTTATTGATTATACACGAAAAAACAACTATCCTTAATTAGCTTGAAGGGTGTAGTAAACAACATATATATCCCAAAAAGGACCAAGGACGTTATATATCCCAAAAAGGACCAAGGACGTTATACACGAAAAAACAACTATCCTTAATTAGCTTGAAGGGTGTAGTAAACAACATATATATCCCAAAAGGACCAAGGACGTTATAATAAATGAAGGACGACTACCATGGTACTAACTTAGGCCTTTGTTATTTATCTAGGAGGCATGGATGCAGTATGGACAATGTACATATACATGGACAATCCTATAAAAATGGACTATGGAGGCATGATGATATATGCATTTTTCTATATAATACACATCAAAATCCATAGAGATTAGACATGTTCATAAGTAGAAGACAAAGAAAAATCTCAATACTTAAATCAATAGTATTCTTTGTAATTTGTATGTCTATATAAGTGGCACATAGATTCATGGTTCTATGGTCCTTAAGATATTTTATAATTCAACACAGCTTGTAGACACCGTTTTTGGTTTCTCAAATTCCGACATGGCTTCAGAGCATCTGATAGGTGTTAGACAAGTGTCAGCATTGTGTTTATGTCAGGCCCAGACACAAGGTTCACTTTGGAGAGTACACAATGCATAATGGGTGTTCCATTGCCTCTCTTTCTTATCTAAAGAATTTTCTAATATGCATGTGCATGTTTCCACCATGTCATGTAGGTATGCTGGTCCAACATTCATTTTATTGGTGAAAATATTTCTATTGGTGGCTGATATGCATCATATATCTGGATAAACTTTTCTGTATATATAAGCAGCAATCATCAAATGACCTTTGTCCTAGTCTTTCACAATCTTTCAGGACCAAATATGAATGACAGAATATTGGAACTTCTTGTGTTGAACTACTGTTAGCTATGCCACTTCCATGATTTAACAAGCAACAGAAGGAGACCATTAATACTAATTTTCATTTAATTTCTAGCAGTTTAATATTTTAGTATGAGTGACTTGAAAGTTGACTCCATCTTGTTTTCTTTGTCAAGTGTATGTCAGGAAATGAACCATCAGAACTTCAAAGCTTTCACAATCTTAAGGAGCTTCACTTGGATGGATTAATTATAATCAGAAATTTACCAATAATAGCACATTTCTTGCATCGTTCCCCAAATTTGGAACTGATTACATTGGACATGAAAGTGGTGGTAAGAATGAACCATGGGTCTGTCTTAAGTTTCATCTGTTTATCAGTCGTTATACGTATTTTCAATACTGCAAAATATTTTTCTATGAACCGTAGGGCCAAAATGAGTTGCTGGAAGACATTTGTGTGTGGAAGGAATTGCCTATTGGGAAAGTACTTGAGCTATTGGAGGCCAAAATTCTTCTACTGCTGAAGTGCTTGATGAGGAGGAAGAGGAACATAGAGATGCTGATAGGTCTGAGGACTTTGCTGCGCCCTTCGCTGCAAGAAGATTCTCGTTGACGTATGGATTGCATTCTGTGTAGCGATCTGCGAGATAGAGCTACGGATGTCACTGATACAATTCTTTTGCATTGATGGTTTTCTAACCTTACTTCTTTCTTTCTTTTTGTTCATATGATTTTGTATTCAGTTTGATGTTGAATTCTGCTTTGAGGTGTTTGTACTTTTTTTTTGAGGTTCTTGTGTGAACCTTGTTGGGTGTGATTTTTTGTTGTTGGAAATTTCAAAATGTATTAGAGGGCTTGTTTTGAGGTTGCATGTATTCTCAGTTTTTTAAATAGGAGTATGACATAACGATAGGATGTACACAGCTATTAGTGAAATATAACGATTGGATGTTCTTGAAAGATGTTCTTGAACGAAAGCCACGGCCAATTTTCTATTAGTGAAATATAACGATAGGATTCAGCTATTAGGGTTGCTTCACATAAATTCACAGAAATTGCCTGATTTTCTATTTTTTTTTAAAAAACTAAACATTAGCTACGGCCGCTCCGTGGCTAATGCGTATTAGCCACGGCCATTACCGTGGCTAATGCGTATTAGCCACGGACAGTCCAAACATTAGAAGCGCTATGCAAGGTAAAAATCAAAATTTCTCGAGTAATCTTGAATAGCGCTTCCAAAAACGCTAAGATAGTAAAGCGCTATCTTAGTAAACCACTTAGATAGCGCTTAAAAAGCGCTATCCAAGCTACCATAGCGGTAGCTTGAATAGCGCTTTTATAAGCGCTATCTTAGTAAACCACTACGATAGCGCTTATAAAAACGCCATCCAAGCTACCATGGCGGTAGCTTGGATAGCGCTTAAAAGCGCTATCCAAGTGTAAAAAAAAGCGCTATGCAAGCGTTTTTTTGTAGTAGTGATGCATCTTCACTGTACAGGAGTAAGTTACAGTTGAGTTTCATTTTCAGCTTCCAGTGGCGAAGAGAGTCAATAATGCAAGCGTGCGTACCTTTTTGCAAATATCTAAGCTATTAGCTAGACTGAAATAACAAGTTGAAGATGAAGTTGAAGTAATAATTTGCATTGGGTGTGACAGCTAGCTAATGCTTTTGCCTTCATGATATTAAACGATGTGCATGCAGATATTTAAGAGTTTGTGTGTCTGGTTTCTGCACCATTTGGTTTGAGTTTGCTTTGACAACTGTCGTATTTAGTGTTCCAGACAAAATTATGTGGCTAGCTATTTTGTTCAAACTGAGAGATAGCAACATGCATCCAACACCCCTCAATATTCTATCTTCAATACTTGGAAATGCTCTCTCTCAATATGTTATCGCATTGGGTATGGTAGCTGGCTTATGCTTTTGGTAATATCGTGAATCGTGATATTGAAATCGATGTGCAGATATTTTTAGAGTTTGTATGTCTTGATTCTGCATCACTTGGCTTGAGTTTGCTTTGACAACTGTCATATTTATTCTTCCAGACAAAACTATATGGCTATTTTGTTCTCACACACACACAGAGAGAGAGAGAGAGGCATCCAACATTCCACAATATCTTGGTAATTAACCTGATCCGATATTTCTGGCCATCATGCATTTCTATCATCAATACTTGCTTGCCAACTAACGAGGGGTGATCAATTCAAAAGCATGCAACGCATATCTTTCTACTTCTCAGTAAGTAGGACAAAGACATGAGTGCGCCTCTTGCATTCTGTTACGAGTTTGATCAAGAACAGACAATGAAAAACACAAGCAAAAACACACAGATTTACGTGGAAACCCCAAGACGGGAAAAAAAACCACGGGCAGAGGAGAGAAATTCACTATATCGAAGATCTGGTACAAAAGGGGGAGAAGTGCGGCGGCTAAAAAATAGATTAAAACCGAAACCCTAGATTACATCATATTTATATGGCTAAAAACCCCCGATCCCTCCGCTACCACCACAGAGCCCTGAAAATTTCCCAATAAATGTCGCATCGCGAGCTCTTCGGGTCGGGTCACTAAACCGGATTCGGGTCACACACTTTAACAATCTCCACCTTGACACGAATTCCAATGCAAGGAATAATACGCACAATCTTCGATGAAACTTATCTCCACCTCTTCCACAAAAGCCCCAAAGGGCTTAACTCAGCAACGAACACCTACCAAGTCCAAGCAATGCTCAAACTTGGCTATATGGAGTGACTTGGTCATCATATCAGCAGGATTGTCGTGTGTACTAACTTTGCTCACTACAATATCACCACGAGCAATAATCTCACGCACAAAATGATACCGCACATCGATGTGCTTTGTTCTCTCATGAAACATCTGATCCTTTGTAAGGAAAATAGCACTCTGACTGTCACAAAAGACTGGTGTAATCTGTAAATCTTCACTAAGTTCACCAAACAATCCTTTCAACCAAATAGCTTCCTTACAAGCCTCTGTAATAGCCATGTACTCAGCCTCTGTAGTTGACAGTGCAACTGTAGTCTGCAAAGTAGCTTTCCAACTGATAGCGCAACCACCAACAGTAAAAACATACCCTGTAAGTGATCTCCTTTTATCAAGGTCTCCAGCAAAATCAGAATCTACATAACCGATGACTCCATCTCTATTTCTCCCGAAATGCAAACAAATGTCAGTAGTGCCACGTAAGTATCTGAAAATCCATTGGACCGCTTTCCAATGTTCTTTACCAGGATTTGCCATGTACCTGCTAACTGCACTGACAGCATATGATAAATCTGGACGTGAACAGACCATAGCATACATGAGAGATCCCACTGCACTAGAATATGGAACTCGTGACATATAATCAATCTCATCATCTGATTGTGGAGATAAAGTAGATGAAAGTCTGAAATGAGCTGCTAATGGAGTAGTAACAGGTTTAGATTTCTGCATATTAAATCTGCAGAGAACTTTCTCAATATAACCTTTCTGACTAAGGTACAATTTTCCTGCTTTTCTATCTCTCAGAATCTCCATCCCAAGTATCTTCTTTGCCGCTCCCAAATCTTTCATCTCGAACTCCTTACTAAGCTGCACTTTGACCTTTCTTATCTCTTCTTTATCCTTGGCTGCTATTAACATATCATCAACGTATAAGAGTAGGTAAACAAACGACCCATCAACACTCTTCTTAAAATAGACACAACTGTCATAACTGCTTCTATTGAACCCATGAGTAGTCATAAATGAATCAAACCTCTTATACCATTGCCTAGGCGATTGCTTAAGGCCATAAAGAGACTTTTTCAACAGGCAAACAAAGTCTTCATTTCCTGAGCTATAAAGCCCTCTGGTTGTTGCATGTATATGTCCTCCTCAAGTTCTCCATGCAAGAAAGCTGTCTTCACATCCAACTGCTCAAGCTCAAAATCGTGCATGGCAACGATACCAAGCAAAGCTCGAATCGAACTATGCTTTACAACTGGAGAAAACACATCTGTGAAGTCTATACCTGGAACCTGGCTATAGCCTTTTGCAACTAGTCTTGCTTTATATCTGGCTTCTTCAACTTCTGGTATTCCTTCCTTCCTTTTAAACACCCATTTACAACGAACAGCTTTCTTACCCTTAGGTAATCGTACTAAGTCCCATGTGCCATTTTTATGAAGTGATTCCATCTCCTCTTGCATGGCAATCATCCATCTGCCAGAATCATTACAATTAATTGCATCTGAGTAGGTAGAAGGTTCTTCACTAGAATCAATACCTTCGGCCACATTTAAGGCATAAGCAACCAAATCAGCCTCACCAAACCTCTGCGGAGGCCTTATATCTCTCCTAGGCCTGTCTTTAGCAATAGAATATTGTGGTGTGACTCGTGGTGGTGAGGGAGCAGCACCATCCTGCATCTCTGAACTGGACTGAGATGTAGAGTTTGGCATAAGTCCTGACTGAATCTCAAACTCAACCTGCGTGCTTGATTTCTGTGGGGTTTTATCACAAGTATCTCTAGAAGACGAGTCAGAAAGCATAGCAGTTTCATCAAAGATAACATCCCTACTGATTAAGACTTTTCCAGTTTCTGGACACCATAATTTATATCCCTTAACACCAGGTTTATAGCCAATAAAGACACACTTTATAGATCTAGGTTCCAGTTTCCCATTATTAACATGAGCATATGCAGGACAACCAAAAACCTTCAAATCAGAATAACTAGCAGGAGTACCGGACCATACCTCTTGTGGAGTCTTCTTTTCGATAGCAGTAGAAGGAGAGCGATTAACAAGGAAGCAAGCTAAAGAAGCGGCTTCTGCCCAGAAAGACTTAGCTAAACCTGCATTAGAGAGCATACAACGTACTTTCTCCATCAATGTCTTATTCATGCGCTCTGCCACACCATTTTTCTGCGGAGTATGACGAACTGTACGATGTCTCATGATTCTTTCTGATTTGCATAAAACATTAAACTCATCAGAACAAAACTCCAAGCCATTATCAGTGCGGAGATATTTTATCTGCTTCCCTGTTTGCTTCTCAGTTATAATCTTCCACTCTTTAAATGTAGCTAACACATCACCTTTTTGCTTCAAGAAGAACGCCCAAACTTTTCTGGAAAAGTCATCAATGATGGTGAGCATATAATTAGCGCCTCCCTTAGAAGGCACCCTAGACGGTCCCCAAAGATCAGAATGTATATAATCAAGTACACCCTTTGTATTGTGGATGCCTTTCATGAATCTGACTCTCTTCTGCTTCCCAAAAATGCAATGCTCGCAGAACTTCAATTTACTGATGCTCTGACCATCAAGAAGTCCTCTTCTGCTTAATTCAGCCATTCCATTCTCACTCATATGTCCAAGACGCATATGCCAAAGTCTAGTAACCTCACCATCGGACAAGCAAGACGTAGTTACTGCTGCATCACCTGTAACTGTAGAACCCTGCAAGACATATAAGTTTGCAGATCTTCTCTGTCCTTTCATTGCAACAAGGGCACCTTTGCTAACCTTCAGAACTCCACCTTCACCAGTGTACTTGTACCCTTTAGAATCAAGAGTACTCAAGGATATAAGATTCCTCTTCAGATCTGGAACGTGTCTCACTTCACCAAGTGTTCTGACAATTCCATCAAACATCTTAATTCTGACAGTCCCAATGCCAATTACCTTGCAAGATGCATTATTTCCCATCAACACTGCACCTTTAGCGACAGTTTCATATGTTGAAAACCAGTCCCGGTTAGGACACATATGAAATGTACAACCTGAATCAAGAATCCAATCCTCGCAAGGTTTGGAGTCACCATCAGAAGCAACTAGGAGCTCTCCATCACTGTGATTATCTTCAGCAACACCAGCTTCACCAGAATTTTCCTGTTGTTTTCCTTTCTGATTGCAAGCAGCTCTTTTATTTTTATTCTGCAACTTATAACATTCAGACTTTATGTGCCCCTTTTTCTTACAGTACCTGCAGATCTTGTCTCTGTTGCTAGATTTTGATCTGCCTCTCACATCACCTCCTGAATTTCTCTCTTGTGGCCTCCCTCGAACAATAAGGCCCTCTCCCTGACCTTCAGATCCTGTCACAAGCTGCTTCATCTTCTCCTTGGAGAATAGAGCATCATAAACTTCATCTATTGTTAGAGTATCACGACTATATAAAATAGTATCTCTGAAAGTCATATATGAAGAAGGCAGCGAACATAATAGAATCAACCCTAAATCTTCTTCATCATACTTAACCTCCAATGTCTCAAGATCAGAAACAATCTCTTTAAAGATAGTTAAGTGTTCATCCAAAGACGTACCTTCAGACATACGGTGAGAATATAATCGCTGCTTCAGATGCAGTTTGCTGGTTAGACTTTTCGTCATGCACAACTGCTCCAACTTCAACCACAAAGCAGCGGCGGTTTTCTCCTTCAAAACATCCTGTAAAATCTGATTCGACAGATGAAGGTGAATCTGAGATAGGGCCTTTCGATCCTTACGATGTTTTTCCTCCAGCGTCCAAGACGAGGGCATCTTATCAAACCCTAGCAGCGCATCATCCAAATCCATCTGTGCGAGAACAGCCCGCATCTTGACCTGCCATAGCGAAAATCTGGTGTTGCGATCCAAAAGCGGAATGTCGTATTTCATTGTTGCCATTAGCGGAAAAATCGAACCTTGCTCTGATACCACTTGTTACGAGTTTGATCAAGAACAGACAATGAAAAACACAAGCAAAAACACACAGATTTACGTGGAAACCCCAAGACGGGGAAAAAAACCACGGGCAGAGGAGAGAAATTCACTATATCGAAGATCTGGTACAAAAGGGGGAGAAGTGCGGCGGCTAAAAAAATAGATTAAAACCGAAACCCTAGATTACATCATATTTATATGGCTAAAAAACCCCGATCCCTCCGCTACCACCACAGAGCCCTGAAAATTTCCCAATAAATGTCGCACCGCGAGCTCTTCGGGTCGGGTCACTAAACCGGATTCGGGTCACACACTTTAACACATTCCATGTTGTGAAAGCTCCCTCCCTTGTTGATGACAGATTCAGATTAAGGCCGCTGTTACATTGTGTATTTCATTGTATATTCATTCCTGCACTTGAACTCAACTGATGGCCCGATGCTTTATCAACTTTCCGATGCTAGTTGCAATGTCGATTCGCAGTCTCTTTTGCCTGCTTAGCTTGTTCATTTGCACGTTGTAACGACTGGTTTTGTATGATTGGATTATCAGTGTGTTTTGCTTGTGATGGTGTGTTCTCTCCTTGTGTGGTTTCCATTCCCATGGTCCTCGCTTTCATTTATCTCGTTGAGAATTCCTAGCTTTCGTTTTCGTTCCTTTTGATGTGATCTTCTAGGTCCTTCCTTAGAATCATTGAACTCGGAGTAAGTCACTCGTGACGAGCTTCATATCGATCATATCTTAGAGTATAAATCGATCCTAGAAGCCATAGAAATCTTCCCGAAGCTTCGCGCTTCGAATTGGCACTTTTCGTGCACGTTAGTTGGTTTAAGAAGATCAACCGATCGACTAGATTCCAATTTAGTCGGTCAGGAAATCAACTGGAACCGACTAGTTCATTCAATCAATAATTCAGGAGTTACTGTTTACTCTTAGTCGGTCTAAGAACGTTCATCGACCGACTAGATTCAAAACTAGTCGGTCAGTATTTGTTCATGGACCGACTAACTCTAAATCCTATTTTCGTTCAGGAGTTACTGTTGCACTTAGTCGGTCAGCGTTGGTCGACCGACCGACTAGTTGCCAAACTAGTCGGTCAGTGGTTGTTCTTTGACCGACTAACCAGTGTTAAAACCCTAATTTCTGGGCAGCCGCCAGCTCAACCTATTTATACCCAACCCAAACGACTTCTTCTTCTCCAACACGACCCAAAACCCTAAAATCTTCCCCCTTGAGCCCCCATCTTCCTCCAAGCTTCAATCCTTCATTCCAAGCCCTAGAATCATCATCCAATCCATCCATTCACCCTATCTACTTCTCATCTTCCCCAAATCTCCATCAAAACCCATCAAAATCCCCAAAATCCCCCAAAACCCTAGTTTCCCCAAAGTTCTCCAATCTTCTCCAGATCTGATCCTAGGGTTCCCCGGAGTGTTCCTTCCGTCTCCTCTTGGTAAGAAATCGATTCCCCGTTGTTTTTATAACTTATTTATAATTTTATGAAACCCTAATAATATTTCATGTTGTTTGATGATTGGTTCCCCATAACAGCGTTTTCCCCGTAGGCTATCATCCGCGGAAACGAACTTTCATAACCGTCATCCCCGGTGATAGGCAAGTGAAACTTGCCACTTAGGATTTAGGCCATGTTTTAGGCCATTACTCTGCTTTAGCGTAAAAGAGACTAGACGGTGAAATGATAGCCGCCTAGACGCCTATTTGATCTAGTTTGACAATGAAGCTAGATCCGTCACCTCAATTGATCTAGCTTGACAACGAAGCTAGAATCCAACCCATTTAACTTGTTGTTCACGCATATTAAACTGCCATGTTTAATTTAAATTAACGGTACGCGAATATGTTCATATCATTGCATTTTGCCTGTCACGTTTAAATTCAATTAACGGTACGCAATCATTTGTTCATGTCATTGCATGGTGATTAATCGTGTGATTGTGTAGCACACGCTACAATATTATAATCCTGGCTCGTGTTCCAGAAGCGAGCCCTGTAGTTGGAAACCCCAACGCTCGGATACCGGCTAGGCACCCACTTTTCGTGGGCACAACCCTATGCCAAATACACTTCCTGGCCCGTGATCCAGAAGCGAGCAAATGCTCGATACACGTAGGGGTGGGGTAAGAGATATGCGTCACCAGAGCACGAGATGGCCTGATCCGCCACTCCAGCCTGCAGGCGAAATCTCTAGTGTTTAAGTGAGTAAGAGATATGCGTCACCAGAGCACAAGATGGCCTGATCCGCCACTCCAGCCTGCAGGCGAAATCTCTAGTGTTTAAGTGATTAATAGTGATAAGTGATAAATGATAAGTGATTAGTGATTTGGTAGCTTTTGCTACATTGTGCATGCTTGTCTCCTTTAAACTGTTGCATCATACTTAACTGCCATGTCATTGCTTAATACTATAACTGCTAGGTTGCTAGTTTACTTTCCTTTCAGTTTCCTTGCACAAGTCTTTCCAGACTTGCTGACATGTGCCCCTTTCTCTTTGGGTGACACATGTTAGACCCAGAGCCAGAGTCTTGTTGCAGGGAATATGGTGTTGCTGATGCTGATGTTTGCTGTGGTGGTGAGTGGACACCAGGGGCCTGCCTTGAAGACCGCTCGTGTTCACTTCTTTGTTAGGTTTGCTGTTAGCCGTTGGTGCGTGGCACCCTTATATGTATGTTATTCTCTGTTGGCCATGTTGGGCCTTAGCTTTTTTCCCTTTTGAGCCTGGTGGCTTTTCTGTGATATTGTAATTTATTTATGGATATTCAGGGATTCAATAAATTGCTTATTGTCTCATTTTCTTATTGTTATCTTTGTTTCGTATCGCATTTGCAAGGACTTGCCATAATAAGTGTTTATATACGCTTATCAGACTTGGAGCTTCACAGCTTCAAGTTTGTGCGGACCTTCTCACGCCTCGCCTCCACGTTTTTGGGAAGCGGGGCGTGACAGGTTTTAGTGGTGGCCCATGCAGGTCCATTTGCAAATGTGAACCATCGGAACAACGATAATAATTAAAGAATGTCCATTAAATAAATTAGAACATCCAATTTATAAGCCCGGAGTCTAGGGTTTTTAGCGTTCCTATGCCTTAGGTAGCTGGTAGACGTGTTAGGGCATCTGTCTTAGCTTAGTAGGAACCCATTAGATCAGGACCCTAGCTAGACTTAAATAGACGTCTGTGCTTGCTAGTTAGGAATCCTTGATTGTTAGCTAGACTCCATGTTAGTGATTTGTTTGATTGTCCTAAGAGTTACCTTAGTGGTTCCCGCCTAGCTCTGGCCGTGATAGACTTCTAGAATTCTTTGGTCTCTCCCTTGAGTTCATCGATTTCGGACCAAGCTGAACTCATTTCATCGCTGTCTAGCCCTTATGGAAGTCTTAGCGCTTAGTTCCATAATCTTTAGTTGGTTGACCGTAAGAGTTTTCATAGATTTTCCTAAGTCATAACCTAGGCGTATTTATGCTTTGATCATCCGACCAAATCCCTTGCCTCGATTCCCATGACCACCATGTTTCGATAATCATTGATCCTTCGAATGTCCCCGTTTGCAAGGCTTAATTTCTTTTAAAAAGTTGTTTTTCTATTTCCCTTATTAAAGTTTTCGCTAAGTTTAAATTTTGTTTTAAACCCGCTACGTATATACTTGAATTTCTCACTTTTCGATTGAGTCAAAATTCCTTGTAGATTTCGGAGTCTAATGGTTGTAATTATAATTGCTATCTCGTAACCATTTTCTTGTCTATATTTTCGCATTTTGGTTTAAAGACTACAATACTATTTTGGGAAAAAAAGGAAATTCGATATACCATTTTCTAACTATGAGATCCATTTTAATCGCATAGCATACATACTTTAAAATCTTTTCCAAGCTAAATGGAATTTCAATTGTTATATGTATACTCATATCTTGTACTCTTTCGTTGACTTAAATTAATTTTCGGAATTCGAAAGTTTTGACGAGATTTTGATTACTGTTTTATAATGTTTTACAGCCTATACCTTTCATACCTATTCGAATATCTTGTCCCTTTTCATAAATCGATTTAATTCTGAGCTGCAATTCTATTTTCCAAATTCGATTTATGAATTTTCCTTTTAGTTATGCTATTCGAATGTCTCGTCGCACTCCCTTAATATACTTTTCAAGTCACAGATGATTTCAGCTTTCAACAAATCAAGTTATGTTCAAACATTTTCCCGACGACAGATTTTTGGAAAATTACGTTTCCGTAACCACTCCCTTGTCCTCAATTCACATGACCACCTCATTACAATTATCCTTGATCTTTCAAATGTTTTCCGTTGCAAATCTTGATTCTTCCAAAAGTATTTTCGAATGCTTCCTTTATTCGAAGTTTCACTCAATTTAAATTTTGTTCTAAACTTCTTTAAATATGTCTCCCTAAATTTCGATGGAGTTAAAAGTCGTTCTTGAATTTTGAAGACTTTTGGTCGTAATTTTAAAATTACTAACTTGTACTATTCTTCTAACGATGTACCTTTCGCATTTTGATTTTTAAACTTTATTACTATCCTGATGGTTCGATATGCCGTCCTTTTTTTTCCTAACTACAAAATCTATTTTAACCACTTATCTTACATGCCTTTAGGGGTATTTTTCCAAACTGAATGGGCTTCAACTAATTTTTGTATATATCAATTATAGGTTCGTCGTACTCGTTAAGTTTAAATTTGTTCGAAACACTTTCGATATATGTAAGGTTTCATGCTCCTTCGCCGACTTAAATTATTTATGTTTTTAAATATCGAAACTTGTGTTGAGATTTGTAGATTAGAAGTTTATAATATTTTCTGCATATGCCTTCGTATCGATATAAATGTCTTGTCCCTTTTCATATACCAATTTCATCCTGAACCGTATTTCTATTTTCCTAACTCGATTCATAAATTGTTTTCTTACTTGTGCCATTAAAATTTTATTCGAAAACACCTCATGCTTACTCATAATAAACTTTTCAAGTCCCTTTGGACTTCGGCTTTTAGCAAGTCGATTTTATGCTCAACATTTTCCATATTTCAGATTTTCGTCAAAAAAAAACAAATTACTATTTCGAAATCATTCCTGACTTAGACCCTTCATAAAACGGTTTAAAAGTTTTAATACTAACTTGATGAGTTTAAATATCCTTTTCTCTTTCCGTGCTACTAGGACATTATCTTCCATTCACCATACACACTTTTAAGATAATTTCTAAATGTGACTTCAATTATTTTTATATATCGGTGCCACGTTCTCAATTTTGTTGGCAAATCCGGATGTTTCTAAAAGTATTTTCGATATGGTTTATTTGGGATTCCTCTTCAGTTTTAAGATTTGGAAAACTTTTAGCATGCGCTTAGATTCTCCACACTATACTTGATCTGATTTCAATCTTCGAATCTCAAAACTTTTCCAAAATTTTTAGATTGCTGCCGCATAACATTTCTGACCTATGTTTTGATGTTCGAGTAAATGATTTCCTTTTTCCTCATAATAATTTTATATAAGCCAATAAACTGCTTTTCCTCTTATTACGTATATTCGTCTCAAACCCGTTTTCAAACAATTTGTTTTACCGACCGTTTTCATGCTTTTCGATCTTTCTATTCGTTACGCATGTGATTTTAGTTCCTTCCTTTTGTCTAGCCCTTAGAGCTTGTCGTTGCCTGTGTCAACCTTATTATAGTTTGGTGGGCCCATTAGTTAAGTGGTTATGTCGTCGTAGTGTTGATTTGTGTGTTGTGTGTAGGTAATTTTCTGCTTGAGTATGATGTGATATACGTATGATATCAGAATGATAATTTTGGTTGGTACTACTTGTTTTATGAGATGTCGTATGCGTGTATATCAGAAGGTATACCCGACTATTTCATCACTTAAACTTGTATGTAGTTGATGTGTTAATATGGTAATTATAAATGGATGGATGTGGTGTGAAAATATGTGATACGTGGATGTGTATGCCTTGGAGTGGTATTGGTATGTGTATGGTTATTGTGTTACGTATGTAAATGTCCTGCTATGATTTGAGTCTCACTCAAGCTTGAGTGGGTATACTCTATGTACCTTGGTATAATTGTATGTGGTGATGAATAGTGATGGATGATGTATGTATGGTGTTTGAATTGTTTGTGCCTGGTTGTGTTACGCACACGATTGTGGGTGGCTATACCAATATATAGTTATAGGACTATATGAGAGGTGAAAATATGGTGAAATATTTGCATGTATTTAAATGACTAAATAAATGTGAAATTATTTTCAAATAAGAGAGGCTTGATTATTTTTTTAAGTAAGTAATAAGTGTTTATTGTTGTATAAATATATATATTGACTATGTATATGTGATTGAAATACGTGTATGAAATTGATTGACTATAGTAAGTATGAGTGTATTATGTGCGTGAAAATATGTGTGTAGTGGTAGTAATATTTGATTCCTAGTGCATATATATATAAGCACTCGAAATGAAAGTACTTGGTTGAAGTTATGATGTGATATTGGTTGAGGGTAGTTACCCGAGCGACTATATGTGTGTTAGAAAGTCCGAGGACGGACTTTATTCTAAGGTGGGTAGGATGTAACGACTGGTTTTTGTATGATTGGATTATCAGTGTGTTTTGCTTGTGATGGTGTGTTCTCTCCTTGTGTGGTTTCCATTCCCATGGTCATCGCTTTCATTTATCTCGTTGAGAATTCCTAGCTTTCGTTTTCGTTCCTTTTGATGTGATCTTCTAGGTCCTTCCTTAGAATCATTGAACTCGGAGTAAGTCACTCGTGACGAGCTTCATATCGATCATATCTTAGAGTATAAATCGATCCTAGAAGCCATAGAAATCTTCCCGAAGCTTCGCGTTTCGAATCGGCACTTTTCGTGCACGTTAGTTGGTTCAAGAAGATCAACCGATCGACTAGATTCCAATTTAGTCGGTCAGGAAATCAACTGGAACCGACTAGTTCATTCAATCAATAATTCAGGAGTTACTGTTTACTCTTAGTCGGTCTAAGAACGTTCATCGACCGACTAGATTCAAAACTAGTCGGTCAGTATTTGTTCATGGACTGACTAACTCTAAATCCTATTTTCGTTCAGGAGTTACTGTTGCACTTAGTCGGTCAGCGTTGGTCGACCGACCGACTAGTTGCCAAACTAGTCGGTCAGTGGTTGTTCTTTGACCGACTAACCAGTGTTAAAACCCTAATTTCTGGGCAGCCGCCAGCTCAACCTATTTATACCCAACCCAAACGACTTCTTCTTCTCCAACACGACCCAAAACCCTAAAATCTTCCCCCTTGAGCCCCCATCTTCCTCCAAGCTTCAATCCTTCATTCCAAGCCCTAGAATCATCATCCAATCCATCCATTCACCCTATCTACTTCTCATCTTCCCCAAATCTCCATCAAAACCCATCAAAATCCCCAAAATCCCCCAAAACCCTAGTTTCCCCAAAGTTCTCCAATCTTCTCTAGATCTGATCCTAGGGTTCCCCGGAGTGTTCCTTCCGTCTCCTCTTGGTAAGAAATCGATTCCCCGTTGTTTTTATAACTTATTTATAATTTTATGAAACCCTAATAATATTTCATGTTGTTTGATGATTGGTTCCCCATAACAGCGTTTTCCCCGTAGGCTATCATCCGCGGAAACGAACTTTCATAACCGTCATCCCCGGTGATAGGCAAGTGAAACTTGCCACTTAGGATTTAGGCCATGTTTTAGGCCATTACTCTGCTTTAGCGTAAAAGAGACTAGACGGTGAAATGATAGCCGCCTAGACGCCTATTTGATCTAGTTTGACAATGAAGCTAGATCCGTCACCTCAATTGATCTAGCTTGACAACGAAGCTAGAATCCAACCCATTTAACTTGTTGTTCACGCATATTAAACTGCCATGTTTAATTTAAATTAACGGTACGCGAATATGTTCATATCATTGCATTTTGCCTGTCACGTTTAAATTCAATTAACGGTACGCAATCATTTGTTCATGTCATTGCATGGTGATTAATCGTGTGACTGTGTAGCACACGCTACAATATTATAATCCTGGCTCGTGTTCCAGAAGCGAGCCCTGTAGTTGGAAACCCCAACGCTCGGATACCGGCTAGGCACCCACTTTTCGTGGGCACAACCCTATGCCAAATACACTTCCTGGCCCGTGATCCAGAAGCGAGCAAATGCTCGATACACGTAGGGGTGGGGTAAGAGATATGCGTCACCAGAGCACGAGATGGCCTGATCCGCCACTCCAGCCTGCAGGCGAAATCTCTAGTGTTTAAGTGAGTAAGAGATATGCGTCACCAGAGCACGAGATGGCCTGATCCGCCACTCCAGCCTGCAGGCGAAATCTCTAGTGTTTAAGTGATTAATAGTGATAAGTGATAAATGATAAGTGATTAGTGATTTGGTAGCTTTTGCTACATTGTGCATGCTTGTCTCCTTTAAACTGTTGCATCATACTTAACTGCCATGTCATTGCTTAATACTATAACTGCTAGGTTGCTAGTTTACTTTCTTTTCAGTTTCCTTGCACAAGTCTTTCCAGACTTGCTGACATGTGCCCCTTTCTCTTTGGGTGACACATGTTAGACCCAGAGCCAGAGTCTTGTTGCAGGGAATATGGTGTTGCTGATGCTGATGTTTGCTGTGGTGGTGAGTGGACACCAGGGGCCTGTCTTGAAGACCGCTCGTGTTCACTTCTTTGTTAGGTTTGCTGTTAGCCGTTGGTGCGTGGCACCCTTATATGTATGTTATTCTCTGTTGGCCATGTTGGGCCTTAGCTTTTTTCCCTTTTGAGCCTGGTGGCTTTTCTGTGATATTGTAATTTATTTATGGATATTCAGGGATTCAATAAATTGCTTATTGTCTCATTTTCTTATTGTTATCTTTGTTTCGTATCGCATTTGCAAGGACTTGCCATAATAAGTGTTTATATACGCTTATCAGACTTGGAGCTTCACAGCTTCAAGTTTGTGCGGACCTTCTCACGCCTCGCCTCCACGTTTTTGGGAAGCGGGGCGTGACACACGTGGAGACTGTTAGATAGCTACGTGCATGGCGGGTTCAGTCCTACAACGACCGAGGGAGCTGCATGAGGAAGCTCATACAGCACTGGGCTGGCCCATGAGCCTAGTAAAGCCCACACAGCTTCGGCCTAGCAACCCAGAAACCCTCATGATACAGCCCTCCCGAAATGGGCCAAGACCGAACGGGCCAAGCCCGTGTCACGAGCCCATGAGCCTGGGTAGAACGAGACCCCCACGAAGACTCAGAGTCAGGCCGGCCTCAGACCGAAGTGGACGTAACCGCTGACCCACACCAGCGGAAATTAACCACTCCCCTTGGATCTCGCCCCACTAATCACTACTAAAGAGCCCCATTATGCCCACCTTCATAAACACATGAAGGCACCATCAAAATGACGGATACTGAGGACGAAATAGGGGGACGTCGAGGGGACGTGGTCGGAGAAGGCTCCTATAAAGCAACTCGGAGAACAACGTGAACGTGGACCCTTTTCCCTGGATACCAAAGACCGAGGTATTCTTCCTGAACGACCTTATCTCCCACCTTATAATTCTCATCCATAGCTCGGCCCGAGGACTCGCGTATCGGCCTCTCCGTGAGCCATACCGATCCCACCGAGCATCCTTCAGATCCGTTCTGACTTAGGCATCGGAGGATACTTGGTTGAAACCAAGGTCCGACCCCTCTGACGAGCTTCCTCTGTTTAGGTCAAGGAGATCCAGCCGCGTCGAAGCTACCCTTCGGCGACCAACCAACCCGGAGCCGAACGCACTCGCCCCCGAGCCCGTTCATCTCCACACACACGGAGGCCGTCGCTTCGCCGAGGACTCCCTTCAACACACCAACGCTCGGACACGCACGCTCCTCACCAAGCCGAATGAGCCGCGTCCCGCTCTCGGAGGCCACACGTGACCCGCGTGATCGCGTTGACCTCCGGCCCCTCTAGTCAACCAACCTGTGGTGAGAAAATACCTTAAAACATCTGACGCCGTCTGTGGGAACCGAAGAAGCACACACGTCAAACAACCACACCTGAGATGACGCTGACACGCCCCTCCAGACTGTTGGGATACTTAATTGTTTGTTAGGAGAATAAGTCAAGGATTGACTTTTGGGATTTGATTTCTTTGTTAGTGGCATAATATCATCTAGAGGATTTGTAGCCTTTAGTTTAGCATTTTGTTATGCAACCTGTATGGCTATTAATATGGGATTTCTCTATGAGAATAAACAAGAAAATAGAAGCTTTCCTTCCACCGAAATTGTTCGTCTTCCATTGGTGTTCCAACAATTGGTATCAAAGCATCGTTGGGAACCCTAGTAGAAGGAAGACGACGCCACAAAGTAAAAGGCGAGTTATTTTCTTCGAGTTTCTCTAAATGACGTTCAGAGGTGGTTCAGAGGATCCACCGAGGACGGGATCATACAGAGGAAACATCCAATACCACATGCTCACGAGGAGCAATTACGGGGTATGGTCGATGAAGATGAAGGTGTTCATCTCTATGCAGGAGGCATGGGAGGCCATCGACCCATCCAACCCAGCTGGGGTCATTGACGCCGGGAAGAACCATAGGGCTCTAACGGCGCTTTACCAATCCGTCCCCGATGAGATCCTTCTGATGTTGGGGGATAAGTCGGCGAAGGAGGCGTGGGAAAGTCTGAAGACAATGAATCTAGGCGCAGATCGCCTCAAGGAGGCGAAGTTGCAGATGCTAAAGAGCGAGTTTGAGTCCCTTAAGATGAGGGATGCGGACTCGGTGGACGAGTTTGCCATGAAGTTGACGACCAACGTCAATAAACAACGGGAGCTTGGTGAAAAGCTCGAGGAGGTGGTTGTAGTGAAGAAATTTCTTCGTGCGGTGCCATCAAAGTTTATCCAAAATGCTTCCAACATTGAACAATTTGGAGACTTTAAGAAGATGACCGTGGAGGAAATAATTGCCCGTTTGAAGACCCACGAAGAGCGTATTCGTGGGAGTGTTGAAAGTGAAGATGGCCGAGTCCTTTTGACCCAAGAAGAGTGGACTGCAAGGAGCAAAAAGGCCATCGGTGAAGGAGGCCATGGACGTGGCCGCGGAAATTATGTCTGGGGACGCGGTCGTGGTGGACGCGGTCATGGTGGAGGACAATATTCCAATCCGAATCAAAAGGAGGGGGGCTACGACAAGTCCAAAATCCAGTGATTCACTTGTCAAAGGTACGGCCACTACGCCTCTGAGTGCCCCTCTAGGAAGAAGGAGGAGAAAGCCAACTTCGCGGAGTTTGTAGGGTACGAGCCGGCCCTTCTTAGGGCAAAGGGAGAGGGAGATCTTGCCCCATCGTTGGTGTGCACGGAGCTTCTACTCAACGAAAAGAAGGTACGACCTGAAAAACATCGTAGTGATTGTGAAAATCACACGTGGTACCTCAACACAGGAGCGTCTAACCACATGACGGGGTCGAAAGATTTTTTCACCGCACTTGACTCAAGTGTGAATGGTAAAGTAAGATTTGGTGATGGTTCCGCGGTAGAAATCCGTGGACGTGGAGAAGTTGTCATCAAAGCTTTGAAGGGAGATCTTATGGTGCTCACAAATGTGTACTACATACCCAAACTCCGCACGAATAAAGCGAGCTTGGGTCAACTCGAAGAAAACGGGTGTAAGATCGTCATGGAAGGAGGTTACATGCTCTTGTTTAACCAAGAGAGACGCTTGTTGGCGAAGGTAGAGAGATCCAAAAATCGTCTCTACACTCTTGGTCTAAACGTGGATCGACCGGTGGCTATGTTAGCAAAGAAATACACCGAAGAAGAATGGCTTTGGCATTCGAGATACGGTCACCTAAACTTCCGGTCTCTCCATGACATGGGGCGGAAGGAAATGGTAGAGGGTATGCCCTCTATCAAGCATGTTCAACAACTTTGTGATGGTTGCATTGTGGGAAAGCAACGGCGCACACCGTTCCCACAAGAAGCTATTGGCCGGGCGAAGGAGCCACTCGGGTTGGTTCATGGAGATCTTTGCGGGCCGATTTCGTCACCAACTCCGGGAGGAGGTAAACAATACTTTCTCCTACTTGTCGATGATTTGAGTAGATATATGTGGATAGCACTAATTAAAACCAAGGATGAGGCCTTGGATGCTTTTGTCAAATTGAAAGCATGTGCTGAGATGGAAGTGAATTACAAGATAAGAGTCCTTCAAAGCGATAGAGGAGGAGAATTCAATTCAAAGGCCTTCAATTCTTATTGTGAAGAAGCCGGTGTCAAGCGGTTCCTCACGGCGCCATATTCACCGCAACAAAACGGCGTTGTGGAGCGACGAAACCAACGGTGGTTTCAATGGCCCGGTGTTTACTCAAGTCAAAGAACGTGCCAAATGAGTTTTGGGGAGAAGCGATGACTACGGAGGTCTACTTGCTCAACCGAGCGGCCACTCATGGAGTTGAAGGAAAAACCCCATACGAAGCATTCCACAAGAAGAAACCCAAGGTACACCACTTGCGGGTGTTTGGGTGTGTGGCGTTTGCGAAGATTGTGAAGCCGCATCTCACGAAGTTGGCCGATCGAAGCGAAAGGATGGTGATGTTCGGGTATGAGACAGGATCTAAAGCCTACCGACTATATGATCCAATTACCAAAAGGATTCATGTGAGTCGGGATGTTATTTTCAAGGAATCGGAGAAATGGGAGTGGACGAAGGAAGCTTCGGATGGTCTCTCTGTTAGCGGAACATTTCTTGTACCGGAAACAGAAGCTGCTGCAGGCGGGGTGGATCTCGCTGGAGTTACTGCAGGTGGGGCAGATCAGCCTGCAGAAGCTGCCGCAGGCGGGGCGGATCGGCCTGCAGGAGTCGCCGCAGGTGGGGCTTCGCCGTGCGTGGTTCTTCTGCCGGAAGCTGCGGATGACCGGGCTCTTCTGCCGGGAGCTGCTGCGAACGGGGTCCTTCGGCTGGAAGCTGCGGCGAGCGGGACCTGCGACGGGGAGCTGATACGAAGAGAGACGCTGGCTGCTTTGCCATTGCCTTCGGTGAGCGGGGCCTCGCAGCGGTCCGTTGCAAGTCAACCAGCTGGATGTGGGGTCTCACCGACGGGGAGCTCTATTGGAGAAGGGTCCTCTGTTGGTGGGTCTCTTGGAGATGACTCTCCGTCTTCTTCTATCTTGAGTGGACCAACACGGTTCCGGTCACTTCAAGACATATATAGTGAGTCACAGCCGGTGGATCTAGCACTGGAGGATGCAGGTCTATGTATGTGGACAGCCGAAGAGCCATCAAGCTTTGCCGAGGCTGAAAAACATGCAAGTTGGCGAAAGGCGATGAACGAGGAGCTGACTTCGATCATTGAGAACAATACTTGGGAGATTGCCACTCTTCCAAGTGGCCACAAGACCATTGGTTTGCAATGGGTCTATAAAGTGAAGAAAGACTCGCAAGGTGAAATCATTAAGCACAAAGCTCGTCTAGTGGCGAAGGGATACGTCCAGCAGCCGGGAGTGGACTTTGATGAAGTTTTCGCTCCAGTGGCTCGAATGGAGACCGTGCGCCTTTTGATTGCGTTAGCGGCACAAGAAGGATGGGATATCCATCATATGGACGTGAAGTCTGCGTTCTTGAATGGTGACTTAAGTGAAGATGTTTATGTGTCTCTGCCGTCGGGGTATGTGCAAGCGGGAGATGAACATAAAGTGTTGAAGTTGAGGAAGGCCCTCTATGGCCTTCGTCAAGCGCCACGAGCATGGAACTCCAAGCTGGATCAAAGTCTCACCTCACTTCATTTTGAAAGGTGCCCGCAAGAGCATGCCGTATACAAGAGGTACGTGGGAGATTCTAATCTACTTGTGGGAGTTTATGTAGATGATTTGATCATTGCCAGTTCGTGCGATATGGAGGTGGCTAAGCTTAAAGACCAAATGAAGGCGTTATTTAGCATGAGTGATCTCGGGCTCCTCACCTACTACTTGGGTGTTGAGGTACGTCAAACATCTCATTCTATTACCTTGTGCCAAGCGGGATATGCCATGAAGATTCTTGAAAGGTGGGGTTTGGCGGATTGCAATCCGTGCCAAACTCCAATGGAGGAACGTCTCAAGTTAAGCAAAGAGGATCCAAGTCCGTTGGTGGATGCAACGGAATATCGAAGCATTGTTGGAAGCTTGCGCTATTTGGTCAACACACGCCCGGATATTTGCTACTCGGTGGGGATAGCAAGTCGGTTCATGGAGAAGCCCACCACCCAACATCAAGCGGTGGTGAAACAAATATTGAGGTACATACGAGGCACGATTGGGTACGGTATCACTTATGATTGGAACGATCGTGAAGCAAGACTGGTGGGCTATAGCGATAGTGACATGGCGGGTGATGTAAATGATAGGAAGAGTACCACGGGCATGGTTTTCTTTCTTGGAGGAAATATCATTACTTGGGCGTCACACAAGCAAACGACGGTGGCTTTATCTTCTTGTGAGGCGGAATATATTGCAGCGGCAACGGCCTCTTGTCAAGGAGTATGGTTACTTCAATTACTTGACGATATACGGAAGCGTTCAAGATGCAAGGTCTTACTTAGAGTGGACAACAAGTCGGCAATAGCTCTTTGCAAAAATCCGGTGTATCATGGAAGAAGCAAACCTATAGACACTAAATATCATTACATTAGGGAGTGCATTAAGAAGGGCAAACTCGAGGTGGAATATGTCAACACTCGTGAACAATTGGCGAACATGCTCACAAAGGCACTTGGGAGAGTCAAATTCGTCGAGATGCGAGAGAAGCTGTGGGTGCGGGATGTGAAGATATGGAAAACAACTAAGTAGGGAGTGTTTGTTGGGATACTTAATTGTTTGCTAGGAGAATAAGTCAAGGATTGATGGCTCTTAATTGTTTGTTAGGAGAATAAGTCAAGGATTGACTTTTGGGATTTGATTTCTTTGTTAGTGGCATAATATCATCTAGAGGATTTGTAGCCTTTAGTTTAGCATTTTGTTATGCAACCTGTATGGCTATTAATATGGGATTTCTCTATGAGAATAAACAAGAAAATAGAAGCTTTCCTTCCACCGAAATTGTTCGTCTTCCATAGGTGTTCCAACATAGACACAGGAGTGCAGCGACGGTGACGTCAATGCCGGGGCCAATCAACGATCGCCTGGGCAAAGCCACGACTACCCAGTGCTCGTCCCGACCCGAGGGGCCAGGCGCACCGCGGCCAGAGCTAATGGAGATAGATCATGAAGGAGCCAAGGGCTACGCCCAGCCCATCTACTTCTCCGAAGAGGACTTGAAGGAGGCAAAGCCAACGCACGATGAAGCACTAGTTCTCTCGGCCGTCATCGACACCGCCTTGGTCCGACGACTGCTCGTCGACACCGGAAGCTCATGAGACATCCTATTCATGTCAACTTTAGAGATGATGGGGTTGCAAGCCGAAGACCTGGAGCCTTGCTCCAGGCCCGTGATAGGCTTCACGGGCCACTCCACACCCATCGTAGGGATAGTCCACCTCCTCGTCACGCTCGGGGTGCCGCCCAACTCGACCACTCTTACAGTAGATTTTGTGGGCCTAAGGATCGGGTCAGCATACAACGGGATCATCGGTCGTCCGCTCCTCAACGCTGTCGGGGCCGTGGTCTTTACCCTCCACCAAATGGTCAAGTTCTGGACCCCGAGAGGAATCAGAATGATTAGAGGCGACCCGGCAAAGCCTAAGATCTGCTACCAGCTGACCAACGCAGAGCACGATGTGAAGCGCTGTAACTCGATGGACCTTCTTGACCAGAGATACGGCCCGGGTGACTCAAGACCCGCTCCCGTAGAAGAGCCGGAACTCATTCCTGTCACGGACATAGGCGGTAGGTTCATCTCCATCGGATCAGAACTCAACCCGATCCCAAGGGGCGAGTTGATCGGATGCTTGGAAGCCAACCTGGACATCTTCGCCTGGTCGCCTGACGACATGCCGGGCATGGACCCCCAAGTAATTGTTGCGAGATGAATGCACTCGAGACAATTTATCTCCGTGTATCTATACGAACATCTTGTTCACAATTACATTAAGCTGTATGGTAAGTATTTATCTTAGTTATATCATAATATAGTTATCATTAGAAAATAACTTAGGTAAAGTCCTGAGACTTAATGCAAGGTCAAACATATATCGAGATGCGTATCTCAATCATGGAGAAATGCTTGACCGTCTGTAGAATAAGTCTAAAAGGGTTCGTGATCGTAGATGTTTCGAGAAAAGGTTATCGAAACATCGGATATACCATTGTGTCTTAGTCTTCACCGTATAGCGGTGACGATGATCTCATGGTCGTTTGACTTGGTGAAGTCGAAGACGAGACACATGTGCTCATTGTAGAATGAGTTCACTAAACGACCCACAAGAGTTATCATATGGTTATATTGACCAACCTGTCAATGATAACTCTTAGTGATGATAGGCAAGTTGGTCTTTGACTTGAGGTCATTGTACAGACCTGTATGTGAACGGTGTCACTTAGATCTCTGGCCTAGCTTCGAGGCTAGGCCTGTCGAAAGGTCTTTGGTCGGGTGACATTTGAAGCGTGCGAGGAGAGTTTTGACAAAAGATAGGATTCGTCTCTCCCGGTCAATGGGAGTTAGTGTCGTAGTGTTAGTTCGGTCTTTAGTGAAAACTCTGGCCAGAGTATGTTGGAAGTTGTCCAACATTATTTGACTAGAGATCGATGGAAACTGACCGGGTTCGAGTTATTGGGGTTGACAGTTTCACCGTACCCTAGATTTGAATTAAAACGACATAGTTTAGACGAAGAGACTAAAATTACAGAATTCATCACGGACACAGTCAGGGTAGTCCCGACAATACTCAAGTCGATGAGTTAACCACACAATTATGATACTGAAATAGGGACGGCAACTGATGCTCGTGGTCACTGCCGTATGGGGCTTCGAGCCCAACCTGTAGTAGGGTCAGGCTGAAGGGTCTCACACAGAGTACGACCTTTGTCTAGTAATAGGTAAAAACATTAGGGAGAATGTGCATTTGATGCAAGAGAGAAAGCTGCATTTAATACAAAAAGATTATTTTAAGCTTAGATAGTGGACTATTTTGCATATGATGCCAAATGAGTTAAATGTGTCGTAAATTGTTTACGATCATATTTAATGAGATAAACACAAGGAAAAGGTTATATGTAAGATGGGAATGTCCCGCTCTAAACACAGGTTCAAACATCGTCCAAATCGAACGCCAAATGCCCAAGTTATGTCCAAAACTGCCAAGTCAGCTCAAAGGGGTCTTACCCATGCCCAAACTGGGCATGGGGTCAGGCCAGACTGACCCAGACCAGACCGCCCGGGTCTGGCCTAGGCGCCCTGGGCACCTGGCCCGCCTGGGTCAGGCGCCCTGGGCTTGGGCAAGGTGCCCAGGCGCCCATGGCCGGGCGCCCTGGGTGCCAAGCCCAGGCGCCTGGCGCCTGGGCACCTGCCCAGGCCTGGGCAGTGCCTAGGCTGCCTGCCAGGCTACCCAGGCTGGCTGGGCCTGACCAGGCTGGCTGGGCTGTGGGGCCCACACCTAGGGTTTCGAACCCTAGGTGCAGAATTTTGGGTGACGGCTGATTTTGGACAAAAATCAAGTTTTAGGCTGATCTTTGGGCGATCAATTGGAGGGTCAAATGAACTCCGATTGACTCGCCATTTCTTCCTACACGTTCACCATTGAACGTCCTTCGATTTGATAGGTTGTATCAATCATGAAGCTCAACGGTGAGGAAGTTAAAATTCATGGAAATTTGGCCTTTTGTTAAGGCAACTAACTTGATTTATTAACTCCAAAAAGAATAGTCTCACATCGAAGGTTGAGTAAAGGGGAGGGGTCAGCCGCCTATATAAATAGGGGTCTGCTCCCCACCTCTAAACTCATCCCAAGCTCCAGATCTGAGCGGCTTCCATAAATATTGGAGCACGCTCAGATCTAGGCTTAAATTAAATATTTTCTTCTCCCTATAATTTCTGCCTTACTCCTAAAGGGCTCTAGCAAAGCTACGAAGGGGTTCGGATCCGATCCGAAATCTTGGCGAAGGTTCACACTCGGGTGAAACTTTCTTCGACGCATGGTTGGCTCGGCGACAAGAGGATTGCTCGCCTCGGGACGCGAAGCGGTTCGAGGAGCGGTTCGGCAGGGGACGGGGAGCGTCTCAGAAGACGGTGCGGTACACCTTGCCTGTACCAAGGCAAGGTTTCGGGTATGTAAATTTAATTAGCGTTCTTTTAATTTAATCGTAGTAGCTTAGCTCCCTCTGGGGACGGTCAGACCCATCCCAAGTTGGCAAAGATCCTGGCTAAAGGGTCTTGAACCTTAGGGCCTCGTTAAATAGTTTAACGTATCTATTTTTTCCTCTGCATTCTTTTGCGTCTGTGGTCCATCCGACTTAGGATGGGCACAGATTGTGCCCTAAGGGTCCATCGAAACCCTACAGTAATCACCCACCAGTTACGCGCCGACTCCAATTTTAAGCCGTTCAGGCAGAAGAAGAGAAATTTGGGTGGCGAGAAGATGAGGGCCGCATCGGAGGAAGTGGGGCGCTTGCTCAATGCAGTCTTCATCCGAGAAGTCTGGTACCCAAAATTATTGGCCAACGTCATGATGGTGAAAAATTCTAGCGACAAGTGGTGAATGTGCGTGGACTTCACCGATCTCAACAAAGCCTGCCCCAAAGACAGCTACCCGCTACACCGCATTGACCATCTTGTGGACAACGCCTCGGGCTATGAGATGCTCAAATTCATGGATGCTTATTCTGGGTACAATCAAGTTCAAATGGATCTGGAGGACGAGGAGAAGACGTCATTTATCACCGACTGAGGGACCTTCTGTTTGACCTGAAGAATGCAGGGGCGACCTACCAAAGGATGGTTAACAAGGTTTTCGGTTCCCATATAGGAAGGAACCTTAAGGTCTATGTGGACGACATGCTTGTCAAGTTCAGGGACCCCGCCGACCATATTATCGACCTTCAAGAGAATTTCGAGCAGCTACGAAGGCACAACATCAGGCTCAACCCCACGAAATGTACGTTCGGGGTGAGGTCCAGAAAATTCCTAGGCTTCATGATCATCAATCGTGGCATTGAAGCCAATTCCGACAAGATCGAGGCTCTGGTCAACATGAGAGAGCCGGCGATGATCAAGGAGCTACAGAGGCTGAATGGGCAGATCGCTGACCTATGGTGTTTCATGTCCAAATCCGCAGAGAGATCTCTCCGCTTCTTCAGGACCCTGAGAAAGGCTCTCGTCGAGCCCGCTGAGAGGAGGAAGGCCGTGGAATAGGACGAGAGCTGCGCTCGAGCGTTCGCCAAGCTAAAGGAATAATTCCGCAGTCCCCCCACTACTCTCCAAATCCAGGAAAGAGGAACCACTAAGCCTTTACTTAGCCAGTACCGGAGAAGCGGTAAGCTCGGTTCTAATCAGGGAAGACGACGGGGTGCAAAAACCGGTGTACTATACTAGCCAGATCCTGAGAGATGTGGAGGGGTGATACAGCCCCATGGAGAAATTGGCCTACGCCCTTGTGCTCTCAGCACGACGACTCCGCCCCTACTTCCAAGTCCACATGGTCCTGATCCTAACAGACTCCCAGCTCGAGCAAAACCTTAAGAGGTTCGATCGGATGGGGAGGAAGTTGAATTGGGGAGTGGAGCTGAGCGAATTCAACCTCAGATATAAGCCACAGACAACCATCAAGGGGCAAGCACTGGCGGACTTCATCACCGAGTGTACCGTTAACGGAGGAGCATCCCCGAGGAGACAAGCCCGAACATGGTAACACCTCAACCTTTATCTTTCCTGTTGACTGACGTCTTTCTTGCCAACCAATCAGGGGACAAAGATGCATGGGTGGTTCACGTAGATGGCTTGATGACCCAAGCGGGGATCGGGGCTGGCATCATTATCCGGTCCCCCGACGGGAACACCATCGAGTATGCACTCCGATTCGAATTCCCAGCCACCACCAACGTGGCCGAGTACGAGGCCGCCATCAATGGCCTGAAACTAGCCCGGAGCCATCAATGGCCTGAAACTAGCCCGGAGGCTAGGGGCGGATTCCATACGCCTCTTAGCGATTCCAAACTCATTATCAACCAGCTTCAAGGAGATTATGTGGCTCGAGAAGAGGCGATGCAACGTTATCTAGCCTCAGCCAAGACCGAGCTATCCAGGTTCAAACACGTCGAGACCCTCCACCTGATGCGATCAGAAAATGCCTGTGCAGACGCCTTGTCAAAGTTGGCTTCCTCTTCTCTTAGGGAGTTGGGTCGCGCCATCAACATCGAGAGCCTCCAAACTCCCCATATGGAGGAAAAAGAGCCGATGGTCATCGATGCAGAGCCCACCTGGATGGACCCAATCCTGCAGTACCTATCCACTGGAGAAGTCCCAACGAACCAAGATGAGCATCAGACGCTAGAGCGAAAAGCCCTCTGGTACATTCTCCACGATGGAGTGCTATACAGAAGGCACTGGACGAAAATCGATGTCCTCCCCTACCTCAAGTGCCTCAGACTACAGGAAGCCGACTACATCATTCGTGAGGTCCACGAAGGGCTCTGCGGAAACCACCATGGGGGCAAGACGATGGCCATGAAAATCTTAAGGCAAGGATATTACTGGCTGACCTTGATCAACGACCCAACCCGATACGTTCAGAAGTGCCCAGAATGCCAACTGTTCGCCAAGCACGGCTCGTCTCCCGCAGTAAAACTCGTCCCGATAATCAGCCCCATCCCCTTTGCCAAGTGGGGGCTGGACACCCTCGGTCCCTTCGCCTTCGGAAAAGGACAGAGGAAATTTCTGATTGTGGCGGTGGACTACTTCACCAAATGGATCAAGGCCGAGCTGCTAGCCACCATCACATGGAAGAAGGTGAAGAGCTTCGTGTGGAACTCCATCATCTCCAGCTTCGGGATACCTCGATCCATCGTCACTGACAATAGGAAGCAGTTCGATTCTGCGGGGTTCAAAGATTTCTGCACGCAGTGGAAGATCAAGCTTTTGTTTGCCTCCGTAGCACACCCCCAGACTGATGGGATGGCCGAAGCTGCTAACAAATGCATCATCAAACCACTTTGCAAGAAAGTGACGGAAGCACATGGAAAATGGCCGGAGAAACTTCCCGGGATACTCTGGTCATACCGGACAACCCGTAAGGAAGCCACGGGAGAGACCCCATTTATGCTCACGTACGGTGCTAAAGCAGTTGTGCTCGTTGAGGTAGGCACGGAGTCCCTCTGCCTCAGACATTTTGACGAAGAGAGAAACTCTAAAGGCTTGGAGCTCAACCTAGAGCTCATGATCGAACGACGAGGCCAAGCCCTAGCCTCGATCGTCCGACAAAAGCAGCGGGTTGCCTGCTACTACAACTCCTGGATTAAAGGAAGAAGTTTCCACCGGGGAGATCTGGTCCTCAGGAAAGCAATCTTCAACCCGGAGGTTGTCCACAGAGGGAAGCTTACTGCTAAATTGGAAGGGACCTATAAGGTCATCGAGGTCCTCCGCCCTGCCACCTATCGGCTCTCTACTCTAGGAGGGAAGGCACTGACACACACTTGGAATGCAGAGCACATACATAAGTACTACCAGTGAATGTATGCAACGCCTGTTGAGAGATGTATGCCCTTGAGGCAATTTATCTATGTAAACATATTGTTCATGAATGAAAGTATGCTTTTTAGTATCAATTGTCTGCGTAATTTTCTATTGATATGTTGCTTAGATAATTTCCTTAGACTCATAGTAAGGTCATACATGTTTCGAGATAGAGATCGTGATTATGAGAAATTTTTGACCAATAGGAGCTTGAGTCTTAAAGCGTTCATGGTCATAGATGCGTCGAGATAGGGATATCGGCACATCGGACAGACCATTGTGTCTTTGTCTTGATGATCTCATAATCATGCGACTTAGTGAAGTCGGAGAAAAGACACATGTGCTCATTAGAGAATGAGTCCACAGAACAACCCAATAAAGAGTTATCAAATAGTTAAACATTAACTAACTGTCATTAATAACTCTCTAGTGATGATAGGCAAGTTGGTCCTTAGGACTTGAGATCATTATACAAACCTGTTCGTGAACAGTGTCACTTAGATCTATGATCTAGCTTCGAGGCATGGCCTGCTGCAAGGTCTTAGTTTGGGTGACACTTGAAGCGTACGAATTGAGTAGTGATCGAGAAAGGATTCGACTCTTCCGTTAATGAAAAGTTAGTGTCGTAGGCTCAGTACGGTTATTGGTAAAACCTTGGCCAAGGTATGTTGTAGGAAGTACAAGATGTATGTCCCAGAGACCGAATGATACTGGCCATTGCTAGCTAGTGGGGATGACAGTTTACCATACCCTAGGCTATGCAAATGACATAGTTAAGATGAAGGGACTAAAACTGCGTTATTCATCACGGACACAGTCAGAGTGATCACGACGACACTTTTTGTCGACAAGTCAATCACTTAATTATGATACCGAAACAGAGATGACACCTGCTGCTCGTGGTTATTGTCGTCTAGGTATTTCGAGTCCCAACCTGTAGTATGGTCAGGCTGTAGGGTCTCACACCGAGTAGTTTTCACATCTTAGTAATTGGAAGCATTTTAAGAGGAATGCATTTGATGCAATGGAGTAATTGAGCTTACAAGTGAGTTGTGAGATTAAAGCTAAATAGTTTAGCATTTGGGATCGAAGGGGGCTTCCTGAGAAAACCACATGAAGAAACCGTATTGGAATCGGGGCTCAAACGAGCCCAGAAACACGAAAACAACAGAAATGGGGCCAAAGTTGGTCGGACCCACGCAAGCGGGCGGGCCTCAGCCCGCCTGCTCTCCAGCCCACCCACATGCACGTTATGAGTGGGAAAATCTCTACCTATAGGAATTCAAGTCCGTTGTTGAGTATAACTTAGCACTTCACAATATCACCTCACGCCTGAAGTTGTGTGGTGAATAAGTGACGGAAGAACGCATGCTGGAAAAGACTTACACATCTTTCCATGAGAAGGATGCAATCCTCATGCAACAGTACCATGAACGCAAGTTCACTAAGTACTCTGACCTGCTCTCCTGCCTTCTTATAGCAGAGTAGAACAGAGACTTACTACTGTCCACCCATAACCTACGCCCTGCAGGCTCAGCTTCTCTCCCGGAGGCTCACAGAGTTTCTTCCCAGAAGCAGAAGAACAAACAGAAGGGAAAATTCAACAAAGGGAAAGCCCCTAAGAGGCATGCCAGAGGTCCTCCCTAGAACAACAACCCTCCCCAGAGCAACAATAATGAGGGAAAGAAGAAGCTCCAGTGGAAGAAAAAGAACACTCGACAGACGTCTATTCCCAAGAATAATTGGGAGGACAAATGCCACAAATGTGGCATGACTGGATATTGGTCCAGAAACTATCATACTCCACGACACCTCCAAGATTTGTATCAGGCAAGCCTAAAGTCTCCCGTTGAAACAAATCTGGTGGAAAACCAGTCGTCAACCAAGTTCACAATGGACGATTTCGAGAATTATGACCTCCTAGACCGATGTCATATTTATCTGTTATGCATTTACATTATTTGTTATCTATACTTCATCTGTAGTTTTCTTAATCTTTATTTTTCCATTATGAATGTCTGCCTTTTATTAAAGTATTGAATTCATTATCTATAGATGAAGTGTGAGTGCGTAGTGGACAGTGCCTCAATGCACACAATCCTTCGCGAAAAAGGCTATTTTATTAGCTTAAATGATTATGATGGTCCTATAATCACTATTTCAGGACTGTCGAACATAATTGAAGGATCTGGTGAAGCAATGATTTTGCTCCCAAATAACACGAGAATAATAATAAAAGATGCACTTTTGTCACGCCCCGCTTCCCTAAAATGGAGGCGAGACGTGAAAAGGTCCGCACGAGAGTGGAGCTGTGAAGCCCCAAACCCGATAAGCGTCAATAAAACATAAGCAGGTCCCTGTAACCACAAACGGAACAACAATAATAACACAAGGAGAGACAGAAATAAAATCTCAAATCTCATAAATTGTCCAACATGAAAATTAAGTTCAACATCCAGAAAAGCCACCAGGCTAAAAGAAAAAGTCTAAAGGCCCAGAACAAGGCCAACAAGGACAAACATAACAGAGTATAGGTGCCACGCACCGACAACAAAATAGCAGTCTAAAACAAAAGGTAAAAGCTCAACGAAGACACTAGGACTGGTCCCCAGTGTCCACGTACTCCTCGCCAAACACAGGCTCGGGCTCGGCGTCAGCAAACACCTCGTCCTCAATAATGAACTCAGGCTCAGGATCTAACATGTGTCACCCAAAAGAGTAAAGTGGCACATGTCAGCAAGTCTAAAAGACTTGGGCAAGAAAACTGAAGGTAAGGCAAACTAACAACCTAGTAGTTATAGTATGCATGACATGGCAGTTATGGTATGAGTGCACAAGTAAGACATGGTGAAACAATAAGTACAAGAGAACAATTTATCAAGGCATGTCAAGAGTAGCCAAGCTACTAACAATCTCAATCTTTCCACTAGTCACGTTTCAAGTTGTTTGTAGATGTTTACGCCTTACAGCTGAACTGTTGGACGTTCACACTGATTGGCCGCTTAACACTACCCCAGAACCCAGAGTTTACGCCTTACAACTGCAGTTGCTGATTGGGCAGACTCCCAGTTGAATGGCCGCTTAACTCTTACCCCTCCCATATGTGAACGAGCCAGGGTCCCTGTATATGAGCTCAGAAAATGAGCCAGGGTTGCCCCGCACAAGAGCTCGTTTCCTGGATCACAAACCAGGAGCGTATTTCATTTGGCGTAGGGGTGCACCTAGCCTCAATCATTTCACAAGGTGTAGCGGAGCTACGCAATCACGGGAACATTTAAAGAATGCAATGACATGACAATTTATTCGCGTACCGTTAATGGAAATTAAACATGACACGGTAGTTATGCAACATGGTAAATGCAGGATCTAGCTTCATTGTCAAGCTAGTTCCTAAAATTGCACCTAGGCGAGTATCATTTCATCGCCTAGACTCTTTTACGCCTACAACAAGCAAATGGCCTAAGACATGGCCCAAAACCCTAAGTGGCAAGTTTCACTTGCCTAGCACCGAGGATGACGATCAACGAGGCCGTCACACAAATGCTAACTACGGCGATGAGATCGCTGCCATGGCAAAACAATATTAGAACAACATCCAACCTAGTTTTATTAGGGTTTTACAAAAACACAACGGGTTATGAAAACATTAAGAGATCGATTCATTACCGTATCGGAAGCGGAAGAATGATGCCGAGCAAGCACGGCAACAGAAGAAACGCTCCGGGGAACCTAGGGTTCAGATCTGGAATGGATGGGGAAAATCTATAGAAATGGGGTTTTGGGGATTTTTTGGGGGTTGGAGATGGCCTAGGGCATGGTGGTTGGTCAAAATGGAGGGGGAAACTCCAAGGGAGGAAGGAATGGCTTGGGAAATGTTGAAGAGTGATTTGGGGAAGAAGGAGGTTCAGTAAATGAAAGAGGGATGAAAGAAATCATGGGTGGGGTTTAAATAGGGAGTGCTGACGGCTGCCCAGAAATTAGGGTTTCGACACTGATTAGTCGGTCAAAGAGCAACCACTGACCGACTAGTTTGGGAACTAGTCGGTCGGTTGACCAACGCTGACCGACTAAGTCCAAACAGTAACTTCTGTACAAAAATAGGATTCAGATTTAGTCGGTCAAAGAACAACTACTGACCGACTAGTTTCGAATCTAGTCGGTCGATGAACGTTCTTAGACCGACTAAGAATGAATAGTACTTGGTATCAAAATGATCTTAGAGCTAGTCGGTTAAAGAACGATTACTGACCGACTAGTTTGCAACCTAGTCGGTCGACCAATGTTCTTAGACCGACTAACGATAAACAGTAACTCCTGAGAAATTAACAAAGCCAACTAGTCGGTCCATGAAGATTTGCCGACCGACTAAATCGTCATCTAGTCGATCGGTTCCCCTTCTTACACCGGCTAACGTGCACAAAAAGTTCCGAAATGGAGCGCGAAGCTCCAGGATCGATTCCTAAGACTCCTAGGCTTGATCTAACAATAAGATATGACCAATATGAAGCCCGTCACGAATGACTTACTCCAAAATCGACGATTCTAAGGAAGAAGCTAGAAAATCACGACGAAACGATCGAAAATGAAAGCTACGGAGACGAAAACCACACATGAGGAGAAAATCCACCAAAACATATAATATAATATAATAAATCCAGATACATGAAAACCAGTCGTTACATCCTCCGCAACTTAAGAAAAATTCTGTCCTCGGAATTTCCCAACACTCACGTGTCCGAAAACAAAAGTCGGAAACGCTCTCGCATTTCATCCTCATTCTCCCAAGTAGACTCTTCAGGCGAGCCGTGTTGCCACATCACCCTCACAAGATTGACAACCTTGTTCCAAAGTGACTTCTGACGCCTGTCCAGAATCTGCACTGGCTGCTGGTCATACGTCATATCAGGGCGAACGGTAATCTCCGAGAAATCCACAGCATGAGATGGATCGCTAATGTATCGACGAAGCTGCGACACATGGAAAACATTGTGAACTCCCTCCAAAGATGGCGGCAAGGCTAAGCAGTAGGCTACCTCGTCAACCTTCTCCAGAATGTCAAACGGTCCAATGTATCACGGGCTCAACTTCCCTCGCTTCGCAAAGCGAATCACACCACGATTCGGGGAAATCCTTAAGAACACATGGTCGCCCGGCTGAAACTCTAAAGGACGACGTTTAGCATCCGCCCAATGCTTAAAACGGTCCTGAGCAATCCTCAACCTATCCCGAATGTTCCTGACAATATCCACGGCCTCAACGATCATCTCTGGTCCCAACAGCTCCCGATCACCAACGTCATCCCAACTCAATGGCGATCGACATTTCCTCCCATAAAGATCGGTGAAAGGCGCCATGCCAATACTCGCCTGAAAGCTGTTGTTGTAAGAAAACTCCACCAGATGTAGATGGTCCTCTCACGAACCCTTGAAATCCAACATGCATGCCCTCAGCATGTCCTCCAAGATCTGAATCGTCCTCTCGGACTGGCCATCCGTCTGCGGATGGTACGCCGTGCTGAAACTCAGACGCGTACCCAAACTCTTCTGCAAACTCTGCCAGAACTGAGATGTGAACCTCGTGTCTCTGTTCGACACGATACTCACAGGGACTCCGTGAAGTCGTACGACCTCCTGCACGATTCACGTTACATCACTGTCTAAACTAGGAAAAGGAAATAAAAACGGAGAGTAAAAGAATTTACCTCCATATATCTCCTCGCTAGCGCCTCAGTGGACTGTCCTACTCGTAATGGAATAAAGTGCGCGGATTTGGTCAATCGATCTACGATCACCCAAATCGCGTCATTCTGCTTCGGACTCCGAGGTAGTCCAGTCACGAAATCCATAGTGATGTGTTGCCACTTCCACTCCGGAATCGGAATCGGTTGTAGCAACCCTGCCGTACGCTGATGCTCCGCCTTCACCTGTTGGCAAACCAGACACTTGGCTACACTCCGAGCCACACTCCTCTTCATACCATGCCACCAATAGTTCAGACGAAGATCCTTGTACATCTTGGTGCCACCAGGATGCACAGAATACGGCGAACTATGTGTCTCCACCATCAAATCCTCTCTAATATTCCCAGCTGGCACACACAACCTAGCTCCAAACCTCAGCGAGCCATCCTCATGAATTAGAAAGTCGGTCCGCAGACCGGCTTCCACATGCTCCCGAATCTTCACCAGCTTCGGATCCTCAGCCTGGCCAGCCTTGATCCGATTCACGATCGTCGACTGTATCTGCATACACATCAACGAAGAAGCCTCCCTAGGAAGAACAATCTCCACACCAGACTCGCAAAAATCCTGCTGCAATCTCCACTGCGAGGTCAAAATCATCACCGCTGGAAGCCTACTCAGCGCATCATGAACCACATTCACCTTGCCAGGGTGATACTGCAAATCAATCTCATAATCCGCCATGAGCTCCAACCATCGACGCTGTCGCATATTAAGCTCCTTCTGAGTGAAAATATACTTCAAGCTTTTGTGATCGGTGAAGATCTTCACTTTCTCACTCAGCAAGAAGTTGATCACTCCTTATTTTACACCTTTTTCCCGCATTTTTGCATGCCATTTAGATCGCCCAAATCATGTTTTTCACGATATATCGACGATATTGCGATGCTTTTCACGATTTGTTGTTTTTGTCGCATTTCAGGTGATTTGGCGTGATTTGGAGTGATCTCGAGATGCGCTTACTCTAGACGGTCACCGACGACCTCCCCGAGGGGTATTTTGCTGTTGGAGAGGAGCGGAAGAAGAACGGACGTCGCAGGAGCGACGAGGAGGCCAAAATAAGCAGATTGGGCATGTTTTGTGTCCCACTCGGCCGAGTGGAGGAGCCACTCGGCCGACCAGCGAGACACCGCTCGGCCGACCAGTTCAGACACAATTCCTATGTGCACTCGGCCGAGCGACGGAGACCACATCGGCCGAGTGACGACATCTCGTCCGCCCGAGTGGCGCCCAGACGGAGCCCTTCAAAAATCGCCAAGTTACTGTTTTTCGGCTGCCTGAGCTTCAGAAGACCCACTCGGCCGAGTGGTTAATCCCGTCCGCCCGAGTACCATGAAGCCTTCGGCCGAGTGACGACAACTCACGCGGCCGAGCCGCCCCCGAAGTGGAGACCCCTGAAGATCGAGACTTACTGGAAAATTACAGGGTTTTCACTCGGCCGAGCGACTTTTGTCACTCGGCCGAGTGCGACGCGCTGCCTGTAGCGAAAATTGCGGAAAACAGGCTGCGCAGGGGTATTTTGGTCACAGTTTTTGGACGATTTTGGGGGCTATTTAACCCCTGTTTTTACCCTAGTTTTGGAGAGCTTCTTCTTAGATTTTTTGTAGCTTTTAGATTTACTTTTTAGCTTTATTTTGGAGATTGGAGAAGAGACAAAGTTTGATTTTTGTTGGATTAATTGAAGAACTCCATTGGTTTGCTTTTCTATTCTCTAAAAATTCTATTTTTATTGCATATCTCAATATTGTGATGAATTCTATTGCTTATTTCATTGATTATTTTTGTGATCTTGCTATGAATTGTGAGTAGTCGCCACGTTTTGGGGCGTGGGGATGAACCCTACAAGCCCAATTTCATATTTGTGATGAATTGGTAGGAATTTTGCTAGAATTGCCATTAGAGATTAGATTGAGATCAATTTATTGCGGATAGCTAGGAGTTCATACCGATTGGGATTTGCTAGAGATTGGATCCCAATTCGATAGGAAACCCTAGAAATCCGAATTGGGTTGGAATCGAATTTCCGTAGTATCGGTTTGCAAGAGATTGGACCGATACTAGGGTTTCCGGTTGCAATTCCGTGCCAATACCCGTTTGCAAGAGATTGGACGGGTAGGAACTATCCCAATCTAGGTCATGGGCCGAGTTTGCAAGAGATTGGACTCGGTGCGCGATTGGACGATGATGTTGATCCTAATGCTAGCTTCCCTAGGTTAGGGTTTGCAAGAGATTGGACCCAAACCTAGGATAGCTATAGACCGGTAACAGCGCGAGAGCGTGAGCTTGGTTCTACATTCAGTTGCAACTAGTTCATCCAAAATCTTATTCTAGCGATTTTGATACCGATGAACCACATTCATGAAATACGGTGAGTAGCGGGGATTCCCCATTCCCTAGACGTTCTTTATTTGATTTGATATTTCCACACTTTGTCTGACGATTGTAACAGGATCGCCAAAGGCAAATCTTTCTTCTTAAATAGCCAGGTTGATTGGAACAAGCACGGTCATTCGTCCTCCCTGTGTTCGATATCCCGCTCGCCGCTACACCGTGCACTTGCGGTAAAACTACAACCGTTGCTCCGGGCGTGTATCCGGGGTGCGATCAAGTTTTTGGCGCCGTTGCCGGGGAGGCGATTGCATTTGATCTTACCACCCTAGCTATTTCTTTTTTTCATTATTATTTTATTTCTTTATTTTTGCCTAACCCTTCCACGGTACTAATCATTTCTTTGAAACTCTGTTTCCCCTGTGCATGTACACGAGATCTACGGCGGACCCTGAAGCTATATTATTTGATCCCGAGATCGAACGTACCGCGCGGAGACTTAGAGCGGAAAGGAGACAAAATCCGGAAGGGAGGTTTATGACCAACCCGGAAACTGCGGACCAATTAGCGGCAAGGATGGCGAGAATAATTTCTATCCGAGATAGGCTTCGGCCTAAGACCTCTTCTACGACCTCTTCCATTGCCATGCCGGAGTTGGCGGCTGACAAGAACTTCGAGCTAAAGACTGGACTAGTGGTTCTGATGCAGCAGGATCCATTTCATGGGAATGCCCATGAAAACCCTCACTACCACATCCAATTATTCTTGTCGAAGTGCGCCACATTCCAAATGCCGGTGGTCTCCATCGATGCCATCAGACTGCGTCTCTTCCCCTTCACTCTAAAGGACAAGGCACTCTATTGGTTGAGGACGCAGGCTGAGGGAATCTTCACCTCTTGGGACGAGTTGGCGAGTGCATTCATTGACAAGTTCTATCCGCCATCCAAGACGGTGAAGATCCGGAGCGCTCTCATGTCCTTCAAGCAAGGACCCCAAGAGACGCTCTATGAAGCTTGGGAGCGTTTTAAGGATCTGCAGCACCAATGCCCGCACCATAGTATAGAAGATTGGGAGCTAGTGCATAGCTTCTACAATGGTCTCCAACCGGGGACCAAACAAATTATTGATTCCGCGGCGAATGGTGCTATCTTGTCAAAGACTCCCGAGGAAGCTACGGCCCTAATTGAGGAGATGGCCTCAAACAACCAACAATGGGGCGATGAGCGAGGACACTCCACGTCCTCCTTGAAGCCGACTAGTATCTATGAAGCGAAGGCCGTAGCGGAGCTTACAAGCAAGTTTGATTCTCTCCACAAGGTAGTGGAGAGATTGGAGAAGTTTATCACGGAGCCCCAAGGAGCCCCTTCCACCTCCGCACCGACGAACCAAATGTGTGATTGGCAAGACCAATCTCAAGCCATGTATGCGGGAGGAGAGCAAGGAGAAGGATCCTTGGAGCAAGTACAATATGTCGCGGGGAACCAAGGATATTGGGCCAATCCGGCCACAAGAAATCATCCCGGATTCTCCTACGCCAACAATGAAGGAGCTTTGAACCCGCCCCAAGCACCGCCTCAACAAGCTCGATCACCACCACCCCAACAACAACACTATCCGCCGAGGGGGCCTCCACAACAAAATTTTCAACCAAAGCAACAAGTTCCACCTTATAGGCCGCCCGGATACAATCAAGGGTGGAGGAATCAAAATCAAAACCCTCCACAAGCTCAACAACGATCCGACTTTGAAGCTAGAGTGGAGGCGTTTATGGTCGAGCAAAATAAGGTCAATGCTACCTTGAAGGCGGGGCAAGACTCCCTTAATACCGTTGTGGCTCAAATATCAGAGCAATTGGCGTTGCTCAATCGGAACACTCAACGATTGTCGGCGCAACCCGAGCAAAACCCACGGGGCAACACCGGCCACATCAATGCCGTGGTTGCCGTTACTACTAGAGGCGGGAAGGATACCACCCCCGTCATGATTCCTACCGAGGAGGCCGTGGAGGAAAGCTTGGATCCAATTGAGCCGGTAGTCGAAGTTGATAAGGAGAAAGAGCCACAAGAAAAGGAGAAATCTAGAGCGGAGCAATTGATTGAGGAAAGGCGCTTCATGCCACCGGTCCCATTTCCCCAAAGGCTTGCTAGAGCGAAAATGGAGAAAAGGCTAGCAAAGTATCTCGAGTATCTTAGAGGAGTTAGCCTCAACATTCCCTTCCTCGACGCCATCGTGGAGATCCCCACATATGCTAAATTCTTAAAGGACTTGATTTCGGGGAGAAAGAGGAAGGAAAAGATCATGCTAGCCGAGGAGGGCTCTTGGTTCACCAAGAGAGAGAAGGAGCCGGCCAAATTTAAAGACCCGGGGAGTTTTCGGATTCCTTGCACCTTGGGCGGCGTCCCTCTTCAAAAGGCGTTGGTAGATCTTGGGGCTAGTGTGAGCCTCATGCCTCTCTCCATGTTCTTAAGGCTAAATACCGGGACAAAGTTGAAACCTACCGACATGCGCATTCAATTAGCCGATGGGCGAATAACAAGGCCGGTAGGGATCGCCGAAGACATCCCGCTACAAGTCCCGGGGGGAATTTGCTTGCCATGTGACTTCGTGATCATGGACGTTAAGGAGGAGGGATATACTTCATTGATACTTGGACGCCCGTTCCTCGCCACCGCCGGAGTCATTGTCGACGTGCGCGAAGGTACCCTAACTTTAAATGTCGACAACATCGAGGTGGAGCTTCACATTCCTAAGGCTATGAAACACATGCCTTACCACGAGGAACTTGACTACATGGACCTCCTTGATGAGGTAATTGAGGAGGCGATCCCCCACTCGATTGGCGCTCTTTTCGATGAGGATTTCGAGGAAGGCCCGGATTTAGGCCAAGATGAGAAGATAGATGATTCCCCCGACTTCTCCGCTGAAAATGATGAAGGCGACGCTGATGTCGCAAGGATTCGAGAGCTCTGCAAGCTCTCGAAATTAAAGTCTCCAAAGAAAGCTCGGCTGATACGAAAATCGGCGTCACACGTGAAGCCGTTGACCGGAGCAAACGCTAGCTTGGGGGAGCCTCCCCCCAACACAATTCGAGACGAGAGACCATCGAGGGAGAACACGACGCCACTTCCAAATCCAAGCGTTCTCCCCGAAAAGTTTGATGGGTGCATCTCATATGCACCAAACATCCCGCATTAATTGAAAATCATAGGGGGTCGAGCTCATGACCTTAAACGAGCGCTTGTCGGGAGGCAACCCCACGGTTATTGCTTTATTTTTACCTTTTTCTTTATTTTTGTTTTTAGTGTTTTGAGTCGTTCGCCCAAAAATTTTGTGATAACGGGTCCTATTTTTCTTGACAGGAGAGGAGATAGGCAAATCCATCATAAGGAGGATGAACGAGACGACGAGGAGCGCCCCAGGAAGACACTCGACGCTTAGGAGGAAGACGAAATCGACTGGTGGAAGAAAGACGGAGTTTGGAGCCCAAACGAAGACAAACAGCAGAAGACAAGGCTCACTCGGCCGAGTATACTAGTCACTCGGCCGAGTACACAAGTTCGTCCGGCCGAGCCGCTCACGAACGAGGGAAGTCTGCTGTACCCAACTCTCTGTTTATTTTCCTGATTTCAGTATAACTGCTACTCGGCCGAGTATATATTTTCACTCGGCCGAGTAAAACGGATACGCTCCTAGGGCGAGACTTGCCGAGTAGCTTGAGCCACTTGGCCGAATGGACTTACTCCACTCGGCCGAGGCTGGCAAAGCCACTCGGCTGAAGCGTAAGCGGGGAGGATTTTCCATTGATCCCACTCGGCCGAGTGACATAGTCACTCGGCCAAGTCGTAACTTTTATTATATAAGGGGCTGCGGGGCGGCACAATTTTCGAAACGAAAAAAATTCCCAAACCGTGCGACCCCTCAGCTCCCCTCGCCCGCTCGCCTCACACACAGCCCCCACTCGCCCGACCGGCCACCTCGCGCCGCCGCTCGGCCAGCCACCGCCGGCCGACCACCGCCGTGACTCGCCCGAGTCTCCGCCGGCGGCCGCCGCTCCGATCATCTCCGGTATCGCCTATTTCGCCCTATTTCTCCTCTTTTTGTGTATTTTTAGAGGATCCATGTATTAAGCGAACCCCAAACCCAAATTAATTTCTATATCTATCTATTATACCCCTAATGCTCCATACGTTTCGAATATTACCCGCTGATATCGCCATTTCATGCACAGGTTGTTTTTGGGAGCTTAGGGGAGCCCAGGGGAGCTTCTACGGACTGATTTGGGCTTCGCGGAGGCGCTATCTTCGCACTCTTCCATTGCTTAGCACTCGCGGCGTGTCGGGGTACACTCTTTCCTTTCTTTTGCACACGCCGCACTTTTTACACTTTTCGGCTCGCGCTCGGGGCCCATATGCCGCCCCGGACACGGCCGCGGTCGAGGAGAGCTTCCGCCAAGTGGAAGCGGTCGGATGACGCCGGCCCCTCCCACGAGTTGGAGGACTCTCCTCCGCCTTCTTCTGCTCGGGATTACGTTCCGAGACGATGCTCACCGCGCCGTCTTCGAGCGTATCGCCCAGCGCTCGATCGTACCCTCCAGGTTTGCACACCTTGCTGACCTAGGACGCCTGGGGGTACTAGAGGGGATGCTCACGTTGTACGACAACGTGGGCTGGCGAGATTTCTTCCAGGTGTCGGCGGATACGTTTATCCGCCCGACACTTGAGGTACTGAGTTCGATCGTCCGGACCGACGAGGATGCTCGTTTCGGTTCATGGACCGGGAGTGCCAGGTCACTCTCGATATGATGAGAGCATTTTTCTCGTGGCCGGCTGTCCCCGGAGCCGATCGCGGTTACGGCCCCACCCATATCCCCCCACCTTCCTTCGACGCCGGTGCCTTCTGGGCCCGGATTACAGGTCTTCACGCTGCCTTTGACCCTAGTAGGGCCAAGGCCTCGGCCATTGTCCATCCCTGCCTCCGTATTGCTCAGCGCCTTATGGCGACGACCTTTTTGGCCAGATATGAGCCGGGCACGATGTCTACGCCAGAGCTCTACATGCTCTACGCGATGACACGTTCCAGAGCTCTATCTAGGGATGGAGATGAGCTGGTCCCTGCCGTCGTGATTGATGTCGCGGCTTGGTTTTTGGACCGCATCATTGTCTCGGTGGGCGCTCGCTCACCGATATGCTGCGGCGGCCTGATCACCTTGCTTGCCCTTATGACCGGCGAGGACTTCCCTGACGACCTGCGGCGAGTATCGGGCCCCACTTCTTTGTCGATCGATGTTATGGCCCGGATGAAGATGCTTCGTCCGCACGGTGAGCGTCACTGGGTCTGGTTACACGGCCCTTACGGTGCCGATTACATGATTCTTCCGAGCCCAGCTCGGACTCAGATTGCACCAGCCCACGTTGACTGGCTCCCTGCGATGGATGTTCTCATCCCCGCTGCTTACGTGCTCGAGGCCGAGGAGGCCGAGCAGGCCCACGCTGCCCCCGCAGACCCTGTTGCCCCTTCCGAGCCTGCCGCCCACGTTGACCCTGTGGCCCCTCAGCCCATACCAGATGTTTCTACTGCTCCTGACACCTCTGTCCCCACCTCTGTCGGTGTCGCGAGTACCTTAGCTGAGCCCACCTCCACTGCTTCCGAGGCTGTCACCACCACCACCACTGGCCCTCTGTCTGCTGAGCCTGTTTCTTTTGCCACACCCGAGCACCCGCCGACCGTAGTTGAGTGCGGAGAGCCATCTGTATCCACTGCTGCTGTATTTTCTGAGAGTGTCGTGGCGTCTGTCCACACTTCTGTGCCACTGACCTCTCTGGCCGCCTCGCTGCCACTTTTGCACTCTTCTTTCGCTGCTGCTGCCTCCACTTCTCACCAGCCGGTGCCCCGGCCTCACACTGAGGCCAGGCCCACATTTGCGTGCGCAGCACCTTTCGTTCCCTTCCCCGCTGAGCCCGTCACATACGCGACCCGAGTACGCCAGCCACGCCCTGCACAGCCCCGCCCGGTGCGTCCCTCTGCACCACCTCCCCCCGACACTGTACTTCCGAGCATTCGTGCTCTAGAGGGGGCGGTGAGTGGCCTCAGAGCCGACCTTAGGACCCTGTCCTCCACCGTCTCTGCGATGGCTGATCGCTTCGACCTGATCCCCCAGATTCACTACTGTCTTACCCATGTCCTGGAGCGTCTCCCCCGCGTACCCCCACCCACCCAGCAGGTTCCCACCCACACTTCCACTCACACTCAGCCTGCTGCCACTTCCACACCCACCCCCGCTCAGCGGCCTGTCCAGCCACCACCACCACTTCCGCCTCAGGACGGAGACGGTGCAGCACCACCTTCTTAGGCACCCTTGATGCCATCAATTCCTTTTGCCGTTGTGCTGCCCGTCTCTGCTGGGTCCTGTTGCATTTTTGTCCACCCCCCTTCCCCTCACTTATTTTGGGATTCTCATTTTGACCGTATCTTTATATATCTTTTCTGGGAGAGAGGGAGAGGTTATGGTGCCACATATATATCTGTATCACTCCTTTCTTTGCATGCATCATGTCTGCATCATATTTTTCATTTCTTTATTTTTCCTTTCACTTTTTCCTCATGCATGCATCCTCACTTTCCCCTCACATTTCTTGTCTCTCGGTGTGCCCCACTTTGCACATTGAGGACACTGTGCCATTTAGCTTGGGGGAGTGAGTTCTCACGTTCTTTTTCGATTTGCCACCTTTATTTTTAGTTTTTCACGCCATTTTTCGCTTTTGCACTCATTTTTTTCATCATTTTTCTTTCATTTTGCCATGCATCACGTTTTTTCTTATTTTTCTGTGTGCCGCATTGTATATAGTTCTATTTTCCCTTTATCTTTTTTTTTCATCTCATACTAGAGATGACTTTTCTGTGATGATGATGACGTGGAGTTAGCTTATTCTATATGCATGCTATATTGTCATGTCTTAGATTTTATTTCTGATATCATATGCTATGACTTGCCTTGCATCTAGAGATAGTAACCCACACTTTTTCCACATGAAAATGGATGAAATTTTATTATTAGCTTAGTCTGAATATTCATATGTATGCTATCACAGAAAACACACCAAGATTCACGCATTGAATGCCTATATCTGGAGTACTGATTTCTTTTCCTATATCACTTCTATATGCATGAATTGTACACTTCACTTCAGGATGATTGAATGATGTTAGCTATGATAAATCTGGATTAGTTAGCTTTTTTGTGATCGAAACTGAGTAGATTAGATTACCCTGCTGAAGTTGTCGTGCATGTCTTATAGAGTGAACCGAGTGATATATTTATTTCTTTCTCCACAAATCTTGAACATCATTTCTCTACTTTTAAAATCATTGGTGAATCTCCCCTTAGCGATTCTATTATATGGCATTTCCCCCGCTATTAATTCCTAGCTCCAAATTTCTTATTCAAAAAAAAGAGAGAAAAGAGAAAATATTCTTGTATATCATTATCTCTCTTTGAGTTGGGATCGTTGTGTAAATATGCTATATCAAAAGAAAAAAAAAGAGAAAAAAAAGAAAAAAAAAGAAAAAGAGGAAAATCCTCAATAAAAGATCCCATCTCACTTTCTTTCTTTCTCTTCTCTTTTCGTTGCTTTTGGAGCTTTATAAAAATTGGGGATGTAAATATTTTTTATGCCACCACGCTTATAGATAAGCTTGGGGGAGGGGATCCAGTGATGTGTGAGAGAGTGACTACTTGACGTTGCACGACAACCTAGGCTAAGTAATATTCTATACTCAATGAGATTATTTCTAGCTTTACGAAATCCAGAAATCTAAGCCTAGCACTCATTTCATGAAATCCATACTTTTCTATTCTCTCTATTCTATAGTGTGATACTCTTATACTCCGGATAGAAAGCACTCAATTGAAAAGTGTGTGATCTGTGATTTGTATACCGCTTTAAATGATTCAGACGATGTTAATTATAAAATTATTCCGTTTTTCATGATTATATTGTTGTTCGTGGGTTTTCTATTTATATTTGCACTATTATACTATGATATCAAAATAAAACTCTTTGACATGTGTTTTTCATTCAGTGCATGCTATACGAGTAAGCGGAACCCACGTCCTGAGGAAATGATCTAGCAGCCTACCTCTTCGCTCCTTTCTTTCTTCTTTATTTTTATTTCGTTTTTCATTTTTCTCCGTTTTTCATTTTTCATTTTTTTCGCCGTTTTCGTTTTTCGAATCCACCGGGTTCGCCTTTTACTTATCTTCCTCGAGGACGAGTAAGAGGTAAGCTTGAGGGATTTTGATCACTCCTTATTTTACACCTTTTTCCCGCATTTTTGCATGCCATTTAGATCGCCCAAATCATGTTTTTCACGATATATCGACGATATTGCGATGCTTTTCACGATTTGTTGTTTTTGTCACATTTCAGGTGATTTGGCGCGATTTGGAGTGATCTCGAGATGCGCTTACTCTAGACGGTCACCGACGACCTCCCCGAGGGGTATTTTGCTGTTGGAGAGGAGCGGAAGAAGAACGGACGTCGTAGGAGCGACGAGGAGGCCAAAATAAGCAGATTGGGCATGTTTTGTGTCCCACTCGGCCGAGTGGAGGAGCCACTCGGCCGACCAGCGAGACACCGCTCGGCCGACCAGTTCAGACACGATTCCTATGTGCACTCGGCCGAGCGACGGAGACCACATCAGCCGAGTGACGACATCTCGTCCGCCCGAGTGGCGCCCAGACGGAGCCCTTCAAAAATCGCCAAGTTACTGTTTTTCGGCTGCCTGAGCTTCAGAAGACCCACTCGGCCGAGTGGTTAATCCCGTCCGCCCGAGTACCATGAAGCCTTCGGCCGAGTGACGACAACTCACGCGGCCGAGCCGCCCCCGAAGTGGAGACCCCTGAAGATCGAGACTTACTGGAAAATTACAGGGTTTTCACTCGGCCGAGCGACTTTTGTCACTCGGCCGAGTGCGACGCGCTGCCTGTAGTGAAAATTGCGGAAAACAGGCTGCGCAGGGGTATTTTGGTCACAGTTTTTGGACGATTTTGGGGGCTATTTAACCCCTGTTTTTACCCTAGTTTTGGAGAGCTTCTTCTTAGATTTTTTGTAGCTTTTAGATTTACTTTTTAGCTTTATTTTGGAGATTGGAGAAGAGACAAAGTTTGATTTTTGTTGGATTAATTGAAGAACTCCATTGGTTTGCTTTTCTATTCTCTAAAAATTCTATTTTTATTGCATATCTCAATATTGTGATGAATTCTATTGCTTATTTCATTGATTATTTTTGTGATCTTGCTATGAATTGTGAGTAGTCGCCACGTCTTGGGGCGTGGGGATGAACCCTACAAGCCCAATTTCATATTTGTGATGAATTGGTAGGAATTTTGCTAGAATTGCCATTAGAGATTAGATTGAGATCAATTTATTGCGGATAGCTAGGAGTTCATACCGATTGGGATTTGCTAGAGATTGGATCCTAATTCGATAGGAAACCCTAGAATCCAAATTGGGTTGGAATCGAATTTCCGTAGTATCGGTTTGTAAGAGATTGGACCGATACTAGGGTTTCCGGTTGCAATTCCGTGCCAATACCCGTTTGCAAGAGATTGGACAGGTAGGAACTATCCCAATCTAGGTCGTGGGCCGAGTTTGCAAGAGATTGGACTCGGTGCGCGATTGGACGATGATGTTGATCCTAATGCTAGCTTTCCTAGGTTAGGGTTTGCAAGAGATTGGACCCAAACCTAGGATAGCTATAGACCGGCAACAGCGCGAGAGCGTGGGCTTGGTTCTACATTCAGTTGCAACTAGTTCATCCAAAGTCTTATTCTAGCGATTTTGATACCGATGAACCACATTCATGAAATACGGTGAGTAGCGGGGATTCCCCATTCCCTAGAAGTTCTTTATTTGATTTGATATTTCCACACTTTGTCTGACGATTGTGACAGGATCGCCAAAGGCAAATCTTTCTTCTTAAATAGCCAGGTTGATTGGAACAAGCACGGTCGTTCGTCCTCCCTGTGTTCGATATCCCGCTCGCCGCTACACCGTGCACTTACGGTAAAACTACAATCGTTGCTCCGGGTGTGTATCCGGGGTGCGATCAGAAGTGCCTCCAAATCTTAAGAGCAAACACAACGGCAGCCAACTCCAAATCATGCGTCGGGTAATTCTTCTCATGAACCTTGAGCTGACGCGAAGCATAAGCCACTACATGTCCATGCTGATGCAACACACAACTAAGACCCTTGCCAGAAGCATCGCAAAAGATCTCAAATCCACCACTGCGATCAGGCACAACAAGAATAGGGGCAGTCGTCAATCTCTCCCTCAGAACACCAAAAGCATTCTCACAATCACCCGACTAAACAAAAGGTACATCCTTCCGCGTCAATCTGGTCATCGGCTTGGCAATACGGGAAAAGTCCTTAATGAATCGCCGATAATAACCAGCAAGACCCAAGAAACTCCTGATCTCAGACGCTGACTGCGAACAGGCCACTCTCTGATGGCCCTGATCTTTTCGGGATCCACTGAAATACCATCTCCAGTCACCACATGCCCGAGAAAAACAACTCTGTCCAGCCAAAACTCGCACTTCAAAAACTTAGCATACAGCCGGTGCTTCCTCAAAATCTCCAATACTGTCCTCAAGTGCGATGCATGCTCCCCCTCTGAATTTGAATAGATCAGAATGTCATCAATAAAGATAACGACAAACTTATCTAAAAAGCCGTAGAAAATCAGGTTCATCAGATTCATGAAAACTGCGGGTGCATTGGTTACACCGAAAGGCATAACCACAAACTCGTAGTGTCCATACTTCGTCCTGAACGCTGTCTTCGGAACATCATCCTTCTTCACCTTCAACTGGTGGTAACCACTTCTCAAATCCAACTTCGAAAACACCCTCGAACCTCCAAGCTGATCAAAAATATCATCGATGCGAGGCAACGGGTATTTATTCTTAATGGTTACCGCATTCAACTACCGATAGTCCACGCACATTCGACGCGAACCATCCTTCTTCTTCACCAGCAGCACCGGTGCTCCCCACGGAGACACACTAGGGTTGATATAACCCTTCTGCAAAAGCTCATCCAGCTGCTTCCGCAATTCCTCCAACTCTGCTGGTGCCATACGATACGGCGCTTTCGAAATCGGTTTCGCTCCCGGAACAAGATCAATAGAAAATTCTAGAGCTCGATCCGGTGGCAAACCAGACGTCTCCTCAGGGAAGACTTCATCAAAGTCCCGCACAACCGCTGGCCTCTCCAGCTCCATCTGCATAGCCACAAACTCCACCGGCCTGGCCCGAAACCTGACAGGACCAAACGAGCTGCTACCACGGCTGAACTCAAATACTGGATGTCCGGGAATCTCGAACACCACCTTCTTCCTCCGACAGTCGATCGTAGCATAGAAGCTCGCAAGCCAATCCATCCCAAGAACCACATCATAATTGATGATTTCGTGGACAATGAAATCAGCGTAAAGCTCATGTCCACAAACCACCAACGGGCAAGAATTGCAACCACGATGCACCGAGACCACGCCATTCCCTGTAACGATATTCCAACTCTTGGAAAGAGGGGACGTCGATAAGGAATGCTTCTCCACGAAGCTCTGAGAAATAATGCACATCGATGCACCTGAGTCAAAGAGGACTCGTGCAGGAAATGTGCACACCAAAACCACACCTAACAAGCAATTAACAATCAAACCCTAGTCTAGCAAACAATCATGTTCAAGCAAACACCATAATCTAACAATCAAAACTAGCTAGGAAAGTAACAGCTAGATTGAGGATTACCTGCGATAACCTCATCCACAGCCTCGCTCTCCACAGCAGTCATCAGAAAAGCCTGCCTCCTCGGTGGAATAGCCTGCTGAAAAGCCTGCCTCTGTGGAACAAGAGCTACTCCATTTCCAGCAGGAACAGACGCTCTCTGCTGCAACGGCTGTACTGCAACAGGTTCCCTCCGCAGCTGATTCGCATGCCGACAATCCTTCGTGACATGAGAAGCATCACCACAAACCAAACACTGGCCCAGAAACTTCCTACACTGATCCTTGATGTTGCCAGGCTTGCCGCAGAAATGGCAAGTCTTCTGAATAGGCCCTCCTGGCCTCTTGAACTGCACCGGATGATTAGACTTGAGACCAGTCCTAACCACCGCTCTGGCCTGCTCCATAGGCCTCTTCCCAGCACCCGAAACATGTCCTCTCCTCTGGCTCAGGTTCAGCTCCTGCCTCCTCGTAGCGACCAGAACCTTCTGATAAGAATCCAGATCAGATGAAGACACAAAACTCTGAAGCTCCAAAGCAAGCCCCTGCAGGAACCTCTAAGCCCTCTCATCAGCATCCTGCATAATCTTCGGTGCGAACCGACTCAGCCTAGTGAACTCTGTTGGATATTGGACTCCCCGGATTTGGTTTTGGATGATGAACAAATATAAATATAATATGAACTAACGCTTTGTGAGCGCAGTTATGGAGATCGTCGCCAAATTCACATGAATATCAATTACGACGTCTCAAGACTTCTCAAAGCACGTGATCGTATGCCTAAAGCTTCGTTGAAGCTTATGGACCTATTTAGAAGTCATGAAGATTCGATTGAAGCTATTGAAGACGGTATCGTCAAGTTTAATTTATAGTCTTTAAGCTTCTTTCGTAGAATGTTAAGCCTTGAGTAGGTCTTACGTTTTAATTCTTCATAACGCTCATATCTTAGCTCTAGGATCTTTGTAGAAGTCCTTACAATTCTTCCCGAAGCTTCGCGCTTCGATTCGGGACTTCTTGTGCATGTTAGTTGGTTCAAGAAGAAGAACTGACCGACTAGATGGTGATCTAGTCGGTCAGCCAAGCTTCTTGGACCGACTAGTTTCTGTCAGTTAATTCATAGCTCTTTACTGTTTACAGTTAGTCGGTCTAAGTTGACTCACCGACCGACTAGTTTGTGAACTAGTCGGTCAGTGATGCTTCTGTGACCGACTAGTTGAGCTTTCCCTGAACATGCACATTTGAACCTAAGCTACTGTTTATCATTAGTCGGTCTGTGTTCATTGATCGACCGACTAGTTGATGAACTAGTCGGTCAACTTTCCTTCTTAGACCGACTAGTTTAGTTTACTGTACATGCCAAATTTTTCACCATACTTACTGTTTATTGTTAGTCGGTCTATGTTCATTTGGTGACCGACTAGTTGGTGAATTAGTCGGTCAACATTTGTTCTTGGACCGACTAAGTCTAATTCTTCTCAGACTTCAGTTTTATCTGCTAGTCGGTCCACGTTGAGTAACCGACCGACTAGTTGTGAAACTAGTCGGTCAGCTACTCTTCTTAGACCGACTAGTTCCTTAGTCTGTACTTTGATCTTTTCTCAATTTACTCATTAGTCGGTTTACGTTAATTGACCGACCGACTAGTTGATAAACTAGTCGGTCGGTGGTTGTTCTTTGACCGACTAGTTGGGTTCAGAAAAGAGCCGTTGGAGCTTTAATTGAAACGTTTTTCTCTCTCTCTCTCCTCTATCCTATATATACTTGATGGGCTGCATTCATTGCTGCCAAGGCTGATATTATTGCAAGTTTAGAGATCAAGAGAAATCATTCCAAGCTCATTCAAAGCTCATTCATTCCATTCAATAATCTCTCCTCACTCTTACTTCCAAAGAGAGATTCATTGAGTGTGAAGCCTTCCAAGCCAAGTGCTTGATTCTAGGTCACCAACATCCCCAAAGCTCTCCATCGCTGATCTACATCTTGGAGCTAGGGTTTGGTGCCACTTCTTCCCCAAAATCATCCTTGCCCTAATTCGTAAGCAATATTCAAGACATAGGTATTTTGTTCGGTAAGAAGTTTTCTTATTTCATTTCATATTTGATTTGTAAGTTTCACTCTCGGTTGTGAGAGTGTGGTTGTGATCCCGGGTTGTGGGAGTCACAAATTGTATTTTGTATGATTTGACTTGTGGAGGATTTTCACAAGTATTTCATAGTGGAAATCTTGAGTTAGGGTTTCTAACTCAAGTATCCAGAGGGGATCCGGGTGGTTGGGACGTAGGATCACCGGGAACAAGTCGGGGATACTTGGGTGGATCCGAACCCAGTAACATCTCTTGTTAGCATTGTTAATTTTGTTGTTGTCATTCAATTTAAGCTTCCGCAAATTGATTTGGTAGTTGTTTGCATTATAATTAGGAATTATACTCCTTGTTATTTTTAAAGTACTATTCACCCCCCCTCTAGTACTTGTGCAGTAGCTTGTAGGGCATTACATTTGGTATCAGAGCCAGATACTTAGCTATGTCTGCCAACGACAACAAGACCGTGCGTCCACCTTCCGACTATGGCACCTTCAGGAACCGTGAAGGAGCATCTTCGGTGATGGAAGGACATTCCTCTACGAGGCCTCCGTTCTTCAACGGTACCAACTACAGGTACTGGAAATGCCGGATGAAAACTTTCCTCCGGAGTGCATCTCTATGGAGGACCACAATGAAGGAATACATCGAGCCCGAAGAAGAAGACTTCGAGAAATGGACAACCGCGGAGGTCGCCGCGGAGGTAAGCAATGCCAAGGCAATGAACGCCTTGCAATGCACATTGGAGCCCGAGGACTTCAATAAGATATGCACATGTAAGAGTGCATATCAAATTTGGAACTCCCTCCTCATTCTACATGAAGGGACGAGTAGGGTAAGAGACTCTAAACTCGTAGTTGTAAACAAAGATTACGAAATGTTTCATATGCAACAGGGCGAGAAGATGAAGGAGTATTACGCTCGCTTCATCGACATCATAAACGAGTTAGAGGCTCTCGGCAAATCCTACACCCAAAAGGAGAAGTGTTCGAAGCTTATCGAAGGACTTCCTTCTTCTTGGGAAAAGCGTACCTTCGCCATCGAGGAAGGTAATGACATGAATAAGTACACCGTAGTTCAACTAATGGGTACTTTAATGTCATACGAGGTACGCAAGGATAGCAAGCTCAAATTACAGGAAAAGATGAAGTCCTATCTAAAGCAAGACGAGCCAAAGAAGAAGGCTATTGCTTTCAAGGCCGCTCCATCCACATCCACATCAACCGATGATGAAGACTCGGAAAACGAGTTGGACTTGGAGTCCATGGCACTCATGGCCAAGAAGTTCAACCGTTTCTTCCGAAAAGTTAACTATAAGAACAAAGCAAAATTTGGTTCTTCTAATGCATCCTCCTCTCCTTTGTGTTTCAAGTGTAATAAGCCAGGACACATGAAAGCGGAGTGTCCTCTCAACAAGCAAAAGGAGAAGTGGAAGGCGCCTAAATTCGATAAGTCCAAGAAGTACAAGAAAGGAAACAAGAAGGGACTTGTCGGAGCAACATTCACCGACTCCGAGGATTCTTCAAGCGGAGAGTCGGACGATGAGCAAGTGGAGCAAGCGCACATGTGCTTCATGGCAAGAGAGGAGCATGATCAAGGATCCTCCTCTTCCGATGATAGTGATGATGAAGGCAACGATGAGGTAACTATGGATGATCTTAGGAATGCTAACTCTCAATTATGGTCAAAATACACTAAATTAGTAAATAGATATACTAAGGTAAAAGATGGCCTAGCTAGTATTCAAACCTCGCCTAAGACTATCATCACCAACAACGACACCGTTGTTGAAGAGTTAAGAAATGAGATTATTAATCTCAAATCTAAACTTGAACATGTTAGCATTGATGATCCGGAAGAACATAGGATAGCGGATTTAACTTCTCAAAACTCGACTTTGAGTATTGAGAACGAGAATCTTAAATCTCGTGTTTATGTGCTCACATCGCAAGTATCCAACTTGGATACTTCTATGCGTTCTCTCAAAGAGAAATATGAGAACACATTAGGCCGAATTAATAGATTCAATAAGGGTAAGGACCATTTGGATAAAATCCTAAGTGACTTACTTCCGGCCAATCACCACATTGGTTTGGGGTATACGATGGGATGTCCATCCAAATCGGCCACTACTTTTGTTAGGCCAACTTCCGGTGACTCTACGAGTGGTAGAAAACACTCTATTGGTAGTTCATCGACCAATGGTGCTTCCACCTCGTCCACACCCTCTTTCGGAAAGAAACCCACTTTGGGTGGACCTCCAAAGAAGGGGCACGCTTATATGTACACCAATACCATGCCACGTAGGAACACACGTCCTACTCCACCGGCTCACACATATGATGATTTTTATGCAACACATTCTCGGGCACGTGCACACCATGTGAGACACCCTCTCGCACGTGTTCCCACACATGCATATGTTCACCCACAACATCATATGAATAATTCTCGTCGTGCACCATTCCATCATGTTCCTTATGCCTATCCACAACATGCATCACGTAGAAATCAACGTCGAATGCATGCACCCAATAGGATGAGGGCTCCCAAGATTTTCACAATTTGGAGCCCAAAGGACACAAGCATGGACGAAAAACAAATGTATATGAATGCTTATTTTTCGGATGTTGTGCATAGTAGAAATTATGTGGGGAAGTCTAAGTCCAATTGGACTTGGCTTCCAAAGGTCTAATCTTTTGGACCCAATGACCTTGGGTACCATGATATGAAATTCTCTATCTTTAGGTACTCAAGGAAAAGAAAAAGAAAAGGAGCAACAAATTTAAATTTAACTCCAAGGGAAATTGGATACTCGATAGCGGGTGTTCAAAACACATGACGGGTGACGCTAGTTTGCTCTCCGGAGTGGTTCCCATAGCAAATGGAAACCGCGTTGTATTTGGAGGCAACGAGAGCGGAACCATCATAGGTGTTGGTAAAGTGGGTAACCCATCTAAACCCTTAATTAGTGATGTTTATCTTGTTAATGGTTTAAATCATAATCTTACTAGTCATAACCCGTGCCCTAAGGGCACGGTTCAGTTAAGATTTTCTCCCGTGAAATCTTTGTTCCCTAAAAAATTATTTACGCAGCCAAAATTTAATAGAACAACAAATTAGCATAAAAATATTTAGCGGCGCGGACGCGGAACAACAAATTCGGCTTGAGCGCCTTCAGCGTGGAATAACAAATTCGTCACGGGTGCCTTCGGTGCGGAACAACAAATTAGCATAAAAAATTTAGCGAGCGCCTTCGATGCGGAACAACGAATTAGCGTAAAAAATTTAGCGTGTGCCTTCGGCACCAGCGCCGAACAACCTTCAATTGTCATCCAATATTGAAGCACAACCTTCAATTGTCATCTAATATTTTTCAGATCATAAGAAACAATTGCTTATTACTAATTAAATAACCCCTGAGATATTTTGATATATAGATATAAAATCATTGTTATTTTAATTGATAGATGTAATATCTCATGCTACTGAGCTTCAAAAGGGATACACATATCTCAAATCGAGTATCCAAATGAGCATACCATGGACAACAAATCATTTACAAATTAAGAGAAATTTTTGTATGTAGGATTCTTCTTTTTCATTCAAATAAGAGAAGAGAGAACATACAAAGACACAATTACATCATAAACAAACACAATCACACAACCCCCTTTCTTTTTAAGTATGACATGATAGTGGCCATGGCCTCATTCATTATTCTAAGCACCTAATAACAATTAAATTAAGACTCTTTCAAACACAATACATTAACAGCTTCATTTGCAGTTGCATGGGTCATAGGTACAGTTGGATCCACACTTGCATCCACACTTTCAGGTTCCATTCTCAGCACCCATGTCAGACCCAAAGCCTTCAACCTGCCTGCAATCAACAAAATTAATTAGTTGGATTAGATTTGGTAACAAATTAAAAACAGGGGAGGGGCTAATTATCTAATTAAAAATGATTAATGACATGACATAATTTGTTGGAAATAATTACAAATGATAAAAATTAATGCAATAGCTTTAGGTACCCGAGCTCAGGTTTGGTTTGCATTGAGAAACTACTAAACCCCATCTTACCTTCCAAATAACTCAAACTTTCATTTTGTACCTGTAAGTCTTATTTATTCATGCATTCCATCATTATTGTGCCATTTCAGAATGAATGCATGGAGCTTATCCTTAATGCCCGAATTTGAATACCATCCCGCCTTGCGATAGGGCAAATGAGGAGGCGAGTTCCAAACTCCAGAAACTGAGAAGGGCATCTCTGAGGTAACATTTAGGTGCACTGATGAATCACTGGCAGCGAGTAAGCACTGAGTGCTAGTGCTCCCCACTGCATCTCGGACAGAGACGGGAATAAGGGCCCGCACCGAGCTCAACGTGACATAAGCCGTTTATAAGTAAATTTGTATGATCATTTGTATATGTGATAATTGAGCTGTTTCTTCTCTCATTTCCCCTTTAATAACAATTCTATTAATATTTGGAACAGGTCCATGAAGCCAGAAGCAAAGCCAGCAAAGAAAAGTAAGATTAAGGGTGCTGAGTCTTCTTCCGATCAGTATGTTTTCCAACTGATTTAATTTCTTTATGTCATATATATTTGTTGTCATTAACTTCTGCATTTTGGTTTTGTTTGTGAATAAATTTGTTATTTTTGTGTTATTTCTACTGGAATGTAGCCTTAACCATATATTGCAGTATATTTATTACAATATCAATCAAAATTATAAAGATAATTGTTAGCAAAAATCAGGAACCAAGCCTTAACGATTTATTGCAGTATATTTATTACAATATCAATCAAAAATTGATCTCCATGTCATTGAACTGGAACCAACAATTACATTACTGGAAGTTTGTTTGGTAGGAAATTCATCTCCGTATTAGAAAATTCTGAAAGTAGCCTTCCAAAAGGAAAGCCCACTTCCTGTTAGAACGGTTCAACTATCCTTTAAATTACTTTGATATTAGAATATTCCAAACTACTCTTTCTAATAGGAAAGACCTATTAAGTAATACATTTCTTTAAATGGGAAAGTACCTTGATATTGGAATATTCCAAAACAAACTACCTTAACTTTGTACTCTGTTAATAGTTTCTACATGTTTGTTTAGGTGAATTTCTGATTAATTCTAGATCATTAAAATACCAGTTTTAAATTAGATCCTCAAACAAACTACCGTAACTTTGTAAAGCAAGAAAAATTCAAAGCATTAAAAAAGAACATACCTTGAGAATCTCCAGATTCTTCTTCAATTCTGGGGTAATTGTTGGGGCAGGCATATCAAACCTGCACAACAAACTTCAATCAGATATCTCAACAAACATTAAAAAAAAGATCAAAATCGTAAAATTTGACATCTACCATCTCACTCACCAACTCTGCCTAGTTGTGTCCTTGAGACTTTTCTTCATTATTTTGTTCAACATTCTTGGATCTCTCAGAGACACAAATAACCCATCAATGAGCTCATTTTAAGAGACACAAAAAACGCATGGTGAAGCGTGTGATAATGCAAGGAAGGTTTTTGAGGAGAATGAAAAGTTAAGGTTGGAATTGGACTCGAAGAGGAAAGAATTGGATCTGCGATGCAAAGAGCTTGATAAGCTAGAATCACAAAATGATGGAGAGAAACAAAAGCTTGATGATGAGAAGCAAAAGGTAATGATTGTTTAGATTGAATTTTATATCATCACATGAAATATTATATGTCCTATAATAAATGTGTCAACTCTCCGTGAGGGGCAGGACACCTGATGGAGAATGCCAGGTTCTATTGTCAATGTTTTTTAGCAGGCGGCAGGCCAAGGACATGCAGATTTCGGCATAAAAAATATAAGTGCAAAAAATGATCTTGCTGCAAAAAAATGATATTCAGCAAGATTATAAAAAACTGATTAAAACCCGATTAAGCAAAAAAACATGGTGAATAATGCATGCTGTATAATGCATGCATTGCATTTGAGCATTGCATTCTGCATGCTGTATAATGCATGCATTACGTTTGAGCCATGGTTGGGTGACATCATATGTCATTGTTTGATCTGCTTTAATGTTTTTTTGGAGTCAAACATTACTATACTTCTTGGTTAATAATGACAGAGACATTTAAGTATAATCCGATAGAAGGAACCAATTGTATCTTGAGTCATTTTCTGCAGTTGTTCCTTCAGTCATGAAATAAACATGAGGCACAACACATTCATAATTATACTCATCTTAGCAATTGTTTTGATGGAATCCGATGAATGAATGTCGTCAGGGAACTACTGGACCGTGTTAAATAGTTGGGATCATAAAACTCTTATTTGTAATAGAGTATCTATATGGTAACAATGTGTTGAGCAATAAACAACATATATGTTTAGTATTTACAGCCAGTTTTTTGATTGTTAATTCTAATTATTGTAATTTGTTATTTCTCATAGTTTTGTTTAGGATGGATACCCTGAAATTAAACAAATAATGCATGCTTTAAACTTTATCAACATCCTTTATTTCAAAATTTGCACTTATATTTTTTTGGGGAATCTTGCGTATGGTTTCTTGCACCCAAGAAATATGGAAGATCGTAACAGAATTCTGAATGCTTAGTATGGACTGAATTCAGAACAGAATTGAATTAGGGAAGTAAAAAATTATCTTACTGCAAAAAATGATATTCGGCAAGATTAAAAAAACGGATTAAAAACGGATTAAGCAAAAAATGATCAAAAAATGAACATGCCAGATTAATTAAGATCTTCAGATATTCGGTACGATTAAAAAATGCTTACAAATGAAAAATAACCAAAAAAAAGTTAAATACATACTTGACTGCCACTAATTTGATGTCAATTTGATTGAACAAATAGCCACAGAATGCATAGATTTTCCCTGCCTTCGGTATCTTCAGCTCCTCCTGGGTCAGAACGAACTCTTCGTACATTGGGTCCAGTGTGAAGGCATACACCCCTTTCCCGATTGTCAGAACAAATAGCACTGAACTGGAATAACATGATGTGATCAACACCGTATTAATAGAATTAAGAGGGGGGATAGATGAACATGTTGAAAGAAAATGCGGTGTGCAGAAACACGAAAGAGAGCCAGAAGCTTTCTATTGCTTGGTTGATCTGTGGACTTCTCTTGGATTTAGTTTAGAGAGGTCGTCATGTATATATAAGATGATATGCTTTCAACTGATAAACATGCATTCCTATAAAGTAGACTTGGAATTATCTCTGAAATGATATTAGTAATGTAAAACAAATAACACAATAGTTTGGCAATATGAAAAAAATCTTAGTGTCCTCAATTTTATCTCTGAATTATCTCTGAAATGATGGTTGTGCCTTCGGTATCAGGGTTCTGATCCCTGACATGTTATTAAGGAATTTAAGTTGGGAAAATTTACAGTTCTGCGTAAAATCCAGTAACTTTCAGTATAATAAAAGCTCCAAATGAAAGCAATGTGCATAGTATGGCAAAGTTTAGACATAGAGCAAACCTTGGTTCTGATATTCAGGTCAGAAGGATTATGCCAAGGTCTCCCAGCTATGAGCTTTTACACCTCCTTTATCCATGATATTATCCTCTTTTTGGCAATCCAAGTGGAGGGAAAGGCCAAATACATATCCTTTGGAGGGCTGGAATTGTTTTTGAGCGAAAAGATTCCATTCGCTCATATCATCAGGTTTCAGCTTGCCAGGCTGCCTCTCAGAAAACAACATTGATTTGCTTCCTTTTGAAGTACACATTGGCTACATCAGTTCCAAAATTCCATTTTAAGCTATGATTTAGGGTAGGTGGTATAGCAATTGTAATTGCACTCCGTTTCCCTTCTAACCCGAGCAAGCTAAATGCTGGATTCCTTCTCTCAACTTTGTGTCTGCTAAACCCAATTAATGTAGACAAAAAATTTGAGTAAAATTTCAGCTAAAATTTTTGTTTAGTGCTGAGAAAAGAAAAATCAATTAACGCCTTTAGTTTCCTATTGTCAAAAAGAAAGTTTAGCAACATATGATTCAAATTTTTTTACAACGTCAAGGAAAACCCCCCACTAAAATCACAATAAAGCTATTTCTTACCCCCAAGCTTTAGCATATGAGAAACTATTTCTATCATTAGTACATGCTCTTCTTATGCCCCAAGCTATTTCTTATAGCACAGCATGTTCTCAGCTTCTTGTGCTTGTATAGAAACTTTTTCAATGAAGAAGGGATTGTGTGTGAGATGTGTTCCCATTCCTAGAATATGTGAGAGCTCCTCATCTGCTACCTATTGATTTGGAAGCAAACTGAACTCTGCATGTATGCCAAGGAGTGAATATAAAGCAAATGTCCCTTCTACACAACATTTCAGATACATATAACTATCTAAGTGTCATGGGGATGTATTCTAAGCAGGAAAACACCGATGACTCACCTTCACTGTTATAATCAGCACTCAACACTATGAAAACTTATTTTAGCATTGGGATCAGAGTAAGCGTCCAAAACATCTTGCACCTGCATATCAACAAAAATTATTAAAATTTTCTTTTAAAAATTTTTAGGGCATATCATGTGGGACATATATATGGTACCTTTTCTTTAAAAAATAATTAAAAAGATATCAAATTAATAAACAAAATAGAAATTTCCCCAAAAAAAGAATAATATCAGTTCATCAATAATTTCAGAACATTTCAACAATAAACTTATTTTCAGGGTGAGGTTAATAAACTTCTGATGCAATTCATGTGCCTACTTGAATGTGCAACCATGTCAAGAATGTGCAACCATGTCAAGAATATGCAACCAAAAGCTATTACTAATCAAAAGATACTAATAATATACACTTCAATATGCAGTTCAACATTTAGTTCAACGTGGAGTTCATGTGCTTACTTGAATGGTTGTTCACCTTCTTCATCAACTCCAATCAAAATCTATTACTAATGTTGTTCATGTGCCTACTTGAATGCGGAACTATTACACATAAAATGGTCCTTCCTGCCTAAGAGTATAGATATGGGATAATAATGGATGTAACTATTGAAACTCATATTAACATGTTTTTGTTTGAAATTGTGGGTTAAAAATACAGCGCTCATATGCCATCTTATTTGAAAACAGAAAATATTATCAAAGGTGAAAACACACACACCATTGTAAACAAATGAATCTTTGGCATAATCCATAGGCTATAAAAATTCAACTTCACGTTTGACTAAGTGACATGTTATATGGAAAAATCCAAGACTACGCAAACACAAAAAACACCAACCACTATGCCAATTCGGTAACTTGCATGTAGACTAAGAGCAACAAAATGTTTAATAATTTACATGGAAATGTATCAAAGGTAAATAAAAAATGATGTTATATGTGTTGCTAGTATTTTTTTTCCAGTAAAAACATGCACAACGACAATGACCATCATAAGTGAAAGGGCAATCAATAAGCCACAAAGCCATATGCACAACTAAATCAAACAATATTTTCCAATGCAAAAAAAGCTGACACGAAATGATGAAATGCAAACTTAACTCCATGAATAAGCCTAAACTACCATGAATTAAAACAAATTAAGCAATAAATCACTCATGTCTAGGAGATTAGCAATTGTTCTTCAGTAACGAAGCAAATTTGGTGTGTGGTGGTGAAGTCAATTAGGAAAGAAGTGCAGAGGGCAGAGCGAAATAAAGAATGCAACGAAAAATAACAGCATATGATTATTTTGTGCATGTTTTATTATTAAGGATTTTTCATATTTAGTGTCGCACTTGCAGTTATTATTATAAAGTTTAAAGCATCTTAGTATAAAGTCAAGATTGAATAACGTATTGTAAAAATTATTTGTTATTGGTGAGATATCTATGAGCAATGTATGATTTGTGACTGTGGCTTTTAAAACTGCAAACACTCATTCAGAGACAAACACATACATATATTTTCTGTCATTTTCTTGTGTAGCATTTTCAAGACCAAATTGTAAGAGAAAAAGTGAGGATGAAAGTGGAATTTTGGTCAAAAAACTTTTTGCATCAACATCAGTTATCACAAATGCATTCTTATCCTCGACAAAGTTGAATCCAGTCCCCAATCGATTGTCCTGCAAAATTCACTTATATTTGGAGAACCCAAATTCGTAATCACAAAAATAACTTCAAAAAATAAATAAAACATGGCATTCACCACAAAGAGGATATCAACTTTTTGCAACTAAGTTGGGTTTCTTGGCTTCAAGTTAGTATCCAAGGGACTGATTTCTTCAAAATTTACAATCCCAACAGCAAAAGCACCCAGTTTTCGATAAATTCATACACTATCAGCTACATGTTTTCTATTTAAAAAGAGCAAATTCAATCTAAAAATTTACAGGTCCACCCTGTGGCCAGAGGGCAGTCAACCACGGGCTCGACCTGTTATCGAACCATTACGGGCTCTGGTAGAGCCACCAGAACATCTTCATATGGAAGGGCTAGCAACTCCATACTTTAACCAATCTACAATTTTATCATGGATGCCTCGTCACTTCGAGACTAAAATTCAAGCACTACTCCAACAATTTTGCAGGCAAAACTTCATGTTCCAGACATTTGAAAGATTATCTAGTTAAGCATGAATATGTTTGTTTCTGCTTCATTCAGAAGGGTCAGTAAGAAGATAATGATTCCTTAGAATAATGCTTATATATGTGGGACCATTTCCCCTTATTATTTGAACATACAATTCACAATCATGATTCTTACATATCATCAACAAAAATTTAAGAATCTCGATGCAAACAAAAAATATGCCTTTCATTAGAATGTCAATCCAAATTAAAAATGAAATGGATGTTCTATCTCTTATGCAATTGAATATATAATGTTTTGCTTGAGGGTTCTATGTGATATAGTTAATTCTAATTCTTACACCTGCTTCCCTCATGCAAGAATTCTCCTCTTTTAGGTGGATTTAGCTCTACCTTAAGCTCCACAGTATAAGCCTATCAACACAAACAACCGAGATGATATACCCAAAATGTCAATAGCATTAACATGTAGTGGGAGACATAATTTTACCTCCATAATTGATTACCCAAAATCAGGTTCATCCACACCCAGCTAAGGATCAGCTACCAAATGTCTCATACTGCATCATTTTTGTGTTGCATTAAATGTTATTTAATGCATCCCTGCTTTTGGTGCTGGGACTGCTCTCCCATCTTCAGGCATTTCCTTGAAACGAACTGCAAAACAAACGACAACAAAACCCCATTTAGTACAAACACAAAAAAGAAATCAAAATATAAAAGAGAGAGACCCAGACCAAAATTAATCGACAGACATTTCAATTACTTCATTAGGCGATAGATCTGCGTTCACTATTTTGATGGTTTGCCGATAGATGCGGCAAATGGTTTGCGCTTTAGCTTTGATGCAGAGTTTTGGATCCCCCCCCAAAAAAAAAACATTTGAGTTCCCCCCCCCAAAGTTTTGGAGGCAGCGGTTTGAGTTTCCCCTGGAAATTTGAGGTTCTCCCAATGAGGCATCAGTTTGAGAAGAAGCAGAAGTCCATAGCAAGTTTCAATCTTTATATCGTTCTTGACCTCCATTTGGTGTAGAAGAGCTCCCCGGCCCATGACGACGTTCGTTGTTCGCGAGAGCTTGGGGATCGACCTCCTTTTCTTGCGGTCAGGCAGCAGGTTATGGGGGAGGGGGGCCAAAAGACTGAGAGATAGAGAGAGGTCCCCCAAGTTTTGGTCAGCTTGATCTGGGGTTGAGGCGCAGATAATGATTTTTCCCCCAAAAAATTTTGATTTCCCCCCAAATTTTTTGAGTTCCCCCCAAAAATCCGGTCACGCTCTGGCCTGTGGAACTCACACGCAAACGTGGCTTCATCTTGGCCTTCCCCAGAGTGAATCTAGATCGTTCATGGTGACTGGGACAAAAAATATATGACTGGACTTATGACTGGGACAAAATTCAAAAAAGGTCCTATTTTATAGAATAGATTTCAATAAGCCAACTTTGTGACAAAGGTTACAAAGTTAGCTTTGCGAAAGGATTGTGTCATATTTTAAGAAAAGATAATGATAAATTATTATTTTCCGGCACTCGTCATAAAGATATTTATATTTTGGATCTTCCTAAGTCTTATGAACAATGTCTCGTTGACAACACAAGTGAACAACACTTATGGCATCGACGCTTTGGACATGTGAACTTTGGAACACTATATAAGCTTTAAAAATTAAATTCCATTAAAGGTTTTCCGAAGCTCGTTTTTGAAAAGAAAAGTTTTTGTGATTGTTGTCAACGTGGCAAGCTTCCTAAATCTTCATTTAAACCTAAGAAAAGCATTTCTACTAAACGGCCACTAGAGCTATTACATCTAGACTTATTTGGGCCAACTAGAGTTGCTTCCTTAGGAAATGCAAGATATGGACTTGTCATCGTAGATGACTATTCGAGATTTACATGGGTATTTTCATTATGTAATAAAAATGAAGCTTTTGAAAACTTCACAATTTTTGTTAAGAAAGTACAAAATCTCTTAGGAACTACCATTGTCACTATTCGTAGTGATCATGGAGGTGAATTTGAGAATGTGTCTTTTGAGACATTTTGTGATGAAGTTGGTATTACACACACCTGCTCTTTCCCTCGTGCACTTCCTCAAAATGGTGTAGTTGAGAGAAAGAATAAGACGCTAGTGGAGTGTGCTCGCACTATGCTTGATGATAGCCAACTTGGCCATCAATTTTGGGCGGAAGCGGTACACACCGCTTGCTATGTGTTTAATAGAATACTTTTGAGGCCCGGCACTAAACAAACTTGTTATGAATTGTTGTTTGGTAGGTTGCCTCAAGTTAAACATTTTCGTGTTTTTGGTTCGAAATGTTTTATTAAGAACACGTATGGTAGTTTGGACAAATTCGATCCAAGATCCGATGAGGAGATTTTTGTTGGATATTCTTCGCGTAGCAAAGCCTATCGGATATTCAACAAACGAACCTCAACGATCGAGGAATCGCTTCATGTCTCATTTAATGAAGGATTTGTTCCAACTAGAATTTCAAATGATAATGATTCTATGGATGTTTTATGTGATTCGTTTGATAATTCTAAGTCTAATAATTCTATTGATTCTATTGAGACTAACCCAACTAATGAAGTTGTTGAGAATGTTCCTAGTGATCAAGGTATTCCTAAACGGCTTCATACCGTTCGTGACCATCCTCATGAGCAAGTCATTGGCAATATCTATGATAGTGTCAAGACGAGATCGCAAGTGAACTACTTCGCTCATTGTGCCTTTGCCTCCTCGATAGAGCCAAAGAATGTTAATGAAGCATGCGAAGATAGCGCTTGGATCTTAGCCATGGAGGAGGAGCTCATTCAATTCGAGAGGAATGAAGTTTGGGAGCTTGTTCCATTGCCATCGAAGAACCACACCGTCATAGGGACAAAGTGGATCTTCAAGAACAAAACCGACGAAAACCAAGTCGTCGTCCGGAACAAAGCTCGGTTAGTTGCTCAAGGCTATCGACAAGAGGAAGGTATTGATTTCGAAGAATCCTTCGCTCCGGTAGCTAGATTAGAATCAATTAGATTATTATTGTCTTTTGCATGCCATAATGATTTTAAATTATTTCAAATGGATGTTAAAAGTGCATTTTTAAACGGAGATGTCGTTGAGGAAGTTTACGTTTCTCAACCTCCGGGCTTCATAAATGAAAAATTTCCAAATCATGTTTTTAAACTAAAGAAAGCACTTTACGGCTTAAGACAAGCTCCTCGAGCTTGGTATGATCGCCTAAAGAATTTTCTTTTGGATTTGAATTTTAAAATGGGAGAAGCCGATTCTACACTTTTTGTTAAGCATGCAAATAATGATATAATTTTAGTTCAAATATATGTTGATGATATCATTTTCGGTGCTACTAACTTTGCTCTTTGCGAAGAGTTTTCTAATGTTATGAAGGAACAATTTGAGATGAGCCACATGGGTGAGCTCAAATATTTCTTAGGCCTCCAAATTCGCCAAATGGACGATGCAATCTTCATCCACCAAACGAAGTATACGGTGGAGTTGCTAAAGCGATTTGGAATGGAGAGTGCTTCCGGGAAAAAGACTCCAATGAGCACGACTACGCATCTTGATAAGGATACGGGCGGTAAGGATGTAGACATTCGTCTATATCGAGGTATGATAGGTAGTTTAATTTATCTTACCGCAAGTAGGCCCGATATTATGTTTGCCGTATGCGTATGTGCTCGTTATCAGTCTCAACCTAAGGAGTCTCACTTAGTTGCGGTAAAACGTATTTTCCGTTATCTAAGTTATACACTTGATTTTGGATTACTTTATCCAAAATCTAGCACGTATGAGTTAATCTCATTTAGTGATGCCGATTATGCGGGATGCAAATCCGACAGGAAAAGTACTAGTGGCACTTGCCATTTTATAGGAAATTCCCTTGTCTCTTGGTTTTCCAAGAAGCAAAATTCCGTGTCACTTTCAACCACCGAGGCAGAGTATATTGCCGCCGGTGCCGCGTGTGCTCAAGTTCTTTGGATGAGACACACACTTAAAGACTTTGGTATTAATTGTGATACTTGCCCTATCATGGTTGACAACCAAAGTGCAATATGTCTTTCCAAGAACCCGGTACACCATTCCCGTTCGAAACACATAGATGTCCGACACCATTTTTTAGATGATCATGTTGCTAAAAAGGACATCATTTTAGTGTACGTTGAAACCCAAAAGCAAATCGCCGATATTTTCACGAAACCCCTAAAGGAGGACTCCTTTGTGCGGTTGCGTCGAGAATTGGGGATTATGGGTGAATCCGAGATATAGGATTCATGATTCATTCAATAATCTTGCATGCTATTATATTTCGAAATATTTCGTTCATGCTAGACTTATTGGATTTTTCGAGAATTTATGTGATATTTTGAATTTTTGCTCGAATTCATGTTTTTGAATGTCGTATTTAAGATTTCGATATTTAATGGGGTAGTTTAGATGATTATTGAGAGTTTTGCGATATATCGTTCAAGTGTATTGAGGAGAGAACTTGATTATCAACTTTTGGACTCTTTTAGTCGGTTTCAGTTCAACCACCAACCGACTAGATGCTCATCTAGTCGGTTAGTAGAAGAACTTAGACCGACTAACTCAAGCTTTTTGAGTTTCCTCTTCATTTTAACTCTTTAGTCGGTTCATGTTCAGTGACCGACCGACTAGATTTAGATCTAGTCGGTCAGTAAATGAACGCAGACCGACTAAATCTTGTCAGTAAATCTTGGATTCAGCCACTATTTGCAACTAGTCGGTTCAAGCTCATTGACCGACCGACTAGATCGTGATCTAGTCGGTCAGTGCTTGAACTATGACCGACTAGTTGTGCCAGGGACTGTTTGGTCATTTGCGATCTCGACCGACTTAAACTCCGTTTAGTCGGTCTGTTTTCATTCCAGTCGATCAAACCCCTTTCTCCCTCAGATCAAAACCCCCGACCCCTCGCTGTCTCTTCGTATTCCGATCGACCTCCGGCCGTTTTCCGGCCATCTCCGTCAATCTCTACCGTCGGCCCTTCGTTCTAGGTGATTTCCTCTCCTTCTAGGGTTAGTTTTCCATTCCTAGTGCTAGGGTTAGCTCGGTTTCTAGGGCTTCTAGGGTTTCTAGGGTTTCATTCTCATTTCGGCTAGGGTTCTTTTGATTCGATCTCTTGTGTCGTGTTGTGCCGAGATTATGGCCCGAACACGTATCCCGATCACTCCGTCTAGCCCCTCGTCGATGACCGTAGAACAAAACCCTTCGGACCCCGAGCATCCAACCCCTCCGAAACGTCGAGATAAGACCACCCATCCTTCGTCGTCTTCGCCTCCTCTCAAGAAGAAGAGGACGACGACCGCCAAGCCTAGAGGTCAACCCAAGCCCAAGCCTAAGCCCAAGACCAAAGTTCTTGCCTCTCATTCTTCATTCCATACTCCTACCGATTCCGATACGGAGTATAACCCCGAGACCGAGACTCATAGGGAACCCACTCCTCCTACCTATCCCGAGTCTAGCACCCACCCTCGTACGTCTACCCGTAAGCCTAAGGGAAAGGCTCCGATGCCGGTGGGCGGTGTCGATATTTCGTTGTGTCGCGACGACCCTATGTGTCTCGCGGCTTACAACCGTATCGAACACTGTCCACTGCTTCTGGAGCATTTCGTCCAGTTCAGTGACTTCATTGGGTTAGCTGATCTTCTCTCGTCGTCGGGTCTCCTCGATTACCTTCGATTTGACCCGAAGGCGAATCCTCACCCCTACCCTAGATTAGTAAAGCTTTTCTATGCGAATAGGATCCGGGGTCAGTACGATCAAACCCACTCTGTTGAGACGACCGTTTTGGGGACTCCTATAGTCCTCACATCGGAAATCTTCGGAGAGATTTTGGGTATCTCTTCGTCTGGCCTCCTTCCCTCTGATATCTCTGTTGACGATATTTCTTCTCTTGATCAGACCATCCTTTCAGAGATTTTCCATCAGATCCCTCCTGCCATGATTGGCGTGCCATCTAAATCTTTTAAGCCGAATGCTTGGGTCCTAAATCTGATTCTGAAGTCGTGCTTGCTTCCCAAGTACGGCTCCTCATCTTTACCGTCCCAGCCCTTTCTGAAGCTTATCTATGCTATCTTCATGGGGAGCTCGATTAATTGGGCTCGCATTATACTCGATAAGATTGACTCTTTCGAGTGTATTTGCAAGTCTTCTAAATCGGCTCATATCCCATTTCCTTGCTTATTGACCCTCGTGTTTCGTCACTTCCGTGTCACGTTGCCTCGTGACGATGAGCGTCCCCTTGGTCCTCCCCTGAACGCGACGGCCGTCAAGAAATCTCTTGCGGCGCTTCATCACGTTCAGAGGACGAAATCTTCAGCATCTGCTCCTGCCTCTGCCAGTGCCTCTGCTGCTCCCTCTGCCACCCTGGATGATGTCGTACGGTTACTTCGTCGTTACGAGTCTCGCTTGGCTTGTACCGAGGAGGTAGTCTGCCGTATGGCTCGTCTGCTGGGTGTTGAGCTTCCTCCTTCTGTGTCTGAGGATGAGGAGTTGGATGAGATGGCTGAGGAGGATGTTGAGGAGCTTTGTCGTGCTTCGACTCATGCCCCCGAGGGCACTTCTGCTGGTACTGCTGCTGCTGGTGCTACCACTTCCGGTGATGCTGTTGCTGCTTCGTCTGCTGGTGCCCCCGAGAGCACACCTGTTGCCGCCACTCCTGTGGTGGATACTCCGACTGGTGCTCCCGAGGCCACTACGGTTGTTGCTTCAGAGGTTTCCACTTCAGCTGTCGCTTCTGCTGATCTTCCGGACGTTCCTGCTGATCCAGTCACCTCCTCTGCTCCTGCTGAGCCTGCAGTTGCTTCTGATCCTCCCGCTGCCTCTTGAGTTTCTTCGAGGCCTCTCCCGATACTCATTGGATGATATATCTAGTTGTGAGAGATGTTGGGTAGGATAGTGTGGGTGGCTATGTATTTTGGATCATTTTGATGTCTTTTTGATATTTTTGATGATATATTTTTGTGCACCGATCAGTCGATCGATGTTTTGTATGTCGGTGATGTACTCTGCTTCATACTTCATATATATATATACATCGCAGTTGACATCTCATTCTCTTGTGCAATTTATAATTCTTTATGTCTCTAATGTCTGATTTCGTCGCTCGACGACAATAACTTGGTTTAATAAAAATTTCTTCTATGAAAACATAGAATTGTTTTCCATGCACTAAATTAACCAAGATATGTTGATATTGGAGAGTATATTCCATAACTCAATCCGTTAAATTGATTTGAGTTTTGATGATTTCGTTTTACGATTTTTCGACTTTGGTTTCATTGACACGCCTTGATTCTATTCGTATTTTTCTCTTTGGTGTCACTTGAACCGTCGTCGTATTCTACGACTCCCGTGTTTTTTTAATTTAATGCCATTGTTGTTGTCGTTGTTATCCTCCCGTCTTTTTGCTTATGCCAAAGGGGGAGAGATATAATAATAACGATGTGCCAAATGAAAATTTAAAGCATTTCTCCAAGAATCTAACTTGATGTGTTAGATTCAGGGGGAGTTAAGATATATAAATGGATTTTCAAATCCGATATTTCAATAACCTACGTTTGGTATTTCAATAATTCAATAATCGATTCTCATTTAATATACTTTACTCGTCTGCTTGATGCGTATTATTTTTGTTTAAATTGGAATTAACATGTCATCATTGCAGGGGGAGTAAGTAAATTTCATTTGAATTATTATTTTTGATTATTATTTATGTTGGTTTGTCATCACCAAAAAGGGGGAGAATGTTGGATATTGGACTCCCCGGATTTGGTTTTGGATGATGAACAAACATAAATATAATATGAACTAACGCTTTGTGAGCGCAGTTATGGAGATCGTCACCAAATTCACATGAATATCAATTACGACGTCTCAAGACTTCTCAAAGCACGTGATCGTATGCCTAAAGCTTCGTTGAAGCTTATGGACCTATTTAGAAGTCATGAAGATTCGATTGAAGCTATTGAAGATGGTATCGTCAAGTTTAATTTATAGTCTTTAAGCTTCTTTCGTAGAATGTTAAGCCTTGAGTAGGTCTTACGTTTTAATTCTTCATAACGCTCATATCTTAGCTCTAGGATCTTTGTAGAAGTCCTTACAATTCTTCCCGAAGCTTCGCGCTTCGAATCAGGACTTCTTGTGCATGTTAGTTGGTTCAAGAAGAAGAACTGACTGACTAGATGGTGATCTAGTCGGTCAGCCAAGCTTCTTGGACCGACTAGTTTCTGTCAGTTAATTCATAGCTCTTTACTGTTTACAGTTAGTCGGTCTAAGTTGACTCACCGACCGACTAGTTTGTGAACTAGTCGGTCAGTGATGCTTCTGTGACCGACTAGTTGAGCTTTCCCTGAACATGCACATTTGAACCTAAGCTACTGTTTATCATTAGTCGGTCTGTGTTCATTGATCGACCGACTAGTTGATGAACTAGTCGGTCAACTTTCCTTCTTAGACCGACTAGTTTAGTTTACTGTACATGCCAAATTTTTCACCATACTTACTGTTTATTGTTAGTCGGTCTATGTTCATTTGGTGACCGACTAGTTGGTGAATTAGTCGGTCAACATTTGTTCTTGGACCGACTAAGTCTAATTCTTCTCAGACTTCAGTTTTATCTGTTAGTCGGTCCACGTTGAGTAACCGACCGACTAGTTGTGAAACTAGTCGGTCAGCTACTCTTCTTAGACCGACTAGTTCCTTAGTCTGTACTTTGATCTTTTCTCAGTTTACTCATTAGTCGGTTTACGTTAATTGACCGACCGACTAGTTGATTAATTAGTCGGTCGGTGGTTGTTCTTTGACCGACTAGTTGGGTTCAGAAAAGAGCCGTTGGAGCTTTAATTGAAACGTTTTTCTCTCTCTCTCTCCTCTATCCTATATATACTTGATGGGCTGCATTCATTGCTGCCAAGGCTGATATTATTGCAAGTTTAGAGATCAAGAGAAATCATTCCAAGCTCATTCAAAGCTCATTCATTCCATTCAATAATCTCTCCTCACTCTTACTTCCAAAGAGAGATTCATTGAGTGTGAAGCCTTCCAAGCCAAGTGCTTGATTCTAGGTCACCAACATCCCCAAAGCTCTCCATCGCTGATCTACATCTTGGAGCTAGGGTTTGGTGCCACTTCTTCCCCAAAATCATCCTTGCCCTAATTCGTAAGCAATATTCAAGACATATGTATTTTGTTCGGTAAGAAGTTTTCTTATTTCATTTCATATTTGATTTGTAAGTTTCACTCTCGGTTGTGAGAGTGTGGTTGTGATCCCGGGTTGTGGGAGTCACAAATTGTATTTTGTATGATTTGACTTGTGGAGGATTTTCACAAGTATTTCATAGTGGAAATCTTGAGTTAGGGTTTCTAACTCAAGTATCCGGAGGGGATCCGGGTGGTTGGGACGTAGGATCACCGGGAACAAGTCGGGGAGACTTGGGTGGATCCGAACCCAGTAACATCTCTTGTTAGCATTGTTAATTTTGTTGTTGTCATTCAAATTAAGCTTCCGCAAATTGATTTGGTAGTTGTTTGCATTATAATTAGGAATTATACTCCTTGTTATTTTTAAAGTACTATTCACCCCCCCTCTAGTACTTGTGCAGTAGCTTGTAGGGCATTACAAACTCTTGGTGGTACAGGTCCACCTTCAACCTCCCTTGCTTCAGATCAATAAAGCGCTGCAGCATCTCCTTCCTAGCAGCCTTCAGAAAGAACTCCTCATCAAACCTAGACTTAAAGGTAGCCCAAGCTATCGGCTCCACCAGCATCTTCTCTTCCGCATCACACCAGTTCCGAGCATTATCCTTGAGTTGCCTCTTCGCCAAATCAACCCATCCAGCGGGGGTGATCTTGGCCATCTTCAAGTTATCCTCTATGTTCCGAATCCACTCATCGGCAGCCAGAGGACACTCAGACCCATCAAAATATGCGGGACCCAGCTCCCGAAATTGCTTCGCTCCCAGCTCGGAGCGAGGGGCATCCGGAAGTGCTCGACCAGCTCGAACAACTGGAGCATTCTGGACTTGCAGGAGCACGCCTTGCTGCACCTGCATCATCTGAAGCATAATCCGCATCATCTCTCCATTGGTGGGTTCCCGCTCAGGCTCCTTATCATGAGGGGGCGCACCACTACCTCCACCACGGGTGAATCGCCTTCCTGCCATCTAGTGACACAGAAAACGAAGCAGATTAGACTCATAGCTTATGACTCGGACGTCGAACTTAGTTTATTGGACATTCTAATATTATTATCGTTATTCCGATAATCATAGTTACAGAGGAGGACCTGCATGGGCCATCAACAAAACCTGTCATGCCCCGCTTCCCTAAAATGGAGGCGAGACGTGAAAAGGTCCGCACGAGAGTGGAGCTGTGAAGCCCCAAACCCGATAAGCGTCAATAAAACATAAGCAGATCCCTGTAACCACAAACGGAACAATAATAATAACACAAGGAGAGACAGAAATAAAATCTCAAATCTCATAAATTGTCCAACATGAAAATTAAGTTCAACATCCAGAAAAGCCACCAGGCTAAAAGAAAAAGTCTAAAGGCCCAGAACAAGGCCAACAAGGACAAACATAACAGAGTATAGGTGCCACGCACCGACAACAAAATAGCAGTCTAAAACAAAAGGGAAAAGCTCAACGAAGACACTAGGACTGGTCCCCAGTGTCCACGTACTCCTCACCAAACACAGGCTCGGGCTCGGCATCAGTAAACACCTCGTCCTCAACAATGAACTCAGGCTCAGGATCTAACATGTGTCACCCAAAAGAGTAAAGGGGCACATGTCAGCAAGTCTAAAAGACTTGGGCAAGGAAACTGAAGGTAATGCAAACTAACAACCTAGCAGTTATAGTATGCATGACATGGCAGTTATGGTATGAGTGCACAAGTAAGACATGGTGAAACAATAAGTACAAGAGAACAATTTATCAAGGCATGTCAAGAGTAGCCAAGCTACTAACAATCTCAATCTTTCCACTAGTCACGTTTCAAGTTGTTTGTAGATGTTTATGCCTTACAGTTGAACTGTTGGACGTTCACACTGATTGGCCGCTTAACACTACCCCAAAACCCAGAGTTTACGCCTTACAACTGCAGTTGCTGATCGGGCAGACTTCCAGTTGAATGGCCGCTTAACTCTTACCCCTCCCATATGTGAACGAGCCAGGGTCCCTGTACATGAGCTCAGTAAATGAGCCAGGGTTGCCCCGCACAAGAGCTCGTTTCCTGGATCACAAACCAGGAGCATATTTCATTTGGTGTAGCGGTGCACCTAGCCACAATCATTTCACAAGGTGTAGCGGAGCTATGCAATCACGGGAACATTTAAAGAATGCAATGACATGACAATTTATTCGCGTACCGTTAATGGAAATTAAACATGACATGGTAGTTATGCAACATGGTAAATGCCGGATCTAGCTTCGTTGTCAAGCTAGTTCCTAAAATTGCGCCTAGGCGAGTATCATTTCGTCGCCTAGACTCTTTTACGCCTACAACAAGCAAATGGCCTAAGACATGGCCCAAAACCCTAAGTGGCAAGTTTCACTTGCCTAGCACCGAGGATGACGATCAACGAGGCCGTCACACAAATGCTAACTACGGCGATGAGATCGCTGCCATGGAAAAACAATATTAGAACAACATCCAACCTAGTTTTATTAGGGTTTCACAAAAACACAACGGGTTATGAAAACATTAAGAGATCGATTCATTACCGTATCGGAAGCGGAAGAATGATGCCGAGCAAGCACGGCAACAGAAGAAATGCTCCGGGGAACCTAGGGTTCAGATCTGGAATGGATGGGGAAAATCTGGAGAAATGTGGTTTTGGGGATTTTTTGGGGGTTGGAGATGGCCTAGGGCATGGTGGTTGGTCAAAATGGAGGGGGAAACTCCAAGGGAGGAAGGAATGGCTTGGGAAATGTTGGAGAGTGATTTGAGGAAGAAGGAGGCTCAGTAAATGAAAGAGGGATGAAAGAAATCGTGGGTGGGGTTTAAATAGGGAGTGCTGGCGGCTGCCCAGAAATTAGGGTTTCGACACTGATTAGTCGGTCAAAGAGCAACCACTGACCGACTAGTTTGGGAACTAGTCAGTCGGTTGACCAACGCAGACCGACTAAGTCCAAGCAGTAACTCCTGTACAAAAATAGGATTTAGATTTAGTCGGTCAAAGAACAACTACTGACCGACTAGTTTCGAATCTAGTCGGTCGATGAACGTTCTTAGACCGACTAAGAATGAATAGTACTTAGTATCAAAATGATCTTAGAGCTAGTTGGTTAAAGAACGATTGCTGACCGACTAGTTTGCAACCTAGTCGGTCGACCAATGTTCTTAGACCGACTAACGATAAACAGTGACTCCTGAGAAATTAACAAAGCCAACTAGTCGGTCCATGAAGGTTTGCCGACCGACTAAATCGTCATCTAGTCGGTCGGTTCCCCTTCTTACACCGGCTAACATGCACAAAAAGTTCCGAAATAGAACGCGAAGCTCCGGGATCGATTCCTAAGACCCTAGGCTTGATCTAACAATAAGATATGACCAATATGAAGCCCGTCACGAATGACTTACTCCAAAATCGACGATTCTAAGGAAGAAGCTAGAAAATCACGACGAAACGATCGAAAATAAAAGCTACGGAGACGAAAACCACACATGAGGAGAAAATCCACCAAAACATATAATATAATATAATAAATCCAGATACATGAAAACCAGTCGTTACAACTTTTCTCTCCTAAATCAAATAGGAATCTATTAAGTTTCAAAGATATTCGTTTAAACGGATATCACTTAGAAAATATAGATATACATGAGGATGAATATATGTATGTTACTCGTAAAAAAGATGGTTCAAAACTGTTTTAGAACGATTTAAGGGACTCCCGTCGGGTCTCTATCATACTTATATTAAACCTATAGAAGCTAATGTGACTATGCACCAGAAGTGCCTTTCATCACCAGAATTCAAACTCTGGCATAACAGACTTGGTCACCTAGGATCGACAATGATGCACCGCATCATTACCCAATCTTTTGGACATAATCTGAAGAACCTGAAGATTCTTTAAAAGGGTGATTTTCCATGTCTGCCTTGTTTCAAGGGTAAACTAATAACGAGACCATCCCTACTGAAAGTGGGATTAGAGTCTCCTAGCTTCTTGGAGAGAATACATGGGGATATTTGTGGTCCTATTCACCCTGCAAGTGGCCCATTTCGGTACTTTATGGTACTGATAGATGCATTATCAAAATGGTCTTATGTGTGCCTCTTGTCCACCCGCAACCTAGCTTTTTCAAATCTTTTGGCACAAATAATTAATTTGCGAGCTCATTTTCCCGATAACCATATCAAGAAACTACGTCTTGATAATGCATGAGAATTCATTTCTCAAGTCTTTCAAGACTATTGCCAAGCAACTGGCATCGAAGTTGAATATCCAATAGCACATATTCACACCCAGAATGGGTTAGCAGAATCTCTGATAAAGAGACTGCAATAGATTACACATCTATTGATGATGCAATCTCAGTTGCCTGTGGATGCTTGGGGCCATGCCATATTGCATGCCGCATCGCTTATCAGAATACGACCCTCTGGTGGCCATATTTTATCGCCGATGCAGCTAGCATATGGTGCACCTTCGAATCTCTCATTTGAGAGTGTTTGGTTGTGCAGTCTACGTCCCCATTGCACCACCTCAAAGGACCAAAATGGGTCCACAGCGTCGTTTGGGTATCTATATAAGGTATGATTCACTCTTTATAATTAGATATCTTGAACCCCTGATGGGTGACGCATTTAAGGCAAGTCTTGATGACTGTGAGTTTGATGAAAATGTTTTTTTCAAAACTAGGCACACAGTCGAAGAAGCCAGAAGCTTCTGAGACCATTTCTTGGGACACAAAGACTTTGTCTCATTATGATCTGCGTACTAGTCAGTGTGAAGATGAGATCATGAAGATCCTTCATCTTCAAAACACAGTACATTTACTACCAGATAAGTTTACTGACAACCAGAAGATTATCAGATCACACGTCCATGCTGCCAATACGCCAGCTAGGATTGACATCCCTAAATATGGATGCAATCCACCGGCAGCAGAATCGGCTGTACCTCAATTGAAGAGAGGACGCCCATCAGGTTCGAAGGACAAAGCTCCTCGAAAAAAAAAATCCTGGAGAAATGAAGATGAACCATACATAGGATGTTGAGCTCAGACCAGCTACCTCTCCCCTCCTACATTTCCCTAAAGAGGAAACTATAGAAGAAACATCATTAAATTTTTTACGTAGTGGGGAGGTACTGGACAGAAAAAGCACTGTCATTGACGACGAATTTGCATTCAATATTGACGTGCACATCGCTGAATACGACGATGACATCGAACCACGATCTCTTGCGGAATGTAAACGCGGAGATGATTGGCCAAAGTGAAACGAGACAATAGGAGTAGAGCTGGACTCACTCTTGAAACACGAAGTTTTTGGACCAGTAGTCCAAACACCTAAAGGTGTAAAACCTGTGGGTTATAAGTTGGTTTTCATCAGAAAAAGAAATGAAAATAACGAGATCGTACTCTACAACGCATGGCTTGTAGCACAGGGATTCTTCCAACGACCAGGGATAGATTATGAACAAACATATTCCCTTGTTCTGGATGAGATCACATTCCGATTTTTATTAAGCCTATCATCTCTAGAAAGCCTAGAAATGCAGCTCATGGACGTTGTGACTGCTTATCTATATGGCAATATAGATAAAGATATCTATATGAATGTCCTTGAGGGATATAAATTACCTCTAGAGATATCAGAGAAACCTCGGGATGCCTACTCTGTAAGGCTTCAAAGATCATTATATGGTCTTAAGCAATCGGGTAAAATGTGGTATAACAAACTTAGTGATTTCCTTGCACAACAAGATTTCACTAATAATGATGTCTGTCCATGTATCTTTATTAAAAGATCGGGAATAAGATTTGTTATAGTCATTATTTATGTGGACGACTTAAATCTCATTGGATCTCTGCAGAGATCGCTGAGATATCTGCAAGCCTAAAGAATACGTTTGAAATAAAAGACCTCGGTAAAACAAAGTATTGTCTTGGCTTACAGATCGAACACATACGTGGTGGTATCATATTACACCAATCCACCTATACAAGGAAATTACTGAAAAAATTTCAAAATGGATAAATGTCATCCTCTTAGTACACTAATGGTCGTTAGATCCTTGGATGTACATAAGGACCCCTTCCTTCCGCTTGAAGAGGGGAAGGAAATGTTAGGTCCTGAAGTACCTTACCTTAGTGCTATTAGAGCACTTCTATATCTGGCTAACTGTACGCGTCCCGATATAACGTTCTCAGTAAATCTTCTAGCCAGATATAGTGCAGCGCCCACAAAGCGCCACTGGAACGGAGTTAAGCAGCTTTTACGCTACCTCCAAGGGTTAATTGACCTGTGATTATATTTCCGTAAAGGTAAATCTCCCACCTTAATTGGTTATGCAGATGCAGGTTACAGGTCTGATCATCACACCGAGAAATCACAAACTGGTTTTGTGTTCGCCTACGGTGGTACATCCATCTCCTGGAAATCTGTTAAGCAAATGACTACAGCAATCTCTTCCAACCATTCTGAGCTCCTTGCAATTCATGAAGCAAGCAAAGAATGTGTATGGCTTCTGTTACGACCTAAAGATCATAGTAGTCCGACTCCCGCCCGGATCCGCTAATACCCCCCATTAACTCACCTTTTCACGAAAAGGCCGCCGCCCCGAAAATCCGGGGCCACATGGAGACAGGCGCGCCTTGCCGCATTCCCCGAACCGGCCGAGCCGAGCAACCACAGCCGCTCGACCCACCAGGGGTAGCGCACTGGGGGACGCTCGGGTGGCTAAGCCGGGCCTGTTGACTGGCACGAACGTATCCTTCCGTACCGACGGACCATAGCCCATGACCGATCGGGGGGCGCGGCCAGGCCGGACAACCCCCGATCGGAACGACCCACCCGATTCCCACGAACCGCGGCGCGGCGCCTAGAATGACTCAGACCGACCTTTAGTCCGTCGCTAGCGACAAACAACCGGGGATAAGGACACGACTGACACATACGTCACCCGACCGACTGGCAAAGCACCCCCTGGCAGCTGAGCCATCCGACAGTCAATGCTTTCGGCTCTGACACCCCGACAAAAGCCCCCCCCGGCCGTCGCGCCGCCTGACGAAAGCAGGTCTGGTGACCCGGTTCCCGACGTCCTTGTCTGGAGTTTCAGCTGACGTCCGAGCCAGCTCAGCGCGTCCAGTCAGCATGCCAGGTCAGCCACGCTTAGTCATCACCCGTCAGGTATAAATACCCCCTCTCCTCTTACGGAGGGGAGGTTGAAGAATTCTCTCTCATTCTATTATTCACACACGAGAGCAAAGGTCTTCCATATCTTTGTTCTCCCACCTATAGCTCGTCACGCGCGGCGGACACACCGTTGGACCGACCGGCGTGCCTAGCCCCCATTTTAAGCCCTATTACTGACTTAGGCATCGGAGGGGCTAAGGGTTGAACCCCAACCCTGCCCTTCTGACGAGTTGTTCATGCTGCAGGAGAGCTCGCCCCTTGACCGGAGTCAGCTTCAGCCCCCTGCTGTCCAACCTTCTTCAGCCGCATCCGGCGAGATTCGACCCCGTGAGCATTACCGGCGGCGGATCCGACTTCTTCACCCCACTAATCACTTGTAAAACTGCCTACCCTAACCCCCATTTCCCTGTAACCACCGTGCCCTTGGTTCCCCATAATACAAATTCATTGTACGCGAGTTCCACCTCGTAACAATTGGCGCCGTCTGTGGGAACGAAGGGTCACACCCATGTTAGATTCCATGCCGATCCCGCGGAACCCTGACCACGGCAAAGATCCCGTGGGTCAGGAACCGCTCTCTCTACAAATCACCCCGGCGTCCGACCCCCTTCTGGGGGTGGGCACCGAAACTGAACATACTTCAGCCCACGCCGTCCTGAAGAGCTTCGAGGCCGTTACTCAGGCCAAGGGAGGCTATCAGATGGCTGGAACGGAGCCTCCGCCCGGCCCCTCAGAGCCCCAGAACGTGAGGCGGAACCTCCGCCTACAGTTCGAGGAGGAGGGAGAAAACGGGGGGCTCGCTGAGGAGATTGCGGCCCAGCAAAGACTCCTGGAAGAGGAGATGGAAGTTGTACGGCGATGGAGGCGCCTGGGGGAGGCAGCCGTCGCGCAAAGGCATTTGGACGAAGCGGCCGAGACTGCCCGAAGGGCCTACCAAGAAGAAGAGGCCGCTCGCCGCCACCTTCGCCTCATCGTCACGGAGCGCGAGAGGCTAAGGAAAGAGAACAGGAGCAACCGAGAAATCCCGGGCGAGACGACGGCGGGCCGGCGGCTCGGGGACGGGCGGGACCCGTTCCTGAATAGATCCCCACCCGGAGGAGGCAGCCCGCATCGCCAGTACCACCCCTCCGATACCCTGCACGAGGAAGCCATTTGTCGACAACTACGCTTCCTCACCGCCGAGCGCGAAAGGCTCCTCCGAGAGAATCAAGAACGGATGGAGGCCCGAGGAGAGCTGGCCGGGAGGCGCTGGTGCTGGGAGAACCGTAGCCCGCAACCCGTCGAATCCTCGGCCCAGGGAAGGAGCTACTCCCCGGGGACGGAGGACCGTCGGCGGCCGAGGCACGACCGAAGTCAGACCCCCGAATGGCGGAGAGGGGATGTGCCAGATCACCCTACTTATCCGGAGGAGGCCACGCCGCTTGCACGGTGGATCACGTCCGCCCCAAGGCACCTAAGGTTCAAGCCCCCTCACTTGGCCACGTACAATGGGAGAGGCGACCCCCTCACGCACGTGCAACAATACCGGGGGGTGATGGAGGCGCAGGATGTGGACGAGGCGTTCCTATGCCGACATTTCTCCCAAAGCCTGAGGGACACCGCGTTGGATTGGTATTTTGGCCTGCCCGTGAGATCCGTTGGGAGCTTTGGCGAGCTGTCCCACAAGTTCTGCCAAGAGTTCCGAGCCGGGCGGACGAAGAAGAAGCCCTTGGACTATCTCAGCACAATAATCCAAGGGGAAGGAGAGACGACGGGCAGATACCTCCGCCGCTTTCAGGAGGAAAGACGGGCGGTGGTGACATGTGGCGATGAGGTGCTTATGCTGGCCTTCAAGACGGGGTTGCGAACTCGGAGCCTCCACAAATCCCTGCTCCGAGATCCGCCGACCGACTATGAAGCGTTGGTTGCAATGACGGAAAGACACGCGTTGGCCGAAGAGACTCTAGGTGCAAAGGCCGTATTCCCCCCGACGAAACCGTCCCAAGACGGACCCCGGCCACACCCTCGGCCGAGGCAGGAAGAGAGGGGCCGAGACCGTGATCAGATAGCCCGACCACGGTAGGAGCCGCCCGAGCCTCGCCCACAAGATCGTCTTGGCCCGGGGCGCGAGCTCGCCCCGGCGCGGGGGCCCCCCGGAGTCATCCCAAGACAAGAAGGCCCCCTACAGGCGCCTTACACATGACTCAACGCCCCCATGATGGAGGTGCTGGCCGCGGCGACAAGGGCCGGGTTATTGCTGGAGCCTCCCCAGGAGATGAGGACGGACCCGGCGAGGCGAGACCCCCGGAGATACTGCCGTTATCACCGGGACCACGGTCACGACACTGACCGTTGTTACTCCCTTAAAAGAGAGATCGAGCGACTGATCCAGGCGGGTCACCTGGGGAACTTCGTCGCGGGAAGGCGGGCGGCAGCAGGATAGAGAGCCCCCCCGGAGGAGGGGGGACGGGAACCGCCGGCGAACCGCGATAAGGAGGAGCCACGCCCCCCAAGGGCGGTCTTGCGAATCGAGATGATAACGGGAGGATCTTCCTCGGCGGGGCGGGCGCCCGGAATCCCGGGGGCCGGAGCCCGACAGGTGATGGTGGCGGCCGCTGGCCGCCGACCGAAGCGACGAAGGACACACCGACCCCCCATCACCTTTACCGAGGAGGACTGGCGGGGGGCACGGAGCCAGGACAATGACGCTCTCGTCATCGAGGCTCGGATCGGGGCGATGGACGTCGACCGGCTCCTGATTGACACTGGTAGCTCCTGCGACATCCTGTTCCTGTCAACGGTCGAGAGGATGGGATGGGGGCGTGCAGACCTAGAGCCCTGTATGGGCCCTGTCGCTGGCTTCACCGGCCATGCGATCCCCACCGAGGGAACGATCGCCCTACCCATGACCCTGGGGGAAGAACCGAGGGTCGTGACCAAGGAAGCGCTTTTTGTCATCGTCGACGTCGCGTCGGTGTATAACGGAATCATAGGGCGTCCATATATGACAGCCATCGAGGCGCTCCCAAGCCTGCAACATCAGACGATGAAGTTCCGGACCCCGCGGGGGGTGGGACAGGTGCGGGGAGGACGAGAGGTGCCCGGGGACCACAACCAGGCGCCGTCCCTGCCTAGGATCCCGAGGCGGTCCCTGACTGCTCTCATCCCTGACGAGAGGGAGGACTTCTGCGACCAGCGGTCGACCCCGGCAGAGGAAGTGGAGGAGGTCCCAGTGGCCTCGGACGAGGAAAGAACCGTCTCCATCGGGACAAAACTCCCGTCTGCGTTAAGGATGGCCCTCGTCGCCTTGCTCCGAGAAAACACGGACATATTCGCATGGTCACCCGCCGACAAGCCCGGGGTGGACCCGTCGGTAATCTCCCACAGGTTGAATGCAGACCCGGAAGCCCGACCTGTTCGACAGAAGAAGAGAAGTGCGGGGGCAAAAAGAAGAGGGCGGCCGAGGAAGAAGTAGAGCGACTCCTCGAATCCAAATTTGTTCGGCCGGTGGACTACCCCGACTGGCTCGCCAACGTCGTTCTGGTGAAAAAGCCCAGTGGGAAGTGGCGCATGTGCGTCGACTTCACCGACCTCAACAAGGTGTGCCCAAAGGACAGCTTCCCTCTGCCCAGAATCGACCACTTGGTGGACCAGGCGTCTGGCTATGAGTTGTTGAGCTTCATGGACGCCTTCTCGGGGTACAACCAGATACCGATGGCGGAGGAAGATGAGGAGAAGACATCTTTTGTCACCGATAAAGGCACCTTCTGTTACACCAAGATGCCCTTCGGACTGAAGAACGCCGGGGCGACCTATCAACGAATGGTGGACCGAATATTCGGCCCTCAGGTGGGACGAAACTTGGAGGTCTACATCGACGACATGCTGGTAAAGAGCGGAAGGGCCCCCGACCACCTCGCCGACCTGCAGCAAACCTTCCAGAGGGTCCGCCGGTACAACCTGAGGCTAAACCCCGTGAAGTGTATCTTTGGCATGCAATCGGGAAAATTCCTAGGCTTCATGATAACGAAGCGGGGAATCGAGGTGAACCCCGACAAGGTGACGGCCCTCGTCGGTATGACGGAGCCCCGGACGATCCGGGACTTGCAGCGACTGAACGGCCGGATCGCTGCTTTAGGGCGATTCCTGTCGAAATCGGCGTAGAAATCGCTCCCTTTCTTCAGGGTCTTGTGCACAGCCTTGGGCGAAGCTAAAGACCAAAGAAAGGTGATCCCGTGGGATGGCGACTGCGCGCAGGCGTTCACGGAGCTGAGAGCATACCTACAGAGCCCACCGCTCCTCGCACGGCCGGAGGAGGGCGAACCCCTGGGGTTGTACCTGGCGACCAACGGGGAGGCCGTTAGCTCCGTCTTGATCAAGGAGGAAGGAGGGGTGCAACGCCCCGTTTACTATGCCAGCCGGATCCTCCGGGAGGCGGAGACTCGTTACAGCCCTATCGAGAAAGCCGCCTACTGCCTAATCACCACGGCCCGGAAGCTCCGACCCTACTTCCAGGCCCACCCCATAATCGTCCACACCGACATGCCCCTCGAAAAGAACCTGAAAAGGCTGGAGCGGTCGGGGAGGATGCTCAACTGGAGCATCGAGCTCAGCGAGTTCGACATAACATACAAAGCCCGGACGACAATCAAGGGCCAAGCGCTGGCCGACTTCGTGGTGGAATGCACCACGGGAGTCCCGCCGGGGGACGGGACGGAGCTCCCATCGGCGACCACGTCCCCGCGGAGGGTCGAGGTGGGTGAACCCTCAGCACCCTCCCCGACGACAGCGGGCGAATTATGGACCATCCACGTCGACGGCTCCGCAACAGGCTCCGGGACAGGAGCAGGTATAGTCATTCAGAGCCCTGATGGATGCTCGTTGGAGTACGCCCTGCGCTTCAGCTTCCCGGCCACCAACAATGTCGCGGAATATGAAGCCGCGGTTAACGGGTTGAAGCTCGCTAGGGCGGTGGGGGCGACGAACGTGCTTCTCCTGAGTGACTCCCGCCTCGTCATCCAACAGATCTTGGGGCTCTTCGAAGCCCGAGAGGAAACAATGAAGCGATACCTGAACCGCATCCAGATCGAACTCCGTAAGTTCAATAAAGTGGACGTCCAACACCTACCCCGCTCCAGCAACCTCCGGGCGGATGCCTTGTCTAAGCTGGCTTCCTCTTCAGCGGCCGAGATCGGGAAGGCACTCTACGTGGAAAGCCTGGTGACGCCAACCATCGACGAAGGAGAGCTGATGTGCGTGGACACGAGGACGTCATGGATGACCCCCATTATGAAGTACCTAGAGACGGGCGAGCTACCCGAGGAACGGATGCTGGCAAAACAGGTGGAGAGGCGGGCCCTATCATTCGTACTTCTTGACGGAGTGTTGTACCGCCGCCGCCATGCCAACTTCGACGTCCTGCCCTACCTGAAATGCTTGGGCCCGGAGCAGGCTGAGCAAGTCGTTCGCGAGGTACATGAAGACTTCTGCGGAAACCACTATGGCGGGCGCACCATCGCCCACAAAGTAATGCGCCAAGGATACTACTGGCTGACGATGATCCGGGATGCGATACAGTACGTCAAGAAGTGCGAGGCGTGCCAGAAGTTCTGCCGGCGGACGACTGCACCTCCGGCCAACCTGATGCCCATCTTGAGCCCGATCCCCTTTGCCAAGTGGGGGCTCGACATCCTGGGGCCATTCCCAAAGGCCTCCGGGGGAAGAAAATATTTAGTCGTCGCCGTGGACTACTTCACAAAATGGGTCGAGGCAGAGCCGCTGGCGCGAATCACATGGACGGACATGAAGGGCTTCATCTGGCAATCCATCATATGCCGCTTCGGGATTCCCCGCTCCATTGTCATGGATAATGGAAAGCAGTTCGACTGCGAGGGCTTCCGCGACTTCTGCTCGGGCTGGGGAATCAAACTCCAGTTCGCGTCAGTCGCCCACCCACAGTGCAACGGAATGGCGGAGGCCGCGAATAAATGTATCTTGAACCCTATGAAGAAAAAAGTGGACGCCGCTCTGGGGGCTTGGGTCGACGAACTGCCGGGAATCCTGTGGTCTTATCGTACCACCCACAAGGCCTCGACCGGAGAAAGCCCCTTCGTGCTAGCATATGGATCGGAGGCGGTCGTTCCTGTGGAAATCGGCGAGGAAACACTCTGGCTAAAGCTCTTCGACGAAGAAATCAACGGAGAAGGACTCGGCCTCAGTCTTGAGTTGATAGACGAGGTACAGGACCGGGCCCTGACCAGCCTCGTCAAACACAGCCAGAGGATGGCCCGATACTACGACTCCCGGGTTAAACCACGGACTTTCAGGATCGGCGATTTGGTCCTCCGAGATGCCACCTTCCGGCCCGAGACTGCACAGCGGGGAAATCTGGCTGCTAAATGGGAAGGGCCCTACACGGTCGTCGATATTGTCGGACCGGCCACGTACATCCTAGCCACCCCCGAAGGGAGCGAGCTGGCCCACCCCTGGAACGCAAAACATCTGCTAAAATTCTACCAATAGTTGTGACTTTTCTTTTTTCTACTCGCAATATACACATCTACTCGTTTTACGCAACATTCTTGTTCCTACACAAGTTTTGCAGTTCGTTAAAAACTCCGAACCTCTGGGGCAGGGCCAACCCTAGCCACCCAAACCAGAGAAGGGCACGGGCCGGGCCACGCGCCCGCTCCCCCCCTCCAGACCTCTGGGGCAGGGCCAACCCTAGCCACCCAAACCAGAGAAGGGCACGGGCCGGGCTACGCACCCGCTCCCCCCTCCAGACCTCTGGGGCAGGGCCAACCCTAGCCACCCAAACCAGAGAAGGGCATGGGCCAGGCCACGCGCCCGCTCCCCCCCTCAAGACCTCTGGGGCAGGGCCAACCCTAGCCACCCAAACCAGAGAAGGGCACGGGCCGGGCCACGCGCCCGCTCCCCCCCGCCAGACCTCTGGGGCAGGGCCAACCCTAGCCACCCAAACCAGATAAGGGCACGGGCCGGGCCACGCGCCCGCTCCCCCCCTCCAGACCTCTGGGGCAGGGCCAACCCTAGCCACCCAAACCAGAGAAGGGCACGGGCCGGGCTACGCGCCCGCTCCCCCCCTCCAGACCTCTGGGGCAGGGCCAACCCTAGCCACCCAAACCAGAGAAGGGCACGGGCCGGGCTACGCGCCCGCTCCCCCCTCCAGACCTCTGGGGCAGGGCCAACCCTAGCCACCCAAACCAGAGAAGGGCACGGGCCGGGCTACGCGCCCGCTCCCCCCCTCTAGACCTCTGGGGCAGGGCCAACCCTAGCCACCCAAACCAGAGAAGGGCACGGGCCGGGCTACGCGCCCGCTCCCCCCCTCCAGACCTCTGGGGCAGGGCCAACCCTAGCCACCCAAACCAGAGAAGGGCACGGGCCGAGCCACGCGCCTGCTCCCCCCCTCAAGACCTCTGGGGCAGGGCCAACCCTAGCCACCCAAACCAGAGAAGGGCACGGGCCGGGCCACGCGCCCGCTCCCCCCCCCCTCAAGACCTCTGGGGCAGGGCCAACCCTAGCCACCCAAACCAGAGAAGGGCACGGGCCGGGCTACGCACCCGCTCCCCCCGCCAGACCTCTGGGGCAGGGCCAACCCTAGCCACCCAAACCAGAGAAGGGCACGGGCCGGGCTACGCGCCCGCTCCCCCCCCCAGACCTCTGGGGCAGGGCCAACCCTAGCCACCCAAACCAGAGAAGGGCACGGGCCGGGCTACGCGCTCGCTCCCCCCCTCCAGACCTCTGGGGCAGGGCCAACCCTAGCCACCCAAACCAGAGAAGGGCACGGGCCGGGCTACGCGCCCGCTCCCCCCCTCCAGACCTCTGGGGCAGGGCCAACCCTAGTCACCCAAACCAGAGAAGGGCACGGGCCGGGCTACGCGCCCGCTCCCCCCCCTCCAGACCTCTGGGGCAGGGCCAACCCTAACCACCCAAACCAGAGAAGGGCACGGGCCGGGCTACGCGCCCGCTCCCCCCCTCAAGACCTCTGGGGCAGGGCCAACCCTAGCCACCCAAACCAGAGAAGGGCACGGGCCGGGATACGCGCCCGCTCCCCCCCCTCCAGACCTCTGGGGCAGGGCCAACCCTAGCCACCCAAACCAGAGAAGGGCACGGGCCGGGCTACGCGCCCGCTCCCCCCTCCAGACCTCTGGGGCAGGGCCAACCATAGCCACCCAAACCAGAGAAGGGCACGAGCCGGGCTACGCGTCCGCTCCCCCCCTTCAGACCTCTGGGGCAGGGCCAACCCTAGCCACCCAAACCAGAGAAGGGCACGGGCCGGGCCACGCGCCCGCTCCCCCCTCAAGACCTCTGGGGCAGGGCCAACCCTAGCCACCCAAACCAGAGAAGGGCACGGGCCGGGCCACGCGCCCGCTCCCCCCTCAAGACCTCTGGGGCAGGGCCAACCCTAGCCACCCAAACTAGAGAAGGGCACGGGCCGGGCTACGTGCCCGCTCCCCCACTCCAGACCTCTGGGGCAGGGCCAACCCTAGCCACCCAAACCAGAGAAGGGCACCGGCCGGGCTACGCGCCCGCTCCCCCCCCTCCAGACCTCTGGGGCAGGGCCCACCCTAGCCACCCAAACCAGAGAAGGGCACGGGCCGGGCTACGCGCCCGCTCCCCCCCTCCAGACCTCTGGGGCAGGGCCAACCCTAGCCACCCAAACCAGAGAAGGGCACGGGCCGGGCTACGCGCCCGCTCCCCCCCTCCAGACCTCTGGGGCAGGGCCAACCCTAGCCACCCAAACCAGAGAAGGGCACGGGCCGGGCTACGCGCCCGCTCCCCCCTCCAGACCTCTGGGGCAGGGCCAACCCTAGCCACCCAAACCAGAGAAGGGCACGGGCCGGGATACGCGCCCGCTCCCCCCTCCAGACCTCTGGGGCAGGGCCAACCCTAGCCACCCAAACCAGAGAAGGGCACGGGCCGGGCTACGCGCCCGCTCCCCCCCTCAAGACCTCTGGGGCAGGGCCAACCCTAGCCACCCAAACCAGAGAAGGGCACGGGCCGGGCTACGCGCCCGCTCCCCCCCTCCAGACCTCTGGGGCAGGGCCAACCCTAGCCACCCAAACCAGAGAAGGGCACGGGCCGGGCTACGCGCCCGCTCCCCCCCTCCAGACCTCTGGGGCAGGGCCAACCCTAGCCACCCAAACCAGAGAAGGGCACGGGTCGGGCTACGCGCCCACTCCCCCCCCAGACCTCTGGGGCAGGGCCAACCCTAGCCACCCAAACCAGAGAAGGGCACGGGCCGGGCTACGCGCCCGCTCCCCCCCTCCAGACCTCTGGGGCAGGGCCAACCCTAGCCACCCAAACCAGGGAAGGGCACGGGCCGGGCTACGCGCCCGCTCCCCCCCTCCAGACCTCTGGGGCAGGGCCAACCCTAGCCACCCAATCCAGAGAAGGGCACGGGCCGGGCTACGCGCCCGCTCCCCCCCTCCAGACCTCTGGGGCAGGGCCAACCCTAGCCACCCAAACCAGAGAAGGGCACGGGCCGGGCTATGCGCCCGCTCCCCCCCTCAAGACCTCTGGGGCAGGGCCAACCCTAGCCACCCAAACCAGAGAAGGGCACGGGCCGGGCTACGCGCCCGCTCCCCCCCTCAAGATCTCTGGGGCAGGGCCAACCCTAGCCACCCAAACCAGAGAAGGGCACGGGCCGGGCTACGCGCCCGCTCCCCCCCTCCAGACCTCCGGGGCAGGGCCAACCCTAGCCACCCAAACCAGAGAGGGGCCCGGGCCCGTGGCCCTCGAAAAATCAAAAGAAAGCAGGGGCACACAAACCGGGACGAAACGACGTCAGTTCCCGAGTGGGTGGCCCCGATGTGACTCGACGAAACGAAAGGCCGCTCGAGAAACACGCCACCATTAATGATGCGCTCCAAAAGAGGACCCGTAAGAGCCACCTGGCAAACGCGGTTCCCTACGGGCATGAATTCGAGGAGCCCATTAATGGTGCCAACTCAGCGCAATAAATAAAGGAGAAACCGTCAGCGAGATCTCCTTATAAAGACGCCACTCCCCCTTCTGAAAGAAGGAGAAACCATAAGCGAAATCTCCCTATAAAGACGCCACTCCCCCTTCTGAAAATAAGAGAACCGACAGACATGAGAAACCGCCACTTGGTCCCCCCACCCACCGGGAAACAGGCCGAGATACAACGCTCTAACAAAAGAAAGGTCACCGGCCATCAATGGTTCCCGCCGCCCAGGGCGGCGATGCCTACATCTCCAGCACCGCCAACAGGATATTCCACTTACAAACGGATCGCCAACTGGATATTCCGCTTACACAAGGGAAATCCACCTTTCACGCCTCCGTCCCCTAAACGAGGACGAGTCGGAGAAAGAATGGCATCCGTTCAAAGCCGACTGGGCGGGCGAGAGCCCCCAGCGCTGGCCGGCCAGTACCTCCCCGCCCTCGACCTCCGGCCGAGGACCTCGGAAAGGCTGCATCCCCGACAAGCCCAAACGGCGAGTCCTGGCGTGTCAGCTCGCCCATGCACCATCGGGCGCCGAACCCCACTCTCAAACCGAAGCAGCGAGACACAGGGCGGCGGGGGACGGCCCGATGCTCAAGAACCTCCCCAAGGAGCAACCTCAGCAAGACGGCTTCCCTTCTCAGCGCCTCTTCCGGACCGAGGAAAACCCTGTCCGCGGAAGGAGATGACGAAGAAACGGAGGGAAGGCGGCACGATCGCCAAAGAGACCTCGCAACACTTCAGCACAGAAGGCGACCAATCACCTCCGCGCCAAGATCGACTCCAGTTAAAACGGGCCCGCACGCCCCTCGGTGACTCCTAGATCCGGAGGTCATTAGGCCCATACGGCCGGGTGAGGACAGCTCTAAAGTCCCTCCCCGAGCCGGATCTGACCCCACAACGGGCGATGAACTAAGAACTCATGTACAAGCTGTAGCTCAGCTCTTACAAATTTAAATAAAAACATTCTTCTTTATACGCTCAGATTTTTTCGGAGAAAACCATAGCGGGTAGCTATCCCCCGGCCACGCGCCGGGAGAGCAACTCGCTACCCCACCTAACTGGCGTAGGCCTTCTAGGAAGCCTACATCCGCAGCTCGAACCCCGCGATACTACGATTGGAGACCCCCCCCCCCCCCCCCCCCCCCCCCCCGCTCCCTGAAAGTCACCGACACAGGGAGAGAGGTACCTGGGGGCCCGCCCTGCGTAACAGGTTCGGCCCGAGATCAAATCACGATAGGACGGCGGGTCTCACCCCGCACCCCTTCGCCGACTCCCCGCCCCGCCCAAAGGCAACACAAGCCGACAACATCACCTTCCCCCAGACCTCGCGATCTCGGACACGGGAATGTTTAAGGCATAATTAGGAATCGTATAACTCCAGTAAGAAGCCAAGTCACGTGACCCAGAACGGACCGGTCACAAGTCAGAGACCGCGAAATAGGGGCCCAGTCCAGACAGCGTAGCAGCCCTGTCCCGTCAAACCAGCGCCTCGATGCGGCGAAAGGACGCTTGGACTACACGCCATCAGCAACAACACGCCCCCTGAGAGGCCAGAGTACCAGATACCGTAGACAGAGTAGCAGCGCCACGATGCGACTCGACGCAACGAAAGGACGCTGGGACTACACGCCATCAGCAACAACACGCCCCCCGAGAGGCCAGAGTGCCAGATACCGCTAGGGAAAAGCGATTCCCAAAGCGCGGGATTCCGCGAAGCCCATTAACGGCACTAATCCCCCGCATTACCCAAGAAAAACCCTTCCACAGAATCTCGCTATAAATACCCCCCCCAGAGGTCAGGGTAAAGGAGGAAGAGAGACGTACCCCTCACTCCGGGCATAAAACGGCCCTAAACGCCCCACCGAGCTAAAAAAAAGGCGACAGCCACCGACGAACCTCACTTCCCCCGACGATGGGCGTCACAGCCCCGCCACCCCCGACAGGATATTCCCCTTACACGCGGAAAGCCCCGCCCGCCAGCTTGCCTCCTGCTTGTTACTATATCAAAAGGCGGGTCCAGACGGCCGTCCGCGTGCCGCAACACCCCAATTAACGCCGTCACCTTCGGCGATCCCCACAGGGTGTCGGGGGGAACCCCCCAACTGCTCTCCCAACGGTGCCGCCACCGCCACCTCGTCCTCGGCCTCCCTGGGGTTCCCCCTTGGTGCGCGGGGTCCCCGGCAAGGCCGAACTACCTTCCAGCACGACAACGGCGAGGCAGGGCGCGAGGAAGCGATGAAAGGGAAAGGAAGAGGGTCCCCTCCTACGACCGAGGGTCCCCCCGAAGGCTAAACCCTCACGACATAAGGGAAGACCGCCCCGACGCGGGGATCTGCTCCTCCCGACGGAGCGAACAACCAATGAGGATAACCCTCCGTCCCAACCACCGGTTGACCCACATCTTCTAGTAGTATTGTAATATCACTTAGACATCCGATAAAGATTGGTGTATAATATTCCCCCTTTCGGACTCCTCCCCCTAAGCCCAAGCGCACATCAGCGTGGTGGTTCACCGGGCACGGGGCACGGCCCGGCTGAAGTTCCGCGAAAACTACCAGCGCGTCCGATGAACGCCTCTCAACAAGAACTCTAGCGTTCTCAAAAAGTCGAGCTCCCCCTAAATCCGACCCAATAACCACCAACAACGACACCTCGTTATGGGACACCGCCCCGCTTGGCTCGCACTCCGGAAGAGACCTCGCGATCCCGCTATAGCGGGACACACCCCGCAGGACCAGCATCCCCCCTAAGCTCAGATCCAAGCCCGGGCCACGTTAAAAGATAGTGTCGCGGCAGCGTTACGCCATCCGAGACGAACCGGGCTTCCGCCTCGTACTCGAATGCCGGGGGCAATTGTTACGACCTAAAGATCGTAGTAGTCCGACTCCCGCCCGGATCCGCTAATACCCCCCATTAACTCACCTTTTCACGAAAAGGCCGCCGCCCCGAAAATCCGGGGCCACATGGAGACGGGCGCGCCTTGCCGCATTCCCCGAACCGGCCGAGCCGAGCAACCACAGCCGCTCGACCCACCAGGGGTAGCGCGCTGGGGGACGCTCGGGTGGCTAAGCCGGGCCTGTTGACCGGCACGAACGTATCCTTCCGTACCGACGGACCATAGCCCATGACCGATCGGGGGGCGCGGCCAGGCCGGACAACCCCCGATCGGAACGACCCGCCCGATTCCCACGAACCGCGGCGCGGCGCCTAGAATGACTCAGCCCGACCTTTAGTCTGTCGCTAGCGACAAACAACCGGGGATAAGGACACGACTGACACATACGTCACCCGACCGACTGGCAAAGCGCCCCCTGGCAGCTGAGCCATCCGACAGTCAATGCTTTCGGCTCTGACACCCCGACAAAAGCCCCCCCGGCCGTCGCGCCGCCTGACGAAAGCAGGTCTGGTGACCCGGTTCCCGACGTCCTTGTCTGGAGTTTCAGCTGACGTCCGAGCCAGCTCAGCGCGTCCAGTCAGCATGCCAGGTCAGCCACGCTTAGTCATCACCCGTCAGGTATAAATACCCCCTCTCCTCTTACGGAGGGGAGGTTGAAGAATTCTCTCTCATTCTATTATTCACACACGAGAACAAAGGTCTTCCATATCTTTGTTCTCCCACCTATAGCTCGTCACGCGCGGCGGACACACCGTTGGACCGACCGGCGTGCCTAGCCCCCATTTTAAGCCCTATTACTGACTTAGGCATCGGAGGGGCTAAGGGTTGAACCCCAACCCTGCCCTTCTGACGAGTTGTTCGTGCTGCAGGAGAGCTCGCCCCTTGACCGGAGTCAGCTTCAGCCCCCTGCCGTCCAACCTTCTTCAGCCGCATCCGGCGAGATTCGACCCCGTGAGCATTACCAGCGGCGGATCCGACTTCTTCACCCCACTAATCACTTGTAAAACTGCCTACCCTAACCCCCATTTCCCTGTAACCACCGTGCCCTTGGTTCCCCATAATACAAATTCATTGTACGCGAGTTCCACCTCGTAACAGCTTCGTTCAGTCATTCATCACATCTTAGTGACTACCTGCCTGAAGACTGGTGACCTTGAGCCAACCACGATATTTGATGACAATGCAGCCTGCATAGCTCAACTACAGACTGGTTTCATCAAGGGCGACAAGACGAAGCACTTATCTCCTAAGTTCTTCTGGACGCACGACCTACAAAAGGAGAAGCAAGTCGAAGTACAACAAATTCAGTCTTGTAATAATTCAGCTGATTTGTTCACTACGGCTCTGCCTAAATGTATTTTTGTAAAGCTTGTAAAAGAAATCGGAATGAGACACCTGAGAGACCTACAAGCCTGAAGCTTGTACAGATCAGGTGAGTAACCTGTGGGTTGTACTCTTTTTCCTTAAGACTGTTGGTTTTTTCCACTGGGTTTTCCACAGCTAAGGTTTTAACGAGGCAAACACGTTTCGTTTACTCTGGATCTAGAAGTATCCACCCCATTAGCATCATGAATCCTGAAGCATTCATATGCTAAATCCAAGATAATGAATGGATAAGGGGGAGTGTAATGAGAGAGTGAGACTTGTGGTCTCCTCTCCCTCATTTATCCACCATAACATCCCACTAACATGTTTGTGAGGTGAACCTTTGGGCTATTAGAGACATATGGTCTCCTATATCCTATTATGAATTCAATAAAAGGAGACCATGGGTGATGGCCATGGTGGTTAGTTCCAAACATGGTGAAGCTTTTTGAAACAAAGCTATAACTTATAGTATACAGCAACCCGCTTGAACACATCGATCGAGCCTACGCAAAACCCATTGAAAGCCAACGTTGCCATTCATAATTTTTTCAAGGAGGAGAATAGGTAGCAGCTAGGCCATTGATAAATGCCAATGCATTGCTAGTCAGGTGCGCCACATTCATGACATTGCGCCTCACTGCGGTCTTAACTTCGCCGTCCATGGCGCTGCCTGAAAACCCATCCATGCACGTGCTGTCGTCGGTGAGGGCGGCACTCACCCATGTCTGAACGCTGTTGATCTGAAACTCCAAGTCCTTCCCCCCTAGGTGCCCCATTGCTTCCATTGACCGTTTGAGCTCAACGACCGAGTCTCTAACGTTATCCACGCAATCGCGCATTGCCTCGGCCACTCTATGGCTCATGCGGCCGCTCTTCGACATCGTCTTCATTGCTGCGGACGAGGAGAGGGCGCCGTCCAAGGTGACAGAGAGGGCGGTGTGAGCAAGCTTCATGTGACTGGTCTGGATTGCGCTCGCGTAGGAGGAGAGCGAGCTGAAGCAGAGGGCCGGATAGCTGGTTTTGCCGCACGAAGTTCGTATGAACTCGGTGCCAGCTGGTCCTTGGGCAAGGATTCTGGCTCCGTTGCATCCTTCGAGATGGAGGCTGAAGAGGAGCACAAGGGTAGCTGTGAGAGAGAGACAAGAAGCAAGAGCTTTTGCAGTATTATGGCCTTCCATCTCTTTGATCGACCCTACGTCGACGAACACAGAGAAAAAAGAGGAGTAATTTGAAGAAGGGATAGAGGCAGGAGTTTTTGTGAATGGGGAATGGAGGGAAATGGTCCAGTTTTATAGGCATGAGCCAGGGCTCGGAGTTGATACAGGTGGCAGTAGATACTTGTGCTTTGATCGCATAAAGGGGGTTGTAGATAACTATGATGCATTTGGATTTGGATTGTCCCGAGTATGGCCCATGCTGCGTGCAAATTGCAAGCTGATATGATAATACTGAGAACGCTGGCTTAGTCCAGTTGAAGAGAAGAACAAATCTTTAATGTTCGGGACTTCCACTGGGAGGGAGAGTCAATAATGCAAGCATGCCTCTTTGAAATATCTGAGCTACTATCCGCATATATTATCTCTCAGTATGTTATGGGAATGATACCTAGCTAATGCTTTTGGTTTCATGATATTTGTTACGACCTAAAGATCGTAGGAGTCCGTCTCCCATCCAGAACCACTGATACTACCTGGGAATGGACGGCCTCGCCTTGCCCCTCTCCCGGCCGAGGCGTATAACCTCTCTCGCTCGGCCCGCCCGGGGCAATGCGCTCGGATGCTGACAGAGACACGCACATACCCCTCCCAGCCAGCGGTCCATGGTCCACACAACCCACAAACGGGTCTGACATGTAATGCTTTCGGCCCTGACACCCTGACAAAAGTGCCCCTGGCCGTTGCGCCATCTGACAAAAGCGAGGCTGACACTCCCGTTCCTGACATCCTCGTCCGAAGCTTCCGCTGACAGCCGGACCAACTCAGCACGTCGAGTCAGCATGCCAGGTCAGCCCCACCTAATCGTCTCTCGTCAGGTATAAATACCCCCACACTTCTTACGGTGGGGGGGGGGGGGTTTGGCAAATTCTCTATCAATCCCATTATTCACAAAGGTTATCCATATCGAAGTCCAGATACTGACATCCTCCTACACCGCATGAAAACGATGGCCAGATATTTTAGGAGTTTTTGTCTTCTTTCTGCATCATTTGGCTTGAATTTGCTCTGACAACTGGCATATTGAGAGAGAATGTGTCTATTTGTTCAAAATGAGAGCAACAGGCATCCAACATCCCTCGGTATGTCGGTATAATTTACCAGAGAATGTCATTATTAGATCTGATATTTTTGGCTATCATGCATTTCAATCATCAATACTTGCTTGCCAATTAACTAGGGGTGATCAAATCAAAAGCATGCAATGCATATCTTTCTACTTCTCAGTGAGTAGGACAAGTACATGAGTGCGCCTCTTGCAGTCCATGTTGTGAGATGGCCAGACTTCCCTTGTTGATGTCAGGTTCAGATTAAGGCCGCTGTCACTCTGTGTATTGCATTGTATATTCATTCCTCCACTGCCTTGTCAACTTTCAGACGCTAGTTGCAAATGTCAAATTCGATGTCTCCTTTGCTTGCGTAGCTTGCTCATTTGCAAGTGGAGACTGTTGGAAAGCAACGCGCATGGCGGTTTCAGTCCCCACAACGACTGGGGGAGTTGAGCGTCCAAGTTCTCATCTCCGAGAGAGGAGGCCAAGAAGATCAGATGGGATTATAGGGATTATTCGATGGCTCATGTTCAGTCGGCAAGAGCAACAGCGGACAGGTGAAATAGTTTAAAAAAATCTAAATAAACTACATTTATCACCACGTATGCTTTCATAAGATCTCTAGAGATTGTTAGGTTTGGACATATTGAATTTCTAGTTTAAAGATTAGGGCTTGAAACGGATCTCCAACATGCCGGTCCGTATCTGGCTGGGGCGAAGCCTAATCTGAACCTGCGGTTCTAACAAATCCTATAACTAACTAGGAAGTAGAACACAAAAAAAAAAAAAAGAAAAACTACACAAATTAAACACTCTAATTACCAAATATGCCACTTAGGCGTCTGATGAAAAACTCCCAGACATCTGATGAATGATCAGACATCTGATCAAGAGGTCCCAGAAGTCTAGCGATTTTCTTGGCTGACACGACGTCTGGGACTTGAACATCAGACGTCTGCCTGTTCCGACATGGCTGGAGAACCATAGACTATCAGACGTCTGATGCATATACATCAGATGTCTGACCCTGTTGTTTCTTCAGGGATTGGATTTTGCAGCAGAATTTCAACATACTTGGCCCTCAAATGAAGCGAGCTTCCCATTTGGCCACAATCTTGACCCATTTTTTCACATGGTCAAGACCGAGGCTAGATCTGAGTGTTTATCGGGCGAGGTTCAGGGCCCCTCAGGTTGGCCCCACCTTAATATCATTACTTACAATGAGTATTGGCTACTTTTTGGGATGTGGTCCCACATCAGTTGTGAGTAGAGAGGAATTATGTTTATAATTAGCAATGAAGCACATAAGATCCTCTCTATACTTACAAAGAGATTCAACATAACAATTGTGATGAGTTTCTTCTGAGACACGGCTAGTCAAATATGTAGTTAGCTCCAGGGTGTAATGGAGTTTCACTACGAAAAATGCAAAGCGACTTGAAAAAAGCTCTTAATAACTTTTGAAAATGATTTAAAATATATTTAAGATGTTTAACTTTGAAATCATTTGTGTGTGTGTATTGTCTATATGTTTGGCTTTAACATAACCCTAAGAAAGACACAACACACTCACTATAGACTAGGACACGTCTTTGGAAGCTTGATCAACTGATGATGATGTAGATGTGAGCTTCTCTTGAGCTTTGAGCTTCATCATTGATCTAGCAACGTTCGTCCTTGTCTTTGAGCGTAGATTGCGCTTCTCTGGGGTATGCATAAAGTTTTTCATTTGTCGCACAACCTGCACACTTAGTCGTAGTGTAGTTAGTACACTAAGCTTCATTTGGTGTGATCATCATCAAAATCACTTGTGGTGGAATTCAAATTCCATCACTTACCTGCTGGCTAACCTGTATCACGAAGGCCGCAAGTCTGTCGCCTCTCATCCCATCCAATACGGATTGATCCCGGGGCAGGCTACAGTTCTCAGCCAGCCGAGCCGTGACCCTGCAATCTGAGAAGATGGACTCTTTCAATCCCACAGAAAAGCGAGGACTGAGTAACACCTCCCCAACCACGGTAGGTTGGCCTCGACCGACCTAAAAATGCCCAAGGACCGCTCGTAGTCCTCCGGGAGCGGCCCAGAGCAGGAAGATGAGGGGCTGCTCTAAGGCCACTTATCCTTCATCTGGCAAGGTTGGGTGGAAGCTTTAAGGAGAGGAGTGCCCCGATAGCAACACGGACTCGGTTTTTCTTCAGATCTCCCCCTCCCTGAACCAGCGGCACTTGTTCCATTGTCCGCTTCACACCGCCACTGGAAGACCCATCGTGCGGCTTCTTTCGAACCTCCAAAACATGGTCCCTCCTCTACGGACTGGGACCTAGCACGGAGACCGAAACGGAGGACGGAGAAGAGCCTTGGTCGAACCCGCCTGCAAAAAGAATGAATTAAAGAGACGACCTTACTTGAACAAGGGCCATCCTACAAACTCTCCCGACTACGCCCCAGGGTTTCGGAAGGACTCACCGATGGGCAACAATGTCTTCCTCAGGACGTGATCCGAGAAGAGGACATCGATCTTCGCTTGGCGACAGAGAGGGCCAACAAGGCGTCGGCCGCCTTGGTCTCTACATCGGTGAGACCCCATAACTCAAGGGTCAACGCGCTCGTGTCCCCCCAGCGAATCGAAAAATTCACCTTTGCAGGGAAGCCCACGAAGACATACTCCCCCTTCCAATGCTTTATAGAGGTTGGCAGCCCCAGCACCAGGCTCCTCTTCGGACGGGTGCTGATATAAAGTCAGGCGTCCGACTTGTGATGGCTCATGCGAAAGAAATGGGCGAAAAGTCGAAGAGTCGGCTCTATCCCATTGAGCAGACAGAGCACGATGAACCCCACCAAGGACCCGATAGCGTTGGGGTAGAATTGGCATAGGGCGAGCCCATATGCCCACTCGAGCACGACGACGAAGGGATGGAGAGAGAATCGCATCCCGAACATGAAGCTCTGTTCATACACTCCGACTTCGTGACTGCCTGGGAAGCAGACTCTCTCGTCCTTCTTAGTGGCTCGGGCGTAACATGGGGGAAGGAGGTATCTGGAACGCATCGACTCGATCGAGCTAGAGAAAAACGCTGACGGCCATCCCATCACCTCAGAAGGAACCCCGGAATGGTCACCACCATGGCGGCAAATCTCTTTAACCGGTCATGGGGGCTGGACTGGTGTGGCGGCAGCGGCCGGCCGACCTGCCCAAGAAGCAGAAGAGGAAGCCGACGAGGGACACATAATGCAACACAGTAAAAGTCTGTGTCATACGTGGGGGATGAGGAAGGAGAAGATAGCGGTGAAAGGGCAGAGCCTTCATCCGCAAGACAACCGCCTCCCTTTATAGTTTATACCGCTCTCCCGAAACCCTCCGCTCAATCGCAAGTCGTCGACCTGTGCACAAGCGTCAGCATCCCGTGAGGTGCAGCACTTCGAATTCTGCTCCCAGAGGCGAATGAATTTTAACCTGGCAACGTTATGATGGCTCACATTCAAAGCACTGCCTCGACTGACACTCCTGTCAACTCCATACAGATCACATCCCCGGACTGAACCGTCAGAATCCGAACGGCTCGAGCGATGGGGGCAACTGATACGACCCTCCCAGGATGGGCCAAGACCGAACGGTCCAAGCCCGTGTCACGAGCCTATGGGCCTAGGGAGAATGAGGCACTCACGAAGACTCAGAGTCAGGCCGACCTCGGACCGATACGAACATAGCCGCTGACTCACTCCAGCGGGAGTTAACAACTCCCCTTAAATCGCGCCCCCCTTAATCACCATTATAGATTCCCATTATGCCCACCTTCATAACCTATGAAGGCACCACCAAAGTGGCGGATACTCGGGGTGAAATGGGGGGACGTCGAGGGGACATGGCCGGGGAAGATTCCTATACAGCAACTCGAAGAACAACGTGAAAATGGATCACTTTCTGGATACCAAAAACCCCAAGATATTCTTCCTAAACAACCGTATCTTCAACCTTACAATTCTCCTTCACAGCTCGGCCTGAGTACTCGCGTATCGGCCTCTCCGTGAGACATAACGATCCCACCGAGCATCCTTCAGATCCGTTCTGACCTAGGCATCAGAGGGGACTTGGTCGGAACCAAGGTCTGCCTCCTCCCCCCCAGACGAGCTTTCTCGTCTGTTCAGGTCAAGGAGATCCAGCCGCACCGAGGCTACCCTTCAGCGCCCAATCAGCCCGGAGCCGAACGCGCTCGCCCACGAGCCCGTTCATCCCCACTCGTGCGGAGACCGTCGCTTTGCTGAGGACTCCCTTCGACACACCGACGCTCGGATCCGCGCGCTCTTCGCCAAGCCGAACGAGCTGCACCCCGCTCTCGGAGGCCGCACGTGACCCGCGTGATCGCGTTGACCTCTGTCCCTCCAGTCAACCAACTTGTGGTGAGAAAAGACCCCGAAACAGTTACCATACGAGAAAGGACGATTTTTGCATTTAGGCCAATTTTTAAAACATATTAATAAAATCGACCAACTTGTAAACTTATTACAAAAACCGACCAACTCTTGGCCAGCTCAGCGCGCGCGCGTGTGGGGAGGTTTTTGAGAATTGGACGCGGTTTGAAACCACGGCCAAATCCAAGTTTGGATTTGGCCGCGGTTTCAATTCTCATAATATGGGAACCGAATGTTTCGAGGAAAAATGGGAATGACTCCGTGAAGAAAATCATCTCATACTGTCGGAGGCAATTGCATGTACAAACTTTCCTATGTCCTCTATTTTTGAATGAGAGACTTATATTACAAACAAGATTGAATGAATCAATGAATGAGAAACCGTATCTCAAGAGGAGAAACTAACGAACAGTCTGTTTCTTCCCAAAAAAAAATTCTTGGATGCACGATGTTCATTTGGTCGCAACTGACGCCCGACTTGATCCTCACTGCATGATAACCCTTCACAGCTCTGGCCTGAAACGGAAGGATTTGGAGAGGAGATTTGGACGCAGTTTCAAACCGCGGCCAAATTTCAATTTGGCCGCGGTTTGAAACCATGTCCAAACGGAAAGGCCGCCCCCAAACGCGCGGGCGTTGAGCTGGCCAAAAGTTGGTCGGTTTTCGTAATAAGTTTTTAAGTAGGTCGATTTTATTAATATGTTTTAAAACTTGGCCTTATTGCAAAAATCGTCCGTCCGACGAGAAAATCATGTCGTTGGGTTGCATCTTTCCAATGGCATATCAAATATCGTGTGATTTTCCGGATCATTTTTCTTGCATTAGATTGTTGAAAATTTGATGGCATGTTGGGGAGAAATTGACTGTTGTATTATATTGCTGAACATTTAACGGGTTGTTGATAATTTTCCAACCAGTGAGGATTGGGCGAAGTCCGAAGCCACTATTCAAGTGATGTTCGGCCAGTCATAACTAAACCCACCACCCTGGCTAAGTTAAACCCAGCCATCACCGGCCCATGTGCTCGTCACGTGGGTCAGCACGTGAACCACACTCACTTTCAAAGCTGTAACCTCACACGAACACCGAAACCGTGTGAAAAACAAAAGGCGTGGCCAGTGTGAACGCGCCCATGATCATGCTACACGCGTGTACGCCGCGTACGTACACGCAACCACAATATTCAGATATTTTTAATGGATTTAATGTAGAAAAGGTGACAACTGGTTCATAGGATCAGGTGCTTAGACACAAAAAAGACGGGAAGCACAAACCTTCACAAGGGCTTGTACTCGTGGAACCCTAACTTATTATGTCTTGCACATGATCTAATAGATCTGATACATACACATGTTCTACATTAATCCCATTTTTCATATACGATAATATTACATATTCTTTTTCATATAGTATAAAAAATGGTGCGAGATGTTGGAGAAAAATACATCATATCATCACAAATTATCATATAAATCTTATTCTCTTCTATAAATTGGGTCACGATCGGTCCAAATCTAACAAAACAATTCTCATTGTCGATCAACAAACATGACAGCCACCGGTTCCTCTTCTAACTTCACCCTTGCCGTTCTCATTGCGGCGGCCTTTCTCACCGTCCCAAGCTTGCGCACGGCGGCGGCACGGGCCCTAGCCCATTCCGACCCGACTCAACCGGCCCAGGCAGCCATCGCGGCGAGCCTGAACGCCGCGCGCAACGTGTCGGCCACGGTCACCGCGCTGGCGAGATCCGGCCGGCTGAAGCCGAGGGAGGCGGCGGCGGTGAACGACTGCATTGCGACGGTCGCGGACTCGGTCGAAGAGCTGCGGAGGTCGCTGGAAACGCTGAGGAGCAGCGGCGGCGGCGGGAAGGGGGCGGTGACGGATCGGGTGAAGGACGTGCAGACGTGGGTGAGCGCGGCGCTGACGGATGAGACCACGTGTATGGATGGATTTGAGGACGGCGAGATGGACGGAGATGTGAGGAGGCGGGTCAGAGGCCAGATTGCGAGGCTGGCCCGGATGATTAGCCACGCGCTGGCGCTTGTCAGCGGCCTCGCTAATTACTGATTAATTGACTAATCTTCTTCCTTAATGCACTGAGAATGCTAATGTATGCTTCTTGTATGTGAAATTCTCGTTTTGAATTGTTTAAGTCGACTTCTTCCTTAACGCATACATTTCGAATTAAGGGATCACTCAGTTCCATCGAAGGCTATTTAAGGTAGCTTCGGCTAGATCTTCTTTAAGGTATGAAAACCAATCTCTGGATGCTATGTTTAGTAATCCTGGGGCATCTTCATTTGGTAAAAATAATGAGATATAAGTGTTGTTGGAGTATCAAAACTTTCTCCTTTAGATTTTCTTCTTTAAATTTTTGTCAGGCTTGGTTTTCCCTTTAACCAAGTGTCATGCTTTGCAATCTAATATTTTTGAAGCGTTAATAATCTATTCAGCTGGACATACACCAAATATTGGATGTGTTAAGCCCAAAATTGACCGAGACAGTTGTCAAGCTGACGTGGGCTCTTCGTGCTGAGTTGGAGCCTCGTCAGCAGGTGAAGTTGGACCCGAGGTTGGAAAAAACTGGGTCGAATGATGGTGGCAGATGATGACTCGGTGCTCGATCGTCCCTCGATCAGCTTGTAGTCGGTCGCTCGAGGTTGGGGAACTCAAGAACGACCCTTGCTGGAGACGGAGACTCGTCGATCTACACCACAGAGATACGTTAGGGGGGTCGGATCTGGGTTCCGACCCAAATCACATCCGATACTTAAGTTAGTTTGGGAACTTAAGGAAGAGAGAGAGCTAGGAGCAGCTAAGACCAACCCACGAAGGTTCGCCTCAGATCTGTTGTCGCTAGCTCTATAGTGTAAGAAATATCAGCTGAGAAACTAGAGTTCTATGTCTTAGACCCCGTACCTTGGAATTGGAACCCCTTTACCTTTGTCCTTCTGTCCATTTATAGGTGGTTCCTCTCTGATTGCATGTAACCGTCACTCATTGATTTGGACGCGATCTCCTCCGAAATTCGGGATAACTGCTGCTCATTTACTCGGCCACATTAACCTCCCCCCGAATATTGGCGCATGCCTAACGGTCGAACGACCCGTTTGTCTGACTCGACAACACCTGGCTCTGAGCGAGGGGTATAGGGTTGCGGGTGCCAAATGGGTCGGTTGTGCGGATACTCCAACAGGGTCTGTACCCGTGCACTAACAATGGCCCCCATCATTCGTGCCTAAGAAACTGCACCGATTGAGACCGCATGATATGTAATCTCCTTAAATACGCACGGTTTTCGAAACATTTGATTAGATTTGTGCCGCCAAAACCCTTTCATTTTTGAATTGATCTCCGCCGCTTCTTGTGGCTGGCTTCGGACACGTGTTGTCCATCGACCGTCAGTCGGTTGAATTTCTTCGTATAAAAACAAAAGCGAGGAAGAAGAATAGATCTTTTCGCTTTGCCTTCTTTCTCGTTTCAAAAGCTTTCTTCCAGTATTACCTTCCCGGAGATCGCTTGCTTTTCCTAAGGTATTCCCCCTGAACGATTTTGACTTTCTTTAGATCCATCAGCTATGTTTGTCCCGGTCGTAATGAAGGAGCCGACCTACAAGGAGCTCATGGCGCGCCTTCGGCCCCCACGATGCGTGGAAGTTCCTGGAAAGGGAAAAGGAATTTGGATTGAACCAGACCTTCCCATTCGCCGGAGGGATCGGAGCTTGAAGGTTCCTGAGGTTATCTTAGAGATGGTCCCTAGGTTTTCCCTTGATCTGACTGCTGATGTCTGGCGAGGTTGTTGATGTCATCCTTTTGGGGTTAGAGTGCCTAATTCGGATGAGAGAGTGTGTTTTCCACAGAAGAGTGAGGTTGAGGTGTATCTTAAAGCTTTTCGCCTCAGACTCCGGTTTTCCCTTCATCCCTTCATCCTAGAGGTTCTATCCTCTTCGGGGCTTTCCATTTGTAGACTCGCTCCTCAAGCTTTTTCCCGCTTAGTTGGCTTCATCGTGTTGTGTGAGCTCTGTGGGGTTCAACCGACCCTTGGGCTATTCAGGTACTTCTTCAGGATAATACCCGACCCTCACCGAGTGTGGTACCATATCGCTGCTCACCCAGGAATGAGGCTCATATATGACCTTCTGATTTCCGACCCTGGGTGGAAGGATACCTTTGTGTTTGTCATCCTTCCCGACCTGGGACCGGTGCTCAATAGTTGGAGTTCTCCAAATCCTGAGCTTGCGGAAGAGTCTCGGTTATCATCGGAGTAGGTCAGAGCCAGGTTGTCGCCAGGCGAGGCTGAGGCGGTGAAGCTCCTTCTGGGTCGACCGAGGCGAGAAAGGTCGATTCAGTATCTGTTGGATGATCATACATTGAGGATCCTTTTGTGGAGCCCGGGTAATGTATTTTGACTCTATGTCTTTCTCTTCGCCACTCACGATAATTATATCCGTTGTCTGCAGATATGACTAACGGAAACCGTCAGAGTGGTGATTCCGGAATGGACCGAGTCTGGAGGGAGCAGGGGAAGAAAAAGAGAAGCATCGAAAGGTCGGGCGTCCGTGCTGAAAGGTCGAGCGCACGTGTTTAGGGGTCGAGCTCTCGATCTCCCCTCCCAATCAACCAAAGCTCTTCTTCCAAGGGGGAAAGGTTAGGCAGACCTCGAGGCCATCTTCTCGAGCCTCCTCAAGAGAGGCCTCGAGCCAGGCCCCCGTGTAGCCTACTGTGCCCCTGGCCTCCATTGTGGTTTCGGAGCCGGCGGTGGTGGTCGACGTCGACGCTGCCAACGTTGCTGAGCCGACCGAAGCTGTCGGCCAGAAGCGGGAGATGCCCTACCATGTGGAGGAGGATCCATGAAAAAGGAGGCAAGTGGAGGAAGAGGATCCTCTCCCTTTGCCATTGGAGAAGGGTATGGGGGTCGCCCCCCTCGAGTCTCAGGAGGCGATCGGAACTCCTTCGATGTCTCAGGCTCCCGTGAAGCCCCTTCTGGATCAGTGGCCCTGGGGCGGTATAGTGTCGCCCGTTCCTTTGGTCGCCCCGATCCCTGCGGTGTTTGATCGAGCGTTACTGCTCAATCAGCTGTCGTCTCGCTCCTCTAGGCCGATGCGGGGTGACTTCTACCTACCTCCCTTCGCCATTGGAAGGGAGGAGTCGGCCTTGCTGGACTTTGGGACGACTGCTGACGCGTGTTCATAATTCACCTTTTGCACACGCTCTTCATCGTGTTTTCATATGTGTTTCATCTCATTCCATGTTGTGTATATCACATTTTGGTTCATATTGACTATTGGGTGTATTGTTTGTATTTCAGGTAAATGTCGGCATTTCGGTGTCTTCTGGAGTCAATCTTGCATGTCGGGACCAAAGCGCGCTTATACGGCAAAGATCCGATGCCAAAGATAAGGATTTGAAGTTTTGGAGCTTCAACCGATCGGGTGGACAGATCCACCCGATCGGTTCGTGCACCGTATCATACCCGAGGAGGAGCAAGCAAAGAAGCAAACCTCAACCGATCGGTTCAGTGATCAGTTGGGTGTGACAGTGCTCTCTGTTTTTTAGTGCCAATGACCACCCGATCGGTTCACTTGTCAACCGATCGGGTCACCTGTAGCAAATTCTTCCCAAGCTCCAGAGCCCAACGACTCACCTGATCGGTTCAGCGATCAGGTGAATATTTTCAGCAGCTGAAGACCCAGTCCAACGATCGTCTCACCCGATCGGTTGAACTTCCAACCGATCGGGTGGCCCTTTTTCAACAGTTTTAGTGGGTTTTTGGACCCGAACTGTTAGGGTTTTGCGGGGGCCTATAAATATGAGATGTTGGACGACTTGTAATGGGCTCCCCTCTATTTTTCAGGGCTTTTCTGCCCCTTTCATGGGAGCTTTAGATTAGTTTAGATTATGGTTTCTCTTTCAATAAATCTTGTAATGGATTGATGGATTCAAATGCAAGATAAGTATGTCTTTTCTTATTTCCATTGCTTTGTGTTATTTTCAATAAGCTTGATGGTGAATGTTTGTTTGTCTCTTTTATTGCTTGCTATCATGTTCTTCACCATTGAGTAGTGTTTAATGAACCCTAATATGGGTTAGAGTAGGATTGATGCTTGGGATATTTCATTTGACTTGATTGCATGGCAAGTGTTTGATGGAATGTGTCAATGGGGATGTCTAGCAATCTGAGACCAATCCGTATGGAAACACACTAGATGGAGTTGGGGGTTGGGCTCCGGATGCTTGTCCTGTCAAGATCCGCTTTGATGTATTGCTAGGAATCACATTCGACCTATTTGGCCATTAGGGTTATGCTAGGGCGTTTCATTGTCATCGGCGGGAGAAAGACCGCCTTTGACCGTTGGGCCAAGAGGAAATAAAACGGGAGTTTGATTCTCTAGCCATAGCTCACGCCCTAGCGTTGACATCGAGTCCTTGCACGTGGAAATGGCTTGGACGAAATGTTGTGAGCTATCATTGTGGCCTTAATGCTCTCGGTTGCGGAGGGTGTTGGACATGGGAATGCCCACCGTCCGAAACCGGATAGACCTAGCGTATCATCCTGGGCACCGACCGGAATATCGGGCTCACGGGGCACTAGGTACCACCTTTTGGGGCAATGTCTCACCCTGGGTCGAGTCGAATGCCAAGTGTCATGAGTGCTCTAGCCCGTGTTAGCGGGGATTCATTTCTTGCCTTTTTATTTCTTTCCTTTATTTCTACACTATCCACTCATATCATCCACGTAGCTCTCACACAACCTAGCGAGGCTAGTAGCCTTCAAGCCATCTACCTCCCTGTGTCGATATACCTGCACCCTACACTAACCGTGCACTTGCGGTAAAACGACACCGCGCCCTAATCATAAACGGGGCGCCGGTCAATTGCTCGGTTGGTGGAGAACTGGATTCTCCCCAGGGACCTGGAGCTTCTTCAGAGGTTGGACCTCGAAAGGGTGGCCAACTTTTTGTGGGGAGCGGATACCAGCTACGTCGTCTAACTTCCATCCATTGACGCCCGAGTTAGCCGTCCCTGACTAATCTTTTCTGCAGATGTCTGTTCTTGGCGTCGTATTGTGTTGTCAATTCGTCGACTTGATCAAAAGAGGTCAGCGGGTGGCAGACACATAGCACAAGGGATTCGAGCTCGAGGCTCAGACGAAAGAGGCGAAGGAGGGCCTGGAGAAGGCCCTCGAGGCTAAGGCGACGGCTGAGTGGGTGGCTGTGGAGGCTAAGAATAGCCTCTCATCCATGTCGGTCCTCCGCAAGTCCACCGAGCTCCAGTAGAGGACGGAGAAGGCTCTGCTCGAGACGGAGCTTGATGCTTTTAAGAAAGAGGCGATCGAGCTCCAAGCCAAAGCTTCCGACTCCGAGAGGTGGGCAGATGCTTAAAAGGCGGATGGCGCTGAATCTCGGGTGAAAGTCATCGAGCTCGAGGAGGATGATGCGAATGAGAAGGCGGAGCTCACGGCAAGGCTTACAAAGGCGATGGAAGATTTCACCATCGTCCTTGCATCTGGGGGTGCTCCTCCTCCCTCTTAGGCCGACGGGCTTTAGTTTAGGTTTCTTATGACCCTTTTTCGCTTCTGTTTCTTTAGAGATGAAATAAAAATTATTGTGACTTTTGTGCCCTTACCTACTATCTGAATATGTGCATGCGTATAGTCCCTCAACGACTTAACTTTTGATTGATTAGATATTAATGATAAGTTTAGTCGTTGGTATGCATTCAATAGATTGAACACAACCCTTCAAACCATAAATCATGCTTCGTTTAGTAGCAAGGGGCAATGAAAGTCGAGGGTCATTCGGTGGCAAGGGATGAGGCCTCTTTGACTTACGGCCGACGACCGTCGTGGGTCGTTCAGTGGCAAGGGTTAATCCCTCGGCTTACGGCTGACGACTAGGGTCGTTTAGTGGCGAAAGACGATCCTCGGCTTACGGCTCATGACTAGGGTCGTTCGGTGGCAGGGGGCGAGGCCCCTTCGACTTATGGCCGATGACTGTCGTGGGTCGTTCAGTGGCGAGGGGAAATCACTCGGCTTACGGCTTACGATCAGGGTCGTCCAGTGGCGAGGGACAATCCATCGGCTTACGGCTGACGACTAGGGTCGTTTAGTGGTGAGGGGCGATCCTCGGCTTACAGCTGACGACTAGGGTCGTTTAGTGGTGAGGAGCGATCCTCGGCTTACGGCTGACGACTAGGGTCGTTCGATGGCAGGGGCGAGGCCCCTTCGACTTACGACCGACGAATGTCGTGGGTCGTTCAGTGGCGAGGGGTAATCCCTCGGCTTACGACTGACGATTAGGGTCGTTCAGTGGTGAGGGACGATCCCTTGGCTTATGGCTGATGACTAGGGTCGTTCAATGACGAGGGGCGATCCCTCGGATTACGGCTGATGACTAGAGTCGTTTGGTGGCGAGGGGGAGGTCCCTTCGACTTACGGCCGACGACCGTCGTGGGTCGTTTAGTGGCGAGAGGTAATCCCTAGGCTTACGGCTGACGACTAGGGTCGTTCAGTGGCGATGGGCGATCCTCGGCTTATGACTGATGACTAGGGTCGTTCAGTGGCAAAGGACGATCCCTCGGCTTACGGCTTACGACTAGGGTCGTTCGATGGCAAGGGGGAGGCCCCTTCGACTTACGGCCGCCGACTATGGTTTGGAAAATTGTTGGAAAAATATTGCAGTTTGATTGACTCTGAATTTATCATGAACATGCATAAGATAAAAGACGGAGATAAATTTCAATCATTTACTCCTGTTGGTACAATCATTGATAATACTTCCGCAAGTGCTCAGCGTTCTAAGGATGAGAAAGTTCTCTATCATCTAAGGTAGTGAGTCGGTAGGTGGCATGACCGAGTACATCGATCACTGTGTAAGGTCCTTTCCACTTCGCAGCGATTTTTTCTTGCTTGAGAATCTCGGGAGTGAAAGCAGCTTTATGCAGCACCAAGTCGCCTACACGGAAGCTGCATTCGCGGACCCTTGAGTTGAAATAACAGGTCATGCATCCTTTTTTTTCAATAAGGGTCGCCAATGCTTAAAACGGTCCTGAGCAATCCTCAAGCTAGGTCAAGCTTCGTTGTCAAGCTAGGTCAATGGCGTCTAGACGGCTATCCTTTCACCGTCTAGTCTCTTTTACGCTAAAGCAAGGTAAATGGCCCAAAACATGGCCTAAATCAAGAGATGCAAGTTTCACTTGCCTGATACCGGGATTGACGAGCAATGAAGATCGTCACACAAGCTAACTACGGAAAGATTCGCTGTTATGGCAAAACAATTATTAGCACAATGATCCTAAATAAGTTTCTTATTAGAACCCTAATCATCTAATCAATCCATTTTATTAGGGTTTCACAATGTCAATGTGGGTTATGCTAAAATTAAAGGAATCGAGTATTACCGCGTAAGGAACGGAAGAATAACGCCGAGCAACCACGGCGACGGAAGAAACGCTCCGGGGAACCTAGGGTTCAGATCTGGAAATGATTGGAGAAGTTTGGAGAAATAGGGTTTTGGGGGATTTTGGGGATTTTGATGGAGATTTGGGGAAGATGAGTGGTGGAAAGAGTGGAGGGAGGGTTTGGATGATGGAGGATGAGCTTGGATGAAGGAAATAGGGTTTGAGGGAGATGGGGGCTCAAAGGGGGGAGAAATTAGGGTTTTAGGTCGTGAGGGAGGAGAAGAAAACGTTTGGAGGGGTATTTATAGAGTTTGGTGGCGGCTAGGGCAAAACTAGGGTTTCCTGCACTGATTAGTCGGTCAAAGAACAACTGTTGACCGACTAGTTTGAGATCTAGTCGGTCGGTTGAACAACGTAGACCGACTAAGTGTAAACAGTAACTCTAGTCGAAAACCTGAACTAAGAGTTAGTCGGTCTGAGTACAAAACTTGACCGACTAGTTTGATAACTAGTCGGTCGAAAGATGAACTTAGACCGACTAAGAAGGAACAGTAACTAGTGTCAAAATGATTGATGAGTTAGTCGGTTAAAGAAGCATTGCCGACCGACTAGTTTGCAACCTAGTCGGTCAACCAACGTTCTTAGACCGGCTAACGACAAACAGTAACTCCTGAACAATTTTAGAAAGCCAACTAGTCGGTCCAAGAAGGATTACCGACCGACTGGATCGTCATCTAGTTGGTCGGTGGCCCTTTTACACCGGCTAATGAGCACCAAAAGTTCCGATACGGAGCGCGGGGCCCCGGGATCGATTTCTAAGACTCCTAGGCTTGATCTAACAGTAAGATACGACCGTTATGAAGTCAGTCACGAATGACATACTTCGAAATCGACAATCCTAAGGAAGAAACGAGAAAATACGACGAATCGATCGAAAATGAAACTACGGAGACGAAAACCACACATGAGGAGAAAATCCACCAAAACATATATTATATTATAATAAATCCAGATACATGAAAAGCAGTCGTTACATTCTGTTTCCCACTCGCTTGTTTGAATGGACCAAGGAGGTCTAGTCCCCACTTGGCGAAAGGAACTAGACTGATGATGGGGATCAGATCAGTTGGTTGGGCCGAGCTGATCATTGAGAATTTTTGGCAGGTCGAGCACCTTCAAACGTATTCGACGGCATCCTTGAACATCGTTGGCCAAAAATACCCTTGTCTCACGGCCTTCAAAGCGATAGCTTCCCCCCGCAATGGTTTTCGTAATCTCCCTCGTGGATCTCTTGGATCACGTAGTACGCTTCCTGCGGGGCTAAACATTTAAGGTAGGGGAAAACGTCATACCCGGTCCATCGACTTTTGTACAATGAACCATCTAGCAGGGAAAATTGGTAGGCCTTTCGTTCTAGCTTTCGTGCCTCCACTAGGTCGGTCGGCTTCTCTTCTGTGTTCAGGTAATGGATTATGGGATCCATCCAAGTGATTCCTTGGTCGAGGATTCGCAGCTCCTGCTCTAACCCACTGGGGTGTGGTAGACGATGTACAAACATTGTCCGACCGAGCCCCGTGGGGGAGGATGATGCGAGCTTCGACGGGACGTCGGCTCGATGATTCTTCGACCTTGGTACATGGTGGATTTCCAAGCGTCTGAATTTGGCGAGCTACGCCTTTACGATTTGCACGTAACTCTGCATTGAGTCTTTGCGGGTCTCGAAGGTTCCGTTAAGTTGGTGGATGACGAGGCTGGAATCGCTGAGTAGTTGAACCACTTTTGCTCCAAGGGCTCAAGCCAATCGGAGTCCGTTGATGGCCGCTTCGTACTCAGCTCCATTATTTGTGGTCTGGAAGTCGAAGCGGAGAGCGTACTCGAATATATTGCCCACAGACGTTTGGACAATTATTCCGACCCCGCTCCCGGCTTAAGTGGTTGAACCGTCAACTTGTACGATCCAGGTTCCCTTGTCTTCCATTGTATCATTTGGTGAATTGATACCTATCGAGGGGGAGGTGGTTACCTCAGGTAGCACGTTAGTAGCACATACCTCCTCTTTTGGGCCTTCGTCGTAAGTGAGCTCGATAATGAAGTCAACGAGAGCCTGCCTTTTGATGGCGGTCTTCGACTTGAACTGGATGTCGAATTCGCTTAGCTCGACCCCCCATTTGGTCATTCTCCCTGAACGATCAAGTCTCTTTAGGGTCTGGTCTAAAGGAGTGTCGGTGAGGACCAGGATGGTGTGCACTTGGAAGCATGGTCGTAACCTCCTTGCAGACTGAATCAGTGCGAAAGACATCTTCTCTATCCTCGAATAATTGATCTTCGTGCCTCGGAGAACCTGACTGACGTAGTAGATGAGTCGTTGTATCCCCGAGTCTTCTTTGACGAGTGCAGAGCTTACGGCCTCCATGGTGGCGGCCAGATAGATGATGAGCTGGTCATCTTTATCTGGCTTGGTTAGGAGTGGCGGGCTGCGGAGGTACTCCTTTAACTTGGAGAAATCCTTCTTGCAGTCTGCATCCCACTCGATGACTCTTTTGCCACTCGATGCGAAGGCTATCGCCTTCCTCAGCTCTTCGAAGAAGGGCAACGACTTCTCGGCTGACTTAGACAAGAATCAGCACAAAGCAGCTATTCTTCCGTTCAGCCTCTGGAGTTCTCTGAGGGTTGAAGGCTCCTTCATCGTAATGATCACAGCGATCTTGTCAGGGTTGGCCTCAATCCCTCGGTTTGTCAGCATGAAGACGAGGAACTTCCCCGACCGAACCCTGAAGGTACATTTGGCAGGGTTCAATCGAAGGTTGTATCGCCAGATCTATGCGAATATCTCTTAGAGATCTGCAATGTGATCCGTTGACTTTTTCGACTTGACCAACATGTCGTCGACGTAGACTTCTAGGTTTCGACCGATTTGAGCCTCGAAAACTCCTTTCATCATGTGTAGGTAAGTAGCACCTGCATTCTTGATCGGCCCCCGGATACACACCCGGAGGACAGTCGTAGTTTTACCGCAAGTGCACGGTGTAGTGACGAGCGGGTATCGAACACGAGGAGGAACTAATGATGGTACTCTATCTTGATCACTAAGCTATTGGTGGAAAGATGGTTTGTAGGATGTTGTTGTCACAGTCGTTCAATTAACAATTCAAATTCAATATAATAAAAGTGTCTAGGGCTAGGGAATTCCCATTACGGATCGTCATTTACCCATTTGAATCATGAATCTCAATGTTGCAAGACTTGTGTTGAGGTGAACTAGTCGTAACTAAATAGAGAACCAAGCTCACGCTCTCACTCTAGTGTCGGTTTATAGCGACCTAAATTAGGGCCCACTCTCGTGCAAACCCTAGCCTAAACCACTAGCATGAGGATCGACATCATCGTTCAATCACTCCTCGAGCCCACTCTCGTGCAAACTCGAGTTACGATCTAGATTGTGATAGCTCGTATTCTTCCAATCTCTTGCAAATGAATATGGGTATAGATTTATAATAAAAATGCTAGCTTTGGTCCAATCTCTTACAAACCAAGTCTAGTGAATTTCGATTATAAACCTAAATCGAATATCTAGGCCTTCCCATCGACAGGAATCCAATCTCTTGCAAACCCCATATCGATAGAAATTCCTAGCTATCCATAATAGATCAATCACAACCTAACCTTCTATCAATTCTAGCAACAAAGAAATCAATTCATCACAATTCTAAAATTGGATCCATATGGTTCATCCTCGTGCCCTAGAATAGCGAAACTACTCACAATTCATCATAGCAATAGCAAAATCAATGAATAAAAACATATGGCAATTCAGATTTGGAAGAAATCAATTCATTAAAATACGAAATTTCAATAAGAATAACAAACCAGATCTGAGTTCTTCAATCTCCAAAGAGGGAATTAAAATTAGAAATAATCTAAAATTTAATTTCTGGTCTCCCCCTAAATTAGGATGAAAACTGGGCTTAAATACATGCCCAAAACGGCCAAAAAACCTGACAGATTTTCCCCTGGCGCAGCCCAGTACCCTAGTTTTCGACACAGGCTGGCGACGCTACTTGGCCGAGTGAAAATCTCACTCGGCCGAGTGATAGATTTAAACAAAAACAGAGAAGATGGGGCTGTGGGGGCTCTGGTGCTCTGCGGCACTCGATCGAGTGGAATTACTCACTCGACCGAGCGGGTCTTCTGCTGTGCTTTCCAAAATTCCAGAGAGTCAGCTTCGTTCTCCTTTAGAAATTCTGACTCACTCGGTCGAGTGAAGATATCTACTTGGCCGAGTGAAATTAACCACTCGGCCGAGTACATTGCGGTGCAAGTCATTCTCGTATCAGTCGTACTTGGCCGAGTACGCTTCTTCACTCGGCCAAGTGAACTTCGTACTCGGCCGAGTGGCCTGTTTCTGGGGTCAAATCTTCTCCTCCTCGCCTCTTTGTCGATTCTAATGATCTCCTCCTTCTTCTGCTCATCATCTAGCGCTGCTAGCTCCTCGATACGGCCATGGGCGATCAAAATGATATGCAAAGATGCAGAAAAAAGGTGTAAAATATGGACCGATCAAAATCCCCCAAGCTTGCCTCTTACTCGTCCTCGAGGAAGATGAGCAAAACGGCGAACCTGGTGGATAAAAATAAGAAAAGAAGGAAAAGAAAAAGAAAGATAGAAAAGAAAATGAAGATGGATGTGCTAGATCATTCTCTCGGGAGATGGAGTTGCTTACTCAAACAATGCGCGATGAATAAAACATGCCAAATATTTTTACCTCAATACCCTATCATAAATAGGTGCATTAGATAAAGAAACCAAGAACGTCAAAACGATATGAAATATGAAATCATTCTAGAATTAGCATCGTCTAAGGCATCTAAAATGATATACGTAATCATAGATTGCACACTTTTCAATTGATCGCTTTCTGCTTGGAGTATAGGAGATATCACACATTATAAAGCGATAAAAATAGAAAGAGATGGTATGCATGAAATGCATGCCAAATTTTCAATTCATAGACTTCGTAATACTCTAAGTAATCTCCCTAAGTATCAAAAATTACCTAGCTTACGTCGTCATGCACATATAAGTGGTCACTCTCTCACACATCGTTGGATCCCCTCCCCCAAGCTTATCTATAAGCGTGGTGGCATCAAATAGAACAATACGACTTTTCCCATTTTTTTGAAGCTCCATAGGAATAAAGGAAAATAAAAGTAAAAAAGGAAAGAAGGAAGGATTGCGTATGTACAAATGAACTCTCTTTTTTTTTCTTTTTTCTTTTTCTTTTTTTTATATACTCAATAGCAATCCCGAATCAAAGATAGAAAGATATGCATGTATTTTTCTTTTGATTTTAGGGTGATGGAGCTTGGACTTTTTTGCATGGGGAAGATGCCAATATAAGATTTTCTAAGGGGAGATTTACCAACGATTTTAAGTATAGAGATGATGTTTAAGATATGTAGAGAAAGAAAAATTCGCAACGCTCAGTTCACTCTTTTATATGTGTACGACAACTTTCAGCAGGGTAACGTAATCTACTCAGTTCGATTTCAGAAAGTAAACTAATCTAATTATATCAAAAAGGCGTGCATTCAATCAACTGGAAGTTGGGCTTACAATTTCATGCAAATAGAAGTGATAATAGATAACAAAGCAGTACTCCAAGTTTAGGCAATCAATGCATGAAGCTTGGTGTGTTTTCTATGAAAAGTATACGATATAAATTTTTAGACTCAGTTAATGCTAGAATTTCATTCACAATTATATATAATAGAGATGCAGGTTCCTGTTCTCAAATGCATGGCGATGTATAGCATATGATATCTGAAATAAAAACGATTGCAAGGCAAGAGAATATGCATATAAGAGCATGCTAACTCCAAGTCATTGTCATCATGGAGAATTCATTTCTAGCAAAAAGGATAAAAGAAGTAAGGATAAAGGAAAAATACGAACCAACTATACGAATGCAACGCATGCAGAAAGTAAGAAAACGTGATGCATGAGAAATAAAAATGAAAAAGTGGGTGAAAATAAGTGGAAAATAAAGAAAGGTAGAAAAATAAAGATAAAAACGAAGAAAAAATAAAAAAGGTGCGTGAGACACTTACTCCCCCAAGCTAAACTGCACAATGTCTTCAATGTGCTAAGTGTGGCATAAGGACATATGAGAGGGGTGGGTGGGTGCGGATGCATGCATGATAAAAAGTGAAAATGGAAGAAAATGGAATGGATATGCATGTGATAAGTGTAGAATGCAAATGATGGATGCAGTGAGCACACAGATCATGGGAACAAAATGGAAAGGCTCAGAAATACCACCTCTCCCCCAGGCGGATATATACGAAACCCAGCAAAAAGTGATCAAAATATGTGGGCGAGAGGGGGTTCAAAACCAGTAGCAAAAATATCAATCAGAGCATCGGTAAAAATATGAGAGGCATCAAGTGTGTGCCTAAGCTGGTGGTGGGGCGTCAGCACCTCCCTGTGGTGTGGGAGGGGGTGGCGGTGATGGAGGCTGCTGAGAGATGGGACGGGGTGCAGCTGGTGGAGGCTGTGGCAGGCGCACAAGAATCTGGTTCAGGGTGACCTGAATACCAGGAAGAAGGGCGACGCGCTGCTGCATATAGCTAACGGTGGCGGCGAGAGCCCGAAAATCCACTCTGAGTCCACTCACGGCCCCCTCTACAACATGGAGGTGCTGGACGAGAGTGTCGGGAGCGGGTGCAGAGGGTCATACAGGTGGAGGTCAGGGCTGACGCACACGGCCACCATAGACGAGTGGGGCCACTAATGGGTGCAGGTGAGGGGCGGTGCTAGCTAAAAGACGCTCAGCCTCTGTGGGAGGCTGAGACACAGGAATGCTCTCGGAAGTGGGTGCAGCGGCAGAGGAGGATGATGCGGGCAGAGAGGTCGAAGACACAGATGTGGGGACAGACGCCACGACACTCTCGGCGGCAGCAGAGACAGAAGGGTCGACGACTGGGGAGATCGTGAAATAAACAGAAAATAACTTCCCAGGGGTCGAGAAATCCGGTGAGGACAAGGTCTCAGCCGTCGAAACAAGGGAGGGCTCGCCTCTCTAAAATGCAGCAGGGGAGGTGCTCTCAAAGCTCACGTAAGAAATAGGATCAAAAGTCAATGGCACAGATGTGGTGATGGTGGTGGGGGTGGTGGACACAGCGACAATGCTCCTGACACTGGCAGAGGTGTGGACAGAAGTGTCGGGGACTGGGATCAAATCAGATGCAGGCTGTGGGATAGGGATCTCTGGGGCTAGAGGGTCAAGGAGCGGCTCATGCTGAGCGCCCTCTGGCTCGAGTACATATGCAACTGGGATGATGAGATCCATCTCTGGTCTCCACTCCCCACCTGCGGGTCCAATATGGGTCCGAGCAGGGCTCGGAAGCACCATATAGTCAGCTGAAAAAGGACCGTGAAGCCAAACCCAGTGGTGCTGACCATGAGGACGCAGCATCCTCATACATGCCATAATATCTATGGAAAGGGAAGTGGGGCACGGAGGTCGAAGCAAACCAGCTGGGAGCTCAACTCTGCATATAGGTGCCAGCAAGGTGATCAGACCGCCACAACAGATCGCCATCCTGGCAGTGACAGAGATAATGATGTGGTCGAGATACCAGCTTGCAATATCAATCTGAGTGGTGGGGACTAAGACGTCCCCACCGGCCTCAAGGGCTCTCTCTCGTCATCGCGTAGAGCATATAGAGCTCAGGCGTAGACATCGTCCCGGGCTCATACCTTGCTAGAATGGTGGTTGCCATAAGGTGCTGAGCAATACGGAGGCAATGGTGGACGATAGAGGAAGCCTTGGCCCGGCTAGAGTCGAAGGCGAGTGACGATCCCGTGACCAGGGTCCAGAATGCGTGAGTATCGAAGGAAGGAGGGGCATGGTGCGTGGGTCCAAAAGCGTGGTCGGGGTCTGGGACAGGGGGCCAATGGAAATAGGCTCGGAGCATATCGAGAGTGATCTCGTACTCACGATCTATCAGACGAAATGTGCAACCCCTGGGAGTCCTACGAATAGAACTCAGGACCTCGAGAGTCGGACGGACGAATGTGCCCGCTGACACCGAAAAAAAATCACGCCACCCCACTTCTCATACAACTGGAGTAGCCCCTGAAATACCCCTAGGTGCTCAAGATCAGCTATGTGCACAAACCTAGAAGGGACGATCGAACGATGTGCGATCCCTTCAAATCTGGCGTGGTGTGCGTCATATCTAAAAGTGATCCCCATCGGGTCGAAAGCCTGGGCGGGTTGCGCAGGTGGGGGTGGAATGGGTGCAGTAAGAGGTAGAAGTGTGGGTGGTGGTGGGCTAGGAGGCAGGGAGTCCGCTCTAGTGGAAGAAGAACCAGGGTCGCTGGTCTTCTTCCGCTTGGTAGCGGGCTCCCGTGCACGGGACCTAGTGTGTAGGGGCATGGTGATGCCGTGAAATGTGAAAACTACCGCGAAGTGCTAATAAAATGGAAAGAGTATACCGGAGCACGACACGACTCCACACGAGCAATTTGAGCAATGAGGTGCCTCCCCTGAAGCTCTGAATCATCACTTGATCTCCCCTAAGCTATCCTGAAACACAAAATCGATTGATTAGCAATGAATATCGAAAAATCGAGGGGAAAATCAAGAGAAATAGGTATGAATAGGGTTTAATTTTGATTCGGGGCGGATCAGGGCTTACAAAATGGGAAATAGGAGAAAGAGGGGGAATTTTGGGCGTCGGAGGGTGGCAAGCGCCGGCCGGTGGTGAGGGTGCAGCGGTGGATGACGGTTGAATGGTGGGGGGGTCGGGCCACTCGGGCGCGACGGTGGTGGCTCGGGCGAGTGGTCGTAGTGCTCGGGCGATTTAGAGGGAAGCTCGGGCGGTTTCGGGGATTAGGGATTTGATTTGGGAGTTTGGGGGATTTGAGATCGAGCTGGGTAATATAAGGTACGTCACTCGGTCGAGTGGCGGTGACCACTCGGCCGAGTGGCTACTATTTTGGAAGTTTTAAAAATTTTCAAATATGTTCTGACTCGGCCGAGTGGAAACTATCAATCGGTCGAGTGACAAAGTCACTCGGCCGAGTGGCTAGGCCACTCAGAGCATTTTAAGTGTTGGATGTGTCAGGTTCACTCGGTTGAGTGGCTAGGTCACTCGACCGAGTGGCATGTAATTTACAGAGAGGGATTTTCGAGACTTCCCTATGCAGTACCCTACTCTGCCGAGTAGGGACTTCACTCGACCGAGTGAAAACGTCACTCGGCCGAGTGGACTGCTGTTTTCCAACTCTCTGTTTTTTGCGACACTTTCTGATTTTCTTTCTCACGTCAGTTTCTTCCTCCCCTTAGCATTTGAGCTCATTCCTGGAGTGCTCCCCATCGTCATGGTCGTCCTCCGTTCATATGGCCTCCTATCGTCCTTTTCCTGAAATGAAAAGCGTAGTCCGTTGTCATGTTTTTCTTAGACTCTTGACTCTATACACTAATAAAGGTCTAAAACAAAAAGGAAAGGAAAATTCAACTAAAAAGTGAGATAGAACCGTCGGGTTGCCTCCCGACAAGCACTCATTTAAGGTCTTGAGCTTGACCCCTTAAGATGCGTGATTAATGCTCGATGTTTGGCGCATGGGAGATGCGCATGTCAAACTTGCCGGGAAGGCCGCTTGGGTTCACTTGTTGATTTTCGTCGGCTTTCCTCGGCTTTCCCTTGTCATGAGTATTAGTGGGGGATGACTACCCCAAGCTTGAGCTCTTGGCATCCTTCTTCTTGACCAGGGGTGAGAATTTGTTCACCGGTGGCGCTTCATTCACGTGCTTCACCGTAGAGAGCTTGCATAGCTCTCTAATCCTAAAGACATTAGCGTCGTTCTTCTCCTCATTCGTAAGCAGATCCAGTGGGTCTCCCATCATTTCGTCATCTTCGGTATTTAAGATTTCATAAAGACTGTTTATGTGCAAAGCTCCAATGGCGTAGGGGGTGGCGTCGTCAACGGCATCCTCGAGTAAATATGACAGATCTTAGGACTAACCTTTAATAAGGTGTATGCTATTTACTTCGCCGACGGGGTCTCCTTCTGAGTAATGCTTGAGCCGTTGTCCATTCACCTTAAATGTGGCACCGTCCTTTCCCTCTATCTCAAAAGCCCCTCCCGGTTGTATGTGTCGGATGGTGAAAGGTCCCGACCAACGTGATTTTAGCTTTCCAGGGAAAAGTCGAAGTCTAGAGTTGAATAGTAAGACCTTATCTCCGACCCTGAAATCAGTCACGGTGATGCGGGTGTCGTGGAGGATTCTGGTCCTCTCCTTGTAAATTCTAGAGCTCTCGTAAGCATCCCGTCTAATCTCATCGAGCTCATTGATATCTAGAAGTCGTCACACCGCTGCACTCTTGTAGTTGTAATTAAAAGTCTTGATTGCCCAGTATGCACGGTGTTCCAACTCTACCGGCAAATGGCACGCTTTCCCATAAACAAGCCGATATGGGGTCGTGTCGATGGGGGTTCGAAAAGCCGTGCGATATGCCCACAACGCATCGTTCAATTTCACGGACCAATCTTTCCTCGATCTATCAACTGTCTTCTCTAGGATTTGTTTGATCTCCCGGTTCGACACTTCCACTTGCCCACTCGTTTGAGGGTGATATGCCATCCTGATTCTATGATTTACCCCGTATTTCTTGAGCATGGCTTTGAACTTACTTTCTATGAAGTAGCTTCCGCGTCGCTTATCAATGTTCTCGGTACTCCAAAGCGGGGAAAAATGTTTTGCTTGAAGAATTTGGAAGCCACCCTCGCATCATTAGTTGGGGTAGTGATGGCCTCTACCCATTTCGAGACATAGTCAACGGCTAATAGAATATACTTGTTTCCCTTGCTTGATGGGAAAGTGCCCATGAAATCAACTCCCTAACAATCAAACAGCTCAATCTCCAAAATAGGCTTCATTGGCATCTCATTCTGTTTGGATATGTTGCCCGTCCTTTGGCATCTATCGCAATGTTTGACGAAGCCATGTGTATCCTTGAACATGGTCGGCCAAAAGAATCCGCATTGCAATATCTTTGCAGTGGTTTTGGAGGCGGCGTGATGTCCCCGCAGGGCATATCATGGCAATGTGAAATGATTGAAGTGGCATCTTCCTTTGAAACACACCTCCGTATAATCCCATCCTTGCATACCTTGAAGATGTACGGGTCTTACCAGAAATAGTTACTGACTTCGTGCATGAACTTCCTCTTTTGTTGCATGGCCATCCCATACAGTTTTATCCCACACGCCAATCTGTATACCAAGGCACATCTCCGAATCTAATGGCAAATAGCTTCTCGTCAGCAAAAGTGTCATCAATTGGCAAGCTATCATCCTTCCCTTCACGAACTATCCTTGACAAGTGATCTGCCACAAGGTTGTTAGTTCCCTTTTTGTCCCGTATCTCCAAGTCAAATTCTTGGAGAAGTAGTATCCATCTTATTAACCTTGGCTTGGCCTTCTTTTTGCTTAATAGGTATTTCAATGCCGTGTGGTCGGTGTGCACTGTCACGCCCCGCTTCCCAAAAACATGGAGGCGGAGCGTGAGAAGGTCCGCTCAGACTTGAAGCTACAAAGCTGCAAGTCCGATAAGCGTCAATAAACAATAATAGCAGGTCCTTGCAATTGCAATACGAAACAAAGATAATAAAAGAAAATGAGACAAAGATAAATCTCAGAATATCCATGATAATAAATTCAACATCGCAGAAAAGCCACCAGGCTAAAAGAAAAGAGTCTAAAAGAGGCCCCAGCATGGCCAACAAAAGTACAAAGTACAAAAGCAAAGTAATGGTGCTACGCACCGACAACTAACAGCAACCTAAAAGAAGTAACTCAGAACAGTCTCTAAGACTGGTCACCGGTGTCCACGAACTCCTCGTCAAACGTAGGCTCAGGCTCAGCGTCAGCAAACACCTCGTCCTCAACAACGATCTCTGGCTCAGGGTCTAACATGTGACACCAAAAAGAGCAAGGGGCACTGATTCGGGTTCAATATTACATATTTAACCCCCCATTTAGCCCTATTTTGTGCTCACATGATGCTAAATTTATCTCTAATTCATACGTATTTTCTACACATTTATTTATTAGAGAAAACACACTATTTGAGCATAAAACAGTAATTAATGGAGTATTTCTGCACTTTTTATATTTTTCCTAGCTTGGTCTCGATCTCACGATTCCAACGACTATTTATTTGTATTTTTCGGAGATCTGTGCTAATTACTATGAATTTTTGAATGCAGAATACCATTTAAATGGAGAAATACGCACGAAAATACGAAAATACGGTCGCCGACCAATCACCGCGCGCCACGTGTCAGCCATCCGCCGCTTCCCGCTGATCCAACGGCCCGTAGCGACGTAGAGGCGGAAATACGACGGGGCGACGTGGCCTATTTTGCACCGTGCGATTGAGATCCAACGGCGGAGCCGTTTCCAAGCTGAACGCGGATCTCAGTGAAACGTTGGCGACGTGGCCATCCCAGCACCATCCGATCTTGATCTAACGGTGAAGAAGCAACCGGGAGCGAACGAAGCAGCATCGGAGATTGTTGGGCGACGTGGCTCAATATCAGCGGTCCGATCATCATCCAACGGCCCGTAAGCGAGCATAACGTAGCAGCGGGCGGCGTATTTCGAGGCTACGTGGCTTCTTGCAGACCGTTGATGAACGATCGGGCGGTCGACGAAATTCCGAATCGAGTTCGGTTTCGAACTAACGGATGCGGGCGTGCACGAGTTTTAAAGCGCCACGCGGCGCTGCGAGGTTAAATCCCGCTTTGATCCGACGGTGGAAATCTCGAGCGGGTTTTGGGTTCGATTTTAAGCGGGTTTTGAACCCGATAATACAACCCAAACCCGCAATGCCTCTATATAAGGTATTCTAGGGTTTTTTGTGCGTATAAAAGCAGATTTGGTCGTATTTTGAGCGTATTGGAGGCTCTAGGAGCCGTATTTCCCCTCTGAAAAATTCTATAAAATTCCAGAGGCTTTTATTATTATTTACAGAGAGTTTGAAGTCTTTTCAAGGAGAATTGGTGATATATTTCTTAACTTAAACCCCTTATTTGATGCTTTTCTACCGTATTTTGCTATAATCTTTATGTATTTTGCCATGAAAGTTGTTTATTATTGCATGATGAGTAGCTAAATCTTATTTGTGCATGGTATGGCGTAGTTAGGGGCTATGATTTGTGTTAGTTTGGTTGTATTCCATGTGCTAAATCGTTAAACGTCGCTAAAATTGTAATCTTTGTTTGTAAATCGACTTTTTCAGATTCCAAAAGAATTGATTTAGTTGATGATCGCCCCAAAAGGGTGAGTTTTGATCTCCCCAAAAGGGAGTTTCATACCGTAGTCTTGATCTCTCCAAAAGAGAGTTTCATATCGTATTATAACTTTAGCGACGATCTTGTTGAATATTGTGTTTGAACCCCCAAAAGGGCATCTTCCGATGAGTTGCTCCCAAAAGGAGAATTCATTGAGTTATATTGGGTATTTTCCGGTGAATTGCTCCCAAAAGGAGAATTCATTGCGTTATACCTATCAACCAAATTAATATGAATCGTTGATCCTAACGAACCCATACCATGTGCATACTTTTTATAGATATTTTTGCACACGATTTTCTATGTTTATATTGTTCACGTGTTCACGTCGCCATCACGCACATTCACATCACCATCACCATCATTTAAAGTGGTTAGTTTCTTTTCATCGGATTTCTATTTGATTTGAGTTGTGGTTGCAACAGATTTCTTCACGTGGATTCGACATCTGGACTCCCAGATTTTACTACTTGTACGGACTCTTGCGCTTGAGAGAAGCACCTTTCGGAGCCCACCAGGCACATGTCAGCAAGTCTGAAAGACTTGTGCAAGGAAACTGAAAGTAAAGCAAGCAACCTAACAGTTCTAGCATGATGCAATGACATGGCAGTTAAAGTATGAGTGCAACAAGTAAAGTAAAGTAAAGCAAGTACAAGAGGACAACTAGCATGGCATGGCAAGAGTAGCAACTACTATCAATCACAAGTCACGTTTTCATGTCGTGCACAGAGTTCACGCCTTACAGCTGAAGAGGATGTACGGGCACACTTCTATGCTGAGTGGTCGCTCAACCCTACCCCTCCACGTGTATCGAGCCAGGGCCTTACCCCCGAACGGGAATGCTCGCTTCTGGATCACGAGTCAGGAAGTGTTTTTCATGATGGCATAGGGGTGCACCTAGCCAGGACAAGCAAGTACAAGTATGTAGCGTGTGCTACGAATGCAACATTCAAGACATGGATGACATGGCATGGCAAGTAGCAAGGTGTACAGGTAAGAAAAGTAAACATGACAGTTTAGTATGCATGATCAACAAGTTAAAGAGTTGGATCTAGCTTCGTTGTCAAGCTAGATCAATTGAGGTGACGGATCTAGTTTCGTTGTCAAACTAGATCAAATAAGCGTCTAGCCAGCTATCATTGCACTGACTAGTCTCTTTTACGCTAAAAACAAGGAAGTGGCCTAAAAACATGGCCCTAAGCAAGAGTTGGCAAGTTTCACTTGCCTGCAACCCGACGTCTGAGAACACTGTCCAATGAGTCCAAAGTCACAATTATCCTACGTGCACAAGTCCACCAGCCTACATCCCGTTTTATTAATCTTGATTAGTGAATTCTAAAACATTTAAAATACTTTAAAAACATTGATTTTAGTCTTGATTAACATGCAATAGGTTGGGGATCCTAGGGGTGCAAAGCGTTACCTCAACACGACGCGAAAGCTACACTGGCGTCGGGTAGCGACGCCAGGGGTTGGAATAAAAGATCGCGCTCCAAGTCCTGATTCCAGAATAGATTCCTCGCTGGAAAGGTCAGAGCAGCAACCGGAGCAACGAATCCAGATTCCAAAGCTAGCACGTGCGACGACGGGCTACGACGTATCGCAACGTCGTAAACGACAAATCCTCGAAGAGAAAGCACCTAGGTGGGGCCCACAGTAGTCCTAGGGGCCAATAGGGGACCCACAATACCTCTGGAGAACTTGGGGGGGCCCACGGTGGCAAGCGGTGCGACGGGTGCGCGGTTGCGACGAATGTCTCTCGGTCAGACACCGTCGGTGCGGGGACTTGGCTCGGTCGGTGCGGGAGAACGGCGCTGTGCAGTGCAGCGGGTCGGTCACAGCGGCGGATGCGGAGGGATCCTTCGATCGGTGCGGGAGAGCGGGCTGGTCGGGCGCTTGGGCGGGGCGTTGCAACGTTGCAACGTTGCAACGGAGCAGGGATGCGGCGTGAGCGGGCGGGCGACTCGGTCAGACACGGGGCAAAGCAGGTGCGGTGTAGGCTTGCGAGGCGGGGGCTGCTGCGGTGCGGAGCGGGCGTGCGGAGCGGGCGAGCGGGCGAAGCTCTCGGTCAGACCGAGAGCTCCTCTTGGTCGGTGCGGGCGAACGGAGCGGGCGATGCAGCGGGTGCGAGCGGATGCGGGTGCGGGGGAAGCTGTCGGTCGGTGCGGGGAAAACCAAGCGAAATCCTCGGTCGGTGCGGGCGGCGGTCGTGCAACGTTGCGACGAATCGTCGCAAGTGGGTTTTTGGGTTTTGGGAGCGGCTAGGGTTATTTTCTTGCAAAAATAGTTCTTCCTGGGGATTGTTTATATAGTGTAGAGGGGTTGACTTGGTCTAGGGCTAAATCTAATAGGATTAGGAGTTTAAAATAATTTAAAATTCAAATCTCTCTTTCCTAATGACATAGGGATTGGGTGCGGCCAAGATATGGGCTAAGATTTGGCTCAAAAATTGTTTAAAACGTTTTAAACTTAAATAAATTTTATTTGGCCGAAAATAATTTAAAACGTAGCTATTAAAAATATTTTAAACCTTGCTAAAAATATAAAGTAGGTCAAATAAACTCCAAAAATTATAAAATAAATATCGGGGTGATCGTGATGACGAAAGAAATCTAACTAAGAAGACGGATCTCAATTTCGATGTCGAGTGACGAAACTAAAAATAGAAACGTCCACCGTCAAAAGTGAAAATCACATCGTCTCTTCGAATACGTTCAAATCGTGGGAGAACGACCCAAGAAATGTTGTTCCAATTTAGTGCCATAATTCACTACTCTCAGAGACGTTCACAACGGCATATCACACCCAAGTGTTCACAAACAAACAAAGTCTAAAATTAATATGTGCACGGTCAAAAGCACGTGCACAAACAACGTGCAACGAAAAGTGGTCGTTACATCCTCCCCACCTTAGAATAAAGTCCGTCCTCGGACTTTCTAACATATCTAGTCGCTCTAGTAACTACCCCAATCAGGTCACATTATAATATAATCCATGTATAGCTATTTGCCTCTCTCAAAACAATGTGAGCTTTACTCCCAAGCGCAGGAGATCGTGCAAGTAGTATCTGGAGAGTCCAGAGTCGAATCCTCGGGACAAGTCGACCTGAGATAACACAAATTCAACTAATCAAATAAAATATACGGTTAAGAAAACAACCACCTTTGTGAAGGTGAAGAATAGTGTAAGGATTTGTAGCAAAGAAAGTGGTTCCTACAAGTATTACGGTATCACGAAAGTTTGGTATCCAATGAGACAAATATGCTACGGTTGTGAGTTCATTAGGAGTTTATAGTCGCTGAAATTTCACGTCTTTCAATGTCACACGGCGCTTCACCCGGTCAAGGCGTGAAGGCGTCGGAAGATAAATCAATGAAAACTAGTCAAAATAGCCTTAAACGTATTACTAGCAATGTTGATTTCATTAAACAATAATCGCAGCGATAAGTTCAGATTAGAGAACACCAATTGGCTAGCCTTATCAGGGCCTAGCCATAGGGCACATCAACAATATCGATAGTAAGCAAATACCCATCAAATACGTTGTAGAAATCAACAAAACTAGCAATTTGGACATGATAATTGGGCTAAAGACATGAGATTTATCAACTACATACTCCTAACTACATCACAACCATAGCACAAAGAGATTAGCCACGCATGGTGCAATAAAAATCAGATTTGCTAGCAAAATACATCGTTTAGATAGCAAAATACAAAGAAATACACCAAATACGGGGTATAAGTTCAAGAAATTATCACCAAATCTCCTCCTTAGAACCCAAAACTCTCTGAGAATAGGAAGAATAGTCTCTGGAAATTTTCAGAATTTTCTCCTGGAGAAATACGCACAGTAGCCGCTCTAAAAGTCCCAAAATACGCCAGAATCCCCCCCAAAAACCCTAGAATACGCTTAAATAAAGAGATTGCGGGTTTAAGTTGCTTAACGGGTTGAAAAACCCGCACCCGCTTACGCTTTAACCCGATCCAAAGTCGGAGCAATTAAGAGCCGTCCATCTAAACGGGATTGAATAAGGTGGCGCCGCGTGGCGCTTTAATATTCACGCAAACCCGCATCCTATATCAACTCCGAATACAGCTAGGGTTAAATCCGACCGTCGGATCGAGGATCCAACGATCGAAAAGATGCCACGTCGCCAGCTGCAGCCCGTCTTTGCTTTCAAGTTGCGGGTAAGATATCGACCGTAGGATCAAGATCCCACGCCTCTCCGCTAGCCACGTCTCCCGCTCAAGATTTCGAATTCGAAATCGAATTAACCGCTGTCTGGGCCGTTGGATGCGCATCGGAGGGATGAGATTCACTCGCTCGTCGGTCTCGTTTTCGCGCATCGTCGAAGTGATCCAGGCCGTTGGAAGTTCGATCAACGATCTTCAGTGCGCCACGTGGCCTGAGATTACGCTCGTCGCTGCGCCTCGCTGAGAATTTCACGCGCCGTCCGATCTACATCGGACCGTTCACATGAAGCCAGATTTCGACCGTTCGATCAAGATCGAACGGTCGATAATTAATCGCATCTGCGTTTTGCTGCGGCCGTAGGATGAAGGCGGGACGCGATGGATTGCCGCCACGTGGACGCTTGTGATTGGCTGTTGAGCGTATTTTCGTATTTAACTGCGTATTTCTCCATTTAAATTGTATTCTGCATCCAAAAATTCATAGAAATTAGCACAGATCTCAGAAAAATACAAATAAATAGTCGTTGGAATCGTGAGATCGAGACGATGCTAAGAAAAATATAAAAATGTAGAAATACTCAATAGAATTCGTGTTTTGTGCACAAATAATGTGATTTCTCTAATAAATAATGGTGTACAAAATACGCACATATTAGAGAGCAATTAAGTATTATATAGGCACAACATAGGACTAATTAGGGGGTTAAATACGCAATATTCAACCCGAATCACACCCCCCAACTAGCGTTTTGCTAGTCTCTAGCAAAATGAGCGAGATACGATATCAAGTATACTCCTAGATCACCTTATCAGGTCTCAAATCATTCATCACCATACTACAAAGACGAAAGAAAATGTCCACACACTAATGCCAAGATTTCATGCTCATTATATAATGGTACTCATGGGTTTGCAATGAAAAGCAAGTATCTCTAAAATGGTCATTAAATCAACTTAACTTCACTTTACATTACTTCATAGCGAATGGTATGCAAAATCAATGGCTCACACCTTTCAATCAAAGTATATAACTTGGAGCGTAGATGTATCATGCAAAGCAAGCAAAAATAGATTGGCATCAAGACATACACACGTCAATTTTCATTCATAGGAAATCACACCATATCTTGTGCTTTCTTCAAGCTTTGGAAGTTCTCTTGCCTTGCTAATGATGCACACTTTTTCTTGCTCTTCTTTTCTCATTTTATTAGTTCTGCGTAACGCGCATCAAGCAACATTTGCAGAAAAAATGTATAACTTGGATCGCTCCATCAAATGATTGAGGTTCCAGTCAATGGCTCCCAAATCAGACGATAATAGGGCATTAGGCCAAGAAGGACCCCTCGGACTGTACTAATCGAGCCAACCAAGTTATTTCTTTAATGACACATTTATTCGTCCATATATTTTTCTTCATTCATCTTATTTCATTCTTTCTTTCGTGTGTGCATAAGTAACTTAGCAAGATAGCTTCCTTTTCTTTATTCTTTCACAAGAATGGGTTATCCTAATCATTTCAAAAGACAGTGTAGACTTTCACCCAAAATTACACAAAGCAAGCAAATAGCACTGAATATGAGATAAAAAGTACTGCTCCAGTCATTTTGTGATGGTGTGTTCCATTGAAAACATACGACTTGCTAATTCATAATTTCAAGATTCATTAAGTCATCATTCAATCCTACCATAGAGATGTATCAAAAGAGATTCACCATGAGTACTAGCATTCATGTCGAATGAGAATGAAATATGTAACAATAGTGGTGGAGGAAAATAAATCATATGTGCAAAGTGGTGAATGGATTTCGAGAATTTTCATCACATGAGGTTCATTTCTAGGTGTAATAAGCATTGGTGATAATTCTTGACTCAACCCCCTTTTTAATAATAATAAAAAATTTGCAAAAAGGGAACTACTAAAAGAAAAAAAAGAAGAAAATAAAAATAAAAAAAATCCTAAAGATTTATACCCTCCCCCCAACTTAAAATAGGCATTGTCCTCAATGTTAAGGAGAGGGAATCATGGAAAGAACACATCTGATTAGTTACCACCCGAAGGTGGATCTGTGAGATCAATGGTGGTATCCTCTCTGGCCCAAAGCTCTTGAAAGTGTTTCAGACGTTGTCCATTGACTTTGAATTCATGGCCATCCTTCTCATTCACTAAGACCACCGCTCCATGTGAAAAGACTTCTTTGACAAAGTATGGTCCCGTCCATTTTGAGCGCAGCTTCCCTGGAAATATATGGAGTCTTGAATTGTACAGCAGAACCTTGTCTCCAACTTTGAATTCCTTTCGTAGGATCATCTTGTCGTGCACAGCTTTCATCCTTTCTTTTGCTAGCTTTGCATTTTCATATGCCTCTCGTCGTATCTCATCAAGCTCCATGATCTGCAATTTACAAGAAACATTTGATGAGCCATCAAGCAAATTGAGTGTTTTAATTGCCCAAAAAGATTTGTGCTCTAATTCAACAGGAAGATGGCAATTTTTTCCATAAACCAAACGAAACGGTGACATCCCTAAGATAGTCTTGTATGCTGTCCTGTAGGCCCATAGAGCTTCAGGCAAGCGAAGACTCCAATCTTTGCGTGTTGGATTCACTGTTTTCTGCAGAATGTTCTTGATTTCCTTGTTCGCCAATTCCGCTTGCCCATTTGTTTGAGGATGGTAAGGTGTTGAGACTTTATGTGTCACCCCAAATTTCTTCATTAGATTTGCAAAGAGCCTATTGCAGAAATGAGAACCTCCATCACTGATAATGGCCTTTGGCACTCCAAAGCGTGAGAAGATGTTCTCTTTCAAAAATTTCAGCACAATGGAAGCGTCGTTGGACCTGCAAGGAATAGCTTCCACCCATTTAGAAACATAATCAATGGCAACCAATACAAATATATACCCGAAAGATGGTGGAAAAGGCCCCATGAAATCAATACCCCAACAATCAAATAATTCTATTTCTAGCATGGGATTCAAGGGCATCATGTTTCTTTTGGTAATTCCCCCCAACTGTTGACAACGCACACATGATTTACAATAAGCATATGCATCTTTAAACATTGTAGGCCAATAAAAACCACTCTGTAAAATTTTGGCAACAGTCTTATGAGCTGAAAAATGCCCCCCACATACCCCATCATGGCAAAAATGTAAAACACTATCAAACTCATGGTCAGGTACGCATCTCCTTACAAGTTGGTCTCCACAGTATTTAAAAAGATAAGGATCATCAAAATAGAACGATTTTACCTCATGCTTGAAGCGTTTGAAATCTAAAGAAGACCAATGTGGAGGGGTTCTACCTGTCACCAAATAATTAGCTATATCTGCATACCATGGTAGGGTAGAAATGGCGAAAAGTTGCTCGTCTGGGAAGGAATCTCGCAATGGAATGGTAGGCGACTCTGTTCCCACCGTCAATCTAGAAAGGTGATCTGCGACATTGTTTTCAACTCCTTTTTTATCCTTGATCTAAATATTGAATTCCTGCAAAAGGAGAATCCATCGTATAAGTCTAGGTTTAGCATCCTTTTTAGATAAAAGATATTTCAATGCAGAATGATCTGTAAAGATGAGAATAGGTGAGCCCAATATATAGCTTCTGAATTTCTCCAATGCAAACACCACCGCCAGCAACTCCTTCTCCGTAGTAGTATAGTTCCGTTGTGCTTCATTCAAAGTTTTACTGGCATAATAGATAACACAAGGAACTTTCTCTTTCTTCTGCCCAAGCACTGCCCCCATCGCGTAGTCACTTGCATCACACATAATTTCAAATGGCATGCTCCAGTCTGGAACCTGCAAAATAGGGGAGGAAACAAGTGAGTTCTTTAATTTATCAAATGAAACTTGACACTCTTGTGTCCATATGAAATCAGTATTTAAAGTTAATAAGTGGCAGAGGGGGCAGGAGATGGCGCTGAAATCCTTTATGAATCTTCGATAAAATCCTGCATGGCCTAGAAAGGATCGAATGTCCTTGACGCATTTTGGTGTAGGCAACTTCTCAATCACCTCAACTTTTGTTCTGTCTACCTGAATACCTGCTTTGGAGACTAGGTGTCCAAGAACCAAACCTTCAGTTGTCATGAAATGACACTTTTCCCAGTTTAACAGCAGGTTCTTTTCCTGGCACCTGTGCAAGACAAGAGCTAAGTTAGATAAACAATTTTCAAATGAAGTGCCATATACAGAGAAGTCATCCATAAACACTTCCATAATCCTCTCAACCATATCGCTAAAGATGCTCAACATGCAACGCTGAAAAGTAGCAAGTGCATTGCATAATCCAAAAGGCATTCTCCTAAAAGCGAAAGTTCCAAAGGGGCAAGTGAAGGTGGTCTTCTCTTGATCCTCTGGAGCAATCTCTATCTGATAATAGCCAGAATAACCATCTAGAAAACAATAAAATTCGTTACCTGCTGCTCTTTCCAAGATTTGATCAATGAAAGGTAATGGAAAGTGATCTTTTCGGGTTTTAGCATTTAACTTTCTGTAATCAACACACATCCTCCAACCTGTGGTGGTCCGCATCGGTATAAGTTCATTACTCTCATTTCTTACCACTGTGAGGCCTGATTTCTTCGGAACCACCTGTATGGGGCTAACCCATCTGCTGTCTGAAATAGGATATATTATACATGCAGCAAGTAACTTAAGAATCTCCCCCTTAACAACCTCTTTCAAAGTAGGATTTAATCGACGTTGCATCTCACATGTTGGTTTGGCATCATCCTCAAGATAAATATGATGAGTGCAAATTAAGGGATTTATACATGTAATGTCCGCAATAGACCATCCAATGGCCCCTTTGTGTTCCCTAAGCACATCAAGCAAAGCACTTTCTTGTGCAGGCGTGAGTTTAGAGGATATTACCACAGGGAAGGTCTCCTCCTTTCCAAGGAAAGCGTATTTCAAATAGTCTGGCAGAGGCTTCAATTCCAGCTTTGGATGCTCAATCTCTGAAGGTTGTTGTGGTGGCAATTCCACTGGCAATGTCTCGAACTTTGGCACCCATGCATCCCTTGATCTTTCATTTTTGCCCTGCACAAAATAAGATTCATCAATATCTTCGAAATTATATTCAATAAAATTGGACGAACATTCATACTTAGCATCAAAATAGTCTTCGATTAAGCTCTCAATAAAGCATACCTCTTTCACGTCATCAACATTCGCAGGTAATTTACACGATTTAAAAATGTTCAGCTCAAGTTTCATGTTACCAAAGCTTATCTTCAATTGTCCATCCCTACAGTTTATCATAGCATTGCAAGTTGCTAGGAATGGACGTCCTAATATAATCGGAGTGCAATTACCTGATTGTGGCCCATGAATATCAAGGACGATAAAGTCCACGGGATAATAGAATTTGTCAACCTGGACCAACACATCCTCCACGCATCCTCGTGGGATTTTTACCGACCTGTCTGCTAACTGTAAAACCACAGGTGTCGTCTTCAGCTCCCCCAATCCAAGCTGCACATAAACAGAGTAAGGTAAAATGTTAACACTAGAACCCAAATCAAGTAAAGCATCTCCAAATTTCTTAGTTCCTATAATGCATGGGATAGTAGGAGAACCTGGATCCTTATATTTAGGAGGAGTGTCATGTTGTACCATTGCACTTACCTGTTGTATTAAGAATGCTTTCTTTTTCACATTTAGACTCCGCTTTACAGTGCATAGCTCCTTCAGAAATTTAGCATATGCAGGCACTTGGTTGATGCATCTTCTTCATAGCGAAGCTCTGCAGAAATATTTCCTCTCCCTCCATCCAAGTTCTTAATCTAAAATAGAGATTTAGATTGTGGATTTAGTAGCCTTACTCCGTTCGTGAGTAGACTCGATCCGTCGTGGCGAATCCGAAGGCAAAGTTCGTAGACTACCGTGCAGCGTACGCAAGCGTAAGTCTAAACTTCATATTATCGATCCTAACTCTGTTTTGGACAGGATCCTACATTGGTATCAAAGCCATATGGGTTCGCCCCCGGTCAATCCACCGCCCCGTCGAAACTACGAACGAGTCGTTGTCTTTTTCACGAATGGGTCCTCCTACTATTACGGATATAGTAGGAACGCTTCGTGACGGAGAGAACGCAGCGGTTGTTCTTTTCACGTTAGGGTCTCCTATCATTACAGATATGGTAGGAACTCTCCGTGACGGGAAGAACCCGACCGTTCACGTAGTATGTTATTCATTTTTTGGCACCACGGCCATTAGGAAATAACTAATTTCTCGACGAACGGGTGCTTCATCGAAGAACGGGTGCTTCATCGAGGAAGATGATGGAAGTTATTTCCATCGGGTAAGAGGAAAAATTTGGTGGCATGTGCACCATGGCCAAATGGGCTATGAAGGCCATGCAACCCCTCTCCCCATGCGGAGGGGTTGGGCTACGCGGCCAATAACCACCCGGCGACCACCCCATCAAGGGGGAGGAATAAGTGCGGCAACCCCATTCAAAGGGGGTGGCCGGCCATGGCCAAAGGGGCCATGGCCGGCCAACGCCGAATGGCCCTTGGCCATGACCGGCCATGGCCAGGCCGGCCATGGCCGGCCATGGCCAGGCCGGCCATGGCCGGCCATGGCCGGCCATGGCCAGGCCGGCAATGGCCGGCCATGGCCAGGCCGGCAATGGCCGGCCATGGCCAGTGCCGGCAATGGCCGGCCATGGCCAGGCCGGCAATGGCCCCGGCCATGGCCAGGCCGGCAATGGCCGGCCTTGGCCAAGGCCATGCCGGCCAGGCCGGCCCTGGCAGGTGGCCAGGGCCGGCCCTGGCCGGGCCCTGCCGGCCCTGGCAGAGGCCAGGGCCGGCGCCCTGGCCACTGCCAGGGCCAGGCCGGCCCTGGCAGTGGCCAGTGGTCGGCCTGCCGGCCCTGGCAGAGGCCAGGGCCCGGCGCCCTGGCCTCAGGGCCAGGGCCTGGCCGAGGCCAGGGCAGGAGCCCTGGCCCCGGGCCAGCGGCCAGGCCGCACCCTGGCAGAGGCCAGGGCGGTGCCCTGGCCTCAGGCCAGGGCCTGGCCGAGGCCAGGGCAGGAGCCCTGGCCCCGGCCAGCGGCCAGGCCCGCCCTGGCAGAGGCCAGGGCGGCGCCCCTGGCCTCAGGCCAGGGCCTGGCCGAGGCCAGGGGCAGGAGCCCTGGCCCCGGCCAGTGGCCTGGCCGGCCGGCCCTGGCAGAGGCCAGGGCCTGGCCGGCCCTGGCCGAGGGGGCCAGGGCCCCTGGCCGGCCAGGGCAGAGGCCCTGGCCGGCCCCTTGGCCAAGCCCCGGTCCAGGGCAGAGGCCCTGGCCGGGAAGAAGATGCAGTCCGGAAAATTGGTCGACCAATTTTGTGTTTTTGGTCGACCAATCTGGCAGAAGGTCTGGGTCGACTGCAAATTTGTCAACTGACCCATACGGGGTGACAAAAGGCATTGGTCCAAACTCGAATGTGTCGATTAGCCCATACGGGGCTAACCATAGTGCCGACTAGTTCATACGGGACTAACGTTTTAATGAAGTTTTTCATTGGGCTCTACTCCTTGAAGATTAGCCATAGTGCTCTACCTTCATCGCGAGATTAGCCAAGTCATTGTGCTCTACTCTTCGGAGATTAGCCAATGTACTTATGAAATTGTGCTCTACTCCTTGAAGATTAGCCGTAATGCTCTACTTCATGCGAGATTAGCCATGTCCATTGTGCTCTACTCTACGGAGATTAGCCAATGAACTTATGACGTTGTGCTCTACTCTACGGAGATTAGCCCAATGTATTTTATATTCGTTTTGAAAAATACGTTTTCAAAAACGCTTTTCCGCTGCTAAGTACTATAAGAGTACTAACATTTGATAAAGTGAGGGAGAAATATTGAAAGTTACTCTAGATGGTGATTGGAAACATAGTGACCTTTCCTGATTCTAGAGTAACATCTTCAATATTTTTCGAAAGTAACTTATCAAATACTTATTTTCCGCTGCTAGTACTATAAGAGTACTATTGTTTGATAAGTGATGGGGGAATATTGAAAGTTGTTCTAGATGGTGATTTGGAATCATAGAGACCTTTTCGATTCTAGAACACACACCTTCAATATTTTTCGAAAGTAACTTATCAAATATAATATAATTCCAAGTGGGATTTGAATTTTAGAACTATCCAAATGGGATATTCTATTATCATTTCAAGTGGGAGTTATATTTTAAGAATTTCTTATGCAATGTTTTTTGATCGAACCTTCAGGTTTTGTGTCATTTGCAGCATTTTAAAAGTAAAATGTCTTCCGCTTCAAAGAATATCGTCGCTGAGTTAAACAAAGGTGAAAAAACTCAACGGCGATAATTACAAACTTTGGTCCATTAAGATACAATACGTTTTAGAGGAGCAAGAAGTGCTCGAAACTCTAAAGAACGTAATGATTGAACCCGAGTTGGGCACTACGGCCCAACACCGAAGAGACAAGGAAGCTTTTGATGCTTGGTCTCGGAAGAATAAGATAGCACGCATTACGTTATTAAGCCAGTATGGCTGATGACATAATGCGCATCTTCCGAGAACATGACCTAGCCATGGACATATGGTCCAAGCTAGAGGAGAAGTTCCGGTGGCACATCGGTGTCCAAACTTCGCGCCTTAACTATAAAGTTCGATACATATAAGAAACGTCCAGATCATTCCATGGGGAAACATCTGCGACATATGGCGAACCTTATATCAGAGTTAAAGGACGCAGGTCATGTGCTCACGGGATGAGCAACAAATCCAAGCAGTCATACGTTCCCTACCAAATGGGGTGGGATCAGATGAAGATGCATCTCACTCATAATGAGAGCATCAAGACCTTCAACGATGTTTTCCAAGCACCCTCGAATTAGAGGAAAGAGCGGCTTGCGGCTTGCCAAGCCAGAGTGCAGAAGTGCACATGGTTGCTAGTTCCTCACACGGGGGAAAGAAACGTAAAGATCGTTCGAAGTCTTCTAATGAACGTAATAAGCAACCTGAGTCTACCAAGGAACCCCAAACATAAGGGCGGACACAAGAAATGGCACAAGAAGAAAGACTTGAAAAGGATCAAGTGCTTCAAGTGCAACAAGCTCGGTCACTATGCTCGTTCGTGTACGAGTGGACAGTGACGACGGTAACTTGTAATACTAGTTACATATGTGTTTCTAGTTCACTATTTCTTGTGGAATCTAATCCATTTTGGGATAATTGATTCAGGTGCCACCGACCACATAGCAAAAGGACAGACGGTCCTTCGTGGAGTATCACCGGATACTCAAGGAATGAAGTGGATCAATGTAGGAAACAACACACGTGTTGAAGTGAAAGGCGTTGGGACTCGCAAGCTTGTCTTGGACAACGGGCCGCACTATCCTACTTCATGATGTTCTCTTTTATTCCATATATTCAAAGGAATATTAAAATTGTGGTCAATTTATTGGGTCTTGGTTAATGGTTGGTTCCTTCATGTTTGTAATATGGACCTATTTTTGTAATAATTCCTTTATTGGTTCTGGGTTATGTATTTAAAGGATTCATTGTAATAAGTACAATGTATGATTTCTCATTTCCTTATGACAAATTCTTTGACTAATGAGTCTAATATAATTTGTTGGCACTCAAGGCTTGGTCATATTGGACCTACGCGTATGGATAGACTTGCCAAACGTGGTCTTCTATCCAATGTTTCAAAGGTTGAAATGTCGACCTGCGAACATTGCCTTGAAAGGAAATCTTGTCGCAAGCCGTTTGGAACCGGCACAAGGGCCAAGTTCCATTACCGCTTATCCATTCGGACATATGTGGTCCGATGAATGTCAAGACAAGACGCGGGAAGTCCTATTTCATCACTTTTAATTGATGATTTCACCCGATTCGGTCATATCTATTTGAATATCCCACACAAAGTGAAAGCACTAAACCTGCTTTAAAAACTATATGAGTTTAGTGGAGAATCAATTAGATCGCAAGATTAAGGTCATGCGAACCGATAGGGGCGGTGAATATCAATCAACAAGTTTAAAGGAACTTTGTGATGAAAAAGGCATAGTACATCAGGTAACTATGCCTTATACTCCTCAACAAATTGGTGTTGCAGAAAGGAGGTATAGGACTTTAATGAAAAATGGTCCGTTCAATGATGGCGCAAGCTAACTTGCCAATCACCTTCTGGGGTGATGCATTATTGACAACCGTTTTCATTTTAAACCGCGTACCCTCGAAATCAGTTAGCTCCACTCCTTATGAGTTGTGGAACCAAAGGTCTCCTGACTTAAACATTTTACCTTGAGTTTGTGCATTCAACGCACATATTTTCCTCCCATAAGTATGGCAAACTTGGGCCATGGGGAAGGAAATGTATCTTTAAACGATACGCATTAAACCTCCAAAGGTTATGTTTTTGTTAGTCAGGAAGACAATGGTGTGCTAATTGAGTTTGAGTCGAGGGATGTCACTTTCTTGGAAAACGAGTTTCCAAGACAGGGCGAGATAAGTCAGGCTTATCTCTATTTGAGATTTGTGATCAAGAAGGATTACCTCATTCGAGTGGGAGAATTCTTGGTGAAAACGAAAATGCTTTTTCAACCTTCACCAATGGATTATACGAATGACGATTATCCTATTCCATACGGGGAATAATGATCCAAGTGGGAGCAATTCTAACAACATTTCAAGTGGGAGTGATATTAGAATTGATCTAAATTCGGAGTCAACAAGGACTTAAAGAATCTCAAATATGCCACATCATGCCCTGCAAAAGACAAATGGATGGAAGCGATGAAGGAGGAATTGAAATCCATGAAAGTTAACCAAGTCTGGGACTTAGTTAACTCACCCAGAGGACATAGAGCAATTGGGAACAAATGGGTTCTCAAGATCAAGCATAAGGCTGATGGCTCTATAGATAGATATAAAGCTCGCCTTGTCGCGAAAGGTTTTACGCAACAGGAAGGGATAGACTACGAAGAGACCTTCTCACCTGTTGTGCGTTTTACCTCGATTCGCCTGATTCTGGCAATGGTAGCTTGCTTATAACTCGAATTACATCAGATGGATGTAAAGACTCGCCTTTCTCAATGGAGAATTGGACGAGGAGATCTATATGGAACAACCAACAGGGTTTGTAAAAGAAGGAAACGAACATAAGGTTTGTAAACTCCGTAAGTCCATATATAGTCTTAAATAATCCTCGAGGCAATGGTATATACGATTTCAAGAAATTGTCTTATCAAATGGATTTTCCATACTTGATGAAGATAACTACGTATATATCAAGAGGATTAAAAGCAAGCATGTTATTATGTCTCTATATGTAGATGACATTTTAATAGCCAGAAATGACAAGGGCTTTGTGATGAGTATCAAGGCTTGGCTTTCATCAGTATTTGAGATGAAAGGCATAGGAAAAGCCGCATATATCCTTGGAGTTAAGATTTCAAGGAATCGTTCGAAGAAACTTCTTTTTTCTTTCACAGGAGATTTATATAAAGAAGGTTCTACAACGATTTAATATGCAGGACTGCAAGTCCATTGATATTCATATAAGCATATGCGATAATTTATATCTGGAATCGTGTCCAAAGAACCAAAAGGAAAAGGAAATTATGGAAAAAAGTTCCATATTCCCAGTGCAGTTGATAGTCTTATGTACGCTATGGTGTGTACGAGACCGGACATCTGTTTTGCCGTTGGAAACGGTAAGCTGTTACCAATCCAACCCAGGGCAAGAACACTGGAAAGCGGTTAAGAGGATAATGCAGTATCTTAAAGGAACTGCAGATTTGCAAAAGACTATGATAAAACCAAGAAGGTAGACATAAGGTACATATCTACGCATGAGATGATAGAGGATCAGCTTACGAAAGCAATCCCCAGAAATGTGTTTTATAAACACTTATCATCCCAAGAATTGCGTATGAGCTGAGTTGTACCAATATATATTCCCATGTCTAAGAAAGATCAAATTTAATAAAAGAATAAGTTCTTTTTCAAGCATTGCATATGAATTTCTTAAAGAAATGTTTGTGTACATTTTTTGAAATCTCAGCCGAATTGTGTGTATGTCGGACAGATTAAGGTTGGCTCTCTCACATGAGCAAACCGCCTTATCTTATCAGATGGATAAGATAGAGATGAGACTAGTTTAAAGTCAAAATCATTAGACGAATGATTTAGAGTCATGACTTTAACAAAGTTAGTCGAATGAAAGATCTGCATCATATGGATGCTTACAAAAGATCTGAGATCTGTATCACAAGGATAAAAAGATCTCATTGGATTTTATAATCCTATCTGTCTTATGCAGGATGAGAGTCCGGGAATATTTCCTGAGTAGTAAGGGGACTCAAAAGATAGGCACTGTGGTGTCTGATCTTTCATCCGTACAACATCATTAAGACATACTCTCCCTGGGAAAGGAGTGATGTTGTAATACGTGTTCATACCACGTATGCATTTCGACCACTGAGTTAGTAGCAATAGTGTTTGCTATTATGTGAGACTCAAAGGCCCATATGGGTCTTAACTCTTACCCTCAAGGACTCCAATTGGTTCCTTTAGATTTGACGAGATGATCGCTATCTTAGCGTGTTACTAATGGGCTATGATAATTCGGGCTCGGCGGGGGCACGTTAGAAAAGCGAATCAAGTCAAGATCAGAAGGTTCGCAAGAAGAGGAAGATTGATTTCATATTCGCATTTGGACTTTAGTGATTCAAAGCTGGCCAGCCAATTGTAATCCAGATGGGATTCAATTGTTGAATATAAAGTACAAGAAAATGTGAAGAAATAATCTAGGGTAAAGCATGCGTTGAACTACTCAACTTTGCACCTTCGAGGTCGTTGTGTATCTCTAACAAGTGCACAACAACAGACTCTACGCGCATGACCGGTCGCACGGTCTATTTCTCGGTATGATAGATGAAAGAACTAAGGGAAAGACGTTCTCTTACAATCCCCTCAAGTGTGAGTGGGAGATGTTGGATATGGAAGACGTATTGTACACCCATTGTGGGGGATGTACGAGGGAATACGGACCTCGAACGTCGCGCACAACGAAGTCGGGTTGTGCAAAGGGAATCTGTTCCCTTGCGGAGAGGATCTCTGTATGAGTGGGAAAGTCACATTATATATGCATAAATGCATGCGACATATGGCTAATAAAGGGGGAATATCTTAAGCTTATGTTGTACCATGCATATGGTACAACTTAAGCTTATAATGTGCCCATGCCATCATGGTACACCCTTAATTAAGTTGTTCCAAAGGAACAACTTACCCTAAAATAACTACCTTGGGGGCTATAAACTAAGACCCAAGGGTAGCCATTTTCCTTACACTTTTTGCATGAAATTCATGCATGCATCTTCTTCATAGCGAAGCTCTGCAGAAATATTTCCTCTCCCTCCATCCAAGTTCTTAATCTAAAATAGAGATTTAGATTGTGGATTTAGTAGCCTTACTCCGTTCGTGAGTAGACTCGATCCGTCCGTGGCGAATCCGAAGGCGAAGTTCGTAGACTACCGTGCAGCGTACGCAAGCGTAAGTCCTAAACTTCATATTATCGATCCTAACTCTGTTTTGGACAGGGAATCCTACACCTGTTGTGTTAAGAATGCTTTCTTTTTCACATTTAGACTCCGCTTTACAGTGCATAGCTCCTTCAGAAATTTAGCATATGCAGGCACTTGGTTGATTGCATCAAGTAATGGGATATTAATTTTTACCTGCTTGAAGATATCTCTTATCTCTGCCTGATACCTGTCTTTTGATGGTGGAGCAAGTCTATGTGGGAATGGAGCTGGAGGTACATATGATTCTGGCTCTTTTTCTGCTACCTCTTCCTCAACCTGCAAACTTTCAGGTGCTTGTGCCTCCTCTTTCTCCTCAGCTGGTTGTTCATGTCTAGGCATTTCTGGTTTTTCAATTTCACGTCCGCTACGCAATGTAGTCACCGCCTGACATGGTTTGACGTTGTTTCCTGAAAAAGAAGAAGAGGGATTCGTATTAGGATTTGCAATAGGCTGAGCAGGTAATTTACCTTTATCTTGTGATGCTATAAATCTCGAAAAATTCTCTGTGAGTTGTTGTTGCATCTGAGCCATCTGTTGAACTGCAGCCGTGAGACTCTGAATTTCATTATTCTGCTCCCTTTTTCCTTGATAGTTGGAGTGGTTGGGATGGTAATAGGGAGTGGATGTCTGCTGCTTCTGCTGATATGAAGCACCTCCTTGGTTTGATGGGTTCTTCCAATTGGCGTTGTAGCCCTGATTTGCCACCCAATTCACCTCTGATTCTGGATTTCTGCCCAATTCTTTAATTGCTGGGATTAGTGGGCAGACGGTAGTATCATGAACTGGCTTCTCGCATATGACGCAGTATGGCTCTGATGTGACTGCCTTTGCTGCTCTGAGATCAATATTTTGTAGCTTTTGCGTCACCAATGCCTCCACTTGTGCCATCAATGCATCTTCAGGCTTCAAAGTCTGCAAGCCACCTTTTGTTTGATGTGTAGTCATGGACCTGTCAAATTCTGAAGGTGGCTCCCATCTTCTTGCATTCTCTGCAATGTTCTCCAAATATGCCCAAGCCTCCGTCGGGGTCTTCTCAAAGAAAGCTCCATTGCACATCATCTCTACATATTGCTTCGTATTCGGCTGCAATCCATCGTAAAAGAATCCAATGGTGCGTCCCTTGTCAAAACCGTGATGTGGGCACGCCAACAGAAGCTCCTTAAATCTTTCCAAAGTTTGATCGTATGCTTCAGTTTCCTTCTGCGAAAAAGACATGATATGCCTCTTTAAAGCTTGAGTCCTGGCCAAAGAAAAGAATTTTTTCAGAAACTCAGTTTGCATGGTAAGCCAAGAAGTAATAGATCTAGGAGGCAATGCATTGAACCAATTCTTTGCCTTGTCTTTCAATGAGAATGGAAAAAGTTTAAGATAAACAACATCATTACTAACTTTTCCATCCAACTGAGTAGAGCATGCTTCTTCAAACGTTTTAATATGCAAGTAAGGGTTTTCCCTATCCTCTCCATGGTAAGAGGGAAGGATCTGGATCACCCCAGCTTTAAGCGAAAAAGAATGAGCACCCTCAGGCAAAACAATGCATGATTCAGAAGCAACTCTAGTGGGCATATAAGTAGCACTCAATGGTAGTTCTTGTGGGTGTACAAGAGGTTGTTCGTTATTATTAGCCATGTTTTCAATTCTTATCAATCTGTGTGAAGTGGAGGTCCTATGCCACATAAACTAGCAAAGAGATATTTTTTTTGTTTTCAATAATAAAACTAAGCTATAAAGTGGAAGGATCTCACCGAGTACTCCTCTGAAAAGCTGAAAATGTGGATCAAAGATACCGTTGTCCCCGGCAACGGCGCCAAAAACTTGCCTCTCTCAAAACAATGTGAGCTTTACTCCCAAGCGCAGGAGATCGTGCAAGTAGTATCTGGAGAGTCCAGAGTCGAATCCTCGGGACAAGTCGACCTGAGATAACACAAATTCAACTAATCAAATAAAATATACGGTTAAGAAAACAACCACCTTTGTGAAGGTGAAGAATAGTGTAAGGATTTGTAGCAAAGAAAGTGGTTCCTACAAGTATTACGGTATCACGAAAGTTTGGTATCCAATGAGACAAATATGCTATGGTTGTGAGTTCATTAGGAGTTTATAGTCGCTGAAATTTCACGTCTTTCAATGTCACACGACGCTTCACCCGGTTAAGGCGTGAAGGCGTCGGAAGATAAATCAATGAAAACTAGTCAAAATAGCCTTAAACGTATTACTAGCAATGTTGATTTCATTAAACAATAATCGCAGCGATAAGTTCAGATTAGAGAACACCAATTGGCTAGCCTTATCAGGGCCTAGCCATAGGGCACATCAACAATATCGATAGTAAGCAAATACCCATCAAATACGTTGTAGAAATCAACAAAACTAGCAATTTGGACATGATAATAGGGCTAAAGACATGAGATTTAGCAACTACATACTCCTAACTACATCACAACCATAGCACAAAGAGATTAGCCACGCATGGTGCAATAAAAATCAGATTTGCTAGCAAAATACATCGTTTAGATAGCAAAATACAAAGAAATACACCAAATACGGGGTATAAGTTCAAGAAATTATCACCAAATCTCCTCCTTAGAACCCAAAACTCTCTGAGAATAGGAAGAATAGTCTCTGGAAATTTTCAGAATTTTCTCCTGGAGAAATACGCACAGTAGCCGCTCCAAAAGTCCCAAAATACGCCAGAATCCCCCCAAAAACCCTAGAATACGCTTAAATAAAGAGATTGCGGGTTTAAGTTGCTTAACGGGTTGAAAAACCCGCACCCGCTTACGCTTTAACCCGATCCAAAGTCGGAGCAATTAAGAGCCGTCCATCTAAACGGGATTGAATAAGGTGGCGCCGCGTGGCGCTTTAATATTCACGCAAACCCGCATCCTATATCAACTCCGAATACAGCTAGGGTTAAATCCGACCGTCGGATCGAGGATCCAACGATCAAAAAGATGCCACGTCGCCAGCTGCAGCCCGTCTTTGCTTTCAAGTTGCGGATAAGATATTGACCGTAGGATCAAGATCCCACGCCTCTCCGCTAGCCACGTCTCCCGCTCAAGATTTCGAATTCGAAATCGAATTAACCGCTGTCTGGGCCGTTGGATGCGCATCGGAGGGATGAGATTCACTCGCTCGTCGGTCTCGTTTTCGCGCGTCGTCGAAGTGATCCAGGCCGTTGGAAGTTCGATCAACGATCTTCAGTGCGCCACGTGGCCCGAGATTACGCTCGTCGCTGCGCCTCGCTGAGAATTTCACGCGCCGTCCGATCTACATCGGACCGTTCACATGAAGCCAGATTTCGACCGTTCGATCAAGATCGAACGGTCGATAATTAATCGCATCTGCGTTTTGCTGCGGCCGTAGGATGAAGGCGGGACGCGATGGATTGCCGCCACGTGGACGCTTGTGATTTGCTGTTGAGCGTATTTTCGTATTTAACTGCGTATTTCTCCATTTAAATTGTATTCTGCATCCAAAAATTCATAGAAATTAGCACAGATCTCAGAAAAATACAAATAAATAGTCGTTGGAATCGTGAGATCGAGACGATGCTAAGAAAAATATAAAAATGCAGAAATACTCAATAGAATTCGTGTTTTGTGCACAAATAATGTGATTTCTCTAATAAATAATGGTGTACAAAATACGCACATATTAGAGAGCAATTAAGTATTATATAGGCACACCATAGGACTAATTAGGGGGTTAAATACGCAATATTCAACCCGAATATTCAACTAATATGTGCACGGTCAAAAGCACGTGCACAAACAACGTGCAACGAAAAGTGGTCGTTACATCCTCCCCACCTTAGAATAAAGTCCGTCCTCGGACTTTCTAACATATCTAGTCGCTCTAGTAACTACCCCAATCAGGTCACATTATAATATAATCCATGTATAGCTATTACAAGTGTTTATATATGCACTATGTAGTCAAACATTAACACTACCAACATGTATGTATTCACGCACATTATACACTTATACCCATTATAGTCCGTCAAATTCATACACGTATTTCAATCATATATATATACGCATACATCCCTTATATAACTACTATTTACCTAACACAAAACAATAGTTCAGATACTCATATAAGTATGGTCTCACACTAGCAAATACAATCATTGTTCTATGTATAGATAACTACCTATGCACAAAACAAACGTGGGTATACTACTCCCTAATATTCATCCGATACCAACCATCTCAACACATGTAGTCACGTCATACCATTATTATATCAGGTTTTACTATATCTAATATACATTCACCACTACTATATTTTCACAATATATAGTTATTCAAATGTATGCAATTATTTCACCATATATTCACATCACATACGGTACTATAACTATATTCACGACACGCCACACATATACCGTAGTCACCAACACTTATAACTAGGCACCTACTTACCCGTGCATGGTGCACACCCACGCACGCTAACATTTCATTCACACATACCAATCGTACCATTATATAACTAGCACATCTACACACCTAGTTTAGCTAGCACACATACGTTCACACAGGCAAGTTCTTAGTAATTAACTATAACACAAGACCAACACCTATAACTATATACTGGTATAGCGACCTACAATCATGTGCGTAGCACAACCAGGCACAAACAATCCTATCACTATACATACATCAAACATCGCTATGTGCAACCACCGTCATACATAACAATGTACTTAGAGTATACCCACTCAGGCTTGAGTGAGACTCGAAACACATATTAGATTACTCTATATACGTAACACGATATTTATACATATACCAATACCACTCCAATGTATACACATCTACCAATACAACCATATACATACCATATGTCCATCGCACTTAATATTTAGTCAGGTAATACTCACATAGTCCATTCACTTTATATACCATAATAATAATACAGACATCAGCATACGTATAATTATAATACCCTCCCTAATACATGCATTCACCGTATAGTCACACACAAGTAATATATATTCACACCATAGCCTACAACCTATAATTAGTATACCAATACATCTACATCATACATAGTTAAGGTATGCAATAATCATGTATATCCCATGGTATACACTCATACAACATCCGTAAAAGCAAGCAATACCAATCAAAACTATAATCCTACTATCATATGTATATCACCTATATACTCATGCAGCAAATACATAACTACTTACATTTAAGCACAATTCATATCTACATACGAGCACATACTCATACGTACTAACATACAGGTCATATAATAGGCCTACTCACTTAACTATACGTACACCTATTATTATCACACCTAGCATACACATAGCTTTACCAACATATTATTTCAACCATTATAAGTATCTCAGACTACATACACTCCATTAGATCTTCCAACACTAACTCTTAGATACACAGACGCCCCTAGAGTGATATAGCTATCCTCACACATATCTATAAATGCTAACACACATACAACTTCATATCATCATGAATAACTCTGAGTATGTATATTTCACATAATAGGTAAACATTAATATACTACAGGGAGTACACTCATTCAAGCCTACACACTCAACTTAGATACATGCACCACGACAACATTACAAGGGTCCAAGGGCTTTCTAACAATTTAGGGTTGACACGGTTATTGACGAGCACTAGAGCCTAAGCAATAGAGGGAGATCGAGGTCGGAGCGTGACGAGGGAAGGATCGATAAGCACGAGCTCAGATAGGACGATTACAAGGAGACATCTTGGTTAGGTGAAACAGTGGCTCAATTGTGAATGTTTAGGTGGAGGAAAGGAAGATGTAGTGATACCCTTATAGGATACAGAAAAGTAGTGTATATAACATAGGCTAAAACACGTGAAATTTGAAAACTGTTGTACTTCAAAAGTTAGAGTCATCGTCTGTATAAAATATTTGGAGATCGATAAAACGAGTTGTTCAAAATAAGTTTGAGTCGAATAGTCATAATAGGAGAAAATGGTTTATTGACTTATCGAAAATTATTATGCAAAGGAAGCAAATCATTCGTACGAACATTAAGGACGTAGTTTAGAAAATATTATACGGCAGTAATTTAATATAGTGTTGTCAAAAGTTTTGAAATTCAAAGAATGAAACTAAATTAACTATAGTGTAGGGAGTGTTTTTCCAAGTCTTAAAACTGAAAGGAAATTTTAAATAAATAATATTGAAAATACTTTTAGAGAAACCCGGACTTGCCAAACGAACTGATTTATACAAAGATCTTTAAGTACGAGTACCACGAATCCTAAAACTGATATATATATAATAATTGAAATTCTATTTAGCTTGAAGAAGATTTTAAAGAATGGATGCTAAGCGATTAAAATGAATCTCATAGTTTAGGAAAAATGGTATATCGAATTTTCAAAATAGCAATAGAGTCTTTAAACCGAAATGCGAAAATATAGATTAGAAAATGGTTACGAGATAGCAATTATAATTACAACCAATAGACTTCAAAATCTACAAGGAATTTTTGTCTCGCCCAAAAAGTGAGGAATTTTGAATATATACGTAGAGAGTTTAAAACCAAAATTTAAACTTAGCGAAAACTTTTAATAAGGGAAATCGAAAAAATAACTTTGGAAGAATCAAGCTTTGCGAAAGGGGACATTTGAAAGTCAACGATTATCGTAATGTGGTGATCACGTGAATCGAGGCAAGAAATTGGTCGCATGATCGAAACATAAATACGCCTAAGATATGACTCAGGAAAACCTGTGGGAAACCCCTAGGGTTGACCAACTAAAGATTAGGGAACTAAGCGCTAAGACTTTCTAAAGAGCTAGACGGTAATGAAATGCGTTCAGCTTGGTCCGAAATCGATGACCCAAGCGGACGACAAAAGGAATCCTAGAAGTCTAATATGGTCAGGGTTAGGCAAGGACCACTGAGGTAACTCCTACGACGATTAAATCAATTCCTAGCAGGGAGTCTAACTAACATTCAGGGACCTCTAACTAGCAAGCTCAGATGTCTAACTATGTCTCCTTACCACTTAGTGACATAGGAAAACGACTAGGCTCAAGGCTTATGACTTGGATGTTGCAATTTATTTAATGGACATTCCATAGTTATTATCGTTGCTCCGATAATTCGCAATTGCAAGACGGACCTGCATGGGCCACCAACAAAACCTGTCACGTCCCGCTTCCCAAAAACGTGGAGGCGGAGCGTGAGAAGGTCCGCTCAGACTTGAAGCTACAAAGCTGCAAGTCCGATAAGCGTCAATAAACAATAATAGCAGGTCCTTGCAATTGCAATACGAAACAAAGATAATAAAAGAAAATGAGATAAAGATAAATCTCAGAATATCCATGATAATAAATTCAACATCGCAGAAAAGCCACCAGGCTAAAAGAAAAGAGTCTAAAAGAGGCCCCAGCATGGCCAACAAAAATACAAAGTACAAAAGCAAAGTAATGGTGCTACGCACCGACAACTAACAACAACCTAAAAGAAGTAACTCAGAACAGTCTCTAAGACTGGTCACCGGTGTCCACGAACTCCTCGTCAAACGTAGGCTCAGGCTCAGCGTCAGCAAACACCTCGTCCTCAACAATGATCTCTGGCTCAGGGTCTAACATGTGACACCCAAAAGAGCAAGGGGGCACATGTCAACAAGTCTGAAAGACTTGTGCAAGGAAACTGAAAGTAAAGTAAGCAACCTAACAGTTCTAGCATGATGCAATGACATGGCAGTTAAAGTATGAGTGTAACAAGTAAAGTAAAGTAAAGCAAGTACAAGAGGACAACTAGCATGGCATGGCAAGAGTAGCAACTACTATCAATCACAAGTCACGTTTTCATGTCGTGCACAGAGTTCACGCCTTACAGCTGAAGAGGATGTACGGGCACACTTCTATGCTGAGTGGTCGCTCAACCCTACCCCTCCACGTGTATCGAGCCAGGGCCTTACCCCCGAACGGAAATGCTCGCTTTTGGATCACGAGCCAGGAAGTGTTTTTCATAATGGCATAGGGGTGCACCTAGCCAGGACAAGCAAGTACAAGTATGTAGCGTGTGCTACGAATGCAACATTCAAGACATGGATGACATGGCATGGCAAGTAGCAAGGTGTACAGGTAAGAAAAGTAAACATGACAGTTTAGTATGCATGATCAACAAGTTAAAGAGTTGGATCTAGCTTCGTTGTCAAGCTAGATCAATTGAGGTGACGGATCTAGTTTCGTTGTCAAACTAGATCAAATAGGCGTCTAGCCAGCTATCATTTTACTGACTAGTCTCTTTTACGCTAAAAACAAGGAAGTGGCCTAAAAACATGGCCCTAAGCAAGAGTTGGCAAGTTTCACTTGCCTGCAACCCGACGTCTGAGAACACTGTCCAACGAGTCCAAAGTCACAATTATCCTACGTGCACAAGTCCACCGGCCTACATCCCGTTTTATTAATCTTGATTAGTGAATTCTAAAACATTTAAAATACTTTAAAAACATTGATTTTAGTCTTGATTAACATGCAATAGGTTGGGGGTCCTAGGGGTGCAAAGCGTTACCTCAACACGACGCGAAAGCTACACTGGCGTCGGGTAGCGACGCCAGGGGTTGGAATAAAAGATCGCGCTCCAAGTCCTGATTCCAGAATAGATTCCTCGTTGGAAAGGTCAGAGCAGCAACCGGAGCAACGAATCCAGATTCCAAAGCTAGCACGTGCGACGACGGGCTACGACGTATCGCAACGTTGTAAACGGCAAATCCTCAAAGAGAAAACACCTAGGTGGGGCCCACAGTAGTCCTAGGGGCCAATAGGGGACCCACAATACCTCTGGAGAACTTGGGGGCCCACTGTGGCAAGCGGTGCGACGGGTGCACGGTTGCGACGAATGTCTCTCGGTCAGACACCGTCGGTGCGGGGACTTGGCTCGGTCGGTGCGGGAGAACGGCGTTGTGCAGCGCAGCGGGTCGGTCACAGCGGCGGATGCGGAGGGATCCTTCGGTCGGTGCGGGAGAGCGGGCCGGTCGGGCGCTTGGGTGGGGCGTTGCAACGTTGCAACGGAGCGGGGATGCGGCGTGAGCGGGCAGGCGCCTCGGTCAGACACGGGACAAAGCGGGTGCGGTGCGGGCTTGCGAGGCGGGGGCTGCTGCGGTGCGGAGCGGGCGAAGCTCTCGGTCAGACCGAGAGCTCCTCTCGGTCGGTGCGGGTGAACAGAGTGGGTGATGCAGCGGGTGCGAGCGGATGCAGGTGCGGGGGAAGCTGTCGGTCGGTGCGGGGAAAACCAAGCGAAATCCGCGGTCGGTGCGGGCGGCGGCCGTGCGGCGTTGCGACGAATCGTCGCAAGTGGGTTTTAGGGTTTTGGGAGCGGCTAGGGTTATTTTCTTGTAAAAATAGGTCTTCCTAGGGATTATTTATATAGTGTAGAGGGGTTGACTTGATCTAGGGCTAAATCTAATAGGATTAGGAGTTTAAAATAATTTAAAATTCAAATCTCTCTTTCCTAATCACATAGGGATTGGGTGCGGCCAAGATATGGGCTAAGATTTGGCTCAAAAATTGTTTAAAATGTTTTAAACTTAAATAAATTTTATTTGGCCGAAAATAATTTAAAACGTAGCTATTAAAAATATTTTAAACCTTGCTAAAAATATAAAGTAGGTCAAATAAACTCCAAAAATTATAAAATAAATATCAAGGTGATCGTGATGACGAAAGAAAGCTAACTAAGAAGACGGATCTCAATTTTGACGTTGAGTGACGAAACTAAAAATAGAAATGTCCCCCGTCAAAAGTGAAAATCACAACGTCTCTTCGAATAAGTTCAAATCGTGGGAGAAGGACCCGAGAAATGTCGTTCCAATTTAGTGCCACAATTCACTACTCTCAGAGACGTTCACAACGGCATATCACACCCAAGTGTTCACAAACAAACAAAGTCTAAAATTAATACGTGCACGGTCAAAAGCACGTGCACAAACAACTACAACGAAAAGTAGTCGTTACATGCACAATCACTTTTGATCCAAGAAGGTAGGAACGAAACTTCTCAATAGAATAGACCACAGCCAAAAGCTCCTTTTCGGTGGTAGTGTAATTCTTTTGTGCCTCGTCCATGGTTTTGCTCGCATAAAATATTGCATGAAGATTTTTATCCTTCCTTTGTCCCAACACAGCCCCAATTGCTTGGTCACTAGCGTCGAACATCAACTCGAAAGGAAGATTCCAATCCGACAGTTGTATGATCGGGGCGGAAATGAGGGCCCCCTTCAGTGTATTAAAGGCTTGCAAGCAATCTCCTCAAAAGTCAAAGGGAGCATATTTAGCAAGTAAAGGTATAAGAGGTCGGGCAATTAGGGCAAAATCCTTGATAAAACGGTGGTAGAATCCAGCATGACCAAGAAATCCCCTAATGCCCTTAACATTAATAGGAGGGGGAAGCTTTTCTATTACCTCAATTTTTGCCTTATCTACCTCGATTCCTCTAGACGAGACAAGATGCCCTAGAATTATCCCCTCAGTGACCATTAAATGGCACTTCTCCCAGTTAAGTGTTAAATTATTTTGTTGGCATCTTTTAAGGACCTTAGTAAGATTAGCCAACACGAGTCAAATTCGCTACCATAAACAGAAAAATCATCCATGAAGACTTCCATGATTTCTTCGATATAATCAGAAAAGATAGCCGTCATGCACCTTTGAAAAGTGGCGGTGGCATTACAAAGACCGGAAGGCATTCTACGATAAGCATAAGTACCATAAGGGCACGTAAAAGTAGTCTTTTCTTGGTCATCTTCATGTAGGGGAATCTGAAAGAATCACGAATACACATCCAAATAGCAAAAGAGTTTATGTTTTGCGAGGCGTTCTAGCATTTGGTCAATAAAGGGAAGTGGGTAATGGTCCTTCCGGGTGGCTTTATTCAATTTTCGGTAATCAATACACATCCGCCAACCCGTGACGGTCCGTGTGGATATGGATTCTCCCTTATCGTTTTTTATTACGGTCATCCCCCTTTTTAGGGACGACATGAACCGGGCTAACCCATCGCTGTCAGAAATAGGATAGATGATATCGGCTTCGAGCAGTCTAATGATTTCCTTTTTAACCACCTCTGTCATGTTAGGGTTTAACCGCCTTTGAGGTTCTATGGAGGTGGCTTCAGTATTTTCGAGGTGGATCATGTGCGTACACAGCCTAGGGCTTATCCCCTTAAGGTCAAAAATGCTATAGCCAAGGACATCCTTATGGCTCCTAAGGACATCTAAAAGACTCTCAAGTTGACGGTGGTTGAGGCTTAGAATTAACAATCACCGGGTAGGTCAGTTTATCCCCCAAAAAGGCATATCTTAAGTTAGGAGGTAATTGTTTCAATTCTACCTCAGGGGGCGCTGTACCCCATGCATCCTTTTCTTGTGAAAGCATGGCATCTTCAATCGCATCTATGTTCAGTACCTCCTCAGAGGGTAGACTCTCGTATGCTGACTCAGAATCGCTGCTTGGCGAGGGTGGTGCATCGGAGTAGAAGCTATACGACTCTGCTCTCAGCTCAATGGGACTACCACTCTCATCTTGCTCATACCTGTCATTTAAAGATAGGCCAGTGCATACATTGATGTTGCAGAAGGGATCGTCAAGTATACTTCCCTGAACGTTAGCATGCCACTTAGACCCTTCCCAAGCATCGATCTCTCTGGTGGATGCTTCGATGATTTTCTTTATTTCAGGTTGAGGGATCCCGCCAACTTCAAAATGCAACTTGTCATCCCCAACGTCGACTCTAATGTTGCCCTTGATAGTTCCCTCTGGAGAAATTTGATCAATAACGAAATTAGCAAACAATTGCTCAGGGGGTCCTCCACGTTGATGGCCAAGGCCCCTGTGGAATGGACCTCATCCACAAGTTCCTCTAGAAGAAGTGCAAAAGTGTCGTCATATTGCGGGCTAGAGTCTGTTCTCATCATCGTGTCCCCCAGGTAACCTGTTAAGAACCAACCGAAAAATCTGGAAGGACACGTCAATACAAGCGTCAAATAAAAAAAGAAAGAAAAAAGATAAAAGATATCCAGGTGAGGAAAATAAAAATACCGTCGCCTCCCCGGCAACGGCGCCAAAAACTTGATCGGCCCCGGATACACACCCAGAGGACAGTCGTAGTTTTACCGCAAGCGCACGGTGTAGTGGCGAGCGGGTATCGAACACGAGGAGGGACTACTGATGGTACTCTATCTTGATCACTAAGCTATTGGTGGAAAGATGGTTTATATGATGTTGGTGTCACAGTCGTTCAATTAACAATTCAAATTCAATATAATAAAAGCATCTGGGGCTAGGGAATTCCCACTACGGATCGTCATTTATCCATGCGAATCATGAATCTCAATGTTGCAAGACTTGTGCTGAGGTGAACTAGTCGTAACTAAATAGAGAACCAAGCTCACGCTCTCTCGCTATTACCGGTCTATAGCGACCTAGATTAGGGCCCACTCTCGTGCAAACCCTAGCCTAAACCACTAGCATGAGGATCGACATCATCGTTCAATCGCTCCTCGAGCCCACTCTCGTGCAAACTCGAGTTACGATCTAGATTGTGATAGCTCGTATTCGTCCAATCTCTTGCAAACGAATATGGGTATAGATTTATAATAAAAATGCTAGCTGTGGTCCAATCTCTTGCAAACCAAGTCTAGTGAATTTCAATTATAAACCTAAATCGAATATGTAGGCCTTCCCATCGACAGGAATCCAATCTCTTGCAAACCCCATATCGATAGAAATTCCTAGCTATCCGTAATAGATCAATCACAACCTAATCTTCTATCAATTCTAGCAACAAAGAAATCAATTCATCACAATTCTAATATTGGATCCATTGGGGTTCATCCACGTGCCCTAGAACAGCGAAACTACTCACAATTCATCATAGCAATAGCAAAATCAATGAATAAAAACATATGGCAATTCAGATTTGGAAGAAAGCAATTCATTAAAATACGAAATTTCAATAAGAATAACAAACCAGATCTGAGTTCTTCAATCTCCAAAGAGGGAATTACAATTAGAAATAATCTAAAATTTAATTTCTGGTCTCCCCCTAAACTAGGATGAAAACTGGGCTTAAATACATGCCCAAAACTGCCAAAAAACCTCACAGATTTGCCCCTGGCGCAGCCAGAACCCTAGTTTTCGACACATGCTGGCGACACTACTCGGCGGAGTGAAAATCTCACTCAGCCGAGTGACAGATCTAAATAAAAACAGAGAAGATGGGGCTTTGGGGGCTCTGGTGCTCTGCGTCACTCGACCGAGTGACGTTCTTCACTCGGTCGAGTGGAATTACTCACTCGACCGAGCGGGTCTTCTGCTGTTCTCCCCAAAATTCCAAAGAGTCAGCTTCGTTCTCCTTTAGAAATTCTGACTCACTCGGTCGAGTGAAGATCTCTACTCGGCCGAGTGAAAGTAATCACTCGGCCGAGTGCATTGCGGCACAAGTCATTCTCGTATCAGTCGTACTCGGCCAAATACGCTTCTTCACTCGACCGAGTGAACTTCGTACTCGGCCGAGTGCCTGTTTCTGGGGTCAAATCTTCTCCTCCTCACCTCTTTGTCGATTGTATCGATCTCCTTCTTCTTCCGCTCATCATCTAGCACTGCTAGCTCCTTGATAGGGCAATGGGCGACGCTCCGATATGCGTGCAAGTCTCTTGATCTTATTTATGTTCCCGATCGCTCCATATTTCCTGAAATCCGACAAAAACAAGAAATAGTGAAAAGCAACGCGATATCGTCGAATAATCGTGAAAAACGCGATATGGACGATCAAAATGATATGCAAACATGCAAAAAGGTGTAAAATATGGGCCGATCAATTCTTCAAACCAAATGGCATTTTAGTGTAACGAAAAATACCTCATTCAGTGATGAAAGAAGTTTTCTCTTCGTCCTCTGGTGCCATCTGGATCTAGTTATATCCTGAGAATGCGTCCATGAAGATTAGGAGCTCGTAGCCCGAAGCACTGTCGACCAGATGGTCGATTCGCGGCGGGGGTAGCTATCCTTCGGGCATGCTTTGTTGAGATCGGTGAAGTCGACGCACATCCGCCATTTACCGTTTGCCTTCTTCACCATCACAACATTCGAGAGCCATTCAGGATATTTGACTTTTTGAATGAAGCCTGCTTTTAGAAGTCGATCCACTTCTTCGATCGCATCATTCATTTTTCACCTCCCATGTTTCTCTTCTTTTGCTTCATGGGTCTGGAAGTCTGGTTGACCTCCAACTTGTGGGATATTTCCTCGAGGTCAATGTCGGGCATATCCTTTGGCGACCAGGCGAAAATGTCTGCATGCTCTCTCAGGAGAGCGATCAACTGTTCCCTTAGGTCGAAAGGAAGCAGCGATCCAATAGAGATAGGTTTTCCCTCTCCTTCGAAGATCCGGATGTTCTCTGTTTCTTCGACTGCTGCAGGCCATCGATCTTCGCCGTGGGAATCGACTGGGTCTACCTGCTCGATCCTTCTCAAAGCGAAGGACAGCGTATAGCACGACCGTGCCTGTTTCTGATTCCCTCTTGCCTTTCCAACCCCCTCAGGGGTCTGGAATTTGATCATCTGATGAAAAGTTGAGACCACCGCTTCTATTGCATTCAGCAGTGGTCTTCTGATGATTTCGTTGTATTTCGAGTTGATCTTTACCACCAAAAAACTGGTCAGGCGAGTGATTTGTCGAGGATACGTGCCTAGGGTCACAAGTAGGGTGATGACGCCTGCTATTAGGACGGAATGTTCGATGAATCCCACCAGGGGCCCCAAACAAGACGTCAACTCCACAGATGAATCTCATCCTCTCCAATGTAATGAAAAAGAGTATGTCCCACGAGCTTTCAGTGTCGACAAATAACCTTTTTACGACGATCTCCTTGATGGTAGCTGTGATGACGATGGCATCATCATGCGGCAGTTCCACTCCCTCTAGACCTTTATCTGAGAAGGAGATAGGAGGCGTAGAATCCCTGGGTCACTTTCGCCCCACAGACACTGTCATCAACCTTCCGGCATAGGAGCTTTGGAGAGAGGTTGATATCTCCGGGTGCAGGGGACCTCCCATTATCATGTTGAAGAGACCGACGCTGAGAGGAGTTGTGGCATCCTCGGAGGATGTTGATGGGTGAGTCGACATGGTCGAGTGGTTCGTCGATTGGGATGTCGACTCGTGGTTTCTCACAGACGGTGCCAAACTGTTAAGGCCAAAATTGACCGAGACAGTTGTCAAGCTGTTGTGGGCTCTTCATGCTGAGTCGAAGCCTCGTCAGCAGGTGAAGTGTGACCCGAGGTTGGAAGAACCTGGGTTGAATGATGGTGGCATATGATGACTCGGTGCTCGATCGACCCTCGATTAGCTTGTACGTCGGTCACTCGAGGTTGGGGAGCTCAAGAACGACCCTTACTGGAGATGGAGACTTGTCGATTTACACCACAGAGATACGTTAAGGGGGTCGGATCTGGGTTCCAATCCAAATCCCCTCCGATGCTTAAGTTAGTTTAGGAACTTAAGAAAGAGAGGGAGCTAGGAGCAGCTGAGATCGACTCACGGAGATTCGCCTCAAATCTGTCGTCGCTAGCTCTATAATATAAGAAATATCAGCTTAGAAAGTAGAGTTTTATGTTTTAAACCTCGTACCTTGGAATTGGAACACCTTTACCTTTGTCCTTCTGTCCATTTATAGGTGGTTCCTCTCTGATTGCATGTAACCGTCCCTCATTGATTTGGGCGCAATCTCCTCCAAGATTCAGTGTAACGGCTGCCTTTTTACTCGGCCCCCATTAACCTCCCCCTGAATATTAGCGCATGCCTAACGATCGAATGACCAGTTCATCTGACTCAGCAACACCCCGCTCTGAGCGACGGGTATCGGGTTGGGGGCACCAAATGGGTCGGGTGTGCAGATACTCCAACAAGGTCCATACCCGTGCACTAACAGGATGGAACCAGTATAAATCTTGGTTACATGTGTGTGCTTTTCTTTTGTTTTGTGTTTTACTTTCATATATTTCTTGCGTTGCAATTTTTATAAAGTTATTAGCTTTGATCGTTGGTTCAACGATTCTTGAAATTCTATGGTGTGATTTTCTACTTGATAAACATATCACATGGTTATAGGAGTAATAAAAACAATAAGAGTATTAGGCAAGCTGAATAGAATGTGTGACTTACCGATTTGGCTCCTCTAATGCTAAAATTAGTATCTTCATGTGATGAGGAAATAGAAAGCAAAAGACAAAGTTAAAATGTAAAAAATATATTGTATCTGTTAAGGCCAAAAATGAGCGAAACAATTGTCTTGCTGATGTGGACCCTTCGTGCTGAGTCAGAGCCTCGTAAGCGAGTTGAGTGGAACCCTAGGTTGGAAGAATCAGGGTCGGTTGATGGATGATGGATGACTTGTGATGCTCGATCGACCCTCGAGCGGCCTGTATGTCGATGGATCGAGGCTGGAAGGCTCTGGAGCGACCCTCACAGAAGATCGAGACTCGGGGATCTGCACCACAAGGAAGCATCAGTGGGGTCGGATCTGGGTTCCAACCCAAATCCCCTCCGATGCTTAAGTTATAATGGGAACTTAAGTATGAGAGAGAGAGAGAGAGCTTGGAGCAGCTGAGATCGACTCACGGAGTTTCGACTCAGATCTGACGTTGCAAGCTCTTTAGTGGAAGAAATATATGCTGAAAGAGTAAAGTCTATGTATTAGATTTCCTCCCTTGGGAATTGGATCATTTTGGTATTTGTATGCCTCCTGGGTCCTTTCAGTGACGTTGGGAAGATAACTGTCACCTATCATGGTGCCATGATCTTCTCCCTTTAATAGGAGTAAACGTTGCCCACGTTTCCGCTATTTATGAGCCTACCTTCAATCCCACGTTCGAGTGATGGGAGTGCAACGGGCGATTGGCTAGTGGGCTTTGACCGATTCGATATCGGACTTCTTTTGTGGGTTCTATGGGCCTTAGTCACTCGTCGATCGAGCCATCTCGAGTGTCGGCCCAATGATTCAACAGTATTTAATTCAAATGGGTTGAGCTTCATATGACACCTTTTTTATTCTTGATTTGTATTTGGCCCCATGAGATTGGTCTTCCTACTGCTTGCCCATGCACACTATATCAACAAAAGCGATAGCGAGTTGAACCCAGTGTGGAGTCATTGTTTCGACTCTTCTGATGCTTAACAAGAAATAAAATATATAATTTTAAAAGTGAAAAAGAGAATATGAGAAAAATAGAATGAGCTCACCTCCTTCCAAATGGGTTGGCTATATATAAGATTATGAATGTGTATTTAAGTAACGTCACTTGAAGGAAGGACCGTTCTTGAGTGGGCTGGGACTTTGTCATCACTTGCAAGTTAGGACATACCCTTTTCATATTATATTTGTGGACCTCCTTTAGGGTGGTATAACACCACGTCTTTTTCCTTTTTGCAGTTAATCAAACTAAAATTACTGCATATATAGTTTTACATTTTTAATCATTGAATAATTTACACACATTTATTTTGTATCTGTACCTTTCTATTTAACTCTAGGTGTGATGCCTCTATGCACTTTTAGATTTCATTTTTAACAAAAAAAACTTTGCTCTCATTGTATCCTTTATACAAAAGAGGGATGATGATGGTACTTTTGTCCTACTAGGACAAAAGAGTGGATAGAGTGGTGGCCATGATTTGGCCACCTCATCATGGTGGGGCTACTTGGGGTGGGTGGATATTTGGATGTGGTTTTTGGTATTGTTGTAAGGCCCCAAGGAAAAGGCCCCCACATTCCCGTTATTTGCATGCTTGCCATTACTAAAAACCCACTCTCTCCCCTATTTTAAATGCTTGCCATTGGCATTTTCCACTTTGCCCACAAGTGTTTTTTGCATTTTAGCCATTGCTTTTTCCCTTCCCCCCCCCCCCCCCCCCCCCGATGATACCCACACACTGTTGAATCTGGATCGTAGCCTAGAGGGGAGATGAATAGGCTAATAAAAATATTTGTGCAACCCACGAATAATCATACGCAGTTATAAGCACAGACAGGGTAAATAAAATGCAATCAGAGAGTACATACAGATATACACTGGTTCGGTCGTCCCCACGACCTACTCCAGACCCGAAAGCAACTACTAGATAGATATGTAATCAAGGTACAGCTACAATGAGTCAAGATCCACAAATCAACTCTCACCTAGTTCGTACGCACTCCTGCGTGCTCTACACTATCAACCTAGTCAGATGCTCTCACCCTTGACGAGCACCAACTCGTCAAGTCTCCAAAAGTCACAAGTAACGGTAAAGTTTCCCCTACAGAGATCGATACACTAATACACAAATATAAAGAGTTAAGAGTTTAGAAATGCTCAATTCGTGTCTATGTAGTCGTCCCTGTCAATCAGCACGACGCCAGCTTTAGTCTGACGTAAGCGGTGTCTCGATCTGATGTCTATATCTCAAGTTCTGGATCAAATGGCTCTCTGGTCTGTGCACAAAGCAATTTCAGTTCAACCCAATTTATATATGGTCTGTGCACACAGCAACTCCCAAAAATAAATACACGTCAGCCAGCAAACTTGCGTTCTCTCGTTTTGATGCTTTCCACGCCAGCTGAGGATTTTTGTCTTTGTTTTCGTGCAGCACTCCTCCATGTCCCCGGCAGCGGCGCCAAAAACTTGGTGGGCTCCGAAAGGTGCTTCTCTCAAGCGCAAGAGTCCGTTCAAGTAGTAAAATCTGGGAGTCCAGATGTCGAATTCTCGGGAGAATCTGTTGAAACCACAAGTCTAAATCAAATAGAGTAACTACGAATAAAATCTAAGCACTTTAATAGTGATGGTGAAGGTGGTATGAAAAGTGTGTGGTGATGGGATTGTTACGTGCGATCAATGCAAACAACGAACTCTAGTTTGTGAAAAATAGATATAAAAGGCATGTACATGGCATGGGTTCATTAGGATCAGCGAATCGTAAGCTTTGGTTGATCAAGTATAACACAACGAGACCTCCTTTTGGGAGCGAATCGTCGGAAGATGTCCTTTTGGGAGTTAACGCATCAATTCTAATAGTATATCGCTAAAGTTGTAAACGTACATATGAAGTATGAAGCTCTCTTTTGGAGAGATCAAATCTCACCCTTGTGGGGTGATCATCAACTTGAACAATTCTTTTGGAATATGCAAAAGTAGATTTTAGAGCGACGATTTAAACTTTAGCAAATATAGCGATCAAGCGCAATAATACAACCAATGAATACGATTCACATCACCTAATTACTCCATACCATGCACATAAAATATTTAGCTACTCATGGTGCAGAAATACACAAATTTCAGATCAGAATTCATAAGTTTATTAGCAAAATACGGAAGTTTAAGGGCAAAATACAAGCTAAAACACCCAAATACAAGCTAGAGTTGAAGAAAATATCACCAATTCTCTCTTAAAAGACTTCAACACTCTCTGGAAATTAGAAAATAGGCTCTGGAATTTTACAGAATTTTTGCAGAAGAAAATACGGCTCCTAAGTGCTCCAATACGCCAATTATACCCCCAAAAACCCTAGAATACGCTTATATAATAGGCATTGCGGGTTTATTGGGCTTAACGGGTTTAAACCCGCACAAAAACGCACCCGAACCCGCTTTTAAACGTTGGCGCAATTATCGACCATCCGATCCATGCGGGATCGGACGACGGAGTGACGCGTGGCACTCGAAGCGGATCCACAACTCGGCGCCCGCTCCGCTAGCAAATCAATTTCGATTCGAAATTGATGTCGATCTGCACCGTTGGATTTCCGATCGTGCGGCGCTCGGCGAGCCGCGTCTTCACTCATCGATCGCGAGAGCGGGGCCGCTCCAGACCATTGGATGAAAGATCGACGAACGCGATTGAGCCACGTTGCCATGCTAATCTGCGCATTTTCGCTTCGTCTACTGTCGATCGGAGCCGTTGGATGCGAATCGAGCGGTCGACGTCGTGCCGCGTTGCTGATGCGCTGAGCGCCGTTCGATACGGTGGGGAAACACGGGGATGACGCCGCGTGGCACTCCAAGATTCGTGCGCCGTATTTTAAAATGTATTTCTTCTTTATTTCTTCAATTAAATGGTATTCTGCATTCAAAAATTCATAGAAATTAGCACAGATCTCAGAAAAATACAAATAAATAGTCGTTGGAATCGTGAGATCGAGACCAAGCTAGGAAAAATATAAAAAGTGCAGAAATACTCCATTAATTACTGTTTTGTGCTCAAATAGTGTTTTTTCTCTAATAAATAAATGGGTAGAAAATATGTATGTACTAGAGACCAATATAGCATCACATGAGCACAAAATAGGGCTAAATGGGGGGGTTAAATACGCAATATTGAACCCAAATCAAGCACTCCTCCATGTCACCACGTAAATCACAATCGCTTCGTTTTCGTTTGCATGGGCCATCGTCCGACGTCGACTCGATGCCGCTCGCTTCTTCGACTTTGACGACAGCACAGTTTGCACGGCGGTGCACGTCAGCAGCTCCTTGACGATGGCAGCAAGCTCCGGCGTTGGAGATGACTTCGGCAGCATCGCTCGATGAAAGGACTTTGGCAGCGGTAAACTCGACAACATGGAATATGTCGACAGCAATCAGGAAGACATCACCACCAAGCTTGCGAGGGCCTCCACAGCAGCAGCAACTCCAGTGTTGCTAGGACATGCAACAAGGACTCGACGGCGTAGATGGTATGCTGTTGCACTTCAGGATCATCGACGGCAACAGGGAGCTTGGAAGCGATCTACACGGGTCAGCGACTAGAGCAGCACCTCAGGGTGGCGCTACGACTTTGACAGCGTCTCCTCTACTCGGCAGCACGACGGCGACGTACCCTTCAAGACATCGAGCTCTCCTCGACAGCAACGGCAGCTGTAGATCTTCGGTGAAGATCTATGGCACCCCTGTTTGATGGAAGCACGAGGAGCTCCGTAGGGTTCTACTCCGACGAGCTCACGGTGTGATGACTCGAGGAAGACGTTGAAGCTTTGTTCGTAGGGCAATGGGAGAGAGAGATCCTCATGGCACAGATGATGAGGATGGGGATTTTTGTGCCGTATCTCTATCTCTCTTCCAATATGATGAATGTTTTCAATTGCTTTGGAATTTTTGGTTTGCCGTCATATTTTGGCTCTCTTGCTGTGATGGCTTAAATAGAAGTTTTTAGGGTTTCGGCAAAGAAATGTGCGGCTTGGAGAGGATAAGATCAAAACACATTTGAATCCCAATTGTGCTAGGAGCTAGGGATTTGATCTAATCTCTTATTGGTGCAAGACTTTGAACGGGTTATGATGACCTCTCAAGTATCATTAGGGATTTGATTCAATCCCATAAGATTCTCAAATTTCTCTTATTGGTGCAAGACTTTGTTATGTGAATAGCTCTTTGACCGCGTCCTATTGCCATGTATATAGCAATTTCTTCACAGCTTAGACTTAGTCATCGTTGAGGTATTCACGACTTTGCCACTCCTGCAAATACTTAACACATGCGTCAAATCGTTCACTAATGTTTGTCATCATCAAACAATAAGTCCTAGATCGTTGTATCCAACAGTCTCCCCCTTTGATGAAGACAAACCAATACAAGATTTGGACTTAACGATTTAAGCAATATCATCATGATGTGTAATGGAGGATACATGTTCAAGCACACACTCATGCAAAGGTACCAACAAGTATTTCTAGCATGCTCCCCCTATTTTCATGCTCCCCCTTGAACATGTATTCACCCAACAAATAATACCACAAGAGAATATTCCAAATCTTTCAATATTTCTCCCCCTTTGTCGTCATCAAAGGCGTATTCATGAAGTTTAGAAAATACCACATGCAAAAGAAAAGAGCATTATAAATTTTAACAAGCATTAGCATGTAGACTTTCATATAATAGGCACTTCAAATCCAATGATAAATATAACTAGAATTCAACACCATCGTGTTAGTGCAATTATTAAACACAGAAGTACAAATGGATATACTTTTATAAATCCAACCAAAACCAATACATCATTTTTCAAATAACTTTATATCACCTAGGATTGATATTCCCCACCTCATTAGAAATGAGTTCAAGGTGTCACACCCCAAAACATAGCCTAAAAGGACTCTTAGATGTGGGGGTGACATTGCTTGACGAGTAAAAACAACAACGCTAAAGATTACCCATAAAGCTTATGTTGGATACTCGTGGGTAGTGTAATTGCCAAGGATTGTATCCATTGTTCATACGGAGCATGTTTACTATCTTTTTCATTTTTCATAACATGAAAACCAATTTTTTTAGCTCAATTTTTATCCATGGCAACACACATCATATCCCTTAGATTTTCGGTTATTATTCATCCTACATTCACTTTCCAAAATTCATAAATAGTACCTCCAAGTGTACATCATAGTTTAAAGATCGTGGAAGTGAGAGTAGGTGTAGAAATCATATTAGCAATTCATTGAACTTGGCATGGCTACTATGAAATAAAACATACGAATGTAGCCATAATAATAATACTACAATTTCTACATGGATATGATTATCATTCATTTATAACACTTGAATGATGCAAGGAGAAAGATATGCATTAAGCTCCATTTTTTTTTCTTTTTGTCTTTTTCAATTTTTTTTGATTTTTCATTTATAAAGAACTAAACAAGCTAAAATCAAACAAGCAAGCACACAAAATAAAAAGAGGTCAATCACACAAACAAAAAAACTATGAAGGTATGCATTAAGTCCAAAATAAGAAATCATACCTTCGCGTCGTAGTTTGGCTAAGGAACTAAAGAATGAATCATTTAAGTCAAAGTCCCTCGCCAAAACTCCATCTTACTTACACGGTAGATGCAATGTGTGACCTTGGAATCCAACAAGGTCCACTATTGTTAGTCAACAACGATTTAGGAACCTATATTTGTTAGAATTTAGTCTTGGTGTTCCTATATTTGCAATGATACGATGTGTGACCAATACTATCACAAGTATGACACTTTGCATAAACATTTTTAGCAATAGGCGGCACATTGTGAAATTTCTTATACTTAAGTTTTTCAACATTCTTACCGCCAAATCCAAGGCCACGTCTATTATTGCCATACAATTGATTTGCAAGAATAATATCCAAATTTTGTTTTCCTATGGAAAATCTCTTTAATGACAATTCTAGGGTGGTGACTTTGGATTTCAGAATAGAATTTTCATTCACAAGCAAAGTGTACTTACTAACAAAAGCTCGCTTGTTTTCCTCTTCTTTCTTTTCAAAATCACTCATTTTTTCCTTAAGTTCAAGATTTAGCATATTAATCTTTTCAGTAAGCAATTCATTATCAGTTTCAAGCTTTATCAATTCTTGCTTATACATGCTAATATCTTTTAGCAAAGAGGGACAAGAGGAACAATCATCTTTTTCAGGCAAGTTAGCTTTCTCCATTTTCAGCATATTAATGGTGGAGTTACATGTAACAAGTTCTTCTTTAAGTTTATCAATTTCTTGAGAAAAGTCATAATTTTCTTGTTGCAATTCAAGGCTACCCTCCCTATAATCATCTATGGTAAATTCTAGTTCATCTATTTTAGCTTGCATACCTTTGCAAATATTCAAAAATTCAGCTTTTGTGCAAGATTCTACCTCATTGTGTTTGCCCATTAAGCACAAGACGGAGTGGGCTTCATGCTCCTCTTCCTCATCCTCAGCTTTGATGTCCATGTCATACGTTAGCACTTTGGCTTTTCCTTTCTTCTCTGTGACATTTGGTGTATGTTGTGGGCAGTTCCTCATCATGTGTCCTTTCCTCCTGCATTTAAAACATTCCATTTTATTAGTAGATTTCTGCTCAGAGGAAATTCTATCAGAATTAAAATTATTGGAACGAGTAAACATTTTTCCCATCTCAGCTCTTCCTTGATCAGTCTGAATGTATCTTCTGAAGTTTCTGACCATTAGAGCTTGCTCCTCATTAAGATCGTCATTGTTAGCTTGAAGGGCTAATGGTGTTGAAGCTTTGACTTTTTCTTCAGGTTTCTCTCTAACTTCTATACTTTGCAGCTCAAGGTCATGGGACATCAGGTTCCCTATTAAATCCTCCACTCTCATCGTTGATAAATCCTTAGCTTCTTAAATAGCGGTGACTTTAGGCCTGAACGAGCTCAGCAGCGCCCTTAAGATCTTTCGTACCTGCTCAAGGCTAGAGTATGGCTTACCGAGGGAGCTGGATTTATATACAATATATGTGAATCTCGCGAACATCTCCTTGATGGACTCAGATGGCAGCATGCGGAAACTCTCATATTCTGTACTTAACAGCGCAAGTCTGGATTCCTTCACTTGCGATGTTCCCTCGTGCGTCACCTCCAGCGTATGCCATATTTCCTGCGTAATTCAACAATGTGAGATACGGTTAAACTCAGATTTATCATGAGAGCATATAAGCGCATTCATAGCTTTACCATTTAGAGTATAAAGTTTCTTATCAGCTAAATCCCACTTGTCTTTAGGCTTAATCATAACAGTGTCTTCAATTTTAATAGTGGGTAGACTATAACCATTTTCAACAATATCCCACACATCATAATCAACAGACACTAAATAGATTTTCATCCTTGCCTTCCAATATGCAAAGTTTACACCGTTAAACTTAGGGGAACGGGCTATAGACTGACCTTCAGCAAATGCACAATCAGATATATTCATGGTCATCAAAAAATCTAGACTAGATCCTCTAAACTGGCTCTGATACCACTTGTTGGATCTGGATCGTAGCCTAGAGGGGGGGTGAATAGGCTAATAAAAATATTCGTGCAACCCACGAATAATCACACGCAGTTATAAGCACATGCATGGTAAATAAAATGCAATCAGAGAGTACGCACAGATATACCCTGGTTCGGTCGTCCCCACAACCTACTCCAGCCCCAAAAGCAACTACTAGATAGATATGTAATCAAGGTACAGCTACAATGAGTCAAGATCCCCACATCAACTCTCACCTAGTTCGTACGCGCTCCCGCGTGCTCTACACTATCAACCTAGTCAGATGCTCTCACCTATGACGAGCCCCAACTCGTCAAGTCCCCAAAAGTCACAAGTAACGGTAAAGTTTCCCCTACAGAGATCGATACACTAATACATGAATATAAAGAGTTAAGGGTTTAGAAATGCTCAGTTCGTGTCTGTGTAGTCGTCTCTGTCAATCAGCACGACGTCAGCTTCAGTCTGACATAAGCAGTGTCTCGATCTGATGTCTGTATCTCAAGTTCTGGATCAAATGGCTCTCTGGTCTGTGCACAAAGCAATTTCAGTTCAACCCAATTTATATACGGGCTGTGCACACAACAACTCCCAAAAATAAATACACGTCAGCCAGCAAACTTGCGTTCTCTCGTTTTGATGCTTTCCATGTCAGCTGAGGATTTTTGTCTTCGTTTTCGTGTAGCACTCCTCCACGTCACCACGCAAATCACGATCTCTTCATTTTCATTTGCATGGGCCGTCGTCCGACGTCGACTCGATGCTGCTCGCTTCTCCGACTTCGACGACAGCACAGTTTGCATGGTGGTGCACGTTAGCAACTCCTTGATGATGGCAGCAAGCTCCTGTGTTGGAGACGACTTCGACAGGGTCGCTCGATGAAAGAACTTTGGCAGCGGCAAACTCGACAGCAGCGAATATGCCGACGTCGATCAGGAAGACGTCGCCACCAAGCTTGTGAGGGCCTCCACAGCAGCAGCGACTCCGGTGTTGCTCGGGCAGGCAGCAAGGACTCGACGGCGTAGATGGTATGCTGCTATACTTCATGCTCGTCGGCGGCAACAGGGAGCTTGGCAGCGATCTATGCGGGTCGGCGACGAGAGCAGCACCTCAGGGTGGCACTACGACTTTGACAGCGTCGCCTCTACTCGGCAGCACGACGGCGACGTATCCTTCATGACAACGAGTTCTCCTCGACAGCAATGGCAGCTTTAGCTCTTCGGTGAAGATCTATGGTGCCCCTGTTTGATGGAAGTACGAGGAGCTCCGTAGGGTTCTACTCCGGTGAGCTCACGGTGCGATGACTCGAGGAAGACGTTGAAGCGTGGGGCAATGGGAGAGAGAGATACTCACGGCAAAGATGATGAGGATGGGGATTTTTGTGCCGTATCTCTATCTCTCTTCCAATATGATGAATGTTTTCAATTGCTTTGGAATTTTTGGTTTGCCGTCATATTTTGGCTCTCTTGCTGTGATGGCTTAAATAGAAGTTTTTAGGGTTTCGGCAAAGAAATGTGCGGCTTGGAGAGGATAAGATCAAAACACATTTGAATCCCAATTGTGCTAGGAGCTAGGGATTTGATCTAATCTCTTATTGGTGCAAGACTTTGAACGGGTTATGATGACCTCTCAAGTATCATTAGGGATTTGATTCAATCCCATAAGATTCTCAAATTTCTCTTTTTGGTGCAAGATTTTGTTATGTGAATAGCTCTTTGACCAAGTCCTATTGCCATGTATATAGCAATTTCTTCACCACTTAGAATAAGTCATCGTTGAGGTATTCGCGACTTTGCCACTCCTGCAAATACTTAACACACGCGTCAAATCATTCACTAATGTTTGTCATCATCAAACAATAAGTCCTAGATCATTGTATCCAACACACACATCCCCACACACTTCTCTCTTAGTTGGCACTATGTGCGGGTGCCGCATCATGTGTGTGGATTTTTCCTTGGGTGCCGGTGCTGAGTGTATATAGGCTATTTCTATTCTTTTACAAATGACGCCTTCTATAAGGCTCTAATCAAAAGTCACATTTTACAAGCATCTAAAATTTTCTTTAAAATTAAACAAGTTTTTTGAACACATTTTATGTTTGATCTCTGATAAAAAAATTAAGCTTTATATTAAATTCGAAATCATTTATACAAAAGAGGGATGATAATGGGACTTTTGTTATACTAGGACAAAAGAGTGGATAGAATGGTGGCCATGGTTTGGCACCTCATCATGGTGGGGCCCATTTGAGGGTGGTTGGGGTTTGAGAGAGGTTTTTGGTGTTATTATGGAGCCCCCAAGGAAAACGCCCACACATTCCTCTCATTTGCATGCTTGCCATTACCAAAACCCGCCTTCTCTCGACTATTTTACGTGTTTGTGATTCGAGGTAAAAATTGTATATTTATCCCCCCGTTTCGGTGCTTTTTGTGCATGTATTAATCATATCTTAGCTTCATTTCATACATATTTTCGATATCTCTTAAATTTGGAGCTTATCGTTTACATATGCATAAAACACAATTTTTACAACTTATTAGCATCTTCATCTTAGTCTCCTATTTTTTTTAGTTGAAGTTCATGAAGTCCCGATTCCAACGCATATTTTTCCGGAATTTTTGGAGGTCGGAGTAATTTACTGCATTTTTTGGAAGACAGGGTGACGGTGCTGAAATTCTGGTCTGATATTCCCCTCTGGTGCAGAATTCTGCTATCATTCCAGTGCATATTCCGACGTAATGATATTTTTTAGTCGTAATAAACTTTGTTACGGTTCCATCGCTGCCTGGAACGAGTCATTCCGAGGTCGGATGATTTTTCTTGAATTTTTGCAAGACAGTGTGACGGTGCTGAAATTCTGGTCTGCTATTCCCCTCTTGTGCAGAATTCTGCTATCATTCTAGTATATATTCTGGCCTAGTGATATTTTTCAGCCATAGTACACTTTGTTACATTTCCATCACCGCCTGGAATGAGTCATTCCGAGGTCGGATGATTTTTCTATAATTTTCGCAAGACAGTGTGACGGTGCTTAAATTTTCTGCTGCTTTGGGCATTGCTTACGGGTTTGGGCTAGAATCCGACCAGTTTGACTTAATTCTAGACCCGTAAAGATGTGAATGGTTTTTATGCGAATTTGGGGCTGTTTTTCAGCCCCAATCTTCATTTTCTCTAAAAGTTCTAGGGTTTGGAGGCCATTGGGAAGATGGGAAGCTTGGAGGAGGTGCTCAAGTGAGAGGGAAGCCTCATTGTTTGAGAGATTGGTGATTTCTTTCCTCTCTTTTTGTGTTTTTTAGCATCTCTCTTTTGTAATGAACTTGGGTTGATTTTGTATGAAATTCTCATCTTGTTTATCATGATTTAGTAGCGTTAAATGCGTGGGCCGTGATTCATGAATTTTGGATGTTAATCTTAGTTCTATTTGCCTCTTGCCTATTTCCATGAAAACGTTGGATGAATTGTTAGGGCACAATTTTATTGGTTAAGTCCCAAGAGGGCACACTTTGAGAAAAGTCCATGATCGTATTTTGATTAGTGCCATGATGATGCATCCATCCTTATTGCAAATTATTATGTTCTTGAATGATAAATTTACCGATTGAGCTTGCCATAGCTGGAGGCCCAATTGAGTTATATTTGGGTAATTTGGGCTTGATTAATACCAATATTAGTGAACCTACAACCCATGCTCCTCTCCTAGCTATCCTAACTCCCCATTTGGTTCTCTAACCCTACTTACTTTGGTTGGGATTGTAGATTCATCACGCTTTTTCCCACCACTATTCACGTAGCGAGGTGGTTGTCTCACGCTATTATCTTTCTTTATCGATAGAATTTGTGAATGTAGAACGACTTGTCCCTGTAATCCGACCCGGTACTCACCGGTTATAAATTTATATTGCATTAACGCTCCTACACTTGGGAGTGGAAGGCGTGCTTCATTTGCGCGTTTTCCGGTTCAACCAGTTTGCCATTGGCCATTTTCCACTTTGTCCCCCCCCAACCGCGATGTTTTTTGCATTTTAGCCACTACTTTTCCACTCCCCCCCATGATACCCAAACACACATCCACACTTCTCTCTTCTTTGACATTGCACGCGGGCCCCGCATCCTGTGTGTGGGGTTTTCCTTATTTTCATTCTTTTATAAATGACGCCTTCTAAAAGGCTTTAATCAAATGTCATGAATTTTTCATGCATTTTACACGTGTCTAAACTTTTCTTAAAAACTTAAACAAGTTTTTTTCAATGCATTTTACGTTTAATCTCTGATTAAAAATTAAGCTTAATTTATGTTAAATTCGGAATCCTTTATACAAAAGAGGGATAATGATAGGACTTTTGTCCTACTAAGACGAAAGAGTGGATAGAGTGGTGGCCATGGTTTGTCCACCTTATCATGATGGTGCCTACTTGAGGGTGGATGAGGGTTTGGGTGAGGTTTTTAGTGTTGTTGTGGAGCCCCCAAGGAAAATGTACCCACATTCCCCTTATTTGCTTGCTTGTCATTGCCAAACCCCCCTCTCCCATATTTTAAATGCTTGTCATTGGCCATTTTTCACTTTGCTCCCGGGTGTTTTTTGCATTTTAGCCCTGCTTTTTCCCTTTTTACACCCCGACAAAATCCACACACTCCCACGCTTCTCTCTTATTTGACACTACACGTGGGCCTCTCATCCTATGTGTGGATTTTTTCTTGGGTCCCCGTCCACTATGTGCACGGGTTATTTCTACAAATGACACCTTCTAAAAAGCTCTTATGATCATGCATTTTACACGTGTCTAAATTTTTCTTAAAAATTAAACAAGTTTTTTACAATGCATTTGATGTTTAATCTCTGAAAAAAAAAATTAAGCATTATGTTAAATTCGGAATCCTTTAAACAAAAGTGGGATGATTGATGGGATTTTTGTGCTATTATGCCAAAAGAGTGAAGAGAGTGGTGGCCCTGGTGTGGACACCTCTTCATGGTGGAACCAACTTGGGGGTGGGTGGGGGTTTGGATGAAGTTTTTGGTATTATTATGGAGCCACCAAGGAAACGGCCCCCCACATTCCCCTTATTTGTATGATTACCATTGCCAAAAAATCTCATCTGTCCCCTATTTTACATGATTGTCATTGGCCATTTTCCACTTTACCCTGGTGCTTTTTGCATTTTAGCCCATGTTTTTTCCATTTTTACCCCCCGACAATACCCACACCCCCCAAACTTCTCTCTTCTTAGAAACTGCGTGTAGGCCCCGCATCTTGTATGTGGGTTTTCCTTGGGTCCCCATGCACAGTGTGCACGTGTTATTTCTATTCTTTTACAAATGACGCCTTCTAAAAAAACTCTTATAAGTCATGCATTTTCCATGCATCTTAACCTTTCTTTAAAATTAAACAAGATTTCTTCAATGCATTTTATGTATAATCTTTTATAGAAATTAAGATTTATGTTAAATTCGGAAATTTTGTCTTTTCATGAGCATGTTCTTTTGCTTCTGCACGTGCCAAAAAAACTAATGCTTAAAATGAGAGTGCCCCTTGATGGGAGAGAGTTCACCTACGGGGTGTTTTCTCACTACAGAAGTTTGTTGAAGGATAGTCTGGATGAAACCGTTGACGTTGAGGATATGGGCAGCTGTCTGGACGTTATACGAGCTAACCTCGGATTAATGGGGCCCAGAGCCGAGCTATGGAGATCGAGTCCGAGCTATCTTCCAGTTATCTTCAACACAGTAAGCTCGTTAGGAGGTCAGATCTGGTGTCCGACCAAATCCCCTCCGATAATTAAATCAGTAGATGACTTGGAGACTCGTTGAACTATATTCGACCTATGGGGAGGTCGTCCGCTAGTTCTCAGTTCAAGCTCGAGAGAGGAAATGTAATTTAGGTTGAGCAGATTGGGAGTATATGGGTTCTCAGAGACTCGTCCCGTCTCCCATTACTCGAGTGACTATTTATAAGCAAAGTTCCTTTGGATGTTGTTCCGGAGTAACATTCAAGCATTCATGAGGATGCTTTATTGCCTTTGGCATAAGCTTATTATACGCACAATTTGATTATACATGTGAGCTAAGGTTAAGTTGATGAGAAAACATATTGCATATTTCATCCAACAAAATAATAATCTTATGCGAACAACTTGATTATACATGCCGTTTATTAAATTTGATACCAATTTTTAGTTAATTAGCAGAATCGATCATGGCGACTGCGTCGTGGCAATGAGATCGGCGAGGAGCGCCAACGCATTGCTCGTCAGCTGCGCCACCCTCAAAACCCTCCCCCTAGCCTCACCCTTCAAGCTTCCACCCTCGCCGCCGCCGTCGTCGGCTGCGACGTCGCCTCCGAACCCGTCCATGCACGCGCTCTCGTCGGTGAGCGCGGTGCTGACCCACGTCCTCACGTCGTCCATGCGCTCCCCCGGCTCCCCCTGCACCAACCCCCCCATCTCCTTCAGAGACTGCCGCAGATACGTCACCGAGTCCTCCAAAGCCTCGGCGCAGTCCCTCCACGCCCCGGGCCCGCCGCCGTGGCTGAGCCGGGACATCACGGCGGAGGCCGACCGGGCGCTGTCGAGGCTGACGTTGAGGGCTGCGTCGGCGAGCTTCAGGGGGCTGTCGTGGACCGTGGGGGCGTAGGAGGAAAGAGTAGCCATGCAGAGGCTTGGGTAGTCCGTCGAGTTGCACTTTGATCTTATGAAATCCGTGCTGTTGCTTGATGGTGTTTCTGTGGCTAACATCGTAGAACCTGATGATGGTGATGATGATGATGGCAGGATTAAAAATGAAGTTGAGAGAATTATGCAAATACAAGAAGCAAAAGCTGCCATTTCTGAATTTGCTGCAATGCTTAGTGATCAATGGATGAGGATGAGACTGGCTTCATTTATAGTACTCGGATCAGTTGGCTTGATCTGCATGGAGGGATTCATTGAATGGCACAATTATGAATTATGGAGTGGTTAGTGGCAAGATTTGTAGGGCAAACGTAACAGACCATGTGATGCAAAATAGACAGGATACCTACCAAACAAACGAAGAATATATGAAGGGAGAACCTTGGGATCTTTTGATGGCAATCATTGATGAATATAGGTTGCCGACAGTTGGAAAGTTTCGAATTCCATGCCACTTAACATTATCCTACGTGACCTTGAACTTATCTTTGGTCATGTACTCTGTATCTGAAGTATTATCAGTTATGGTATTCCATTACTGTATCAATAAGTGGAGATGCTCACACCATCACCCATAAACTCCCATGGATCGCACCAATTGTTGCAATAAATAATATTATTCGGATATTAAAATTGCGACAGATAATCTTATATGGGTGGAACCCATAGCATGGGTGAGGGGAAGATTGTTGGGAAATCTGACACGATATTAAACAACGTCTAAGTGTGCACAGCGGAAAATATAAAATATTGTGTCGCCAACTAAACCAATGCAAAGTTAGGATCTTCGATGAATCATAAGAAGCACAAGGAGGCACCACGGAAAAAAGCCAATCACACAGAGAGGCGAGGATTTTTACTGGTTTGGCCCAACCTATGGCCTACGTCCAGTCTTCCGTTGTCACGGCTTACACTAGATCAGAGATGATAGTTTAGAGAATACACCGACTACAAATCTCCTCCAATACAATATGTATGTCTTCTCGACAAAATAACTCTAGCACTCTAGCAATTACAATGTCTCATGCACACACACCCAATGTAGAGATCTTACCCGATACTCTAGAATAAGGAATACCTCCCCTCCCAAAGCTCGTAGTCACCTTGAAGCTCTATAGTCGCCTATCGACGGCAAAAGATCCGCTTCTCTCTTGAAGACGCAAGGAAATCTTCTCAATTCTCTGTCGCGTAGCCGTCAAAAGTGCATCTCTCGGTATTTATATCATAGGAACACTTCCTAGGGTAGAAGAGGGTGTTTTCCATCATGTCCATCTGATTAAACCCAACAATCCAGATTAGAAACTGAAGTGTAAGCGAATTAGGATTTCTGGGCGCCGACACTGCCGTGCTGATACTTGGTACGAACGTGTCAAAACTGTGTAATCTACCTGGGGCTCCAGAACAATCAGCACGGCCGTACCGCACGGCCGTGTCACTAGATGAACCGGAGAGTTACTTGTCAACACAGCCGTGCAGCACAGCGGTGTCAGTAAAAAACATAGAGTTGACTGTCAGCACTGTTGGACCAACACGGCCGTGTCCAAATCTGTGTAAGTCAGCTGATACATCTTCTGACATACACGGCCGTGCAAAAACTAGCACCGCCATGTCACCTCACAGATTCCAAGTTTGAAGCACAAATCAACAAAATCAACACTGCTTCAAACTTCCTCAACAACAACATCATACTCAAGTTCTCCACGGCAACTCTAACCAAATACCAAACATCTCTACCCAGATGTAGAATTTACGAAACTATCATGACAACGGAAAATCATCAACCACTTGCCATGTGTAGATTAAGCTCAAGCAATGCCTGAGCTTGACTACTTGAACGATCTTCATGATCATATCTGCTGGATTATGATCTGTTGAGACCTTCTCCAGTGATATCAACATCTTCCTTCTTGAAGGAAGAAGTCCCACACTTCTATATGCTTGGTCCTCGAACTGCAGGCTTGATCTCCATCAAGTGAAGTGTGCTCTGACTGTCGCAGTAAACCTTGCGGTATCCCCCAAGTCTCTCAGTAGACTTCTCAGGTACTTGCCTTCCTTGATCATCTCAACTGTAGCTATCAGTTCTGCCTCTGTATTTGACAATGCTACAATGGACTAAAGAACTGATCTCCATGATATCGTGGCGGTGCCCAAAGTGAACACATACCCAGTCGTAGATCTCTTTCTGTCTCTGTCACCTGCGTAATCTGAATCGTAGAATCCAGATATCACCAACCAATCTCCCTTGCCGAAACACAAATAAACGCTTGCCATTCCCTTGAGATATCTCAGTTCCCTTGAGATATCTCAGTATCTATTTCACAAATTACCAGTGTTTCTTTCTTGGATTCACCATGTATCTGCTGACGACTCCAACCACCTGAGCTAAGTCTGTACGTGTAAAAACCATGGCGTACATCAGACTTTCCACGGTGCTGCATAGGGGACTGTAGACAAGTGGCGTGCCTCCTCGTCGGTGCTAGGTGGCAGTCTCGTAGAAAGCTAGAAGTAAGCTCCCAGCGGTGTGGTGACAGTATTCGCCTTCTCCATTCCGTAGCGTGATAGGACTTTTTTAATGTAGTCCTCTTGGCTCAACCTCAAGTTACCAATCTTCACGTCTCTACTGATTTCCATACCAATGATCTTCTTTGCAGGCCCCAGATCCTTCATGTCAAACTCTTTTGCAAGCTTTTGCTTCAACCTATTGATTTCCTTCATATCCCGTGACGCAATCAGCATATCGTCAACGTACAGAAGCAAGTATATCATTGACCCACCATTAAGTGTGCGAACATAAACACACTGGTCCTTTATACTCCGCTCGAAACCATCACTTATTATAAAGGATTCAAATCTCTTATACCACTGCCTTGGACTTTGTTTTAAACCGTGTAAGGATTTCTTCAGCTTACATACATTCTGCTCTTGCCCCTCCATCATGAAGCCTTCAGGTTGGTGCATGTAGATTTCTTCATCAAGCTCTCCATGTAAGAACGTCGTCTTAACATCCAGCTGCTCTGTCACGCCCCGCTTCCCTAAAATGGAGGCGAGACGTGAGAAGGTCCGCACGAGAGTGGAGCTGTGAAGCCCCAAACCCGATAAGCGTCGATAAAACATAAGCAGGTCCCTGTAACCACAACGGAACAACAATAATAACACAAGGAGAGACAGAAATAAAATTCTCATATCTCATAAATTGTCCAACATGAAGATAAGTTCAACATCCAGAAAAGCCACCAGGCTAAACGAAAGAGTCTAAAGGCCCAGAACAAGGCCAACAAAAGCAACAACACAACAAAGTATAGGTGCTACGCACCGACAACAAAACAGCAGTCTAAACAAAGGGAAAAGCTCAACGAAGACGCTAGGACTGGTCCCCAGTGTCCACGTACTCCCCGTCAAACACAAGCTCGGGCTCGGCGTCAGCAAACACCTCGTCCTCAACAAGGTACTCAGGCTCAGGATCTAACATGTGTCACCCAAAAGAGTAAAGGGGCACATGTCAGCAAGTCTAAAAGACTTGGGCAAGGAAACTGAAAGTAAGGCAACTAGCAACCTAGCAGTTATAGTATGTATGACATGGCAGTTATAATATGAGTGCACAAGCAAGACATGGCGAGACAATAAGTACACGAGAACAATTATCGGGATAAGACAAGAGTAACCAAGCTACTAACAATCTCAATCAATTCACTAGTCACGTTTCAAGTTGTTTTGTAGATGTTTATGCCTTACAGCTGAATGGTTTGGCATTCACGCTGATTGGTCGCTTAACACTACCCTAAAACCCAGAGTTTACGCCTTGCCACTGCAGTTGCTGATCGGGCAGACTCCCAGTTGATTGGCCGCTTAACTCTTACCTCCAATACCCACATGATGACGAGCCAGGGTCCCCGCACACGAGCTCAGTAAATGAGCCAGGGTTGCCCCGCACGGGAGCTCGCATTCTAATTCACGATTCATAAGCATTTGGCATAGGGGTGCACCTAGCCTCAATATCGAGCGTTTGGGGTTAGCAACTCATTATGCTCGCTTCTGGTCACGAGCCAGGAAACACAAGTATTGTAGCGATGCTACGCAATCACGGGATCACTCAAAGAATGCAATGACATGACAATTAATTTGCGTACCGTTAATGGAATTTAAACATGACATGGTAATTGTGCAACATGATATATGTCGGAACTAGCTTCGTTGTCAAGCTAGTTCCCTAATTTGCGCCTAGGCGAGTATCATTTCGTCGCCTAGCCTCTTTTACGCCTACAACAAGCAAATGGCCTAAAACATGTCCTAAACCCTAAGTGGCAAGTTTCACTTGCCTAGCACCGAGGATGACGATCAACGAGGGTTCGTCCCACGGACGCTAACCTACGGGAAAGTCGCTGTTATGGAGAAACAATCAACAAACAATATTCATTTCATTAGGGTTTCATAATAACACAAATGGGTCATGCTTAAAACTAAAGAATCGAGTATTACCGTGTAGGGAACGGCAGAATAACGCCGAGCAACCACGGCGACGGAAGAAACGCTCCGGGGAACCTAGGGTTCAGATCTGGAAATGATTGGAGAAGTTTGGAGAAATAGGGTTTTTGGGGGATTTTGGGGATTTGGTGAGATTTTGGGGAAGATGAGAGGTAGAATGAGTTGAGGGAGAGTTTGGATGATGGATCTTGGACTTGGGATGAAGGAATAAGGGTTTGAGGAAGATGGGGGCTCAATGGGGGAGAAACTAGGGTTTTGGGTCGTGAGGGAGGAGAAGAAAATGTTTGGGAGGGGTTTAAATAGGATGGGCTGGCGGCTGCCTAGAAATTAGGGTTTTAACACAGATTAGTCGGTCAAAGAGCAACCACTGACCGACTAGTTTGGGAACTAGTCGGTCGGTCGACCAACGCAGACCGACTAAGTGTAAACAGTAACTCCTGTACAGAATTAGGATTTAGATCTAGTCGGTCAATGAACAACTGCTGACCGACTAGTTTGACAACTAGTCGGTCGAGATATGAACTTAGACCGACTAAGAATGAACAGTACTGATACCAAAATTTAGATGATGTGTTAGTCGGTTAAAGAAGCATTGCCGACCGACTAGTTTGCAACCTAGTCGGTCAACCAACGTTCTTAGACCGACTAACGATAAACAGTAACTCCTGAATAATTTAGAAAGCCAACTAGTCGGTTCAAGAAGGCTTGCCGACCGACTGGATCGTCATCTAGTCGGTCGGTGCCCCTTCTTACACCGGATAATTAGCACCAAAAGTTTCGATATGGAGCGCGGAGCTCCGGGATCGATTTCTAAGACTCCTAGGCTTGATCTAACAATAAGATATGACCGATACGAAGCCCGTCACGAATGACTTACTCCGAAATCGATTATTCTAAGAAAGAAGCTAGAAATCACGACGATACGATCGAAAATGAAAGTTACGGAGACGAAAACCACATATAAGGAGAAAATCCACCAAAACATATAATATAATATAATAAATCCAGATACATGAAAACCAGTCGTTACATTGTAACGACTGCTTTTCTTGTATCTGATTATAATATAATATAATATATGTTTTGGTGGATTTTCTCCTCTCTGTGTGGTTTTCGTCTCCGTAGATTTCATTTTCGATCGATTCGTCGTATTTTCTCACTTCTTCCTTAGGATTGTCGATTTCGAAGTATGTCACTCGTGACGGACTTCATAACGGTCATATCTAACTATTAGATCAAGCCTAGGAGTCTTAGGATTCGATCACGGGGCCTCGCGCTCCGTATCGGAACTTTTCTGTGCTCATTAACCGGTGTAAGAAGGGCCACCGACCGACTAGATGACGATCCAGTCGGTCGGCAATCCTTCTTGGACCGACTAGTGAGCTTTCTAATTTTCTGAAGAAGCTACTGTTTATCGTTAGTCGGTCGAAGAACGTTGGTTGACCGACTAGGTTGCAAACTAGTCGGTCAGCAATGCTTCTTGAACCGACTAACTCATCATCTTATTTTTGTATCAGTTACTGTTTACTCTTAGTCGGTCTAAGAACGTTCATCGACCGACTAGATGCTAAACTAGTCGGTCAGTACTTGTTCATGGACCGACTAATTCTAGATCCTAATTTCACCTGTAGCTACTGTTTACACTTAGTCGGTCTGCATTGGTCGACCGACCGACTAGTTGTCAAACTAGTCGGTCAGTGGTTGTTCTTTGACCTACTAACTAGTGCTGTAAACCCTAGTTTTGCCCTAGCCGCCAGCCTAGCCTATAAATACCCAACCCAAACGTTTTCTTCCCCTCCAACTCGACCCTAAACCCTAAAATCGCCCCCATTGATCCCCCACCTTCCTCCAAGCTCCATTGCTTCATTCCAAGCCCTAAATCCATCATCCCAACCATCCATCTACCCTATCTACCTCTCATCTTCCTCAAATCACACCCAAAATCCATCAAATCCCCAAAATCACCCAAAACCCTAGTTTCCCCAAACTTCTCCATTCGCTTCCAGATCTGATCCTAGGGTTCCCCGGAGTGTTCCTTCCGTCTCCTCTCGGTAAGAAATCGATCTACCGTTGTTTTTATAACTCATTTATAATTTTGGTGAAACCCTAATTAATTTCAAGTGTTTGGTGCTTGTTTCCCCCATAACAGCGATTTCCCCCGTAGATAGCATCCGTGTGACGAAGTGATCGTAAATCCCCGGTGTTAGGCAAGTGAAACTTGCATCTCTTGATTTGGGCCATGTCTTAGGCCATTTACCTTGCTTTAGCGTAAAAGAGACTAGACGGTGAAAGGATAGCCGTTTAGACGCCATTGACCTAGCTTGTCAACGAAGCTTGGTCCGTCACCTTCATCATGCTTGTATGTCACGTTTAATTTCCCTAAATGGTACGCGTATTAACTGTTCATGTCATCAATGCATCCTTAACTGCCATTGCATTTTAACTGCCATGTTTAATTTAAATAAACGGTACGCGAATATGTTCATGTCATTGCATTTCGCCTGTCACGTTTAATTTAATTAACGGTATGCGAATTATCTGCTTATGTCATTGCATGCTTGAATACTCATCGTGATTGCGTACCATCGCTACATACTAGTGTTACTTGTTCCGGCTAGGTGCACCCCTACGCCATACTCATCGATTACACTTTCTGGCTCGTGTTCCAGAAGACGAGCTCATCACAGCCTGCGGGCAATAGGGCACTCGTTGAGTGATCCCTTGTACGTGATACTTGAACACAGCCTGCGGGCAATAGGGCACTCGTTGAGTGATCCCTTGTACTTGTACTTGTTACTTGACATTACATGTCACAACAACCCCTCGCCACTTGTACTATACTCTACCTTACTTGTTACTTGACATTACATGTCACCCCTACTACTTGATACTTGCCACGTGTACTCTCCTTTACCTCACTTGTTACCACCGTACTTTAATTGCCATGCACCATGATTTAATTGCTAGGTTGCTAGTTTACCATTATTCCCGTTTCCTTGCACAAGTCTTTCGACTTGCTGACATGTGCCCCTTTTCTCTTTTGGTTGACACATGTTAGAGCCCGAGCCTGAGTTACTAGTTGAGGACGAGGTGTTTGCTGACGCCGAGCCCGTGCTTGTGTTTGACGGGGAGTACGTGGACACTGGGGACCAGTACTAGTGTCCTCGTTGTGTTTTACTTTTGTTAGACAGTTGTTTCGTTATCGGTGCGTGGCACCTATACTTTGCTTGGTTGTTGTCGTTTCTTTTGTTGGCCTTGTTCTGGGCCTTTAGACTCTTTTCTTTTAGCCTGGTGGCTTTTCTGGATGTTGGACTTTTGTTGATGTTGGACAATTTGTGGGATGTGGAATTTTATTTCAGTCTCGCCTTGTGTTATTATTGCTATTCTGTTGTGGTTACAGGGACCTGCTTATGTATTGTGGACGCTTATCGGGTTTGGGGCTTCACAGCTCCACTCCCGTGCGGACCTTTTCACGTCTCGCCTCCATTTCAGGGAAGCGGGTCGTGACATACATGCTCCAACTCCAAGTCTTGAGATGCTACCAAGGCTAACAGCACACTGATGGACGTGTGTCTCACCACAGTCGAGAAGATCTCATTATAGTCTTCTCCCTTCCTTTGCACGAATCCCTTGGACACTAACCGAGCTTTATATCGCACGTCACTGCCGTCTCCTTCCTTGACCTTGTATGCCCACTTGCAACCAATGACCTTTCAGTTCTTAGGATATTCTACCAATTCCCAAGTGCCATTCTTGTAGAGGGATCACATTTCCTCTTCCATCGCCATTCGCCATTCTGCAACTATGCTCGACATTTGGGCTTCATCAAACGTCAAGGGCTCCTCGTGCTCGCTGTTCAGGGCGTATGCCTGCATATCATCAAATACAAAAGTAGAAGCAGAATAATTCCACTCACCCAATCTCTCTGGTTCTTTCATAACCCTCAATGACATATTCACCTCTAACTGACTCTGGGCAGGAACCTCACCATGAGCCTGAATCTGATCTGTCTGTATCTGCTCTCTCTCAACAGTCGGGTCTTGGCATGTCTCAGCATCTCGTGTCTTTATCTCCAGGGTAGGTGGCTCGTCCTCAGCGTCGACCTCCTTAGGCCCATGTCCACCATCTGAATGAGTCATCTCCAGCCTAACCATCGACAACTCATCAAATGTGACATGCCTACTGGTGAACATCTTCTTGGACACATGATCTAGCAACTTGTATCCCTTCACTCCTTCTTGATATCCAAGCAAGATGGTCGTCCTGGCCCTCGAATCTAGCTTATCATCCTTCTGCAGAGCATATGCATGACATCTAAAAATCCTCAAGTACGAGTTAACACCAGTCTTTTGTGTCCATACCTCCTCATGAATTTCAAAACTGATCGTCGATGATGGAAGCCTATTCACAAGATGTACGTCGATGGTCACAGCTTCACTCTAATATTCCTTAGAAAGTCCAGCAGTGAGCCTCAAGCATATGTACTTCTCCATAAGTGTATGGTTTAACCGTTCTGTAACATCATTTGACTGTGGATCTCCATGTGTAATGTAGTGCAACAAAATACCCTGAGATCTGCAGAAGTCTTTAAACACCCTTGAGGTGTAATTACCATCGCTGTCTGATCATTAAACCTTGACGACTCTCCCCGTATGCTTTTCAGCAAAGTCTCTCCAAGACTTAAACTTCTCGAAGGCTTGATCTTTTGATTTCATCAGATAGATCCACACCTTCCTCGAGAAATCATCAATGAAGACATGAAATACTTCGCTACCCCAATGGTATGTACATAAGTTGGCCCCCATACATCTGAATGTATATAGTCAAGTTGCCATTTGTTGTTATGCTCTGCGATCTCAAAGCATGTCTTTATCAGCTTTCCTTCTAGACACCCCTCGCAGAGCTCCAATCTCTCCTTTTTGCCATGTATCAGCTTCCTTTTGTGAAGCGCATCCAATGACTTCTCACTTGGATGACCAAGGCGAAGATGCCATAGCATTGCTGATTCTTTCCCAACTGTTTATTGAGAGATGCTAGCCTCACCCTCCATGGTGTTCCTTTGCAGTGCATATAAGTTCTGTGTCCTCTTTTCTTTCATCACGATAAGAGAACCCTTGGACACTTTTAATAGATCTCCTTCTATTACCGTCCTGCACCGGAATCCTGCTAAAACTCTAATAGAAATCAGACACCTTTTCAAGTCTGGTACGTGACACACATCTGTAAGTGTCCAGATGACCCCATCATGCATTTTGATTCGCACTTTTCCTATACCCACTGTCTTGCAAGCCATATTATTCCCCATCAAAACGTTACCACCTTCTTTGTAAGAATATGAATTAAACCAACTCATGTGAGGTGTCATGTGGATAGAGCAACTTGAATCCAAAAGCCGTGAAACCCTTAAATCTCCCGATGCAGTCGCCATCAGAGTCTCACCATCATCACTGATTTTGCTACTGGTTCCCACTGAGGCAGAATCAGAAGCTTCATCCTTACCTTTTCCATTCTTCTTCAGCCTTGGACAGTCTCATTTTCTCATGTCTCATTATACATGTGACACCTATCCATATGCCCTCGTGATTTAGATCTTGAACGCCCCTTGTCCTTCCTAGAACCATGGCCTCCTCTAGAATACTGACATCCCCTGATGAAGAGTGCATCCCCTTGATCACCACCTTCTCGAGCAATCACTTTGATACAAAGAACCTCAGAGTGTGCCGTGGGCTCTACCTCCTCCAGAGATAAAGATTCACGTCCATATACTATAGATCTCACCAATGGGTTAAAATCATCCGTTAAAGAACATAACAATATCATTACTAATTGTTCGTCCTCGATGTTCACCCCCATGCTCTGAAGATCAGACACAGTCTTTGTGAAAGCATCAATGCATTACTTGGCATGGGCTCCATCTCTCATCTTCAATACATATAACTGTTGCATCAGATACAATCTGCCCATCAAATTCTTCTTTGCATAGAGCGCCTCCAGCTTCTTCTAAAGCTTTTCTGCAGTAGCCTCCTCAGACAACTTTCTGAGCACTTTATCTGAAAGTGATAACTACAGTGCGCTCGATGCCTTTCGCTCCATCTTGACCTTATGTGCCTTCGTGACATCCTTATCAAAATTGTCTTTCTCAAAGACAATTTGTGAGCAACCATCTTTGATAAGAAAAGCCTTCATCTTTAATCTCCAAAGATTGAAGTCGTTTCTTCCAATGAACTTGTCCATATTGAATGATGTGGTATACGAGGACATCTTGACTCTTTACTTCTCCTCACCAATAGCTCTGATACCACTAGTTGGTAAATTTCACACAATATCAAACAACACCTAAGTGTGCACAACAGAATATATAAAATACTGTGTTGCCAACTAAATCAATGCGGAGTTAGGATCATGGATGAATCATAAGAAGCACAAGAAGGCACCACACAATCAAGCCAAGCAATCACACAAAGAGGCAAGAATTTATACTGGTTCAGTCCAACCTATGGCCTACATCCAGTCTTCCGTTGTCACGGCTTCCAGTAGATCAGAGATGATAGTTTAAAGAATACACCGACTGCAAATCTCCTCCAATGCAATATGTTTGCCTTCTCGACAAAATAACTCTAGCACTCTAGCAATTACAATGTCTCATGCACACACCTAATAGAGAGATCTTACTAGAGACTCTAGAATAAGGAATACTCTCCTCCCAAAGCTCGTAGTCACCTTGAAGCTCTTTAGTCACCTATCACAGGTAAAAGATCAACTTTTCTCTTAAAGACGCAAGGAAATCTTCTCAATTCTCCGTCGTGTAGCCGTCAAAAGTATATCTATTGGTATCTATATCATAGGAATACTCCTTATGGTAGAAGAGGACATTTTCCATTATGTCCATCCGATTAAAGCCCAATAGACATCAACGGTCCAGATTAGAAGCTGAAATCTGAGCGTATTAGGGTTTCTGGGCACCGGCACAGCCGTGCTAATACTTGGAACGGCCATGTCAAAACTGTGTAATCTGCATGGGGCTCCAAAACAAATAGCACAGCCGTGCCGCAAGATGAACCAGAGAGTTGCATGTCAACACGGTCGTGCAGCACGGTCGTGTCAGTAAAAAATAGAGAGTTTACTGTCAGCACGGTTGGACTAACACGGACGTGTCCAAATTTGCGTAAGTCAGCTGATACATCTTCTGACACGTACGGCCGTGCTAAAACTAGCACGGTTGTGTCACCTCCCAGATTCCAAGTTTGAAGCACAAATCAACAAAGATCCCTCAATGCATGTGATAGTTGGATTTGGACTACGTGATCTCATTCGCAAACTTATGTCAACTAGATAAGAACCAATTTAGAGAGGTTGCCATATGGTTTTAAAGCATGTGGAAGAAAAAATTGCTAAGAGATTTTCTCAAGTGATTCAATAAGGAAAAAATGAAGATCGATGATGTGACTGACACGATGTGCCATAGACAATGCCACATACTACGAGTAGTATCCTGAGAAAAAAGTTGCTTCATGACTAGCCTTCTAATAGTCGTAATGATGTAGAAAATTCGTAGATTTATAGAGGCGGATGAAGCACTGGCTCTCAAGCATAAGAGAAGGACCATTGAGAAGGCCCCAAGAAGACAGATAAGGTCTCCGAGAAGAGCCAATAGAGGTTATAGTCTTGATAGAATTTCACCATGTGATGAAAGCCATAAGCTTAGTATATCCCACTTATTATAGGACCAATGAAGGTTTTGATGGAACTGATGGTAAATGGGACGTTGTTGAGTGACCCGCCAAATATTCATAGCAAAAATCAAAAGCACTACAATCATAACTATGGCCATATAACCAATCGATACATGCAGATTTGGTTAGATATTGATACTGCTTGCCTCAAAATATTGCAACTTCCAAGCGCATGAGGTCAAGAAGTATTAAAGATCCGATGAGTCCGAAGTCATATTGCACATGGAGAACTGTTACAATTATCACAACCCAAGTTAATAAGAGTGATGAATTAGCAAGACAATTACCACTTTCAGGTGGTGGTTCAATGTTTGGGAAAGTGAGTTGGTTATCGCGAGTAACCTAAAATTAATTGAGTATGAAGAAATGTGGGGAATTCAGTAGTAGGTGTGTGTGTGATGTGATGTGGGTTCATAAAGGTCTATATTTAGCATGAATCAGGTTTCAAGCATATACGTCAATGATGAACCTTCTAGACTAACATCATCAGATGATACCCTTATGTGGGTTAAGCACAATAACAATATAGGCAATTACACAAATACAAGATTTCATGATTATGATGGTGATACATCCTTTTGGGATGATCAATCTCGCTAATACAATCTTCTAGATTAATATAGAAGAGGGCTAACATAGAAATAACATATTTGAGCAATATAGACCATACAACCAATGCAAGAAACCGATCCAAAGCTAGATATTAGCCTTAACTACACCACATCACACAACAATACTTTTAGCCAAACATAATGAAGTAGATAACAATTTTTATTAAGGAAATCATCATCTCAATCAATTACAATGACAAAAATATCGAACAAAGTGAGAAATTTTAGTATTTTGTCACCAGATAACTTCTTTACAAAGCCTCTAACTCAGCTCTCTCCCATGCGTCTCTGTACTCAGCTTCTTCTAAAACATAGATAACAAAGATAACAAAGATAATCATAACCCTACTAAAAGATTAATATTTATAGCCATAAACCCCCCAACAAACATCCGACCTTCGAGCTGAGATCAGTGGTCTTTAAATCAAAGCATATGATGTGGGTTTGGGTCGGGGTTGGAAGGAAACTGAAAGGAGATCGCATGCAGAATCGCACAAAACAGATTTTTGCCCGTCGGCCGCCTGATGAGGTTTCAGTCAGACGTCTGAGACAGACTTGTCAGGTATCTAGTGCACATAATCCAGACGGGAGTAAAAGAGGAATACGTGGTATATTATCGGAATGACAAACTTGTAATAAGTATTTGTGCGCATGAGTAAAACGGTGAATGTAGACCACGGTGAAGTTGGCTGAGCGGTAAGTACGTTCTTATCCATCCGAAATGTCAATAGATCGAAGAATATGACTAACTCACTTAATCCCCTCGACCAATGTAGAACGCGGGCGTGGATCAGACTTGCATACCCTCGTTTGGTAACTGGCTGCCCTGCTAGTGTCCGGTCAAAACAAAACGGTGAGTGCGCGAAGCAACTCACAAAACCCCATCGTTCCAAAAATCTTTGTTATCTTTATTCCCCTCCATCGCCTCGTCGTCTCGTCTCTCTTTCGATGTTCAACGCCGCTCAGCTCTCCTACGGCGTATCGATCGCCACCGTCGCTGCCGCAGTTTCCCTCCCCAATCGCCACCGACGCCTTAAGATACGCTCCCATTCCCAACAGCTCCGCCTCGTCTCCGGCGACCGCACGCCCAAATCCGCCGTCATATCCGACACCCTCAGGCTCCTCGAATGGGACAAGCTCTGCGACGCAGTCTCCACCTTCGCCGGCACTCCCTTGGGTCGAGAAGCCGCGAAGGTCGGTTTTTCTTTCCGCAATGCCCTAACTGAATCGTTTTTGTCTTAATTTTGACTGATTTTGCTGTGATTTTAGGCGAAGCTTTTGGCGACGGAGTTGACCTACGAGGAGAGCAAGAAGCTTTTGGCGGAGACCACGGCGGCCATCGAGATGATTAATTACGGTGCCAGGCTAGACTTTGCCGGGGTAGATGTTGTGCTGGTTAGTCATTCCAAGGCTTTCTTCATCTTCTTGCTGTGCGCTGTTGTTAGACGCTTCTTGCTTCTATTAACCACTAATGCATTTTTAATTGTTTTTTTTCAAAACAAATGCAATGCGCCGTTTACGGGGTTAGTTTTTTTTATTCGACGAGAAAACGATATTCAGATATTTTCTCATTCATTAATTGTGTGATTAAAGGTCGACACTTGACCATATTTTTTGATTGTAAGATAATTTTATTGGCAGAATTTTCTCACTTATTCTGCCTTACATATATTATATTAAATTACATTGCAGTGTTATTGTATTGTATGTGTTACGGGCCTTATGGCCTTATGGCCGGCCCATGTAATTGAGGCCCACATACACTGGAAGCCCAAGCGAACAGCTCTCCGACCACCCGAAAGGGACACTAGCCTGAAGGGAAGATCGACTCTATCTTGGGAAACTCGCCTCGTCGTACGACGAGGTCGCCCCCCATGCCAACTGAAGAAGCTCGCCTTGCCGATCAATATGCTCGCCCTGTCGGGAAGAAGCTCGCCTACTCTCCAACAGGAAGCACGGTCAGACGGTCGAGGACGCCGAGCTTGGTCGTTGAGCTCGACTCATCACAGGATGGCCCAACATAAATATCTCTGACATGGTGACGTATGGCCACCTACCCTCCATTAATGTCACAGGTTAAGGGTGAGAACTGACGGTCGCCTCTCGCGTCTCATTAATCCGTCTGAAACCATCTGACACCATTAATGCGTAAAATATCTCTGACACGCCCTGCCGACCTATCATTTCTCCTCCAGCTAAGCAGACTCGACACCTGATGGGACGACGAGCAACCAACTCTCAGCTCTATAAATACCACCTCCTGCCTCAATAGAGGGGGGTTGGTCAGTCGAAATCTCTAACTCTTTCCCAGTATTCAAGGTCGGATATCTCCCATATATCTGTGCCTTCCTCACAAGCTCGCCACGCTTCGCCGATCTGACTTAAGATCACCAAGCGTGTCCAACACAATTATTTCAAGTCATCCACTGACTTAAGCATCGGAGAGGCTACGGGCTGACAGCCAGCCCCGCCTTTCTGACGAGTTGCTATTGTCGCAGAAAGCTCGCCTCAGCTGCCAAGAGACGGTGACTTTGGGCGACCTACGGGCGACCTTGGATTCTTCACTCCCGAAGTTTATTCCGAGTCGAGCTAACCTCGCCATCAATCCAAAACTTGTAATCATTGTAACAGTGATTTCTATTAACTATAAATTACATTACTAGGCGGACTTGACCCGCAGCAATTGACGCCGTCTGTGGGAATCAAGAGTTACACCCACGTCAAGCTCCACACGTCCTCACCGCAATTCTCGCCACGATATGTCACCCGACGTCACACCCCTGTCACCTCTGAGGAGGTCGGGACGACTTGAGACAATCATCAATGACATTCTGAGGCCGTTCTTGGCCGAAGAGCCCCGTTCTCCCAGAAGGACTCCTCCAATGAATCTACTCCTTGAGGGGTCAGCCGCGATAATTCAGGACGCGGCACTTGGCGTCTTCAAGAGTTTTCAGAACTTTACCAAGATGATGGAGGAATAGACCGTTGCTAGGCAAGCGAGACCACCTCCGGCGGAAGGCCCCTCCCAAGTCCCAACACCACAATGTGAGGAGAGACCTCCTCCCCCAATTTGACGAAGAAATGGCCGCACAGTAGAGGCGATTTGAAGAGTCAGAAGTAGCTGCTCTGCAGAGAGAGATCAATAAGGAGGAGGAGGCCGCCCATAGAGGCAACTAGATGCAGAAGCGTCCGTTCGACGGCTTCATTTCCTCGATGCTGAAAGAGAAAGGCTTCAAGAGGGGAGCCGAGGAGTCCCTCTGGCGTCGGCCTTGATGCTGCGGGGAACCCCTTACTGGACCATCCTGTAGAAAGCTATCACTGCGGAAGATCGCCCAGCCCGAGGCGAGAAGGGCACGCCAATCGTAGCAAGAGCCCCTCGACCAGCTCGCCACTCTCCTAGACGTGATGATCGGAGGAGGAGCCATGACCGCAGTCCTACCTTTCAGGAGAGAGGGAGGAACGACTCCGAGTGCCGAGGTGGCTCATCCGGCGGTTCCAACCAATGACGGGAGCATCGAAGCGACATGAACATTTCCCGAAGGTTGCCAACGCCTTCCCTTACACTGAAAAAGCCAATCCGCTGACCCAAAGGGTGATCTCAACCCCGATATCCCATAGGTTCAAGCTACCTCAGATTGAACTGTATGACTGTTCGGGCGATCCACTGGAGCATGTGCAGCGATACCGGGGAGTGATGGAGATCCATGTGGCTGGTGACGCCCTCCTTTGTCGAGCTTTTCGGACGACCTTGAAGAAAGCAGCGGTGGAGTGGTACAACGGCTTGCCTGATAGCTCCGTTGACTCGTTTGGTGACCTCTCACAAAAGTTCCTTCACCAATTCCTGACGGGGCGGAGAAAGAAGAAAGCTTTGGACTATCTGTTTACGGTGGTGCAGAAGGATGAGGAGACCATCTGCAACTTCTTGCAGCGCTTTAATGAAGAAAGACTTAATGTGACAAGCTGTGGAGACGAGCTCCTCATGGTGGCCTTCAAGAAGGGACTGACGAACAGTAGTCTGCACAAGTCGCTGCTTCGAGATCCGCCCGCCGACCTCCACGTCCTCTTCGCTCGGGCGGAGAAGTTCATGTTGAGCGAGGAGGCCTTGGGGACGGTGAAGAAGGCCTCACCCGTCGTAGCTACCCGTGTTGAAGTAAGGCCTAGTGAGCGGCCGAGACGGGATGAATGCCCTCAAGGGCGCGACCAGTAAGATCGCCCCCGAGGGCGTGACCAGGGAGGCACTCGAGCGCAAGATCACCTCGGACCTCTAAGGGGGTTCTTCGCACCCAGGAACCCCGTTCCGAGAGGCGGGCTAGAAAGAGCTCCGGAGGTGGTGCACTACACAAGACTCAACACCCCCTGACCGAAGTGATGGCGGCAGCCCTAATAGGCGGGCTTCTCATAGACCCGCCCCCGGAGATGAGGACGAGATTCTGCGGAAAGAATATGCAAAAATATTGTCGATACCACCGCGACAACGGCCATGACACTAATGACTGTTTTGCCCTGAAGAAAGACATTGAGCGACTGATCCAGAGCAGTCATCTCCGGAGATTCGTCGACTTAGAGAGACCAGACTGTGGGATAAGGGCGACAACAGGGCCTGATCAACCGACCCACGACGCCGAGCAAGTGGCCTACCATAGGCCCGAGCCGGTTGTGCGTGTGGATGTAATCTGCGGCGGGCTGTCCCAGGGCGGCACATCAGCGTTGGCAATGAAGGTGTATGCTTGACAAGTCATGACGGTAGGCGCCGGCACAGGGGCAAAGCGGAGAAGAGTGTCTCGTCCCCCTATCTCCTTCTCCGACGACGACATGGAGGGGGTCCAGCTGTCGCATGAGGATGCCATCATCATCGAAGCTCTCATAGGGCCAGCAATCGTGAGCAGGCTCCTGGTCGACACAGGCAGCTCGTGCGACATCCTGTTCTTGTCCATAATTCAGAAGATGGGGATGGACCAGGCGGAGCTGAAGCCTTGCTTGGGACTGATTGTCGACTTCACCGGACATTCAGTGTCCATTGTTGGAGTAATCACCCTGCCCGTCACCCTGGGGCAGAGGCCGAAGATCGTCATTCGGATGACACAATTCGTCGTTGTCGACGTCGCCTCAGCATATAACGGCATCATTGGGCGGCCTTACATGCCCGTCGTCGAAGCTCTCCCTTCGTTGCTGCATCAAAGGGTGAAGTTTCAGACTCCGCACGGAGTTGGGCAGGTGCGGGATCCCAGAAGCTCCCCCGAAGCTGCTATGTCGGCTCCACGAAGCATAAAAAGTCCGAGGAAGTCCTCTCGATCGACCACTTCGACGATCGGGGAGGAGTTCGCTCATCAACGACCAGCTCTGATGGAGGACGTATATGAGGTTCTAGTGGCGGCGGAAGCAGACATGACTGTGTCCATTGGCACAAAGCTTCCCGCAGAGTTGAAGGAGCGCTTGGTCGACCTCCTTAGGGTGAATGCGGATATCTTCGCGTGGTCGCCCTCGAACATGCCCGGAGTCGACCCAGTGGTGATCGCCCATGAACTTCATGTCGACCCGGAAACTCGCCTAGTTCGGCAGAAGAAGCGAGCTCTGGAGGGGAGAAAATGCGAGCTGAAGGCGAGGAGGTGGAGCGGCTCCTCGAGGCCAAGTTCATCAGGGAAGTGAGCTACCCTGATTGGCTTGCCAATGTGGTAATGATGAAGAAGCCCAGCGGTAAATGACGAATGTGAGTGGACTTCACTGACCTCAACAAAGCCTGCCCAAAAGATAACTTCTTGCTGCCGGGGATCGACCATTTGGTGGACGCCTCCGGGTATGAGCTGCCGACTTTCATGGACGTCTTCTCCGGCTATAATCAAATTCAAATGACGCCCCACGACGAGGAGAAGACGTCGTTCGTCACTGATCGATGGACGTTCTGCTACACCAAGATGCCTTTCGGGCTGAAGAACGCCGGGCGACCTACCAGTGGATGGTGAACAAGATTTTTCACCCCCAGGTCGGTAGGAAACTGGAGGTCTACATCGACGATATGCTGGTCAAATCGAAGAGGGCCGAAGACCACCTCACTGACCTTGAAAAGACTTTCCAAAAAGTGCGGCGCTACAATCTGCGGCTCAACTTGGCGAAGTGCATATTCGGCGTCCGGTCTGAAAAATTCCTCGGCTTCATGATCACGAAGCGAGGGATCGTGGCTAATCCTGACAAGATATCTGCCCTCATCAATATGAGCGAGCCAAAGACGATCAGAGACTTGTAGAAGCTGAACGATCAGATCGCCGCACTGGGGAGGTTTTTGTCGAAGTCCGCCGAAAGGTCCCTCCCGTTCTTCAAAATCCTGTGGAAGGCCTTGAGCGAGAGGAAGGGAATAAGAAAGGAGGTCGAGTGAGACGACTCCTGTGCACAAGCCTTTAGCGAACTGAAAGCCTATCTGCAAAGCCCACCGCTGCTCGCAAAGCCGGAGGAAGGAGAGCGGCTCGGTCTCTACCTCGCCACCACTGAAGAAACAGTCAGCTCGGTCATAGTCAAAGAGGCGGGGGCATCCAGAGCCGATCTATTATGCTTGTCGAGTGCTCCGGGAGGCGAAAACTCGCTACAGCCCCCTCGAGAAGTTTGCCTATTGACTGACCCTGACGGCAAGGAAGCTCCGTCCCTACTTCCAGGCGCACTCAATCGTTGCCTATACCAACTCACCACTCGAAAAGAACATGAGGAGGCTGGAGAGATCGGGCCGAATGCTGAATTGGAGTGTGGAGCTCAGCGAGTTCGATATCATTTACAAGCCCAGGGCGGCAATTACGGGTCAGGCGCTAGCAGACTTCGTGGTAGAGTGCATTGTCAAAGAAAGCGACTAAGCCACGACCGACGACCGACTGGACACACAACAGCAGCAGCTCGCCGACGAGAATCCTCCATCTACTTCCACACAGTCCGGAGGCGAGCTATGGATCGTCCACATCGATGGGTCGGCCACGGGGTTGGGAAGCGGAGCCGGCATTGTGATTGAGACCCCGGAGGGAAGCCTGCTGGAGTATGCACTCCGCTTCAACTTCTCGGCGACCAACAATGTGGCGGAGTACGAGGCTGCCATTAACGGGCTGAAGCTCTGCAGGGCGCTTGGGGCGACAAATGTGCTGCTGATCAGCGACTCAAGGCTCGTCGTCCAGCAAATTGAAGGCAACTTTGAAGCAAGGGAGGATCTGATGAGGCTGTATCTGAAGTGCGCCCGTGCCGAGCTACTCAAATTCAGGAAGGCCGCGGTCCAGCATCTCCCAAGGTCGAACAACCTCCGCGTCGACTCCCTCTCAAAGCTGGTGTTCTCTTCTCCGGCCGAGATTGGAAAAGCTATCTACATTGAGAACCTGCTGACACCAAGCCTGGGGAGGGCGAGCTACTATGCGTCGACCTGGAGCAGTCGTGGATGAGCCCGATCGTCGCCTACCTGGAGACCGGAGCCCTGCCAGAGGACAGACTGGAGGCGCGAAAGATCGAGAGGCGGGCATTGACATTCGTGATCTTCGGCAGCGTGCTCTACCGAAAGCGCCACGCGAGGTACAACGGCTTACTCTATTTAAAGTGCCTTGGGCCAAGGAGGGCGGAGGAGGTCGTTTGTGAGATCCATGAAGGACTCTGCGGGAATTACTATGGAGGCCGCACCCAAGCGCACAAGGCAATCCAGTAAGGCTGTTACTGGCCGACCATGGTGAATGACACAACCAACTACGTCAAGCGATGCAGAGTGTCAAAGATTCTTCAAACATACGATCGTCCCCCCGTCGATCTGATTCCAATCCTTAGCCTGGTCCCGTTCGCTAAGTGGGGCCTCGATATTCTCGGCCCATTTCCCATGGCAGCGGGAGGAAGAAAGTTCTTCCTCGTCGCCATCGACTATTTCACCAAATGGATCGAGGCGGAGCCACTGGCACACATAACCTGAGTGCACATGAAGAACTTCGTCTGGAAGTCAATTATATGCCGCTTCAGGATACCTCGCTCCATAGTAACGGACAACGGGAAGCAGTTCAACTCCGCAAACTTCAGAAGCTTCTGCTCGGACTGGGGCATCAATCTACACATCGCCTCTTTGGCGCACCCGCAGTGCAGTGGCCTGTCCGAAGCAGCGAACAAGTGCATCCTGGAGCCCTTAAAGAAGAAGGTCGGCAGCGCTCCTGGATCATGGCCCGCCGAGCTATCCGACATCCTTTGGTCCTACCGCACTACATACAAAGCTTCAACTGACGAGAGCCTCTTCATGCTAGCTTATGGAACGGAGGCCGTCGTCCTAGTGGAGGCCGTCGTCATTAAATACAATAACATACATATGCTAGCCAAGAGAATGTATTGGATACGAGGAAATCTAAATTCTTCCATTGAAATTGACGATGGTCTGCCTAATTTTTCCACTAATAATATTGGTGTACAACATATAAAATATATCAAAATCAAATAAATTGTTTTGATGTTTTTAATGCATTCAGTGTATGCAGCCTCACACCTTTATAAATCTAGGCAAAAGTGTGATAAAAGCATTGTAACCTGATCATTAAGTGGACTTACAACTTTCGTATCCTATTATAATTTTTTCTTATTTATTTTAGTTTTCAGGTGGCAACTCAACACTTTTTGAACCTGACACGAAGATAGTGGTTCCCTCAAATTGAAAGTGGGTGCAAATTTGGTGTCAATAGGCTTGATCAGAAATGGGTTGACATATCTAATATGTATAGTATACATGGGTGTCTAAATTTCTCCATTTACTGTGAATCCTTGATCAATTACTTTTAGAATAAGCGACATAGGTGCTCTTATTGTAGGATATTCTTGGTTCCTGAATTTAGGTGCAGCTGAGGCCATGTGCACAACATTGATATATGTGAGATGATTATATTCATTTTTGTTTTAAACCAATGAGACAATCGATCTGATTGTTAAGCCTGAGCCTAGTATTATGGTAGATCTCATAGTTTATTAGCTACTGGGTTAGATTCAGTTTGCTCTCTCACTCTCACGCCCCTTCTTTTCTCCCTGCATCCGCTTATATATATATATATATATATATATATATATATATATATATATATATATATCTCTCTCTCTCTCTCTCTCTCTCTCTCTCTCTCTCTCTCTCTCTCTATCTCTCTCTGAGAGAGAGAGAGAGAGAGAGAGAGAGAGAGAGAGAGAGAGAGAGAGAGAGAGAGATGTGCGCGCATGGCGTTTTGGATGGCTATATTGGACTTATCATTTATTATTAACTATTGAAGGTAAAATCAGCTATTGAGCGAATCTCCAGAGGTTTCTCTATCGATGGACTAGAAGCAATGGCTATTGTTAGCCTTATGCAATGTGCTCATACTTTGCAAGTCACTTTGGAAGCAGCAGTGAAGGAAAATGCAGATTATTATAACCGTTTCATGCCCCTTGCACAACCGGTAATCTTTTATCTTATATCACAACCTCGAAGTAATTTTCCCGTTCCCACCTTATTTGTGCTTTCTTTATTTGTTTTACCCTTCGGTATTATTGCAGATAATGGATGCTATTATTAATCGACCACTGGTCAAGTCAATACAGCAAGTGATTGATGATGATGGCTCTGTCAAAGACAGTGCAGTTTGTTTCTAAATACCTTATTGTTTGCCTGTTTTGTTGGTTAACCATAGATAATACTTTCTATTGATAAGCGAGACATCAATAATCCTATTCACCCCAGAAGTAATGTTAATCTTGAAGGAAAGTTGAATTTTTATAGTTTGTTTTTACACTATAGTAGTATTTCCTAGCCCGTAAGCTTATGTATCCTTGTTTATATAATTATATTCTATATCATAGCAATAGTTTCTTTGGTATTGTGGGGTATATGGATTTTTGTTTTTGTTTTTGTTTTAACCCTAACTTCCTCAGTCGTTTAAAAATTCAGTACAAGTCAACTTAAAGTGGAAATTTGTGTTCACAACTGTGCTGCATGGAAATGCTCATGAAACAGATAATTTCTCTTTTCGCTACTGATTGCTACTAACATGAAAATCAGAAACATCTTGGAGGTTCGGGTAACCATGTAAGCGGACGACCAATTGTAGAGAAACATATAGGTGACACAGGCTGTGTCATAAGAACCAAAAGCTTTGATAAGCCTTTCCATTATTTGGAGTGTTTTCTTTGAAGGGATGTAGTCTAGTCTCCATGTGTAACATGGTCAATGTCAACATGGCTAATTTGTAAAATCTCTTGGTGGGGGAAAAAGTGAACATGCATGAGATGAGATGCTTGTGCTAGAATGAAAAAAGAGATACTAAGTCTGGAATCGACATATGATAAGAGTTTCTGTACGTTTTGTTGGACTAGTAGTTTTTTGGGAAATGTGATTTTCTCGTTCATTGTATGGATTCTGGAATAGCTAGAGGTTACAACCCTAAAAGAACATAAGTAATGTGATCCGTTCACCCCCTTATTGGCATGGTTGTCTGAAAGAGATCGAATTTCAGAAGAAGTCTTTTATTTATTTGATAAAGTTTGAGCCCTTGGAGAATTCTGATTAGTTTATGTCTTTTTGTTATTTTGAGAATTTTAGTTATTTGACTCTTTTATTAAGCTAGTTTTTTGTTATTTAAGAGTTTTAGTTATTATAGAATCTCTAATCCTATTAGATGTTGAAAGGTAAGTTGTAAGCCTATTTAAAAGCCGCAAACTTCTTAGTTTTTTGATGAAGAATTACATGAAAATTAGTTTCTGATCTAAACTTCTTGTTTCTTCACATATTAAATCTTTTGTATTAGTGTGCGAGAGTGTGCTTGATTGGCTGGGCGAGAGGTCCAAACAATCTCTACATGCAGTCGGTGATCGAATGATTTCCGGGATGTGAGACCAGAAAATTTATCAAATCCCCAATTTACTTCTTTCTCAAATTCTCATCACATCCCTTTCTGCTTCCATCCTGTGTTAAATTGGTATCAGAGCAAAATCTGGTTAGTTTATTTCTTTTTCAGCCATAAACAGTTTATTTTAGGTAGATTAAAAAAAGAGAGTTCAAAAAAACAATAAAAAACAAACTTATAAGAAAAAGAGAGAATTTTTCAGCAAAAAAAGAAAAACAAAAAAAGGAGGGAAGAAAAAAGAGAGCAGCGAAAAAATTTGCAAACACCTAACTTGTGCCCCCACTGTCGCCTCTGCCTTTGCTGCTCCCGTTAGCACCTTCCATCACTTCTGCCACCACCCTAGACCCCTACATCCGCTTCCACTGCCAAAATCTGATCGCCGCAGTTCCCCTCCCTTATCAAAACACATGTATCTTACATCCGACGTTCATCGGAGAGATAGCCGGTGCCGATCAGGGGAGCCAACCCCACTGGAAGAGGCAGAAACTCTAGAAGAAGGTATAGCGCATAACCGAACATTGAGCCACCACTCCGATCGACAAAAATCGTGATCGGCACAGGCGAAGCTCTCAAGCGACTGTCCCGGCTCGATCAAGCTGATTCCCTGCTCGTGCCGAGCTGAATATTTGATGCGCCGACCACAGTTCCTTGACTTTGTTTGAGCCAACCCCAAGCCGTCGAGCCGATCACGAGCCGCCAAGCCATTGACCAAGCTGAGCCGTTGACTGAGCCAAGCCGACTGACTGAACCGGCTGCACAGTGCGGCTTGACATTTTCCTGTGATTCTCAAACATATTTTTAGCCGTATTTCAGCCATATTTTCAACATATTTTGGCGATTTCTTGAGCTTTATGCGCGAAATTTTTGGCCTTGATCATTTGGGTTTATGTATTTTCAAGTTCTAGAGGCCTTGTATGATACAACAAAGTTAGTTTGCACTTTAGGTAGCCTCTAAATTGATCAAATCCACGATGTTAAATTTCAAAAATTTTTTGTATATGATTTTGTTTAGATTAATTTATATCATTAATATTGTATATTGTCTAGTCTCGATCTGTGTGTCATATCAATATATTTAGGATTGTATTTTATCATATAGATTTTAACCATAGTATCAGACATGGATGATAATGCAATTAACAAGCTAGAAAATAAATTTTAAAAAATTGTACCTAAAACTAAATGACGAACATGATAGTGACTAGAAGCCCTAGAAATAAATCGACTAAAGAACAAAAAATTGACATGAAATTTAAAGAAAAATATTTACCACCTAATGATAGAAAATGTCTATTAGAAAAACTGAACCACCTATGTCAAGGAAGCATGACGGTTGAGGAGTACATGACTAAGTTCAACGACCTATTTATTAGGAGTGAGATATAAGAAGAACCCTTATATACCCTTGATATGTTTCATTCTGGATTTAAAACAAATATTATGCATGCGTGCTACCCTACACTACAGATGACGCGTAACAAGCATTTAACATAGCCTTAAATATGGAATCCATGAAAGCACCCATAGATAGGAAGTTAACTTTTAAAGCTGGTGAGCAATTTAAGTGGTTAAGTGATAATATGACCAAATCTAAAATTAATACCATTAAAGAGATAGAAGAAAAGGCTAAGGGTGAAGAACTCCACAACAATACCTCATCATAAGAATCCTAGTTTTATAGGATTAGATTTTGACCTTATACCTGGTGCACATCTTATGAGCATTTTGCATCTGATTTGAGCGCTTCGTATCTCGAGAGCGATGAAATTTTTGCAATTAATGATGATACTCACAAGTATGCTGCAGAATCAAAAAGAATTTTTCAGGAATTTGTAATTAGGGATGACGAGATGATTCGAGTTTGCTTAGATAGGTTTATACTAGAATTAGCAAAGAGGCTTTGCATGCATCATATAGGTTCTCGACGAGCTTTATTGAGTGACAATCCTGATGAGACTGAGTCGAGTCTTTCACAGAAGTTTGAGAAGATTGAGCACATCGAGTTTGTCATACCGGATTCTCCACATCATCTTAATAAAAAGATTCTATATGCGTTTATATCTTTTGCTATTTGGGAGAGTTTTACAGAAGATATTCGTTTGCAGATTCACATCCTATTGTACTTTAAAATTCATGGTCACATCTTCTCCAGCTATAAGGGATGGACTACTGATTTTTACCTGGTTATGTTATTTCCATCTCCGTTCATCATGTGGTGAAGTTCTTAAGCCGAGAAGAATGATAGAAATTGAATGCAAGAATGAGGTAAATTTGAGAAGAAGTGTTTTATTTATTTGATTGAGTTTGAGTCCTTAGAGAATTCTAATTAGTTTAAGTCTTTTTTGTTATTTTGAGAATTTCAGTATTTGAGTCTTTTTATTATTTGAGAATTTTAGTTCTTCTAGAATTTCTAATCCTATTGGATGTTGAGAGTCAAGTTGTAAGCCTATTTAAAGGCCACAAACTTCTTAGATTTTTGATGAAGAATTCAATAAAAATTAGTTTCTGGTGGAAACTTCTTGTTTCTCCACAAATTTAATCTTTTACATTGGTGTGCGAGAGTGTGCTTGATTGCCTGGACGAGAGGTCCGAAGAATCTCCACGTGCAAGCCGTTGATGGAAAGATTTCCGGGGTGTGAGATCCAAAAATTTATCAAATCCCTAATTTACTTCTTCCCCAAATTCCCATCACTTCCATTTCCGCTTCCGTCCGACGTCATTGTCGTTATGGGGCAACACATCAGTTATTAATTACCGATGACGAATTTAGAATGAAGGTTCTCCTAATAGATTACCTCTTGTAGGGGAGTGTTAAAACTCATCTTCTTCTTTTATAGCACCATCGCCTGTTGTAAATCCGAAATTGAATTTTTTATGCACAGAACAGAACTATGAGTGCCTATAATTGTGGTGTTGTCAATACTGAAGATTGAAGATTCTTAGGAAAATATTCATCATGTTTGTTGTGGTTTGACTGGCTGAAGGAGTTGATGATATTTTTGGAAAGACTGCTTTAAAGAGAAGAATGTTTCCTAATATGTTTGTAGCAAATGAACTTTATCATGTAAATAATGATTGCTTTCCTGAGAGGGTTAATTAGGTTATCTATGCTGTGTCTGATAGAGTCACACACAAGTAATAATGTTACTTTCAATTACCCAAAAAAACAAAGGAAAGAAAGAAAAGAACTGAAAAAAGTACCATGAAAAAGAAGGAACTGTTGCTTGGAGACAGCATACATGAGTCAAATCCAATTGTCCAAACTGTCCATCATGGGAAGATTCCATCGACATGATGGGAACAAATTTATCTTATAAAAATGTTGGCAAATATGTCAAAAATGTTTTTACTGTATCAATAGTTAGATTTATTAGTTGGTAACATAAGATCTCTTTAGGGATATCTTACTGGAAAACTAAACAATTTGGACAGTTACCTGGCATAACAGGTTTATTTATCTTTGAGCAAAACGTGTGCATGATTTATTGAACCAGGTTTATAAGTGATCTAGGTGAATCACATGACACACATGTTTTTATTATGTACTAACCAATAGCTGGCAAGATCTTCATTATATTACTTGAATGCTGAGTCCCCAACTTAACTGTAAATGGAATCACTTGCAAAAGAAAACTTTCATGTCTACTCTTTTCAAACATGAAGCCATCAATTATTCGAATCTCTTCTATGCTCCAGTTCATATATGATATGCATTACCACTGTAGTCTGAGTCTTCTCAGAGGGCATGATGTTAACCTAATACTTTTCAGTATGATTCTTTAGTGTATTAAACATAGTCCATCTTTCTTATTATTCTCATGGGGAATTGAATTATTTTCCAGGTCTTATTCTCTACTTTATTGGTTTTCAGAGTTCTGAATTGAAACGCAACCGAGATCAAGTTCGGGCTCTTGAAAGGAAGGTACACAATGCATACTGATCTAATGCAGGCAGTTTAATATTTTGTAAGTAACTATTCATGGTTCTGGGGCTTAATAGCACGGAATATGGAAGCTTTCAAATAAAAACTGACAAATTCTTCCCAGTAGCAGCATGATGACCAAGGTTTTGCATTTGCTTGAAGGTTACACACTTTTTACATGATGCACTCACCCCTACCCAAAATTCTGAAGGGAGTTGCCCGTGGTTTTTTGTTCCACTGTCCACTTTCTAGTAATTGTTAGGGCCCATTCAGTTTGTTCTCTCTGACCACTTGTTCTTTGGATTTTATGCCTATTCTCTTTCTTTAACCATGTAAATACTTTTGCCTCTGCCTTGGCTTCTCGGTATTTCCTTCTTCAGAGAAACTCTGCCTTGTCAGCGGAGCATGTGAAAAGTTCGAATACCTTCCATTCACATCACTCAACGTGGAAAATACATGATGTCCTTAATAAAGTGCTAGTAAAGGTGTCACTTCTTTGCTTTTCATCATAAAAATATTTCAGTATTATGGGGATAGAACGAATCCGAAAAGTAACAATATCTAATTGATGCCACCGTCTTCTTCTTTCCACAGTCTCGGACAAAGTGAAATCTCACATCGATATGCTTGTTGTGAGCATGGAAGACCTGATTCTTGGCCAAGTGCATTGCACTTTGGCTGTCATAATGGAGGTCACATTTCTTCTGGTAGACTCCCAGATCATCCATCAAGACCATCAGTCTTATCGTCTCCTTCACCACTTCAGTCAATGCATGTTTCTGTCTCCGTAGTAGACATGACTACCGTAGACTGAAGTATTCTCCGCCAACAGATCGGAGCTCTTGACAGGGTGAAGACGTAGCCTGTCATGTATCTCCTCACATCCAAGTCGTCTGCAAAGTCAGAATCAACATAGCCAACAGCTTGCAGACCATCATCGCCTCGACTATATGTCAATCCGATGTTAACATTGCTATTGATGTATCTATGTATCCATTGTACAACTCGTCAGTGTATTCTCCCCTTATTATGCATGTATCTGCTCACCATGTTGACTGTATGTGACAGGTCAGGTCGGAAACATACCATAGCATACATCAAGGATTTTACCGTATTGGCATACCGTACGCTCCATGAGCTTCTTCTCTTCTTTGTTCTTCGGGCAATGCTCGACACAGAGCTTGAAGTGAGGTGCGAGTGCAGTAGCTAAGGGCTTCATATTTTCACAGTCAAATCTCTGTATCACAGACTTCAAATAACGACATTGTGGAAGATGAACTTTACCTTCATTTCGATCTCTTGTGATATCCATCCTAAGAATCCTTCGTGCTTGGTCTAGATCCTTCATCTCGAACGCACAACTGAGCTCAGACTTCAATTTCCCCATCTCCTCTTTATTTGATAAAGAAGCATATCAATATAAAGCAAGAGATAGATGAAGGACACATCATTCAGCTCTCGAAAGAACACGCAATGATTATAGTTGCTTCGAATATACCCTTGATCATTCGTCATGAAGCGTTTGAAACGCTTGTACTATTGTCTAGGCGACTGCTTCAGCCCATAGAGCGACTGCTTTAGCCTACATGCTAGCCCACCGTCGCTCTCATAGCTATCAGAATAGATCTCATCCTTGAGCTCTTCATGCAAGAACACTATCTTGATATTTAGTTGCACCAACCCAAGGTCAAGCTGTGCCACTAATGCCAACATGATCCGAATTGAGCAATGCTTCACCATCGAACATAAGACCTCATTGTAGTCGATGCCTTCCCTCTGTGCATGGTCCTTTGTTACAAGGCGAGTTTTGTAGCGAACTTCTCCAGCGTCGGCTCCGTCTTTCTTGGTGTAGACCCACCTACATCTGATTGCCTTCTTGACCTCTGTAGGACCCATCAGATCTCATGTCTTATTCTTCCTCGGTGATTCCATTTCCTCGTCCATCGCTTTCCTCCACTTCTCTGGGTCTTCAGAATGCTCCACCTCCTTGAAAGAAGTGGGTATGTCTATACTTACAGCGGGAAAAGCGAATGAGACCATCTCGGTATATCGTGCAGGTCTCACGACTCGGTCTCGACATTGTAATGGAATCCTTCGACTGTACAGTCTGTGGAGCCAAGCTATCTCCATCATCTGAGTTTGACCACTAACATCACCAGTATCCGTCTGGAGTACGTCATCTGCAGTCTCTGGTGTATTCGGCCTGAGTTAGTAGCCGGTCTATCTGTAACATTAGACACATCCAAGTGGACATGCTTCATTTATGTTGTTCGGTTTCCACCATCGGTTCATGCTCCTTCAGTAACACTAACTCATCGAATGTTACGTCTCTGCTCAAGATCACATTCCTCTGTATCGGACACCACTGTCTGTATCCCTTGACATCGTTGCTAAAGCTTAAGAAAATGGCTTTCATGGCTCTAGCGTCGAGCTTGTCCTCCTTCATAGCATAGTAGCTCAGACAGCTCCATATTTGTAAAGACTTCTAGTCGGGAACTGGCTTTTCCGACCAGACCTCCAATGGAGGTCTTCCTTCCAATGTAGCAGATGACAGCCGATTGACCAAGTTGGCCGCATACGCCAGAGCTTCCATCCAGAACTCCTTTGGTAGGTCGGCAATAGACAACATGCATCAGACTTTCTCAAGCAAAGTCTGATTTATCCTTTTTGCTACTCCGTTCTGCTGCGGCGTATTACTCACTGTGAAGTGCATCTGAATCCCTTCCGATTTGCAGAACATCTGGAAGAGGTCCGACCTATATTCTCCACCGTTGTCGCTTCGGAGCCGCCTGATCTTCTGACCTGTTTAAGTCTCGACTAGTTTCTTCCACTCTATAAAAGTGTTCAGAACTTGGTCTTTTGACTTCAGAGGAAACACCCACACCATACGTGAGAAATCATCAATAAATGATACAAAATAGTGTTTACCTCCCAATGAGGCCGATCTGCTCGGCCTACATACGTCGCTATGTACATAGTCAAGCTCTCCCTTCGTGCTATGGATGGCCGTTCCAAACGAAGCACGTGTCTATTTACCGAAGACACAATGCTTGCAGGCCTCGATCTTCCATGTCTTGGCATCCTTCAGATGATCTCCTTCGATAGGCTTCTGCAAAATTTTCTGACCAATATTACCTATACGCATGTCACAGAAGCGAGTCGTCTCGGTCGGCCTCACGGGTTAGAGCTGCTGTGCCAGTCACGACCGAATCATCCAAGTAGTAGAGTTCGTCTTTCCGCTTCCCCTTCATCACCATCATAGCTCCTCGGGTCACCCTCAAAGCACCATTCTACATCGTCACTCTGTAGCCCTTGGCTTCTAGTGAGCCGAGCGATATGAGGTTACGCTGTAGGTCGGAAACATATCATACCTCATCGATGTCTTGTGTAATACCCTCGTCTATCTTCATTCGAACTGCCCCGATGTCTGTAGTGCTGCAAGCTCGGTCATCGCCTAATAAGACTGTACTCTTACCCCTTCACGGAACATGGTAAAGTACTCTCTGTGTGGCGGCATATGGAATGACCACCCAGAGTCGAGCACCCATCCATCTGACATCACACCCTTCGAAGCACCGACCAGAACCTATTCCTCAACCTCAATGCCCTTAGCGACGTTGGCTGTTGTGCTGTGCTTCTTCTTCCTCCTCTTACAATTTCTGACCCAATGTCCTCTTTCTCTACAGAAAGCACAATGGTCCTTCGCCAAGTCCTTGCGAGGAGGGCCTCTACTCTTGTCCCTGGACTTGGATCGAAAATACCCCTTCCGAGCTCCACCCTTCTCGCTACTCCGACCTCTCACCACCGTAAGAGCATCGTTAGCTCGGCCTCTCGTGTCTTCATCGTTCTTCCTGAACTCGTTGCTCGTCAGAGCATTAGACACTTCTTCAAATGTGATTGATTTCTTATCATAAGTAAGAACCGACACCAAGTACTCATACTTGATGGGTAGAGAGTTGAGGAGAATCATAGCTTTATCTTCATCGTCGACCTTAACGTCAACGTTCTTCAGATCGTCAGAAGCTTGTTGTAGTAGTCGAGATGTTTCTCAATAGAAACACTCTCCTTAAGCTTCAGACCGAAAAGCTTCTTCTTCAAATGCAGTCGGGTCTCGATGTTTTTCTTCATGTACTTGTCGCCGAATTCCTTCCAGAACTTCTTCGCATTTGTCTCCATGAATGTGTATTTCTTCTCCTTTGTCAGATACAATCGGATCGTTCTACATGCATTCTGATTTAGAGTTTTCCACTCCAAATCAGACATGCTCATCGGCTTCTCGTTCAATGTGATATCTTGACCAAGTTGGTTCAAGACATCCAATACTTCGGATCTCAACATACCGAAGTTAATTTTTTCCATCAAACTTCTCAATTTCTAACTTCGTGTTGGACAGATAGTCGAAGCTGCTGGAGCATGCTCTCTGGAAGTCGATGCTTTTGAGGAACTGTCATCGCCATCGTTACTCATATTCACCTCCTATGTTCATCTCCGAAACTACTGAGCTCACCAGTTTATTGTGCGCGATCGCAAAGACTAGGTCCGTCGGACGATCGAGACGAGGATGAGCAACAAAACAATCAAATAGAGCACTATGAGAGATATCAACTTAAGGCCGTTGACTGGCCAAGGAAACACCAATAAGATTTATTACGAAAGGAAAGAGTGAATACAAATCTTCTCTTCTTAACGAACAAGAAACACACAAATTCTCTCCAAAAGCTCTCACCAATATCTCTCAAAAGGCGGCTCTCTTAAAAGGTGGCTCAAAGTTCTCTCTGTGTTCTATACTTAGAAACCCTCGTCTAAAATATCACATATATAGCACTATATTACAATACGTGTCATCATTGAGAATGGATTTCCAAAAGATACGAATTCCGACTTTAACGGAATACCTATCCAATAGCAACTCTACTACGAATAGAACGGTGTGTCCTAGGGTGGGCCCCTTCTATGCTATCGAGCTTCCTTTCGAAGACCGTACAACCGAAGTGTCGATTCAAGCTATCCGAAGCTCGGACTGTAGAGCTGTCGATCCATGAGCCGTCGATGCTTCGATCCGGTAATCCAATGCACCGTCGAAGTCCAACTGCTTGGACTCTTTGTATCTAACTTGTGCAGAGTCATATAGGTCAGATCTGAGCGCAGTCAAGCTAGCTCTGCACAAGATAGCTCGGCTTCCAAACCAATATTTTTTCAGCGCATCAATCGAGCCAACTTTCATACTTTATGCCTCAACACCGTCAACAAGACATATTAGAACATTGCAAATTTATTTAAATTTGAAACTTCCGTCCCTAAATTTATGCCTCAATTTGCATTGCTATCCTTTTCTCTAGCTTCATCTCACTATTCATAGTCAGCCAAGAATTTCTTGGAGGTCGTTGATAATGAGTAAGAGATGGTTAAAGTTTTTGGTTTGCTTGAGATACATTGTTGTCCCATAAATCATAAGACTTTCGGAAGAATGGTTATTTGACGTGGTATCATAGCAAATCAGGTTCGAAGCAATCATGGTTTCAAACCTCATCTTTGGCAATATAAGTATGTTATTGTGCCTTCCAAAGCGAGCTTGGTTTATGCTGGATGCTTTTCCACTTGGACCAAAGGGCCCACGTAAGGGGGAGAGTTTACCATTAAGTCTTCTTGACATATACATTCTTAGTCCACTTCACCCGTCAGCTTAATCTTTCTATAATGTGGATAGCAATCAAGTCATTGATCTCCTCTGATAGAACTTAGAAGAGTATCTAGTAGGATAAGATCAATCCCCAAATTGTTTCTAAAGCTTGACTGGTTCGGCAATGTCTTGGTTTTGTAAATAGGAAACTCAAAAAGGTCTCAGGGATATACATCATAATCACAGATAATATATTAGAAGTGAACTTTCACATGGCTCAACTTTTTGTTCGTGGCAGCGAATACAAAATTCCACTACATGCATACTTATTTATTGACATACTGTTGTAAAATGACATACTAGTCGTAAAACGTGACCATATAGGTCACGTGGTATTTAAAATATTGCTCCGAAAATTTTCAACCCATTCCAAACCTCCCCCCAAAAGGTTGCAACCTCTTCAAAACACCTCCAAAAAAATTTGCAGCCATCTTCAAAGTATTACACCCCAACTTAAGTTTTTAACCACATTCAAACTTAAATTTAGTTCCTATTTTTAGTTTCTTTCTAAAATTTAGTTCCATCCAGATTTAGTTTCCCTTAAAATTTTAAATTAAAATTTATTTCTACCAGAGAATTAATTCCCCTAAAAATTTTAGTTCTTCTTAAAATTAAGTTCATTCAAGATTTAGTTTCTCTCAAAATTTAAAATTTTAGGTCTCCAAAATTTAGTTCCCTTCAGATTTTTGGGGGGTTTCCCAATTTTTTTTCACAAAATCTTGTCCTAACAGTTGATTCCTTTAAATTAAATCTTAACCGTCTTTCCACCCACTGCTTTGTCCTAGTCAGCAAACTCATCCAAAAACATCCCTCCTTTGTATAATAGATAGCTTAGTCTGTGTTAATCAGTTATACTAACAGTTTATAGAAGTTGCATTGCTTGACCTTATCTTTGGGATTCTCATATTTATAGACACATATTGTTTGTTATCCAGTTATTACAACTGATGGACAAATTAACTAGAGAAGATAAGATTCAAGGTTCCTCCATGGTATGTATTCATGCTTACAATGTACATGTCCATACGTCAGACACATGGATGTAGTAATATTGAACTTTAACTGCTTCTGTTCTAGGAAGTTTGCAGTGTTAATGGAAGATGGTGCATGAAAACAGCTGTTGATGAGGTTTCATCATTTGCAGGATTACTATTGTCCAGGTGTGTTGAGATTCTGCATCTATTTCCTCTTTATGTGGTGCTTACAGCTAACTGTTTGATCGGAATACTTTCTATGGTTAAAACTTCTGGTGGAAGCTCAATCTATAATGTATGTGTGATGTAGAAATAAAAAGATTTGTGGAAGCTAGAAAAAACAAGAAAAAATTAATATCATTAACCATAGATGCACATGCCAGGGAGTCACTATACCCTTACAGGGGAAGGGCAAGATCACAAGTCTTAAAATCCAATATTTCTATTGATATTTTCTGCAAGTTTTTATCAAATAAGACCATGTATATAGAAAAAGAAAGAGTCCAAATTCAACATGAATTCCAGTAAAAAAAAGAGCCCTGCTGTAACTTGAATTCTATCAAAAGATGGAACTTAAAACAAAATCTTAACTAAACTATATTCCATAGGAAACATACTTTAAACTCTACCATGACTTCCTAAAAGAAACAATTTTTAAAATGTAATAAGTGCTTCAAAATTTCACCTTCGACACCTATAATTAAATCGAAAATCTTTAAGCACATATTATCCATCAATATGTTATAAAAGGAATCCGTGAATAAAAGATTTCATTTCATAAATGGCCTGTTTTCCCTGCGTTGATCTTTAGCATGCCATGCATGCTTATAAGAACGTAGAAACAATCATATTACTAAGAAGTAAGAACATACCATGATCACTGTAATTCCTATGCAATCATTAGTTATGGTTTCAGTATATCATATTAGACATGATATTTCAGTCCTTTGGAACATTGGATTGTTTTTGATTTTATAGGTTAGACGACCCTATCCTTTAAAACATATAATACTTGGTTCAATCCAGTAAAGTTTATTCTCTGCTTAGCTCTAGATTTGTGGGATGCATGGTGTTAGAATATGGTAATTATAATTTAAAAGGGGGTTTGTGTGAAACTTATATATATAATAAAGCTTCTGGTTGAGAGAGGTTAACTAACTTTTTCTACCCATTTCTCCAAAATACATAATTTTTGATTTTTTTTCTTGGTATCAAAGCCTAAATCTAACACTAATTCTAATTAACCTTACCCCAGTTCTAAATTAGATTAGCCTAATAGCTCTTCTCGTCCTCCTTACGATCTCGAGTCTTGACACAACACCACCGCCTCATCCCCAAAATTGCTATGAGACTACCTTAACTTCATCACCACAATTGCATAAATACCTCTTCGACCACACCGGCTACATCCGTTGCCACTGTCATCACTTATCCTCTCAGATCCAACAATGATGAGATCCATTCAGCCCAGATCCGATGGCAAACGACGACAATATCATCTTGGTATCCTAGATTCGACGATGATGAGACTACATTAGCCATGATTTGATGACAATGATACCGTCCAATGATGATGAGGCCACTTTAGTCTTGGTTCAACGACAACGACGCCGACGAAGTCTTGATCTGATGATGTTAACAAAAATCTAATATGCCAACTTCGACGCTGGTGAACCCTTATTTGCTCATCTCTGACGAGATCACCTCTTCTTCCTCTTTGTTCCCCGGCTTCTACCATGTCTTATTGAAACAGTAAACCAATTTTGTAAAAAAGGTGCAGTATAATTTAAACATACATCATAATATATTTTAGCAAAAAATAGTTTTTCGAGTTATCTTTTATCATATTTTGATAAGTATTCTTGTATCCTAAAGGAGGATAATGTATTTTGGATGGGTTACTTAGATCTTATGGGAAGATTAGTGTGTGTGTATGTATTTGTTGGGTCTTAAGAAAGATTCTTGATTATGATGGTGCGATTCTAAGGAAGGGTCATTGGTTAGAAATTGTAATTTAGTAACCGAGTAGTTTAGGAGGATCTGATCAAGTATGTCTTAAGAGTTGAAGTTTGATGTTAGACCCTCTTGTTTAGGAGTTCGTATCTGAAAAGATCATATATCGAAAATTAATAGCAGGTGGCATTAATTTCTTATAATAACAAAGACTTGTTAAGAATCATATTATTGGTCGAGGGAAACCGACGCACCTTACCGCTAACCATTTAGATATAAAGACTATCAATATAGAGGAAGGATGCGGCTAGACTCTATAATTAAATGGTGAACATCATGGAGTTACATGTGCATGAATGATGCTACACACAGTGACTGTCAAACAGTCGTGGGAGTACATGACAAAGCTCAATTTGTGATTCAATAATCTTAATAGAGTTTATGATATATTACATGAGTTGTTCAGGAACAATAAAGATAACTAACCTCTTTTATAGTTATATGGGGACTATAACAGGTTGTGTGAAAAGTTGAGGATAATGTTTTCTTATCAGTGTTGGTGCACAGAAGATAAACAAGCAGTGAGAATGTATCTGTCTGTTAGGCTTTACCAATAAAAACAATATAGGCGAAATAGAATTATATCGAAAATCATACCTGAACGAGTAGACTCAGAAACTCTGTGCATGTCTCAAAGGAAATGAAACTAATCCTAGAACCCTGAAACTTTCTAGAAGACATGTTCAACACCTAAGAGATGTACAATTGGATTAAAGTAGATTTTATCTAATCCAAGCGAACGGTTTTTGTACAAAGCAAGGTAATAGTGCATACATGTAAAAGTGAACTACGGAACTAAGTGTAACATATTATGAGTGTTAGATTATGAACAATTAACGCCTTTAATAGAAAACAAGCAGTTGACTTTGAACAAAAGGCATCAGTGGCATATTGGCAAACAATACATAACCAATGTAAGGAAGCATCTCACTAGCAAGCATCCAAAATATTAAACTTTAATATGATTAACTAAGCAAGACAATAAGAAATTGTAGCAATAAACTAAGCATGTGATATCATATCATACAAGTACTATCTTATACACTAAACTATGATGTAATGTGCTTGTGATGTGACTCATATTGGAGAGCACAATATACAACCCGAATACCACCTTGGACCACGAGAAGCTATCTCGGGTCGAGTTTAAAAATAGGAAATAGGAAGGGACTCACGATCCTTGAAACAAGAAACATGAAAGAAATTCTCTTAGATACGGGCCGAAAACATGGCTCCAATCGCTTATGCACACTCTCTAATATGAGTTACCCCAATTCTAGTGCAATCTATATACTACGTGTGTCAAGTTTAGTGTCATATCTAGCAATATTTTATCTGACACTATGATGGTTTTTAATGTAAAACATGGAAGAAATTTTAGAGGTGGCTTTCATGGGTTCAAGAGGTGTCACTGGTATACGTGATACTTTGTTCAATGTAGCACTTAGTTCCCAGTATTGAATATGTACAATATATGTAATCTATGTATAATAACCAATGAACAGTTACAATATCGAAACATGCGTCAGTATGCGATATTCAAGCAAGGAAGTGATTCATGTTATACTATTCATTGCAATCATGTCAGGTATTTAGATCATGTCAACTATTATCGATAATGAACATGTTATACGTGAGTGCTGTAACAAGAGCTTTTCAAGATAACGTCACTTTGTAACAAGAGCTATGCAATGAAATATTAAAGTACTAACATGCAGCTATATTGTTGCAGTGTCAGTTGTGTCAAGTGTAATGTCAAGATACGATGACTGTTTTCTAGTTGTCTAGTTCTCAAGTTGTCTACATGTCACATTGTCTTAAATTATATAATTAGTGCTCTATGCATCAAGTCTATGTTTCAGTTCACATTCTCAAGATTTACATATGATCTGAATTTCAAGTATTGTTATCAAGTCACACGTCAATCTATTTTATGTGCACATCCCTTACGTACATAATTTAATAACATAATCCATCGGTTACAAGTGTTTACATGGAGGTTAGACAATCAAGTTTGTGACCAAAGATAAATTCTTAACAAAATAATTTTTAGCTAAGAATTAAACTACGCAATTGAAACAAATTTTGAATTTAGTTTAAAACTAAAATTTAGATAATTTCAAGGGAAGAGCATGAGATTAGATTCACTCTTCGGCACCCAAAGCTATCTATGTCTACCCGCACGGAGTGGATTTTGCCACAACTTTAATACAAGAACTGAAAGCAAGCCCGCAGGCCCAATCATCACAACACCAAGTCCAAGTAACACCAAGTCCAAGTATGTGGAAATATTTACCAAAACAGTAACTCACAAACCCATAACAGGCCCAAAGAGTCCAAAAAGTCAGTATGGGCAAACTGTCCATGGAAAAACCAATCCACATGGCAAAAGGGCCCGAACAAATTGTAAGGCAACCCAAGAGACAATGTTAGGGCTTAAGCTTAGGAACTAACACACATGGGGCAAGCCCAAGGAAAAGTCGACTGTAAACCAAGAGCCCAAGACAACCCAACGCAAGGTAGAGAGAACCTAAAAGAGGCAGCCACAGACAAAAGCTTAGTCAAATAGCCAACAAAACACTTGCGGTTTAACGGCGACAAAGACATACTCTGACGGACAACCTCATCAACCAACAATCCAACCGAGAAATAAGAAGACGATGGTAATGGCGAGGGTCGCCACCGCGTCGGCAGGTGCCGAATAAATTCTCAAAAGGAGGAACTCCCTCGAGTAACGGTGAATCATCACCTCCCATCAACCCGGGAACCCCCCAACAAATATGCATGTCAATTCTATCAATCAAGTTATGAATTCCAGAAAGTAAAATAAATAAATAAATAAATAAACCAAAAACTTGGAAAAGAATATAATCTACCGTAGATGAGCCAACCTTAAAATCGAAGCTTGAATCGAAGGAAACAGAGGCAGAAATTTTGAGGAAGAAAAGAGAAGATTTTTGCATGAATAAAACCCTAGAAATTTTAGCATATAAATAGGAGAGAGAGAGAGGAGATGAGAAGTCGTGTGTGGAGAGAGTTCAATTCGTAACGAAATCTCGTAACAGAAGAGGAGACGTCACGAGAGGGTGAATCAGGTAGGGGGTTTCAAACGGAGAAAGGGAGGCGGCCTCCCGTGTGCATGTGTTACGGTCTCGAATAGAGGGGCGATTGAGAGTTTGCGGGTAATTAGATTTTAGTTAGGGTTTTTGATGTTTGTAGTAGAGTGGGCTGTGTGGAAAGGGAGAGGGGATATGGCCTTTGGGCTTGTTTAAATTGAATGAAGGGAAAGAAAATAATGGGCCGATGGAGTTGCGCCTTGGGCTTTTGGGAGAAATAGATTGGGGTTGGGCTTGCAGGCTCTTGTTTTAAGTGGGATAAAAATGAAAGTGACGTGCCCCCGGTTTGCTAGCCGCAAATGGCCGGGGGACCCACGTGAGGGTTTAGATATTTGTAACCGCAAGCGCACGGTGTTGTAGTGTGGCTTGGAGGTCGAACACAGGGAGGCTAGGATGTGCTTGTGTCAAGGAGGACCGAAATCACCCCGTGGGCGAGCTAGCCCGGATCGGTTGATGGGTTGTCACGGGAAAGGAATGCAAGGTATGAACAATAAGAAAATAAACCCGGGACTTTGGTTTCCACTCCAACGAGTGACTCTCGCCGATACGGCCTACGGGTAGGATGGCGATCGGAATTAGGGTCTAATGGTGAGACGTTGCCTCTGAAAGTGGTACCGGCATCCCATGGGCCCGATATTCCGGTCGGTGCCCAGGATGATACACCGGACTTCCCGGGTTCGATCAGTGGGCACTCCAGTATCCATTAACACTGATCGATTCCGGGAGCACTAAGCTCGCAACGATAACTCCCAACGTCTCATCCTGCCGCTCCCGCACGCTAGGATTCGGCGTCTACGCTAAGGGCGTGAGCTATGGCTAGGGAGTCAACCGCCAAGTTTATTCCCCCTTGGCCCAACGGTCAAAGGCGGTCTTTTTCCCGTCGATGACAATAAAACACCCCGCGTAACCGTTAGATTCCTAATCCCTATCGATTTCCTAACCCTATGGATGCATCGGGAAGAGCCCCCGAAGGTGTTTCCGCCAAAATCCCAGATTTGGGAACTACTCACAAATATTCATTAAAAAGCGATCTAAACGAAAATGAACCGTTAAAATCATAATCAGACGATAGGAATGCGAAGGTAGTAGAGCAATTAAGATAATACTAAAGTTTAAGAAAGATCCGAAAACTTACAATAGAAAAGTAATTACAGCCGTCACAAATAGGAGAAAACAGTAAAAACTAACAGCTCGCCGTTTCTGGAACCCTAGGGGTCCTATTTATAGGATCTCGTATCACCCGATCGGTTGACAAGTCAACCGATCGGGTGATCCGTTACAAATAATAAACAGAAAACGACGGAGTTTCACCCGGTCATATGAACCGGTCAGTTGAGTTCTTGGGGTGACCGGTTGGATCTTGGCGCCATCGGGTGAAGGGGTCGGTTGGGTGCCCGTGTCTCGGCTCCTCAGCACCAGCTACAGATGAACCGATCGGGTGAGAGTCACCCGATCGGTTGGAATTTGGCTTGAAAAGACAGAGAATCGGCCCCGTTGAATCGGCCTGTGAACCGGTCGGGTGACATCCACTTGAGCTCCAGCTGAGACCGGGTGGTGCACGCGTGCATCACCCGATCGGTTGGAGATGACCAACCGACCGGGTGAGGGGCTGAAAGATGTAATCTTCGTCGTTTGACCCCCTGGATCACGCGTGACTCCTCCCGTTGCTCCGGGGACACATGATATCATCGTTTTGCGTCCCAAATGCCAACAAACTCCTGCAAAACACGGAAAATACGGAAAAGTGAAAGAAAACAAGAAAACACAAGAAAACACGAGAAAACGAATAAAAGACGGCGGTAAATACGGAAAAACATGGAAAAAAATGCGCGTAAATATATGAAATATAAACGCACGTCAAAATCCCCCAAGCTGAACTCTTCCTCGTCCTCGAGGAAGACGAGTGAGAGTAGGAGCTCGGAGGGGAAAAAATAGAGAGGAAGAGAGAAAAAGAAAACTCTATATCCTAGATCATCCGTCAGCGCCAACAAAATCAAAAACGACACACCAAGCAAGCAAACGCCAAATCACATCACTAAACCTAGGAATACGAGTCCAAATAAGTGTCGTGGGCCCACGCGGTGAAGCGCGAGTGAGTGTGGTCGTGTGCTAGCAGACGGTGTCACTATCTACATTGTGTAATAAAGCTCGATATACACAAATCCAAGAAATGACCCAAATATCGATTCGATTCGAATTAAGCGGTGAATATATAGCTCAAGCATGCATGAGAATAGAGCGAGAATCGAAGCGTATCATGCATCGGGGACTCCACAGCTAGGGACAAGGAAATCACCACACTATAACCTAGATAATCGCTAGAAGGTCCCTATGCCAAGTGTTTTCGAAAACGATGGGGGTTGAGATGATGTGGAGTAGAACACTTAGTGCAAATTCTCGCCTTTCCTTTATTCTCGGTAGATAGGAAAAATATTCACACTTGAAATTTTTGGGTTTTGGGTATTTGTATTTTTTTTGGATTTTGGGCTATACAAAATTTTTCTTTTCTTTTCTTTTTGGGTTTTTCTTTTCTTTTCTCTTTTTTGGATTTTTGGGTTTTTGGCTATATACATGTGTACTCTCCCAAGTGGGAGAACGATACACGACGAGGGGATTTGCACCAAGTAAAATAAAAATGAAATCGGATTCTAAACACTTGGGCAAAGGAGATATTTTTCGCTAATCAGAGCATAGGCTAAATGAGTTATCCTAGTCCTTGTTTGTGGAATCCCGACACATGCGAATTGAAGTACACGATATATATATATATATATATATATATATATATATATATATATATATAGCATGCAGAAGCAGACAGGGGAAATAAATACCGCATATTCAAATCGAAGCATGATAATCTAGGGGTCATTCTTGGACAGGTATATAAAGTAAAATCACAAAGTAGAAGCACGCCAAACAGCTAGGCACGACACACGACTCACAAAAAACTAAGTGGACCCGCGCTGCATGAAATGCAAGAGAACTCGATATCCTAGGGTTAGTGAATGTGATTATCGATGCCATGCTAGGTGTGCGTGTGATTTTGTGGCGATTCATCATAGGGTTCATCTCTAGGAGAAAGAGATAAAAAGAAGAGAAGAGAAAAAAGAAAAAAAAATAAAAACACGATGAAAACGACACAAAACGAAAAAGAAAGACTCAAATGGCGCACACAGTGCGACTCCCCCAAGCTGAAGCTTGCATTGCCCTCAATGCAATATGAGTGAGTACGGGAGGGCAATGAAGATGGGGGAATACGCACCGACACAAAAAGAAATGAAAACGAGGAAAACACAGAGATGAAACTGAAAATAAAGAAAAATCAAAATCAAACCACGCGACACGAAAATAGAAATAAAACCACACGACACGACACTCAAAAGGGGAAAAACAAGCACACACACAAAAATGAGAAAAAAAACAAAACACGACAACACACCAAAATAGACGTCCCCCAAGCTAGACATGACAGTGCTAGCGAATAAAATGCGATCGTGAAATGCAGAAATATGCAAGGGGGATTCAAAAACAAATTAGGTGAAATCAAAAATCAGGAGAAGGTGAATCCTCGCCCTCCTCGGAAGAGGGTGTGGCTGGGTGGTCGGGGGAGGCTGGGGGTGTGCGGAGAAGTGGGGAAAGAGGTGGAGGAATAGGTGCAGCGGTGGTGTGAACGATGGGAGGAGTGTCGGTGGAGGTGGGTGGTGGTGGTAGGACGGCGATCAAGGCGGTGGTGAAAGGAATAGAAATGGGGGGAAAAGATGTGGTGGTGACGGTAGTGGGTGGTGGTAGGAGAGATTTGGAGCGCACCGGCAATTTCCTCCGACGCACATATGAAATGATGGAGGAGGGAGGAGGTAGCGTGGGTGCGATGGAAGTGGTCGGGAGGGGGGAAGTAGATACTGGGATGGGAATAGATGAGGGAGGAGAAGAATGTGGTGGGGGAGGTGATGGATGTCGGGATGTGTGGGAGGGTGGAGGAGAAGATCGTCGAGGCGGTGAAGGGGGAGGTGGACCGTGGATGTGAGTGAGAAGGTGAAGAATGGCGGTCACGTTCCTCTCAAGTGCGAGGAAACGTGTGTGAGTGAGAAAGGAGGACGGTGATGGGTCCGAGGAGGCAGAGGACATGGCGAGATCACGGAGGGCAGCGACCTCCCTTTCAAGACCAAGACGGGCAGAGACCTGGCGACGACCAAAGGATGTGGACTGACGTGAGGCAGAAGTGGTGCCGACAGGTAAGGTGGAAGTGGTGCCGGCGGCGGTGGTCATGCCGGCACAGGAGACAAGGCCAGAAATGGCCGCTAAGAGGTGCTCAGAAGTGATGGGGCCCGGAACAGAAATAGGAGGACTCGGGCCAGCCCCCATATCTCCCCGAGACGCAGGGATATCCTGCTCGCCTAAGTGGGCGACAGGGGACGGTGGTCTGCGTGCGTCCGCGGGAAGGAAAGGAAGGTGCAACCCCGCTAGGAAGTTCGGATCGGGTGGGAAGGTCCAATCTCCCACTAGAGCTATGGTCATGCGAGCGGGGTTGGGGAGAATGGTGTAAGGGGCTGGGGGGTGGCCATAATTGAAGATGAAGCGGCCATCGGAGTGGGTTTTAATCATGTGGATGTGCCGCAGGACATCAATATTTAGCTGTGAGGGTCCTGCGGCAGTGGGAAGATTATCGGGGATGGGAATATTAAATTGGGGGTAAGAACAAATGATAGTAATGATGCCCCCACAACAAAACTTCCCCTTACCGGCCCGGTTGATCTCGAGAAGCTTGTAAACAAGCCAATCGCCGCCATGGATGGGGACGGTAGGGGCCCTAAAGCTAATCCCATCATCGTCCCGAACAAAAGGGAAAGTCATGGCCCAGAGGATAAAAAGATCAGGGATAGTCACGGTGCCGGACTCGTCCCTGGGAAAAAATGCAGATGATATGATCCTATGGGCCAAACGAAATATGGGGTGGATGATGGAGGAGGCCTTGGCCCTACCTCGGGGATAGCTAGGGAGCAGTGTGAGGCGGAACCAGAATTGATCGACGTCAAACTCGGGCGTGTACCCGTAGTGTCGGATGGAGTCATCCCCAAGATTGGGGAAACCAAATATATCGTTAATGGTATTCATATTGGTGGTGACACTCTTGTTACGCACCCGGAATTTTATGATCGACCCGGACTCCCAAACAAGTGTAGAGAGAAATTCAATGGTGAGTGACGGGTAGGATAAGGCAGAGGCATTAAGAAAGGCCAACCAACCTAAGTTAGCGAAAAGAGATTCGACCTCGGTGAAGACACCGAGATCGACTAGTGACTGTGTGTGCGGGAACTTAGTTGATAGATGCCCCCGAGCATCGAGCCTACGATAAAAATCCTTGTGTTCCTGGTTCCTAAAGATATACCCATGCGGGCCCAACATTGAGTCCACATGGGGGATAACATGCGCGGGAGGGCCTAGTGTCAGTGCTCGTGCGTGGGGAGGGGGACGTGTTTGTTTTCGTCTCTTTCGAGATGGTTCATCCTCCCGCAAAATCTCCTTCCCCTTGTCTTTATCCCTAGCCATGCGTGAGTGTGTGTGTGAATGAGTGCAAAAAGCAATGAATGCACACTAACACAAGCGAACTGAGCAAGCAAAATATATAGGAAAAAAAATAGAAATACGAGCGTAGGAGCGAGTGTACCCAATCAAAATGGCGAAGCTTGCTCGTAGATTACCCCACGCCGTGCAATGAGAGAAGCGTGGAGCCGCGGCGACCTCTTTCAGCAAGAATTTTCGAAATAGGCGTTGTTTGGGGGGAATTAGGTCAGAAATTCGAAATGAAGGGGAGAGAGAGTGAAGATGATGGAGAGATTGGTGGAGGAGGTGGAGAGAGGGAGTATTGGAGGAGTGGAGGACGTGGGGAGGAGAAATCGAGCCGTTGGGGAGGAGAAGCAGGCGAAACGACGGCGGTTCGAGCGATCGGGCGAGGTGGAATGCGAACGGGTGAGGGTGTGGTATTTATAGGGTTTAAGTCGAACCGATCGGGTAACTTGTCACCTGATCGGTTGACTGTTAGGTCGAAAATTCTTGCCGAAGAAGTGCTACAGGCGAACCGGTCGGTTGACTTGTCAACCGATCGGTTGGCCGCTCCACTCATTTTCCCGAGAACTGCGGGTTTCTCACCCGGTCTCCTCAACCGATCGCGCTCTAACTCAACCGATCGGTTGATATTTCCCAAAAATTTCCCGAGAATTCTCCCCAGATCACCCGGTCCGTCACACGATCTCTCCATTCTTCACCCGATCGGTTCATTTGGGGACAGATGCGGCTTGTATCTGATACATCCCAACCGATCGGTTGAGTTATCAACCGATCGGTTGGGGCCTTGTTTTCTGCAAAAACCAACAGATTGTCTAAGTCCCTGAACGGATGTTCTTGCTTCTGATTTTATTTATAAAAATAGATAAAATAAAGTCGAAAATAACACTAAAAAGTGGGGTAAAAGTTTAGAGCATGGGTTGCCTCCCATGAAGCGCACTTGTTTAACGTCGTTGGCTCGACGCCCGCAAGTGATGTTCACGGTGGTTGATACGGGTGATGCCCGAAGTTCGGCATCTCTTCTTCATCGGAGCTTACGGCCTTTGGAGTAAGTCAGCGGCTGGAGGAAGATTTGCTCTACTACCCTCTCCTTGTTTTTTGGATCAGGGGGCTTCTCTTTCGTATTGGCGTTTACCGCCATCTTCTTAAGGATCCGGACCTCGTCTTTGGTGAGGTCCATGGGTTCTTTCCCCGTTTTCCTCGCAGGAGGAGCCTTGGGGAACCCGGGAGGGGTCGTACGTGATGCATTCGCTTTTCCAGCAGCATCATTGTTCTTGGGGCCGTCTTGGTCTTCTGAGTCCCCCAAGTTATCGGGGGGATTTCTTAAGAGAATCTCCCAGGAGCTCTCTTCAGCAGCTTTATCTTCTTCCACCTCCAGCAAATTACACCGAGGGTCATCTGGGGGATCGGGGTACTTCATAGACAACCCCAGATCAAATTCAACATTTTCTCCGCTGACGTTTAGCGAAAGTTTTCCATTCTTCACATCAATCAAAACGCCGGCAGTGGCCATGAAAGGCCGTCCCAGGATGATGGGGGTGTGTGCGTCTTCAGGCATGTCCATGACAACGAAGTCCACTGGCACATGCACCCCTTTTACATTGACGGGGAGGTCATCCACAATCCCCACCGGATATTTGACCGACCGGTCAGCAAGTTGTAGGGTCATACCGGTGGGCTCCAAATCACCCATTCCTATCCTCTTATACATCGATAAGGGCATCAAACTGACACTCGCTCCGAGATCGACGAGTGCACGATGAATCTTTACTGCCCCGATCGTGCAAGGGATTGAGAAGCTCCCCGGGTCTTTAAGTTTCGGCGGATTTGCCCTCTGGATGAGAGCGCTACACTCCGCCCTCAACATTACTTTCTCCTTTCTAGACCCTCTTGTCACCAAATCCTTCAGGAATTTCGCATAGGAGGGGATTGTTTCGATTGCTTCCATGAAGGGGATTTGCAAGCTCAGATCCTTGACCATGGCGAAGAACTTGCCATACTTCTCATCGATCTTGGCCTGAGCTAACCGTTGTGGAAAAGGCGCAACGGGTTTGAACACTTTCAGGCTCCCTTCCTCGTTCTTCTTCTTCTCTTCTTCAGAGACTCCCTCCAGAGTCGTAGGATTTGATGACGAAGCACCGGCGTCGTTTGATTTTTCGATCGGTCGCTCGACGACCAACGGTGCTTCCGGTCTGTTAGGGGGCACTCTAGTAGGGATTTGTGTCCCGCTTCTCAGAACGATAGCGGACACATTTGCGTGCTCGTGCACGAGTGCCGACGTTTGGGTTGCTCTCCTCGGGTTCACCTCAGGTTGCGGCGGCAATTGGTTTTGTGACCTTGAAAGGGTCGCCACTTGTAACCCCAGCTGGGTTACTTGGTCCGTGAGGGCCCGCTGACCCATTTCCAGCTTTTGATTGATCTTCTCCTGGTTGGTTATATATTGAGTCAATAGAGACTCAACCGGAGAGACGGCCCTCTGTTGGCCATAATGCTGCTGCTGCTGGATTGGCTGCTGATTCCTGTGGGCGTAATATTGTTGCTGAGGCTGCTGCTGATATTGTTGCTGCTGAAACTGACTCTGCTGTGGCCTAGTCGGCTGATATGTTTGTTGCTGCGGCTGCTGAGGCGGCGAGGGCTGGAATGGTGCCCGGTAACCAAAGTTAGGGTGGTTCCGGTTGTTTGGAGAGTAGGCCGGGTTGGAATTGGTTCTTGGTGGATACGGCGCATTTCCCGTGGGGTTGTAAAATAGTGCGCTCGCCTGATCCAACGGTGGTGAGACGTCACCACCGTCGAATTCCCCAAAAACTTCGGATTCTACCGCAGCAATCTGTTGTGTACCGGCGCCACCGGCTCCTACCATTAGTGCGGAGATCTGGGTTGAAAGCAAGTCGAACTTGCTTGAAAGTTTGTCGACGTCCTCGACTCTGTGTATACCCCCAGACCTGGGTGTGGCTCTCTCGTCACACCACCACTCATTGTTGGATGCCATATTTTCCAGAATATGTCCGGCATCTTCCTCGCTCCTTGACATGAAGGAACCCCCAGCCGCGGCGTCCATTGAAGATTTTAGGTCATTCCTCAGTCCATTGTAGAACAGATTAATAATCTGCCACTTCGGAAGCTCATGGTGAGGGCATCTTCTCTGCAGCTCCTTGTATCTCGTCCAAGCTTCATGCAAGGACTCGTGGCTGGCCTGGGAGAAGGAGGAGATCTCACTCCTCAACTTCATGGTCTTCCCCGGAGGAAAGAACTTCGTCATAAAAGCGTTGGAGAGCTTCTCCCAGGTATTGAAAGTGTTGGGGTCCTTCCCCCTAAGCCATTGCTTGGCTTTGTCTCGCAACGAGAAGGGGAACAGCTTCAGACGGATCGCCTCAGTCGTGACACCATTAATCCGGAAGGTGTCACATTTCTCCAAGAAGGAGTCTAGATGCTCGATCGGGCTTCTCCATGGGTGCACCCGAAAACTGATCCTGCTGGATCCATGTCACCAAAGACGGCTTTAGCTCGAAGCTTTGGGCCGTAATAGCTGGAGGACGGATGGCGGAAGTGGACTCGATAGATGGCATCGAGTACTCCAACAGGGACTTGCGAGGCGGGGTGTTCTCCTCCATGGCTTCAGGATCCTCTCTTCTTCGCTTCTTGGCAGCCAAACGCCTAAGGGTGGCGTTAATCTCTGGATCAACGGGGATCAAGTCGTCGAGACTTCTTGAACTCCTGCGCATGAAAAACAACAAACACCCGTGAAGCGACAAGTGGGAGAGAGACAGATAAGATAAGAAATAAAAAGAAGAAAATAAAAAGGAAAAAGAAGAATGCGAAAATTATCGCGAGGTAGGGATAAGAGCTAGATACTAGGGTTCAAGAGATCCTAAAATAACAAGCACGTTGCCTCCCCGGCAACGGCGCCATAAACTTGACGTGCCCCCGGTCTGCTAGCCGCAAATGGCCGGGGGACCCGCGTGAGGGTTTAGATATTTGTAACCGCAAGCGCACGGTGTTGTAGTGTGGCTTGGGGGTCGAACACAGGGAGGCTAGGATGTGCTTGTGTCAAGGAGGACCGAAATCACCCAGTGGGCGAGCTAGCCCAGATCGGTTGATGGGTTATCACGGGAAAGGAATGCAAGGTATGAACAATAAGAAAATAAACCCGGGACTTTGGTTTCCACTCCAACGAGTGACTCTCGCCGATACGGCCTACGGGTAGGATGGCGATCGGAATTAGGGTCTAATGGTGAGACTTGCCTCTGAAAGTGGTACCGGCATCCCATGGGCCCGATATTCCGGTCGGTGCCCAAGATGATACACCGGACTTCCCGGGTTCGATCAGTGGGCACTTCCGTGTCCATTAACACTGATCGATTCCGGGAGCACTAAGCTCGCAACGATAACTCCCAACGTCTCATCCTGCCGCTCCCGCGCGCTAGGATTCGGCGTCTACGCTAAGGGCGTGAGCTATGGCTAGGGAGTCAACCGCCAAGTTTATTCCCCCTTGGCCCAACGGTCAAAGGCGGTCTTTTTCCCGCCGATGACAATAAAACACCCCGCGTAACCGTTAGATTCCTAATCCCTATCGATTTCCTAACCCTATGGATGCATCGGGAAGAGCCCCCGAAGGGGTTTCCGCCAAAATCCCAGATTTGGGAACTACTCACAAATATTCATTAAAAAGCGATCTAAACGAAAATGAACCGTTAAAATCATAATCAGACGATAGGAATGCGAAGGTAGTAGAGCAATTAAGATAATACTAAAGTTTAAGAAAGATCCGAAAACTTACAATAGAAAAGTAATTACAGCCGTCACAAATAGGAGAAAACAGTAAAAACTAACAGCTCGCCGTTTCTGGAACCCTAGGGGTCTTATTTATAGTATCTCGTATCACCCGATCGGTTGACAAGTCAACCGATCGGGTGATCCGTTACAAATAATAAACAGAAAACGGCGGAGTTTCACCCGGTCATATGAACCGGTCGGTTGAGTTCTTGGGGTGACCGGTTGGATCTTGTCGCCATCGGGTGAAGGGGTCGGTTGTGTGCCCGTGTCTCGGCTCCTCAGCATCAGCTACAGATGAACCGATCGGGTGAGAGTCACCCGATCGGTTGGAATTTGGCTTGAAAAGACAGAGAATCGGCCCCGTTGAACCGGCCTGTGAACCGGTCGGGTGACATCCACTTGAGCTCCAGCTGAGACCGGGTGGTGCACGCGTGCATCACCCGATCGGTTGGAGATGACCAACCGACCGGGTGAGGGGCTGAAAGATGTAATCTTCGTCGTTTGACCCCCTGGATCACGCGTGACTCCTCCCGTTGCTCCGGGGACACATGATATCATCGTTTGCGTCCCAAATGCCAGCAAACTCCTGCAAAACACGGAAAATACGGAAAAGTGAAAGAAAACAAGAAAACACAAGAAAACACGAGAAAACAAATAAAAGACGGCGGTAAATACGGAAAAACATGGAAGAAAACGCGCGTAAATATATGAAATATAAACGCACGTCAGAAAGAAAATGGGAAAGAGAAAGGAAGAAAAGAAACGGGCCGATGGAGGAGTGGGCTGGGTTTTATTGAAGGAGAAGAAACAAGATGGGAAAATTGAAGTGGGTTGTGGCTATTGGGATTGGGCTTTAATAAAAAAGAAAGGAGGAGTTAAGGAGAAAACAGAATAAGGAGTGGGCTGAATTTCTTGGGCTTCTGGCTCTTGAATGAAATGAAAAAGAAAGTAAGAAAAAGAAAAGAATAGTGGCCGTGAGATTGGCTGTCATTTGGGCTCTAAGAAAAGGAAAGGAAATTAGAAAGAATAAGATTGAAGAGAAGAAAAGAAAGCAGAATGCAAATATTAGAAAATTGCTAGAAAAATATGGGAAAAAATTACAGAAAGTTCTAATAATCTTATTGAAATTTTTGGGTCATTAAACAGCACAAGTCTGAGCCATAGGCAGAATCCCAAATGAAACCGTAGGCTAAGACAATTGACCTTGTGCCTAGCTTAAACCTAAGACTGGTTGTGTGCTGCTTATTCCTAAGATGAATCCAATTAATATCCAATTTCTGATGCTTGAGCACACACCTTCATAATTCTAAATCTTCCACCACTTACTTGCCAACAGGGGTTGTGCTTATTTCTATCTATTTCTACCATGCTTCTGAAGCATTCTTCCCAAAATGGTTACTTGCGGTTCTTCATCTTTTTTCACTTTTAACCTTGATGATAAGTTTTCTCCAACTAAAGGAAATTTAATGTGGAACTAGGGGTGGCAAAATAGACCCGACCCGAACCCGGCCTCTTGGGTCGGGTATGGGTAGGGGCCAATCCGGGTCGGGTCGAATTCGGGTCAACCCGACCGACCCGGATAAAAATCCGGGTCGGGTACGGGTTTGACCCCTCGACCCGGTTGACCCGAATTCGACCCGTATTTTCACTCTTTTCACCCTGAACCCGAACCGGACCCGAACCGGACCCGACCCGAACCCGACCCGGACCCGACCCGGACCCGACCTTTTTTACAAAATAACTACTCTTTCACACCAAACCCGACCCGAACCCGAACCCGACCCGAACCCGACCCGAAAGACAAACCGGGTCGGGTACGGGTCACACGGGTTACGGCCGGGTCGGGTTCGGGTATCCGAACCCTGACCCGAATTTAATTCGGGTCGGGTTCGGGTTTACCCTTATTCGGGTCGGGTCAAACCTGACCCGACCCGAACCCGACCCGACCCGCCCGTTTACCACCCCTATGTGGAACGAGCCACAAGCATGTGCAACATTATTTTGAGAAGTGAAGCAATTCATGTCATATAGAGGTGTTACAATTACACAAGTAGAAAAATAGAAGTTCTAATAGTTTTGAACTTTTAAAGTTTTATTAGTTTTAGAATACCTTTTAATTTGGTTTAGAGTTTTAGTCAAATTAGATTTTTGATCTTCTTTTTATATTGAGTTTTTGTTTCAGTCATTTTGTAGCCTAGTTTATAAAAAGGTAACTTTTAGAATTTAAGTAGGGTCAGTTTTATTGGTTTTCAAATTTTGTTCTCTTGTAAAAAGACTTTGTGATTTTTTGTAATCAGTAGTTAATGAAGAGTGAAGTAAATAATTGAGTTTGTAAAATTTAGTTGGTTTGTGAATTACGAGAAACCCGAGCGCTTGAATCGCTTTGCATACGAGATGCGTGGGTGGGTAAGCGATTCACCAAGATGTGAGACCCAAGTTTCTCTCTCTGATCTAAATCCCTACTTTTAGATTTGCCAGCCCAATTTTTTCTACCATTAAACACTAACACTTACAGTCCCTATCAAAGTGAGTTGCGATTAAGAGAACAAACAAATAAGGATCATTCACTTTGTATCCGATTTTGTATTCGTTTCTAGAATGCGGATTTCCATATCCAGTATATGTTTAAACTATGAATAGGCAGTGGATTAAATATCTAGTACGTACGTACATATACATACATACATTATCAGACATATCTGATAATGTATATACATACATACATTATCAGACATATCTGATTGTGCTCATGCTCGTGCTCGCGCATACACTCTTTTGGTACGTAATTACTGCACGGTGTGCTATCTTGGGTAAAAAAGACAAGTTCATGCAATTTTATGTTGCATTAATTATCGTTTAATTAAAAATATTAAAATTATGGATATATATCATCCTCAATTATCTGACAAATATCCAAACCCAATCCGAATCTAGATACATATCTGACTAGCATGGTTATTAACTATAATATCCGTATTTGCTAAAAGAAAATGTATATATGATTATACCTATATCCACCTTCTATGTAATCAGTGTGTATTCCTACGGTCCTACCCACAACTGCAAGTGACAAAAGAAAGTCCTACCAAGTGTCATTTCAGAGACATGCAAAACATTGACATGGCTTTACGGTAGATGCATCAATGCAGTATAGACAATGACTGAGACGTGACTTGGAGCTGCAAATAACAAAGATTATGAGAAATGTTATAAATTTAGAGTTGTTGGGGGGGGGGGAGGGGGGGGGGGGGGAGGGGGGGCGGGGCATAGCTTAATAGCGTGTGATTGAAAAAGACTTTTGGGAGCTGTTAAATATGTGACATGATTGAGAATGACACTATGATAACATATGAAACATCACGAAAATTCAAAAAAGAACTAGGTTACCACCATGTCTGTAGATTCTCCTCACCTCTTTGCCTTCTGCTTGGGCAAATTTGACAGATGAAATTTTATTAAAAAATTTTAATTGGCTCTTTTTACAGACATTGTAATATGGTCCATAATCTTACATACATCAAGTTTTTCATCTCATCTGTCAAGAGATTTCTCTACATAAATTTTCCTTCCCTCATTTGTTTGTCATACTTACCACGTGCCATGCATTTGTTGAATGATTTTATCTTTCCAAACTCGTTCAATATGTTTGTAGCATTTAGTAAGCATTATGCATTTATGGAATGTACAAGATTCTATTGCCTAATTTTGATACAAATCATGCTTTTTAGTGGTTCAGGATCTGGTAGTTTCATAGAGCCAATAATTGCTGTCCCATTAAATGATGAACTGCAACAAGCAAGAGGTTTAGTAGTCAAGGCTGAAGAAAATGTTCTCTCAAAATTAAGTGATAAGGTTTGAAGAATCAGATCTTTATAATTTCTAAGTTAATAGAACACATTTGTTCTAATTGTTTCATTTCTTATAAACAGATACTGGCAGAGCTCAATCACGTCCAAAATTTGTTGCACCTTATGATTCAGCTGGATATTGTAGGTGACTCTCACCATACCGTGCATTCATTATTTTTTATTGCACTTAATAGATTATATTTTGGCTCTGAATGTATAAATGATACATGCATTGAATGTAATGGTCTTTTCCTGCAACTGCAAATTCTGGTTAGGGAAAATTGATAGTAGTTGTGCGACTCAAGCGTCAGATAATAATGTTCAACTACAGTGTCAATTTATTCCAAACGGCTTTCTACATTTTTATCATGGCAATTATACCTTCTTATTTAACTTATGTATTTAACAGCCATGAAATGCATATCTTGTTGACAACATACAAAGCATGTTAACTGCTATTTTGATTTTATTACTATTATTTGTTTAATTTTTATGGTTTCTGTGGCTGTCTAGGTGTGCACGAATGTGCACCATCTGTGTTAGTAATGCAACAGAAAACCTTTACTATTATTTTATTTTAATGTAATATTTTGTATATATATCGATCGCAAGATAAAATATTGTCACTTTTAGGCTTTTGTTGTTTCGCAAATCAAGAGAGACAGATCAAGCTTATGTACTTTGGCAAACTTATGTAGTTTCTCACTTTCAAGCTTATGTATTCTAGCAAATCAAGAAGGAAAGGGGCAGAAAGTGGAATTTTTGAGAGTTGGTACATGCCACTTCTACACCGGTTGCTCATCTAAGGTCGGTGACAATCCGGTCTTCACCGGTTGCTCATCTAAGGTGGGTGAGCATCCGGTCTTCACCGGTTGCTCATCTAAGGTGGGTGAGCATCAGGTGTAGGAACTTTCCTTCACATGCCCTCAAAAACTTAACTTTTCAATTTTTTTGTTTGAAGTTGTTATGCACATGGCAAAACATTAAAACCCCAAATATGGGTGATCCTAGGAGGGTTTGATTCTCGATTGACTCGTAACAAAAAGCTCTATTGTTCTAAAATCGTATTGGTCTAGAACCGTTTAATTTGAGTTGAATATCATTGGATTCACTTGATTTTTGATATGTTGATCATCCATAATGTGTAGATCAAGATGACCGTTATTGATTATCGAAAAAAATGGAAAGTAAAACCATGAGGACATGCCTATGAAATTTTCTACGCCGACTGCTCATATACTTTACTATATATATATTATAATAATAATAGGTATCAAGTGACAATTAAGGACTTTGTTTATTTTCAACTATTGTGGCGGCCTCGTTAGGTGGATCAAAAATGAAAGTAAGATACAACTTATATGATTTCTTTCGCTACACCTAATGATAGGCCATCACATCAGTTGCAATTAATGGAAAACTCTCAGTTGCCACCTGATACACTTATATGTCTGATGCATTGAATAGCGTAATGAGTATTTTACATTTGCTTGTAATTGGCAAAGTTTAAATCACAAGCATCGACTCTTGATGCTTAGCTACTGGGCAAAGGCTCTTGATGCTTAGCTACTGGGCAAAGGGGTGAAGGTGGATTATATAAGCTCTCAGGTTCAAGATCAAGATACGACCTTTGTTCCATAATCTTCATAAAATTGATCTCTAGCATTGTTCAGCTAAAAAGAAAAATGATTTAAGTACTATGTAATGAATATGAATGTCATGCCCAGCTTCCCGGGATATGTGACAATTATACATGCAAAGCATGTCCTGTAAGTTAGCAGTGACAATAATATAATATAGCCAATAGCAGTAATGTACCAACATACTCATAAATTTTTCTCCTTCAAGACACGATGAGTGTAAAGTCGGGATACAATATTAAAGTTACAGTGTCTCATAAGCATGAAAAATAACATAAACTGTTCCAGGACTCGAAACTCAGAATTCAACTTCCTGCACAACAAAGTCAACTTCCTCATAAATTAGAGCTTCCTCAAACTCCTTGTCAGTACCTAACGAAATTAACAAAACAATAAAACCGCTAGGTTAGAAGTAGATTTACCATAATTCAAGTATTTTGGATTTAAACAGTGTATAAATGTACGATTGAAGTAAAGCAATAACGAAGCAGGTAAAGCTACATTATGTCATGACTGAAAATCATGCATGTATAATATGTGTTCAATCGGATTTAGTATTATCAATGTTATTTTTAATGTGAAGGCAATAGTTATACCAATTTAGGCCGTGAATCATACTGAAGATTACAATATGCAACCAAGGAGTTTATCTTATAACACGGGGCGCTCATTCGTACCGAGTCGAGATAGATAAGGTAACATGAGTTAGGATCCATCCGATGTAAAATATGGCTCCAAATAGATTCGGTAATAGGACACTGTCGGATAACAAAGATTGTGGTGAGATCCATCAAATACGGTCAAAAGTATGACTCTAGTCGCTCCCGCACTCTCTTATACGAGATACCCACTTTATAACACAAACATGTCATAATATTGTGGTAACAATAATCTGTCTAATTTGTCTAATCATGTAACTACTATTGTATTCTCAGTTTTCTTATTGGGGGGGGGGGAATTACATTAGCATGCATCATAATGTAAATAAATGAGTCTCCCAACAAGTCCAAGTGGTCGCATCATATTTAGTCTACATGGCAAGGGGTTCTATGCATTTCAAATCCATTCGAGTCCATTAATCCAACAGTTTATGGATCATTGCATTTAATGTTCCAACAAATTCATTTATCTAATAATAGGCCACACATGAGGATAATACGAATTCATTTCAATATCACATTTTAAGCATACCCCAAGCCAAACCATGCATCCCAATTGTTATCAATATAGTTTTCTAATCATCTATATGCTTAAAAAATAATTCCACAATAATTTATGGAACAATGTCATATTTTGATCTCAAAGTAAAACTCATCCTCGATAATATATGGTCAAATCTATATATCCATTCATTATAATTTCATCCCAAGTAAATCATCAAGAATACACTGTCAGATTCATCACAGAAACTTTTAATAAAAGCTAAAATTAAATCAATACTGAATTTCCTTTGTTGCAGTTAACATGAGCTAGAAAGTGATCCTCAAATATAAGGGAACAAGACCGAACAGAACATGGCATAGACAAAAAAGCACATGGCCGAACAGAACATGGCACATACAGAAGCACATGGCTGAACAAAACATGGCACATACAAAAACACATGGTCGAACAAAGCCAGGGAGGCAGCAATGACAATTAGCCGCAAAAACAAGGACATGTCAAGCCTGCAGGACAGATGGCTGGGCTGGACAACCCGCAGGGCAGCGGAGTGGCAACGCGGGGGTGTTGCAAGGCCAGACAATAAGGGGAAGGGCAGAGCCCACAAAATGACCGAGGGCAAAGGATAGCGGCGGGAGTGACCATGGAGCCCAAAGAATGGCCGTAAGGCCCTCTAAATCATAGGGATTCAACCCCTCATTAAACATCAAACCAATATGCTCAGATTCATAATCACATGAGATCATAAAAATTTCCAAAGTTCACATTTTATTAATAAACAAAATTAGTCGAGCAAAATCCTCATTCTCCACCAAATTATTATATCCAACAAAGAAAATTAAAACCAAATTACTTAGAATTAAAGTAAAGCTACTGTTCACCGAAGAAATCCCGTCAAAAAGTGTCGGAAAAGAGGCTGAGCCATGCCGCCTTGCCGATCAATGGCTGCAGCTGCTTGATCCAAGCGGAAGGTGATGCCTTTAAAGAGAATGAAGCCTCAAAACAAGATCGAAACTCAGAAATCTTACAAAGCTGAAATATTTGAAGGTTTTTGGGACAATTTATTGCATGAAATTTCATGAAAAGAGGAGGGGAATATATAGAACCATAAGGGGGAGAAAGAAGTCGACACACGAGACTAAGGGAAATCGTGCGGATCACGCGGATTGCACGAGGTGGTCAGCGGAAGGCAACGATTGTGGCGGCGATGGGGTCGGATGGGAGAAAATTCGTCGGAGTAAATGATGGAATAGAGATTTTCGGCTGAGAGAAAAGAGAGAAAAAGTTAGGGTTAGGAGCGGTGAACGTGGATCACATGCGAGGGGATGAGGCAAGCGGTGTGCACTCGTTGAGAGGGCATCGGCTGAGAGAGGTTGAGAGAGCAATATTTTTGTTTAGGGTCAAATGAAGAGAGTGGGCTGTGGGTTTTGAGGGAGCGAAAATAAAAGGAAATTGTGGGCTTTGAGCCCTTATAAAAGTAAAGGGGAAAAGAAAAATGGAAAGAGAGAAGAGGGAAGTTTGTCTGGGCATGGCTTGGACCGGAGGGGGAATGGAAAAAGAAAAAGAAAAGAAAGAAAAGAAACAAGGAGAAGAAGAAGAAAAGAAAAAAATTGAAACTCAATTGAAAAGCAAAGGAAAATTTCTCAAAATTTCAGAAAATCATCATTTGTATTTTAAAAAAAGATTTTTTTATGTGAAACAAACAAGGCTAGGTTAGTGATATTACACCCTACCCACCTTAAAAAAGTTCACCCTCGGAGTTTCCCAAAAGAAGATCCTGATAATAAAAACAAAACACAAACTTATTTTTAGATGGCTAATAACATCATCTTAGAGTTGGGGGCTTCTGTCTCCGCTATCGTCAAGATTGGCACTTCTAGGCCTCTGCTGATAAGTTTTCTGTTGGGGTGGTAGATGTTGATTTTGTTGATTGGTTCTGACTCTGAACTTCATCGGTCCTTCTGATCTGCTACTATTGACGAACTCGAATCGTGGGTGATTAGAAATCTTGAACACTAACCGAATCACAGAAGAGCTCTCGTTCATATAACACTGCAAAACAAACAATTTCGGGAGGTGTGCAACACGTTGTTTCTCGTATTGACACTCCAATCCAAACTAAGATAGGGGAAAGGGTTGCCAAAGATAGGCAATTAAAAAATAACTGAAAGCACCAAAAGGATAAAAAAGATAAGACTGTAACGATCTGAAGGGAATGTGCCGATGATAAAAGAAATAAATAATTCGATCCATAAAAGATTCTTCTGATTGTTGACGAAGGAAGATAGTGTATAATAGATTATTATCAAGTTACAAGCAGTTGATGAATATTGGTGGAACAAAACTATTGAATCAAAGGTATAAGAGTTCAAAGAAAAAGTCCTCGCCTCTATGTCCTCGGTGCGTATACACTTGAGACATTCTATATTCAAAAGGTAACGTAAGGTAATACGAGTATATTTTACGATACATTCTTCTCAATCGATACTATTCACGAGATAGTTCGGACCTGTATGTGCCATCACAAAAATTTGTCATGCCCTGCTTCCCATTATACATGTCAGTTATTCGTGCAAAGTATGTCATGCAGGTTATCAGTGAAAACAATATAGCCAACATTAAAAATATACCAACCAACTCATACATTTTTCTTCTTCAAGGCACAATGAGTATAAAGTTTGGATACAATACAAAAGTTACAATGTCTTATAGCATGATAAACTGCTTTATGGCTTGAAACTGTTCGCAAAGTCAGCTTTCTCGTGGACTGGAGCTTTCTCAAACTCTTGGTCAGTACCTAACAGAATCAACAAACAATAAAACCACTAGGTTAGAAGTAGATTTACCGTAAGTGAAATATTCATGATTTAAATAGTGTATAAAAGTACGACTGAAGAAAAGCAGTAACAGAGCAGGTAAAGCTACAATATGTCATGACTAAAAGACATGCATGTATAATAAGTGTACAATCATATTATCAATGTTATTGTTAATGTGAAGGCAACAATTATACCAACTTAAGCCAGGACTCATACTGGATTCATCATCGCATCAGATAACAAAATTTTTCAAAGCTTACATTTTTATTACTAAACAAATTTAATCAAGCAAAAATCCTCATACTCATCCAAATATCTAGATCCATCAAAGAAAATTAAAACCAAATAACTTAGAACTAGAGTAAATCTATTGTTCACCAAAGAAATTTCGTCAGGAAAGCGTCGAAAAAGAAGTTGAACCACGCCGCCTCACGGAACAACGGCCGCGGCTGCATGATCCAGGTGGAAGGTGATGCATTTGAGCAGGTCAAAGCCCCAAAACAAGATCGAAACCTAGAAATATAAAGAAAGCCAAAATCTTGAAGGTTTTTGGGTAAAAATATTTTTTTTGCATGAAACATCATGAAAAGAGGAGGAGAATATATAGAACACTAATGGAGAGAAAGAAGCTGACACACATGACTGAGAGTGGGGGAAAATCACTCGGATCCCATGAGGCGGTTGGCGGAAGAGGTGACACATCGGCGATGGGGTCTGATGGGGAAAAAGTCGTCAGAAATAAATGAGGGAGAGATTGTCGGCTGAGAAGGAAGAGAGAGAAAAAGTTAGGGTTAGGAGCGGCAAACGTGGATCACGCGTGAGGAGATGAGGGGAGCGACGTTCGTGCATGCGTGGAGAGGGCGTCGGTTTAGAGAGGTTGATAGAGATATATATTTTGTTTAGGGTTAAATGAAGAAAGTGGGATGTGAGTTTTGAGGTAGTGGAAATAAAAGGAAATTGTGGGCTTGGGCCCTTAAAAAGTAAAGGGGAAAAGAAAAGAGGAAAGAGAGAAGAGGGAAGTTTGTGCGGGTTGGGCTTGGGCCCGAGTGGAAAGGAAAAAAGAAAAAGAAAAGAAAGAAAAGAAATAAGGAGAAGAAGAAGAAAAGAAAAAAATTGTGTAACTCTGAGAAAATCACAAAATTTTAGAAAATCATCATTTCTATTTTAGAAAAGATTGTTTATCACGTGAAACTTATAAGATCGGGTTAGGGGTATTACAATGAAATAATTTAATGCAATAATTCTTCATAAGAATTTCTTGTAGGCTTGCGTGTTAGTATGTCCAGGTGTTATGAGTTTGAATCAGGTGTTATGAGTTTGAATCCTGCTTATGTCATTTTTTGAAATGAAAGATATTATGTTGTTAAAATTGATTAACGGGTTGTTTCATGTTTCAACTACTGGTTGGTTGTGTGAGTCAATAAATATCACCGGTATGTATAGGTTACATATATATGGGTTGATCAAATAATGACTTGTCCCATCTGTTCCATGATCGGGCTAAATTTGCGTCCCTAGATTTCTTGGATGGTTAGTGAGATCTTTTCTTTAATGCGAACATTTGAGTTTGGCTTGTTTATTAATCGGACTAGTTATGATTGAGCCAATTAACTATTAAACCGAAGATACTCTTTGCGAACTATCTGTATATTTGATGTGTCATAAAATTGAACCTTGTGACATTGCCATGCAGTTCTAACCGACTATTTACAAATATGGAATGATTTTAAACCAAATTTCTATATTTGCACAATTTATTTTGTATTTGATAAAAAGTCATTTATAATTATGACGATAGATCACATGACAAAATATATCATGTTTTTAATCAATAAACCTTTGTTTTAGATATACATGTTTATATTAGATGCACACATTTATATAATATAACTATATGAATTATAGTTAAAAATCTATAATCTCTACCTATATGTACTATTTACATATACTTATACACTTCATCGAGCTTATTTGATCCGAATTTGAGTCAACTGGCCTAGTTTGAGTTCGGCTTGCTTGTGAGTTTGATTAAGCCAAAATATTGAGTTGAAACAACATGTTCATTTGACACCCATACTTGCAAGATCAGATATGTTTTAATATACACATTTATAATCTTTGTTATTAACGGTGTGTGTTATCCCATTGGATGCTATGAGAACAAGTGTCTCTCACCCTTTTATCCTCTATGTCAATATTTGAGATCTCAGTTGAGGATTACAGATTTCGGTAGGTTGCATAGTCCCAAAAGTTTTGATCGGAGTTTTGGTTTCGGTTCTCGTATGTAAAAATATATAATCCAAGGGTCTATAACCATGATACATAGTGCCTTCTCAGGTTTGCACATGTAGCTTCTAAGAACCATAGAATATAAACATACATCTAAAGTAGGGATTAATTGAAAGAACTCAACTAATAATTAATGATCAGTTAGCCCGAATATAGATTCAAACTGATGTGAAAGTCATCAATTAAATTTAAACTAAGACCATGATTAAAGTTATATTAAAATATGCAGATTAATACTTATGAATTTCATGTAGTGATAGAAATTCGAAAATGATATTGTTCATAACCGAGGTCAATTTCTCTTATTTATCTCTTTATTTGAATTTTTAAAAGGTTTTGGCAAGTTTCATTCAAAACTTAGCGAGCTATTTGAAACAGCTACATTTCGTTTGAAATTTAATAAAACCAAAAATATGTTAGTTTCGGACTGTAACTCAATGAAACTAGGATGAAACAGACGAAACCTTATGCCATACTATATGCCATATTTTGACATTTGTTTCATTGATACATGATAAATGCTGGAAACCCCCCCCAAAGGTTTATCATGTTTGCAATAACCCCAAGTCATTTTCTTTTTTACCCTTTTGACCATTCCACCATTAGCAAAACATTTCTGTTATATTGGAGATCTTTTGTTGTAACCTTGGATGCAAGTTGCTGCTTAAGGGTGAGATCCATATTTCTGATCTTCGTCTCAACTTGATCTCCGCTGGCACCAACAATGATGAAGAGTATATCAACAACTTTGTTGGAGGTCAATGGAAGTTTAGCAAAGGATCGATGTTGCTAGCCAAGGAAAGGAAAAGAAAGGCCCTCTGCAGAAGTACTCAACATAAAACAAGGACGGTAAAAGAGAGGTGAATGCATATGAACATGATCACTTCACTAAGTTGTGGCACAAAAGACTTGGTCACTTAAGTGAGAATGGACTGAAGATTCTCGCTAAGAAAGAGCTCTTGCCTAATGTGATAGGTACATTACTTAAAGCCTTCACATATTAGCTGGCAAGTATCACATTTTTTCATTTCAAACTTTCATCCATCGTTACATTAAAATATATAAGGTATAAGGTTTCTTTTCCTTTCATAGTTGCTTTGTCTACATGATTATCTGAGTGAATTTTTGACCGTAAGGACATTATTAAAGGAGATCAAAAACTTGGAGATTTTAAGATTGAGTAGAGATTTGTGAAGTGTCATTTAAGACATTATTAAAAATAAGAATGAGGTGGTAGAGGGTGGTAATAATAGGAGATTTGGAGCGAATGAGGTGGTAGAAGGTGGTAATAATAGGAGATTTGGAGATTGAGGTAGTTGACGGTATCGAGATTGAGGTAGTTGACATGGTGGTGTCACGCCCCGGTTGCCGAGATACGGGAGAAGTATATGTGCAAAGCATGTTCTACAAGTTACCATTCAAAATAATGGAGTCAAAAGTAGAAATGTACCAATATATTCATATATTTTTCTCCGTCAAAACACGAGGAGTATAAGTCTAGATAAACTATAAAAAAATATTGTTCATAAACATGAAAATAACTACTAATCTACTCAAGACTTGAGCTTAGAATTCTAATTCTTGCACAACAAAGTCTGCTTCTTCTCGACTGCAGCTTCCTCAAACTCACCTAACGGTAACAACAAAAACAATAAATCGCTACATGAGAAGTATATTACAACTCAAGTGATGGGGTTAGAGCAGTTTGTATAAATATGGCTACAGTAAAAGCAGTAAAAAAACTATAAAGCAGTAGTATATCAAGCCTAAATGACAAGCATGCAACACATGTTTCAGTTGGGTTTTTATATTATTAATGTTCTTGTATATGTATTTGTAACATTGATATTATTCTAAGTCATGACTCATATTGTAGAGTACGATATGCGACCAATGAGACCACCCGCATCACGAGGCTGCTCACCCGAACTGAGTTCAAACAAATACGGTAATGGGACGCCGGATCCATCCAATGATACAATATGGGTCCAAACAGATACAATAACGTGACCCGGTCGGATAACAAATACATTAATATGATCCATCAAATACGATCAAATACAATAAAGGTGGCTCCAGTTGCTCCCGCACTCTTTCTAATATGAGTTACCTCAAAATCTCTGTGAATTTGAAATGTCAAGTGTAACATTTGTTTAAGATCTTCAGTGTCAGTGTCAGTGTCAATGTGAGTGTTGTTCAAAGGATATATTTAATGTCAATTCGTCATAATGTTCAGAATTTACTTTATAACAAAAACATGTCATAGTGTTATTGTAACAATAACTTATCTAGTCATGTAATATTGTTGTATTCCAATTTTATTATTGTGGGGCTTACTTAGTATGCATCATATCAATATGAAAATAAGACAACATCTCGATAAGTCGAAGTGATCATATCATGTCTAATCTACATATAGTCTACATAGTTAAGGGTTCTATGTGTTCCAGATTCATTTAAATCTATTAATCCAACAATTCAAGGGTCATCACACATTTAATGTTCCGACTTGTACATTTATCCAACAATATACAATACATAAGAACAATATCAATACATTCAATAGCACATTCTAAGCATAGCCCCAAACCTAAGCATGTAACCTACTTGATGTCAATAAGAGTTTCTAACCATCTGCATGCTTAAAAGTAATTCCATAATAATTTAAGGGACAGGGTCATATTTAGATCTCAGAGCAAAACCCATTTTCGGTTTCTTTAGACTCAAATCCACATGTCCATCAATTCATTAACAGCCCCAAATGTCATCAAGAAATTTCAGTTTTCAGAATCATCAATTAAAAATATGTATAAGAGCTGAAAAACTCCTTCAATACTATTTTGGTTTACTATAAGAACCGGAACTAGAAAATGAACCGCCAACCAAAGAGAAGGCGCAAGCAAGCCACATGGGCTGAAGCAACCTGCAAGAACAGTGGAACAGGGAAAACCCCGCAGCAACTGGGGGCTCAGTTTGCCCTTTGTTCGGACCTTATTCTGTCCTATGTTTTGGCTCCGTTCTGCAGTCTTTTTTGGGCTCAGTTTTGCGTTCTTTTGGGCTCAGTTCTGCAGTCTGTTTGGGCTCAGTTTTGCTTTGTGTCTGGGTGTTTTCTGAACTTCATTATTGCTGATATTTGGATGGTAACGAGGCTTGATAAACTGCAGTCAATACATTATTCTGCAGTACTTTTGAAACTATGTTCGCTTTCTGTATTGGAGTCAGTTGGCAGCCCTATAAGTGGATTTGGATTGGGTTTGGGGCTGAATTTTTGATCTGGCATGGTTATATGATGTCCCAAATAAGCTATTGATGGAAATGTTGGTATTTTACCATGGATTGAAATAAATTATCAATGATGAAAATACTTTCTGAGATAAAATGTCCTTGAAAAGTGAAATAGAAATTACATGGCCCTGAAAATAATTGTGGGAATATCTTAGGCACGTTGATGATTACAACTTAACCTTGATTCCCGTAGTTCTATATAATTAAACGATGGGCTATGCTTGGGTTACATGATTGAGTTGGATTAGTCACGTTCTTATGGATATTACATAGTTTTGGATGGTTCATACATATTGACTAGATTGCATAGACCCCTTAATTATATCTATACGAGCCATGACGTGCCTTTGCGATTGCTTATGAAACTATTTCATTCTTACACATATGATATGATATGTGCCAAGTAATTTCCATAATAAAACATTGAAACAATAACCTGGAAACAATATGCTCACGACATGTAACTTTGAGATGCTCTTGTTATACATATCACAGTCCATTTACAACATGTTCACAACCTGATAAAAATTGACAAGTACATGATATATGATCCCATTACATGACATATTATGAACATACAACATGTGATAGTACACTGATTACACACTCATTGTATTGTATCTGTTCATGTTATTGGCTTTCGTGCATTGGATTTGTACACTGATTATATGCTCCTTATATTGTTACTGTTCATGTTATTGGCCTTTGTGCATTGGATATTGTATACTGATTCTTCTGATATTGTACATGTTCATGTTATTGGCTTTGTGCTTTTGATATGTTAATGAGCATTGGAAATCAATGTCACATGGAGCCAAGTGCTACATGGAACAAAGTGTTACCCGGTGCTAATTGCTACATAGAACAAAGCATCATGGGACACTAGAGGCCACTTCTTGAATCTGTGGGAGCCACTTCCTGAATCCATGGGGCCACCTCTTGATTCCATCGGGGCCACCTTTGGAATCACTTTCTCATATTACTATTGGTCTGTTGGAAATCAATTACAATATCATGTACATTATTCCTCAAATGATTGATTGACAAACATGACATTGAGCCATACATGTTACATACATTGTATGACTTGAGATTCACTGGGGATGTGGTAACTCACTGGCTCAGAGGGCGCGGGAGCGACAATGGATTTTACTTTATCCGTGTTTCCACTTCCATCAATGGAAGCAATGCTTACTACTGAATCTGTGTTTCCATTTTCAGTGTGTGGTTTACTACTGTATCCGTGTTTCTGCTCCTACATGGGAGCGTGGTTATATTACTGGACATATGTTTCCTGTTTGAGTTGCACATCGTATCCTCAAACATGAGTCACAATACTAGTATATGTGTATGATAGTCTAGCATATAAGATAATACATAGATTATATTTCATATCATGTTTTGCCTTATTGTTTTATTATTACCAACTTCATTGTCATGAGTGTCTTGCTCGTCGATTATTGCCATCGTTACTGTCATGCATGTCTTGCTAATTGATTAATATCTTGCTAGTTGCTAGTTGCCTTGCTAGTGACTACTGTCATCTTTACTGTCATGCTGTTATGTTACTGCTTCCAGATTTTTATGTTCTATTTGTATGGTACTGATCCATGCTTTTGTAGTTTTTAAAATCTACAACTAACCTAGCCTTTTGTGTCATTGTTAGGTTCTAGAGTGGATTCTTTTGAGGAGGAGTTTTGTGAATTTCAGAGTTTCGGGTCATTCTCAAAATGTAACGCCCTAGACACGGGTGTCGTCACACTCTCAAGAAGTTTACAGGTCTTGCAGATACCAGTGAAGTCAATATAATTTAAACAAGAAATATTTAAGAAAATGATAAAGCAACTCATTTTATTTCAACCTTCAAATGAATTACATGATCTAAAACTGAAAGGAACTACAACGTTCAACTAAAAAAATAGTTAAAACGACTAAAGTAAAGTAAGACTCTCCTGGTAACACAAATGATCAGAAATCAGCGTCCTCAACAAGAAAATCGGACTCCTCGTACTGCGGAGCCTCCTCTTCCAGCTGGATATCACCCGATGGAATTGAACCATCATTAACAAAGTAGATAGAATTCATATTAATCAATTTATTTATTTATTTAGTAGGAATTTAAAAGACACGAAAAGAACTATAAAGGGACCGCTACTGACCTGTCAAGATTTAAGTGGCAGTAAGAATTAAGCAATTAACCAAAAGACTAGTGACTTATAAAGGGGATAGCATGATGTGCAACATGAAGTCCACCTTGGACTGCGAGGTGCTACGCCGGACCGAATATAAAGGTCAAACTGTACCGAGAACTCAAGATCCATAAAAGGAAATTCTCTCAGATAGGGGCCATAAGCATGGCTTCAATCGCTCCTGCGCCCTCTCAATTATAAGTTACCACATATCAGTGATGTCATGTGTAGTTGGTCTAGTTCTAGGGTGTCAAGTATCGTGTTCATGTCTTTAATTCCTAAATTACATAATTAGATAGAGTTATGCAAACTATGTTCAGGATTGTCGGGTCTTGTGCATTTATCAGGCATTCCAATATCATTATATGATCTCGTTGCATTATCTCTAATCATGTAATTTAAAATAAGTCAGAAACCAAACTTTCAATCTTTTGCATGTCTAATCACATAAGCAAGAACACAATAGTTAACAATTAAAGTTAATTTCGGAAACGATATTAGAAGCATAAGAAAAATAAGGAAAATGACAAAAGTGATGAAAAATTTATGGAAAAAGACTTAATGGATCAGATTCATGTTTTGGCACCTTATGGGTTGTGGTCTACCTGCCTAGAGGGGTTGCTCGGACTAACGACTTGCATTCAAAAGATATCAATTTAGGGGCAAAGTAATTTACTCGGTACTATAGCAAGAAGTATACCGAGTCTGAACATGCGGCTTCGTAAAAGTCAACAAAACTGAACCACCAATATTTTTATATCACGCAAACTGAACTATTGCAACCATGTTTCAGGCAAGCATGCATCAAAATAACTGAACAAGTAAATAGCATGTTTAGGTAAACTGAACGCTACAAGGATGCATCAAAATAACTGAACAAATATCAGCATGTTTCAGGCAAGCTGAACACTACAAGCATGCATCAAAATAACTGAGCATGTTTTCGACAAACTGAACACTTCAATCATGTAAAAACATATAATCTGCAAGCAACCAGGCAAAATCTAGCGAGCACACGAGTAAGAATCAGCAAATATCAACTAGAGACATGAATGAAAATGACATGCTAACAACCAACCACAACCACAGCCGAGCCCTCAACCTCGACGGCAGACCACGACGAAAATCGATACAATGGTCTAAACCGAAAAACAAGGAACAACGGCCATAACGCCGTGAATCTAACTAGGTGCCAAAATTAATTCATCGGAGGGGTAATCCTCGCTAAATTTGCATGAATCATCACTTCCATTTCAGAAAATAAATAATTAAAAGCTTAATAGGGATCAAATCTATCTGAAACGAAATCCACGCGAGAAAATTAAGAAATCAGAAAGCCTCGAGCAAATCCGAAACTAGGAGCAAGCCGAAACCCCCAAAAACAAGAGCCGAAACATTAGAAGCAAAAAATCGGAAACTTCCGAAGAGAGAACGATGATTTTTGCAATCCAAACCCTAGAAAGATCTCTTCGTATAAATATAGGGTGAGAGGGGACTTATCGCGTGAGGATCAGGAGTCCGTAATCGTCACGAATCGCGATCTCTTCGTGAGAGGATCACGTGCCATCAGATAAGCTAGGATCTTGAATCGAAACCGAACGATGTGGTTTTTGATCGATGTCGCTCGTCGAATAGGGTTTGGGCTCGTCGCTGCTGGCGAGCGAAGGAACGAAAGAAAGGAAAAAATGATCGTGGTTTTCTTTTGGGCTCGGTGGGGTGAGTGGGATGAGTGTAAAGAAAAAGGGGTTTTAAATAAGAGGAGGTGGGCCTTGAGGCCTTGGGCTTTACAACAAAAGGAAAAAACTGAGGGTTGGGCCTTCACACAAAGTTTGTGTAATACCAAGGGATAAGTTGTATTATCATTTGGTTATTTTCATTTTGTATTTTACTTGTTTTCTTCGCTTATTTCATATTATTATCATGTCAGTTATTTATACTATCATGTTGATCTTAAAATTGTATTGGCCATTATTTCTTGTTGCTCATTATTAGTTAGAAGCAGACCAACCTTGATATTTATCTTGCTCTTTCGCATTTAGGCTCAAGAGAGGAAATTCTCAATTATTAGTTCGAATCTCAATTATGCAAGATCCAAACCCGATCAGATAAGAAATTCAGGTTTGGAAGAGGTTCAGATTGGAATATCTTCTTTTTAATAAGATTCGGATCAGATTTAGGTGTGAACTAAATATGTGTCAATACTAATTGAAATTCTTTATTGAAGGACATAGTTATAATTTAATATGTGCAAATTGACAAAATTTGTACTTTATCTTTCTATCAATATTATCAAGCGTTGTTTTCTATGACGTTATTAAACTTGATATAGCGAAATGTTACAAATGTATCACAATAAACTTCATTTCATATGCTTTATTCTATGTTCGGGTTAGGCACTATGTTTTGGGTTTTAAAATGGCTTTACCCGCATGCAACCTGATAAGGATTTCATGTTTACGTTCTAGATCCATGTCTGAGAATGCTGTCAAAAGAGTCGAATCAGGGTTTTGGATTCTCGGTTACCATTTAAAGCCTATTATCGTATAGTCTCATATGTTGAATTATTTACATATCATCCATTTAGCAACCACTTAATGAATAGGTGAAACGTCTGCAGACGCCTTCATTTATCATCAAGATACACATTAATGAGTGTAAATCAAAATGATGCCATGGATCATCCATTCAGTTTTCCACCCTAGTTTTTTTGTAGGGATAGTATGTCAATTTCCGACACCGGGTTGCGCATATTCCTTATTCATAAAATGGTTAAAAGGATCGTAACCTATGTTACACGGACATCAACACTTAAGCAAATTATAAAATGTATACTTAAAATAGTAGTATCATGTTCGATATGTATGTCTAACATGCTTATCCAACACACATCCATCATGACACAGTTGATGATTGAGGTATCCATGTGCCCAGATCATAACCCTACCAACCTACCTAATAAACCGATCATGCCAATGGGGTCTTTTATAACCCTTACATGTTTAACCTCAATAAGCACTCACTATCACTAGATCAAACCTTCAGGTCGGCTCAATATTGCCCCACCTTTTAAAGAAATTCCCAACTTCAGCCTAAGAAATTCATGCAAAGGTGAATAACACGACTTTTTCGAAATCTGCAAGTGATAATTTTTCAGGTTGTGTCAATTATGAAGATGGTTGAATTTTAAAAGGTGATTATTATGAATATTGTATGTGACCAAGTCACATTTTCTTCTGTTGGGATATCCAAGCAGAGACATGACGGGTGACATTCTAAAACCTGGCAGATCTAGTCCTGTTGGAGATTTGTTCAGGTTTAAGATACATCTTGCTTTGTGGTTTCCAAAATTATATATATAAGCATTTTTGACACTCTAATAGCTTGTTCAAAATTATACATCCTTCAAATCATGGGCTCAATAATCAGTGCTCCCAATGAGCAGCCATTTAGCAGAAATAGATTCAATCCTTTTGTCATTGAGTTAGAGATAATACTTTATGCTTCTTTCTCTTGGACACGTTGATGGATTGTTTTTTAAACTTCTCATTCTGTTGACCTGGCATGTGGGGCGGGCTTGATTACTGATCACTTATATCATCATTGATATTGAGGGTTTCTATACATCCGCTAATGTTTCTGCCAAAATGGTGGTCTAAATTGTGGCTATCATTTTTTTCTCATTTCTTCCTTCCTTGGGACTTAGTCCTTCAGATTGTTCTGGCTGTGTAGGTCGCTGCCCGAGCAAAGTACAGTATTGAATATGATGGTACAATTCCAGAGTTATTTTTACCGGTTGATATGGACGCCGGAGAAGGCAACTCCTCTGTGAATAAACCTTTCAACAAGAATTCCAATTCTAATCTCTCTCAAAGCGAATGGAAATTGTTTATGCCAAAAGCTTACCATCCTCTTTTACTTCAGCAGTATCGTGAGAACTTGCACAAATACAGAAAGGATATCTCTAATGCTACTGCTGTGAGTATTATTTCAGTTGTTAGCTATAATGGTTCTGCAGTTGTTTTACTTTTGCCATCCTTAATAATACGTTTAGTATGATAAGTTATCGACCATCCTGGTTAACATAATCAGTTATCAGAAATCCATTTTCATCCACATTCCTATTCATGTCCTGCATTAATTTTGTGAATGTGTACTTCCTATGTCATTGAATGCAAGTTTTAAGTATGTAGGATATAAGGAGGAAGAAATTGCAAGGAAACAGTTCAAGAACACAGGAAGATAGCGATTTAAATTTTGCTTTCTTGAAGCTCAAGGTGATGGTTAAATCTTTGGTTATAGCTAGCTTCTATTTCATCACTTGGCTGTGTGCAGAAGGTCGATATACTGCATCTTATAAAGATCCATTTTATTTTCATACTGAACTGCATTTTCAGGTTGCTCAATTGGAAAAAGATCCTCCTGTTGCGGTAGATTTTGTTGTTTCTACAAAAACCATCGTGTTAGTAGTTACTGGCCCAAACACTGGGGGTAAAACTATTAGCCTAAAGACTGTGGGCCTGGCATCTTTGATGGCTAAGGCAGGTTAGCTACCCCTGAAACCATAAACACATTGGTTATATTCTTTGTAGTCAGTGTGAGAGCTTGTTGTGCTCTCAACCTTCGTAGTCAAAGTTGCCTGAGTGTGGTTGCATGAGTAATCAATTCTTTTTTTCTCTTTCCATTAAATATCATGTGCTTGTATGTGTACATAAGTGCACTCACACACATTCATGCCTGCACAAGTACACACATACACAAACATTTGGGAAATATTCTGCCTGTTTAAGCCATGTGCTGCTGCCAACACTGGAAGTTTTTGTGTATGTAAGTTTCTTTTTCTTTAACTGTTAGAAAGTAGTAGTTGCATACTTATAAATTTTAGGATGATCATCAATGCCATAAACTGATGAACCAATGCAAAATGTTTGAATGAGCTATATCTAAGGATCCATGTGTCACGTGCCATGTGGGATGGCTCCTTCATTGTAATGTTTCATATTGTTACCGCATCAAACATGTTTTCAAATTCTTTCTTGATCAATTAGTATAGGTTTCTTAGGCTGTTCCTTGTATTTCTATACTCTTACCAGTGTCACGCTCCGGTTCCCGGGACACGAGACTAGCCACAGTGTAATTTGAATTTAAAGGAAAAAAGACGATAATAAGAATTTTTTTCATTTAACTTCAAAAGTACACTAAGTGTAAAAATAACATGTCCTGCAAGTCACCCGTGAACAATACAACATATGCAATATTAAATACCAACATATTCAAGTTTTCTCCTTCAAAACGCAAGGAGTGCAATGTCTGGATACAAATAAGAAAGATACATTGTTTATGAAAATATGAAAACAACTGAAAATAGACCACTAAAGACCTGTCACTTAAAATTTTGAATCCTGCATTGAAAAGTCTGACTCTTTGTAAGCTAGAGTTTCTTCAAACTCCAATTCAGAACCTAACGGTGAAAACACAAAATTTGCTAGGTTAAAAATAGATTACAATAATCACAAAATTCTGAAATTAATGCAATATGTACTAGTATGTGAATGTAAACGATGTAAAGATAAATGTAAAGCAATAATATACAATAATATACGACAAGTATGCAAAACAGTTTTCCACGTGTAATTGCGTTAACAAAATTCATCTATATGTATTTGTAATATTGAAACCATCCTAGACCGTGACTCATATTGGAGAGTATGATATGCAACAAATGAGACCACATGTACTATGTGGATGCTTACCAGGGTTGAGTAGACCCATCAAATACGGTAATTGGATCCAAACAGATACAATATTGTGATCTATCAAACACAGTCAAATACCGTAAATGTGTCTCCAGTCGCTTTCACGCTCTCTCTAATATAAGTTATCCCAAAGGCCTAATAAGTCAAGTGTAGTATATGTTTAAAGTATACAATTTCAGTGTCATCTGAGTGCTATAAAAGGGTGTATTTAATGTAAATTGTCATGTTGTAAAAGAGTATTGTAATAGAAACATGGTACATTATTGTAATAGGTACGAAGCGTATTATCTTACAGTTGTTTACCAATTCTTTATTGTGGGATTCCTTGACATGCATCATATCATACATATAAATTTGACAAAGTATCTCAATAAGTCAAATAAATCACATCATATCAAGTTTACATTTACATGTTTAAGTGTTCTATGCATTTCAAATTCAACATGTTCATCTATCTAACGATTTACTATTCATGGAAACAATACCAATATATTAGGGGTGTGCGGGTCCGGGTACCCGGTTTTTTATGTTACCCGGACCCTACCTGGTAAGGGACCGGTTCCTAAAAGTCTGACCCTGAACTTACCTAGTTGGACCTTATACCCGAAACCTACCCGAACCCTATGGTTCCGGGTAGATTCCGGGTATCCTGTAAAAAAACTCTAATTTGTGATGCATTACGAACAATGATCTCCAAATGATCTGTCCATGACAATTACCTCAAATACACATAAAATCAATCAGGAAGTAAAATATTGTCTCCGGTCTCTTTCTTCAATGATAAATGTATACTGATCAGTCATTTCTACTTGATAAAGCTAGACATATGGAAGCAATGATTCAGGTGGGGGCGACAGATTTGATGGGGGTGGAGGGCGACAGATTGTGGACTGTGTGGAGTAGCTAATAGTTCCCAGTTATGTCATGGGTTTGGGTCAGGTCAAAGACTCAAAATTGCACCCGATCAGACTAATTGCAATAGTTAAGGTATAATTTTAAATTAGATACGAAGCCAGGATCGGACTAATTGCAACAGTTAAGGTATAAGTTATATATTTTGATCCTTAATATTATAATATATATATATATACTAGTCATAACTCGTGCTTGCGGGCACGGTTCATTTAACATTTCCCCCGCGAAATCTTTGTTCCCCAAAAAATTATTTTCACAGCCAAAATTTAAAAGAACAACAAATTAGCGTAAAAATATTTAGCGGCGCGGAACAACAAATTCGGCGCAGTCGCCTTTTGCGCGGAACAACAAATTCGGCGTCGAAGAACAAATTTGGCGCCCGCGGCTTTGGCGCGGAACAACAAATTAGCGTAAAAAATTTAGCGGCTTTGGCGCGGAACGGCAAATTAGCGTAAAAATTTTTAGCGGGCGCCTTCGGCGCGGAACAACAAACCTTAGAGTATTTTTATGCTAACTAGTTGTTCTGCTAAATTGTTTTACGCTAAATTTTTTATTTTGTTTAATTTAATGGATAATGCTTCTCCACAATCTTTCCCAAGGCACTCCTAATTTCAAAGTTTAGGTTCCCAAGGCACTTTTTCCCCAAATTTAATCTCCACAATCTTTCCCAAGGCACTCCTAATTTCAAAGTTTAGGTTCCCAAGGCACTTTTCCCCCAAAGTTAATCTCCACAATCTTTCCTAAGACACTTCTAATTTCAAAGTTTTGGTTCCCAAGACACTTTTCCCACCAAAATTTAAGTTTTTCCGCTAAAATTTCCACAAAATCCAATCTAAACCATTGATTTACCAAGATCAAATCTCAGCCACTCTTTATTTTGTCCTAGTCAGCCCTAGGATCCAAAAAACGTTGTCAAATGTATAATATATATATATAATATCGGTTTCAGGTATCGGTTCCGGGTCCGGGTATCCGTTTCCTATAGACAGGAACCGGAACCGGACCCGATACCTGTCGGTTCCCAATTTTTCTATCCGGAACCCACCCGAAACCGATAATTATCTATCCAGGACCTACCCGTTCGGATAGGTTTCGATTGGGTATCTGGATACCCTGTACCCGTGCACACCTCCTACAATATATTCAATAGCACAATCCAAGCATAGCCTCAAATCTCAACCATGTAAACTATAATATATCAGAGTGAGTTTTCTAATCATTTGTGCACCTTTGTAGTTTCACAATAAATTTCCAGGACATGGATTCCATCCTTATTTTCGGGGTCACAATTTTTATCTCAAAATTAATATAATTTCGTCATCGATAAAATTTCAAGGTCAATGTCCAGATCAAATATTTCTATCCATATTTCCTATGGATCATGATCATCATAAAAAATCCAACATTTATACATTTCCATTTTCAGTGAATTGCCATAACATCATCATGTTAATATCCATAGGAAACCTATCATTCTCATAACCAAGCACCTCAACATTTACATATTTATAAAGCCAAGTTTTATTCAAAATTATTGTGGGAAACCACTGTAGGAAAGATCCAAAGAGGGACTGTAGACAAGCAGCCGAAATAGAAAAGTAAAGAGGGGAAATATGGGAAAGAAAGTAGTCGACAGGGTAGCCGAGAGGAACTGCAGTCTTTGGAAGAGGCCGCATGGAACATCAGGAGTAGCGACAGAGCCGCATGATACGGTGGCATTGAAATGGCGGCCAACAGCCGCATGAGAGGGCAGCGGCGCAACATAAAGGCCCTAATCACAAATATAGAGCCCAAGCATGGCTGCAAGAGATTGGTAGTCCCCCAAGTGGGATAAGAAAGCATCATAACACCGTAAAATGAGGGACCAAGAACATCAACAAACATGTGTATTATTGGGAGAAAAATTCCCACAAATTCCAACTAAAAGAGGCTTAGTAACAAATGTAATGGGCCTGTTTTAAAAAAAAACTTTTTTCTTTTTTTTGTTTTGTGCAGCCCAAAGCCCAAGTGGGCCTCCTTTTATTCCCTTCTCTCAGCCCTCCCCTCATCTCTCACGCCCGAGCCACCCTAGGGTTCGCAATCGCGACGGCTCGAGCGTGCGTCTCGTTCGCTCTGAGCGAACGACGCCACGAACGACGCCACGAACGACTTCTCTCTCTTCCGCATGATCGCAACCGCCGCTTCCTTCGTCTTTGGTTACGTGAGGGGATCTCGCCACGACCCCACGCCTCCACGATCTTCTCTCCAACGGCTCCTCCGTGCCATATATCTGCAAATCTCCCTCTTCTCTTAACTTTCTAAAAAAACTGTAAGTTCTTTTACTTGAGGGTTTTTTTCCGGCTTGGTTTTCTTCACTGGAATCTGCTCCTTGCGGGTGTTGTCTGGATTTTTGGCTGGGGGCTTTTATTCTTTGGTTTCTTGATCGTCGGCTTCAAAAAGGTAGATTTTATCTTCTCTATTTTTCAGACAATTTCGATTCTTCAATGCTTAAGATTCTGAGATGGAATTCATAGTTATATTCATATGGAAATGGATTTCTGGGATATGATGATGACAGGAACACTTTTTAGGGTTTTTCCCTATTAATTTGATGTTGTGGGGTTGGCCTTTTCATGCTTGGCCTGGGGTCTCGGGGATTATGAATAGCTAGTGTAAATATTTTCAGTGCCTCCCTTAACCTGTCTGGCCGTGGGTTTTCTCTTGAGGATGGTTCTGCCTTGTAGTTTCAGTATTCCCCTTTTACTTTGTGGGGAGTTTCGGCTTCTGTTTGGTTCTGGAACCTCTCTGTCTTTATGACTTGACCACCTGGGGTTTCGGTGTTCGCTGTTTTTGGTGCATCACCTTCTGAATTAATATCTGAACCTCGAAAAACCCTTCTATCCTTCGCAGTTGATAATCTTTTGGCCTGGTTCCTTGCTGATAGAATTGCAGTCCCCGTGGACCTTGCCGCAGGTTCGGGTACCCAAATAACGTGATGAAATTTCCCACAATCTGATCCACTAAATATTAACTTTTTCTATCCACACTTTCAGTGATTTAATTTCAACTAAATTGAGAATGAATAGATACTTAACTATTTCAGTTCGATATTTTTTAGTCCAGATAGTGTTGTGTAAATCTTGGGTTTTTGAATTCAGATTTCTTAAGTATACATAAACTGAATGCAAGTTGTTGGGTGTATAGAACTGAATGCAAGTTTGTCAAGTTCTTGCAAGTCTTAAATTCAGATCTCTTAAGTATATACTATATGAAGAAGAAGTATTATCAGTAATTTATCTTGAATGCAAGTCTCCATATGTGTACCACAACTTGTTAAATTCCATGGAAACCCTGATTGTAGAACTGATCTCATATTTCAATTACGCAATTTGAAAGGTGACACGTGAATTAAAGTAAATTGGACTCGATCTAATAATTAATACCTATGTTTGGTTGAAAGCAGAAAATGCACCTTGACATGAAGCAAAGACACTCTTAGATTGCGTAAGTTGAGATAATGAGTAAAATAAATGACATTACCTGATATGGAACTTGGATGTAACGTCAAACCGTAATTGAACAACTTTACATAACTCGTTGGGTTGGAAAACTTATAAATGAGAGAGTGCAGGAGTGATTGGAGCCATGCTTTCGGCCCGTATCTGGAAGGATTTCCGTTCACGGATCCTGAGTCTCCGTCACAGTTGACTTCTAGACTCGGCCCAGGGTAGCACCCTGCGGTCCAAGATGGTCTCCAGGTTGTACATCGTGCTTTCCGTTATAAGTTTAAGATTGAATGGAACAACCTAATAGTATAGTTTCATAGTAAATGAACAACATCGAAACCACCATAACATGTTAGGCCTTGGCCATCACCACTTACACATGTTCGTTAATATATTTATCTATTCATGAATCATTATCATTGTTGTTGCTTGGTTAATAAATCTACTCTATTGAGCGGTGGTATTTGTTGTTGCCACCAGGTGATTAACAACACTACGCGGAGGCACCGTTGTACGAGGAGACAGAGTTTCCGGTTCAGGGCGACGAGCTTTGAGGACCGATTGGGTGTGAGGGACATTGTATCTTCATTTCATGTATATATGTTTCAACATTAGAGTGATGATGTACTTTCATTTTTATTGTATATAACGTTGTAACTCTGACATGATGGTAATGAAATGAGTATTTTAAATCCTGTCAATTTCTACTTGCTCCACGTTGCTTCCACTGGTAACTGCAGGACCTGCACAAAATGGTACAAAAATAATGACACCCGGGTATGGGGCGTTACAAGTGGTGGCCCATGCAGGTCCACGCAACCACCTCGTGGACAGTGTAGAGCAAGTGGGAATTATGTATTTGAGATACTCTATTGATTTAAATTTTACTTACAAGTGCAGGCATGTGAAAGTTTACGTACGCAAGAGACGCAGAGCATCTAAGAGATTGACTATGGCTGAAAACGCTTCGGGATTAGGATCCGGGTCGGGCAACAACTCTGGCTCGAACACGGTGCATCAGATCTCAGACCTGGCCTTACGAGAGATGATCCAGGCAATCCAGAGGGAACCTAGACAGGATGAGGAGTGCAGCAGTTCCGGTCATTACAGCCGCCGACTTTTACTGGACGAGAGGACGCTTTGGCTGCGGAGGACTGGTTACGTTCTATTACCGATAAGCTGAAGGCAGCGCAGACACATGTAGAATCATGGGTTGATATGGCGAAGCTGCAATTGATCAGGGATGCAAGGATATGGTGGGATGCCGAAGAAGATCGATTGGCGCAGCCGATTTCCTGGGACACATTTAAGAAAGAATTCAATGCACAATACTTTTCGCCTGAGGCACAAATGGAGCTCGAGGAGAAATTTGTGGAACTGAAGCAAGGCTCTATGACTGTGGAGGAGTACGTCACTGAGTTTTCTAGGCTCAGCAGGTGCGTGATCTAATGCATAAGACTTAACTATACTATACATGTGTATTTACTTGATATATTTCAGGTTCGCCCAGGACATGGTGTCCACACCTTTGGCTCGGGCCAAGTGATTTCAGAAGGGTTTGGACATTGACATTCGTGACAAGCTAGTTGGGTTCAAATTGAAGACCCATGCTGATGTACTCTCCACGGTCCGGGAGTACGAGTATGTCCAGTGGGAGCGGGCACGAGAGCGACGGACGGTGGCCCCTCCGAGACGACCTCCACCTTCCATCGCAGCTTCTGCGGGGTCCAGTCGAGCACCAGCCGCCTCTACCAGGCAGATACATCGACCAGTTTAGCAGACCCAGTTTAAGAGGTCGGCGCCGCAGCAGCATCAGCGACGCCCCACACCGATCTGTCATTATTGCAACAAGCCTGGACACATCAAGCCTGAATGCAGACTGCTCCTGAATCAGTGTCTCATCTGTGGGGCTGATGCCCATACTGCCAGAGACTGTCCACGGATGGGACAACGGCCTACAGCCCCAGGCCGCCGTCTGCACCAGCTACTGCACTAGCCGTGGCACTCAGTGAGGACCCGCACTTCCGCCTCAGCGGAAGGTCTTTCAGCAAGCGAGATCGCAGGCTCCACCTTCCAGGCGCCAGACGTTCACTATGACTGTTGAGGAGGCCGACGCTACCGGACATGTCATCACAAGTATGACTTTATTACTGCAGCACTTAAATTTTGTTTCGCACACTAGTCATTGCATGCTTAGACCTAGTGTTTATTACCTTCGGTACTGTACTAGTAGCTAGCAGACCCGCCCTTGCGTTGTTTGACTCGGGAGCTTCACACTGTTTCATGTCGAGACGATTTGTCGATCAACATAAGGTTCTTGAGTCACCTCTTACCTCTTGTTGGGATGTCAACACGGGCGGTGGAGTTGAAGACATCTAGCGGGAGTTCCTCTTGCACCGTAGTGATATGCGGGCGAGAGCTTTATGCGGACTTTCTGATCATTGAGATGCCGAGTTTTGAGGCTGTATTTGGAATGGAATGGTTGGGGACATTTTACGCCACCATTGACTACCTGCGTGGAGTGGTGATGTTTGAGATGCCTGATCACCCGAAGTTTGAATTTGCTAGAGGAAGCAGGTCAGAAGGGCCGATCACGTTCAGAGCCAGGCCAACGAAGGCGGTGGTGTCTGCTATGGATGCTGAGATAGAGAAACCAGAGATTGTGCGAGAGTTCCTGGATGTCTTTCCGAAAGAACATAAAGGTTTGCCTCCGGATCGTAATGTTGAATTTTCTATTGACTTAGAGCCAGGAGCACTACCTATATCTAAGAAAGCTTACCGTATGGCACCATCGGAGCTGGAGGAAGTCCGAACACAATTGAATGATCTTCTACAGAAGGAATGGATACAATCTAGTGTGTCATCTTGGGGAGCTCCAGTACTGTTGGTGAAAAAGAAGGACGGAAGCAGACACATGTGCATTGACTACAGAGAGCTCAATAAGGTGTCTGTGAAGAACAAGTACACCCTTCTCCATATTGACGATCTGTTTGATCAACTTGGTGGGTCAAGTGTATATTCAAAGTTGGATCTCAGAACTGGATACCACCAAGTGAGGGTTAGGAAGGAGGACGTGCCTAAGACTACATTTCGGACTAGATACGGACACTAATAGTTCTTAGTGATGCCGTTTGGGGTTACGAATGCACTTGCGGTGTTCATGAGTCTTATGAACCTAGTGTTATACGAGTATCTAGACAAATTTGTTGTGGTGTATATTGATGATATTTTGATATACTCAAAGAACAGGTAGGAACATGCAGAACATTTGAGGAAGGTCCTTGGGACATTGAGGCAACATCAGCTGTACGCCAAATTCAGCAAGTGTGAATTTTGGCTGAGCAAGGTGGGTTTCCTGGGCCACGTGGTGTCTGGAGAAGGAATTTCGGTGGATCCAGAGAAAGTATCAGCGGTTCAGAAGTGGCCGATTCCTAGGTCTGTGTCCGAAACTTGGAGCTTTCTGGGGTTAGCTGGATACTATCGGAGGTTTATTCAGGACTTCTCGAAGATCGCGGAACCAATGACGTGGTTGACGAGAAAGGATGTTATGTTTGTTTGGTCCAAGGCTTGCAACGATACATTTAATGAGCTGAAGAGGAGACTAACTACATCCCCAGTATTGGTCATTCCAGATCGGACAGGGGGATTTGAGGTGTTTTGCGACGCATCCGGTAAGGGTCTCAGTTGTGTGCTACACCAACATGGCCGAGTTGTGACGTACGTGTCCAGGCAGCTGAAAATTCATGAGAAGAACTACCCAACTCATGACCTTGAGTTGGCGGCAGTCATTTTTGCATTGAAGCTCTGGAGGCACTTCTTGTTGGGAGAACATGTGAAGGTGTTCACAGACCATAAGAGTCTGAAATATCTTTTCACATAGAAGGAGTTGAACATGCGGCAGCGTCGATGGGTCGAGCTTATGGCAGACTATCACATTGACCTTCAATACTATTCTGGGAAGGTCAATGTTGTGCCTGATGCATTGAGTCGTCTCCCAACAGTGATGATTCTTACGATTCAGTGCAGGCTCCAACATGAGATCAGAGAGATGGGGATAGAAGTAGTATCACCAGAGATGACTGCTTCTTTGGTGAATCTACAGATACATTCTACTTTGGTGGACAGGATTAAGGCTGCACATGCAGGGGATGCGAAGCTGTAGAAGATCAGGGAGTTGGTATTGACAGGGCAGAGACCAGAGTTTCAGATTCATGAGGATGGGTCCTTGAGGTACGGTAGGAGGATCTGTGTGCCGTCTGGAGATATCAGGGAGGAACTGTTGAAGGAAGCTCACAGCTCTCCGTATTCCATTCATCCAGGCGGGACGAAGATGTACAAGGATCTGAGACAACATTATTGGTGGCATGAGATGAAGAGGAGTGTTGTTAGGAGTGTCGCCAAATGTATTTTGTGCCAACAGGTAAATGCTGAACATCATCGAACTGCTGGATTGTTACAGCCTTTGCCTATTCTAGAGTGGAAGTAGTAGCATATCACGATGGACTTCGTGACATGCTTACCGTGGAGTACGAAGCATAGCGACGCCATTTGGGTGATCGTGGATCGATTAACCAAGTCGGCGCATTTCATACCATTCAGAGTGGGTCAGTCAACGGAGACACTTGCCAAGAAGTATATGGATGAAGTTGTGAGATTGCATGGGGTTCTTGTCAGCATTGTGTCAGACAGGGATACTCGGTTTACATCTCATTTCTGGAAGAGTTTGCAGGGGCATTTGGGCACACAGTTGAGCTTTAGCACGACGTATCATCTGCAGGCGGACGGACCGTCGGAGCGTACGATACAGATCTTGGAGGATATGCTGCGTGCCTGTATGTTAGACTTCAAGGGGTCGTGGAAAGACCACCTACACCTCGTTGAGTTTGCATACAACATCTATCAGGCCATCATTGGGATGGCTCTGTTTGCAGCATTGTACGGGAGGAAGTGCCGATCACCATTGAGCTGGGACGATGTTGGTGATCTAGAGTTGATTGGGCCTGAGATGATCATAGAGGCAGTTGATGTGGTTCGAACTATCAGGAAGAAGCTACAGCTGGCGCAGGATAGATTCAAGCATTGGGCAGATTTGAAGCGACATCTAAAGTTCCAACTAGGGATCATGTTTTCTTGATGGTCTCACCCAATAGAGGAGTGATTCGGTTTGGTCGGAGGGGAAAACTCAGCCTACGGTACATTGGACCCTTTGATGTGTTGGAACGAGTGGGAGAAGTGGCGTACAGACTTGCACTGCCTCCATCTCTTGAAGGAGTGCATAATGTATTCCATGTATCTCAACTGCGGAAGTACGTGGGAGATTCGACTCACGTGGTCGACCATTCGGAGATTACTGTACAACCAAACTTGACATATGAACAACAGCCTGTGAGAATCATCGATCGACAGCAGAAGGTTCTCAGGAACAAGACTGTCAGTCTGGTAAAGGTAATGTGGCATCGAGACTCGTCTGGAGAGTCTACCTGGGAGAGAGAGGAAGAGATGAGGGAGCGATGTCCATACTTGTTTGATGTATCTTAGTTTTTTCTTAAATTCCAAAGACGGAATTTCTTATAAGGTGGGTAGAATGTAATGGGCCTGTTTAAAAAAAACTTTTTTCTTTTTTTTGTTTTGTGCAGCCCAAAGCCCAAGTGGGCCTCCTTTTATTCCCTTCTCTCAGCCCTCCCCTCATTTCTCACGCTCGAGCCACCCTAGGGTTTGCAATCGCGGCGGCATTTCTCTCGAGCGCGTGTCTCGTTTGCTCTGAGCGAACGACGCCACGAACGACTTCTCTCTCTTCCGCAGGATCGCAGCCGCCGATCCCTTCGTCTTCGGTAACGTGAGGGGATCTCGCCACGACCCCACGCCTCCACGATCTTCTCTCCAACGGCTCCTCCGAGCCCTATATCTGGAGATCTCCCTCTTCTCTTAACTTTCTAAAAAAAACTGTAAGTTCTTTTACTTGTGGGTTTTTTCCGGGCTTGGTCTTCTTCACTGGAATCTGCTCCTTGCATGTGTTGTCTGGATTTTTGGCTGGGGGCTTTTATTCTTTGGTTCTTGATCGTCGGCTTCAAAAAGGTAGATTTTATCTTCTCTATTTTTAGACAATTTCGATTCTTCAATGCTTAAGATTCTGAGATGGAATTCATAGTTATATTCATATGGAAGTTGGATTTCTGGGATAGGGTGATGATGGGAACACTTTTTAAGGTTTTCCCCTATTAATCTGTTGTTGTGGGGTTGGCTCCCTTTCATTCTTGGCCTGGGGTCTTGGGGATTATGAATAGCTAGTGTAAATATTTTCAGTGCCTCCATTAACCTGTCTGGCCATGGGTTTTCTCTTGAGGATGGTTCTGCCTTGTAGTTTCAGTATTCCCCTTTTACTTTATGAGGAGTTTTGGCTTCTGTTTGGTTCTGGAACCTCTCTGTCTTCATGACTTTCGCTGTTTTTGGTGCATCACCTTCTGAATTAATATCTGAACCTTGGAAAACCCTTCTATCCCTCGCAGTTGATAATCTTTTGGCCTGGTTCCTTGCTAATAGAATTTCAGTCCCCGTGGACCTTGCCGCAGGTTCGGGTACCCCCACAACGTGATGAAATTTCCCACAATCTGATTCCAAAATATTAACTTTTTCTATCCACACTTTCAGTGATTTAATTTCAACTAAATTGAGAATGAATAGAAACACAACTATTTCAGTTCAATATTTTTTAGTCCAGATAGTGTTAAGTGTAAATCTTGGGGTTTTGAATTCAGATTTCTCAAGTATACATAAACTGAATGCAAGTTGTTGGGTGTATAGAACTGAATGCAAGTTTGTCAAGTTCGTGCAAGTCTTAAATTCAGATCTCTTAAGTATAAACTATATGAAGAAGAAGAAGTATTATCAGTAATTTATCTTGAATGCAAGTCTCCGTATGTGTACCACAACTTGTTAAATTCCATGGAAACCCTGATCGTAGAACTGATCTCATATTTCAATTACGCAATTTGAAAGGTGACACGTGAATTAAAGTAAATTGGACTCGATCCAATAATTAATATCTATGTTTGGTTGAAAGCAGAAAATGCACCTTGACATGAAGCAAAGACACTCTTAGATTGCGTAAGTTGAGATAATGAGTAAAATAAATGGCATTACCTGACATGGAACTTGGATGTAACGTTAAACCGTAATTGAACAACTTTACATAACTCGTTGGGGTTGGGAAACTTATAAATGAGAGTGCGGGAGCGATTGGAGCCCTGCTTTCGGCCCGTATCTGGGAGGATTTTCATTCACGGATCCTGAGTTCCCATCGTAGTTGACTTCTAGACTCGGCCCAGGGTAGCACCCTGCGGTCCAAGATGGTCTCCGGGTTGCACATCGTGCTCTCCATTATAAGTTTAAGATTGAATTGAACAACCTAATAGTATAGTCTCATAGTAAATGAACAACATCGAAACCACCATAACATGTTAGGCCTTGGCCATCACCACTTACACAGGTTCGTTAATATATTTCTCTATCCATGAATCGTTATCATTGTTGTTGCTTGGTTGATAAATCTACTATATTGAGCGGTGGTACCACTTTTGTTGTTGCCACCAGATGACCAACAACACTACGCGGTGGCACCGTTGTACGAGGAGACAGAGTTTCCGGTTCAGGGCGACGAGCTTTGAGGACCGGTTGGGTGTGAGTGACATTGTATCTTCATTTCATGTATTTATGTTTCAGCATTAGAGTGAAGATGTACTTTCATTTTTTATTGTATATAACGTTGTAACTCTCACATGATGGTAATGAAATGAGTATTTTAAATCCTGTCAATTTCTACTTGCTCCATGTTGCTTTCACGGGTAACTGCAGGACCTGCACAAAATGGTACATAAGTAATGACACCCGGGTATGGGGCGTTACAGTAACACATCATAGCAAGAAGGAAAATTCCTCAAATACCAATTCTTCAATAGGCATACTCAAGATTTCTAGCCACGTTCATTTTACTTCATAAAATTATGATTACTGCTTATTAAATTATCATCTTTGCTTAGAAATCAAGATCTAACAAAAAAGACTACATTTATATGGATCGATTTTTTCCATGTAACAAATCTTTATAGAACTCACAATGTCTAGAAATGAAAACCCAAAAATTTGAGGTTAAAATAATTTACCGTTCATCGAAGAAATATCATCGGAAAGTCCCATCAGAAACCCGTTGGACCATGCCACCTCATCATACATGCGTCTGCGGCTGCCCAAAATCGAAGGAAGGTGACGATTTTGAGAAGATTGAAACCCCAAAAGTAAGATCGAATCTTAAAAATTCTAAAACCGAAAACTTTTAGATTTTTGAGAAAATAAATTTTCACATAAAAATCCATGAGAATGAGTAGTAGTAGAAATAGAGGGAGACTAGCCGTTAGGGGGGATATTGGCCATTACACGAGAGAGGATGAGAAAATCATGCGAACATGCACAGGGTTAAGGAGAGAATCACAACGACAAAGGGGAGAAGGTAAATGAGCGGCGACTAAGGATGGATGAGGGGATTAGCGTTAGGTTTAGTTGAGGTTAAGGTTAATAAGTTAATGGGTATGAGTAATATAATCGGGCTTGGGTGTGTGGGCTTTAAGGGAAATGGGCTTGGGTAGAAGAATTAAACGGGAGAAAGAGAAAGGGAGAGATTGGGTTGGGCTTGGGGTTTAAAAAGAAATGAAGATGGGCTTGGAAGATAATAAATGAAAAGGTTAACAGAATAAATAAGTTAGAATATGAAATAACACACAAATATATAATGAAAATCTGGAAAAATTCATAATAAATGATAAGATTGTTACAATTAATTACACAAAAATTCGGCCTTTACAACCAGTTACCATGTATTGGCATTATTGCATAAGATACACAACTGAGATGTTTCTTCAACATATTGTTTGTGATTGCAATTTGAAGCTTCTTAAAAGGGTTTTTATGTTTAGCTTTGAGTTGGCTCTTTCTTGCTGCAAAGTATGAACATGGGTATACTAACATGGACGTGATGAAATAACACAACATGATAGACTTCCAAAATTTACATATAAGCACGTGTGTCCAGCACGTGTCCGTCATGACATGGCTTCATAACATAAGTGTCCTAATCACATAGCTTCCTAGTTTACCACTGTTACATATTAGGGGTGGCAAAATGAACCTGAACCGATCTGAACCCATCCTCTTATATGGGTATGGGTAGACGTGTACTTGGGTCAGGTCAAATTTGGGTTGACCCGATTGACTTGGATAAAATCCATATCATATGCTCCATTTACGTGTCAACCAGATTTGATCCGGATCTAGCCCACTTTAATGTAATAAATGTGTAAAATTATTATGGAGAAAACATTATGAATGCAACGACTATTTTGGTGGTTAGGTTATTTCGTTGCCAGGCCGGTGGTCTAGGTTTGAATCCCTTTATTATCATTTCTTTTTCACATTCAAATAAAAAATGTGAGCTATGTGGAAGTTATATAATATATAAAGTTAAATAATTAACTTATATAATATATAAAGTTCAATAACTAACATGTAACAGTCGGTTCTAGTGGTTGATCATTTGGTTGCTTGACGTGCCACCTTGGTTCGATTCATGGGAGTGTTAAAATGATTTTTTAAAAACATTTCAAATAAAAATTCCTCATAACCATAACCTTAACCGAGCTGTACTCGATTTGTCAGATCAACTGCTTCAAATATACAATATAGATTCTGGCAAGGCAATGGAGTTGAATCCAGATGGTTGCCAAATCTTAAAAAGCCAGATGTATCCCGTTGAACCTATGGATTCTGAAGTGTAACATCTTATCCTCATGATAATAAACTAATGTTCATTTATACAATGCAATTCTAGATTTTATTCAAGTCAAGGAATACAAGAGGTGGATTTTGACTGCTTTTGTCATCTTATCGCACCTTTACTTTGATGATGGTACAAGTTTTCCATTTTTTGTTTTCTAACAATCTTAGACCGAATTAGCATATCATTTTAATTAGCATGCAGTGTCATGACCTGCTTGTCAAATTGTTAAGGGAGCGGTATGCCATAAGCCTATGGTGTATTCCAAACCTAGGAGAATGCTTACAAAATATAAGTATATATATTTCCTTTACTCCTTGATTGAAAATATGTTAAGTGTATTTGTGGATATATCACAGTATCATAGGTCATGCATGTCAACTTAAAAACTGTTGAATATTGAGTCATATTATATTTGTTTTGATGATGAGCAAACGCATTGGGTACTAATGATTTCTTGAGTATATATGTGTAGATGATGAGCAAACATGATTGAATATGAGATACCATGTTAATCAAGTATATATGGAGCCAACAAAGACAATGGATATCAAAGGAACCAAGACATATGGAAGAACTTCAAGATTGCATCAAAAAGTTTCAAGAGTATATCTATTTTTCCGTGTAAATTTTATTTTAGTCTTGGTTGCATGTTAAATTCTTTGTTAAAGCTCACACACACTTATAAATACACAAAAATATTTTAAAAATGTTTTGAAATCATTTAGATAGAAATTTACAAAGTTTTCTGATCCGTATCAGTGTATCAGAAGACTGCTCGACTAGTAAATATATTGTGGTCAACCAGTACACTCGGGAGTAATGGCTCCTAGCAGAGAATCAATCAATGTTGTCCCACTGGTTGACCAGTGAGCCAATAGTCGACCAGTGAGCTAACACTATCGACTAGTTAGTGCCAGTTAAGCTATAATAATCATATTTCTAGCTTTTTTGCATGCTTGAGGGATATTTTGATCAATCTGTTGAGACAGATTTGATGGCTATATAGGAAGTTGTTCATGGATTTAATACACACATTAATGATTAATTTTTCTTGAGTAAAAATATTTTTTAAGCGAAAGAGTTTTAAACTAAACTATCTCTTTTGGCCTATTTTTAAAGTTCTTCAATCCTTTCTTGGCCAAGCTTTCTTGATATCAAAAGTTCTTATTTTTCATATCATTTGGAGATCAACCAGTATAGCCACTGCACCACATAAGAGCTTCACCTCAAGGCTATAGGTAAAAGTGTTTGTAAGTATTTTCTTGTCACTATTGTGTGAGTTGTATTCTTTCAATGGAGATGTGTTCTCTATGTCTCATTGGAGACGTGGTGTCCATTGAGGATGTGTTGTATTCTATGTCTTGTTTGAGACGTGATTAGTGGATCCTTTGTCCATATATGGATGTATGGTTGGATGTAGGTTAATCGGGATAAATCTTGTTTTTTGCGAGTGTCTCTGTCTTTGATTGTTTGTGTACTTGCAATCTTGTTTAACCTTCCGCATTTATCTTATTTTTGTAAGTTATTGTTGATGAAGTTTTAATTAGATAACTTTAATTAATAACTTAGGTAGAAATTTCTAGAGGGATTTTTTTATTTTTTTGGACATTATTCATCCCCCACCCCCCTCAAGTGTCTACTTGCCATCTCAGAGATCCAACAAAAAACCATATATAATAAGAATTTTTAAGGCAATGAAACACTGACGTCAACTCAAAGGAACTATTCAAATACATCAAACAAGGTAACATGCACGTATGCCCCATAACTTTACAATTCATTGGAATTAAAATTTCTGCATAACATAACATTACAGCCACCCGTCTATTCTTCAATGGGATCCCGCTCAACAAGTCTTGTCTTCGAAACATGTCTCTTCTGGAAACCCATCATCAGCATCAAACTATCTACAAAGAAACCATTAGAAAAAGGTTTGTAGGTTTCTAAATACTTGAACAAATATGTAAAATCTAATATAATAGATCAAAATATAACATGCATAGTAGGATTTTATACATATATAGGACACCAAAAATGACAATAATCATGGCATATGATATCAACTACAAGATATGATCAGTGAGTACTAGTAATGATTAGAAAATCAATATCTTGTTAGAGTATGACTAAATGTATGATGTTTCTATGTTAGCATTGGGACTCATGTTTAAGAGTACAATATGAAACTTGCAAGCTCGCCCTTATCACGTGGTGCTTATCCTGACCAGATTTAGTCAGATATAATCAACATGTATAATCATATACGGTAATAGAGATGGTCAGAGATGGTTATGGGTTATGTCACTCCTTTATCCTCAATAATATGGGTTTCACATCTCTATCAACTAGTGCAAAGCCTAATTCATGCACGTGGATAGTGTTATGTTTTAGTGATTTGATATCAGGTTCATTATATAAATTCAGTAATCATGTGTAGATGCAATGTTAGGTACAATAATCTATCAGTAGATTACTTATAATACCAAGTGCAATGTCATGTAACAGATATAGTGATAATAAGCATGCATAATGTAGTTTTTTGTAGCAAGTTCGGTGGCAGTTATTGTGCGTATGTACAATGAACAACTATGATAAACATGTAATAGATCTCATTTCTAGCCTAAATCATTATTATCACGCTACCATTTCATTACACACAGTGATATTTAGACTTGTAACTTTAAAGTTTAAAATGTCAACTTATCAATTAATTAAAGGAAATAAGCTATGTTATATGTATATTGGGTTTAAGTCTCCATACCACGGTTATATGGACATGTTGCACATATCATAGTTATGAAAACATTATCTCGATGTCAAAACCCGGAGGATTGAATGGTTTATATTTCATTTCATATTATGACTAAACCTATCGTATAAGGAACCATCAATAAATAGCATACATGAAAGTTATGTTATCATGCATATCAGAGGCATTTACTATAATAAGCAATAAGTGCATAATCATTTCTATAGTCCAATCAAATCAATCAGCCAACAGAGCCTAGAAACTAACAAGAGCATAGCCCAAGTCATTTATCCAAGGCATAGCCCCAATTTGACTAATCATATATGCTTTACTCCATATACTAAAATAGTCTAGTTGATCCATTGCATCTAGTGATATTGAAATGTTGAAAGCGTCAAAGGGTCGCACTAATAAAAAATCATTATAACCGTCGGATAAAGGTGTCAACAGGAAGCAAACAGTCCCAAGAATGTAAAACCTAGCGAAACAGGCCATCATGCAGCAAAATAGAGAGTCATAGCATAGCATATGTAAAAGGTAAAATCGAGCTAAATAGGCTAGCATGAAGCAAAACGGAGAGCGCAACACCCCCTTTAAAGGTGTCAAATGAACCATAGAGAAGTAACATGAAGCAAAACATGCAATAGACCACACTAAATGGTAAAACCAAAAGCTCGTCACCCCCTAAAAACACCATCTAAAAACACCATCTGAAACTCAAGAAGGAATAGAACATGGTGATAACAGCTCAAGAAGGCTGAACTGAACCCAAACAGGAGCAACACGAAGTAGAATAAGGGCAAGAACTTAAGGACAAAACCCAAAATTTTCAACAACTCCAAAATATATAGCCGAGCATCATATAGGCATGACAGACATAAGGGCAAGATCCGAAGCCCTAATAATAGCAAAAGAAAACTCAATTAATCAATCATCCCATGTCCATTACCGAAGCAAAAACAACCCCCAACAAAATCAAGCATCAAATCAGCCATCAAACAATTGACTGAATTTATTAAGGCCTCATCAAATCAGCCATCAAACAATTGGTTGAATTTATTAAGGCCTTAAAATAAAATCGGAAACTACTTGGTTACCGAAGAAAGAGAAGAAGAAGAAAGGTGATGATCGATGTTGCTACGTAACCTCATCGCCTCGCTGTTGCAAATATCGTCTATTGGATGACAAAGGAAAGGGGAAAGGGATTTGAAGAGGGAGATCATGGAAAGATGATCATGCCATCAGATTTATATTATATTAGTGGTTTAAATAGAAAGAGGGGTTTCAATTGAGGGAAAAGAGAAGGACGCCGACTAGAGGGGTTGTGGGCGAGAGGGAGAGAAACGTGGGGAGAGAGCGAAGGAGCTAGAGGGACATGTGTGGAGGTTATGCGATCTGGGAGATAGTCGCGGAGAGGGAGAGAAAAGGTCGAGGGGCCGTCAAGCTGATGAAACGAAGAGGGAGAGATGAAAAATATAAAGTATTAGGTGATAATAGGTCAGTGCGATGTGTCGGATTTATTAGGTGATAACATGTCAGATTTGGGTCGGTGTGATGTGTCGGATATTGGCTTAACGGGTCGTAGTCATCTTTTCGTGCCCCAAAGGGGAAGGAAAGCAAGAATGAGGGAACTTGACCCAGAGCTAGGCTCGCACGAGGTTAAAAAAAATAAATTAGATTAGGCGCTAGCAAAGAGAGGTCATCCGACGTCTGAATGATATAGGAATAGGAGAGCCCTTTTTGTAACTCTGTCCTCGTCCTGCAGAAAGTTTGGAATAGGTTTGGCAGCAGATCACGAAACCTTGGCGATCTTCACTATCTAATGAATGAGGAGTCCGTTTGGAAATCGTCCGCCCCGCGCCACCCCCCGAGTATATGATTCAACAGGAATCACTTTGCAGTTAAAACATTGAGAATAAAATTAAGAAAATATGAAAATTAGAAGAAAAATTCTAAAAATCATTTTCCAAGTTTTTAATAAATAAAAATATTTATTATGATACAAATTGTTAAAAATCAAGGTCATTACATGCAGTGTCTTTAGAGCATGCTAGGAGCATCATTTATGCAATCCTGTCATTGTAGGTATGCATAGTAGTTGTTTTAAGTTTGCAAATTGTCATTTATATTTCTATTCTTTTACCTTGGTAATTCACATCAGTTCCATCTTAAGGTAATTTTTGTTGGCTAGTTTTCCAAATAAGTCTAGAGTGTTGGTAGTTTTATCACTTTATGATTACAAATTTTCCCTGTTTAATGATGTATCATCCTGAACAAACATAACTATCAAAAATCTTAGCAATATAAAACTTGAAATTTGTAACCATATTTCTCATTCATGCGTGAAGTATGTGCGCACACATCTGATTCAGTTTCATAGTTATAAGTGACTTGCTCCAGGATTCATTTTTTACAGATAGTACCTGTAACCTTTCACTAAGTCATTGAAGGAGGCTCATTTGTTTTGAACTTTTTTTGCACTGCAGGTCTTTATGTCCTAGCATCTGAACCTGTAAAAATTCCATGGTTTGATGCAATTTTTGCTGATATTGGTGATGAGCAGTCTCTCACCCAATCATTGTCTACATTTTCTGGCCATTTAAAACAGATAAGTGTAAGTTTTGTTCGCTTGCAATTTCATTCCACAGTGTGCATAGACTGCAGCTTCATGGTATGTTTTACATTCAATTGCGCCTTTATAATATTGATTTGCTAATAAAAGCGTAATTGCTTCTATTTTTTTTTCTGGATCAACAAAAGGTTTAGGTTTTGGTGCAAATAAACAATTCCGACTCATTTACACAATTATATACCTTATACCGATTTAAATATATGCTATGGAATTTTTTTAAAATTTTATTAAACTGAATGTGCCACTTTCTAAAAAAATCAATATACACATGCTAAGAAGTTTTCAAGCCAAAGAGCTGCAACTTATAGGGGAACAAAAGTTTTTAAGCTTTCAGACTGAAATAGCGACGAAGGCAATGCATATTTACCCACAAAGCCTTCTGTGTTTATTGTGAATCATTGTATGCTGACTAAATGTTTGAAAAAGAAAAAGCGTACGTGCTCCAGAAAGTCTTTTAATTTTTTTTGTTTTCTATTATCTTGTCTTTTGGGGAATTTGATTAGTAACTTCACTGCGATCGGGATGCTGCGTGAGTCAGGATCGCAAATTCCTTATTTTAATAATTAGAATTTTTTGACTGAAACTACAACAAAGGCTTGCTGACCCACGCATCTGAGAAGGAAGATCTAGTAATTGCTGCAGAGGAAGAACTTAGAACAAAAGATGCGAAGGTTCGCTTATCATGTAAAAAAATCCAAGTGCCAGCTTTCGCGTATAACCACATTCGCGGAGTATAAACCACATTCGCGGAGTACGGTTTCCACCAAAAAAAGGAGAAAGCACTTTCATGATAGATTGAATAAGATTAGGAAAAGATGTGCGGAGTCCAGCAGTTAGGTCAACTCGCAGGGCTTAAGGCAACGAATGACCTTAGGGTATCTCTATAACCGTTAGGAGAAATAAGCTGAATGAATGAAATCTTGATTTTCCTCGTTCAAGTTCAACCCCGGTGGTAGCTGCAAATGTCTGAGTGGTAGCTGTTGGTGCTTTAGTTGTAGTAAAAGCAGTATGAATTTTCTAATCAAAAGACCTAACTTATAGTTCACGCGCTCCGGATATAAGGATTGGGATTTACGAATGGATGGAATGATTGACACGAGGTGTTGTATGTCTACAGCCAATTACCAAGACCACATCATACAAGCCTGTTCAGATTTTTTTTGCTTAAACTGTAACGTTTGTTAATCATAAACCATTGTAAAAATTTGGTATTCTGTTGTTCATCTATATGTAATCATCTCATGTAGACAGATGTACATGGATACGATCCAATTTGGATACGAGAGTGAGTCTTTTTTTTGGATTTTATTTGAGATAATTCTAGTCGTTTTTATTTTTAGTTGAGTATTTTATGAGAATTCGAGTCTTTTGAGTCTTTTAGTTATTTTGGTATTTTTAGTCACACATCGAATGTAATTTTTAAAGAGTCAAGTTGTAAGCCTATATAAAGTCCCCAAACTTGTTTTATTTTGAATAGAATTTGATAAAATTGGTGGAAACTTTTATGTTTGTCAAAATTAAATCTTTTGTATTGGAGTGCGAAAGTGGGCTTGGCTAGCTGGGAGCGAGGTTCGAAATTTTTTCGTGTGAAATGTGTTTGAGTCAGTGATTGTTAGATCTACGGGGTGCGAAGACCGAAATTTTATCAAATCCCTAAATGTTTCCCACAAATTCCCCCACCACATTCACTTTCTCATCCGTCTTGCATCAATAGATGTTAATGTATTTTTCAGCTATTAGTTCTTTGTAGAAAAAATATTTTTGCATGTTATTGCCTGAAGCTATTGCTCAATATTATGTACAAACTGATAATTCCTATCATACTTCACTTATTGTTATTACCAGGCTATTCGTTCACAATCAACAAATAAGTCACTGGTGCTTCTGGACGAAGTAAGTATAATATATTAACTGCAGAATTTTATTCTATTATATTCTCTTTCACACTAATGTTTAGGATATAGAAATGAACAAGCTACTCATGAAAGAAAATGATACATATATGTTGAGCATCTAGCAATAACACGTCTAACTCACATAGTACTGTTTCTTTTCCAATCAAATTCCCACAAACTAGTTGGCTTACGGAAGTCGCTGTTTCATGTTACACAGCCAACTTCCTCACAGAATACATGGCTTGCTGACAAGAAAAAAAACATCAGCTAGGATCTAGCACAATGCAGCAAAATCCAGTGTAGTTTAAGCCACGTGTTCATGGATAAGTATTGAAAGCCCCATGAATCACTCTTTGTCCTGATACATGTGCCCAATGCCTCTAGTTGCATTTTTACTAAACATATATTCTTAGGTTTACCTTATAAACCTCCAGTGAAACCTACTTCATCCCAAGGTCATTCTGGTTAGCTACGCAAACCTTTCGTTGAGGATTCATTTGTACATCAGTTTTCTGTCAGCTGGCTAACACAATGTTCTTTGTCTAGTTTGTTACCATCTACGCATATAATATGATACTAGGCACAACACCTGTTGATTTTATAATTGAAATAAAAAGCTTGTTATAAGTTATGAGTTCAGCTAGGTACACATGTTTTTCAAACTCCATATGACTGACACTAATGTAATTACATGTATTACTTTAGGTTGGTGCAGGAACAAATCCACTTGAAGGAGCAGCCTTGGGGATGTCACTTCTTGAATCTTTTGCTGAGTATGGATCCTTTCTGACGATAGCTACGACACACCATGGAGAACTAAAAACGCTGAAATACAGGTATATGGTTTCTTACCTAATAATGCTAGATATTTGTTTGTTATGGTTAGTGGCATTTGCAATTGCCAGCTATACATTGATTCCAAATTACTGAAGAAAACAATGCAGATATGGATGCCATCATAATAAAATAGAAGCATCATAATAAAATAGATGGTGTATCTGCAAGTCATTTTTTAATCTATGGGAGTGGAACACCTTCCGTATGCCATGCTATATGCCAAAGCTATGAATTATCACACTTAGTGTTATGCAAACTGAAAATGGGTTACTATTTCCAACTACTGTAATTAATCAAATAGGAATCTAAAACAGAGAATGTCATGGGGAGGGAAACATTCCAGTTGAGCAACATGTACGCACCAAATATGACATGTTCATATGCTCTTGCTATTTTAATATGCGTTCTCTTATGCTCTTACTATTTTTGTAACGTAATACGGCATCCCTACCTAGCTTCCTCAGGATAACTAGACTAATCAGGACAGGGAGTGGGAGCTGAACTAAAACTTATATCTCGAAGGGAGATAAAGAGACCTTTGGAAGAAGTAGTGCAACATTTTTTTCTGAATGGAAAATCAAAATTTTGATGATGATGTAGATCAGCTGGGTTCAGAGGCATATGAACAATACCAGCTTAACTCCTACCAGTTTGGCAATTGCCTTGCTAGATTGTTCTTAACTTATTAACCCTAACTCCTACCAGTTTGGTAATTCCCTCGCTAGATTGTTCTCAACTTATTAACCCTATGTACCATGTGAGAGCCTGTCAAATACATGAATGATGTTCAGATTCTTTTTTGAGTGGACTGAGAAAACAGACAACTCCGTTGGCCCATAATGAATGTACAACTAGGATGTATTAACAAGCATTTTACTTCATCCCCCCCACACACAATAGGAAAGAAAAACGAAAAGGAAAAAGTACAACATTCATTGACAGTGGCGTAACCAGAATTTTTTTTAACACTTGGCAAAAATAAAGATGGCGTAAAGAATAAATTTTTAAAATACCAATGCAAATTTTTTAACCTTGACCTTTCTCCTTCTCGAACCTTATCCATTATTTGCTTAAAACCCAGGTAGATTAAGAATCAAGAACAAACCAATGAGAAACAAAAAATTAAAAAAGGAAAGGAAAAAGTGTAAAAGACTAGGGACCTAATTGTAAATGTTGTTGGCAACGTATTTCTCTTCGATGAAGACCTTGTTGTCACTGAAGCAGCAAGAGCTTTCGAGGATTGACAGACAACATTTCGATTGTTGTCGCTTGAGAAGTCAAGAGAGATGGGAGATTAGAGAGATTTCACCCAAAACTATCAACTGAGAAGTACAAAATTCGTAGATCAATAAAAATCTAAATGCCTAAATCATAGAAAAAGTTGAACATTCTAGTAGATCAAAAAGCTAATGCTAATAAAATGAATGAATAATTCGTATATGGAATCATGGAGGTGAGGCTTATCGATATTTTTAAAGATGAAAAAAGCCCTAAAGATTTTTCTAGCAGTAGCAGCCGCTTCTTGAGAACCTGTAGGTTGAAGATGGGGGTCCTATACACACTTTTTTGCTTTCCAGACACACCTCTTAGAGTGTGTGAAGCAAAAAAGTATGTGTGTGTATCATTTCCTTAAAGCAAGTGAGAGATATGGTTCTACCCAGAGGAGAAAGATGGGGAAAAGTATATATATAACATGCATAAAAATAATTTTCTTTTTTTTGTCCTGGGCAGCTGCAGACGTAGTTCTGCCCTTGTTCATTGATGCTAGCTATACGTGCATGAGCTATGCATGTTAGTGGGGAATTTTTTATATACAGAATTAGTAATGAAATGCAATAAATTTTTTATGATAATTGCGATTAGTAAATAATTATAATGAATATAATCGAAAGCACATATTGTGTAAGACTGCAGACGTAGTTCTGCCCTTGTTCATTGATGCTAGCTATACGTGCATGAGCTATGCATGTTAGTGGGGAATTTTTTTTATACAGAATTAGTAATGAAATGCAATAAATTTTTTATGATAATTGTGATTAGTAAATAATTATAATGAATATAATCGAAAGCACATATTGTGTAAGAGAAAGAAAATCTTATAATAAATATAAAATATTAAGAATAACTTATATATGCTTTTGAAGTTAATTTTGAAAGTTTTTCACATGCACCAATATCCATAGTTAATTCACCAAAATATTATAGGTAAATGAGACGTTCATCATCTCTTATAGAGATTTATTTGGGTTACCTCCCTCCTTCATGGCAAGTTACTATCCCAATATTAAGTCTACTATCAATGCGAAAGGCTAAATGTATCACCAATGTATTTTACATGTATGTTGATCTTGATGGAAATTGAATTCCACCCCAAGTGATTTTGATGATGAGCACACCAAATGAAGCTTAGTGTACTAACTACACTACGACTAAGTGTGCGGGTTGTGCAACAGATGAAACGCTTTATACATACTCAAAGAAGCGCAATATACGCTCAAAGACAAGGACAAATGTTACTAAAGATCAATGATGAAGTTCAAAGAACAAGAAGCTCAAGTGAAGCTCACATCCATCAGTTGATCAAGCTTCCGAAGACGTGTCCTAGTCTATAGTGAGTGTGTTGTGTCTTTCTTAGGGTATTGTTAAAACCAAATCGTATAGACAATCACACACACAAATGATTTCAAAAACGTTTTAAATATCTTTTTAAATCATTTTCAAAAAGATATTGAGAGCTTTCTCTAGTCGTTTTATATTTCCGTAGTGAAACTACACTATACCCTGGAGTTAACTACTTGACTGACTAGCTGTGGTTCGGTAGAAACTCCTCTGGGAGTCGACTACCAAAGGTATGGAGTCGACTACCAGCTGAGAATCAATTTCTCCTGAAACACACTGGGAGTCGACTACCACTCCTAGGGAGTCGACTACCAGCTGTCGAAGTTTGACGTTTTGACTTGATTTTTGAAATATCCTTGATTGATTTTCTCCCATGATTTTCGGGACAAAAGTCAAAGGAATTTGAATTTTGAATTCTCAGATTTCTCCTATAAATATAGGATCATTTTCATTGAGAAAAACACAACAACTATCGAATTCAAATTCTCTTGTGCAAAACGCTCTAAAGTTCTCAGCTCTCATTCTCTCTTAGCCAAATCTGTTTTACTCTTGATCTTGCAATTTTGTTTGTTATTTTCTGAAGATCATAATCTTATTTTATTTGGCTAACTGTTTTTCAAATCCGTATTATTTGTTCTCGAATTTTTTATTTAAAGGATTTTTGAAAAACATTAGATGTAGATCACAAAGACTTCGATTCGTATCTTTGTGTGATCTAGAATCTTATTCTATCAAGCCACTACACGTAATTGTCTATTTCTATTCGGCTATAGAATCTGGGTGTAAATCCGATCTCCACCAATCTATTGTGGTGAATTGGATATTGATTTTATTTTGAGATTACCCTTTGGTGTAAGGGTGTTGTTGGAAACCCTAGACAAGTCTAAGTGTTACGGTTGGAAATCCTGGTCAAGACTAGGTTGTTGGAAATCCTAACGAGTGGAGTTAGGTATTTGTATTTGCCAAGGCAGATAGTGGAAATCTCGTACCGGATTGGTCGGGGACTGGACGTACCCAAAAGTTGTGGAGAACCAGGATAAAAATCCTTGTGTCTGCCATTGCTTATCTGTGTTTGTTCATCTTTGCTCTTACTTTATTATTTGCTAATTGGTGTACATCTATTGCAAAGATTAACTTTCTTTTATCCTCTGTGAATAAAGATATAATATTTGTATTACTTCTAATCTTATCTATCTTAACTGTGCTTATAAATTCTATGGGAGTCGACTACTGTTCATAGGGAGTCGACTACCTGCTGTGAAATTACTTTGTGATTATAAGATTACTTTGTTGATTAAGAACCAAGCGTAGATCACTCTACTTGGTTTCTTAGGCAACATTAGAAGGATTTGTTTTGTGTTAATTTGTAAAGAACGAAAAAGATTTATCTCTATACAACACTATTCAACCCTCCTTCTAGTTTTGTTTGCTATCCACAGGATCCAACACTTGGTATCAAAGCGAGGCTACAAAAGTGACGGCGTCAACATCTTTCCATTCTGAAGGACTGAATACCATGCGACCATCACTGTTCAACGGAACTAACTACGCTAGCTGGAAGATCCGAATGAAGACTCACCTGGAGTCATTGGACATTGAAGCTTGGACCGTTACTAAAGTCCCGTAATCGCACCTACCGGCATTGAATTTGGGAAACGGTCAACCGACGACAAGAAGAGAGCAAATCTCAATGCAAATGCAATGAATGCACTATTTTGCGCCGTAACAGGAAATGAGTTCAATCGAGTTTCCCAATGTGAGACAACACACCAAATATGGCATACTCTTCAGGTAAGTCACGAAGGAACTGAAAAGGTAAAGAAATCTCGCATAAACGTTTTACATTCAAAATTCGAATCTTTTAAAATGGAAGAAAGGAGAGAGTATCACAGATGTGAATACTCGTTTTACTAATATTACGAATGAGCTTGCATGATTAGTAAAGAAACTTTCTGAATACGAACAGGTAATGAAGATACTAAGATCCCTCTGACCCGAGTGGAAGAGAAAGACCACGGCCATTCGAGAAGTACATAACGTAAAAGACCTTACCATCGAAGAACTAATGGGAAATCTCATGGCATATGAGATTGAGCTTGAAGAAGATAAGAAGATCGAAGAAAAACCAAAGAAGAAGAATCTCGTGTTTAAAGCCCAAGAAGAAGATTTCGACTACACGGACAAAGAAGACCATATCGCCTTCATCTCAAAGAACTTTAAAGAGTTCATCACAAGTAAGTATGGTAAACGCTCTTTTAGACCTACTAACGGTATTATTTGTTTTGGTTGCAATGAACCAGGGCACGTCAAGAGAGACCGTCCATTGGATAGGAACAACCATGATTCCAGAGATCATGGGAAGAACAAAGACAATAATGAAAAGAGAAACAATGGAAGAAACAAATTCCGACAACCAAAGAAGGAAGCTTACGCAGCCTTCGACTAGAGCGACGATTCCTCGTCTGATGAATCCTCAGCAGAAGATGATGATGACAGAAGAGAAACATCACACATGTGCTTCATGGCTTCTACATCCTCTAAGGTAAGTTCGCATCATGATTCATCTAGTGACAATGATTCGTCATCAAGTGATGATGAAGACATGGACTATAGGGGAGCATATAAAGAGCTATGCAAAATGCATGAAAAGCTCATAAAAGAACATAGAAAAACACTTAGAAATATTAAAAAGGATGCTAAAGAAAACGAAGAAATCATTAAAGAAAATAGTCTCCTTAAAGAAAAGAATGATTCTTTGCAAAACGATATTTTATCAGTAAATGAAAAGGTTGAGAATCTGAATAATCTTCTCGTATCTGTCAAAGATAAGTACGACGCTAGATGAAAATTATTGAGAATTTCAACAAAGGAAAAGGGAAGCTAGATAATATAATAAATAACCAAAAAGCCTCATCTAGCAAAACCGGACTCGGTTATGACTCACATCATACCAAGAAACGGGTTAAGCTTACTAGGATGCATCATTCTAACAAAAATTCTTTAAGCATCTGGATACCGAAGAACTTGTCTGATCAACAAAAGAAAAGGTACGCTACAAATTTTGTTCAACAAGTTCACTTAAGCAAAAACTATAGATATACTTTTTATGAAGGAACTAAACCACACTGGGTTTGGCTTCCTAAAGACTAACCCTCCGGACTCAAAAACCAAAGAGTACCAGAAACGTTTATTTTTTCAGGTACTCTAAAGAAATAGAGAGGAGAAAACAAGATCCAACGCTTGATAGCCGGATCAGCATCAAAAGCTTTCCTTTGCAACTTAATCATTTTTTTTCAAAATATATATGCTTAAATTTATGAGTTAATATTTTTTATATGATTAAATGTTTGCGTTATATTTTTTTAAACATCGCTTGTTCAGAAAACGCACTCAGTCTTGGATCAAAACCCCTCGGGATGAGAAAACGACTCAACCCAGTAGGGAGTCGACTACTTACATGAGGGAGTCGACTACCAGCGCGTGTGCGGAATTCTGGGTTTGGTTTTTTGACTAACTCCTATTGGGTTCTATGGAGTTAACGGGTTCATATTCTAAAAGCAACTTATACCCAATAAACTAAACTCTATCCCAACCATTCATTTCTTGATCCATTGGCCCTCATTCTTCACCATCCTTCACCTCTTTCTTAAAAACCCCCAAAGAGAAACCCTAGGGTAGCCGACTACCCCATTCCCCTCTTCTCTTGAAAATTTCTCTTGGTGCTTGGGTTATTTGGAGCTCTCTCAACTTTTGATTTCATCTCTTCCTCAAACTTACTCAAGGTAAAATCTTTTCTCACCATCTTTACTTCATATTTTCTCTTGCTTATCTAGTATTGTAAACTCTTGTTTTTACTCCATCTAGACGCCTCTCAAGGGAATATTTTCTAAGAAGAGAAAAGTTTCAACTGAATCTATATCTGAGAAATACCCTATCTGTTTAGGAGTACCACCTATGAACATTTTGTCAAAATCTCTTAGAAACCTATTCTCCATGAGAGATTTGTCAAACTTGATGATGTAATAAACTATAGGATTGATTAGGGGTGGCAAAATAGACCCGACCCGACCCGAACCCGGCCTCTTGGGTCGGGTATGGGTAGGGGCCAATCCGGGTCGGGTCGAATTCGGGTCAACCCGACAGACCCGGATAAAAATCCGGGTTGGGTACGAGTTTGACCCCTCGACCCGGTTGACCCGAATTCGACCCGTATTACACTCTTTTCACCTTGAACCCGACCCGGACCCGAACCCGACCCGACCCGAACCCGATTTTTTTTGCAAAATAATTGATATTTCACACCAAACCCGACCCGTACCCGACCCGTACCCGACCTGTAAGACAAACCGGGTCGGGTACGGGTCACCCGGGTTACGGCCGGTTCGGGTTCGGGTATCTGAACCATGACCCGAATTTAATTCGGGCCGGGTTCGGGTTTACCCTTATTCGGGTCGGGTCAAACCCGACCCGACCCGAACCCGACCCGACCCGTTTGTCACCCCTAGGATTGATAGCATACTAGAATTTCAGAACTTGGCTAACCTATTTTCTTCTGAAAACACTTATCTCTGCTATCCCAGGCTTGTGCACCTATTTTATGCTAATATGGATTACGATCTTGCCAAAAGCCGATTTGTCACCAAAGTTCTTGACACAAAACTTTCCATAACAGTCAAATCCCTTGGAGAAGCCCTAGGCATTCCATACACTGGCATGTTACTTGATAAAATAGAGATGACTGATAGTAATATCTTGGAGAGAATGTATTTGTCAGGAAAGTACTTTCAAACTAAACTCCCTTGTAGCGATCTTCGCTATCCGGGTAGAATTCTTGCAAATATACTATCTTACACTATTACCCAAAAATCTGGTAGTCACTCTATATTGTCTGAGAAGTAGGCAAAATGTATCTATGCTATGTTAGGAAACATCCGCGTCAATTGGGCCAAAGTCATCATGGACTCTATTCTTGCTTCAACTTCTTCAGATAGACCCTCATCCACTCTAGCACATGGACATTATCTCACTATCTTGTTTATTAGCTATAATATGCCTTTAGACAATGAAACCACAATTCTAGAACCGGCACGCATATTTGATGTCCATGCTCTTGGAAGAATGAACCTACATCATGACCTTGATGAGAACATTCCCGAAGAAAAACTTACTGCTGAAGGAGAATCGTCATCCTCCAGGAGAGGTAAGAAAATTGTTGTTTCAAATTCTGATGAGAAAGAAGAAGGAGAAGAAGAAAAGGGAAGCGAGGAAGAAGAAGAAGAAGCACCGGCATACATCGTTGAACTTCAAGAGATGCTATTGAAGAAAATTGTGAAGTTAAAGATATCACAAGAGAAAGGCTTCGATGACATCAACAAAAGGGTGGACGACCTCAAAGAATTCGTGGTCAGGAGCAACAAAATGACGGAGGAGACGCTTGTCAAGATCCTTGATGAGATCAAGGAATTGAAGAAGGACGGCAGTCATCCTTGATATTTCAAGCAATAGCGTTCAAACAATGGTTCTTAAAACAATGATTTCAAACTTATGGTCTGTAATAACTCTATTATCGTGTGATGCTTGCTACCTCTTCGTATCTATGACCTTATCTATTATGCAAAATATTGGTTGATCTTATGCTAACATTTCTTTTGCAGGAATAGTAATTGAATTCCCCTCCAAAAATCATGTTATGATTCATTTGTTAAAATACTGTCATTAATTTTTTTTGTTGATGACAATGTGAGAAAAATATGAAATGCAAAAATGAATATATCATATGACTGTATTGTTTTGCTAACGGCTTCGATGCAGGGGGAGAACCGCATCAAAGCAGGGGGAGTAAGTATACTTTCATGTATTTTCATATTTCAACTTCATTTTTCATTTGGGTGTCATCATCAAAAAGGGGGAGAGTGATGGAAATTGAATTCCACCCCAAGTGATTTTGATGATGAGCACACCAAATGAAGCTTAGTGTACTAACCAGTGTTCTAAAACAAGTTATATGCGGCCGCATATAAGGATGCGGCCTTTGACCGCATGAGAATTAAGATATGCTGTCGAATTATGCGGTTGGCCGAATAATCGACTGCATAAATGTTATGCGACCGCATATGCGAATATGCGGGCACATAATCGGCAACTAAAAAATCCCAACCCGTTAAGAAACACGACCCGTTAAACATAAAAATCAGTTTTTTAATTTTAAAATACTTATGTTTGACATGCTTTTGATTTGGACGTAAAACTAAATAGTTATGTTTTGTGTGTAGATTGCTTTAGACGTAAGATTTTAGTTATTTTATGTATTGATTGTCATAATGACGCTGATGTTTTAGTATGAATTAATCCATATTTTTAAAAGCTAATATGATTTTTTCCTTAATCCTATAATTCTTATATTTTTTAATTTAATATACACAAACACATAAACTTATTGCTTATTTATATACTAAATTATTCATTTTCGCGTAAACTGCGTAAACCCGCATAATCGGCCGCATAATCCGCTTATGCGCTATGCGCTCATAGACCGCGCGCATAATGAACCCGCCTTTTATAACACTGGTACTAACTACACTACGACTAAGTGTGCAGGTTGTGCAACAGATGAAAAGCTTTATACATACTCAAAGAAGCGCAATCTATGCTCAAAGACAAGGACAAATGTTACTAAAGATCAATGATGAAGCTCAAAGAACAAGAAGCTCAAGTGAAGCTCACATCCATCAGTTGATCAAGCTTCCGAAGACGTGTCCTAGTCTATAGTGAGTGTGTTGTGTCTTTCTTAGGGTATTGTTAAAGCCAAATCGTATAGACAATTACACACACACAAATGATTTCAAAAACGTTTTAAATATCTTTTTAAATCATTTTCAAAAAGATATTGAGAGCTTTCTCTAATCGTTTTATATTTCCGTAGTGAAACTCCACTACACCCTGGAGTTAACTACTTGACTGACTAGCTGTGGTTCAGTAGAAACTCCTCTGGGAGTCGACTACCAAAGGTAGGGAGTCGACTACCAGCTGAGAATCAATTTCTCCTGAAACACACTGGGAGTCGACTACCACTCCTAGGGAGTCGACTACCAGCTGTCGAAGTTTGACGTTTTGACTTGATTTTTGAAATATCATTGATTGATTTTCTCCCATGATTTTTGGGGCAAAAGTCAAAGGAATTTGAATTTTGAATTCTCAGATTTCTCAGATAAATAGAGGATCATTTTCATTGAGAAAAACACAACTACTATCAAATTCAAATTCTCTTGTGCAAAACGCTCTAAAGTTCTCAGCTCTCATTCTCTCTTAGCCAAATCTGTTTTACTCTTGATCTTGCAATTTTGTTTATTATTTTCTGAAGATCATAATCTTATTTTATTTGGCTAACTGTTTTTCAAATCTGTATTATTTGTTCTCGAATTTTTTATTTAAAGGATTTTTGAAAAACATTAGATGTAGATCACAAAGACTTCGATTCGTATCTTTGTGTGATCTAGAATCATATTCTATCAAGCCACTACACGTAATTGTCTATTTCTATTCGGCTATAGAATCTGGGTTTAAATCAGATCTCCACCAATCTATTGTGGTGAATTGGATATTGATTTTTGAGATTACCCTTTGGTGTAAGGGTGTTGTTGGAAACCTTAGACAAGTCTAGGTGTTACGGTTGGAAATCTTGGTCAAGACTAGGTCGTTGGAAATCCTAACGAGTGGAGTTAGGTATTTGTATTTGCCAAGGCAGATAGTGGAAATCTCGTACCGGATTGGTCGGGGACTGGACGTATCCAAAAGTTGTGGGGAATCAGGATAAAAATCCTTGTGTCTGCCATTGCTTATCTGTGTTTGTTCATCTTTGCTCTTACTTTATTATTTGCTAATTGTTGTACATCTATTGCAAATATTAACTTTGTTTTATCCGCTGTGAATAAAGATATAATATTTGTATTACTTGTAATCTTATCTATCTTAACTGTGCTTATAAATTCTATGGGAGTCGACTACTGTTCATAGGGAGTCGACTACCTGCTGTGAAATTACTTTGTGATTATAAGATTACTTTGTTGATTAAGAACCAATCGTAGATCACTCTACTTGGTTTCTTAGGCAACATTAGAAGGATTTGTTTTGTGTTAATTTGTAAAGAACGAAAAAGTTTTATCTCTATACAACACTATTCAAACCTCCATTCTAGTGTTGTTTGCCATCCACAGGATCCAACAGATCTATGCAAGTTTTAATGCATATGAAAAATAAGAGAAGCTTAAATGATCAACCCATAAAACTACTAATTATATATATATATATATATATAGTGATATTCGGGTGCGAAAAAACCCGTGCGAAAGCCCGTGCGAAAACTTTTTTTTATTTTTTTGAAATTTTTTTTTTCAAAAATTCTTTTTTTGATGTTTAATCCATACAATTATATACACCAGGGAAAATAATGGGTAAACCCGTTGGACATTAGAGCACACATCCACCCGTTACAAATTTAACGGTCTCAAAACGTGCAAATTTGATGAAATGCCTTGATCGAAGGCCAAATGACATTATTTCTCAACCATTATTTTTTGAGGTGGGGTATAACAACATATAATGAGGGTGGAAAAAAGAATTTTTGAAAAAAAATTTCAAAAAAAAGATAAAAACATTTTCGCACGGTGCGAAATGTTCTCATTTGAAAATTTTCCTATATATATAGCAAAAAATGTACCTAAGAACGTGCGCAGGTAGAATTACCTGCGCACACCCTCTCTGTTCGGGGTTTCTAAGTATTTTTTTTCTGAATTTTTTTGCAGTAGCTAGATATACTTGTTATGAAGCTCCCCACAAAATTTCAGGTCAATCCGACACCGTTTGAGCCTCCGTTCATCGATTTCAAAAACGTTGCGCAAAACTGTCCAGGAATCTGGACAGTTTTGCGCAACGTTTTTGAAATCGATGAACGGAGGCTCAAACGGTGTCGGATTGACCTGAAATTTTGTGGGGAGCTTCATAACAAGTATATCTAGCTACTGCAAAAAAATTCAGAAAAAAAATACTTAGAAACCCCGAACAGAGCGGGTGTTTGCTGGTATCTCTGCCTGCGCATGTTCTCAGGCACATTTGCCCCATATATATATATATATATATATATATATATATATATATATATATATATATATATATATATATATGAGAATAATGGCTGTCATACGCCATATGAGGCCTTGCCTCATATTCCCTCTCACATAAAGCAACTAAGTACAACCAAGTACAAGCCCATGTGGGTTTGTACTTTCCCCCTTTATGTGAGAGGGCATATGAGAGACACTCTCATATGGCGTATGATACCCATTATTCTATATATATATATATAGACACTCTCATATGGCGTATGATACCCATTATTCTATATATATATATATAGACACTCTCATATGGCGTATGATACCCATTATTCTATATATATATATATACACACACACACACTGGCGGGGGGAACCAATGTGTTTACAGATACATATGTGTGCTTACCAAACAATCTCCAAAAAGAAAGCAAATTCCCGTCATTTGCAGAAAAAAGCTTTTGAAAAAATTATTGTAGTAAGTAAGATAATATGTCAACAATGTGAACATAAAATGAAATACCTAAATTTTAAAAAATATGAAAAGCATGTATTTTTGCATCGTAGTTTATCTAAATGAGTTATTAAGCATCCAGAAACTGCACCATCTTAATAACAACTCATAAAATAAATAAAATTTCAATTAATTAGAAAATAGAATAGTATCTTAACAATTATGTTTGGTTAAGTATGTTTGATTTTACTTCACCATTACAAAATTTAAAAAGATGACATAAGACTAATAAATGATCGCTAGAAAGCGAAGAAAACGGACATAAACAGACTACAGCTGAAAGGGGCATATTTTTTTCTTCTTTTATAAGAAAAATGGGCTTATAATTATGGCGTGAGATAAATGCCTAATGAACAACTTGCACCTAATATTGAGAACATAATTGTAGCAAATAAGTCCATTAACTGTAAATAAGAAGGTTAGCACATTGAAACCTATTAGGGCAATAGGCATAAAAAAGAAGTGTGACTACGTAGATTAGACAATACGAACTACAAAAAAGGAGATATGAGAAACATGTACTTGCATGCTAATCTAACTAGCTGCAAACCATATAAGAAATACAAAATACTAAACAATCAACTCATAAGACTACCAAAAGTTTTGAAAAATAAAAGGTTAATTAGGTAAAAGAACAATATCTTAATAATTATATTTTCTATGATTTATTATTGTATATTGGATTAAAATTAATATAACTAATGTGAGTACTGGAAAAGAGAAGATGGAAGAAAAACAAATAGTACCTTGATACAGTGGTTAAAATAATTTAGATTTTTCTTTACGCGCTACGAAAGTAAACAACATGAAAATAGCTAAGAACAAGTTTAATAGAAATCAAGAAATACAAATACATGCATTCGAGAAATGTGGTGGATTTTTATAGAAAGAAATAGATTAATTTGAATATATAAGTTGAAAAAACATGTCTGCAAATTGAGAATCAGTTTCAAATTAGATGCTATTCAATTATTTATTTATATTTTCAATAGGGATTAGATTTAATATGTTACAAATCAAATTAGTTGTAGGGAGGTGTTACTGATGCTTATAGATGGAAAGGAAAGGAGGAATAAAGGTAATTCCAAAATTTAAAATTTCAGAGTTCTATTTGGATAAGTTTTATATGTTTAATTTTAAATAAAATTTAGAAGATAAGGTTAAATTAGATCTTAAATTAAGTGAGAGCAAAAAAAATTATAATTGAATAGATTTAAAAATTGAACAAAAATTGAATCAGTTATAGAAGTTATATGGGATGAAGAGAAAGGTAAATGGTTGTTTGTGGATGTGTAAATAAAGAAATTAAATAAAGCTATGACAAAGTTCGAATTTTATCCACTTTCTTATTCAATATTTATTAAGATTCAACTAAAAATGCTTGAATTTCCCGTTTGCGCAAAATCAACAGGCGGAATCATTTTGACACCCTTTTGACATCTTCAAAATGTTGCTTTATGTAGTAGTATCGATACTTCATAGTTCATACTCCTCTTTCCAATTTCTCCAGGTTGTATGATAAAACTATGCTGCTCTTTGTGTTGAAATGTTCAATGCGCTATTAACCATGTTCTATTTTTTTCTTCTTGATCTAAGATTTTGTATATTTCCTCACTTTTTAATATTTAGGAGTATTTTGTGTCCTTGTCACAGCAATGATGCATTTGAGAATGCTTGTGTCGAATTTGATGAGAAAAGCTTAAAGCCAACATATAAGATACTTTGGGGAATTCCAGGTTCTTCTTTAACTTGTACACGTCAAAGTAAATTAATGTAAAAGTGATATGAACATTATCTTAGCAATCGACTCCCTGATGTAGTTTACTTTTTATGGTTTTGCTGTTTTTAATAATAGCTTTAAGTACTAGATGATATATCAATCTATCAAGGAACACTACCGCTCTTCTCTTGCCAACATTTGGTACTAACCTTCATGTTTATGAATGAAAGTGGAAAATACTCTGTAACTCTTAGGACATGTATCAATCAGTAAATCAATTTATCTTTCAAGATACACCATTCTGTTCAGTCTTTCTGTAACTTAATACATGGTACTTCATTAATAACAGATAGAAGTGCAAAGGAGCAAGCAGTCTTCTGTGGACCTTGTGAAGAAACTAGAAACAGTTTACCCCTAAAGAGGAGCATACTTAATTGTGATCCTATTTGTTAATAGCAAGCTTATGTCAGTGAGCTTGTTGTATTATCATCAATCCATGATGATTAAGTCGAGAAATGTCATTGAGAACTATGCGCTCGTAGTATACCAATCAAATTGGATATGATTTAATAAGATTCGTATATGGTCAACCATGTTTTATAGGTCACGGTGTTTGGGAACTAATAACCGAACATACTAAGAAAATGAGTGTAGCCAACACTAGAGCGTGGAGATAAATGAACGAAAAAACTCTAAAAGATAGGATAAGAATCGTGTGCAATCATAAGACATTTGAAGTAGCCTTTAATGGATTGGAAATTGATGCAGAATTAATCAATGGTTGGGCCATGGACAATGAGTCCATTTAGTGTGCTAATTAGGGTAGGTAGGATGCAGTTGATGGAATAAGGACATTGGGGGTAGACCTAAATTGGATTATGCAGTCAAAAGCAGGCACCAGTTGCTAATTTAATGGAGGTTATAACCCTCAACAATGATACAGAGGTCACAAAGACCACGTTTACTCACCAAGATTTGCGTTAATATTCAACTTTCTGACCAAATTGGGGTCTTAAATCCTGAAGTCATGTAATGGTTGGGACAAAGGCAAGGAGTCCATCTAGTGCGCTGGTTAGTGTAGGTAGGATGTAGTTGATGGTGTAAGGACATTGTGGTAGACCTAAATCGGATTATGCAGTCAAAAAGTGGGCACTAATTGCTAAGTTAATGGAGGATATAACCCTCAGCAAGGATACGAAGGTCACAAAGGCCGTGCTTACTCACTAAGATTTGTGTTAGAACTAGATATAACATGTGCACACAGTGCATGTGGACCCAAAAAAAGCCCACAAGCAGGATGTGGGGGACAACACAGTGTCAAATGAGCGAGAAGTGGGTTGTGGGTATCTCGGGGGGTAAAAACCGGAAAAGCAGTGGCTAAAGCGCAAAAAAACACCTCGAGGGGGGAGGCCAATGGCAAGCATGTAAGATAGGGAAGAGGGGGGTTTGGCAATGGCAAGCATGCAAATAAGGGGAATGTAGGGAGACTTTTCCTTGGAGGGTCCACAACAACCCCAAAAAAACCCCCACACCCACCCCCCAAGTGGGCCCCACCATGACGAGGTGGCTAAACTATGGCCTCTACTCTATCAACTCTTTTGTCCTTGTCGGACAAAGTTGTGTTTTGTATAAAGGATTCTGAGAGCATGTTTGGCGTTACTTATAATAAGTGATTAGCGGATTTTAATGAATGTTTTGTTATTGATTTGAAAAGGACTTTTTGGAACAAGAGAGTCAAAATTTTGCATTTTTATGGAGAAGCCAGAATTTCTGGCCTCGCAATTGCAGAAGCAAAGAAACCTCTTTCCTACTTCCTCGCCTATTTTTCGTTAGATAATCCTGCTCAATCATGCTTTTAACATTTATTTTCTTGTTTACTCTTTATTTTCTAACTATTTTAAAATTGTTATTCTCTTATCTAAACTACATGGTGCATATGTATTTTTATGTAAATTCTTTTAAGAATTTAATCAGAATTTAATTTCTACTATTGACCGCTTTAGATTATAAAATTACCAAACAACTAATTTGTTTACAGTTATTTTTAGTATGACGACTGTTGGAAAACTCTCCTTTAAAAAAGACGTATCCATAAGCAGAGCGAAACGCTCCCAGCAATTGGCTTATTCAAGAGATTTATTACTTGCTACTGATCCAAATTTATGTATATGACATCCGACTCATCAAAAATGGCTAGATCAACTTTTAATGGCAAGGGGAGGGTCAAAATAGTTCAACTTATCCGACTAATCCGTGGGCAGATGAGGACGAGAAAGCAAAAAGCTCACGTAGAAGCAACAACTTAAATGGGAGTATCCTAAACTTTATCAGGTGGTGCTATGTATTGAAAGCTTCATCGTAGGTGATAGGCTCTATAACTGGCATTTACATGTGGGTTATAATGTGTATTTCATTTTAGTGGTATGTAATGTAGACATGTGAAAGTAACAATTTGGCATTGTAGATGATGACCTGACTGGGGCCTATCGGTAGTAGTGCCCGACTGAGCTGGATAAATGGGACCTTTTATGAATCGTTAGCAGTGACCGCAGCGTAAGGGGTCGGTTTCGACCTTAACCTGACAACAGCCGGTACGGACGACCTCCATGAGGTTGGACCATTCAACAACCATGATCAATGGGGATGACCTTCGCAAGATCAACCCACTCAGCTGCACAGATCCACGGGAACGACCTTCGCGAGTTCAGCTCCCTCGGTAACATTGATCCATGGGGACGACATCTGCGAGGTCGGTACCCTTAGCAACACAGCTCTACAGGGATGATTTCCGCGAAAGTCAGATCCCTCAATAGCAGAGCTCTATTCGGATGGTCTTCACAAGGTCGTCTCTCAACGGTGGCCCTTTATGAGGACAACCTCGACACCCGAGGTCAACTTCTTATCAATAGACTCCTACAGGAATGGCCTCGGCACCTGAGGCCGGCCCCTCTATTGCATGGCCCGAGCACTCGACTGTTTGGCAGAATCAGCCCGTGCGACCACATCGGTACGATCTCATGCAGATGGATCGTATCCTCTCTAGGTCGTTACTGATGGATCTGTCCAACATGTACGTAACTAATAGATTTATCAGATGGACGTGTGTACACTTTATCAGAGGAGAGTGTGTCTAGCTTCATTAGGGGAGTAGTAACGGTGGCCACGATTCAGGTGCCGACAAATCCTCTGTGGAGAATATTCTAACATGGTGTAACCGCCTCCCAGACCTATAAGACCAACGGTGCGTCCCCTTCATCAGGTATCACAAAAATTAGCCATAACATCTCTATTTGTACCATCGTATCAAAACCCCTAACAACGGCTACACTTAGCCAACGCTCTCTCCTTCCTTCGCTTGGTACTAACTTAGGTACCGGAGGCGAATCGAAGGGCCTTCATGTCCGTTTCCTCTGACACGTTTTCTATCCATTTCAGGTGATAACAAATGAGCCACTCTTGGCCCGATAAAATCCTGTTTGGGATCTCTGTTGCGTGAATACTTGTCTCAGTAGTCTGATCTAGGCTCTGAGAGATTCTAGGCATCAACAGTTGGCGCTAGAAGGAGAATCTTGTGACAACTCTCATCACACCTGCTTTCATCGCAGCAATCTCTTTAGCAACTTCAGCATCATCTTCATCCTCCATGGTAAAGGGCAAGAAGATCATCGGGCTGAGTCCAGCTTTGCTCCTGAAATCTGTTTCACAGAGGACAACCAGCCTGTTGGAGGCCCACCTCCATATACCTCTGCCGCCCACATGGCACCTCTTGGCGCTCATTTAGCTGTCGACTATCAGACTCTCATGGCAGAGCTTCAGGAGATGCGGGAGGCTCGGGCCCATGAAGCCAAGAAAAACGAAGTGCTGGCGGATATGTACCTGGATCTGCATCGGATAAGGTCCACTACACTGGCAACTTTCAACCACGGGAAAGAGAAGTAGGTCTCTAGCAGAACCAGAGGATCAAGAAGTGTTGATCAAGTGCACCGTAATGACAATGGGAAGGTCATCCTCAGCCGATATATCAGAAGTCCTTTGCCCGCTCCATGCGATGACCTGTGCTCCCCTCTATATGCATGCGACTGAGGTAGACGCTCAATGCGAGGCGTGCAACTCAGGCTCCCTCAGTAGTAGATCAAATATTAACCTGCAACGGCAGATCGATGCAATTTGGCGAGGGGACATTGACCCTCTCGATGACACAAGCTTCATTTCTGCTCACCCTTCACCTCCATCCTCAATACACCATTCCCGTAGAAGTACACCCTGCCTTCTACGGATGATGTCCCGAGATATGCCGGCAATAGTGATCGGTCAAGCATCTGGAGACCTACACTGAATACATGAAATCGAAAGGTATTCTTCAGACCTTATGTGTCAGGTCTTCCTGATCTGCCTGAGTAAGGTGGCTCGACAGTGGTTTAGGAACCTTCTCAAGTGGTCGGTTAATTCGTTCGCTAACCTTCGAAAGAAGTTCATCTCCCACTTTGTTGCTTAGAAGGTGACAGAGAGATATCCCGAGTCACTGGCTTTCATTAAGCAGGGGTTCGACGTGCCCAACTGAGGTTTTCTAGATCAATATATCAAAGCTCACATAGTGATTGACGTCTGCCCTGACGACATCACCAAGATGGCTCTTCAAATAAGTTTCGAGACAGTTCCAACTTAAAGTTCGAGATCTGTAAGCGGAGATCTCCGATTTGTGCTTACTTAGTGAGTAAGGTTGACAAATGTATAGCTGCTGAGGAGGCCTGTGTGAGATCAACTGTCAACCACAGATCCTCTCACAGTAGGACAGACCCCGACCAGACTCCTCCTAGCAAGCGTCTCAGGCCCGAGAGGTGCTTCAACTGAGCTGAGTGCCCTCGGGCAAGCGACGAGAGACAGGTCTCCCGAGGCGCAAGTCCTCACTGCTCTGTCGGCCATGCCGTCAGAGATACTAGCTAGAGCGGCAAAGAAATCTTCCCGGTCCATGTGTAGACTGTCGCAACGCGGACAAGTCCAGGTATTGTGATTTTCATAAAGGGCACATATACAACATAGAGCATTGCAAGATTCTACACGACCAGATAGAGTGTCTCATCCTGAGGGAGCGACTCCAGGAGTTCCAAGCTCCAGAGCTAGACAAGGTTGGCTGGCCTCAAGATAAAGGCGAAGGCGTGGCCAGCTCACCCGACGTCATCAATGTGATCTTCGGGTCTCTCATCATGGGGGGCTGCAACCTAGCCCAGCAATCTAACCGCATGCAGAAGAGCCACGCTCATCAGGCGCATAATCCTTCGATTGACCTCACAGTCGTCATAGCAAATTGAGTCTCGAAGCAGCTTAGACTCTTCGAGCCTCTGCTCTTCACTGAGGATGAGACAAGACGCTCCACCAGCTCCACAATGAGCCATTGTGGTCAACTTGCAAATTACCAACCATTGGGTTCACCGCGTCCTGATCGACAACGGGTGCGCGGCCAACATCCTCTACGTTGACGCATTTCAAAAATTGGAGATCCTTGATAACATCATGCAACCAGTGCATACCTGTCTCTCACGGGGGCTCTGGTGACTTCGGAGTGGATGGTCTCTCTACCGGTGGAGTTCGACACACCGCCTTTCCATCAGGTGCGGAACGCCCATTTCATATTGACCAACTGCCCTAGAACTTTCAACGCTATCATAGGGCGGTCAACCCTCAATGCCATGCGGGCATTGACCTCAACCTATCAACTCCTGGTGAAGTTCCACACCATTCACGAGGTTGGTGTGATCGAAGGAATTCAGTCAGAAGTCAGGGAGTGGATGCTCTTGGCCCACAAAGTGGCAACCTCTCACCTATTATGGGCTGTAGGCAACACTGTCGTGGAATGCTGAACTCCTCCGAAACCACTACATTCGATTGTCTCAAAGGTGTCCTTCTCAAGGTACTTAACTTAAAGCTTAATGACAAACTCTTTTCTGAGCTCAAATACGTGTGATTTCTAACTAAGCCCCCAGTACAGGCTGGGGTCCCACTGGTCGGATACTGCAGGTCCTATCCCCAACTTCTGGCACTCGTACTTTGATCATGCTAAGTCCAAACTACGAGCTGGTCGGACCCCATCCGACATTTGGCACTCGTACTTCGGTCATGCTAAATCCAAATTACTCGCCGTCACATCCATACTATGCACCCTGCTCAGGCTTGTCTCCTACCGGTTTGACCTCAGAGCCAGTGCATCAAGCGGTACTCGACACGAGTCACGCTGCCTTCAACGAACTCCCGGTCTAAACCGGGACCCCGTTGCTACAACTCTCAGCTCCCAGCTTGGTGTTATCCAGCTTTGATCCGGCCTCAGGGCTCTGAGCGGGGATCATGGATATGCAAGTCTAGAGCGTCGACTCTTCCTCAATCAAGAGCCAGCATACACTCAGTAACACCCGCTTAGCAAGTGATGCCCAGTGATACATCATGACTTCAATGTTAGTATCGAATTCGATGTCAGTACAACAGTAAGTGCATCAAATTATCTTGCAAGCAAAGGACAAAAAGCGGCGAGGAGAAAAAAAAGAGAGTATTTGGAAGAAAGAAGATAGAAGGGTGGTGGTTGGATAAAAAATTTTAAGACACCTTTTAATTTCAAAATTTTCTTTATTTTGTACAAATTTGCTCGACCTGAATGGCGTACAAACAAAGGCAACTATAAAAAGAAAGAAGAAAAAGTACAGGGCTATACACCTGGCCCGGACTTCTCAACGGGCCGCTCTTCCACAACTGGCACGTCCTTCTAGAGGGCTTGATCAGGGAACTTGTCAGCAGCAACGCTGAAGGGTCCAGCTGTAGCCGAAGTCTCGCCATCAGACGAAAAGGTAACATGCGGGGCATCCACGAACGACAGTAGGTCTACATAAGTGGGATGCATGTCCTTGAATGTAGTATTCATATATTCCATTCCGGCCTCGTAGGAGGTTGTAGCCCGAGATCAGCCGCTGCTAGCTTAACTTGGTAGTACCTAATTAGTTAGTTGCATGAATCTCATTCCTGCTCTTTTCAGTTTGGAGGAGTGCGACCGCATTGGCTTCCTGTTCTTGGAAGCATTGCCGGGACCTCTCCAGCTCCTTCTGTAGGGTGGCGACCTGACCGTCTCGCTAATGTTTAAAGCAAGAAAGTGCCTCAGCAGACGCGCTGCATCTCTTATGTGTTGTGATTCTGAGATGGCAAAGAGAAACACTAGATGTGGGTGATAGTGTTTATGAAATAAAGTATTTCTCTAGAAATTTTTTCCCTACGATCAAAATTAGTGTAATATAATTTTGTCTTAATCAATCAATATAACTTGCGAATATATAGATAAGCAACGGAATGTAAAATGCAACTAAAACAAGAGATAATAGCATAATCGCAAACACACCAATTTTATCCTGGTTCATCCCTTCAAGGCTACGTCTAGTCCCGAAATCTCTGTTGGACTTAAATCCACTATTTCGGATAATAGTACAACTACCTCGCCTCCAATGGCGATTTACATTTGCATCTCTACAATAGTGCTTTTACAAACACATTACTCCTCAATAAGGATTTTCACTCACAAACTCAAGTGAGAGTACTTACATTGCTTTCGAAGTTGTTACAAATACATAGAGCCTTCGAATGAAGCTCTTGTGTAGAAGTGTAGCTATATGTGAAGGATCTCGATCTCCAAAGAATATAAGTGAAGCTCTAAGAAGATCAAGTGAATGGCCAATAAAAGAGATTAAAGCTTTGGAATGATTTGGCCAAGTGGAGAGGGCTTTGTTACTTAAAAGCTTTGGAATTTGTTGCCCGTCCGAGATCTGATGTACAGTGTTCGATCTAGAGTTGTTGACCGTCCCAGATCATGATCCCGAAGCGTTTCCGGTCATAGTCATGCCTGCTCTCCACGTTCACAAGGCGAATACGGTGACTTTCATGGGCCACCACTTGTAACGTCCCGTCTACATGTGCCGTCACATTTATACAATTACGTGCAGTTCCTGCAAATACCAGTGAAAACAATGTGGAGCAAAGCTGAAAATAACGGCATTTAAAATATACTTTTTATTTCATTACATTCATATCAGGCTTACAGAGTTCTGTTCAAGGAAAGTAAAGTACAAGCTCACTCTAAGCTGAAGCGGAAATACATGGGAATGAAGATACAAAGAACACACACACTCAACGAGCCCTCAAAGCTTAGTGTCCTGAACAACAAACTCTGTCTCCTCGTACACAGTTGTCCTTGAATAATCATGTCAGTCACCTAGTGTGACAACAGAAGTTGCACCACTGCTCAATAGAGTAGATATCTAACCAGCAGCAGTAATAATGACAGTGCATGAACAATAAGTATAATGCCGAACAAGTATGAATGGTACAGTGCCAAAAGTAACCCATTAAGGTCATTCAATGTCAATAATTATTAGGGTTGTACTAGTCAATTTCTCTTAATTTCTGATTTGCTCCACATTATTTTCACTGGTATCTGCATAGCATGCATAAAATTATACAAAAGTGACGACACCCGGATACGGGACGTTACACCCCCATAGGTAGAAAGCACACTTCTAAAGCCTAGGAGCAATTTAGCGGTCAATTGACAGCATAACTAAATCAGAAGCTAATGGCGATCAAGAGATAAATAGAAAAGCTAAGGTTCAAGAATTACCACAATAAATAACTCATCATGTGAATCACATTTCCTTAGTGTTAAGCTGTGACTTGGTTTCTAGTGCATTTCATGAGTATTTTGCTTCTGATTTGAGTGATTTGCGTCTTGAGACCGAAGCAACTCATGTAATTAATAATGTTAACTATAATTCTGTTGCAGTATCAAATAAAAATTTATAAGAATTTACAGTTATGGATGACGAGATGATTAGAGTTTGTCTAGAGAGATTCATCCTAGAACCAATAAGGCTTTGTATGCATCATACAGGTCCTCGACAAGTTTTAACGAGTGATGATCGTGATATGAATGAGTCGAGTATTTCTCAGAAGCTTAAGGAGATTTAGCATATTGAGTTTGTCATACCAGATTATATGCTTTCATCAATTTTGTTATTAGGAAATTTTTTACTAAAGATATCCATCTACATGTGTATATCATATTATACTTCAAAGTTCATGCACACATCTTCTCCAGTTATAAATGACTATTGAATTCTGCTCGGTTATGCTATGCATATCGCCGTTCATCGGACGGTGAAGTTCTTAAGGCGGAGAGAATAATGGAAATGAAATTTGAAATGGAATCTTTTATTTTTAAAGATTTCATATGTGATGGAGTTGAATCATTGGAGAATTCTAATCAGTTTGAGTCTTTTTGTCATTTTGAGAATTTTAGTGTTTTGAGTCTTTTTTGTTATTGGAGTCTTTTTGTTATTTTGAGAATTTTAGTGTTTTGAGTCTTTTTGTTATTTGAGTCTTAGTTATTCTAGAAGTTCTAGTCCTATTAAGTTTTGAGAGTTATGTTGTAAGCCCTATTTAAAGGCCACAAACTTATTTGCTTTGGTAGAAATCAATGAAGAATAGTTTTTTGTGTAAACCATAGTTTTAGGTTTCGGCCGAAACCTAAAGGTTTCGGCCGTTTCGGATCGGTTTCGGAGGGGACCGGTCCGAAACCACATGTTACTTCTCGGTTTCGGCCGTATCGGCCGGGTTTCGGCCGTATCGGCCGGGGTTTCGGCCGTATCGGCCTGGGTTTCGGTCGTATCGGCTGGGGTTTCGGCCGTATTGACTGATACCGGCCGAAACTTGTCCGATACCGACTGAAACTTAAAAAAATGAAAACAAGAAGGAGGAGGGGGAGAAAACATCACCAAAATCCAGAAAAAGAAGAAGAAACGAAGAGATGGACGTACCTCATGGTCGCCCGCCTTCCGTCGCATCCCCGAAGAAGCCCGCCTCCTGCAATTTGAGATCTTACATGATAGCATATTCTAGCATTTAATTTAAATTTTGTTTACACGGTGCAAGTGCAATTGTCCAACACATGCTAGCATTTATTAAGAAGTTTGACCTTTTGAGTGAGCTGGCCACTAAAGGCTTTCCATTTAATTACAAGCTTGACATTCAGCCACTAAAGGTTTTCCATTTATTTACAAAGTTATCATTTTCAGCCACCAAACCCTTCCATTTATTCAGAAGCTTGCCATTCTCATTTATTTTCAATCCTGTTGATCAAAAAAATGTAATATATTTAGCATAATACTTTTAACAAAATGTGTAACTAGTAAAAAGGTATTTGTGCTAATATTTGATAATATTTGATAGTATTTGATCAAAAAAATGTAATATATTTAGCATAATACTTTTAACAAAATGTGTAACTAGTAAAAAGGTATTTGTGCTAATATTTGATAATATTTGATAGTATTTAATAGAGTTTTAAGTATCTGAAACTACCGATACCGATGAAACGAAACTACCGTCCGAAACCACCGAAACGGACGATACCGATACCGAAACCTAAATTTTGGGAAGAGCGAAACCGAGACCGAAACCGAGACCTAAAACCTTGGTGTAAACTTTTAGTTTTTTTTCATAAAAGTAAATCTTTTACATTAGTATGCGGGAGTGAGCTTAATTGCCTGGATGAGAGGTCCGAAAAATCTCCACGTACGAGGTGTGCGAGCCGGTGAACGTCAGATTTCTTGGGTGTGAGATCCGAAAAGTTATCAGCTTTTACGTTTTCTTTTTCTCCGAGTGTCCACCACTTCACTTTCCGTTTCCGTCTTGCATCACCCAAATTTTCTAATGAGATTTGAAACCCTTAAAGAAGGGATCGAAAAACAAAGAGCCAGTCAAAACAATAGCAAACAAACGAATAAGATCTGATGGCAAACAAACAAGATGAAGTTTCGAAGAAGATCCGGCGTAAAATTTGATACTTGAAAATCTGACCACAATCACAAGCGGAAGATGATCAATCAAAATTGAATCCGTGAAAGCCGTGGGTAGGATTCAATGTTTTTCAATGCAATCAACAAATTTCATAGGTTGTATGCTCTGATTCCATATGAAAATTCAAAGTTCAACGCTAGGGTTTCTCATAAATTACATCTAGTAAGGTTTCTCATAAATTACATCTAGAAGAATAAAAATACAAAGAAACGAGTTTATATAGTCTTGCAAATAATAAAAAGACTATTCTACCCGTAAGAAATAATTAACTTATTTTAACCATGGTATAAGGCTTCGCCCGATACCGCATTTCGTCCTGGTTTCGGCCCTAACCGGGACGAAACCAGCCGGCCGACCAGAACGAAAACGTTCTGGCCGAAACCTAAGAAGAACAAAAAAATAAAGATCGATAGAGAAGAGGAAGAACAAGAAAAGAAGAAGAAGACATCTTTAAAAAATCTAAAAGGAGTGGAGGGCAAAGTGGAAGAAAGACTAACCTGGGCTGGTGCTGCCTCCTGCCCGCAAACCAGTCGGCGCCTCCCGCCCTCAAACCAGTCGTCGCCTCTCGCCTTTGTTTCTGTCGAGTCGAGAGGGAAAACATCGAGAAAAAGAGCCCCAAGCATTTGGGAAGTTTGAAAATAAATGCAAAATGTGCATATGACTAGCAGCACTCGTAGACACTACATGGCAAACTTGTAAATAAATGTAATGGGTTTAAAAAATGTGTACGTGACTGGCAACACTACAAGCAACCAATAAATGCAAAAATGTGTATGTGAATAGCAGCACTTATGTCCACTAAAAGGCAAAGTTGTAAATAGATGTAATGGGTATAGAAAAATGTGTACGTGACTAGCAGCACTAAAAGCAATTAATTGGCAAATTCGTAAAAAAAAGCAAAATGTGTGTGACTAGCAGCACTTTAGCCATTAATGAACAAACTTGTAAATAAATGTATAGGTTTAGCAAAATGTGCATGTGACTACCAGCACTTTAGCCGCTAATTGTCAAACTTGTAAATAAATGCAATACGTTTAGCAAAATGCTTTTTGGAACTTTTAATAGTATTTGAAAGTTTAATAGTAGATAGTATTTGATATTATTTGATAGATATTTAAGTATTTAAAACCATCGATGCGGACGAAACGAAACGTACTTTCGAAACCATCGAAACGGACGATACCGATACCGAAACCCAAATTTTCGAGAGACCGAGACCTAAAACCTTGATTTTAACAACTAGACGAATGGTTTGGAAAGATGGATTTGGAAGTGCTTGAAGGAAACAAAGGAGTAACAGGTTCACAAAACTTACTGATAGCAGGATAATCCAAGACATGACATGTGACATGTTAGAGGAAAAAACATGATGGGAATTTTTTTTAAAAGTTATTAATTAGTTTTTGGTCAACAGTCATATGCCTCTTCTCATACTTATGATGACCACTAAGTGTGTACCTTTGTGCTTACAAACATATATTATATTATTACCACAAGTCAACTCTTTCAAAAGATATGCTTTATAACATTGCAGTTAGTAATCCTGAATGAAAGAAAAAATGGGGGAAAACACTCCAGACAATCTCGGGCATGTTTTAAATGTATATTTATCAATCTAAATAACAGGAATTTTTTTCAAGTTTGATCTATATTACAATTGAGGGAAGATTTTGAACTTATCCTATGTGGCAGTGTCATGTCAAGTTTTGTGAAGAAATTTCTTGGATTGAAGGGAAATTTGTTGGGAATACACAAAAGCATTGAAACTTTTTTTGAAAACTTATTTGTTGGGGGACACAAAAGTGGAGGGAAATCAGCTCATTTAATATTAGTTATGAAAAGATGTTCAGCATACACAATCTCATCTTGGGAATGAACATGAGCTGTGGGAGAATGAACGCGAGAGATGCTGCCAACTCATTGATCCGCGTTGCAAAACCCTGTAAAATTTCGATCCAATTTGCCGATATTTCGGGGGGAAATAAGTTTTTGGGAACTAAGATTTTGAGGGGACCTAATAATTATTGAGCTTTAAATATTGATGTTTGTTTAAAATTAGTGTGTCCAAGATTTTTAAATGAACAGTGTCCCAAAGGCACGGGTTATATGTATATGAACCTCGCGCTGAGGCGTCCGCTAAATTTTTTTACGCTAATTGCCTAAGGCGCCCGCGCCGAAATTGTTGTTTTACGCCGAATTTGTTTTTCTGCACCGAAGGCACCGATGTCGAATTTGTTGTTCTGTGTCGAAGGAGCATACGTTGAATTTGTTGTTTCGCATCGAAGGAGCATACGTTGAATTTTGGCTGTGAAAATAATTTTTCGGGGAACAAAGATTTCGCAAGGGAAAATCTTAAATGAACCGTGCCCACGGGCACGGGTTATGACTAGTATTATATTATTACCACAAGTCAACTCTTTCAAAAGATATGCTTTATAACATTGCAGTTAGTAATCCTGAATGAATAGAGAAAAAATGGGGGAAAACACTCCAGACAATCTCGGGCATGTTTTAAATGTATATTTATCAATCTAAATAACAGGAATTTTTTTTTCAAGTTTGATGATGCAGAGTCATCACTTTATTATCAAAAACAATGGTGATCATTTTTTTTCCAAATACTATAACTATCCTGGCATAATTGCTGCAGGTCGATCTAATGCCATTAATATTGCTGAAAGATTAGGGTTATCCCATTGTATATTAGATAAAGCACGCAAGCTGCATGGGACATCCGGTGCTGAAATCAATGAGGTAAGAACTTAAAGTTCATGCATATTATTGCTGTGATTGTGAACTGTATTTGCTCATGCATTACTTCAAGATCTTGGAAAATGCATTTCCAGCTAACTACATTTTTCTCGTATGGGATTAGGCTGTCAAGCAAGAGGTAAGATGAGAACTTGTGCTATGTTTCACTGAATTAGGAAGCATGTTATAATTATAAGATAAGTTGATTGTAAACATGATAACAATTTTTCATTATACCATCATAAAATCATTCAGCAGTATTAGAGCAACATCCATTGCCATCTTTTCACCCCACTATTTCGTTTGCTTGCCATTTTTAATAGATATGTTGCATAGAACTAGAAACACGTTGATGCGGCTAGTAATTGGAGGGAGGTGGTATTTGAGTAAAATAACAAATAGATGTGTTTTTCTATTTAAGGGGGTTGAGCCGGCCCTAATTGTTATGCGAAAATTGTTGAGTGAATTTTATTCTTGTTTATTCCTTAGATGAAATGTATTAGGCTTTCCTATCCTCATAGATTAATTCTTATCTAATTGCTATTTCATTTCATAGTCGTTAAATTAACGAGTAGCCTTTTTTTAGCATTAAATAGTTCTTTTCAGATCTGGATTTTTAGATCCAGATCTAGGTTCGCATCAATTGGTATCAGAGCACTAGATCCAGGGTGAGCATCCGATCTATGGAACGGATCGAAGCATTATTTGAGAGAGAAAAGGGCTCACCGTCAACTAGTGGAGGATTTGGCGGAGATCAATCGTCGATACAAGGAGAAAGTGGCGGAGATCGATCGTCGCTACCTTTTCCCTGCAAAGACAAAGACAGATCTGACGATTTCAAGCCCAGATCCACCATATTCAGATCCAGATCTGGAATTATCATATCCAGATCTGGAAATTTCAGATTCAGATCTGGAAATTTCAGATCCAGATATAGAAATTTCAGATTCAAATCCGATAGAGACGGAGGAAAATGGTGCAGATCTGAAGCCGGAGGCTGTAGGCGATCCAGATCTGAAATTTTCAGATCCAGATCTAAAAGAGACGGACGAAAATGGTGCAGATCTGAAGCCTGCGGCTGTCGGCGATCCAGATCTGAAATTATCAGATCCAGATCTGAAAATTTCAGATTCAGATCCGAAAGAGACGGAGAAAAATGGTACAGATCTGAAGCCTGCGGCTGTCGGCGATCCAGATCTGAAATTTCAGATCCAGAAAATGTGATTTTTAGCAAGGAAGATCCAGAAAATGAAGAAGACGGAGGCTTCGACCCGTACAACCATCAGAACGGAGCGGATTCACAAGGGTGGGACCCTCCAGAGTATTTGTGGGGGCCCGACGACGCTTTTTGGATCCCGCCTTGGCCCGACGATATTTTTCCGGACTTCGTTGAAAGCGGTGGGGACCACTCACATCCGTTTGACTCGGGAGGAGGATTGCAATCGACCTGGTATAATGGATGACCCACGGACATCATGCACCACCTTGAGGACAAGGTGGATTTTCAGGGGCGGAGTAGTGATGCGGCTAGTAATTGGAGGGAGGGGGTATTTGAGTAAAATAACAAATAGAGGTCTTTTTCTATTTAAGGGGGTTGAGCCGGCCCTAATTGTTATGCGAAAATTATTGAGTGAATTTTATTCTTGTTTATTCCTTAGATGAAATGTATTAGGCTTTCCTATCCTCCTAGATTAATTCTTATCTAATTGCTATTTCATTTCGTAGTCGTTAAATTAACAAGTAGCCTCTTTTTAGCATTAAATAGTTATTTTCAGATCTGGATTTTTAGATCCAGATCTAGGTTCGCATCACACGTGTAAAGAATTAGAAACTCCACCGCACAATAGCTAATTTGCATCTTCAACTACATGTATGTTTATATATTTAAATTTTATTAGGATCTCATGAAACCCTCAGTGTGTCTATTTTTATCGCTGTATTTTCTTTAAAAAGGCACTTAATATTTGAATATTTAACAAATCTGTGCTAACTAGAAGTTAATGATGTGTTATTGGTCCATAGAATGTAATAATATTTATTTAATCCTCATGTGTAGGTTATAATTGACATGGAGGGTTTTAAACAAGACTTTCAACAACATCTTCAGGAGGCAGAACAGTATTTGATGTGAGGATATTTACACTTCCTTGTAGCTAAACTCCTTATTATGTTTTACTGTTTCTGCCAAATATTTATTTTGTTTGTCACTTTCTATTATTTATCATTGTTTTGTAGGTTCCGTGTTTCCATCAGCAGTATTCTAGTTGGGTGTTATATTTCATTTTACACTTATGCCATAATTCAGTAATTCTTTATTTTTGACTTACCAGTTTTACGGATTCTTATATTACCTTCCAAGAGTTAAGCCAACGGTGTAACAATGAGTTATGTATATGCCAAACGTATATACCTAATTACACATTCAGCATAGAGATAATTTGATATTACAATTTGGTGCAGTTACAGGAAGGTACTTCAGAAATCTATAAAATGGTGTACCAGAAGTGAAAAGAATCTTGTAGCTATGCTCAATGCATATAAATAAAGCATCCATATGCCAAAAGTGCAATACCATTCAACTGAATTTGACACAAGTGAATACATCAATTTTGTGTTAAACTTTAGGTGTTCATATATCATTATCACATGTGTAACTATCCCAAACTCCAACATCGTTCTAAATGGAGCTTATGCTGATTAAATTTAGAATTAAACATTGCATGGCCCAAATTGTGCAATTAACTACAAATAAAACAAGGAAATGCTTTGCGCACTTACCGTTTTACTTTGCACACGACCGCTTTAGTTTTTTGAAAATTAATGTAACTGCCATTATCAAAAATCCAGAAATACTCTTGCTAAAAATTACTTTGCGCGCATACCAAATTGCTCAACGCGCATAACATGAAAAATGTTTAGCCTGCTGTGCACGATGAGTAAAGTAATGAATTAACTAAATTACTCACCGCGCACAATAGGCAAAAAGGATGCGCACACAACACACAAATTTTTTTGCATGTTGATAGACCCTTGCGGGTCTAAACCCACAGCCCCATGGGCCCGGCCCATAGCCACCGGCCATAGCTTGTGCTGCGCGCGCCTCCCTTGCCAAGGAACCCTAGTTTTTATTATAAATAGGAGGGCTAGCCGTCGCTTGTATTTTTATGCGTGATTATTAAGATTTCTCTCGAGCGTCTTTAGGTTAGATCTAGATTAAACGAGTGCGGACGTCCTCTTCGGCATCTTGGGAGGAGAGCGCACCTCTTTTGCGCTCAATTATCTTGTTCTAGCTACTATTTTATCAATAAAAATCATATCTTTTGTTGGTTCCTAACATTTTGGTATCAGAGCGCGTGACGATCCATAGCGGCTTCGACAAGATCGCAAGAGAAAATTGAGGCGTTGGAGGCGAAATTTACAAGCGAGATCGACGGGATCAAGAAATCGTTGGCGGCAAACGATGAATCCATGGCAAATGTGATGGCTTCCATCAACCAATTGGCGGTAAATCAAGCGAAGCACGACGAACAATTCGCACAATTGATGTGAACCATAAATCAATTGGCGACAAACAACAAAGCGGAGGGGAACCCTAAATCAGCGGAAAAGGCGCCACCTTTGGGCAAGGGAAAGGAGAAAGTTAAGAACTTTGACCCGGAAAACGACTTTTTGGTGGAGGATTTTGCTGAAGATGAGGAAGAGGAGACATGGAAGGTGGATTATCGCAAGGAGGTGCGGCGCAACGCGATGGAGTACCAAAGGGGGTGGCGGCCCTAGCCGCTCTTTTCGGACAGCGCATGAAGGCAAAGAGGGGCGGCCTGCCCCCAAAACCCTTTCGGGGGGCGGCCACCACGCGACATGGGCAGGGAAGGCCCCCCGCCCATCGCGGGGCTTGGCAGGGCTGGCCAGGCTCTGCCGGCCCCCGTACAGGTCCGGTGACCCTGCCGGACCTCCGGCAGGGCCCGCCGACCCTACCGGGAGGGCCGGCAGGCCCCGCCTGCGACGCATAGGGGGCGGGCGCCCCCGGGCAGCCGCCAGGGGGATGCGCACGGCCAGCCTCCAGGAGGTTTTCTTGAGCACCCGGGCAGTGGACAGCAGTAGAGGATGGTCGCGGACAGTTTTTGGGAGGGTTCTTCGACCCTTCGGGATGGCGTCCAGTAGCGGAGGACCCATTGTACGGAGACGGACGTGGGAGAGACCTTTATTATGCCGACGGGGGTGGCTACGAGGCGGAGTTCGGCGATGACGCATGTTGGGACGACTTCGGTGGCCGACGTGGAGATTACTAAGGAGGCTATGAGGGTCACGGAGGAGGACCACCTAGGCGGTACGAGATCCAAGACGAGAGGAGACATCACTACCGTTTGCATCACCGAGAGGGGAGGCCTGAGCAGTGGCACTTTGGGGGAGAGTGCAGGGTACGGAAGCTGGAGATGCCGCTGTTCATGGGGGAGGATCCGCATGCCTGGCTATTCACAGCAGAGAGGTATTTTGCAACACACCGCATGACAGAGGCGCGGAAGTTGTCGCGGCTATTTGTATGGAGGGGAGAGATCTGGGTTGGTACCAGTGGAAGGAGAGGAGGCAGCAGATTCGCGGCTGGGAGGAGCTGGAGGACCTGATTCTGGAGAAGTTCCGAGATCCCCGTCCGGGGAACCTGCACGAGCAGCTGTATGCCCTCAGGCAAGAGGGGCCGGTGCGGGAGTACATCGAGAGATTTGAGACGTTGGTGGGGCGAGTACATGGAGTGTCGGATGAGTCACTGGAGGACACGTTATTAAAGGAACTGCGACCCAGCCTTCGAGCCGCAGTGAGACCTTACAAGCCCAGGGGGGCTTTCAGAGGTCATCGAGATGGCGCAGATGGTAGAGGACTCCCGGACTGAGGATAGGAGAGGCGGGGGCAGTTACAGTGGACAGTTACAGCGGGTCACCTTGACTGGAGCAGGCGGAGCGGGGGCCACTACTGAGACAGTTCAGGTGGGATTGGAGAAGACGGGAGAACAAAACAACCCCCCACCGGCTGGGGGCCCATTCCGAAGGATGACCGATGCGGAGATGATGGAGAAGTGGCAAAAGGGCCATAGTTCAGATGCGACGAGCGCTTCACTCTCGGACACCGCTATGTGGATCGAAAGCTGCAAGTGTTGATAGCAGAAGCAGACGAGGATGATGACGTGGAGGACGAAGGAATCGGACGGGAGGACGACTCCCACTCGGATTAGCACCACCGGGACTTGCAAGCACCACCTTGAGGACAATGTGGCTCTTTGGGGGGAGTATTGATAGACCCTTGCGGGTCTAAACCCGCCACCCCATGGGCCCGGCCCATAGCCGCCTGCCCTAGCTTGTTCCGCGCGCGCCTCCCTTGCCAAGGAACCCTAGTTTTTATTATAAATAGGAGGGCTAGCCGTCGCTTGTATTTTTATGCTTGATTATTGAGATTTCTCTCGAGCGTCTTTAGGTTAGATCTAGATTAAGAGTGCGGACGTCCTCTTCGACGTCTTGGGAGGAGAGCGCACCTCTTTTGCGCTCAATTATCTTGTTCTAGATACTATTTTATCAATAAAAATCGTATCTTTTGTTGGTTCCTAACACATGTTTGCGTAGTAAGTTGTGCGCAGTGTGAAAATAGATGCACGTAACAAAATTACTCACTGTGCACAACATACAAATAATGCAAATATTTTGCATGTTGTGCGCAATGAGTAAAAATAGATGCACAGAGTAAAATTACTCACCACGCACAGCATTAAACAAAAGAATGCAAACAGATGTGAATGTGAAGATACGAAAGCGAACAGACGTATTTGCAACGCGCGAAATGTAAACCACTAGGGTTTGATTTTTCTGAAGAATTCCAAAGATTTCATGGATAAAAACATCCTAAGATTTTTGCATAGATCAAAGGAATTTGTGCTGCGAGAGCAAAAGATTTAGGGATTTTTTTGCCCTAAAATTGTCGAAGTAAAATTACGAGTCGATCCGTCATACAGCTGGTAAGAAATTAATTGCTAGAAATTAACTCGTAATTTTTTGTTGGTAGAAATTGATTGTTGGTACATTAATGCAGATAAATTAATCAGATGGAGATGGATTATATAATATTGAGATGATTAAAGAAGAGGAACAACAATCGAAGGTACGAAATTTTTGCTATATGTTCAATAATACAGTAATAAATTTATGTAATGTTTAAATAGTGGTATTTTTACGGTAAAGTTTTGGATAATGTAGCAAGATCAGATGTGTATAAAGATTATACAAATGAGTTTACAACCATGAAAATATTCAAAAGTAAAGATGGAACTTATTAATTGGATAAATGGCATCGGGAGTGCAAATGAGATTGTGGTTGTCACAATGTCTTCGAATATGAGTACATTGGGCAATAGACTCCCAACAATGTACTTTGCTTGTGAAGGAAGTGAGAAGTATCAGGCACACATAAGGAAGATGGAGAAAAAGACCCAAAATATAATGAGAAGCAAGAAGTGTTAATGTCGGTTCTCATTGAAGGCCAATAGGATGGGAAAGAAAGATGAGTGGACGTTGGCAGTCATATGTGGCATGCACAACCAACCACCCGCGACATACCATGAGGGACATTCATATGTTAGGAGGTTGAGAGGGTCGAAGATGGACATGTTGAGAGACTTATCTAATGGCATGGTGAGGACGAGAAATTTTGAAATTTCTAAAGGAAAAGGATATGTGCAATAACACTACAATTAAAACAATATATAGTACTAGGCAGAAGATGAAAGCTGTGGAAATGCCTGGGAGAACTCAAATGCAGTAATTGCTGAAGAGCTTGAGTTAGAAGAATTACATTGAGTATCATTCTATGGAAGAAGAATCATCGGCCGTGAGGAGTTTACTTTATGCACATCCAAAGTCGGTTGATTTATTACGTGCATTTCTAGAAATTTTGATCATGAACTGCACGTATAAGACAAACAGATACATGCTACCATTGTTGGAGATTGTAGGTGTTACCTCTACAGAGATGACATTCGCAACCGCATTTTATTATATGGAGGCCGAATATGAGGATTGCTACGTATTGGCATTGGAGGTGATAATTTTGCTTGATTGATACACGATGTTGCGAGTTATTTTAACAAATAGAGAGCTTACACTTATGAATGACATTAGCAATGTATTTCCCTCTATCCAAAACCAATTATGTAGCTAACACATTTCTAAAAATGTTTTGGCCAATTGTAAGAAATTTTTTGAAGTAAAGAAAATTGGAAAGCTTTCATATCAAAGCTGGAATTTGTTGGTGCTGGTACGTATCGAGCAGGATTATGGGCAACAACTCAAGGCAATGGAGAAAATTTTACCGCTTACCCAAAGGCCTTAAGCTATGTGAAGACAACTTGGTTAGAAAAGTATAAGGAGAAGTTTATTTCAAGGATTAAGGTTTCGGCCGAAACCGAGACAACAACTCAAGGCAATGGAGAAAATTGTCAATGCTTACCCAGAGGCCTTAAGCTATGTTAAGACAGCTTGGTTAGAAAAGTATAAGAAGTTTATTTCAAGGATTAAGGTTTCGGCCGAAGCCTCTCGGTTTCGGCCGTTTCGGATCAATCTCGGAGTGGACCGATCCGAAAGCCTCCCCTTTTCTCGGTATCGGCCAGTATCGACCAAAACCACCCAGTTTCGACCGATACCAGCGAGCTATAGCAAGAAGAAGAAGAAAAAGAAAAGCCAAAAGAAGAAGAAGAAAATGAATAGGAAGAGGAAGAGGAAGAAAAGAGTGACGACTTACCTGAGCACTTATTTTGAAGTTTTTGCTTTAGTCTAGTAGAAATTTAGACAGATAAATCAAGGATCCTTTGGAAAGTCACATCTATCAAGCAAATTGCAACTCTATTAATGTATTCTCTTGTAATTAAATTTTTATGTTGTAAATTAATTTGTTGGTCTAAAAGATATGATCTAAAAGGAGAAGGATATTTTCTTTAAGTGTTTCTTTGCCAATGACACTAATGTTCTTAATCATATTTTCACATGCTACTTTCTAAGGAAATCTAATAGGATTTGGTTGATCCTTATAACTTCATGCTCGTAAAACAGATCTTATGTGCTTCAGACATGTCTACATACCAATTAAAGAAATGGCTCATCTCTACTAACTAATCTGAAAAGATTCTATATTATAGTTTATAAATCATCAAAATTTAGAGGATCTATTTTGACCCTACATGAATGATCATCTCAATTTTACCTATAATCAGTATCATCAATGGAATCATCATAATTATCAAATCTTCTATGGCCTTGTACTTTAACTCTCAGTTTGTTCTAAATCCATTTTATGTGTCTGCATCATCATCAAAGAGTCTTTTGCATTTCTATAGTTCCAGTTGTAAGACGTGCGGCAAGTCCTTAAAGGGTATGAGACTATTGTTGAATCAATGTAATGAACATCTCATTGATTGTTCCACCCTTTAAGTGTGGATCGTCTCTAGTGGCTGTCTGTTCTTAAAATTTTACCACGATGTAAAAGTATGTAATGCAAAGCAAATACAGATGATTATGTAAAATCCTAAACTCACCACAATAAAAGTGAACTAATTCTAAAAAGAAAAGGAACTCGTAATGCTTGATTCTATATACAAAAAGAATGCAATCATAAATACGATAATCCAAGCACAAATTGAGATGAAAATATATATTGCAATTAAGTAGTGATAATCAACTAGTCTGAAACAAAATTAATAGAAATTATGAAATTAACAAATAAAGATTTTATTCAAATTAGATCTTACCTAATAGTGCTGATCAGCTTGTGCATGATGTATGGTCTCTAGAAATTGTTGAAAATCAATCCTGGTGATCAAAGACGAAAATTTCTTGCAAAAAGCTTGAAAAATTGGCTCACAATCATTAAAAGTCTCCAAAATCAACAAACAAGCATGTCAGGCCAGGTTGGCACATCTAACGTGTTGAATGCACTGGACTTAATTAGATTCAGAATGGGTCTGCATAACTTAATTGTATTTTCACCTGATCATTAAAGCGGTTTTGATTTGGATTTGGATCTGATTGGGTCTTTTCAGATCTGATCCTTAAAATAATCGGTTTGGACCAAAGATCCATGATAAATGGTTCATGCATGCTCTTTGCACAGTGGGACAATGACGATGAAGAATGGCGATTGAGACGCTGCAACAGTGGGATTCTAATAAGCTTAAAATCAGCAGTGAAGATCAATGGTGACGATGATGACTATGAGGGAAAAGGAAGGGAATGATGCTAATTGCAGCAACAGTAACAAGCACAGATAACGATGGTAGTGATGTAGAACAAAGAGGATGCTGACAAAGTGGTTGGAAGACGTCAACGAAGACATCAGTGGCGATTGATGACGACGTCAACGGTTGCATGTAGTTTGATGTTGATTTGTTGCCGGTATTGGGTTCTGATGATGAAGAGAGTGGAGGAGATGCTGTTGAAATTAGGGTTTTGATTTTGTTGAAGGTGCTGTTGGTAGCGACTGAAACTTGTAAATTTGTGGTTAGGGTTAGGGGTGGGAGATATGGCGTTGGTTGATGATGAAGATGGCGAACTTGACAATGGTGATATTGGGTTGAGATTTGAGTTGGGAGTTAGGTTGATGATGTTGTTGTTGGTACATGGAAGTTGAACTATTGATGTTGATGGGGGTAATTTGGGGGGATTGTTGTTTTTGGAAGAAGGTGAGAGCGAAAGAAAATGTATCGGCAATGTAAATGATGTGATTTATGTTGATCTTAAGGCAGTGATGATGGAATTTCAAGGTTTTTAGAGTTTGGATTTGTAGGGGTTCTTTGTTTGAAGGGAAACAGATGATGAATTGTAACGTGTGCTATTTTCAGATGATCTTTTTAACTGCTTGTTACTTTACACTAAAATCAAAGTAGAGTGTGTTTTTTTCTAACCCACCCTAAATTAAACTAGAGAAAAGAAAACGAGACGGCGGAGAAATAGGAGAAAGAAAGAAGATGCTAAATGGAAAACAAATTAGGATTTTTAGATCTGATAATAAAGCTGATGCGAAATAGAAAAAGATTATGGATGTTGTGAAAGAATTTGAAAAAGAACTATTTATGAAATTTTAAAATCAAACGATAAATTAGGTTTTAATCCTCTTACCCATAGGTTGGACGACCACTGACTTCAACACCTGAAGATTCCTTCGAATTGCACATCCAGGCAATTCTTCGCCCACTCCTGTACCTTGCCCGCATAATATTACTATATCGCAAATTAAGTTTACAAACACTTAAAATTTCAATTACAGCCACATATTTATAGGAAAAACAAACTGTTATCTAGAGGCATGCTCAGATGTCTATCCGGACTCGAACTCTGAAATTAAAAAAATAAAAAAGTTTTTTAAAAAGGAAACTCAATATATCCTTAAAAAGAAATAAAAAACTCAAATAAAAGAAATAAAAAAGGACTCAAATATGGCAAAATCGAAATCTACTTTAACTCTAAAAGACCAATCTGCATACACAAACTGGATTTCCATCAAGTATTCTGAACAAGGTGATCACATTTTGAGGTACATTGAGATTTTAGATTGCAGTTTGTTTGAACTATCTGATATGCATGCAATCTCATTTCATTACACTACACCTCGATGCTTATTTTAAACGTGTAAAAGATGATGCCTGGAAAATTATTCTTCTATAACATGTCAAGGTTTTCAAACATTCATATTTATGAATCTTAAGTATTGTTGTATAATTACAATAATTACATGCACAACTATCCAATGAGACCTCAAAAAATGAAGCATGAATCATAAACAGTTGTTTCAATAATTTCATATGTCCATCCTGCTACATATATCTTTGTATTTACCCTTTAGTAAGTCGTATGTATCATAACCAAGGTTTGAATCTCTGAGCTAATATCTATACATGCCACTCGAATCATATTGGATTTCAAGCATGCCGATACGATCCATTCGAAACTGATCGATACCATCAATACTAATTAATAACAACTAATATTGGATGAGATTCAAGGTTTTAATTACTAACATCTGAATTCTTTTTAATTTCATATAATGAATTAAATATCTCATTTCATAGTCATATCGTGGTTCAAAATATTGTCCAATGAGCAAATGGGTTTAAAAAGGAAAAATATGGCCCTAAATGAAAGAAATGATTTATAAATAAATGAAAGACTCATTGAAGCAGAAGATCTATGCGCAAACAGCCGATAGCGATACTGCAAACAGCCAGTTGGCCGATACTGAGACCAACACCGAGATTTTGAACCTTTATTTTAACTTATCTATGGTATCAATGAATCCAAAAAAAGGAAAGAACTGACGTACATAACATTGTAAATACAGTTACCTTAATGGTGAATTGCTTATGTATTATTTAGTAGTTTTTCCATATGATATTGTAGGACCCTGCTCCCATCAAAACTTGGTGTGTGCCAAGATGGCCTAACATGAGATGCATGTCTATCCGTGCACAGTACGAATGTTTACATCTTTATTCACCTCAAAAATAGGTTTCATCTGCAGCATGTGACCTAGCTTTAACAACAAACTTATCGATTTTGTAAATTATTTAAATGTTACTTCCTATATGAATAACAATCCAATGTGTCTGTGGCTTTATCTACGAGTCTAATGCATGCATCCCGTAGAACACCCCCCCCCCCCCAACACACACACACACACACACACACACACACACACACACACACACACACACAAACCAAACCAAACCAAAACAAACCAAAAAACAAAAAACAAAAAACAACAACAAACACCCACAACCACACCCACAGGAACAACAACAACAAAAAAACCACCCTCCCCCAAAAAGGAGGGAAGAAAGAAAAAGGAAAAAGGTGTACATAACTATATCCTTATGTTCATGTTGGATATCGGTTAAGTGCAAGCGTCTCATGCCCCCGAGTCTTTTTCTGTGAATCCTTTCTTCCAAGTTTTGACCTGGTTTTACTAATAATATATTTTTTATGGCTCAAAAGCTAATAATATGTATGGGTTGCCTCTCTCATGTCATTATTGCTGCTTTGTGAAACAAATGTTGGAGAGTTAAAATAGAAACAGGAAAATCTTGATTGAAAAAGTTCCCCATATCGTGATGATGATTTAGACGCCATAGCGAAGCAAACTGATAGACCCGTGCGGGTCTACACATGGGCCGGGCCCATTAGTAGCCGCCGGCCTCCTTTGCTTGTGCGCGCGTGCCCTTTGCCCTAGGAACCCTAGTTTCTTCAATTTATAGGGGCTAGCCGTCATTGGTATTTTTATGCTTGATATTGGATATTTTCTATTGAGCGTCCTTAGGTATAGATCTTAGATTAAACGAGTGCGGACGTTCTCTTCGGCGTCTTGGGAGGAGAGCACACCTCTTTTGTGCTTAAATATCTTGTTATTTTCATTGTTTTATCTATTAAAAATCGTATTTTTGTTGGTTCCTAACATTTTGCTATCAGAGCACGTGACGATACATGGCGGCCACGACAAGATCGCACGACAAAATTGAGGCTTTGGAGGCAAAGTTCACGAGCGAAATCGACGGGATCAAGAAATCGTTGGCGGCAAACGATGAATCCATGGCCAAATTGACGGTTTCCATCAACCAATTGACGGCAAATCAAGCGAAGCACGACGAACAATTCGCGCAATTGATGGCAACCCTAAATCAATTGGTGGCGAACAACAAAGGGGAGGGGAATCCTAATCCGACACCAGAGGCGGCACCTTTGAAGAAAGAGGAGAAAGAGGAGATTTTTATCCAAAATCAACCCTATTTGGTGGAGGAATTGGACGAGGACGAAGATGAGGAACCATGTAAGATCGACTATCGCGAGGAGGTCCGACGGAAGGCGGTGGAGAGCCAAAGGGGTGGTGGCGGCCCTAGCTGCCACAATTGGGAGCAAACGCACGACGACGGGCCACGGCCGAACCCCCAAAACATCCAGGGGGTTCGGTCTCCGCGGGAAATAGGCGGGGGAGCCTTCCCCGCCTCCGGCGGCTTCCGGCAGGGGGTGCCAGGCCCTGCCGGTGGTCGACCTGGGCCGGCGAACTCGCTGGACCCCCGGCAGGGCCCGCCGGCCCTGCTGGAGGCCCGGCGAGGCCTACAGGCCCTCCGGCAAGGCCGGAGGGCCCCTACAGGGTCCCGCCAAGGGCGGGAACCCCCTGGCAACCGCCAGGGGGGTGGGGGACTTCCGGCGAGCCCCATTGGGGGCGGGAACCCCCTGGCAGCTGCCGTGGGGGTGGAGTCCGGCGAGCCCCATAGGGGGCGGAAAACCCCCTGGCAACCGCCAGGGGGAGGAGAGGCTCACGGCCAAGGCCTGGGAGGGGGTTTCGAGTCTCTCGGGCAGCGGACAGCAGCTGTGGAGGGACGCGGACACATTTCAGGAGGATTTTTTGACCCTTTGGGACGTCGACCAGCAGTAGAGGACCCCTTCTACGGCGACAGACGCGGGAGAGACTATTATTCTGACGGTAGAGGTGGTTACGAGGCGGAGTTCGGCGATGACGCAGGATGTGACGATTTTGAGGGCCGGCGGGGAGATTACCGTGGAGACTATGGGGGTCGCGGAGGAGGCCCCCTAGGCAATACGAGACTCCGGACGAGAGGAGACAGCACTATCGTCCACATCACTGAGAGGAGGGGAGGCCTGAGTAGGGGCACTTTGGAGGAGATTGCAGATTCCGGAAGCTGAAGATGCCGATATTTTCTGGGGAGGATCCACACGTCTGGATGTTCACAGCAGAGAGATATTTCGCGGCGCACCACATGACCGAGGCACAGAAGCTGGAGGCAGCAGCCTTCTGCATGGAGGGCAGAGCCTTGGGGTGGTTCCAGTGGAAGGAGAGGATGCAGCAGATCCGGAGCTGGGAGGAGCTGAAAGACTTGGTGCTGGAGAAGTTTAGAGACCCCCGTTTGGAAAACCTACACGAGCAGCTATTTGCCCTTAGGCAGGAGGGGCCGGTGCGGGAGTACATCGAGAGATTTGAGACACTGACAGGGCGAGTTTATGGGGTATCGGACGAGTCGCTGAAGGGCAACTTCTTGAAGGGGCTGCGACCTAGTCTTCGAGCTGCAGTGCGGCCCTACAAGACTCGGGGACTTTCAGATGTCATCGAGATGGCGCAGATGGTGAGGTACTCACGGACTGAGGATTGGAGAGGCAGGGGAAGCTACAAGGGGCAGTTATAGCAGGGCTCCTCGACTGGAGCAGGGGCCAATACGGAGGCAGTTCCGGTGGGGCTGGAGAAGACGGGCGAACAAAACAACCCCCCACCAGCTTGCGGCCCATTCCGAAGGATGACCGATGCGGAAATGCGGGAGAAGATGCAAAAAGGGCTCTGTTTCCGATGTGACGAGCGCTTCACTCCGGGACACCGCTGTGTGGATCGGAAGCTGCTAGTATTGATAGCAGAAGCAGACGAGGATGATGACGTGGAGGACGAAGGCATCGGAGGGGAGGACGACTCCCACTCGGACTAGCTCCGCCGGGACTTGCAGGCACCACCTTGAGGACAAGATGGCTCTTTAGGGGGGAGTATTGACAGACCCGTGCGGGTCTACATATAGGCCGGGCCCATTAGTAGCCGCCGGCCTCCTTTGCTTGTGCGCGCGTGCCCTTTGCCCTAGGAACCCTAGTTTCTTCTATTTATAGGGGCTAGCCGTTATTGGTATTTTTATGCTTGATATTGGATATTTTCTATTGAGCGTCCTTAGGTTTAGATCTTAGATTAAACGAGTGCGGACGTCCTCTTCGACGTCTTGGGAGGAGAGCACACCTCTTTTGTGCTCAAATATCTTGTTATTTCCATTGTTTTATCTATTAAAAATCGTATCTTTGTTGGTTCCTAACACAAACACGTAATAAGTTCCAAAAATTCATATTCATGTACTTTACACTGGGGAAACACAATTAGATCTGTTCCCAAACTGATTGTCTGGAAAGAATTCAGGAACTCGAGGAATTGGTTATATCAGATAACTACAGTAATTTTCAGTTCAGGATCAAGCTCCATTCGATATTATAGGTATTATCAATGGCCATGGAGTCGTGTCATTTTTTGTCAGACGTGTCGGTATTTTCGTAAGCGTCTATGTGTCCTAGTGTTGCATGTATCAGCGAATCAGTGTCAATGCAACTTTGCTACTGCCAGTCAATCCTTAATATCTGTGTGTCAACTATATTCAGCCTTTCTTGATATCTGCATCCATGACCAACATACAGGAGGGTCCATGACCAAGGTAGAGTAGGGCTACGTGTAAAAGTGGAAATATCTCAACGCAGAATTTCCCTACTGTATATGACTGATGTGTTCTGTGATGGCCTTGTAACTTTGTACTAGTCATAACCCGTGCCCGCGGGCACGGTTCATTTAAGATTTCCCCAGCGAAATCTTTGTTTCCCGAAAAATTATTTCCACAGCCAAAATTCAGCAAAACAATAAATTAGCGTAAAAATATTTAGCGGCGCGGGCACCTTCGGCGAGGAACAACAAATTCGGCGCAGGCGCCTTCGGCGCGGAACAACAAAGTCGACGTCGAACAACAAATTTGGCGCCCGCGCCTTTGGCGCGGAACAACAAATTAGCGTTAAAAAATTTAGCGGGCGCATTTGGCATGAAAAACTACAAATTAGCGTTAAAAAAATTTAGCGGGCGCCTTTGGCGCGGAACAACAAACCTCGGTGATTTTTACGCTAAGTTGTTGTTCCGCTAAATTGTTTTACGCTAAATTTTTTATTTTATTTTATTTAATGGATCATGTTTCTCCACAATATTTCCCAATGCACTTTTAATTTTAATGTTTAGGTTCCCAATGCACTTTTCCTCCAAATTTAATCTCTACAATCTTTCTCAATGCACTCCTAATTTCAAAGTTTATGTTTCTAAGGCACTTTTCCTCCTAAATTTAATCTCCGAAATCTTTCCCAAGACACTTCTAATTTCAAAGTTTTGGTTCCCAAGACATTTTTCCGACCAAAATTTAAGTTTTTCCACTAAAATTTTCACAAAATCCAATCTTAACCATTGATTTACCAAGATCAAATCTTAGCCACTCTTTATCTTGTCCTAGTCAGCCCTAGAATTCAAAAAACGTTGTCAAATGTATAATAGATATTTTCTTCTAGTCCAAGCGAATGGCAAATCACCAAGATGGATATAGAACAATATTCCATGACGTAGACAATGATGGAATGCATCAGTTTTTTTATGAACTATACGTGTACCGCATCCCCTATTGATTGAATAGGAAAGTAGGCACTTGTGATAATGCCGACATGGAAGGATGCCACCTGCGACCTGTTATAGAGCGAGAAACATGTCTTATGTCTTTGCATCTATTATATGCTCGTCTCAAAGATAATATGCATTATTCATAATCATCCAGATATTATTGCATCGATTTTAACGTCCACATGTTGATATACCAAAATGAAGCTGGCATGATAAGAGAGAGCATTCTTTATGTTTTTCTTGTCTGTATATTGGGGTGTATCTAATCGTCATCTTCCCGATCCTGTGATGTTAGGTTGTCTAGAAAACTTCATGATGATCTTCTGTTGGCGAAACAGAAGATTGCTGACCATGGTGTCGCCCAAAGGATCAGGAAGGTGAAAGCGGTCTCAGAGAGTGCAGCTATAGCACGTTCCATCCTTCGCAGTAAGCTTCAACAATTTCGTGAATCTGCAATAGCCCAAAGAGCTTTGCAGATTTCGAAAACAGATGATAGTCGACCCCCAAATGAAAGTAAGAAGGAATCGTTATCAACCGGCAATGAGGCTGAGAAGACTGCATCTCCAAGCACCACCAAACCTTCTGATAGTGGTAAATATCGCTAATAAATTATACCCAGTTTTATTTAGTTTTTCGCAGATTAAGTTCATCGGCAACAAAATTGCTAATAGAAGTTGTCGATTTCCATTTCTTTCAGGGAAACAAGGCATCGCCCCAAAGGTCGGTGACACGGTTCTTGTTCCTTCCCTGGGCATGCAGGCGAAAGTCCTAAAAGTGGAGGCATCCAAAGGGGAGATAACAGTTCAAGCCAGTAACCTCAAGTTGAGGTTAAAATTGAACGATGTCTACGTCGGACGCAAGAACTAGTTAACCACATGATTCGCTCTATGATTTTATCTGATTCACATTTTAGTTTTTGAAAGGATGTACCGATGTACATATCTTCTCTTATATACGGTTTTTCTTGAAATGTATCTGTATAGTTCTTATCGTCAACAAACAATCTATGGAGCCTCAGCCTCCCGTGGACAAAGCAATTTTGAAAAAGATAGAAATTTCTATTCTTCGGTGTGTATAATTATCTCATATCTACGCCAACGTATGGCGTTCTCTTTCACAATGAGCAAAAATACACTCCATACAAATGATACGGAATGCGAAACAAAAAAGCTTAGCTTGTACTGCTCAAATTTAGCTTCGTCGCAATTCAATGCGGAGCGACTGCAGGCTTTGATGCTTCCTGCAAAAAATTGGGAAAACAAAAGACCAAATCTACAGGTGTTAACGAATCCCCAGGCATATGTGAGATTTTTCTCATATAATAAGTGACACGTTTTCCATCATAAAATACATGTGTTCCAAAAAAAATACATTCATGTGATGTTTTGTAATATTAACCTCATCGAATAGAAAAAGAAATTTCCTATCTCAAATTTATAAAGAGTTTAATGTATATATACTTTCAGCACAGTAAAGAGATTATTATATGAGAATAATGGGAATCATACGTCATATGAGGCCTTGCTTCATATTCCCTCTCACATAAAACAACTAAGTACAACCAAGTACAAGCCTATATGGACTTGTATTTGGTTGTTTATGTGAGGGGGAATATAAGGCAAGGCCTCATATGACGTATGATACTCATTAATCCCGTATTATATATATGCTAGTTGGTTTTGAGGAGGAAGACGACATCCTAAATATTGGGCCCGGCCCGGCAGGTCCAACAAGCAACTGGGCCGGGCCTAAGGCAGACAACCAGAGGAGGGAAAGAGTTAGAGGCTCGGCCCGAGACTCAGAATCCAAATGAGGTCGAGGGGCAATTTGGTCACTTCTACATCAACAGCAAATTAGGGTTCAGTTCCCACTCGTGCCCATCTTCTCCCTATAAATACCTTCTCTTCCCAATCTCTTCGATCGCAGCCTTTTCATATTCTCACCATTTTCGTTTTATCTTTTCTCCATATTTTGATGCTTTTCCTTATTTTTTGTTTCTGGTTTTTATTCAAAAATTACATTTGATGCAACGAGCAAAGAATCAGGCAGCCCCTTCGCCAAAATTTGAAAAAAAAAGAGGGCATTGGAGGTGTTAATTTGCTCGGAAATAAATGAATCTTATGCTCTTCAGATTGGCTGAGGGAAACCCTTGATGCTGGTCTAGTATGCTTAAGTACATCCCTTTTAATTTCTTCTTTTTTTTGTGAATATTGATGATTTTATTTCTTATTTTTCTTTGGGATTCGGATAATAAAATTTGTTTTTTTAATACGGATTTTTTTTGATACATCGAAAAGAAATAATACTGATTTCAATACGGACATTCGATGCTATTAATAACATTTGATTTTTTTTTGACTAATTTATAATTGGTTAACATCATTTATTTTCATATATGTTGACATGTATTTGCTTATTTGTCCTATATTATCAGTAACGTTTGATTTTTTTGTGACTAATTTGTAGTTATCATATATTAATATGTATGTGCTTATTTCATTAGATAAAAAGATTTCATGTTTTTTGGATTTTTTAATCACCAAGTTAACATTTAAAGCTTGTTGATAATGTTGAATATTGTTATGGACATCTTTAGACAAAGGCTAAAATTAAAAACAATTAATAAAATTTACTAAAAATAATTTATTTAGCAAAATTGGTCAAGTTTATCACATTAGTGACCAGTGGCGCTAACGGGGAGTCTTTTGACACTGATGGGGCATCTTTCGGCGTTGATGGGACGTCTTTAGTTACTGACGGTGCTTTCTTTGACTTGGTCGCATTTGACACATTCAGTCAAATTGTATTGTTGGCATAAATTTCATGATAAATGTTTGGGTGCTGTGGCGCTTGGTTCGAATCTCAAAATTCCATTTTAAACAAATTTTTTGTTAAAAAAATTTTAAAAAAAACTATTTTAAGGAGGTTTTCAAGAGTCGAACCCAGGACCTCTTCTTGATAAATGCAATCAAGTCCAAAAAATCTCCGCCGATGCCCAGTCAACACCTTGGTTTGGTTTGATGTGACAAAACTTAGTCGGTTTTACTAATTAATTTTTTTTTAATTTTTAGCCTTTTGCCAAAATTGTCCTATTGTTAATGTTTAAGTATGATTCATATTTGTTGCCGTTATATGATATAAATATTAAATTTTCTTTCTATACCTTATCCAATTCATAAAGAAAATAATTTCAAATTTAGATTTGCTAATAACAATAGCGGATGGTTTACATACAAATGAAATAGAGGCTATTCTGAAAGGACTGAGCGATGTTTACCTTTGCTTCTCTGTGGAGCCACTAAGGATCGATTTTTGGTGGATGCGGAATGCGCATACGCGACTTTAACCAGCTTTCTGATGTATAAAAAAAAAAATAGAGACTAGTGCATATCATTTACTCGATGAAACCTTACATTTTATAAAGGATTTAATGTAAAAACGGTGGAACCTGATCCGATAAATCAGATGCTAAGATACAAAAAGGTGGAAAGTACAAGCCCCACATAGACGTGTACTCGTTAGGTGGCCCACCTTTTTGTGATTTGCACCTGATCTATTACATCAGGTGTCACATGATCTACATGAATCCCTTACATACAAAAAGATATATTTATTTATAACTATCAAAAATCTTTTATGTTTTACTCTAAAACCCCTTAAACTATACAGACTAAAGTTTAACTGAACAATATTGCGATGTTAACATTATAATGGAATGATAAAGCCGTCATTAATTAAAAACTAGAAATAACACGTGGACACAATGCATGGAGCAAAAAAAAAACCCTTACGGCGAGAATGCGGTGAACGCGCGCAACCGAAAAGATGTTATAAATGTAGGCATGCGTGCCGGCATAGTCGGAGGGCAAAAGTGCAAAGTCTGTGGTTAAAACCCAAAAAACATTGGGGGGCAAACATGTAAATAAGTGGGTGTTTTTTGGACTTTTGTGATATATGGCAAACATGTAAATAAGTGAGTTTGGGTGGGTTTTTTGAGAGGAAGTCAAACATGTAATGTAAATGAGTGGGTTGGGGGGGTGTTAGATGGAGGGTGGTGATGTAGGGAGTATGGCACATCTTTGTCTTAGTCATATTTAGCCCTCCACATAAGACAACTTCATCATTTGTAATATTAATTAATAATAATCAATTCTAAGTTTTTGTATAAACAAGCCCAACACTTGTTCATTGTGGCTTTTCGGCAAACACCTTGCGCGCATGTTGTTCAAAGTCGAATTAATGGCATGCTGATGTTTAGCAGTGAGAAGGGGCTGCATGCCATCGGCGGGCGGTTGGAAGGATGGCCGGTGGCCAGGCGACATCGAGAGTTTGGTGGCGCTTGGCTCCCTAGCTCGAGAGCGCAGCCATGATTGGGTACATCCTGTAAATTTTCTCGTGCCCTCACTTGAATCAAGGAAACCCCATGCTAACATGCTTGCGAATACAGTAATATACATAGCCCAAGAAGCAATGCTTTTGGGCGAAATTCTCTCCTACATACCCCAACCAAACACAAGAACGCCGCCTAGGAAACACAAAGGGTAGAAGAAAGGAAGCACGAGCAACAAGCAAACACGATCGCACTCCACCCATACATCACGGGCAAACCGGCGGCGGCACAGAGGTATAGACTATCCAGTTGCTGGTAGGCGGCGTAGGGCCTCTTAGCCTCGGCCTTAAGCTCATGGCCACCTGCTTATCGTCATGCGCTTTGCTGACAGGAGGAAGATGAGCCACCCTCGCACAATGACAATGGCCAGCGCAAAGCAGCAGCAAGATCACGGCAGCAGCTAGAGATGGCCTCATCGTCGGGCTGCTCCTCTCCCCTCGCCTCTCCCCTCCTCTGGTTTGTGAGCAGCTTTATACCAATTTGCAATGTTGCTGGGACAATATTTACTTCAAAAATTAATAACGATGACAGAAATGAAAGGAGAAGTTGCTCTGCAGCTAGCGCTGTGACTTGTGACATCGGGGTCAAAGTCTTCTCCAAACCAGAGCTGATTGACTTGCTTATGTTTACCTCCATTTCAATGGGTAAACAACAGAGGACCCGTGGATTGCAATTTTACCCTAAATCTCAGATGTGCACATGCATTTTGAAACAAAACAACAAAGCCATCGCTGCAGAGGACCCCAAGCATGGGTTCGCCAGGCCGAGGGACGCTTCTTTGCCACCTCCCTGAAAAGAAAGAGAAGAACGGATCGAATGGGATGACCTCCGATTCACATCCGATGCTTAAATCAGTTCAAGCAGCAGGACGGAGGAGCAGTCGGAGTGAATGTAGCCGCTGCTAAGGTTTGTGAGCGCTGAGGCGCAAGATAGGCTGTAAGATCTAGCTTACCCAGGTCTGAATGTTTGCCTACCTGGCGAGGAGATATCCTACCGCTTATATAGAGTCTCGGGTAGATTACGCCACATCAGGCAGTTATAAGTATCACGGATACCCAAGCGTAACTGACCCCCGCAAATAAGGTGAGTAAGCTGGTAAGGCAGGAAGTAATGGCCACGTCTGCAGATGGAGCAGGCCGTTATAGACTCGTTGAGTGTTCATTAAGTGCACCGTTGTCAACGACCGACCTCGTGGAGCGAGGTCGTCTTTAAAGAAGTATCCCGACCTTGGGTAGAGAGGTCAGCCTTATAGAGTCCTGCTGGCGAGCATCCATCCTCGGTTGCCGAGACTACCATCATAGAGTACCAAGATTGAGGGGGTGTCGACCTCGCAAGAGGTCGTCCCTTTTGAGCTGTTGCTGAGGGAGCCTACCTCGCAGGAGATCATCCCTGTTGAGTTGTGCTGAGGCCAGGCCAAGCTGACCTTCTTAGTTAAAGAGAGAGTCACATATGCTGAGCTCGGGTGGGTCCCACGACGGGTGGGCCCCAGTCCAAAACGGGATCTATAATAGCCCCTCGTCTTCTGGCTCGACACTACGACCCGAGCAGCAACCACAAGGTCAGGAGTGGAGAGGCGAGTAGATGAAATCGAAGGAGAGAGACACACTTTGTCTGCATGGACATGCAATGTCTGTGATGTAAGGCAGAGTTTAGGAAAGTTAATCATGCCCTCTGACACAAGTGTGTGCTCCTTGAAATGCGAAGATGTGGGCTCGATGTGATCTGCATTTAATGTGGGATTTGAGTGGACAGTGCCTTTTCTGAGGAGTTGTTGATGTGGCGGAGGCCGATATGCAGTTGGTGGAAGCTGGTCCATCGCGACGATCGAACGATTTAAGGCGTTTCGATTCGACAGCTACTGTTGTTTTCCTCCGTCCCTTAGGCAGTTTATAAAAGGAAGAGAAGTCAGCAAGTGTTCATACCAGCGCCTTTGCTTCTTTGTCTTCTTCTTCTTTGCTTTGCAGCGAGATAATGTAAAACTGGAGTGCCTACACCGACTCTCAGGCCATGCCCTTCGAGCCTTGGCTGTCATCGCCATCGGAGAGTGTGACATCTCTGGTTGAGACCTCTTCGAGCGAAGAAGAAGGCTCTTCTCACAGAGGGATGGGAGAAGATGAAGCGCATTCTGAGCCCAGGAATCCCGATAGAGTCGCTTCTTCAGTTGAGAGTCAGTGGCTCTATCGCAGTGGTGCTCAGGCTGTGCGGTCTGCTGCTGACGAGCCCGCTATTGAGGCTAAGCGGAGGTCTCTAATGACCCACTCTGAGGCTGAGGAGATTGAGTCGCACCGCCGTGCTCTAGCCAAGCATCTGTGAAAGGGGAAAGGGAATGCCAACGAGGGGCCGACGGCTATCGAGCCACCGCCGAAGAGGATCAGGGTGGTGTCCCCTGTGCAGGTGTCGGATCCACCGACCCTATAAATAGAAGGGAACACCCTTCTATCAGGTATGCCAATTCTCCAAACACAAAATCCCTAGCATCTTCAACAATTCCCAGCGGCGGCAACCCCTAGCCGGCACCCCCATCCTTTCTCCGCTTAACACTAACTTAAGCAGCGGAGTCTGGTTGGAGGGCCAACCCCTTCCGGTGAGGCTAACGATCTTTCTTATCCGTTTCAGGCCTTCGATGAAGGATCTACACCCTCGGTCCGACGAAACCAACATGTCCGGACTCATCCTGTAGCGAGAATACTCGTCAACATGGCTCGATTCAAGCCCAGCGAGATTCTGCGTATCAGCGGGGGCCAAAGAAAATTCATGTTGGTCCCAGCTAAGGTTTCCTTTAAAAATTGAAGCAAATATATGTCTTTATGTATAGATATTGAACACGACAGGTCATAGGCAATCTAAGGAAGGAAGGAAAGAAAAACAACAAGCAAACACAACCACACTCAACCCATACATCGAACAAGCAGCCGATGCCAGGCGATCACGGGCAAGCCGGAGGCGGTGGCGGCGAAAACCTCGGGGGCGGCGGGGATTTGTAATGGACGGGCGTGTTTCCGGTAGGCGGTGTGGGGCCTCCTGGCCTCGGCCTCAACCTCACGGCCACCAGCTTATCGGCATCGGCGCGCATCGTCTGCTCGGGGCCATGCTGTTTGCCGACAAGGGGAAGGTGAGCCACCCTCGCACAATGACAAGGGCCTGCGCAGAGCAGCAGCAGGATCACGGCAGCAGCTAGAGATGGCCTCATCGTTGGGCCGCTCTCTCTCTCTCCTCGGTCTCTTTGTGAGCAGCTTTACACCAACTGCAGTATATAAAGGATGGAAATGAGTGGGGAAGTTGCGCTGCAGCTTCCGGCGTGAGTCGCAGGTGGCGTCGGCGGTCAACGTCTTCTTCAAAAATCAATAACAGGGATGAAATCGAATGGAGAAGTTGCTCTGCAGCTTCCGCTGTGACTTGTGACGTCGGGGTCAAAGTTTTCGCCAAACCAGAGCTGTCGGTAGTCGGTATATTGACTTGCTTATATTTTACTTCAACATGAACGAGTCGTATGGACCCTTGGATCTGCAATTTTGTTATTATTACGAGTTCCTCAAGCTTCGCAAATTTCATGGGCCGAGGACCCTTGGATCAACAATTTTACCCTTGGATTACAATGTACACATGCATTTTTAAACTAAACAAAAAAAGCCCTTGAGGTTTTGATCTCTAGAATCTCGCGGAGCTTGAATCAAACTCTAGGAGTCCGGATCGGGCTGCAAAGCGAGGGAATCCCACAACAGAGGACCCGAATAGGATTTTGCCGGGCCGAGGGACGCTCCTTCGCCGCCTACCTGAAAAGAAAGAGAAGACCGATCAGAGGGGGTGTGGCCTCCGATTCGCCTCCGATGCCTAATTCAGTTCAGGCAGGAGTAAGGAGGAGTAGTCGGCGTGAATGTAGCCGCTGCAAGGGTTTGTGAGTGCTGAGGTGCAAGTTAGGTCGTAAGATTTAGCATACTCTGGTCTGAATGCTTGCCTACCCGGCGAGGAGATATCCTACCGCTTATATAGAGTCTCGGGTAGGTTACGCCACATCGGCAGTTATAAGGATCACGGATACCCACTCTCGAAGAGAGGAAGAGGGGCCTGCTGGAAGAACAGCAGGCACTCATCGTGCAGCCTGCCATCCTCGGTGGACCAGGAGAATGAAATTCGAAAGTCGAAAGTAGTCCTAAAATCAAAATCGACGCAAAGTAGTGTGTTTTAATGCATGGCTTTCTTTGTCTTTGTTTGGTGGAGACTTCCTTGGGGCAAGCTCGCTTCGCAGATTTCATAGTTTCATCGAGGGAGTTATGAGTTGGGCTAAGTATGAAGCTGAGCGTAACTGACTCCCGCAAATAAGGTGAGTAAGCTGATAAGGCAGGAAGTAATGGCCGCGTCTACAGATGGAGCAGTCTGTTATAGACGCGTTGAGTGTGCATTAAATGCACCGTTGTCAACGACCGACCTCGTGGAGCGAGGTCGTCCTTGAAGAAGCATCCCGGCCTTGGGTAGAGAGGTCGGCCTTATAGAATCCTGCAGGCGAGCAGCCAACCTCGGGTGCTGAGACTGCCCTCATGGAGTACCAAGATTGAGAGGGTGTCGACATTGCAAGAGGACGTCCCTGTTGAGCTGTTGCTGAGGGAGCCGACCTCGCAGGAGATCATCCCTGTTGAGTTGTGCTGAGGCCATGCCAAGCTGACCTTCTTAGTTAAAGAGAGAGTCACATATGCTGAGCTCAGGTGGACCCCACGGCGGGTGGGCCCCAGTCCAAAACAAGATCTATAATAGCCCCTCGTCTTCTGGCTCGACACTGATGACCCGAGCAGCAACCACAAGGTCAGGAGTGGAGAGGCGAGTAGATGAAATCGAAGGAGGGAGACACACTTTGTCTGGCTAGACAGGCAATGTCTGTGATGTAAGGCAGAGTCTGGGAAAGTTAATCATGCCCTCTGACGCAAGTGCGTGCTCCTTGAAATGCGAAGAGGTGGGCTTGATGTGATCTGCATTTAATGTGGGATTTGAGAGGACAGTGCCTTTTCTGAGGAGTTGTTGATGTGGCGGAGGCCGATATGCAATTGGTGGACGCTGGTCAATCGTGACGATCAAACGGCTTAAGGCGTTTCGATTCGACGGTTACTGTTGTTTCCCTCCGTCCCTTAGGTAGTTTATAAAAGTAAGGGAAGTCAGCAGGTGTTCGTACCGGCGCCTTTGCTTCTTTGTCTTCTTCTTCTTTGCTTTGCAGCGAGGTTATGTCAAATTGGAGTGCCTACACCAACTCTCATGCCATGCCCTTCAAGCCTTGGCCACCGTCGCCATCGGAGAGTGTGCCATCTCTGGTTGAGACCTCTTCGAGCGAAGAAGAAGGCTCTTCTTACATAGGGATGGGAGAAGATGAAGCGCATTCTACGCCCAGGAGGCCCGATAGAGTCGCTTCTTCAGTTGCGAGTCAGTGGCCCTGTCGCAGTGGTGCTCGAGCTGTGCGGTCTGCTGCTGACGAGCCCGCTATTGAGGCTAAGCGGAGGTCTCTAATGACCCACTCTGAGGCTAAGGAGGTTGAGTCGCACTGACGTGATCTGGCCAATCATCAGTGAAAGGGGAAAGGGACGGCCGACGAGGGGATGACTACCGAGCCACCGACGAAGAGGATCGGGGTGGCTCGGTAGTCATCCCTGTGCAGGTGTCGGGTTCACCGACCCTATAAATAGAAGGGAACAACCTTCTATCAGGTATGCCAATTCCCCAAACACAAATCCCTAGCATATTCAACAAATCCTAGCGACGGCAACCCCTAGCCGGCACCCCCATCGTTTCTCTGCTTAACCCTAACTTAAGCAGCGGAGTCTGGTTGGAGGGTCATGTAATGCCCTGCTAAGCTACTGCACAAGTACTAGAGGGGGGTGAATAGTACTTTAAAATAATTAAGAGGCTAATTCCTAATTACTTGCAAACTCTACCAAACAATGCGGAAAAGTAAATGTTAGACAACAAAGAAACAATCGCAAACAACGATATTACTGGGTTCGGATCCACCCAAGTCTCCCCGACTTGTTCCCGGTGATCCTACGTCCCAACCACCCGGATCCCCTCTGGATACTTGAGTTAGAAATCCTAACTCAAGATTTCCACTATGAAATACTTGTGAAGAACCTTCACCAAGTCAAATCATACACAAAGTAATTTGTGACTCCCACAACCCGGGATCACAAACACAACTCTCACAACCGAGAGATAAACACTTACAAAATGAAAGTAAATGAAATAGAATAGCTTACCACAAAATACCTATGCCTTGAGTATACTTACGAATTAGGGCAAGGATGATTTTGAGGAAGAAGAAGGCACCAAACCCTAGCTCCAAGATGTAGATCAGCGATGGAGAGCTATGGGGTTGTTGGTGACCTAGGATCAAGCACTTGGCTTGGAAGGCTTCACACTCAATGAATCTCTCTTTGGAAGTAAGAGTGAGGAGAGATTATTGAATGGAATGAAAAAGCTTTGAATGAGCTTGGAATGATTTCTCTTGATCTCTAAACTTGCAGTAATATCAGCCTTGACTGCAATGAATGCAGCCCATCAAGTATTTATAGGATAGAGGAGAGAGAGAAAGAAATTCAAGTCAGTAAATGCTCCAACGGCTCTTTTCTGAACTCAACTAGTCGGTCAAAGAACAACCACCGACCGACTAGTTCATCAACTAGTCGGTCGGTCATTTAACGTAGACCGACTAATGGAAGAACAGCCAAAAGGTCGAAGCACAGACAAAAGGAACTAGTCGGTCCAAGAAGAGTAGCTGACCGACTAGTTTCACAACTAGTCGGTCGGTTACTTAACTGAGACCGACTAAGGGATAAAACTGAAGTCTGAGCACAAATTGATTTAGTCGGTCCAAGAACAAATGTTGACCAACTAGTTCATCAACTAGTCGGTCGCCAAATGAGCATAGACCGACTAACGATAAACAGTAAGTTAGGTGAAAATTGGCATGTACAGTAAAGCTCAACTAGTCGGTCCAAGAAGGAAAGTTGACCGACTAGTTCATCAACTAGTCGGTCGATCAATGAACACAGACCGACTAATGATAAACAGTAGCTCAGGCTCAAATGTGCATGTACAGGGAAAGCTCAACTAGTCGGTCACAGAAGCATCACTGACCGACTAGTTCACAAACTAGTCGGTCGGTGAGTCAACGTAGACCGACTAACTGTAAACAGTAAAGAGCTTAGAATTGACTGACAAAAACTAGTCGGTCCAAGAAGCTTTGCCGACCGACTAGATCACCATCTAGTCGGTCAGTTCTTCTTCTTGAACCAACTAACATGCAAAAGAAGTCGCGAATCGAAGCGCGAAGCTTCGGAAAAGTTTGTGTGGACTTCTACTAAGATCCTAGAGCTAAGATAGGAGCGTTATGAAGATTTAAACCGTAAGACCTACTCAAGGCTTAACATTCTACGAAGAAGCTTAAAGACTATAAATAAAACTTAACGATACCATCTTCAATAGCTTCAATCGAATCTTCATGACTTCTAAAATGGTCCATAAGCTTCAACGAAGCTTTAGGCATACGATCACGTGCTTTGAGAAGTCTCGAGATGTCGCTTTGGATGTTCATATGAATTTGGCGACGATCTTCATAACTGCGCTCACAAAGTGTTAGTTCACGATATATTTATGTTTGTTCATCATCCAAAACCAAATCCGGGGAGTCCAATATCCAACATTCTCCCCCTTTTTGGTGATGACAAACCAACATAAATAATAATCAACAATAATAATTCAAATGAAATTTACTTACTCCCCCTGCATTGATGGCATGTTAATTCCAAATTAAACAATAATAATACGCATCAAGCAGACGAGTAAAGTATATCAATGAGAATCGATTATTGAAATATCGAATACCAAATGTTGGTTATTGAAATATCGGATTTGAAAATCCATTTATATATCTTAACTCCCCTTGAATCTCACATATCAAATTAGATTCTTGGAAAAATGCTTTAAATTATCATTTAGCACATCGTTATTATTATATCTCTCCCCCTTTGGCATAAGCAAAAAGAGCGGGAGGAGATCAACGACAACAATGGCTTCAAATAAAAAGCACGGGAGTCGTAGAATACGACCATGGCTCAAGTGACACCAAAGAAAAATACGAATAAAATCAAGGCGTGTCAATGAGACCAAAGTCGAAAATCGATAAATAACATCATCAAAACTCAAATCAATTTTACGGATTGAGTTATGGAAAATACTCTCCAATATCAACATTCTTGGTTAATTTAGTGCATGGAAAACAATTCTATGTTTTCATAAAGTGAAATCTATTTAACCAAGTTAATATCGTCGAGCGACGAAATCAAACATCAGAGACATAAAAAAACAAATTATAAATTGTGCACAATAGAATGAAATGTCAACTGCGATGTATATAAATATATAAAATATGAACCATGATACAACAAAATCATACATCGTCAACATACAAAACATCGATCCAACGATCGGGGCACAAAATACAGCATCATAGCACACAGATATCAGAGTGACACAAAACATACAACATCATCAAAATGCATCAAGATACATCATCAAAATGATACAAAAAATAGCCACCCTCACTATCCTACCCAATCTCTCTCACAACTAGATATGTCATCCAATGTGCATCGGGAGAGGCCTCAAAGAAGCTCAAGAGGCAGCGGGGGGATCAGAAGCAACTGCAGGCTCTGCAGGAGCGGAGGTGGTAACTGGATCAGCTGGAATGTCAACGGGAGCGACTACAGAAGTCTCAGGCACGGCAGAAGAGACGATCTCAGGAGCAGCAACGGTAGTGGCCTCGGGAGCACCAGTCGGAGCATCCACCGCAGGAGCGGTGGCAACAGGTGTGCTCTCGGGGGCACCAGCAGACGAAGCAGCAGCATCATCACCAGAAGTGCCCTCGGGGGTACGAGTAGAAGCACGAGCAAGCTCCTCAATGTCCTCCTCATCCAACTCATCCTCGTCAGAAAAAGACGGAGGGACCTCAATATCAAGGTGACGAGCTATACGGCAGAGAATCTCCTCAGAACGAGCCTGACGAGACTCCAAACGTCGCAGAGAACGAACGAGCTCGGCAAGAGTGGAAGAGGGAGCAACTGAGGCAGAAGCAGAGGCTGACGCTGAAGGTGTCATCCTCTGAACGTGACGGAGCGCCGCAAGAGACTTCTTGACGGCCGTCGCGTTCAGGGGAGGACCAAGTGGACGCTCATCGTCAGGAGGCAATGTGACACGGAAGTGACGGAATGCCAGAGTCAACAAGCACGGGAAGGGGATATGATCCGACTTCGTGGACTTGCGAATACACTCGAAAGATTCCATCTTATCGAGTATAATGCGAGCCCAGTTAATCGAGCTCCCCATGAAAATAGCATATATCAACTTCAAGAAAGGCTGGGACGGTAGAGATGAGGAGCCGTACTTGGGAAGCAAGTACGACTTCAGAATCAAATTTAGGACCCAGGCGATAGGCTTGAAGGATTTGGAGGGCACGCCAATCATGGCGGGAGGAATCTGGTGGAAAATCTGAGATAGGACGACCTGATCAAGGGAGGTGATATCATCAACAGAAATGTCAGAGGGGAGGAGGCCAGACGAGGAGATACCCAAAATCTCTCCTAAGATTTCTGCTGTGAGGACTATAGGAGTCCCCAAAACAGTCGTCTCAACAGAGTGGGTCGCATCGTACTGACCCCGGATCCTATTGGCATAGAAAAGTTTTACTAGGCGAGGGTAGGGGTGAGGGTTCGTCTTCGGGTCATATCGAAGGTAATCGAGAAGACCGAAGGACGAAAGAAGATCTGCGAGGCCTAGGAAGTCACTAAACTGGACGAAATGCTCCAGAAGCAGTGGGCAGTGTTTGATACGGTTGTAAGCCGCGAGACACAAAGGGTCGTCGCGACACAACGAGATATCGACACCACCTACCGACATCGGAGCCTTTCCCTTAGGCTTACGGGTAGATGTACGTGGTCGGGAGCTAGACTCAGGATGGGTAGGAGGAGTGGGTTCCCTATGAGTCTCAGTCTCGGGTATGAACTCGGTATCGGAATCTGTAGGAGTATGGAAAGAAGAGCGAGATGCAAGTTCCTTGGGCATGGACTTAGGCTTGGGTTGGGTTCTAGGTTGAGCACGGGGCTTCGCTTTCGTCGTCCTTTTACGCTTAAGAGGAGGCGAAGACGAAGAGGGTTCGGTAGGCTTCGAACGGTGTTTCGGAGGAGGGGGGGTCCGAGGGTGGCGAATCGACGATCATGGGTGAAGGGCCAAAGGGAGTGATCGAGATACGTGTATGAGCCATAAGCGCGGCACGACACGACGCAAGAGAGCGAATCGAAGAAACCCTAAACTCAAACCCTAGAAAATCGAAATAAGTGAAACCCTAACCCTAAGATCTAGAAACTGAACCCTAGAGAGCTAACCCTAACCCTAGTAAGCTAGGAGAGGGAGGAGAGTCACCTAGGAGGAGAGGGCGACGGTCGGCGACGGCGGGTTTGGTCGGAATCAGGCCGGACACGACGGAGAGGGAGGAGGGAAGTCGAAGGGTCGGGGGGTTTTTGCGAGCTGGAGAGAGTGAGAGACAGACTAAAAAGGAATTAAGTCGGATAGATGGGGTTTTAATCGATCGGAAGTCGAAAAGACGATTCAGTCCCCATCACAACTAGTCGGTCACAGTTCAAGCACTGACCGACTAGATCACGATCTAGTCGGTCGGTCAATGAGCTTGAACCGACTAGTTTTAAACAGTAATTGAAGACAAATTTCCTGACAAGATTTAGTCGGTCTAAGCTCATTCACTGACCGACTAGAACTGAATCTAGTCGGTCGGCCAATGAACTTGGACCGACTAAGAGAGTTCAAAAATTGAAAATCTATGAAATTTGATTTCTCTCCTAATCACACTTCGACGAAACATCAAAATACTCTCATTAATCATTATACTACCCCATTAAACATCGAAAATCTGAAATTTGACGATTACGCACAAATCAAGCGAAAATTCCGAAAATTCAACAAAAATCCAGAAAATTTCAATACTTCAAGCATGAGCAAATATAACGAATAGAATAGCATGCAAGAATATTGAATAAAAATGAATCCTATATCTCGGATTCACCCATAATCCCCAATTCTCGACGTAACCGCACAAAGGAGTCCTCCTTTAGGGGTTTCATGAAAATATCGGCGATTTGCTTCTGGGTTTCAACGTACACTAATATGATGTCCTTTTTAGCAACATGATCATCTAAGAAATGGTGTCGGACATCTATGTGTTTTGAACGGGAATGGTGTACCGGGTTCTTGGAAAGACATATTGCACTTTGGTTGTCCACCATGATAGGGCAAGTATCACAGTTTATACCAAAGTCTTTAAGCGTGTGTCTCATCCAAAGAACTTGAGCACACGTGATTCTGAGAGAATATTACATTTTTTACCCATCATTTAGACTGTATTTTGCATATATGTAATATATAATTTATCTCTAATAAGTGTGTTTTTGTAATATCATTTAATCATAGAGTATTTCGCTTGTTTATATGCAAAATACAATTTTCTGGCCTAATTTTGTCTCAATTTTATTTTTCAGGAAAATTGCAAGCTTCTCCTGAAAAATAAAATTGAGACAAAATTAGGCCAGAAAATTGTATTTTGCATATAAACAAGCGAAATACTCTATGATTAAATGATATTACAAAAACACACTTATTAGAGATAAATTATATATTACATATATGCAAAATACAGTCTAAATGATGGGTAAAAATGTAATATTCTCTCAGAATCACACCCCCCAACTAGCTTTTTGCTAGTCTCTTAGCAAAATAAGCGAATATTCCAACAATATGTCATGCACCTCATATTCACTTCAATAAGCTTAAAATGAATTAAGAATAATATTACCCAACAAAGTTCAATACCTATCATGTTTTCATGGACTAATGCAAAGAATCACAATTTTATCTCAATCCACACATATTCAGTATCGCACAATTTGTTTAATGAAATAGGTAATCACGTGTCCTAGGCTGTAAATTTCATAGGAATAGGCCATCACATCATCCAAATCATAAGATCATGATTTTGAATCTACTCAAACTATCTCATATCTTTTTTTTTCTTCTTTTCTTTTTTTTTTCTTTTCTCTTTTTTTTTTAACCTTTTAGAACAATCCATGTAACGAGCGTTAGGTCAATGACTCCCAAACCAGATGGTTTTAGGGCATTAGGCTTTGAAAACCCCCTCAGACTTAATAACTCGGAATGTCTAAAGATTTATAATGCACTCCCCCATACTTCATTTTTCGGCGCGAAGCCCCATGCTTCCTGAGGCACGAGGACCCGGCTATTAAAAGAAGCTGGAAGAACGGTGCATTTTATTCATTGTTTTATTTTTTAATATTTTTTTTTGACATGAGACATGTTTGATTAATATTCTCCATCACTTAGTCATTAGTAAGTCGGTGTATGTGATTGGCTATTATCCTTAGAATTTATAACCTTCTTCATATAATTACCAATTCGTGACATGAAATTGCGTGAACCAAATAATAGTTTCATGAGAGTACAATTATAGATACATGCACCAGTTTACATGAAAGTCATGATAATGTAAAATTCTACGCAGGGGTAAAACATTTTTAATCTATTTTGATAATAATGAATATAGGTGTTCAATTAAATTTTGATGGAATTTTCACTTCAAATGGGCATATAAATGGTTCTTGATGAAAAACTCAACATTCTTTTTTTTTTGGTGTATATAAGCAAACTATATATGCAAACCCTTTTTTTTGTTTTTTTTTGCAAGCAAACACGTCCTCCCCCCAACTAAAAGTAAACATAGTCCTCGATGTTTGAAGGGTAAGATGCACATTTATTTAGTAATTTATAAACTAACACTAAAGAGTTATGGAAAGAATACACCTATTTAGTTACCACCCGAAGGTGGGTCTGTAAGTAGCATGGTGTCGTCCTCCTGTTGCCATGGCTCGTGATAGTGCTTCAAGCGCTGGCCGTTGACCTTGAACTCATTGCCATCTTTCGGGTTAACTAAGGTCACTGCTCCATGTGGATAACTCATTTTTACAATATAGGGTCCATTCCACTTGGAGCGTAGCTTTCCTGGGAAAAGATGCAAGCGTGAATTGTACAAGAGCACTTTTTGACCTGGAACAAATTCTCTCCTCAGTATGGTGCGATCATGTGCAACTTTCAATCTTTCTTTTGCCAATTTTGCATTGTCGTATGCTTCTCTCCTCAGCTCCTTAAGTTCAACCAATTGCAACCTGCGTAAAGAAGAAGAAGAATCAGCATCAAAATTTAATTTCTTCACCGCCCAAAAAGATTTATGTTCAATTTCGACGGGCAAATGACAATGCTTTCCGTAGACAATACGGTAAGGAGACATCCCTAATACGGTTTTGTAGGCGGTACGGTATGCCCACAATGCTTCAGGAAGTCGGATGCTCCAATCCTTTCTAGTAGGATTCACCGTCTTTTGGAGAATATTCTTTATCTCCCTGTTTGCCAACTCCGCCTGGCCATTAGTTTGGGGGTGGTAAGGTGTAGAGACTTTGTGCTTCACCCCAAACTTTGTCATCAAGCTTGCAAAAAGACGGTTGCAGAAATGGGAGCCTCCATCACTAATCATCGCCTTGGGCACCCCAAAGCGTGCAAAGATATGTTCCTTCATGAACTTGAGTACGACAGATGCATCATTTGTCCTGCAAGGGATAGCTTCAACCCATTTAGACACATAATCAATAGCAAGTAAAATAAAAGTATGTCCAAAAGAAGGGGGAAATGGCCCCATAAAATCAATACCCCAACAATCAAAAATTTCAATTTCCAATATAGGGTTTAATGGCATCATATTCCTCCTAGTGATTCCCCCCAACTGCTGGCAAGGCAAGCATGACTTACAAAATGAAAAGGTATCTTTAAACATGCTTGGCCAATAAAATCCGCATTGTAAAATTTTTGCCACAGTTTTATGAGCTGAAAAATGTCCCCCACATGCACTCTTGTGACAAAAATGCAAGACACTATCTATTTCTTGGTCTGGTATACATCTCCTTACTATTTGATCATTGCAATATTTATAAAGGTATGGATCATCAAAGAAAAATGATTTTACCTCGTGATTAAACCTTTTCTTATCATGAATTGACCAAGTTGAAGGAGTCTTACCAGTTACCAAAAAATTGACAATATCTGCATACCATGGAAGTGTGGAGACGGAAAAGAGGTGCTCATCTGGGAAGGAGTCTTGAATTGGATTGGAGGCGGATTCTGTACCAATGGTTAGTCGTGAAAGATGGTCCGCCACATGATTCTCAACTCCTTTCTTATCTTTTATCTGCACCTGGAACTCCTACAAAAGTAAAATCCAACGTATAAGTCTTGGCTTTGCATCTTTCTTGGACAAAAGGTATTTAAGAGCGGAATGATCTGTAAAAATAATAATGGGAAATCCCAAAATGTAGCTCCTAAATTTTTCCAAAGCAAAAACTACGGCAAGCAGCTCCTTCTCCGTGGTGGTGTAGTTTCGCTGAGCTTCATTCAAACTCTTGCTTGCATAGTAAATGACAACTGGAGATTTGTCTTTCCGTTGTCCAAGAACTGCGCCAACTGCAAAATTGATGGCGTCACACATGATCTCAAATGGCAGTGTCTAATCTGGTACCTGCAAAATAGGAGAAGATATAAGTGCTTGTTTTAAAGTATTAAAAGAGTTTTTACGCTCTTCTGTCCAAATGAATTCAGTGTCATGCATAAGAAGTGTGCATAAAGGACGTGAAATCAAACTAAAATCCTTTATGAACCGCCTGTAGAATCCAGCATGACCAAGGAAGGACCGAATGTCCTTAACACATTTCGGAGTGGGTAACTTCTCGATGACTTCTACATTGGCTTTGTCTACATGTATTCCTTCCCTGGAGACTATGTGACCAAGGACAATGCCCTCAGTGGTCATGAAGTGACATTTTTCCCAGTTAAGGAGCAGGTTCTTTTCGATGCATCTATGCAGCACACTAGCCAAGTTAGTCAAACAATCAGAAAAAGAGTTACCATATACGGAAAAATCATCCATAAATACTTCTACAATCTTTTCAACCATATCATCAAATATACTTAACATGCACCGTTGAAAAGTTGCAGGGGCATTGCACAAACCAAATGGCATTCTCCGAAAAGCAAAAGTGCCAAAGGGAAAAGTGAAGGTGGTCTTCTCCTGGTCCTCTGGGGCTATTTCTATTTGGTAGTAACCGGAGTATCCATCTAGAAAGCAATAAAACTCGTGTCCAGCCACTCTCTCTAAAATTTGGTCTAGGAAGGGAAGAGGGAAGTGGTCTTTTCGTGTCTTGGAGTTTAGCTTCCTAAAGTCTATGCACATACGCCATCCAGTGGCGGTTCTCATGGGTACTAATTCATTGTTTTCATTTTTTATAACAGTCAACCCAGATTTTTTTGGTACAACTTGGGTCGGACTAACCCATCTACTATCAGAAATGGGGTATATGATACCCGCATCAAGCAATTTTAAAACCTCACCCTTAACTACTTCTTTTAAGGTTGGGTTCAACCTTCGTTGTGGTTCACGGGTAGGTTTGGTATCATCTTCTAAATATATATGATGTGCACATATAAGAGGGCTAATACCTTTGATATCAGCAATTGTCCATCCTATTGCCCCCTTATGTTTCTTCAAAACATTTAACAATTCATTTTCCTGTTCTAAAGAGAGTTTGGAAGATATTACCACAGGAAATGTACTGTCTTCTCCAAGATAAGCGTATTTCAAATACGATGGCAATGGTTTGAGCTCCAGCTGTGGATGCTCAAGGTTGGATGGCATTTGGCACGGTGTCTCCAATGGTAGTGGCTCAAAACGTGGCACCCAGGTGGTGCGAGACACCTCTCCAGCTTCCTGCAAAAAAGATTTATCGTCAATACAGTCGCATAGTTGATCAACAAAATCAATAGCAGAAACGAATTCTTCATCAAAATGATCAACAACAAGAGCGTCAATCATGCTTACTTCCTCATACTCCTCTACCCCTGTTGGCATTTTGCAAGCATTAAAAATATTTAGATCCAAAGACATGTTGCCAAAAGTAAGTTTAAGTTGACCATTCCTGTAGTTAATAATAGCATTACTAGTAGCTAGGAAGGGTCGACCTAAAATAATCGGGGTTGGAGTGGCAGACTGGGGTCCCTGAAGATCTAATACAATAAAGTCCACGGGGTAATAAAACTTATCCACTTGGACAAGTACATCCTCAACACATCCCCTCGGGATTTTCACAGATCTATCAGCTAACTGGAGAATAACAGGTGTGGATTTCAATTCCCCAAGTCCCAATTGTGTAAACACAGGATATGGCAAAATATTAACACTGGACCCTAAGTCAAGAAGAGCCTGTCCTATCTGTTTGGTGCCTATGGTGCAAGAAATGGTAGGGGATCCAGGGTCCTTGAATTTGGGTGGCGTGTTATGTTGAAAAATAGAGCTGACCTGTTGAGTTAAAAATGCCTTTTTCTTAACATTAAGATTTCGCTTGACAGTGCAGAGGTCTTTAAGAAATTTGGCATATGCAGGGATTTGATTGATGGCATCTAATAAAGGAATATTAATCTGACATCTTTGAAAAATTTCACGAATTTCAGATTGATACTTATCTTTCTTTGGATGCAAGAGTCTCTGTGGATATGGTGCGGGAGGAGAGTAAGGCTCTGGTTCTGGAACTCTCGTCTTTGAAGCGTCTGTGTCCTTGCTTACGCTCTCCTCTGGTACTCCTTGCGGTTCACGATCCTCTTCATCTACCACCATCTCAGAAGTGTCCTTCGGTGGCTCAGGCTTTTGAACTTCTTTTCCACTCCTCAAAGTAGTCACCGCTTGACATGGTTTGATGTTGCTGATTGCCGATGATGAACTCGTGTTGGGATTCGGGAGTGTTTGAGCAGGGAGCTTGCCCTTCTCCAGACTTGCCATAAGCTTTGTGATGCCATCATTCATTTGTTGAAACTGAGTCTGCTGCGTTTGTTGCTGCTGCTGAAGTTGTTGCATCTGTTGAAACTAAGCTTGCTGCTGTTGTTGAAGTTGTTGATTTTGGTTCTGCTGCAGCTGCATGAACTGTTGGAGCGTGTCGCTAAGTGTCTGAAAATGTGGATCTGCTCCAGACTCTTCCTTCTTTCTCTGATTTCCACCTTGATAGTTGTTTTGAGGTGGTGGCATGTATGGTTGAGAAGCTTGTGGCTTGTTTTGCCAACTGAGATTGGGGTGGTTGCGCCAATTGGAATTGTATGTGTTCGGGTTGAATCCTTGACCTGGATAAGAATTTGAAATGTTATTTACCTGACTAGGATCCTTGAGCACATCTTTAAGTGTTGGAATGGTTGGACACCCCGATGTATTGTGCTCCAGACTGTCGCAAAGAGCACACTTCTCTTCAATAGTCACCGCTTTTACTCCTTTCATCTCTAGGTTTTGGAGCTTCCTAGTGATGAGTGCTTCCATATTTGCTTCTAACGCCTCCTCGGGTTTCAATGTAAACTGGCCTCCACGGGATGAAGATTGAGGCTGGTCTGTCCGATCGTAATCAGGAGTTGCTTCCCACGTCTGTGCACTCTCAGCGATGGACTCCAAGTAATCCCATGCGTCAGCTGGCTTTTTGTCGAAGAACTCTCCGTTGCACATCATTTCTACAAATTGCTTCATGGAAGGGGGAAGCCCATCGTAGAAGAAGCCGATGAGGCGGTACTCATCGAATCCATGGTGGGGGCACGCAAGTAGCAAGTCTTTGAACCTCTCCCAAGCAGCATCAAATGATTCATTTCCTTTCTGCGAGAAGTTCACAATTTGTTTCTTTAGCCCCTGAGTCCTGTGCAAAGGAAAAAACTTTTTTAGAAACTCTGCTTGTAAATTTACCCAAGAAGTAATAGAGTGCGAAGGTAAAGCGTTAAGCCAATTCTTTGCTTTATCCTTAAGTGAAAATGGAAAAAGTTTAAGGTAAATAGTTTCATTGCTCGTTTTTCCATCTACACAGGTTAAGCAAACATCCTCAAATTCCTTTATATGTAAATATGGATTCTCCCTCTCCATACCATGATAAGTAGGGAGAAGTTGAACCATTCCTGGTTTAAGACTAAAGGAATTGGCATCGGCTGGAAGCACGATGCATGATCCAGAAGCAGACCTTGTAGGTCTGAGCACATCTCTAAGTGACCTATCTCCAAAAGTTTGAGAATGGTCGTCATTTTCATTTCCACTGGTGTCATTTGCGTTGTGTGCCATATTCACGTGTCGAACTAATCTATGTGTCCTACGGGTTCTAAGCCACATAAACAAATAAGAACAGAAAAGATGATATTTTTGTTGTTTTTGTTTTATCTCAAGCTAATTTTTTTGGGTTTTGAAAATATTTAAAACGAAATTAAAGCAAACAAAACAAAACAAAATTAAAAAAAGAATGGATATACAAAGTTTTTATACACAAAAGAGTGGAACGATCTCACCGAATTTTCCAAGTTAATTGGAAACCGTAAAATATGTAGACCGTTGTCCCCGGCAACGGCGCCAAAAACTTGACTGGTCCAAAAAGTTGTATTGATAATCCCAAGTATAGGACGTCGGTCAAGTAGTAAACCTGGTGAGACCAGGATCGTATTCCTCAGGGACAAAGCAACCTGCAAATTTCACAGTTTAGAATTAAGCAAGAAAAGTTATTTGATGAGAGATGAACCACCCTTTGAAGGCGATTTTGGATTTGATTTTAACGTGAGGTAAAAGCTGATTTGAAAATGGAGTAATCGTGAACGTGAAATGTAATTTATAAAAAACGTGTGTGTGTTGTATTTCCGTTAGTATTGCAGTAGGTTATGCTATTCATTCTCCATAGTTTCTCAATCCCACATCCATGCCAAGATATGGGGATCGGAAGATAAAACTTTAAAAACGATATTTTTTTTCAATTAAAAAGATAGCGTAAAAAAGAGACGATTTCTTTGAATTATAAATTATAAAAGATGAACCTCGCGGTTCATCACCCTCCTTGGGTTCCTCTACGGATTGATGCACTTAGACTATGCCTCGTGGCACGTCATCCTAAGCGGATTCCTCTACGGATTGTGCGTATTTGAAAAAAAAATAAGGAAATCGACGTTTTTAAACGGTTTTGATTTTTGCACAATATATGGAGATATAAAAGCAATACCCTAGCAACACTAACTTCCACACAACACACCCACAATAATTTAGCCAAACATGGTAACAAAAACGACAAATTTCATTACTACAAACATCGTTTTATTACAAACCGTAATACAAAACTAATGAAAACGGGTAAAGAAAAGGAATTTTTCACCACTTTTGAAGCCCAAACACCCACAAATCTCTTCCTGATCTGAGCAAACTCCTCTGGAATGGATAGAAGAACTCCTTAGCTTCGAAATGAGACGAAAATCACTCAATTTGGAGTTGAATTGCTTAAGTTATGCTCCAAATACTCTTCTATTTATAAGAAAAAGGCATATCGGGCTTGCGGGTTGCAGAACCGCAACCCGCCCAGAATTTCCACAGAGGCGGGCGGTCAAAAAGCGCAGGCGGGCGCAGCCCATGTGGTCAAAATGGGTTGCGGGTCAAATTCAGCTCTGGCGGGCACCGCCCAGTCGACACGGGCGCGGGCCCGTGTATTTAATGCGGGTTAACCCGCAATGTGAACGCGGGCTCTGCCCGCAAAAAGATCAGCGGGCTTGTGGGCCCGCTTTATTTAACGAGCGGGCAACGCCCGCTCGTTTTCTCCAGGAAATAGTAAACAATAAAATATATATGTTTTGCATAAACAACCTATATAGTTTGCATAAAGAAATGTTGATTAAAAAAAATTTCATATGCTTGTATAATAAAAAAGAGTGTTGTGTTTTTACCCAAACCATCTTTATATGTCCCTTTGAAGTGAAAATTCCAACATGTCTAAATTGAACACCCTTATTCATTATTGTAAAATAGATTAAGAATGTTTTACCCCTGCGTAGAATTTTAAATTATCATGACTTTCATGTAAATTAGTGCATGTATCCGCAATTGTAATCTCATGAAACTATTGTTTGGTTTAGGCAATTTCATATCACGTATGCGTTTATGAATTGGTAATTATGTGAAGAAGGTTATAAATTCTCAGGATAAAGGCCAATCACATACACTAGCTTGCTGATTAGTAGATGATGGAGAATTTTACTCAAACTTGTCTCAGGTCAAAAAAAAGACAAAGAAAAGCCAAAAAAAATTGAATAAAATGCACCGTTCTTCCAGCTTCTTTTAGTAGCCGGGTCCTCGTGCCTCAGGAAGCATGGGTATTCGCGCCGAAAAGGGAAGTATGGGGGAGTGCATAATAATCTTTAGACATTCCGAGTTATTAAGTCTGAGGGGTTTTCAAACCTAATGCCCTATGACCGTCTGGTCTGGGAGTCATTGACCTAACGCTCGTTGCATGGATTGCTCTAAAAAGTTTATTAAAAAAAAGAAAAAAAAAGAGAAAAAAAAGAGAAAAAAAATATACAAAAAGAGATGAGATATTTTTGAGTAGATTCAAGATCATGATTTGGATGTTGTGATGGCCTAATCCTAGGAAATTTACATCCTAGGACACGTGATTACCTTTTGATTAAACAAATGCAATTTGTGCGATACCGAATATCTGTGGATTGAGATAAAATTGTAGATTATTGCATTAGTCCATGAGAACCCATGATAGTTATTAAACTTTGTTGGGTAATATTATTCTTAATTCATTTTCTGGGTGTATAACGTATTTTTGGAATATTCGCTTATTTTGCTAAGAGACTAGCAAAAAGCTAGTTGGGGGGTGTGATTCTTGAAGAATATTGCGTTTATTTGCCCCTCATCTGATTGTATTTTGCGTATATTTAATATCTATTTGGTCTCTAATACGTGTATTCTTGACATATCATTTAATTTTAGTGCATAACGCTTGTTTATACGCAAAATACCATTTTTGGGCCTAATTTTGTCTCTATTTTATTTTTCAGGAGAAGCTTGCAATTTTCCGAATCCAACGGCTATTTTTCCATATTTTTTCGGAGATCGGAGCAATTTTTAGGGATTTAAAAGGCCCAATAAAGCTATTGGAAAAGAAGAATAAGAAAAAAATAATAATAAATAAAAAAATAAAAATATATATCTATGGGGGGCCCCACAGGCGGGCCCACCCGCCTGTTACAGGCGGGGCCCACCCGCCTGTACAGGCGGGTGCAGGCCCGCCTGTTAACAGGCGGGTCAAAACCCCCCTGTTAACAGGCGGGCCCGCCAGGCCCGCCTGTGGAACAGGCGGGTCAAACCCGCCTGTTGAACAGGCGGGTCAAACCCGCATGTCCACACAGGCGGGCGCCCGCCCGCGTTTACCACGCGGGCGACGTCCGCCAAGACCGTCCAGACCCGCAGCCTTGTTTTGACTGCTGACTGGGTTGCGGGTCTGTAGCCAGCAGACCCGCAAGCCCAATAAGCCTAAATTTCCTATAAATAGTGGGTTTTGGCTCATAATTTGATCATCCATGCTCCAAATTGAGTGAAACAAGTTTTGGGGGCTTCTCCCCCAAATTCCAGAGGAGTTGGAGCAGCTTTGGGAGAAGTTTGGAGACGTTTGGGCATCGTTTTGGGTGATTTCCTTCCACTTTTCTATGTTTTAATTAGTTTTGTATTGAAGTTTGTATTAAACGATGTTTGTATTAATGAAAATCGTTATTTTTATTACCATGGCTAGCTAAATATCATGTGATTGTGTTGTGTGGAAGCTAGTATTGATGGGTTTCATGTTTTCATTTCTTCATCGCACTCGTTTTAATCGAAAATGTTGAATACGTCGTTTTCCGCTTTCTTAATTAATTACGCGCTATCCGTGAGGAATCCGCTTAGGATGACATGCCGCGAGGCATCGTCTATGTGCACAAACCCGTAGAGGGGCCCAAGGAGGGTGATGAACCGCGAGGTTCATCTATTTATATGTCATTGTCTTGAAAACCGACCGATTCGATGTTTATGTAATTTGCTAAAAAATCACTGTTTTCAAAGTTAAATCTTCCGATCCTCATACCTTGGCATGGATGAGGGATTGAGTTACCCATGAAGAATGATTACCATGAGACCCTACAACACTAACGAAAACACAACACACTCACATTTTTATCGTATTATTTTTACAATATTTACTTTCGTAATTTTTCGTACCCGTTTTACCTTAAACAAAAACCCAACTAAAAATTTCACCTTCAAAGGGTGGTTCATACTTTGCTAAATCACTTCCAAAGCAAGTTTCAGATTGTAAAACTTGTAGACTAGTTTGTCCCTGTGGAATACGACCCTGGACTCACCAGGTTTACTACTTGACCGACTTCCTATACTTGGGAATTTAAACTGCAACATTTTAGTCCAGTCAAGTTTTTGGCGCCGTTGCCGGGGACAACGGTCTATAATTTGTACAATTTCTAATTAGCTTGGAAATTTTTGGTGATATTTGTCCACTTTTTGTGTATATATTCTGTGTATATCCGTATTTTCAATTTTTTTTTCTTTGGTTTTTGTTTTTTTTTGTTACGTTTTTTAAAACAGTTTTCCTTTATTTTTCTGGTTAGAGTGTCCCATCTTCTTGTGTGTGATTTAAAATTTCTTTATTTTACACTTTGAAGTCATTTTTCTTTATATTTTTTTTACTTTTACGTTTTACTTTTATTTTTTTTACTTTCATTTTTTTACTTTTACTTTTCTTAGTGTGTGATTTAAAATTTCTTTATTTTTCACTTTTAAGTCATTTTGTTTTCTTTATATTTTTATTTTTATCATTTTTTTACTTTTACTTTTTACTTTTATTTTATTTTTTACTTTTACTTTTATTTTTTTAAAATTTTTACTTTACTTTCTAGAATAAAAAAAATTAATATATTTTATTTTCTTTATATTTTAATTTTTTTACTTTTACCTTTTACTTTTACCTTTTACTTTTATTACTTTTTTTTACTTTTACTTTTCTTTAAATCTTTTTTCTATTATCCAAAAAAAAATTTTGTAAAACTAAAAAAAAAATCTTTTTTAATGGATAATGATGCAATCATTTCAGACTTTCTTTCGGGGTTAATTCAAATCCTACCAGTTTTCCATGGTACGGATGAGGAGAACCCACATTTACATTTACAAAAGTTTGAAACGATTTGCCGCACTTTATTTGGTGGGAATGCATGCGTTAATGACTTATTTCTACGATACTTCCCATATTCTTTGAGAGATTTTGCTATGCATTGGTTTGAAGCATTGCCTTTTGACTCAAATTTTACTTGGTTGTCATTTCAGGCTGAATTTCTTCGAGTATTTTTCCCTCTCTTCTTTGCGCAGGTACAGGAGCGGCAGGCCACGAAGCACCAAATAGCGAGTTTTGCTCAAACTGACGAGGAGGCATACTATCAAGCTTGGCAGAGGTTCAATGATTTGATGCTTGCATGTCCACACCACAGCTTCCACGATGATCATCTCCTACAGATCTTCTACACTGGATTACTGCCTGCTGCGCAAGATTTCGTGCAGACAAGCTGCAACGGAAAATTCTTTACTTATTCAACCGAGGAAGCATGTTGGTACTTGAATGATATTGCTGAGTATGAGTTTGCACTCCAACAGGTCGACAGTCAGCCCGACGTTCCGCCTGAGGGCTCCATCCATTGTGACCCTATGGAAGAACTTGACGATCATATTGATGGGAGACATTGGAGCCAAAAGAAAGAAGATGAACAACCACCACTTGAGGAGCAAGAGGAGATGGATGATGCGGTGCGTATTGACCTTGAGGGAATCTACTTTGATGATGACGAGGAGAATATATGCGAGGGAGCGAGCTTACAGACCGAGATGGAGCCCGAGCCATACATTCTTCCTACTTCCATGCAGCAGTTTCTACTTCCTTCACCGCAGGACGAGATTTATGGCGAGTACGAGATGATCTACATTGAGCCGTCGCTGTCTTACCGTCCAGATCCACTTCCGCAGACACTTCTTCCTCACGAGGCAGAGCATCAGATCAAGATTAGCGACACACATCAGGGGAGTTCCCACAGTTCCATGTCCTATATTATTGAATCACGAATTTCAATTCCATATACTTTAGATTCAAAATGTCGTCAATTGAATTTAAATTCTTTAGTTAATTTTGATGACTCATTTTGGAACACTTTTGTTACAGGGCATGAGAACAATGCTTGGATTGATGCAGCTCGTCTCGGAGTTGCATTGCTGGAATCCAAGAAGGCCGGTGGAGGCCTAATTTCGCAACAGCTTGCTGAGGAGCGCACGGAGCTGATTGTGCAGATGCCACCTCTGCTAGAGATTTTGGATCCTCCTTTTGTGATGGAGTCAGTACTTTCACCATATGCGACGCCTAGCACTTATTGGATGGCTACTTTTGCACAATTGCCTTTGACGTCGCCCTCTCGAGCACTGACTGAGGATATTCGCACGGAGCTTCTGGAACAAATTCCTCCACCGATGGATATCTGTGATCCTCCATTTGGGAGGCTACGGTGATCTCTTCCCTTTTTACCCTTCTACATCGTTATCTAATTTGAAAGGGAAGTTGTTTGTTTATGCATTCACATATTCTGATCTCCATATTTTACTCTACCGTGCTTTAAACATTGAGGACAATGTTCATTTTAAGTTGGGGGGAGGAAATAGTAAACAATAAAATATATATGTTTTGCATAAACAACCTATATAGTTTGCATAAAGAAATGTTGATTAAAAAAATTTCATATGCTTGTATAATAAAAAAGAGTGTTGTGTTTTTACCCAAACCATCTTTATATGTCCCTTTGAAGTGAAAATTCCAACATGTCTAAATTGAACACCCTTATTCATTATTGTAAAATAGATTAAGAATGTTTTACCCCTGCGTAGAATTTTAAATTATCATGACTTTCATGTAAATTAGTGCATGTATCCGCAATTGTAATCTCATGAAACTATTGTTTGGTTTAGGCAATTTCATATCACGTATGCGTTTATGAATTGGTAATTATGTGAAGAAGGTTATAAATTCTCAGGATAAAGGCCAATCACATACACTAGCTTGCTGATTAGTAGATGATGGAGAATTTTACTCAAACTTGTCTCAGGTCAAAAAAAAGACAAAGAAAAGCCAAAAAAAATTGAATAAAATGCACCGTTCTTCCAGCTTCTTTTAGTAGCCGGGTCCTCGTGCCTCAGGAAGCATGGGTATTCGCGCCGAAAAGGGAAGTATGGGGGAGTGCATAATAATCTTTAGACATTTCGAGTTATTAAGTCTGAGGGGTTTTCAAACCTAATGCCCTATGACCGTCTGGTTTGGGAGTCATTGACCTAACGCTCGTTACATGGATTGCTCTAATAAGTTTATAAAAAAAAGAAAAAAAAGTGAAAAAAAAGAGAAAAAAAAATATACAAAAAGAGATGAGATATTTTTGAGTAGATTCAAGATCATGATTTGGATGTTGTGATGGCCTAATCCTAGGAAATTTACATCCTAGGACACGTGATTACCTTTTGATTAAACAAATGCAATTTGTGCGATACCGAATATCTGTGGATTGAGATAAAATTGTAGATTATTGCATTAGTCCATGAGAACCCATGATAGTTATTAAACTTTGTTGGGTAATATTATTCTTAATTCATTTTCTGGGTGTATAACGTATTTTTGGAATATTCGCTTATTTTGCTAAGAGACTAGCAAAAAGCTAGTTGGGGGTGTGATTCTTGAAGAATATTGCGTTTATTTGCCCCTCATCTGATTGTATTTTGCGTATATTTAATGTCTATTTGGTCTATAATACGTGTATTCTTGAAATATCATTTAATTTTAGTGCATAACGCTTGTTTATACGCAAAATACCATTTTTGGGCCTAATTTTGTCTCTATTTTATTTTTCAGGAGAAGCTTGCAATTTTCCGAATCCAACGGCTATTTTTCCATATTTTTTCGGAGATCGGAGCAATTTTTAGGGATTTAAAAGGCCCAATAAAGCTATTGGAAAAGAAGAAAAAGAAAAAAAAAATAAATAAAAAAAAATAAAAAAATATATCTATGGGGGGCCCCACAGGCGGGCCCACCCGCCTGTTACAGGCGGGTGCAGGCCCGCCTGTTAACAGGCGGGTCAAAACCCCCCTGTTAACAGGCGGGCCCGCCAGGCCCGCCTGTTTCACAGGCGGGTCAAACCCGCCTGTTGAACAGGCGGGTCAAACCCGCATGTCCACACAGGCGGGCGCCCGCCCGCGTTTACCACGCGGGCGGCGTCCGCCAAGACCGTCCAGACCCGCAGCCTTGTTTTGACTGCTGACTGGGTTGCGGGTCTGTAGCCAGCAAACCCGCAAGCCCAATAAGCCTAAATTTCCTATAAATAGTGGGTTTTGGCTCATAATTTGATCATCCATGCTCCAAATTGAGTGAAACAAGTTTTGGGGGCTTCTCCCCCAAATTCCAGAGGAGTTGGAGCAGCTTTGGGAGAAGTTTGGAGACGTTTGGGCATCGTTTTGGGTGATTTCCTTCCACTTTTCTATGTTTTAATTAGTTTTGTATTGAAGTTTGTATTAAACGATGTTTGTATTAATGAAAATCGTTATTTTTATTACCATGGCTAGCTAAATATCATGTGATTGTGTTGTGTGGAAGCTAGTATTGATGGGTTTCATGTTTTCATTTCTTCATCGCACTCGTTTTAATCGAAAATGTTGAATACGTCGTTTTCCGCTTTCTTAATTAATTACGCGCTATCCGTGAGGAATCCGCTTAGGATGACATGCCGCGAGGCATCGTCTATGTGCACAAACCCGTAGAGGGGCCCAAGGAGGGTGATGAACCGCGAGGTTCATCTATTTATATGTCATTGTCTTGAAAACCGACCGATTCGATGTTTATGTAATTTGCTAAAAAATCACTGTTTTCAAAGTTAAATCTTCCGATCCTCATACCTTGGCATGGATGAGGGATTGAGTTACCCATGAAGAATGATTACCATGAGACCCTACAACACTAACGAAAACACAACACACTCACATTTTTATCGTATTATTTTTACAATATTTACTTTCGTAATTTTTCGTACCCGTTTTACCTTAAACAAAAACCCAACTAAAAATTTCACCTTCAAAGGGTGGTTCATACTTTGCTAAATCACTTCCAAAGCAAGTTTCAGATTGTAAAACTTGTAGACTAGTTTGTCCCTGTGGAATACGACCCTGGACTCACCAGGTTTACTACTTGACCGACTTCCTATACTTGGGAATTTAAACTGCAACATTTTAGTCCAGTCAAGTTTTTGGCGCCGTTGCCGGGGACAACGGTCTATAATTTGTACAATTTCTAATTAGCTTGGAAATTTTTGGTGATATTTGTCCACTTTTTGTGTATATATTCTGTGTATATCCGTATTTTCAATTTTTTTTTTCTTTGGTTTTTGTTTTTTTTGTTACGTTTTTTAAAACAGTTTTCCTTTATTTTTCTGGTTAGAGTGTCCCATCTTCTTGTGTGTGATTTAAAATTTCTTTATTTTACACTTTGAAGTCATTTTTCTTTATATTTTTTTTACTTTTACGTTTTACTTTTATTTTTTTTACTTTCATTTTTTTACTTTTACTTTTCTTAGTGTGTGATTTAAAATTTCTTTATTTTTCACTTTTAAGTCATTTTGTTTTCTTTATATTTTTATTTTTATCATTTTTTTACTTTTACTTTTTACTTTTATTTTATTTTTTACTTTTACTTTTATTTTTTTAAAATTTTTACTTTACTTTCTAGAATAAAAAAAATTAATATATTTTATTTTCTTTATATTTTAATTTTTTTACTTTTACCTTTTACTTTTACCTTTTACTTTTATTACTTTTTTTTACTTTTACTTTTCTTTAAATCTTTTTTCTATTATCCAAAAAAAAATTTTGTAAAACTAAAAAAAAAATCTTTTTTAATGGATAATGATGCAATCATTTCAGACTTTCTTTCGGGGTTAATTCAAATCCTACCAGTTTTCCATGGTACGGATGAGGAGAACTCACATTTACATTTACAAAAGTTTGAAACGATTTGCCGCACTTTATTTGGTGGGAATGCATGCGTTAATGACTTATTTCTACGATACTTCCCATATTCTTTGAGAGATTTTGCTATGCATTGGTTTGAAGCATTGCCTTTTGACTCAAATTTTACTTGGTTGTCATTTCAGGCTGAATTTCTTCGAGTATTTTTCCCTCTCTTCTTTGCGCAGGTACAGGAGCGGCAGGCCACGAAGCACCAAATAGCGAGTTTTGCTCAAACTGACGAGGAGGCATACTATCAAGCTTGGCAGAGGTTCAATGATTTGATGCTTGCATGTCCACACCACAGCTTCCACGATGATCATCTCCTACAGATCTTCTACACTGGATTACTGCCTGCTGCGCAAGATTTCGTGCAGACAAGCTGCAACGGAAAATTCTTTACTTATTCAACCGAGGAAGCATGTTGGTACTTGAATGATATTGCTGAGTATGAGTTTGCACTCCAACAGGTCGACAGTCAGCCCGACGTTCCGCCTGAGGGCTCCATCCATTGTGACCCTATGGAAGAACTTGACGATCATATTGATGGGAGACATTGGAGCCAAAAGAAAGAAGATGAACAACCACCACTTGAGGAGCAAGAGGAGATGGATGATGCGGTGCGTATTGACCTTGAGGGAATCTACTTTGATGATGACGAGGAGAATATATGCGAGGGAGCGAGCTTACAGACCGAGATGGAGCCCGAGCCATACATTCTTCCTACTTCCATGCAGCAGTTTCTACTTCCTTCACCGCAGGACGAGATTTATGGCGAGTACGAGATGATCTACATTGAGACGTCGCTGTCTTACCGTCCAGATCCACTTCCGCAGACACTTCTTCCTCACGAGGCAGAGCATCAGATCAAGATTAGCGACACACATCAGGGGAGTTCCCACAGTTCCATGTCCTATATTATTGAATCACGAATTTCAATTCCATATACTTTAGATTCAAAATGTCGTCAATTGAATTTAAATTCTTTAGTTAATTTTGATGACTCATTTTGGAACACTTTTGTTACAGGGCATGAGAACAATGCTTGGATTGATGCAGCTCGTCTCGGAGTTGCATTGCTGGAATCCAAGAAGGCCGGTGGAGGCCTAATTTCGCAACAGCTTGCTGAGGAGCGCACGGAGCTGATTGTGCAGATGCCACCTCTGCTAGAGATTTTGGATCCTCCTTTTGTGATGGAGTCAGTACTTTCACCATATGCGACGCCTAGCACTTATTGGATGGCTACTTTTGCACAATTGCCTTTGACGTCGCCCTCTCGAGCACTGACTGAGGATATTCGCACGGAGCTTCTGGAACAAATTCCTCCACCGATGGATATCTGTGATCCTCCATTTGGGAGGCTACGGTGATCTCTTCCCTTTTTACCCTTCTACATCGTTATCTAATTTGAAAGTGAAGTTGTTTGTTTATGCATTCACATATTCTGATCTCCATATTTTACTCTACCGTGCTTTAAACATTGAGGACAATGTTCATTTTAAGTTGGGGGGAGGAAATAGTAAACAATAAAATATATATGTTTTGCATAAACAACCTATATAGTTTGCATAAAGAAATGTTGATTAAAAAAAAATTTCATATGCTTGTATAATAAAAAAGAGTGTTGTGTTTTTACCCAAACCATCTTTATATGTCCCTTTGAAGTGAAAATTCCAACATGTCTAAATTGAACACCCTTATTCATTATTGTAAAATAGATTAAGAATGTTTTACCCCTGCGTAGAATTTTAAATTATCATGACTTTCATGTAAATTAGTGCATGTATCCGCAATTGTAATCTCATGAAACTATTGTTTGGTTTAGGCAATTTCATATCACGTATGCGTTTATGAATTGGTAATTATGTGAAGAAGGTTATAAATTCTCAGGATAAAGGCCAATCACATACACTAGCTTGCTGATTAGTAGATGATGGAGAATTTTACTCAAACTTGTCTCAGGTCAAAAAAAAGACAAAGAAAAGCCAAAAAAAAATTGAATAAAATGCACCGTTCTTCCAGCTTCTTTTAGTAGCCGGGTACTCGTGCCTCAGGAAGCATGGGTATTCGCGCCGAAAAGGGAAGTATGGGGGAGTGCATAATAATCTTTAGACATTCCGAGTTATTAAGTCTGAGGGGTTTTCAAACCTAATGCCCTATGACCGTCTGGTTTGGGAGTCATTGACCTAACGCTCGTTACATGGATTGCTCTAAAAAGTTTATAAAAAAAAGAAAAAAAAAGAGAAAAAAAAGAGAAAAAAAAAATATACAAAAAGAGATGAGATATTTTTGAGTAGATTCAAGATCATGATTTGGATGTTGTGATGGCCTAATCCTAGGAAATTTACATCCTAGGACACGTGATTACCTTTTGATTAAACAAATGCAATTTGTGCGATACCGAATATCTGTGGATTGAGATAAAATTGTAGATTATTGCATTAGTCCATGAGAACCCATGATAGTTATTAAACTTTGTTGGGTAATATTATTCTTAATTCATTTTCTGGGTGTATAACGTATTTTTGGAATATTCGCTTATTTTGCTAAGAGACTAGCAAAAAACTAGTTGGGGGGTGTGATTCTTGAAGAATATTGCGTTTATTTGCCCCTCATCTGATTGTATTTTGCGTATATTTAATGTCTATTTGGTCTATAATACGTGTATTCTTGAAATATCATTTAATTTTAGTGCATAACGCTTGTTTATACGCAAAATACCATTTTTGGGCCTAATTTTGTCTCTATTTTATTTTTCAGGAGAAGCTTGCAATTTTCCGAATCCAACGGCTATTTTTCCATATTTTTTCGGAGATCGGAGCAATTTTTAGGGATTTAAAAGGCCCAATAAAGCTATTGGAAAAGAAGAAAAAGAAAAAAAAATAATAAATAAATAAAAATAAAAAAATATATCTATGGGGGGCCCCACAGGCGGGCCCACCCGCCTGTTACAGGCGGGTGCAGGCCCGCCTGTTAACAGGCGGGTCAAAACCCCCCTGTTAACAGGCGGGCCCGCCAGGCCCGCCTGTTTCACAGGCGGGTCAAACCCGCCTGTTGAACAGGCGGGTCAAACCCGCATGTCCACACAGGCGGGCGCCCGCCCGCGTTTACCACGCGGGCGACGTCCGCCAAGACCGTCCAGACCCGCAGCCTTGTTTTGACTGCTGACTGGGTTGCGGGTCTGTAGCCAGCAGACCCGCAAGCCCAATAAGCCTAAATTTCCTATAAATAGTGGGTTTTGGCTCATAATTTGATCATCCATGCTCCAAATTGAGTGAAACAAGTTTTGGGGGCTTCTCCCCCCAAATTCCAGAGGAGTTGGAGCAGCTTTGGGAGAAGTTTGGAGACGTTTGGGCATCGTTTTGGCATCGTTTTGGGTGATTTCCTTCCACTTTTCTATGTTTTAATTAGTTTTGTATTGAAGTTTGTATTAAACGATGTTTGTATTAATGAAAATCGTTATTTTTATTACCATGGCTAGCTAAATATCATGTGATTGTGTTGTGTGGAAGCTAGTATTGATGGGTTTCATGTTTTCATTTCTTCATCGCACTCGTTTTAATCGAAAATGTTGAATACGTCGTTTTCCGCTTTCTTAATTAATTACGCGCTATCCGTGAGGAATCCGCTTAGGATGACATGCCGCGAGGCATCGTCTATGTGCACAAACCCGTAGAGGGGCCCAAGGAGGGTGATGAACCGCGAGGTTCATCTATTTATATGTCATTGTCTTGAAAACCGACCGATTCGATGTTTATGTAATTTGCTAAAAAATCACCGTTTTCAAAGTTAAATCTTCCGATCCTCATACCTTGGCATGGATGAGGGATTGAGTTACCCATGAAGAATGATTACCATGAGACCCTACAACACTAACGAAAACACAACACACTCACATTTTTATCGTATTATTTTTACAATATTTACTTTTGTAATTTTTCGTACCCGTTTTACCTTAAACAAAAACCCAACTAAAAATTTCACCTTCAAAGGGTGGTTCATACTTTGCTAAATCACTTCCAAAGCAAGTTTCAGATTGTAAAACTTGTAGACTAGTTTGTCCCTGTGGAATACGACCCTGGACTCACCAGGTTTACTACTTGACCGACTTCCTATACTTGGGAATTTAAACTGCAACATTTTAGTCCAGTCAAGTTTTTGGAGATCGGAGCAAATTTCTGCGAATTAAAAGGCCCAGTAAAGCTATGTAAAAGAGAGTTATTATTATTAAAAAAAAATCGCTGACGTCAGCTGACGTCAGCCGCCAGCGCTGCGGGCGGAAGTCGCCGCCCGCAACGCGGGCGAAAGATATTAAAAAAAAAAGTGCGCTGGCGTCAGCGCTGACGCCAGCGCACGTGCGCGCGCTGCAGGAGAAAACGAGCGGGCGTTGCCCGCTCGTTAAATAAAGCGGGCCCACAAGCCCGCTGATCTTTTTGCGGGCAGAGCCCGCGTTCACATTGCGGGTTAACCCGCATTAAATACACGGGCCCGCGCCCGTGTCGACTGGGCGGTGCCCGCCAGAGCTGAATTTGACCCGCAACCCATTTTGACCACATGGGCTGCGCCCGCCTGCGCTTTTTGACCGCCCGCCTCTGTGGAAATTCTGGGCGGGTTGCGGTTCTGCAACCCGCAAGCCCGATATGCCTTTTTCTTATAAATAGAAGAGTATTTGGAGCATAACTTAAGCAATTCAACTCCAAATTAAGTGATTTTCGTCTCATTTCGAAGCTAAGGAGTTCTTCTATCCATTCCAGAGGAGTTTGCTCAGATCAGGAAGAGATTTGTGGGTGTTTGGGCTTCAAAAGTGGTGAAAAAATCCTTTTCTTTACCCGTTTTCATTAGTTTTGTATTACGGTTTGTAATAAAACGATGTTTGTAGTAATGAAATTTGTCGTTTTGTTACCATGTTTAGCTAAAGTATTGTGGGTGTGTTGTGTGGAAGTTAGTGTTGCTAGGGTATTGCTTTTATATCTCCATATATTGTGCAAAAATCAAAACCGTTTAAAAACGTCGATTTCCTTATTTTTTTTTCAAATACGCACAATCCGTAGAGGAATCCGCTTAGGATGACGTGCCGCGAGGCATAGTCTAAGTGCATCAATCCGTAGAGGAACCCAAGGAGGGTGATGAACCGCGAGGTTCATCTTTTATAATTTATAATTCAAAGAAATCGTCTCTTTTTTACGCTATCTTTTTAATTGAAAAAAAAATATCGTTTTTAAAGTTTTATCTTCCGATCCCCATATCTTGGCATGGATGTGGGATTGAGAAACTATGGAGAATGAATAGCATAACCTACTGCAATACTAACGGAAATACAACACACACGCGTTTTTTATAAATTACATTTCACGTTCACGATTACTCCATTTTCAAATCAGCTTTTACCTCACGTTAAAATCAAATCCAAAATCGCCTTCAAAGGGTGGTTCATCTCTCATCAAATAACTTTTCTTGCTTAATTCTAAACTGTGAAATTTGCAGGTTGCTTTGTCCCTGAGGAATACGATCCTGGTCTCACCAGGTTTACTACTTGACCGACGTCCTATACTTGGGATTATCAGTACAACTTTTTGGACCAGTCAACACGCGGCACTGGCGGTAATGTATTCCGCCTCGGTGGTTGAAAGTGATACGGAATTTTGCTTCTTGGAAAACCAAGAGACAAGGGAATTTCCTATAAAATGGCAAGTGCCACTAGTACTTTTCCTGTCGGATTTGCATCCCGCATAATCGGCATCACTATATGAGATTAACTCATACGTGCTAGATTTTGGATAAAGTAATCCAAAATCAAGTGTATAACTTAAATAACGGAAAATACGTTTTACCGCTACTAAGTGAGACTCCTTAGGTTGAGACTGATAACGAGCACATACGCATATGGCAAACATAATATCGGGCCTACTTGTGGTAAGATAAAGTAAACTACCTATCATACCTCGATATAGACGAATGTCTACATCCTTACCGCCCGTATCCTTATCAAGATGCGTAGTCGTGCTCATTGGAGTCTTCTTTCCGGAGGCATTCTCCATTCCAAATCGCTTTAGCAATAAGAAATATTTGAGCTCACCCATGTGGTTCATCTCAAATTGTTCCTTCATCACATTAGAAAACTCTTCGCAAAGAGCAAAGTTAGTAGCACCGAAAATGATATCATCAACATATATTTGAACTAAAATTATATCATTATTCAAATACTTAACAAATAATGTGGAATCAACTTCTCCCATTTTAAATCCTAAATCCAAAAGAAAATTCTTTATACGGTCATACCAAGCTCGAGGAGCTTGTCTCAAACCGTAAAGAGCTTTCTTAAGTTTAAAAACATGATTTGGAAATTTTTCATTTATAAAACCCGGAGGTTGAGAAACATAAACTTCCTCAACGACATCTCTGTTTAAAAATGCACTTTTCACATCCATTTGAAATAATTTAAAATCCTTATGGCATGCAAAAGATAATAGTAAGCTAATTGATTCTAATCTAGCTACCGGAGCGAAGGATTCTTCGAAATCAATACCTTCCTCTTGACGGTAGCCTTGAGCAACTAACCGAGCTTTGTTCCGGACGACGACTTGGTTTTCGTCGGTTTTGTTCTTGAAGATTCACTTTGTCCCTATGACGGTGTGGTTCTTCGATGGCAATGGAACAAGCTCCCAAACCTCATTCCTCTCGAATTGAATGAGTTCCTCCTCCATGGCTAAGATCCAAGCACTATCTTCGCATGCTTCATTAACATTCTTTGGCTCTATAGAGGAGGCAAAGGCACAATGAGCGAAGTAGTTCACTTGCGATCTCGTCTTGACACTGTCATGGATATTGCCAATGACTTGCTCATGAGGATGGTCACGAACGGTATGAAGCCGTTTGGGAATACCTTGATCACTAGGAACATTCTCAACAGCTTCATTAGACGGGTTAGTCTCAATAGAATCAATAGAATCATTAGAGTTAGAATTACCAATTGAATCACATAAGACATCCATAGAGTCATCATCATTAGTAATTCTAGTTGGAACAAACCCTTCATTAAATGACACATGAAGCGATTCCTCGATCGTTGAGATTCGTTTGTTGAATATCCGGTAGGCTTTGATACGCGAAGAATATCCAACAAAAATCCCCTCATCGGATCTTGGATCGAATTTGTCCAAACTACCATACGTGTTCTTAATAAAACATTTCGAACCAAAAACACGAAAATGTTTAACTTGAGGCAACCTACCAAACAATAATTCATAACAAGTTTGTATAGTGCCGGGCCTCAAAAGTATTCTATTAAACACATAGCAAGCGGAATGTACCGCTTCCGCCCAAAATTGATGGCCAAGTTGGCTATCATCAAGCATAGTGCGAGCACATTCCACTAGCGTCCTATTCTTTCTCTCAACAACACCATTTTGAGGAGGTGCGCGAGGGAATGAAAAGGTGTGTGTAATACCAACTTCATCACAAAATGTCTCAAAAGACTCATTCTCAAATTCACTTCCATGATCACTATGAATAGTGACAATGGTGGTTCCTAAGAGATTTTGTACTTTCTTAACAAAAATTGTGAAGTTTTCAAAAGCTTTATTTTTATTACATAATGAAAATACCCAAGTAAACCTAAAAAAGTCATCAACGATGACAAGTCCATATCTAGCATTACCTAATGAAGCAACTCTAGTTGGCCCAAATAAATCTAGATGTAATAGCTCAAGAGGCCGCTTCGAAGAAATACTTTTCTTAGGTTTAAATGAAGATTTTGGAAGCTTGCCTCGTTGACACGAGTCACAAAAGCTTTTCTTTTGAAAGAGAAGCTTAGGGAAGCCTCTAATAGAATTTAACTTGGAAAGCTTAAAAAATGTTCCAAAGTTCACATGACCAAAACGTCGATGCCATAAGTGTTGTTCACTTGTGTTGGCAATAAGACATTGTTCATGTGATCTTGGAAGATCTAGGATATATATATATCCTTATGGCGTGTGCCAGAAAACAATAATTCATTATTATCTTTTCTTAAAATATGGCACATTCCTTTCGCAAAGTTAACTTTGTAACCTTTGTCACAAAGTTGACTTATTGAAATGAGATTGTGGTTTAATCCGTTAACAAGGTAAACATCACATATAATGGGTTTAGAAGGATTACCCACTTTACCTATACCTATGATTGTAACGCCCCGCTTCCCAAAACAACGGAAGCGAGAGCGTTACTGAGGTCCGCTTGAACCGGAGCTGTGAAACTCAGGTTCATGAAGCGTCTGTGGTAAAACGCAAGGGCAGGTCCTTCGCACGCTTTTCAGAACAACCAGAATTATTCATACATTACAAGCCACATCCAGAAATAATAAGCGTCCGTACATGGAATGAAAACAACAAGCCTCAGCTGGGCTGAAATACAACAAAGATAACATACACACAACAACAACAAAAAGCAAACTACGGCAAGCAGCAACGGAAATAGCCCACTAGTTCTCCGCAGGGAGAGACTCGGCGTCTACAGCGAACTCCTGACTCTCCAAGTCAGGTGTCTCGTAAGGAACCTCCTGATACTCAAGCTCGGGATCTGACATACATCCAAAAACATGAATGTATGTCAGCAAGGGTCTGCAAGAAGATGTTAGAACCCAAGGCAAGATATACAAATTTATACTGGATTTAAGAGTGAATTATAATTTAAACGAGATAACAATAAAAGTTGAAGCATGTTGATTTTAAAGTAAATACATCCTATCATGCAGTTCTAAACAATCTGACAAGTAAAGTAAAGCATGTCAATTTCACTGAGATAACAATTTCACTTTGCAAGTTTCAAGTTAGCATTTCACGATAGTTAGCATGTCATGTCTATAATAGGGTTCTCGCCTTTAGGACGTGATGAGTGAGTCGTTCTTCTCACGGGGGCTTACCGTGATTGGCGCTAACCCACCGCATACGGGTGGTGTCCTTGAAGAGAGTACTCGTTCATACGCCTAGCAGCCGCTCAACCCTTACCCCACCCAAGATTTGTGCCGGAACACGAGCCAGCCTAATTCACGATTTACAAGCACGAATTTGTCAACTTACATGACATCACGAAAATCACGATTTCGCCTTCGAGGCGCACGATTTCACGATGTCTCACGTTAGTTAATTATTTCAAGGCATGCAACAATTAAATAACAAGACCAGTTATCTTTATACAACAATTTCCATGGTTACGAGAGTAACGAGCAACCTTTACATACAAGAGACTAATTTAACATCCAATTCGTAAATTCAATATAAATTGCACACTTGCCTGATTTCGGTGATTTTGGTGCAGTTGGGTTCGTCCCGACAGGTACTTCGTTACGGTGGTAGTGGTTTTCTGTTTTAGTTAAACATATCAATGAATTAGACATTTTGTAAATGCGTGCAATATTAAATTAACACCCGAATTGGGTTCGCCTAATTTCGTCAGGATCTACTGCTAGTGTAACGTTTTATATAGGGTTATACAGACATGGCACGCCTTATTTGATACTAGTTTAATCAACCTAAAAATTACTAACAGCTGGATTAAAATAATACGAGCTGATTAACATTTAAAAACAACACTAATTAACGTTAATTAACTCAACTAATCTAATTACAAGGGCATCATGTTAATTTGGATGGGTTATTAACATGTTATCATCACTTTTAATATTCCCCCGCCTGCTACACATATATTAAATTATAAATGAAAGACCCTCTTACACAATAATGAAATATAAGCCCATTGCCATTCTCTCTCTCTCTCTTTGCCCTTTCTTTAATAAGGCTAGGCTGTCATCTTAGCCTTTTAATAAATCAAAACTCTGTCCCTCTCTTCTCTCCTTCTGTCTCCCGTCTGTCCTCTCATTTTCTTTTTTTTTTCAAACTTACAGCAACAAAGGGAAACGCAGGGGATCTCTCTTGCGAAACAAAGGGGGAGGGGGTCTCACCTACGCGTGGGAGAGAGGAGGAGGGCCGGCGGTCTCCGGTGACTAGCGGCGACGGCGGCGCGCGCTTGCAGGTGGCCGGCGGCGGGTTCCCAGGCGCGGCGGTGGGTCCAGCGGGCGGGCGGCGCTCCAGTCAGCCGGCGGCGGCGCTGGGCTACGCGGCGCGCGCGGGCTGCGGCGAGGGGGAGCTACGGCCTTCAGGCAAAGGAGGAGAGAAGAGTTGATTGCTGGTAGATCTAGGAGGAGGGAATACTTATAGTTTCAGATCTGATCTCTAAATTTCCCCCTCAAAACTCTGATTTTGACTCCGGATTGAGCGATTTGTATTTGGTGATGATTTCAGAAGTTTGGGGCTGAAGTGTTTGGGAATTGATCTGGGTTTTGGGTTGGATTTGTTTGAGTTGATTTGTTTTTGTGAAGTTTGCAGGTGAATGAGGAAGACGATGGGTTGCAGCGAGGAAGAAGGTTGCAGGGAGAGACGTTGACGATGGTGATACTGTTATAATAACAGTGGGGAGCAGCTTGAAGGGGAGATAGTTGGAGGTGGGGGAAGGAGCTGGTTGTGGGGAAAACAAATTGATGAGCCTGTTGGATCTCACCCACCCAAACGGTGGAATTCATTAGGGGTTAATTAGTTAGTGTAAAGGTTTTCATCCAATGGAAAAAGTGTAATTAATTTTTTTGTTAAGGTAAATAAGTAATTAAGCAAGGGTAATTATTAAAGTAAATGAAGAAATTAACGAAGGTTAAAAGTGATTAGCAGTTTTGCAATTTGTGAGATAATTAAGTTAAGATAATTTGTTAAAATTAATAGTCAATTATTAATGATACGGTAAACGAAAAACGGATACGCTCTCGCGTTGACGCACAAACGTAGAACTCGCGCACGAAAATATCCGGATGGTCAAAACGAAAATACGGGCACGCTCAATAATACGCCTAGAAAACACTGGCCGTTACAATGATGGTTCCGCTCTCGTTGCCTCCAAATACGACGCGGTTTCCATTTGCAATGGGAACCACTCCAGAGAGCAATTGAGCGTCACCCGTCATGTGTTTTGAACACCCGCTATCGAGTATCCAATTCCCCTTGGAGCTAAATTTTAATTTGTTGCTCCTTTTCTTTTTCTTTTCCTTGAGTACCTAAGGATAGAAAATTTCATATCATGGTACCCAAGGTCATTGGGTCCAAAAGATTAGACCTTTGGAAGCCAAGTCCAATTGGACTTGGACTTCCCCACATAATTTCTACTATGCACAACATCCAAAAAATAAGCATTCATGTAAACTTGTTTTTCAACCATGCTTGTGTCCTTTGGGCTCCAAATTGTGAATATTTTGGGAGCCCTCATCCTATTGGGTGCATGCATGCGTTGTTGGTTTCTACGTGATGCATGTCGTGGATAGGCATAAGGAACATGATGGAATGGTGCATGTGGATAGTTATTCATACGATGATGTGGGTGAACATATGCATGTGGAGGAACACGTGCGTGAGGGTGTCTCACATGGTGTGCACGTGCCCGTGAACGTGTAGCATAGAAATCATCATATGTGTGAGCCGGTGGAGTAGGACGTGTGTTCCTACGTGGCATAGTATTGGTGTACATATAAGTATGTCCCTTCTTTGGAGGTCCACCCAAAGTGGGTTTCTTTCCGAAAGAGGGTGTGGACGAGGTGGAAACACCATTGGTAGATGAACTACCAATAGAGTGTTTGCTACCACTCGTTGAGTCACCGGAAGTTGGCCTAACAAAAGTAGTGGCCGATTTGGATGAAATTCCCATCGTATACCCCAAGCCAATGTGGTGATTGGCCGGAAGTAAGTCACTTAGGATTTTATCCAAATGGTCCTTACCCTTATTGAATTTATTAATTCGGCCTAATGTGTTCTCATATTTCTCGGTGAGAGAACGCATTGAAGCATCCAAAGTGGATACTTGCGATGTGAGTACATAAACACGAGATTTAAGATTCTCATTCTCAATACTCAAAGTCGAGTTTTGAGAAGTCAAATCCGCTATCTTGTGTTCCTCCGGATCTTCAATGCTAACATGTTCAAGTTGAGTCTTGAGATTAACAATCTCATTCTTCAACCCTTCAACAACGGTGTCGTTGTTGGTGATGATAGTTTTAGGCGAGGTTTGAATGCTAGCTAAGTCACCTTTTACTTTAGTATACCTATTTACTAATTTAGTATACTTAGACCACAATTGAGAATTAGCATTCCTAAGGTCATCCATGGTTACCTCATCGCCTTCGTTGTCGCTATCATCGGAAGAGAAAGATCCTTGATCATTCTCCTCTCTTGCCATGAAGCACATGTGTGCTTGCTCCACTTGCTCATCGTCCGACTCTCCGCTTGAGGAATCCTCGGAGTCGGTGAATGTTGCCCCGACAAGCCCCTTTTTGTACCCCTTTTTGTACTTCTTGGACTTGTCGAATTTAAGCGCCTTCCACTTCTCCTTTTGCTTGTTTAGAGGACACTCCGCTTTCATGTGTCCTGGCTTGTTGCATTTAAAGCACAAAGAAGAAGAGGCGTTAGAAGAATTGAACTTTGACTTGTTTTTGAAGTTACCTTGCCGGAAGAACCGGTTGAACTTGTTGGCCATGACATCCATGGACTCCAAGTCCAACTCGTTTTCCGAGTTCTCATCATCGGTTGATGTGGAAGTAGATGGAGCAGCCTTGAAAGCAATAGCTTTCTTCTTTGGCTCTTCTTGTTGTAGGTAAGACTTCATCTTTTCCTGCAACTTCAACTTGCTATCCTTACGTACCTCATAAGACATCAAGGTACTCATTAGTTGAACAACGGTATATTTGTTCATATCGTTACCTTCCTCGATGGCGAAGGTGCGCTTTTCCCAACTAGAAGGAAGTCCTTCTATAAGCTTCGAACATTTCTCCTTTTGGGTGTAGGATTTGCCGAGAGCCTCTAACTCGTTTATGATGTCGACGAAGCGAGCATAATACTCCTTCATCTTCTCACCCTGTAGCATATGAAACATCTCGTAATCTTTATTAACTACAACGAGTTTAGAGTCTCTTACCCTACTTGTCCCTTCATGTAATATGAGGATGTAGTTCCATATTTGATATGCACTCTTACATGTGCATATCTTGTTGAAATCCTCAGGCTCCAAAGCACATTGCAAGGCGTTCATTGCCTTGGCATTGCTTACCTCTGCGGCGACCTCCGCGGGAGTCCATTTCTCGAAATCTTCTTCAGTGGGCTCGACATATTCCTTCATCGTGGTCCTCCATAGTGAAGCACTCCGGAGGAAGGTTTCCATCCGGCATTTCCAGTACCCGTAGGTGGTACCGTTGAAGAATGGAGTCCCCGTTGAGGAATGTCCTTCCATTACCGAAGACGCTCCTTCACGGTTCTTGAAGGTGCTATAGTCGGAAGGTGGACGAACGGTCTTGTTGTCGTTGGCAGACATAGCTATAGACTTGGCTCTGATACCAAATGTAATGCCCTGCTAAGCTACTGCACAAGTACTAGAGGGGGGTGAATAGTACTTTAAAATAATTAAGAGGCTAATTCCTAATTACTTGCAAACTCTACCAAACAATGCGGAAAAGTAAATGTTAGACAACAAAGAAACAATCGCAAACAACGATATTACTGGGTTCGGATCACCCAAGTCTCCCCGACTTGTTCCCGGTGATCCTACGTCCCAACCACCCGGATCCCCTCCGGATACTTGAGTTAGAAACCCTAACTCAAGATTTCCACTATGAAATACTTGTGAAGAACCTTCACCAAGTCAAATCATACACAAAGTAATTTGTGACTCCCACAACCCGGGATCACAAACACAACTCTCACAACCGAGAGATAAACACTTACAAAATGAAAGTAAATGAAATAGAATAACTTACCACAAAATACATATGCCTTGAGTATACTTACGAATTAGGGCAAGGATGATTTTGAGGAAGAAGAAGGCACCAAACCCTAGCTCCAAGATGTAGATCAGCGATGGAGAGCTATGGGGTTGTTGGTGACCTAGGATCAAGCACTTGGCTTGGAAGGCTTCACACTCAATGAATCTCTCTTTGGAAGTAAGAGTGAGGAGAGATTATTGAATGGAATGAAAGAGCTTTGAATGAGCTTGGAATGATTTCTCTTGATCTCTAAACTTGCAATAATATCAGCCTTGACTGCAATGAATGCAGCCCATTAAATGCATTCAACGGCTCTTTTCTGAACTCAACTAGTCGGTCAAAGAACAACCACCGACCGACTAGTTCATCAACTAGTCGGTCGGTCATTTAACGTAGACCGACTAATGGAAGAACAGCCAAAAGGTCGAAGCACAGACAAAAGGAACTAGTTGGTCCAAGAAGAGTAGCTGACCGACTAGTTTCACAACTAGTCGGTCGGTTACTTAACTGAGACCGACTAAGGGATAAAACTGAAGTATGAGCACAAATTGATTTAGTCGGTCCAAGAACAAATGTTGACCGACTAGTTCATCAACTAGTCGGTCGCCAGACCGACTAACTATAAACAGTAAGTTAGGTGAAAATTGGCATGTACAGTAAAGCTCAACTAGTCGGTCCAAGAAGGAAAGTTGACCGACTAGTTCATCAACTAGTCGGTCGATCAATGAACACAGTCCGACTAATGATAAACAGTGGCTCAGGCTCAAATGTGCATGTACAGGGAAAGCTCAACTAGTCGGTCACAGAAGCATCACTGACCGACTAGTTCACAAACTAGTCGGTCGGTGAGTCAACGTAGACCGACTAACTGTAAACAGTAAAGAGCTTAGAATTAACTGACAAAAACTAGTCGGTCCAAGAAGCTTTGCCGACTGACTAGATCACCATCTAGTCGGTCAGTTCTTCTTCTTGAACCAACTAACATGCACAAGAAGTCGCGAATCGAAGCGCGAAGCTTCGGGAAAGTTTGTATGGACTTCTACTGAGATCCTAGAGCTAAGATAGGAGCGTTATGAAGATTTAAACCATAAGACCTACTCAAGGCTTAACATTCTACGAAAGAAGCTTAAAGACTATAAATAAAACTTGACGATACCGTCTTCAATAGCTTCAATCGAATCTTCATAACTTCTAAAATGGTCTATAAGCTTCAACGAAGCTTTAGGCATACGATCACGTGCTTTGAGAAGTCTCGAGATGTCGCTTTGGATGTTCATATGAATTTGGCGACGATCTCCATAACTGCGCTCACAAAGTGTTAGTTCACGATATATTTATGTTTGTTCATCATCCAAAACCAAATTCGGGGAGTCCAATATCCAACAGGTCAACCCCTTCCGGTGAGGCTAACGATTTTTCTTATCTATTTCAGGCGTTCGATGAAGGATCTACACCCTCGGTCCGGCGAAACCAACCTATCCGGACTCATCCTGTTGCGAGAATACTCTCCCGATGGCTCGATTCAAGCCCAGGGAGATTATGTGGATCAACTGGGGCCAAAGAAAATTCATGTTGGTCCTGCTAAGGTTTCCTTTAAAAATTGAAGTAAATATATGTCTTTATGTATAGATATTGAACACGGCAAGTCATGGGCAATCTAAGGAAGGAAGGAAGAGCAACAAGCAAACACAACCACACTCCACCCATACATCGAACAAGCAGCCGATGCCAGGCGATCACGGGCAAGCCGGAGGCGGAGGTGGCGAAAACCTCGGGGGCGGCGGGGCTTTGTAATTGTAATGGACAGGCGTGTTGCCGGTAGGCGGTGTAGGGCCTCTTGGCCTCCGCCTTAAGCTCACGGCCACCTGCTTATCGTCATGCGCTTTGCCCACAAGAGGAAGATGAGCCACTCTCGCACAATGACAATGGCCAGCGCAGAGCAACAGCAAGATCACGGCAGCAGCTAGAGATGGCCTCATCGTTGTGCCCCTCCTCTCTCCTCGGTCTCTCTCACCTCACCTCTCTTGTGATTTGTGAGCAGCTTTATACCAACTGCAGCATATAAAGGATGGAGATGAAACGGAGAAGATGCGCTGCAGCTTCCGTCGTGAGTCGCAGCGGGCATCGAGGGTCAACGTCTTCACCAACCAAGAGTTGACAATGGACGATGGCCAAACATGGCATTCGGTTCTTGAAATTGCTTGTATTTTGTAAAAAAAATTCTATTCTTCCGAAACCGTTGAGTTTGTAACGGGTAGATCGAGAGTCAAATAGTATTAGATCCACTTGATTTTTGGTGTGGTGATTATTCATGATGTGCACAACAAAACACCCAAAAAAAACTTTTGGCACATCTTTTTATCGAAAACGTGCTACCAGATCAGGAAAATTCATGCGCTGTCAACACATATTCACTTTCACATACACACACATATATGCAAATTTTCATGTGTAAAAAGTTCTCAATGCAAAAAATGAGACAAAAGAGTTTTTTGTTTTTGGATTTTTTTCAAATATTCAAACGTTGAAGGTGTTTTGTGCATGTTAAACACTGATACACCAAAAATTAAGAATCCCCCCGAGTTTCCCCTTGATTTGATCAGTACAAGATATTCTTTTGTTTTTAAACCGATGAATTTGTTACTGCTTTATCAATGTATAAATCCATGTAGTGTTCACCCATTATTTTTTTCGAGGTATATATGTATAAACATAGAAAACAATTAGAAAAAAAATACAAAATATTGATTTTTTTTGCCCCATGTTGCTGTGCAAAATTTCGCATATGAACATGGCCTTAGATAGACACACACACACACCTATATGAAATGGAGGAGACATCGACCACCGGGCACGCTTTCCGCGATCTACGATGGAGGTAGCACAATACAACTCTCACACATTCTTCCACCTTACACATTTCTCCTCCATAGCTCGGCTCGAGGATTCGTGCTTGGTCTCTCCGTGAACCAAGCTCGATCCCACCGAGCATCCTTCATACTAGATCTAACTTTGGCATCGAAGGGGACTTGGTCTGAACCAATGTCCGGCCCCCTGACGACTTCTTCATTTTACAGATCGGAGGAGATGTCACCACCACCGAAGCTTTCCTTCGGCATCCCGTCGGTCGGATCCGAACGCCCTCGTGCCAGAGCCCGTTCGTCCGATTGAAACACCGGAGGTCATCGTTCCGTCGAAGTTACTCTTTGACGCGCCGAAGAGCGGATCCACGTCTTCCAGCTCAAGTGAACGTGCGGCCGAGTGACTCCGAAGGTCGTCTCTGCCTCACGCGACAGCGATGACCTCCGGACCTCCGGACTATCAACTTGTGGTGAGTAAACAATCCAAAACAAGTTCAAAGCTAGGATGATGATTCGCATCAAGACTCATGAAGCTCACCCAACGATCCATGAAGCCATTCAGGTTGGAGAGCTTATAGTCAATATGATAGTGAAGTACAATCAAAGCACCCAAAGCTTAAGAAACAAAAGACAGGAAGTTGATCTTCAAAGACTACATCAAGATTCAATATTATGGTAATTTATCCTCTAATCAAGATTCAAAAGATTGTGTGACAGATGCTAATTACTTTCCCCCAGGGGTTGGGTTGGTAGCCAATTCGCTATCGCCCTAGGGTCGGCGGCCGGTGGCCACCGCCCTCTCCCAATAATTTTTTTTTTTGATTTGATTTGATCGTAGGTATCAACGCGTGATAAAAATCATGATCATGATTAAACGGCAATGATCTCACGATCCTCCGTCGTCTGCCAAAGCTTTCGCAACTTCCATCTCTCTCTCTCTCTCAGGGAAGAGCGTATTGATAACGTGTTGTGAAGTGCTTTCTGAGGAAGATCTCATGCCTTTATTTATATGGGAATAAGGAAGTTCATACAATGGCAGGATACAGTGTTTATGTAGTATACAAACTCCTAATCTGCTACTGGATAGGATATACCCTACATGGACATATAATGGACGTACATAACACATTTATAACAAATATAACTTTATCAATACTAAACATTCCCAAGTAAAAAGCCTGACAAGCATCAACTTTGTTATATACTCAGTTGGCAAGAATCATCACTGAATCTGCTTCAAAGCAAAATATTACGATCAATTTTGCTAACATCCACTCCAAAACACAAATTAAGTTTTATAGTCCAACACACACACACACACACACACACACACACACACACACACACAAAGAAGCCAAGAACGGACCAAACCCTAATTATTCATCTATTAATTATACGGATTCAATTAATTAAGCGGACGACACATGCACCTTGAACACAAGGCCAAAGAGTGTTAGCACCCCGTAGGTGATCGACATGGCCAGCCAGCCCCCCACCAGCACCCGAGCCGCCGACCGCCGCGCGTCGGCGCCGCCCAACGCCGCCCCGGCCGCCCCGAACCCTGCGAGTCCCAGGCTGCTGACCCCGCACACCGCCCCGACTCTTACACCCCAGGGCCTGATGAACCCTCCGGCGATCAGGGGCAGCAGCGCCCCGACGGCAAACGAGAAGGCCGAGGCCGCCGCCGCCTGCAGCGGCCTCGGCAGGCTCTCCCCGCCGCCGACGTCGGTGTCTCGGACGACCATCTCGATGTCGTACTGGGCGTAGACGGAGACGTACTCGCCGATGGCCATGCTGAGAGCGCCGGCGGCGAGGCCGGCGAGGCCGGAGGCGAACATGGCCCCGGGGTCTTTGTTGACGGCGCCGACGCCGATCATGAGGGACGCGACGGAGACCAGGCCGTCGTTGGCGCCGAGGACGGCGGCGCGGAGGCACTGGGCACGGGCCTTGTAGTCCACCGGCGGCGGCGGCGAAGGAGGAGGATGAGTGGTTGAGCTCTGGATCGTGATCTTGATGCTGTCTTTTTGGGGTGATTGAGGAGCTGAATGGATTTGAGGGGAGTTGAGGGTGATTAGGGATGACATGATTACGTTAATTAAGATTAATTAGTTGGTAATTAATATTTGTAGAATGGAGAGGGAGATTGAGGGTGGGGGAGTGTGGTGAGCACACGCCAATTGCCAAAGCATATATATAGGGTCGAGATGGGTGCGTGTGGAGGCCACACGCGCATTGGGTCCCACCCAATGTTACATTTAACAGCCTAAATAACGGAAGAATATTATTTCCTTGATTAATTTTTGAGATTTTTTTGGAAAACAAAAACGTATCAATCTGGGTATTGATATACTCTGGCTCAACAAACATGCTCGGCCATATTTATCTCGAGCCTGCTTGAGTCATTAACTGACTTAAACATTGGAGTGGATTAGGTCGCACCCGAGATCTGACCCTCCTGACGAGCTCTTTGTGTTGCATGCTCCTAGTGTTGTAGGAAACGGAAAGGAAAGACAGCTCGGGCCTGGCGGAGATATACTGGCGGAAACGTGAAGTATTGGCAACGTTGTAAAGATCGGATCGGACTAACAATCGAACCGGATATAACGGGAAGCTGACATCAAACCGTTCTGTTTCATACCAGAACCCCAAAAGAAGAAGGAAGAAAAAACCCATACGAGCACGAGACAAGAAACAGTTAGGGTAGGGCCGGTGTCTCAATTAATCAACAAGTGTGAACGGAGAAGGGATTTAGGGTTTTTTTTTATAAAAAAAAATGGGGTCACGAAAAAAGCAATAAAGAAGATGGGGAGGCGTGTGGGCAACACACTCCAACAGTAATTTATTTTTAATTTTATTTATTTTTGGGGAAAAGTTCGAGCGGGCCCCATTTTATGCGCCACTAACTATGGCAATCAATTAACTGGATATCATTAAAGCTCTAACAGGATGACGATGACGATGACGATGTTGCTTCCAAATGAATGGTAGGTTATTAAAGCAAGCAATAAATACTACGGATGATAGTGGGGTGCATGTGATTCGTCCTAATCGCCAAGTTTCCTTTAATCATTGTGGTAATATCACTTGTTTATATGTTTTCCTTTCCTTTCTTTTCTTTAAATATATTTAAGACAGATGCTGAAAAGGTTAGTAAAAGAGCTATGATCTTGTTGTTCCATGGTTAGAAATGCGAATAATGTGTATCATCTTTATTATTTGGCACTTTAAGAGTACTAGAAATTACACGTGTCCGGACTCTTCGAGCACGGCGACAGTCGTCGTTCAGATGCAAATGCGGAGAGAAACGTAGAGACAACAATAATGCATGTTTGGCTAGGGAGAGACAACCTTAATGCATCATACCCTTGAATATAACATATGATATGAATAGATGTAATATGATGCAACACAATCTTGCATGCAACAAACTAAACGTCTGAAGGAAACGTTTTCTAATTTGATGTGCATGCAAATACAATAATACCGATACAAACGAGAATACCTTAAAAGCATAATACCAGCATTTAAGCAATACATTACTTAATTATACAAATATTCATATAACAGGGTCATTGTTTACATATCATTGTCTATATACATGGACCAAAAGAAGGAAACCTTTGATTGAAAGGAATCGGGAAGCTTGTAATGTTGTTAAGATGGCAACAACTTGTATGCCATTTCTGTACATGGTTACGGTCCCCCGAGAAGCATCGCCCAAATCGCCATTCTGTACAGATTCCTCTGTCACTACGCAGCCCGCTTCGCTGAATCCAGTAACTGAACTCGGCTCTGAGATAACAGCCTCTCCTTCATTTCTTTGTAGGTTCTGAGCTCCTCCATTGCGTCAGACGTCCTCCTCGACGCAAAAAAACTGGAATTGCCCACTTCGCTGTGTGCCTCGGACCTTGAAGCTTGAGATGAATAGGCCTGGTCTTGCCGCAGCGGGGCTGCAGTCCTCAGCATGTGGACAAGAGCACCAACGGCGGCATCCTGTGACTTGTATGAAGACGATTCTTGTGATTCCCCCCTTCCGTCGAGATTCCTATTTGAGAGGAGAAAAAACAATATTTTCAATCCAATTTAGAGAATGCACCATGTACATATGAAGCACAGTAACAAAAGAAGAGCTTCACACAGACTGCTTCATGATCGAAAGAGCACAAGGGTTATCAATTTTTATCTTTCTAGTACCCTCTGCTGATGGCTCTGTGGAGCTCTGAAAAATGAAATGTGCATTGTGATTGTGATTTCGTAGGCTACTATTTAAGAATATATGTTTTAGTGTGTTTTTTCTCCATTTTCCTTGTTATATCCATGTCTGTGTCAATCTCCGTGACACCCTTGCTAGTGTTTCAATGTGCATGGCGTCTTCAAAGAGATCTTGCTATGAAACTTCACCTAATGCCAAAATATAAAGAAACTATACTTATTTGGAATTTATAAGGGAATATTGCCACTCGTAAAAGCAGGTTTGGCATTAACCATGATCAACTGAAGCATAGACACAGATATGACACGACATGAACATAGGGACACATTAAAATACTCGTGTACGTGCATGCATACATATCTATATACAACACAAATCAAAAGGCATAATGATTAGGACATGTTCTATTGAAATTAAAACAAGGGACAATATGAAATTGTAATGACAAGATCCATAGTTTCTACTCAAGTACCAGAAGAAAACAAAGAAATATTTAAAATAATCTAGTCGATGCTCGATTTAAATCTAGTTGATGTTTAAGCTTTGTTAACATAGTGCCCGTTTGGTTAAAAAGATCATGGTTATATTTACTTTCAAGAGACTTGTGCCTGAGAGACTTGTGGCTCTAAAGTGGCTGTCACATTGTCTTTAGGTTTTATTTAAAGTTGATATGGCTGAAAAACGTATCTTTTAAAGTTTTTAAAATTGAACACTGCTTTAGATTATTTGATATGTATCAGACAAGTGTCGGCATCCATGACATATTGGACAAGGACAAGACACCCATTTTGAAGTGTCCGCGCTTCAAAGACTGATAAATCAACCAGATACAAAAAGAGTTTCTTCAAGCATATGTTCAGATAGATTTCAAATGCAACTAGTGCTACACCTTCATCCCAAACTTTATGCTACATTAACCTTTTTCTCTATTCAGCAGAGTTAAGGGCAGTGTCTTGAATCACATTCACAGTTACCGTTCTCCTTTTATTGCTTTATCCGTTCAGTGTAACCTCTCGTGTCGCTAAATAAAGCAAATCACATTTCTCCTAGCAGCCAGAATTCACATGCCCAAAGTCGTAATAAAGATACAAATAGGTTTCAAAATACATACTCGTAATTCCATGAATCATAGGTAGGTAAGCCTGCCAAAGGCACTGAACCCAACATGTACTTTAGCCGGATTGTAGTGTGATATTGTTAGACTCATAACTTGACAATAAAATTCTGGAGCAACTTGAAGTTTAGGTCAAAGCTTGGACCAAGTATATGTAAAGCCCATAATCTGATAGGTTTTTCTAGGGGTTTGAAGAATAAAAATAAGATTTTTGTTAGAAATAATGGATTTTTTGTGGAAAAATGAGATTTTCAGGGCTAGAAAGTAGGATTTGGTGGAGAAAAGACTGGATTTTTATTGATAATGAATTGAAATAAAAAGGGATAATAAGATAAATCTCATCTTTCGGCCTTCGGCCCCCGACGGGCTGCCACAGGACTGAGGTGCCCCTGGCGACCAGTGAGGGGGCAATCGCCCTCTTTCACTTCCTTTCAAGGATCGGGGTGCCCTAGATCTGTGTCGAAGTCATCGTCATGGTTCAGATCTAAAGCCGAATTATCTTTTTGATGGATCTCATTCTTAAAAGAGATGATTTTGTCCTTGTCCCTTTTTCAAAGGTGACACCTTTTGTCCCGGATCTGAATTGTCTCGGCATTGCCTAGATCTGAAAACTTTGTCCCTTTTGGATCAAAGAATGGTTGAGGAAGCATTGCGATAGTTATTGCGTTAGGTTTTGCATGAAAGATTCCAAGTTAGCATCCAATGTCGTCTTCATCCTTGCCACCGACGCCTTGAAGCTCTCCTCGAGCCTAGATTTGAGGGAGCTCATCGATCTCTTCAACTCTTCCACCTCGGCGTCGAGTTTTTCCTCCAAAGCTTCGATTCTTTTCGTTGTCGCCACCGCCATTGATGTCTGGATTGATGCTCTGATACCACTTGATAGGTTTTTCTCGGATTTGGATGGATAATAATATGATTTTTGATAGCAAGAAGGGATTTTTAGTGGAAGGATGAGATTTTTAGTGCTAAAAAGTGGGATTTAAGGGGGAAAGGTTGGATTTTTATTGATAATAAAGTAAAATAAAAAGGAATACAAAGATAAATTAAATTCTTTCGAGAGAAACTCGCTCTCCCAAGCCGCCGATTCGAGAGGGTGGTCGCGCTCTCCACCAAAGAGAGAATTTATCAACCTCTAACAAGATTTCTCTCAAGATTCAACAACCCCTCTCTAATCTCCTTAGGCCCCATATAAATACTAATTAGAAATTATAAAAATTACAGAAATATCCCTAGACACTGAAAATTATGAAAATGCCCATGAAAACTGAAAATTCTAGATCTGTCCCTTTTATAGGATGCGGCCCCATCACCATCTCACCATTATTCGCTTATTTCTGAAACATGGCAACATCTAAAGAAACCCAGTTTCACTTGTAAACTTAAGGTTCACATGAAAACACTTAAATGATGAGATCATGCATATCACTGAATGATGCCTCAGGCTTTCTAATCGGGAAAATAGCACCGAATTAACACGGTTGGTAAAATCAATGTTTGAAAATGAAAAATCATAACGAGAAGGGCTTGACCATTAGAAAAGGCAAGAATTTTTTTTTGGTGTACAAAACTTAAACGAGAAGATGAAATCAAAAGCCAAGTAATGGTAAAGATTGTCATCAATAGAATAGGCCGTAAAATAGACTGTAAATATGTCCAGATACAAAGGAAAAATCTATACTAGGTAATGGAAGTAAATTTATAAATACAAGGACTAGGAGGTGAAGCATACGCTTCAATGAACAAAGTAAAAGCATAAACTTCATATCAAATAGCATAAGCTTCTTAGTTTAAGATCTACGTATAAGCTACGGCACAAATTGTCACCAATATGCTTCGAAGTGCACCTACACAAGCTTCAAAACAAGACTTTCTGGGAATAATAAAGAATACCAAGCTGCCAATGAATGTTTAAAAGTGTACTCTAGCGGTAATTAGTAACATCAATTTCTATAAAAAGGCTGTAATTCTGATTTCAGATTGGGCATGATGAGAAGCAGGTGGCATTCAAGGTTAATAACAATTAAAAATCATGCTGGAGTTACATAGATACAGAGATTTTTCAGAATTCAGAAAGGACATGTGCCCTACTCGAGCTCCATAAGACTCTGCCCCTACGGGCATAAAATGGAAGAAGGGTCTACACAGTGTAGTCAAGGCGCAAGGCAAGGCGCACGGGACCTTTGGAGCCTGAGGCGCAAGGCGCAAATAAGACGCGGGCCTTTTTGAAAAGGCACATAATGAATAAAAAAATAAATATATAACCTCAAAAAGGTAATGATACTTCGGAAATAAATTTTGCATAGGAACTAGAATTAATCATCATTAAAAACTCAAAATATAACATCACATATCATATATCATAATCAAGTGACCAAGTCACATATCATATATCATAATCAAGTGACCAAGTCGAAAATCAATAATCCATATTTTGATATCCATAACCGATATCCAAAAGACAAAAACAATAATATACTAACATGTCCATCGTCCACGGTCCATCTAGTAATAAAGAAAGATCAATCATAGGCATCATGAAAGTCGATCTCATCCTCATGGGTCTTATCATCATCAACTGTGTCTGCATCATCGTCTGCCGATGCTTCTTCTTCCTCTTCAGAGCTATCATCCCTAAGATGAAAGGATGATGTGGAGACTGTCCCTTCAGAGCTTACGAAGGACGATCGGGATAGAGGGAGACTGGGTATAGAGTAGGAGGAGTTAAGTAGAGGAGAGAGGAGCGAGTGAGAGGGAGAGAAGATCTCTCCGTTGAGATTTACAACCGAAAAATCCGGAGGAAAACCGACCAGATTTAGTTAAGAGTTTGCGATTTCGAAAATGCGGCTGCGTTCGTCGCCGCTGCGAGATAAAGGGACGGGAGAGAGAGAAATTGGGTGCGTGTGTTTGTGGATTGTGAGTGTGGGTTAAGTTAGTGGAGTTTTTTAATGGGAAAATATTTGGGACAGGCCTTGATGGGCATAAGGCACGCGCCTTGGGTCACCTCGCCTTGGGTCGCGAACGCCTTGGGTCGCCTGGGTTGCCTCACAAATGGGTGGAGCCTTGGTCTGGGCGAGACCCTCTAGGGGCGCCTCGTGCCTAGGCGAGCCTCAGGCACGCGCCTTGATGCGCCTTAACTACGCTAGGTCTACAACATCTGCATGCATCAGATAATAAGTCCATTTTTTCTTGCATTTTGGAACAAAATGCATTCTAATTATATTCATCATTATCAACCCCGCCTTTATTCCACCAATTAGACCAGTAAGCTATAACAAGAGAAGACCCCATGAAAAACTGAAAAAATTTCCAGAGCTAATGCTAACGTGCTGTCTAAAGGAATGGTCAATGAAGAGGCATGCATTCTACCACACTTCACTGCTTCGTAATTAGACAAAAATTTCAAAGAAAAGATGTACAATCATTTTCAGATATCAAGGTATCATGGAACCTTTTGAACTAATACTACTACTAACCAACATGTGATTGAAGTTATTGAACAAATATTTTGGCAACAAACAGAAACTATAGTTTATAAATTTTATACCAAAAAAGCGCACTCCATAAAATTCAACTATATGAAGAGTTTGAATTACACTTAATCTGTCATCAAAATTACTGTATGTGAATTAAGAAGCTATCTTCAGACGAGAAAATAGGGAGAAAAAAGACGGAGATAATATGTCATCAATGGTGTTTTGCCTCGTTATGTCATATATGATAATAGGAAAGAGATGTTGATTGCTTGATAAATTTCCTAATTCTTCTTTTATCTCTTCTTTCCTCGTGTCGCAGTTTTCTCTACATCTCAATTTATGACATGGTGCTAAGGCAACCACAATCAGCATCTTCATGAACACTAATGGTGTATGCATCACTCAACAATATTCAGGTTTCGGTCATCTTTGCGATGCAAAAAATATTTATCCTAATCAATAATTCAATTTATATTCATCTTTGTGATGGGATAATCACGTAGTCGAGGCGGCAGCGGACCGGAGGAGGAACCGGCTCAACCATTTGACTCAGGGATGTGTTTGTACCCTTATTATTTGATTTTTATTATTTTATTAGAAATAAGGGCTAACTTGTAATTTGTTTAATTTCGCAATTGGATATATGTGGGGGGTGCGGCGACTGGCCCTAGGGCATGCAAAAAATTGAGTTTTGAGCGATAAACTAAGGAAGAGTGTGGACGTCCTCTTAACGGCGTCTTGAGAGGGTGGTTGCCCCTACAATTGTAGCCAAATTTATCTTTTCTTTTGTTATTTCTTTCAATAAAAGTTCAGATTTGCTTTCAGGCCTATCAATCTGGCATACTAAGGAGCTAAACATGATGGCAGAAGAGGGTGGGGCTGACGCAGGTAGAGAGCAACCAGTCCCACGAGAGGTACAGACGATGCTGGAGCAGTTTGGAGATGTTTTCAGGAGCCACGGTGTCTTCCTCCACCTAGAGACCACGAGCACGCCATAGTGTTGCGAGAGGGTGTGGCCCCTATCAGCTTCAGGCCCTATCGCTACCCCCAGATACAGAAGGATGAAATAGAAAAGATAGTGGCAGAGATGGTTCGGGCTTCAGGCTGGTGTCATCCAGCTCAGTGTGAGTCCCTTCTCCAGTCCGGTGTTGTTGGTTAAAAGGAAGGATGGGAGCTGGCGTTTTTGCGTAGATTACAGAGCGCTAAACAAGAAGACTGTGCCAGAAAAGTTTCTCATTTCGGTGATTGACGAGCTCCTCGACGAGTTATATGGGTCAGTCATATTTTCAAAGATAGACCTCCAATCAAGCTATCATCATATCAGAATGAAGGAGGAGGATGTCCCCAAAACGGCCTTTAGGACACATGAATGCCACTATGAGTTCTTAGTCATGCCATTTGGCTTGACTAACGCACCGGCTACGTTTCAGGCACTGATGAACAATGTATTTCGTCCCTACCTGAGAAGATTTGTACTTGTATTCTTTGACGATATCTTGGTATACAGCCGCTCATTGAAGGAACATTTAGATCACTTGCAGGTAGTATTCCAGGAGTTGCAGTAACACCCGTTGTATGGAAACCGAAAGAAGTGTTTATTTGGGCAGCCACAGGTGGAGTACTTGGGGCAAGTGATGTCCTCAGAGGGCGTAGCTGTAGACAAGTCGAAGATAGCGACTATGCTGGACTAGCCGTGTCCCACCACTCTTAGGGGGCTGAAGGGGTTACTAGGCCTCACTGGTTACTACAGGAGGTTTGTCGAGGGATATGCTACGATTGCCTGGTCACTCACGGAGTTGTTGAAGAAAGATCGGTTTGTATGGGGTGACGAAGCGACACTTGCCTTTGAGGCTTTGAAGAAGACCATGACTACAGTACCAGTGTTGGCGCTACTCGATTTCTCGAGACCTTTTATTGTGGAGGCTGATGCATCAGGGCATGGACTAGGGACGGTGCTGATGCAGGATCAGCGTCCTATCGCTTATTAGAGTCAGGTGCTGACGGCAAAGGTCAGATTGAAGTCGGTGTATGAGAGAGAGCCAATAGCTATAGTCCTGTTTATTCAGAAGTGGAGACCGTATCTGCTGGGGGAGGTGCTTCTTAGTGCGCACGAATCAGAGCAATCTTAAGTATCTGTTAGAGCAGCGAATGGCAGCAGAGGGGCACAAGAAGTGGCTGAGGAAGTTGATGGGGTACAGATTTGAGATAGAATATCGCCTAGGGCTGGCGAATAAGGCGGCCGACGCTGTCGCGAAGAGACGAGGATATACAGTTGACGGCATTGTCTGTGTTAGTGCTTCAGGACTGGGAGCCATTGCAGAGGGAGGTCGAGGGGGACCAAGAGCTGGCAGGTATTCAGGCGGCACTTTTACAGGAGTCAGCGGATCACCCGGGATATGTTTTGCAGGAAGGGAGATTGGTATATTAGGATCGTCTAGTGATACCGAGGACATCTACCCACATTCCGGCCATATTTCAAGAGTTTCATTGCAGTGCTGTGGGGGTATTCTGGGGTCATCAAGGCCTATCAGAGGATGGCTAGAGAGGTGTATTGGCGGGGATGAAAAAGTACATCTCGAGTATGGTAGCTGAGTGTGACGTGTGCCAACGTCATAAGTATATGGCGATGTCCCCCGGAGGGTTACTGCAGCCACTGTCCTTGCCAGAGCGAGTCTGGAAAGACCTCTCCATGGACTTCATTGACGGGTTGACTAAGTCTGGGGGATTTACGGTGATATTTGTGGTGGTGGATCGCCTCAGCAAATATGCTCACTTCATACCGCTTAGACATCCTCACAGCACAGTTTCGGTGGCGGAGGTGTTCGTGAGGGAGGTCATCCGCTTACATGGGCCCCCAAAGTCCATTGTCTCTGATAGAGACCAGTTTTTTTGAGTAGGTTTGGCAGGAGCTCTTCAAATTGCAGGGTACAGTTTTGAGACGGAGTACCGCCTATCATCCACAGACTGACGGCCAGACTGAGGTCGTCAACAGAAGCATCGACAACTTGCGGTGTTTCATCTCGGAGAGCCCGAAGGAGTGGGCCCATTGGCTGGCGTGGACAGAGTACTGGTACAATATCTCATATCACACGACCACTTAGACGACACCTCTCATGATCTTGTAAGGGCGAGACCCCTCACTTGCTGCACTATAGACAGGAGACGACGTTGGTATCAGATGTGGAGCAATACTTGGCCGAGCGGGACCAGATTTTGGAGCTGAAGCTCCACTTGGCTTGAGCTCAGCAGGTCATGAAGACGAGGGCTAACCTACACCGCCGAGATGTACAGTTCGATGTGGGGGACATGGTATATCTGAAATTGCGTCTGTACAGGCAGAAGTCCATAGCACATCGAAGAAATGAGAAGCTCTCTCCCAGATATTTCGGGCCTTTTAAGGTGGAGGCTAATGTGGGGCCAGTAGCTTATAGATTGAAATTGTCCTCAGGATCAGTTATTCATCCGGTGTTTCACGTGTCCCAGTTGCGGCAAGCGATTGGGGGGCATACCCCTTCTCCTTCACTCCCAGAGACATTGACGGATGATATGGAAGTTTTGTTGGAGCATGATGAGTTGAAGGGTGTGCGGAGTGGTAGAGCTGGAGAGCGAGAGGTGTTAGTGCATTGGAAGGGCTTGACAGAGCATAAAAGCACCTGCGAGCTGGAGAACGTAATGGCACAGCAGTTTCCAGATTTCCACCTTGCGGACAAGGTGGTTCTTTTGGGGGGAGTAGTGATGGGATCATCACGTACTCGAGGCGGCGGCGAACCGGAGGAGGAACCGGCTCAACCATTTGACTCAGGGATGTGTTCGCACCCTTATTATTTGATTTCTATTATTTTATTAGAAATAAGGGCAAACTTGTAATTTGTTTAATTCCGCAATTGGGTATATGTGGGGGTGCAGCGGCCGGCCCTAGGGCATGCAAAAATTGAGTTTTGAGCGATAAACTAGGGAAGAGTGTGGACGTCCTCTTAACGGCATCTTGGGAGGGTGGTTGCCCCTACAATTGTAGCCAAATTTATCTTTAGTTTTGTTATTTCTTTCAATAATAGTTCAGATTTGCTTTCGTACCTATCAATTTGTTCCATGTGGTATGCCATCCATTCTAATCACCTCAGAGGAGAGAATGATGCACATATTTCCATTGGTTAGATAAAATATGGGGGGCGGGGCAGGGTGAAGATTTCAAAATGAGGGAGAGATATGTGAGAGATATGATAGATATCCATATATTCTCCTGTATATCTCAAGGATATTATCTAAAATCCTAAATATGTCTTGCTTTATCTCAACCACATCATCTTATCTCCTCATTACCTCTCAACCATATCTCGCGACACGATAACGAGGCTTCTCATATCTTCCAGGTCATGTTCACAGTTGTCTATATCTTCCAGGTCATGATTGCCTCGTTAGAAGTAGAATAAATTACCAGGACATGTCTCGTATCTGTTCTTTTGATCTTGATGGGTAAGTCGGATGATAGGCAGGAGGTTGTTGTGGTGTGATGAAGGGAGAAGAGAGAGTTTGTTCATAAATTGAAAAAAAAACTGGTCTTGCAAACGGGCAAAAGATAGAGTTATCTATTCGATATTTGTAATTTCTTTCTGAAAGTTCTGAGATCAGAAATTATTATTATTATTCGTCTTTATGATAATATTTTATTTGAGGATCTTTTAAACGAAATCAATGATACACACACAGAGCCAAACAAAGAGTAAGGATTGATGATTCTTAAGATGTTCCTATTACTGCTCAAGAAAAGGAACGATGCTCGTGAAACTATCATTGTTGCCATTTTTATAATACTTAAACTTCATAATGTACATGAATAATAATAAATGAGGGGGTCTACAAAAATATAAATGATTAAAGTATGGGTGTAAATTAAATGTTTTACAGTGTGGAAGCATACAATCCAAAGCGCTCATAACTAACATGCTTAAGATGTTTTAAGCATGTGCGTCAGATGCCAATAAGTGTACCAATAGGAAAATTGAGAGGTTTATAAGTAATGGTGCATTAATGACAAAAGGAATGCCTAAACAAATGTAAATGTAGTGTACTAAGAAAGATATGATATTACTTGAATTAACTGAGGAGATAGCCATTACCATAGCTGAATTAAAAAAAATTCATGTAGACGACTTCAAATGTTTAGGATAAAAGCTTTATTGTTGTTGTAGCTCACTTCGGGGTGGGTTGGGAAGTTGTTGGTCCAAGGTTCAAGACCAGGCTACGAAATTCGTTCAAAAAAAGTTCAGTTGTGCAATCAAGACCATCTTTTTCTACCTAGATATAAATATATTTGATTAATTTATTACATTTAAATATGTCTAGTATTTATTTAAATTTTTTTGAAAACAACATATTTGAGACATTTTGTCAATTTCTATATGATTATCAATGGAAATTGGCAAATTTTATAAGAACGATTAGGTTTAGATAGACATGAACCCAAATCTAATAAATTATTAGGTTTGAATCCTCATGGGCATCCCGAATTTCTTAATGATTTTGGAAATACAAGTGGATCCTACAAACTTATGGTGAATTGTGAAGTTGACCTTGTAGTATCTGATCCACATCCAACACAATGCAACCCCTGTATAACATGAAACCATTTTGAGAAAAGGTTAATGAATAATAATGTATAAATGATAAGGAAGTTTACAAATAAGGCACACTTCTTGCTTAAAACAAATATTATTATTTCGATGTCTTAGTGACTTTCAGATCTGAGAGGTCAGAAGTTTATAAACAGATCTCGCTTCTCTCTCATACGGAAAATCATTCTTTCTGTATTCGTGACTTTGAGATCTAAGTATACTCAAAGCTTTCCCTCAATCAAAATTTTTCATGAGAAAAATTCCAAGGCAGTTGACAAGAAAACCAATTGGTTAGAGGCTTCCTATGCTCTTAAGTAAAAAATCAATCTACCTTGGAGTTGAGTTTAATTATGCAAAATATACTATTTCCGCCTTTTATAAACTATTTCTTAGTTTAGGAAAGGTTTGCAACTTGGCTGCATATCATTACACGGTGTTACCAATAAGATAGTTCATTTATCTAAAACCCAGCATTCTCAGAATTTAAGATGTCCGTGGATATCCTGGCTAAGAGTTTGGCACCATCTGAGAGCATTGATTTCAAGTAGTCCGTCCTAAATTTGGGTTAGATCTTTCATTATGTTATTTGCAGTTGGCCTTGGTTTGATCAGGAATACTAGAACATGATGATAGTTCCAACCCGGTGGGGTTAAGGACTAATAAAATTTGGGTAAGCTGCCAATTGAAAATCTCATGAAGTAAAACGATGTTGTAAAGATGGTGGAGATAGCGGAGCAGCCAGGTGGTCATCTGAGTGGTGCCTAGGCAATTGACAGATGTGAATTATAAAATACATCAAAAGATTGAGTGAAGGGAAGCAAATAGAAGAGAAGGGCTTTCAACTCATATTAGTGTATACAAGTCTTGCCCTTAGTCACTCTTGTTGCTGCCATCTGAGACCAAAAAAATGAAAGAAGATTGGCGGATATTAACAAGGGATATTTGTAATCATCATCAACCTAATCAAGACATTTTCATTTTTTGTTGGCTTCCGGTAAATTTGGTATGGCAGTTTTGCTCCAACCTTTGTGGAAAGCATAAGCCAGCCTTGGGAGGCAAGCCATCTTAAAAGCATCAGCTACGGGACAACTTTTAAAAACAGTAACAATATTTTTAAAAATCATAAAAGGGTACAGAAAAAATGAAAATTAGGAAAGATACAGATTAAGAAACTACATGGCTGGCTAATAAATGAATTAAGAAATTAACATTAAAATCTTAAAGAAAATATTAAAAACTAATATAAAAACAATAATTGAATGTTGAAACTTTTGAAAATCTAGATGTGTGCTACCTGACAGTCTTGCATTTTTTTTTCAGAACAATGACATCAAATACTTACCCGAAGGCACAAAAGGGTTTACTTCATATGTTTAGTTACTTAATCTGGTTTCCTATTTTTATTGACCACTTCATATGTCTAGTTACTTAATCTGGTTTCCTATTTTTATTGACCACTTTTGGTATATATAGTTAACATTTTTCAACAGTGCCTTAATCTTTTCCCACATTGGCTTTCCCCACAAGTCCATGACCTTCAACACCTTAATGATTAGCATCCCTGAACAATGCTGCCGATTGTCTGGTTTTCTACTATGACCTTTTGATCACAGACCATGATCATAAGATTCAAAGATTTCACTTTTGAGTGCAGAATATTACAAGCACAAAAATATTACAGCCACACATCATCAGCGTCCTTCCAATGAAGAAGAAAAAGTAAATGTCAACATAATCCTACTTCTCCAAAATAATACCACATGCGCCTACTGTATTATCATGTTAGCATCTAGAAGGCTCCAAAAATGAAGAAAAGTACCTAGATTGAGAATCTGCTGTATCAACATCATCCACAGCAAAGTGGCAAGAGAAGTCAATGTCATCAAGGTCATCCTGGATTGACAATCTGCTGGAGCTCCTCGAGAACCCAAATCGTGGTGATCCACTAGAAGAAAAAATACCAGAGAACCTTCCAGAATCATCCCTGCCATCTTTAAGCCCCTGCAAGTTTTGACATGTAAAAAGAGTAAGATCCTACCATATTAATTAACACATGTAGATATCAAGTTTGTAAGCCATAACATGAAATTTCGTGTGCGCGTGCACATGCCTGTGTATGTGTGTGTGATTTTTTTTGTTTTGGGGGTTAGGGTGAGTTTTTTTTTTTTTTGGCGGGGTGGGGGGGGTATGTGTGGTGTGTCTGTATGCCTGCCTCTATGTGTGAGTGGCTGGGGGTGTTGAAGGTGAAACCAAGGGATCAAAACTATAACAAATTTACATTTTACCCACCTTTAATTTACCAATTTTGAAGCTGAATGCTAATCATATACGGATGTGCCAATCTTACATGATTTAATCATGACTTTCCTTCATTGGGTTCTTAGGTTGCCTATTACTTCCCTTTTTAAGGCTATTCACCAGCTTCCCTCCAACTATAAATCATCGTATAAATTGGTAAAGGATAAATTTCAGAAACTACCCATTGCTATTGGCATAGGAATAGTAATACCCCCGAATCTAAGAAATTATAGGAGGAATTAGTGCATCCTATGCCAATAGAACAATAGTAGTTTATGCTAATTTTTAGGGATGGTTTCTAATAACTTCTTAGATTAGGGGGTATTGGCAGTGTTCTAAAACAAAATTTCATTATGTGTGTAATCAAATAATGCATATCACCTAATCAGGTTATGAGCCAATTATGTGGATTACGTGAAAAATGATTTTTTTTCAATAAATATAGATAAATAATATAGATATACATATGTGTGTGTATGCAGGTTAAATCTAAAAGATGAACAAAATGGTGAAGAATTAAAAAAATATTATCAAATTTCCAAAGCGTGCAATAATGCATCATGTGAGAATAAATGCATAATATATGAGGCTAAAGCAAATAGCACTGCATTATGTACAAATTTATGAACTTGTAACAAAAGAGCAGGAAAAGCTTCTTTCTGTATGTTTTCTTTTTATTTTTTTTCTTTTGCGCTTTGTTGTAATCGGCCATTTCCATACATAACTGAATGAATCTCAATAATAAAAAACCAACGGGAAGAAATCAGCAATCGAATCGAAAAATCATGTGAGTCCTAGTGATATACTGCACCAATATAATATCAAAAGTAATTTCTAATCAACTGCCATATCAAATTAATCCATTGAAGGTATTTAACACATCAAAACTAATATCCAAACCAAGAAATAAGGTTTCGACAAAAATTACACGGTTTCCGCAGTTTCGTTTCAGTTTCAAAGGGGAACGGTACGAAACTATTGCTTAAACTCGGTTTCGTCCTCTTTCGGTCGTTTTTGGATGAAATCTACTAGTTTCAACTAAAACCAAGCGGGTTCGGCCGAAACCACACGCCTTACAATAAAATATAGATTTAAATTTATATACACGCGTCCATTTTAACCATATACATAAAAAATATTTATTAAAATTCTAAAAACTATATTATAAAAATTCTAAAATTTTATTAAAACTCTAAAAAGTCTATAATAAATGCATTGTTATATATATATACACACACACACATACATACATACATACACTAGGATCCATTCGGTATGAGGTTGACTAGGATCCATTCGGATGGATCAAACATGCGGATCCATCCAAGTGGAATTTAAAATTGGGCAACCTAAAATGATAATCCGCTCCGTTGGATGTGATCTAACATGTCTAAACTACTTACAAACAAAATTTCAAGTGATTTGGTCATGTATCAAGTGGTTGCAAAATCAATGTTTGCACATCCATCAAGTGGTTGCAAAATCAATATTTGCAACCACTTGATGGACGTGCAAAACATATCCAAATTACTTGAAATTTTGTTTGTATGTAGTTTAGACATGTTAGATCACATCCAATGGAACGGATTATCATTTTAGGTTGTCCAATTTCAAATTCCACTTGGATGGATTGGCATGTTTGATCCATCCGATGGATGTGATGATTCGTTTTGAGTTTTAATTTTGGTTTGGGGGGAGAGGGAGAGAGGGAGAGATGGAGAGGGGAGAGGGGGAGAGAGAGGGATATATATATATATATATGGCAATCTTCGGGTGCGAAAAAACCCGTGCGAAAACTTATTTTTATTTTTTTGAAATTTTTTTCAAAAAAAATTTTTGATGTTTAATCCATACAATTATATACCCCCAGGGAAAATAATGGATGAACCCGTTGGGGATTAGAGCACTCATCCATCCGTTACAAATTTAATGGTCTCAAAACATGAGAATTTGATGAAATGCCTTGATCGAAGGCCAAATGACATTATTTCTCAATGATTATTTTTTGAGGAGTGTATAACAACATATAATGAAGGTGGAAAAAAGAATTTTTGAAAAAAAATTTCAAGAAAAAAATAAAATTCTTTTCGCACCGTGCGAAATGTTTGCAATTGAAGATTTACCTATATTTTATACACACACACACACACACACACAGAGGGAAAGGGAGATAGAGGGATATATATATATATAGAATAATATATATATATATATATATATATAATAATGGGTATCATACGTCATATGAGAGGGTCTCTCATATTCCCTCTCACATAAAGGGGGCAAGTACAAGCCCACATGGGCTTGTACTTGTTGTACTTGCCCCCTTTATGTGAGAGGGAATATGAGAGACCCTCTCATATGTCGTATGATACTCATTATTCTCATATATATATGGAGAGGGAGATATATATATATATATACTAGTGCTAACGTGGCCCAATGCGAGGATCGTGGACGTCCATAGCGCGTGGCTTGCGACGTGGAGAAAACTGGGCCAGGATTCTACCGTCCAGTTTGTCCCAGTCGGACAAATGTCACATCGTAGGGCCTCAAATGTAATAGATATATATATATCTCTCTCTCTCCCCCTCCCCCTCCCCCGCCATCCCAAAAAAAACCAAAACTCAAAACAAACCTTATGAAACGGACGAAACTATTTGAAACCTAAAATTTTTCTAATGACCAAAATCGAAACTGAATTCTCAAACCTGGATCGAAACACTGCATACCCAAAGTCGGTTAATAAAAAGCAACCTTTTATTCATCGTACCAGCATCGGGTGCCCAATCAAATTGTTCAGCACAATAGACAATAAAAGGGGGGGAAGAGGTAGCAAACGATAAAAGAGAGAAAGAGAAACAAAAGAAACGGGAGTAGGAAAATGAGTGGCAGCAGCAAAAGCAAATCTAAACAAAAGAAAGAAAAGGAAATATGGGAAGAGAAGTAGCAGCAGCCACAAACAATAAAGAAAAGGGAAGAAAGGAAAGAGAAGTAGCAATATCAGCCACAAACGGTTAAAAAGGTAAAAGCACACAGAGGAAATGAAGCACCTTGCGCTTCCCTTGCACCTTCTTTCGGTTGATTTCGTTATAGATTTCAACATCCACGCCGCCGATCAAACGGTTTTGTCACACGGGAAAAGCATGAGAAAGAGGGAAGGTGTGAAAAATCAAAAACCATTTATCTAGATGAGAAGACCATGATCACCTTCTTTGCTCTCTTGTTAACTACTCTAAAAGGAGTTGGGTCAGGTTGGGCTTGTAAGCATGTTAGGGCAGGTTAGTTTTTTAAAAAATGGACATCTTTTATGCGCCCGTCTATGTGGGGATGTGAATGCGTAATAGCAAATTCTGGCACATCGATGCAGCCAAGAGGCTCATCCTAATATGTGATAGAATATGCGGTCACATATTTTGGCTTTTAGAACATTAGCTATTGGTGCTATTTTTCTAATAGAACAAGGCTAGATTCTGCAATTAACACTGCAATTTACACTGTTCTGAACTACGTATCATTGTCCTACAAAGGGGTAAAAAGGAAATAGAGTTAAACCTATATCTACTTTCCTTCAAGTCAATTCACGCAAGATTTCTCCCAGCGTAAATCATTAATTTCTAAAGGGTAAATGGCAGAAATTGCCTACATTCCAACGGCATAGGAGTACGAATACCCCTTAATATAAGAAAATAGCAGAAGATACCTCCGACCAATTGTATTAGTGCACCATATACAATAGAATCAGAAGAGTTTCTTCTAATATCTAGGGATGGTTGAATTCTTAGTTTAGGGGGTATTTATACTACTATGCTAATAGAACAGGGGTAGATTCTGAAATTTACTGCATAACATTTTTCTACAAAAGGGCAAAAAAGAAAAAAGAACCAGAATTGAGACTCTGTATACTTTGAATTTATCTAGTCTGTCACGGCAACCAGCACCCACATAGAAATCATTATGAGCCAAATACTTCCAACGTTGGCGTCTTGCATCCAGGAAGCTTTGGTAACAACGTCAAAATGGTGCAAAGGACTAGCAAAAACGATACGTGGCATCGTGAACAAAAAAGTCAACAGAGCAAGCAGAATATCCCTGCAATAGAAGCAGGTGGGAGCCGTGGGACCAAGTAATATTAACCCACCAACAAGGATATTTTTATATAACAGCTGATATTACTACCTAAAGAGAGTCTTCAAATAAGATTTTTTTAATGCATTAATAATTGGAGATTAAATGTGAAAGGTTTGCTCAAAATAATAGACAGTGCTCACAACATGTATATTGCAAACAAATCAAGAAAACTAACTGTGAGCCTAGGAAGCATGGCATGTCAATATGTACATGACAAAATACAACAATCCAACATATGAATTCTAAAGTTGTAGGAATCACGAATCAACCCAAGGAAATATGCACATTTTCAATGTAAAGCTTAGAGAACTAATGCTTTCTTGTTTCATTTTCTTCTTTTAAAGTAAAAACCAATCTCTTAGTGCAGGACAGATACACAAGCACTCAAGGTCATTGTAAATAACTTAGTTCTTAAGAGTGATAATGTCTTTTAAGTCATTTGTCCAGTTTTAGCAAAGTTTCTACTTTTGTCTTCATGTTACCTGGGAATTATTGAGTAATTAAACTTTTGAAATTTATTTTCCAATAGAAAAGATCATGTGAATTTCACTATGAAAATAGTTCGCAAATAATTCGAGTTTGTAATGGCACGTACTTGGGGAAATTATTACATCTTCTGTAAGTGTCATTATTGAACAAACCTGAATCCATAAACATAATATTTTTAAAAAGCAACAGAAAATCATAAGCAATCATTTTAAAAAAGATAACAGGAGGATGATTCTCATGAAGTTATAATTTTCTCCAGAGTTAGCATTGCCTCCATAAAACACCAGCCTAAGAAAAATGATATAGATACAACGGTGTTAGTTTCAACTTTCAAGCATCTGAGAAATTAATGCAACAGAATCCAAGCCAGATATGTGTGGTCTTCAAATGTTTCAAATAAATAAATAAGATCTGATGCATGCCCATTTGTTGGGATTCGAATAGCCCCACGTCGGCCAACATGGGGGGATCCGGGAGTTTAAAATAGTGACTTGGGAATTCCATTGGAAAGATGCTTTTTGAGTAAAAGCCACGTGTTTAAAACCGTGCGGGTGCCGGTGCGAGCCCAGAGCGGACAATGGAGCCCAAAGCCCAAAGTGTTTAAACCCGAAAATTAACAGGGTATCAAAGCCAGACCTCAGATCTGTCGAAGTGTTTGATCCTCTGGTGCCGGTGTACGGGAGTCGGCGTGTTTTCAAGCGGTGGTGAGCTCGTCTTTTCCGAAAAGGACGTAGCGCTCCAAAATGGCAAACAGAGTGATGCCCACCGTGTCGAGTCTGAGTCGGATCCACGGGGGAATGCTGGCATTTGGGAGTGCTCAGGGTGGAGCGAACTCATGGGCCGAGCTGAAGGAGAGCTCGAGCACGGCCTGCCTAGGCTGATGGAGGAGAGCTCTCAGCTCAGAGGCGGGGGGCCTCGCGGGCAGAGCTCGGCGCAAGCAGAAGAGGCTCGACGCCATCAAGGGGCTGGACCTTTCTAGCCACGAGGCTTTCCCACCAAGAAAATAAGGTGCGCAAGAAATCTGATGTAAATGTTGCAATGACTTGGAATATACAAAATAACCCTACTGTAATTAATACTGTTGAAGTTCAATTTGATACATGTATACTATCAGGGTACCTTCATAATTGTTATTACCATATCAATCTCACTTTCTATTATTACACTTCTCGTTAACAATGATGAGAGTACATTGTCTTTTCTCCCATGAATAATCTTTCAGATTTGATCATAGTCACCTAAGATGCATGGATACGACACAGTTAGGGGTATCACATAGACACGTGATGTGGCGACTTCGTAAGAAGTAGGAGACAGGTTCATGGCAAAGAAACAAACAACAGTTATAAATAAGAAAGAGTATATATCTGTTTATGCATAGACACTTCATTATACTCATATAATAATATATTATGAATAAAACCTGTCACATAATTTTATGAATTTGTAAAAGTAATAGCTCTTGGTTCTTCGATTTTATACAGAGTATATTAATATATCTATATATATATATATGTATGTATATATAATATGTGTGTATAGTATGTGTGTGTGTGTTTTTTTTTTGTGTGTTCTGTATGTATATATGTATGTATCTATGAAATATGTCAATATATTTTGACAACCTTTTTCATTAATCTTAGCCATTCATATATAGATGCAACTAAATAAACTTTTCAAATATATAAAATCATATAATGTATGTGAACAAAAGCTTACGAGTTATATATGATAAGCGTACAATAAGTTATGGAGAGTGTGCAAGAAGTGTTGGTGTGTCTGACATAGGCATGATGTGTCCAACTGTGTCCAACCATGCTTCATGATAAAAGTACTCGTCCTACATAGATAACCACTCTTTCAAAACAAGTGTGGAGCAAGAAATTTGGGTGAATGGGCATTGTAATTAACCTAACTTATATTTATGTGTCTTACACTTATACAAATGTCAAACTAATTGATACCAAGATATTTTAGTGAGAGAAAATGCATTAAGCTTTAAAAGAAAAAATACAAATTTTGAACATATTTCTAGACAAATAAATAAACATTGTAACTAAAATTTCATTATCAAAAAAAGATCTTATATGGTTACAATGGTAAATTACAACAAATTGTCTTCATGTTTACCTCAAATTTTGATTAACCCATTAAACACAAATAGCTAAAAAGAGCGGAGAAAGATGAAAAAAGTAGATAACTATTGGGGAAGGGTTTTATTAATATATTTGTCAAAAAGGGTATTTTGTCATGTAAAATTGAGAATTTTGTATTTGCTCTGTCATCTTTGAAAATTTCCTACACTGATAACACAAAAAACCATTATCTGCGTGTTTTTTTAAATTTTTTGAGATTGTTATACACATTCTATAAATCCTAAAACCTCAAATATGTGTGAATCCTAGGATGATTTAACCCTCAATCCACTTGTTACAAAAAATTCTATTGTTCTAAAACCATTGAATTTGTAAGAGACGAATCGAGGGTCAAATAGCAATGGATTCACTTGATTTTTGTTATATTGATCATCCATGATTTGTAGACCATATCCGGAAAAAAAACTGAACCAATATTACTAGTGTATATTGTTGAATATTAGATCTTCCAATATGGTTTTGATGATAAACAAACATAATCAATTGTGACTAATCACATATTTTGTAGTTAATGACAGCATCGTCAATATAGATATAGTCATATCAAATGAAAACGATGATTCAGATCAATTATGCAAAGACATCAATCAATCAAGTATGGAAATCAAGGAATGAATGCAAGGAAATCAAAATGTTAGACTCAACAAACTCACTGGAAGTCTTCAAGGAATTCAATAGGAAGTGAAGAAGATAAATATGTATATCTTTCTCTTTATTTACTTCATTATTGAATTAGCATCTTAAGCCTTGAATAGACTTGTTAGAATATCATTCATAACACTCATAACACTTTAGATCATTTATCATTGAGTCGCATAGGGTTAGAACTTTCATAAGCTTAAAGAAAAGCTTTTTCAACCTACCTAGTCGCATGATGGTTGGTCTCCAGACACCTGGTGTTTATGCATAGTCAGTTCTCCTAAACCCTACCATGTACAGACGCCTGAAGTTCTCATCCCAAACGTCTTCACAAGTGTGTTAGACGCCTAGGTGATGAACTCCAGACGTCTGAATAATTCTAGCCGAACTTCCAGTATCTCGGCCTCCGTTGTCTGACAGAAATTAGACGTCTGAAGTTATGCTTCTAGACGTCTTCACAATGTGTCAGACGCTTGGATGATATACATCAAACGCCTAGTTATTTGTGAGCAAAATTTTCAGTAGATTAAACTCTGCAGCCAGTCACAATAAGGTGTCTGAAGTTGTGTTACTAGACATCTGTATAGTTGACCAGACGTCTGGATGATAAACATCAGACGTCTAGGTATTCGGACCAATGTTTCCAATATCTCAGTTTCTCACTATCAAGTTTGATCAAGCGCCTGATGCCATTGAACCAGGTGTCTAGACATTGAACCAGGCATCTGGAAAGTCTTCTTTAGACGTCTGCCAAGTGTTCGTTAGACTGCATTTATGACACAGTCAGAACAGTACAGCATGCATCTAGTCGGTTTACTTCAGGCGTCTATTGACTAGGATTTCTGCCCGTTAATAGCCGTTTTCAGCATTTAATGCTTGGGATTTTTACCTGATTTTGGACAGAGTTCGGTGGTTTATTTATAGGGTTTTAATGTCTTGACTTGAGAACTTCTAAGACCTCATTGAATATACTCCCAAGTGAATCATTAATTCTTTTTAGAGCATTCAAGAGCATTCAAAGTCATTCAAACTCAAGCTCTAAGTTTCAACTTGTCTCCAAAGCTTTCAAGATCAAGCTTCTAGCATTCATTAATAATCAACTTGAGACAAGTAGTAAGTGCTCATACTCTTATGATTTTGAACACATCACTCACACACCTACTTGCCTCATTTTTAAAGGTATTATTCAAGTCATCTGTTGTATAAAGTTGTTTCATATTTCGGTTCTCTTCTCTTTGATATTTGATATATACTCTCGGGTTGTGAGAATGATCCATTCTCTGGTCGTGGGAAGTGGAAGAAAAAGGTGTATTAGTTTTACACTTTCTAGGTTTTGACAAGTGGTTATTAGTGGAACACTAATCACTAGCGGGTTGGCTGGTGGATTGATGGAGTAGTATTCAAAGGAGTCAGAGAGACTCGATGAATCCGAACCAGAGTAAATCGTGTGTTTGCGTTTGCATTCTTGTGTTGTTGCTCTCTCTTTTCTATTCCGCACAAAGGTTGCATAAGGGTTTTATAATTTGGCGTAAATTTCTTATTTTTATTATAAAACATTATTCACCCACCCTCTAGTGTTTCTCTCTATAGTTTCAGATCCTACATATACGTGAACATGGGAAAATTTCTCACGTTAACAGCACATATACATGGTACTGTAAAATTTCAAGTTAGGTTAGTCAAGTCATGTGACCATCAAACCTGTTAGACAGTTAACCAAAAACTTCTTGGAGATAGATCAGGGAGGTACATTTTAATTTTTTAGTTTGGGGTGTGTTAATTGACCTTTGGGGTTAACAATTGACAAAGTTCTTTCAAACTCATTCAGAAAAATGAAATAAAAAAGAGAAAAACAGAGCTCTTTCCGATATTAATGAAACTGGAAAGAATCGTTCACGCATACTGGGAACTTGTGAAAGGAATATTATGGATTCACAACACACCATATTGCATCTAACAAAACTTGGTTGTAGAAAAAATAATGAACCAACAAATACAAAAAAATAAGCAACTAAATAACAAAGTGAATTGACCGATGCTTTTTGGTGATTAATTAAAAAATAATCGTGATAAGTTAATAAGATAGCTTAATAAATATGTTCTGCAACTTTAAGGAGTAGATTGGGCTCTTAAAAAGCTGCATGACCTTGGGGAGGTAACAAATAGCAGGTCCTGTTTCTGTAAGAATACCAAGCTGCTGGTGAAGATTTAGGTTCTAGCAGTAATTAGTGACACCACTCTTACAAAAAAGGTAGCAATTCTGATTTTAGATTGGACACCTAGAGAAAATCAAGGTGAGCACAAAGTTATGTGACAATTAAAAAACAGGTTGGAGCATACGGATACAGGGATTTTTCAGAATTCAGGTAGATCACATGCACTACCTGAACTCCATATGGCTCCTCACCAGTCACTTTCTATTGCTACCCTTCTGGTTAGTTGTTAACAAGGAAGGTGCATCGAATTTCTTCCCATGAATATGCTTTAGGATTTTGATCGTAGTTGCTCTTTCACGCATATCAAAACCTTGCACAGTCCTCTTGATAACTGAAGACTATAGTGCCATATTCGAGATAATAAGCATGGCTAAACAAAGTAGAACTTGATAACTGAAGACTATAGTGCCATATTCTAGATAATAAGCATGGCTAAACAAAGTGGAAGCATTTACGACAGCAAACAGGATAAAGGGAAAAGCCAAAGGAATTAGCTGATCCATAGTATAATGAATAAACATATATTCTGAATCAGCTATCAAAACTTCTAATCTCTCCATAATTTTGGCTCTGGAGCCTAAATCATCTGTAATATTTCCTCTACAATAGTCCATATTTTACTACATAGATACTTACTGTCAAAGGAAAATTTATTTTTGATAAACTCGGACAACACTAACTTGATTTAGAAAGCCTAAATCAGTCTAGGGTCACAGACAAAGTAGAAGTGACTTCACTTAATCTGACCTTTAAGAAATAATTCCTCAAAGCAAAACATGTCTTTGTCAAGTAAACATCTATCACTTCTATTACAAGTAGGACGAGTAATATTGCCAAGTGGAGGCATCCATAGAATGAGTGGGATTGGGGGGAAATAACTCTAGAATCTTCAATATATTGTAATATGTAGACAATGTGATGTGGTTTGCTTCTAAAAGATAACAAATCAGATTTACGAGAAGAAAAGAAATATAAAAGTGGAATTTTTAGTAGATTTTTGGAATAAAAAGATAGATCGATCCTTTTCTGGAATGGATCTCTTCCTAACTTGTGTTAATGGAACAAGTTTAATCCTCCACGAACCAAAATAATATTTCTTAGCAAAAGATCGATCTTTGATGAACAAATTAGGGCAGGCTCGTAGGCTTTTAAACCACTCCTAACACAAAAGATAATAAAAGACTAATAAGTCCCTCCAATTGCTAAACACACTGCTAAACTAATAAGCTAGAAGATAAGTCACCCAACGGGTGTTGTGGGACCCGTGCGACCCGTGCGCCGCTTCCTCCTCGTGTAGACTCGGATCACATCATCACTCCCCCCAAAGACGAACCTTGTCCTCAAGGTTGAAATCAGGAAACTGTGAAAGGATGGTGTCATATCACTCCCAAGTCATCTCATGGTCCGATAGCACCCGCCATCGTATCAGTAGCTCAGTACCCCGGTCGCTCTCATACCGCACCTCCACAATATCCTGAGGCTCCAGTAACACCTCCAAATCTGCTGTCAGTGTAGGTGGTAGAGTGGATGTGGTCAGGTGATCTCCTATATCCCGCCTCAACTGTGATACATGAAACACTGGGTGCAACATCAATCCTGGAGGTAGATCCAACCTGTAAGCAACTGAGCCTATCTTCGCCAGGATCTCATAAGGCACATAGTAACGGGCCGCCAGCTTCTCATTCCTCCGCTTGACCGGAGATTTCTGTCTGTACGGCCTCAGCTTCAGATAAACATGATCCCCAACCTCAAAGTGTACCTCCCTACAGTGCCCATCGGCCTTCGCCTTCATGATCTGTTGTGCCCTCGTAAGATGCTTCTTCAGTTCTTCCAAGATGCCATCCCTCTCGCCCAGATACTGCTCCAACTGCAAAATCGGAGTAGCTCCCTTATTGTAGTGGACCAAGGTGGGAGGGTCCCGCCCATATAAAATCTGGAATGGTGTAGTCTGAGCAGAGGAATAATAAGATGTGTTATACCAATACTCTGCCCAGGAGAGCCACCTATGCCAACTCCTCGGACACTCGGATGTAAAGCAACGGAGGTACGTCTCGACACTCCCATTGACGACATCTGTCTGGCCATCCGTCTGTAGATGGTAGGCCGTACTCCTCAAGGCTGTCCCCTGCAAGCAGAACAGTTCCTTCCAGAACGGGCTCATAAAAACAGTGTCTCGATCTGACACTATAGCCGTGGGAAATCCATGTAAGAGAACCACCTCTCGTATGAATGCCGCTGCTATCGTCACCGAAGTGTAAGGGTGTCGCAATAAAATAAAGTGTCCATACTTGCTTAGTCGGTCAACCACCACTAGAATCACCATGTATCCATCTGACTTCGGAAGCCCGTCAATAAAGTCCATATTGATGCCCTCCCACACCTGATCTGGAAGAGCCAATGGCTGCAGTAACCCCGCCGGTGCCATGACCAGGTAGTTGTGACGTTGGCATATGTCACAACTGGCAACCAACCTCGCAATGTCCTTCTTCATGCCCCGCCAGAATAGCTCCCTCGACATCAGCATATAGGTCTGTTGAACACCCGAGTGCCCCCCAACTGCACTCCCATGAAACTCCTGAAAGATCAAGGGAATCTACACCAAAGTTCGTGGTATCACCAGACGGCCCTGAAATAGTAGTCTCCTACCAACAAGCGAATAACCGGCCCTGGCTAAGATCCTCCTGTAACCGAGCCAACTCCTCATCTGCCTCTATCTCTCTCCACAGTGGTTTCCAATCGGTCAATAGAGGTACCAACAGTGCTGCAATGCCCGCGTCCACCTCCCTACGTGAAAGAGGGTCCGCCGCCCTATTTTCCAATCCGGGCCGGTACTGAATCTCAAACTTGTAGTCCACAAGTTTGGAGATCCACATATAGTGCTCCACTGCTACCATCCTCTGCTCCAACAAGTATTTCAGGCTTCGTTGATTTGTGCGCACTACAAACTGTCGCCCCAAGAGGTAGGGCCGGCACTTCTGGATTGCTAACACAATCGTCATCAACTCACGCTCATACACGGACTTCAGCCTAGCTCGTGCTGACAATACCTGGCTGAAATAGGCTATCGGCCTCTGCTCCTGCATCAGTACTGCCCCCAAGCCGTACCTCGAGGCATCGGTCTCCACACAAAGGCCTTGCCGAAATCCGGTAAGGCCAGTACGGGAATAGTAGTCATCACCTGCTTCAATGCCTCGAATGCCTTCGTAGCCTCCTCATTCCACTGAAAACTATCCTTTTTTAGCTGCTCAGTCAATGGCCAAGCGGTCGTGTTCTACTCCTGCACGAACCTGCGGTAGTAACCAGTGAGCCCCAAAAACCCCCGTAGTGCTTGTACTGTTCTCGGCCGCGGCCAGTCTAGCATCGCCTCTACCTTCCCCGTGTATGCTGCTACCCCCTCTGCGGAGACAACATGTCCCAAGTACTCCACCTTCTGCTGTGCAAACGCACACTTCTTTTTGTTGGCATACAACTGATGGACCTACAACTCCTGTAGGACTGTCTCCAGATCTCGCAAATGCTCCTCCACCGTGCGGCTATACACCAGGATGTCATCGAAAAAGACCAAGACAAATTTCCTCAAATATGACTTGAAGATCTTGTTCATAAGCGCCTGAAAAGTATCAGGAGCATTCGTCAACCCGAAGGGCATGACTAGGAACTCATAGTGTCCCTCATGAGTTTGGAAAGCTGTCTTCGGCACGTCCTCAGCCTTCATCCTGATCTGATGGTACCCTGACTTCAAGTCAATCTTCGAAAAAACTGATGTCCCATATAGCTCATCCAACAACTCATCTACAACCGGTATCGAAAATCTGTCAGGCACCGTTTCTTTGTTGAGAGCGCGATAATCTACACAAAATCTCTAGCTTCCATCCTTCTTCTTTACCAGTATGACCGGGCAAGAAAAGGGGCTCATACTAGGATGGATCACCCCCGCATGTAGCATCTCCCGTATGAGCCTCTCAATCTCATCCTTCTGTATATGTGGGTACCCGTAAGGATGGACACTAACTGGCAACGCTCCCTCACGCAAGACAATGGCGTGGGTGTGATCACGTTGGGGAGGCAGCCCCGGTGGCGTCTGGAACACTTGCTCATAACTGCCCAACAGCTCCTCCACCTCCGCAGGCACCCTCTGCTCCTCGGCTACTGCTCCCATCTCCTGGTACTGCACCATGTAGCCCTCCCCTCCCTCGAGAACTGTCTGTGCCATGGATCTGAGTGATATCACACAACAACAGAGGCTAGGGTCGCCTATCAGCACCACAGTCCTACCTGCCTCCTGGTACTCCATCCTGAGCAACTTCCAGTTGAACTTGGTGTCGCCCAGCTTCTGTAACCACTGCATACCCAGCACCACATCGACCTTTTCCAGCTCTAAGGGGTAAAAATCATCCACTATCTGAGGCCCTTGCACGGTCAGTATCAAACCTCGGCAGACCTCCCTGCTCTCCTCTCTCCGACCAGTGCCCAAAATCACTCCAAAGGTCGTTGTATCACTAAGCTAAAGATCTTGCTGCTCCACCACCCTCTGCGAGATAAAGTTGTGTGTCGCACAGTGTCTACTAGCACTGTAACCTCCTGGACAGCCACCTTTCCTGCCAACTTCATGATGTGATATGGAGTGAACCCCACCACGAAGTTGAGAGAAATCTCCACATTGTCTAAGTGTGACGGTTGCTCTGTCTCGTCCTCGCCTCCGTCGAGCAACACAACCTCCTCTTCCTCCTCTGGTGCCACCTCCAGCTGCTTAGCCCTCCCAGCACACCGGTGTCCCGGTGTAAACCTCTCGTCACACTTGAAACAAAGGCCTTTCGCCCTTCGCTCCCCCATCTCCGCCTCTGTCATACGGCAAGTCTGTCCTCCTGGCATGACCTCAGTCGCTGGGGCCCCGCCGTGATCGTGGGTGCTGCAGTCGGGGCCTGACTGCGTGCAGCAACTCCGCCCCCACGCTCCCTAGACCTCCTCTCCTCAGTCAACCTGTCCTCCACCCTCCTGACCACTCGCATTATGGCAATCAACCCCTGAGGGTCCTGTACCCTCAGCTCAGCTCTCACTGCCGATGTCAGCCCCTTCAAAAAGTTCCCCTCCATCGATTCCTCAGATACACCATCCACTCTGCTCAAAAGTGTCTCAAACTTCGCAATATAGTCCCGTACGGACCCATTCTGTCTCAAGGTATACAACTGCTCAAACAGCACTCCCCCATGGAAATCCTGGAATCTCTCCATGAGACACTCGATCAGCTCCCTCCAAGTCCATATAGGCCTCTGCTTCTGGGTCCACCTGTACCATGAAAGAGCCTCACCCTCGAAGCTCAATGCTACCGCCCTCAGTCTCTCTGCCTCAGTGAAGCCCGTGACATCAAAGTAACTCTCTATCTGGTAAATCCACCCATCGGGGTCCTTTCCATCAAAAAGAGGTGTCTTCAACTTCCTCATCATAGTCTCTGGGTTGGCATCACCGCGTGGTGGCCCCTCCTTGTTTGCCGCCTGGCATCTCTGGTAAGGATGCTCCTCGACTCTCCACTGTGCTTCATCTTCCCTGACCCTCTCATTGGCGAGTTCGCCTACATCATCCCACTCGTCAACCTGCTCTCGTCGGGGTCCCCCTTGTAGCCACCCTCCTTCTACGCCTCCAAAACGAGGCGCATCTCCTCCTGTGGGCCCCCGATAGGGCCGCCAACCATCGACGCCCCCAAGGAGGGGAAAACCTCCTGCGGCCCCCAGGTGGGGCTGCCAGCCCTCGCCGCCCCCGGGGGGTGGTTCTCCTCCTGCGGGCCCCTGGTGGGCCCGCCCGCCCTCACCGCCCCCGGAGGGGGCGTTACCTACCCAACGCCACCTCCAGGGGGTCGCCTTCCTCCCCCCGAGGGGCAGATCTGCTTCGGCGATCCCCTGGGGGGTCGCTGGCCTTTGTCGCCCCCCGCTGGGGGCGGATTCCCTCCGACAGCCCCCAGATGGGGCCGCCTGCCTCGTCGCCCCCCTGTCGGGGGCGGTAGTCCTCCGATGGCCCCCAGATGGGGCCGCCCGCATGTGCCTCCGCTGACCGCCCCCAGGGGGAAACCCGTCTGCAAACCCTAGGGTTTGCCGCGCACTGTCGCTGTTGCCCGGGGTCGTCTGCGAAATCAGATCTGAAAATCCAAATGTTTTCGGATCTGGATCTCACTGAAAAAATTGATGATGAAACATCTTTGCCACCTCGGCAAATCGGTCTTTCATCTCCCACGAGTGTTGCTCCGAGATCCGCTGCATGTTCGCCTTCAAGGACATGTTCAGATCTGCTTTCTACTCGTCCTTAAAATCGGTCATGTCTTTCCTCAACCCCGAGATCTCTGCATCGAGCCGCTCCTTCAGAGATTTTGTCGCAGCTGCTCGTGTGTTCGTCATGGAATTGAACGCTCTGATACCAAAATGATGTGATTTGCTTCTAAAAGATAACAAATCAGATTTACGAGAAGAAAAGAAATATAAAAGTGGAATTTTTAGTAGATTTCTGGAATAAAAAGACAGATCAATCCTTTTCTGGAGTGGATCTCTCCCTAACTTGTGTTAATGGAACAAGTTTAATCCCCCACGAACCCTAACAATATTTCTTAGCAAAAGATCGATCTTTGATAAACAAATTAGGGCCGGCTCATAGGCTTTTAAACCCCTCCTAACACAAAAGATAATAAAATACTAATAAGTCCCTCCAATTGCTAAACACACCGCTAAACTAATGAGCCAGAAGATAAGTCACACAACGGGTGTTGTGGGACACGTGCGACCCGTGCGCCGCTTCCTCCTTGTGTAGACTCGGATCACATCACAATGCTATCTAGGTATCGTCCGTTCAAGAGGATAGTCATCTGGACATGTTGCTGGTTCATGCTAATTCTTTAAGCATACGTCTTATTAAGCTTTCAAGAAGAGTGTCGTTGTATGAAGGGGTGGGTATTGTAAGTGTCATGAAAGACGCTGTAATCTTCTATTTTCAAAATGTTGAATTCTTATCATTGTATTTTGGTATTTTATCAATGGCTAAGAAAGAAGCGGGGATGAATGGCAATTGATGCGTGCGAATGAAGAGGTTCAGCATTATCGATCCTCTTCATGTTCATAATCAAATGTCACTCAAAGACTCTTATACCATCTGGATTCCAATATGAATCCCACCCCACAAATTCAACATCTCCGAATCATGTAAAATAATGACAACTAATCACCCTACATCAAATTTACAAAAATTAAAATAACATAAAACTTTTACGCCCCAATTTCCTCTTAGCTTGAAACACATCGCCATTGTTGATAAATTTAGTATGCCAACATCATTTCAATCCTCAAAATGAAGATAAATTCACTTATTAACATTAAATTGATCAAAAAGATAATATCTTTTATAAGCCCTAAGCTCTTTCTTTCCTTCTTTGGTTGCTTCAATTCAGAGCAATCCTCAAAGTCCTTGCACATTAAAACAACATACAGTAGGATGGAATCACAATCTTCCTAGTCTTTTCCACTAAGACTATTGAGAGAGAGAGGGCAGGACTGCTCCCATCCACAAGATGAGGGTAGTATGGACCCTCCTCCCATTGCAGATTAACAATAAGTAATGGCAAGCGTTTTTGTCCCAACTTAACGATTTCAGGTGGGGATATAGAAATGTAAAGATGTAAATGGTGAATATAAAATGAGGAAAGATTTTAAGTGGGTATGGAAAAAAAACTCCAACAACTAAATGGTAGAGATGATAACATGCTGAATGTTAACAATTTTAATAAAGACATCAGATTCATACACTTTTGAAGTAAACCAATCACAAACCGCAAAGTTGGAATAGAAACCACCAGGCTTCAACATTTCAAACTTCTAAAACAACTTGCTCTTTAAGGATAACAACTGCCATGACGAATTCTCCATCCTCACACCATAGGCAATGGCAGTGATAAAATGAGGAACGGTGTTGGTTTCGAACGGTTCAGAGCCTACCAAAATTGAGTCTTCTTCAACACTGCCTGTTGTACACCTATCAACGTTGTCTTTGATCTTAATTTGCATTATGCTGAATTCACACTAACTTGATGAGTCGGCGAAAACTGCACCATTGAATTTGACATTGGCGGTGATGCCCATGACTCATCAAAACACGTGCTCACTTATTATGAGACCATGACACCCTTTCACTCGGAATTCTATCTCTGTATATATCAACTGGGGCTGATTTTGCATCTGGATCACCCACGTGGGTGCTCACAGATGCAAAAGCTAGCAAATTCAACACCATAACACCTCATCTTAATGGGTATGGTTGGTTTAGATCCGGATCTAGATCTGGGCATATCTGCTCTATGATTAAGTACTGAATTTTAGAGACCTAGGTCATAGTATCCCAATCAAACAGTCGACGAATGGGATGAGCAGAAGATATCATATACTGGGTGATGTTAAACTAGCAAAGACTCTTGGAATAGCGAGAGTAAGAAGTCCCTAAAGTAGCTTATTATAGGGACAGTCAAGCACATTCGGCAAGGATCAAAAGAGATCTCATTGTTGCATAGCTCAGGTTAGAGCAAAGTGTCATCGGACATTCAATAGACGTTCTCATTATCAGGCACAAGTATCCAGAAAATTTCATTGTACACTCCTACATGTCGGAACATGACAGGGGAACGATGGAAATGCTGGTGCGGGATCTTTTAGTAATGAATTTCCCATACAGATAGAGGTGACTATCAAAAATGACACTCCAAATGCTTCGGGATCAAGGTCTCATTAGCTGAAGAAGACCCAAGGCAATCTATGTGACCCCTTTGACGAATATCAATGACAATGACAATGACATAATAAATCCATAAGCAAGCATCATGATAAGTCCTTTGTCTTCGTACGGGTGACGCAACAATATTTACCAAGACCCAACGATTGTCTACCATTAGATTTGTTGGCATTCTATATTCACCCCCAACGCACAAGCATAAATCTTCTGTGTGAAATATGATCATAAAGTCCTCACATGGTCTGTGATAAGGTTATCAATGAAGTTGATGATTGGTGTCGGCATTAAGAAGAGACATGAAATAGTTTATTTTCTTGCTCCTTTTGCTATTTAGCATTTTTCTAAAGTTAGAATACATAGTGTCAACAACATGAAGATCTCCTAAAACTGCGACATTGAAATTCTATTCTACGTAGAATTCAAATTTCATTATTACCTTTTCTTTCCATGCATAAACACATTAGCTGTTTTGACTTTGTAATTTCCAAATCAAACAATCAATAAGGACATATGTTTTTGTTCCAACTTGGAAGATATAGGATGGAATATTGAACTACAAAGATTTTAAGAGTGAATACAGATCTAGGAAATACCTTAGATATTGATGGGAATGATTGATTTATATTGGGGTTCGGCTCTGGATGCAGCCCATCTATGATCAAGCAATGAGTGGAGTCTTCATCGGGTCTGTGGCAGTGTCATCGATGTAGTTGGTGACTATTGATGTTGGCATTAAGAGAAGACCATGAAATAGTTCATTTTCTTGCTCCTTTTCTTTCTTCCTATTTTTTCCTCCGAAGTTATAAATTATAATATATAACGTCACGAACCTGAAGACCTCGTATAGTCATGAAATTCTATTCGACGTAGAAATTTCAAATTTCATAATTATGTTTATTTCCTCGCATAAACTTATTACCTATTTTGACTTTGTAATTTTCAAATTAAAAGATAAATAATGACGTGTTTTTGTCGCAACTTAAAAGATTTTAGCTTGGAATATTCAAGAGAAAACAGAATTAGGAAGGATTATAAAAATCCGTGGGTATGATTGATTTTGGTTGGGGTTCGGATCTGGATACATCTGCTTTGTGATCGTGTTATCAGGCAATGAAGGGCTCATGCAATTTGTGGCAGGGATTTCGAGGTGATAGATGATGACTGATGTCAGCTTCAAGAGGCGACCATGAAATGAAATCTCCTTTTGTTTTTTAATTCATCGCATTCTCTTAAGTTAGAATATATAGTGTCAAGAGCATGAAGATATCCTAAGATTGTGTCATTCAAATTCTACTCTACATAGAGATTTCAACATATAATCTTTTCCATCCGCCCATATACTTATTTCCTATTTTGACTTTGTTGCTTCCAAATTGACAATCAATAATAATAAGATGATTCTTCACAATCCTAGAAATCTGAGATTTTCTATAGAAACATCCCAAATGCACAAACATATAGATTTAAGAAGATTCCAAGTAAACGGGGGTGCTTACCTTCTGAGCATTGTACAAATGCAAGTTCGAATAAAAATCTCCAAGCTTCAACCCTTCCGGCTTTCGAAACGACCTGCTCTCTGACAACGGTGAGTCCTGCAACGACTGCTCCATCCTCGTGTTCCTAGGTGACGGCGACGGCGGCGGCAAGGAGCTCCTATTTGGGTCGGAATGGTTCAGAGTCCTATTCAACTGGGTCTTCCCCGATAACCCTGCCGGTATGCTCACCGGAGAAGTCTCCATTCTCAACCTGGACTGCAAAGAATTACCGCCGCTACTCCCATATGCAGGTGGAGATGGCGTCGGCGAATTCGACATTGGCGGTGATAGCCGGAACTCATCGAAGGTAAAGGTCCCCTTTTTAAGTGATCCTGCCGCCGCCTTTTGACTCGGAATCCGATTCCCATACACATCGATGGGCGCCGATCTTGCCTCCGACCAGCTGTGCGGCCGCTGGAAAGCAGGCAAGGCCGCCGGCGAATTCGAGCCAGTTGCGCCGCCTCTCAACGGGTACGAAACGGGCCGAGATCCGGATCCGGATCCGGATCCAGAGCCCTTATGAGCAGGCGAGGCGGGGAAAGCCCTCATCGGGTCCGCGGCGGGGCTGCCGACGTAATCGGTGATGATCATCGCCGGCATCAGAGACGAGACCTCGAAATTGAAGTCCGACAGGCTCGGCCGGTAGCTCGCCGACAGGGTCAGGTGCCCGAACTGCGTCTCGATCGGAGCGAATGCGTAGACGCTGAGCTCCTTCTCTTCTTCCCTCGAGAACGGAGCGGCGAACGACGAGACCCGATAGCTGAGATCGTAATTGTAGCCATGATTCGAGGAGCAGAGCATTTTGAAGATCTTGAAGCAGGGGAGAAGCCTGAGGACCGAGTACAGAGATCGGAGGAGGACGATGGATTTCTTGTAGGCTCTGCGGTACAGTGAACCCTCGGAGGAGGTTAGAGGAGGCGATGGCTCGCAGGTGGCGGTCCATCGCTCGAGGATGACGTCGGCGGGGGAGAGGATGACGTCGATGACCAAGGGGTCCATAACGCCGTGGGTTGGGTTGTCGAGGGCGGGGGGGAGGTCGCCGAGGGCAAGGTTGAACCATCGGTCGCGCTTGCGGGTGCGGGCCGGATCCGTTACTGGGCGGGCGGCGGAGGCGAGGTTTGGGATCCGAGAGGCGAGGATGGCCTGCATGGCCTTGAGCTGGAATTGGGTGATGATCTGCTCCGTCCGGACGGATTCGGATTGGTGAGACATGGTGGCGGATCCGATAAGGAAGTCCACAGAGAGACTTTATGAGATGGTTTGGGGTTTATGGTTCGGGTTCGGGTGGGGACCGGAGGCGGATGCGGAGCCGTCCTCGTCGGAGGGCGGCATGAGAGGAGGATCCAACAAGGGAGGAAAGGGGGAGGACGAGGGATGGAGTCATAATTAGTTTGAATTGTGGGTTTGGTTATTTAATTAATTGAGGATTAAGATAAGAACAGACGTATTTAAATTTTGAAACGAGGAGAGTCAAATCTAATCAAATTAAGTTTTAAGATAATAACATTTAAAAAGAGGAGAGGAAGATGGCGTCAGCAGCATCGAGTTTAGATTAGTGTAAGCAGGTGGTGTCGTGTTGCGATTGAACAGCTCGCGATGTTGTTTGATTGCACGAATAGAACAAGGTCTCCGAATCTGTCATCCAATATGGAGTTGAGTTCGTTTTGATTTTGGTGCAGATTAGATCTACCAGCGACACGTACAGTTTTTGGCGGTCGGGAAGGCCCGTTGAAGTACACGTGGCAGACATAGAGGGCAGTTGGATTGGTTTCTGTGCTCTATGCAATGAACGTGGTCATGGGATAGGTTGTTTCGGTGAGAGAAGGTCCAAGATGAGGGGATTTGCCGTAGGTCAGGTCGGTGGATCCGTCGGGTGCGACGCCACCGGAAGCGACCGAGGTTTGAGTGAAGTGTTAGCTCAAAGGTCTTTTACCGTGAGAATTGCTATTTGCACCTCAAAATGAGGTGTATAAAGGTGACAACTTGCTTAAAGTAGAAATAAAAACTTTAAAATGTGTCATCTTTCGTTCTCTCTTTCAAATCTTTGTTATTTTAAGCATCTATTACCTATATGCACCTCATTTTGAGTTGCATATAGTCCCAGCCTTTACCATTTGTTTGACATGATTGATGTGAGTTGTCGTGCCAACCCACCGTTTTGCTCACTGTTCCACAACTTCGAAAGGGTTTTTGGAAAGTTGATGGATCGTGGAATCTTAGACTGAGAAAAGTCAAGTTTTGTGTTTCATTCTAATTGGAATGTGTGTGCAAAGTTGGTTTGAGGGTTTGTTGCTGATCCTACGAAACTTTTTGGTATTTTTTTGGGATTGAAAGTTTTATGGGAATGTTTGAGTGGGTCTATGGTTTAGAAATAATGAATAACTAAATCTAATTTAGTTATAAGATAATTATTATTTTAAACTAACTCTGTTATTAAACTAATCTTGTTAATGCCAAAAATAACCGAAACAATTGAGATGCTGACGTGGACCCTTTCCTGCTGAGTCGGAGCCTCGTCAGCACGTTGAGTGGGACCCTATGTTGGAAGAACCAAGGTCGTGGATAAATGATAGTTAACTTGCGATGCTGGATCGACCCTCGAGCGTTCCGTATGTCGATCGATCGAGGTTGAGAAGCTTGGAAGCGAACCTTACGTATGATCGAGACTCGTTGATCTGCACCACAAAAAAGCGTCAGGAGGGTCGGATCTGTGTCTCGACCCACATCCCCTCTAATACTTAAGTTAGAACGGAACTTAAGAGAGGGATAGAGCTAGAAGCAGCTGAGATCGACCCACAGATGTTCGTTTCAGATCTGACGTCGTAAGCTCTCTTTGTAGAAGAAATATAAGTTGGAGAATGTAAAGTCCGAGTATTAGATCTCGTGCATTGGGAGTTGGAACCTACTCTATTTATAGACCTCCTGGGTCTTTTCCGTGACGTTAGGGGAATAAAGGTCACCAATTATGGTAGCATGATCTCCCCCATTTAATAGGAGTAACCATAGCCCACGTTTCCACTATTTATGAGCTCACCTTCAATCCCACGTTCAATGGGTGGGAGTGCAACGGGTGACTGGTAGTTGGGCCTTGACTGAGTCGGTATTAGGCTTCTCTCGTGGGCTCTTTGGGCATTAGTCCCTCGTCGGACGAGTCATCTCGAGTGCCAGCCCGATAATCCAACAAATCTATTTTTAAGTTAATTATTAACTAACCTATTATTATTAAACGAACTTTATTATAAAAATACGTTTAATAATAACTTTAAAAAAGAAAGTTGCAGCTGATATTGGCCACATAGATATGTCAATTAATTAAACTAAAGTAATTCAAAATAAACTAGATTAACTAAACTAAACTAATTAAATAAAAATAATTTTAATGGAGCACAGTTCGCTGAGAAGTGAACGGTGCATCCGATAGAACAAAAAGCATCGGAGGCACTGTTCACTACAGTGCCCCAAAGAGGAAAAAATTAAACAAAGTGATTTCCTTCGCTGCTATTGGCCGGATAGAGAGGGGAAAGAGAAAGGCCCACAAACTAGATTCTCGAGCGTAAGTCGTGAAATTTACGACTATTTCACTCGATGAAAAGTTTCCTCTACCTCGACTCCATATTGGACCCAGCGAGGCAAAAAGCAATGAGAAAACTAACAAGCAAAGTAACACAAGCCCCTTGAAAAAGTTGTTGTGATATGATTCCCCGGATTTGGTTTTGGATGATGAGCAAACATAAATAATGTATACTAACTTATTTGTGAGCGCAGTTATGGAGATCGTCGCCAAAATACCACATACATCAAAAGCGACATCTCGAGACTTCTCAATACGCGTGATCGTGTGCCTGGAGCTTCGTTGAAGCTCAAGGAGAAATATTGAAGTCAAGAGGAATGAAGATTGAAGCTTTGAAGACGGCTCGTAAGGTTTATTTTATAGTCTTCTAGCTTCATAGATTAGAATGGTAAGCCTTGAGTAGGACTTACATTATAAACTTCATTTCGCTCATATCTTAGAGCTAGGATAATCATAGAAGCCATTAGAAACTTTCCCGAAGCCTATCGCTTCTTCCCTCGGCTTCGAGTGCATGTTAGTTGGTTCAAGAAGAGTCACTAACCGACTAGATGACGATCTAGTCGGTCGGCAACTCTACATGGATCGACTAGTTTGACTCTCCTTATTCAGCTCTTTCTATGACTACAGTTAGTCGGTCAAAGAAGAGTCACCGACCGACTAGATGACGATCTAGTCGGTCAGTAATCCTTCTTAGACCGACTAGTTGTGTACAGTCATTTTCAGCCTGAGCTACTGTTTCGAGTTAGTCGGTCAAAGAACGTTTACCGACCGACTAGTTGAGAAACTAGTCAGTCAGCATTTGTTCTTAAACCGACTAAGTCATCTTGAAGTCTACCTATTCTATTTCGAGGTTAGTCAGTCAAAGATCATTCACCGACCGACTAGTTGTGAAACTAGTCGGTCGACAAGTCTTCTTAGACCGACTAGTTGTCTTTGCCTGGAACTTCGACTTTTGGCTGTTCTTCCATTAGTCGGTCTACGTTGATTGACCGACCGACTAGTTGATGAACTAGTCGGTCGGTGGTTGTTCTTTGACCGACTAGTTGGGTTCAAAAAAGAGCCGTTGGGAACTTTTCCAACACGATTTTCCTTGCCTCTATAAATACAAACTTGATTCGTTTGAGGCAATGTTGAAGGTCCATTTTACAAGTAATTTCAGACCTAAGAGAAGAGCTCTCCCAAGCTAATTCAAAGCTCTCTCTCCCTCACAAGAATCTCTCCCTTCACTCTTTGAGCCATCTTCCTCAAGAGAGATTCTCTCCATTGTGAGCATCTCAAGCCAAGAGCTTGATCCAAGTCACCATACTCCACCCTAGGCTTCCATTGATGGTCATCTTCTTGAAGCTAGGGTTTGGTGACATCCTCTTCCTCAAAATCCATCATTGCCCTATTTTGGTAAGTATACTCAAGGCATAGGATTTTGTAAGGTAAGAGTTTATTTCATTTCTATCGTATTTGAATTGTGTCTCTCGGTTGTGAGAGAGGGTGTGATCCCGGTTTGTGGGAGTCACATGTCATTTGTATGATTTGACTTGTGAAAGTTTTTCACAAGTATTTCATAGTGGAAATCTTGAGTTAGGGTTTCTTACTCAAGTATCCGGAGGGGATCCGGGTGGTTGGGACGTAGGATCACCGGGAACAAGTCGCGGAGACTTGGGTGGATCTGAACCCAGTAACATATCTTGTTTGCATTGTTTATTTCTTGTTGATTGTTGTATTATTCCTTATTGTCGTTTGTTCATTGCACAATAGTTAGGAATAACTCTCTTAATTATTTTAAGTACTATTCACCCCCCTCTAGTACGTGTGCAGTAGCTACCACAGGGCACTACAATTGGTATCAGAGCCAAGTTCAAAGCTACACATAGCCAAAGTTGAGAGCTATGACGAACAACGACTACAACGTCTTCAAGAACCGCGATGGTGCTTATTCAGTTATGGAAGGACTATCCTCCGTCAGGCCTCCACACTTCAACGGTACCAACTACGGGTACTGGAAATGCCGGATGCAAATTTTCCTCTGGAGCGCTTCACTATGGAGAGCCACCATGACGGAGTATGTCGAGCCTTCCGAAGAAGATTTCGCGAAGTGGACTCCCGCGGAGGTCGCCGCGGAAGTAGCCAATGCCAAGGCAATGAATGCCTTGAATTGTGCGTTGGAACCCGAGGACTTCAACAAGATATGCACATGTAAGAGTGCATATCAAATATGGAACCAACTCCTCATTTTGCACGAAGGATCAAGTACGGTAAAAGACTCTAAACTCGTCGTTGCTAACAAAGAATTTGAGTTGTTTCATATGGAGCATGGTGAAACCATGAAGGAGTACTATGCTCACTTCGTGGATATATCCAACGACTTGGAAGCTCTTGGGAAAACCTACACCCAAAAGGAGAAATGCTCAAAGATTATTGACGGTCTTCCATCATGTTGGGAAAAGCGTACCTTCGCCATCGAGGAAGGTAATGACATGAATAAATATACCGTCGTACAACTAATGGGTACCTTATTGTCTTATGAGGTACGCAAGGATAGTAATATCCGGATGAAGGAAAAGATGAAGGCGTACTTGAAGCAAGACAGGCCAAAGAAAAAGGGGATTGCATTCAAGGCCGCTCCATCTACCGATGATGAAGATTCGGAAGAAGAAGCGGACGATGAGTTGGACATGGAAGCTTTGGCCAATATGGCAAAGAAGTTCATCCGATTCTTCCGACAAGGTAAGTTGAATCGTAAATCAAAATTTATTTCGACTAATGCTTCTACTCCCGTGTGTTATAAATGCAATAAGCCAGGACATATCAAGCCGGATTGTCCTCTCTACAAACATAAGGGGAAGTGGAAGGCATCCAAGCACGACAAGTCAAGAAAGCACAAGAAAGGGCTTGTCGGTACTTTCACCGACTCCGATTCCTCAAGTGGAGAGTCGGACGATGAAAGAGTGGAGAAAGCACACACGTGCTTCATGGGCAAAGAGGATTGTGATGAAGAGACTTCCTCCGATGAAAGCGAAGATGGAAGCGAGGATGAAGGCGAAGAGGTAACCAATGATGAACTTAGATTAGCCAATGAACAACTATGGAATAAGTTTTCTAATATGGCTACTAAGTTTATGAAGACTAAAAATGAATTAGATAGTCTTAAAAACTCGCCTAAGCCTTTCATCGTCAACAACGACACCGTTGTTGATGGGTTGAGAAATGAGATTAAAAATCTCAAGTCTCAACTTGAGCATGTTCATATCGAGGATTCGGATGAACATGTGATAGCGGATTTGACGTCTCAAATCTCAACTTTGAGTATTGAGAATAAAAATCTCAAATCACGTGTTTGTGTACTCGCATCGCAAGTATCCACTTTGGATGCTTTTTTGCATTCTCTCACCGAGAAGCATGAGAGCACATTAGGCCGAATTCATGAATTTAACAAATGTAAGGGCAAGTTGGATGATATCCTAAATGACTTACCTCCGGCCAATCATCATATTGGTTTGGGGTATAAGATGGGAGAGTCATCCAAATCGTCCGCCACCTTTGTTAGGCCATCTTCTGATGCTTCTACTAGTGGAAGTAAACACGTCATGGGTAGATCTTCTACCAATGGTGCTTCCGCTAGGAACACGACCCCATTTGGAAAGAAACCCACTTTGGGTGGACCTCCAAAGAAGGGTCATGCCTTCATGTATACCATGCCACGTAGGAACACAAATCCTACCCCCACATGTTAGCACATATGCCGATTTCTATGCTCCGCATCCACGAACATGTGCACACCATGTGAGACACACTCATGCACGTGTTCCTCCACATTCATATGTTCATCCTCATTCTCATATGAATAATTATCGTCATGCACCATTACATCGCATGCCATATGATTACCCACGACATGCATCACATAGAAATCAACAACGTATGCATGTTCCCAATAGGATTAGGACTCCCAAGATATACATTATTTGGGGTCCGAAGAACACAAGCATGCATAATAAGAATTTGTATGTGAAATCGTTTATAAATGATGTTATATTGAATGATGATTATGTTGGGAAATCAAGTTCCTCTTGGACTTGGTTTCTGAAGGGTTAGTTTCCTATGACCCTTCATTGCTTGGTACCATATGTTTAATTTCATTTTATGGGTACCAAAGCAATTGTGGTAAGAATGGGTTACATTTAATTTGAATTTAGTTCTCTAAATTTATTGCCTAACCCATAGGATCCAAAGAGATTTTTGGATACCAAAATGATATTCTCTAGGTTAATTTCACCATGGGATACCAACCCTACCAACTCATTGATTTGCAAAGGATTTTCATTCAAATGGAGTAGTTGGTGCTTAAGTGATGCACCAAAGTAGGGGGAGCTTAATGTTGTAAGTATGTTCATACTTTTCATTCACATTGGTATCCATTGGTAGATTATATTATAATTGGTATCACTTTATTTCAATGCGTATCCTAGTGTGCTAGATTAGTGTATGCCATATGTTCATGCATGCTACATTTGGTATTCTCATTGGAATTTTTGTCTCTAATGTTGATTTTGGAGAGTCTGTTCCAAAACTCAATAAGTGAAATTGATTTGAGTTTTGATGATTTCGGTTTTCGATTTTCGCCTATGGCTTGGTGATTTCGATTCTCGCCGATGGTTTTATGATTTCGGTTTTCGATTTTTGCCTATGGCTTGATGATTTCGTATTTCGTTTTTCGCCTATGGTTTGCTGATTTCGGTTTCCGATTTTCGACTTTGGTCTCCTTGACACGCTTTGCTTTTATTCGGTATTTTGCATTTGATATTTTGCATTGGTGTTATTTTGGACCTTGGTCGTATTCTTCGACTCCCATGCGTTATTTTTTTAGCCATTGGTTTTGTCGTTAACCTCCTCCCGCTCTTTTTGCTAATGCCAAAGGGGGAGAGATATAATAATGACAATGTGCTAATTAATAATTCAAAGGAATTTACCATGAATCTAATTTGATGTGTTAGATTCAGGGGGAGTGAAGATTTAAAATGGATTTAGATCCTATATGTCAATATGTGGTTCATATTTCATATCTTCCTCGTCTGCATGATGCGAATGAATATTATTGAATATGGAACTAACGTGTCATCAATGCAAGGGGAGTAAGTAAATTTCAATTGAATCATTATTATTGTTGTTATTTATGTTGGTTTTTCATCACCAAAAAGGGGGAGAATGTTGTGATATGATTCCCCGGATTTGGTTTTGGATGATGAGCAAACATAAATAATGTATACTAACTTATTTGTGAGCGCAGTTATGGAGATCGTCGCCAAAATACCACGTACATCAAAAGCGACATCTCAAGACTTCTCAATACGCGTGATCGTGTGCCTGGAGCTTCGTTGAAGCTCAAGGAGCAATATTGAAGTCAAGAGGAATGAAGATTGAAGCTTTGAAGACGACTCGTAAGGTTTATTTTATAGTCTTCTAGCTTCATAGATTAGAATGGTAAGCCTTGAGTAGGACTTACATTATAAACTTCATTTCGCTCATATCTTAGAGCTAGGATAATCATAGAAGCCATTAGAAACTTTCCCGAAGCCTATCACTTCTTCCCTCGGCTTCGAGTGCATGTTAGTTGGTTCAAGAAGAGTCACCAACCGACTAGATGACGATCTAGTCGCTCGGCAACTCTACATGGATCGACTAGTTTGCCTCTCCTTATTCAGCTCTTTCTATGACTACAGTTAGTCGGTCAAAGAAGAGTCACCGACCGACTAGATGACGATCTAGTCGGTCAGTAATCCTTCTTAGACCGACTAGTTGTGTACAGTCATTTTCAGCCTGAGCTACTGTTTCGAGTTAGTCGGTCAAAGAACGTTTACCGACCGACTAGTTGAGAAACTAGTCGGTCAGCATTTGTTCTTAAACCGACTAAGTCATCTTGAAGTCTACCTATTCTATTTCGAGGTTAGTCGGTCAAAGATCATTCACCGACCGACTAGTTGTGAAACTAGTCGGTCGGCAAGTCTTCTTAGACCGACTAGTTGTCTTTGCCTGGAACTTCGACTTTTGGCTGTTCTTCCATTAGTCGGTCTACGTTGATTGACCGACCGACTAGTTGATGAACTAGTCGGTCGGTGGTTGTTCTTTGACCGACTAGTTGGGTTCAGAAAAGAGCCGTTGGGAACTTTTCCAACACGATTTTCATTGCCTTTATAAATACAAACCTGATTCGTTTGAGGCAAGGTTGAAGGTCCATTTTACAAGTAATTTCAGACCTAAGAGAAGAGCTCTCCCAAGCTAATTCAAAGCTCTATCTCCCTCACAAGAATCTCTCCCTTCACTCTTTGAGCCATCTTCCTCAAGAGAGATTCTCTCCATTGTGAGCATCTCAAGCCAAGAGCTTGATCCAAGTCACCATTTTCCACCCTAGGCTTCCATTGCTAGTCATCTTCTTGAAGCTAGGGTTTGGTGACATCCTCTTCCTCAAAATCCATCATTGCCCTATTTTGGTAAGTATACTCAAGGCATAGGATTTTGTAAGGTAAGAGTTTATTTCATTTCTATCGTATTTGAATTGTGTCTCTCGGTTGTGAGAGAGGGTGTGATCCCGGTTTGTGGGAGTCACATGTCATTTGTATGATTTGACTTGTGAAGGTTTTTCACAAGTATTTCATAGTGGAAATCTTGAGTTAGGGTTTCTTACTCAAGTATCCGGAGGGGATCCGGGTGGTTGGGACGTAGGATCACCGGGAACAAGTCGGGGAGACTTGGGTGGATCCGAACCCAGTAACATATCTTGTTTGCGTTGTTTATTTCTTGTTGATTGTTGTATTATTCCGCATTGTCGTTTGTTCATTGCACAATAGTTAGGAATAACTCTCTTAATTATTTTAAGTACTATTCACCCCACTCTAGTACGTGTGCAGTAGCTACCACAGGGCACTACAAAAGCCACCACGAAAGCGGCTTACAGTGGATGAATATGGCCTCAACAATGTAAAATCCCCACTTTTTACCACATTTCCAACCTGTGGAATATGCCCTTATTTACAATGTTGCCATTAAAAATTTAATGGTGTGTCAGTGGAACATTTTGCTCTTTCACACTTCATTCACACTTCGGATCCAAGTATTTACCGGTGTGCCATTGCGAACATCCACGTCACCGCCTCCTCATTCGTCATATCCAGACCCCCAACCCGCCTCCCCCCCAACACACTGGTCTGTTGCACCACTCGTCCGCCACTCCCTGCGCACAGACCTAAATGTATTTTCAAAATTTCGGTAAATAGGTATGTGAATTTAGCAATTTGGTTGATTTTTAATGGCAAAATTGTAAATAAGTGGCATATGCGCAGAGCAAAATGGTGGTTCCCAAAGTAACTCATATATTATACAAAAGAGGGCTGGCAGGTTTGTCCCAGTGACAAGCTAACTGGAACAAATCCCTTCCAAAAGAAAAATCCCATAATCCATTGTATTTACAAGTTTGCCATTTTGGGCTTTTTACTTGCATTTTAACACCTTTTATCCTCCGATGATACCGACACACACACCCACGCTTCTCACTCATTTTCGGTTGGACGCATTCGCTGAATCCTGCTCGTGGGTTTTTTTCGCGTCGTGCACTATGTGCACAGGTTATTTCTTGAATCTTTGAGGATATATATTATACATTTGGGGACTTTTTTTGAAACTTTGTCGTACGTAGCATCCAAAATGCTGACTAGGACTGTTATGGCCTTAAGACCATCCCAGATAATAAATGCCCATATATTTGAAGCCCAAACGACCAGCCCGCCTACCAGCCCGAATAAGAACAAGTCCAAACGGAAGGTCTCTGCGACAATGGGAAGCTCGCCTTCCGATCAGCAAGCTCGCCATCAGGGTCGACAAAAGAAGTTTGCCTACTCTCCAACCGGAAGCATGGCCAGACGGTCCAAAGACACCAAGCTCGGTCGCCGAGCTTGGCTCTTTCCAAGGGCGACCTAGCACAAATATCTCTGACATTGTGATGTAGGGACACCTACGTCCCCATTAACGCCAGAGGTTAAGAACAAGAACTTACGGTCGCCCATCCCGTCTCCCATTAATGCATTAACGCCTCTGACACCACCTGACACCCATTAATGCGTAAATATCTCTGACACCCTCGCTGACCTATCGTGTCTCCCCCCTGTGCTCCAGCTAAGCAGGCTCGACAGATGATTGGACGACTAACAACCGACTCTCAACCCTATAAATACCCCCCTCCAGCCACATAGGAGGGAGTTGTTTAGTTGAAATCTATAACTTATTCCAATATTCAAGGTCGGATATCTCACATATATCTGTGCATTCCTCATATGCTCGCCACGCATCGCCGATCTGCCTTAAGATCGTCTAGCGTGTCCGACATACCCTATTAAAGTCATCCACTGACTTAAGCATCGGAGATGCTACGGGTTGATAGCCAACCCAGCATTTTTGACGAGTTGTTATTCTCGCAGTAAGCTCGCCTCAGCTACCGGGAGTCAGCGACATTCGGCGACCATAAGGCGACCTTGGATTCTTCACCTCCGAAGCGTGTTCCAAGTCGTGCTAGCCTCGTCATCAACCTACTACCTGTAATCATTGTATGCGTGATTCCCCTAAGTTACACATCGTATTGTTGGGCGGACTTGACCCGCTACAAGGACAATAACAATAGGAAAAATAATTTGAATTTGAAATTTAGGAGAACATACTAAGATAAAAGTTTAAATAAGATTTAATTTTTATGTCAGGGAAAAGCTAAATTGATGGAAATATTAAAAGTTGAATTCAATTTTTACAAAAAAAAATACAAATGAACCGTGATCTACTGTCACGGATCATGGCCAGTGATTTATTTAAAGAAAGCTCAATTTGGGCTTCGGGCGGGCTGGGCTTCAAGGAATTTGGGCTCCGAGCCCGACATAAGCCCTTTACCCGTTGTCTAAAATTATACGAAGAACCACGTGGATTGTGCCGCCGTCACATGATTCGGTCCGTTGAATAATCCGTCGGTACGCAAAATTTCCTTTTTATTTATTGGAGTGGGTCCCACGGTTCAATCGTTTATTTAAACGGCGTTAAGCTCATCTCCCCTCTTTCTTCTCCGTTGCCGATTTGACGCCGAAGAAGCGGAGGAATCTAGCCGAAGCTCCTCCTCCTGCGTCGATCAAGGTAAACAAAAAAAAAACTCAAATTTTCAAATTTTATTTACATGCTTATAATTTGGTTCATGATTGGTTATTTTCGATTTCGTTTGATTTCTAATTGATTTACACTTGACGATGATTGAACTTTTATCTTTTCGGCTAGATCTGAACGAGTCTTTTTCTACTTATTTGAATTTGAACGTTGATAAGATCTAGGGTTTAGTTGGATATATGGGTTTATGCTTGATTTAAATCTGTTGACTTCCGCAATTAATCTTCCCACTTCCTCAAATCGTCCTTCCTTTGCTCCGATCAGATCTCATCTTGAGTGAGAGACGTGACTTTCAAACTTTTCAGATCAATTGAATTTCGTTTTAAAAAGTTTTTTTTTTAATTTTAGGAAAAAAATTAAAAATAATATTTAATTTGGACCCAAAAAAATAATTACACATTTCGACCGTTTTTGGCCACGTCAAGTATCCTGGCACGTGCCTGCTTGCTGACTGAGCCTGCTGTGACTTAGCAAGTGCGGTCAAATTGTGCATTAAAAATTTGGCTGCACTTGCCAACTGCGGCCAAATTGAGTTTTCACAATTTGGCCGCACTTGCCAACTGCAGCCAAATTGAGTTTTCACAATTTGGCCGCACTTGTCAAGTGCGGCCAAATTGAGCTTTCACAATTTGGCCGCACTTGGCAAGTGCGGCCAAATTGAGCTTTCACAATTTGGCCGCACTTTGTTAGGTGCAGCTTTGGTCAAACCTTCAAATAAATTATTTACATGTTATATAATGTAGAAATTGTTAGCTTGGTGGTTTTACTGCTAGTTTGTTTGTAAGTGGTCCTGGTACCAATTCCCAGTTGTTACGCCTATTTGGCCGAAGCCCGAAAGACACGAGCCCAGAAACCCGACTGCCGATCAGAAGCCCATTTGCGCGATCTGGCCCGCCCGACAAGGCCCTATAGAGGACCCCCAAATATCGATCCGACCCGGCCCTGATAAACGCGCTGGGCACTCGCCCACTCCAGCGGTAACCGTTCCCCTAATCCCGCTACCACTTAATGGCTATGATGGGGAGGTGCTGGCATGGCGCAGGAGGCGGCGACGGGGGGCGGATCGAGGGGGCACGATCGAGGGCGGACGAGCGACGTGGGTCGGGGGCAATCACGGCGGGAGGTCTATAAAAGGGTTAGAAGGACGGCTGGACAAGGGACCGCATCTCAGGTATCTAAAACCTAAGGTACTCCATCAACGACCTTGTTCCCCCATTTCATCTCCTTCCTCCCCCGCTCGCGCCGTGAGACGCCGTTCCGATCTCCTCTCGAGTCGAACCGTCTCCGCCGGGCCTCCTCTTTCAGATCACTGTCTGACTTAGGCATCAGAGGGGATTTGGCCGGAACCAAGGTCCGGCCCCCTGACGAGCGTTCTCGTCTACGCAGGAGGACATCAGATCCACGGGCCGAGGCTTCCCCTCCGCCTCTCGCCGACCACGTAACCAGCTGGACGATCGAGGCTACCCCTCGTCGTCCGACCGCCGAGGCCGATCACGTCCGTCCGAGTCCGAGCGTCTCAACCCGGGCCGAGGCTTCCCCTCGCCCTATCGACGACCGAGGGCCCCGATTCGGCCCAGCCGACGCGCTCCACGCTGTCCGCAACTCTGACTCGCGCCTCGTCTGCATCGATTCGACACACCCGAGGGACCCAAGCGGGCCCCCTGACCACGTTGACCGGGTTGCCCACGGTCAACGCTTTTGTAGTGAGAAAACACTCTGAAACATCTGGCGCCGTCTGTGGGAACCGAACTGTCCCACGAAGAAACAAACCACACCTGCAATGACGCAACCTCACCCGTCTCGGCGAAAGGAGAGCAAGGCCCTGACGCGAAGCGACATGGCCCGTCATCGTTGGCAAGAGTGGGCACGGGCCCGACGCGAGGAGGATCGTGAGGAAAGGACCGGGAGACCCTCCCCGTCCCCACCGGTCGGGAGACCGAGTGCATCTGTAACGGCGTGCAGCTCGGACGTAGCTTTGGTGGTATCGGTGATCATAGACACTACCATGGTACGGCGACTGCTCGTCGACACCGGCAGCTCCTGCGACGTCCTCTTCATGTCAACCCTGGAAAAGATGGGGCGGCGGAAGGAAGACTTACGACCTCGCTCGGGTCCCGTGGTAGGATTCACGGGTCACTCCACCCCCATCATCGGCACGATCCATCTCCCGGTAACGCTCGGAGACGCACCAGACTCGGTGACCCTGGCGGTGGAATTCATCGTATTGGGGATCGGGTCGGAATACAATGGGATCATCGGCCGACCCCTACTCAACGCCGTCGGCGCGGTGGTCTCGACCCTCCATCAGACTATCAAGTTCCGAACGCCCGGGGGATGGGGCAAGTCGAAGGCGACGCGGGGAGACCGAGTACCTGCTATCAACTGGCGGAGGAAGGTCCCGAAGATCGTCTAGTCGACCGGATGGCCGCGCTCGACTTAAGGAGCGGGCCGAGGCCCGCCCCTGCGGAGGAGCAAGAGCAGATCCCGGTCACGGACGTCGAGGGCCGGTTCGTCTCGATCGGGAGAGGGCTAAGCCAGGACCTGAGGGATCAACTGATCGAATGCCTGGAGGCGAACCTAGACATCTTTGCTTGGTCACCGGAGGACATGCCCGGCGTAGACCCCCAGGTGATCGTCCACCAGATCAACGCCGACCCCAACTTCAAGCCGGTCAGGCAGAAGAAGCGTAACCTGGGCGGCGAGAAGATGAAGGCGGCCTCCGAGGAAGTGGAGCGTCTCCTTGACGCCGGCTTCATACGAGAGGTCTGGTACCCGGAGTGGCTGTCGAACGTGGTGATGGTCAGGAAACTCAACGGGAAGTGGCGAATGTGTGTGGACTTCAGTGACCTCAACAAGGCCTGTCCCAAGGACAGCTACCCCCTGCCGTGCATCGACCACCTGGAGGACAACGCCTCGGGGTACGAGATGCTTAGCTTCATGGACGCCTACTCAGGGTACAATCAAGTCCAGATGGATCCCCGGGACGAAGAAATGACAGCCTTCACGACGGACCGGGGAACTTACTGCTACAAGAAGATGCCCTTTGGCTTAAAGAACGCAGGGGCCACCTACCAGAGAATGGTCAACAAGGTTTTTAGCTCCCAGATCGGGAGGAACCTGGAAGTCTACGTCGACGACATGCTTGTCAAGTCAAGACGACCGGAAGACCACATCGCCGACCTGTGGGAGACCTTCGAGCGGTTGCGGCGACACCACATTCGACTCAACCCCGCGAAGTGCACGTTCGGGGTAAGATCTGGCAAATTCTTGGGATTTATGATAACTAACCGTGGCATTGAAGCTAATCCTGACAAGATCGAGGCGCTGATCAACATGCGTGAGCCGACGACGATCAAAGAGCTGCAGAGGCTGAATGGGCGCATCGCAGCCCTGGGGCGATTCCTTTCCAAATCAGCGGAAAGATCGCTCCCCTTCTTCAAGGTCCTGAGGAAAGCGATCGCGGAACCTTCAGACAATAGGAAGGCGATACTATGGGACGAAGACTGCTCCAGGGCGTTCGCGGATCTCAAAGAGTATCTCCGCAGCCCGCCTCTCCTGTCCAAGCCACGGGAAGGGGAGTCGCTGAGCCTTTACCTGGCGTGCGCGGAGGAAGCTGTGAGTTTGGTGCTGATCCGGGAAGACGGTGGGGTGCAGTGGCCGGTATACTACACGAGCCGGATCTTGAAGGGGGCGGAGGTGCGATACTCGCCCATGGAGAAACTGGCGTACGCCCTCGTTCTCTCAGCACGAAGGCTCCGACCCTATTTTCAGGCCCACACCATACTGATCCTGACCGACTCACAACTGGAGCAGAACCTCAAGAGATTCGATCGAATGGGAAGGATGCTAAACTGGGGAGTGGAACTGAGCGAGTTCGACCTCCGATTCAAACCGCGCACGGCCATCAAAGGGCAGGCTCTGGCCGACTTCATCGCTGAGTGCACAACGGAAGGAAATGGCCCCCCGGAGGAAGAAGGCCCAGCAACGGTAATTGCCCAACCATTGTCCTTTCTTTCGGCTGACCACTTCCAGCCAGGGGTTCCAGGAGCGTGGATAGTCCATGTGGATGGATCGGCCACACAGTCAGGAGGCGGGGTTGGGATTGCAATCCGATCTCCGGAAGGGAACATTGTGGAATACGCGTTGCGGTTTGAGTTCCCAGCCACCAACAACGTGGCGGAGTATGAAGCGGTGATCAACGGCCTAAGGCTGGCCCTGGAGCTCGGGGCCGAATCCGTGCGCCTCCTCAGCGACTCGAAGCTCATTGTCAACCAACTTCTGGGAAGTTACGAGGCGCGGGAGGAGACAATGCAGAGGTATCACGCCGTTGCCAAAGCTGCGCTCTCCAGGTTCAAAAACGTGGAAGTCTTGCACCTCCCACGATCGGAGAATGCACGGGCAGATGCGTTGTCGAAGCTAGCCTCGTCCTCACCCAAGGAGCTGGGCCGCACCATCTACGTGGAGAATCTGCAGTCCCCCAGCACAGAAGAGCAGGAGATGATGGCGATCGACCAAGGTCCCACCTGGATGGACCCGATCATACGGTACCTCGCTCACGGGGAGGTACCGACGGATTGGGACGAACGCCGGACCTTGGAGAGGAAGGCGCTCCGATTCGTGATCCATGAGGGGACGCTCTACCGGAGACGCTGGACAAAGACGGATGTCCTCCCATACTTGAAGTGCATCGGACCGCAGGAAGCTGACTACGTCCTACGGGAGGTTCACGAAGGGATCTGCGGGAATCACCACGGGGGCAAGATGGTCGCACAGAAGATCTTAAGGCAGGGATACTACTGGCCGACCCTGGCCCAAGACGCAGCAAGATACGTCCAAAAATGCCAAGAATGCCAGAGGTATGCCCACCACATCTCGACTCCCCCGTCGGAGCTCATCCCTATCGTGAGCCCCATACCCTTCGCGAAATGGGGGCTCGACATCCTCGGACCGTTTAAGCCGGGCCGGGGGCAGCGGAAGTATCTGATCGTGGCGGTGGACTACTTCACCAAGTGGATCGAGGCCGAACCGTTGGCCACCATCACATGGAAGAAAGCGAAAAGCTTCGTGTGGAATTCCATCATCTCCCGATTCGGAGTGCCACGGGCCATCGTCACAGACAATGGGAAGCAGTTCGACTCCGCAGGGTTCAAAGATTTTTGCGCGGAATGGGGGATCAAACTACTCTTCGCCTCTGTAGCACACCCCCAGACCAACGGGATGGCGGAAGCAGCCAACAAGTGCATCATAGAGCCCCTCCGAAAGAAAGTAAAGGACGCCGAAGGAAACTGGCCAGAGGAGCTCCCCGGGATACTCTGGTCATACCGGACGACCCACAAGGAGGCCACCGGCGAGACCCCGTTCATGCTCACCTACGGGGCCGAGGCGGTGGTGCCGGTCGAGTTGGGTGAAGAATCTCTCCGCCTCAAATACTTTGACGAAGACATGAACTCGCAGGGTCTGGGGCTCAGTCTGGAGCTCCTCGGCGAGCGGCGGGAGCAGGCCCTGGCCACCATCATCCGCCAGAAGCAGAAGGTGGTTCGATACTACAATGCTCGGGTCAGGGGAAGAAGCTTCCACATTGGGGACCTGGTCCTCCGGAAAGCGGGCTTCAACCCAGATACCACTCGCAAAGGGAAGCTCGCGGCTAAATGGGAGGGGCCCTACAAAGTCATCGAGGTCCTCGGGCCCGCAACCTACCGCCTAGCCAATATGGAGGGGAGGATTCTCACTCACGCCTGGAATACAGAACATTTACGCAAGTATTTTCAATAAATGTACCGTTTCTGTGAAATAAATTTATTTGAATTCATTCCTTTCCAGATAAGCAAAAGATGTACAGAGAAACGCGCGAAGAGGCCAAGGGGCATTCCCCTCCCTCATTCAACTCCAGGGGCACCTGTGGGACCACCGGCTGGCGGTCCACTTGGGTCATCCCCCACACTCCGCTCGACGTCAGGGTGCATCCGGAGATCCTCGAAGTTGACCCCCGAGAGTGGGAACTTCTTTTGGATCTCGGACTGGCACCGGGCGAAACCCTTCTCGAACGCCTCCGTCAAGGCGGTCTCGACGAAGGTGGCATACTCCGCCACGGCATCCTGAGCGATCCGAGCCGGATCCACCTCCTCAAGCCCACGCATCCGGGCCTCTAAGGTCTCGATCTGGCGTTGGTGCTCCGTCCTCTCCTTCTCGATCTCCCGGGATCTCTCGCCAAGTTGAGCAAGGAGAACCCTCGCCTGCTCCTCCGCCGCTTCCAGACGATCGGAGAGCTCCAAGGTCTCGGGGGCAGCAACGGAGACGGGGATCTTCTCGGCTCCCCCAGACGTGTCGGCATCTCTCAAGAGCTCGGCGACCCGCGCCTCGGCCTCTGACTTTGCAGTCAGAGCCAAGGCCCTCTCCCGGTCCGCCTCCTCCAAGGCAGAGGACAGCTCAGTTACGCGGGTCTCCCAGGACCTGACCCACACTTCCTCTAACTGGCCTGCCTCTCCCTCCTCCCCATGGGCCTCAAGATCTCGCCCGACATCGGCCTTGGCTTTGGGAAGCGCCGAAAACTGACGTCTCATCGAGAGACCCACCGATGACAACTGCACCAAGGCAACGAAGGTAAGACGGCGAAAGCAGCTGGAGGGAGGACAAGCAGAGGCACTCTACCTGTTGGCCGGCCTGAATCACAAAGGTGGCCAGACAGTCACCTCTAACTCCATCAGCGCAACCTGATCGGGAGGGAGACAACTATTCTCGGCCACTCGCGCGGCGGCCCTGCGGCTTGAAAACACCGATTCCTTCTCCCCTACAGGGAAGCGTGGACGAAGAAGACCCTCCCCTGACGAAGGAAACTCGCTGGGGTTGGAGCGGAACGCGCCTAGATACCGATCGTAGGCATCAGGGAGAGGACCGTCCGGGAGAGGCGAAGGGCCGACCCACGGCCAGGCAACCTCAACGGGGGCGGGTCGGAGCTGATCGGTGGGCGACGGGACATCAACTCCCTCGACCCCCTCGCGGACCCTCTTGGAAGACCCCAACAAGGGGACAGAGGGGGACGGCCTCTTCTTCCTTTTAAAGCCTCCAGTCGAGGTCACAGCCCGTTGCTTCTTCTGGACCTCCAGCACATGATCCCTCCTACGCGGATCCGGATCTGGGGCCTGCACGTGAGTGCTGGCGGGGGAAGAACCGAGAGGGAATCCACCTGCACTCAACGAAGAAATAAGAGACCGAGCAAAGCCCAGGCAACATCGAATGGCGAATGCTCGGGGAGCTTACCCAAGGGCCACACCGTCTTACGCAAGTTATGGTCACTAAAGAGGACGTCAATCGACCGCTCCCTCGCAGGGATCGCCATCATGTCCTTCGCCATCTGCTGCTCGGCGACGGTCGGCTCACCCAAATCGAGGATGACGGCGCCGGCCGACTCCCACCGAACCGGGAAAGGTACACTCGACGGGAACGTGACAAACACGTATTCCCCCTTCCAGCGTTTCAGGGAGCTCGGCAACCCCAACACCAGGGTCATCTTCGGGCGGGCGCTGATGTAAATCCACGCCCCCGATTGGTGGTGGCTCAGGCGGTAGAACTGGGCGAAGAGACGAAGAGAGGGCGCCACTCCCCTCAGCATGCAGACGACGACGAACCCGACGAGGAGCCCGACGGCGTTGGGGCAGAATTGGCACAGGCACACGTTGTGGGCCCGAAGGAACTCAACGATGAAAGGGTGGAGCGGGAAACGAAGCCCGAAGCGGAAGCACTTCTCGTATATTCCAACCTCGTTGGGACCGGGAAGGCAGATCCGCTCGTCGGCCCCAGGGGCACGAGCCGAGTAAGGCGGAAGCAGGTAGGCGGAGCGCATGCTCCCAATGGCGGTGGCGCAGATCGACGAAGGCCACGACAAGACCTCTGGGGCACCCCTGAAAGTTCACCCCCGTGCCGACGAATCGCTGAGGGTGGGCTACCCGCCAGGCCAGGAGCAGCGTCGCACTCCGGACGATCCGAACCCGTGGCAGAGGAAGACGACATGAGGCAGAGCTCAGGCAGAATCGGGATCAGCGCAAAGAAGAAAACGGCGGGATGGCGGCTCACAACCCACTCGGCTTCTCAACCTAAGACGACCCCGCGAGCGGTGGGGATAAGCTTGCAACTACACGTGGCAGCATCAGAGAACCGACGACGCTTCGGAGCCTGCGCCTTAAAAATATCGAACGGACCAACTCATGATGACGACTAATAAATGAGTCGGCATCGACTGACGAGCCTGTCAAAGTCGGCGGAAGTCACATCGGCCGAGCCGAACCGGCCGAGGCCGATCGACCCGACCAATGGGGGCAATTGTTACGCCTATTTGGCCGAAGCCCGAAAGACACGAGCCCAGAAACCCGACTGCCGATCAGAAGCCCATTTGCGCGATCTGGCCCGCCCGACAAGGCCCTATAGAGGACCCCCAAATATCGATCCGACCCGGCCCTGATAAACGCGCTGGGCACTCGCCCACTCCAGCGGTAACCGTTCCCCTAATCCCGCTACCACTTAATGGCTATGATGGGGAGGTGCTGGCATGGCGCAGGAGGCGGCGACGGGGGGCGGATCGAGGGGGCACGATCGAGGGCGGACGAGCGACGTGGGTCGGGGGCAATCACGGCGGGAGGTCTATAAAAGGGTTAGAAGGACGGCTGGACAAGGGACCGCATCTCAGGTATCTAAAACCTAAGGTACTCCATCAACGACCTTGTTCCCCCATTTCATCTCCTTCCTCCCCCGCTCGCGCCGTGAGACGCCGTTCCGATCTCCTCTCGAGTCGAACCGTCTCCGCCGGGCCTCCTCTTTCAGATCACTGTCTGACTTAGGCATCGGAGGGGATTTGGCCGGAACCAAGGTCCGGCCCCCTGACGAGCGTTCTCGTCTACGCAGGAGGACATCAGATCCACGGGCCGAGGCTTCCCCTCCGCCTCTCGCCGACCACGTAACCAGCTGGACGATCGAGGCTACCCCTCGTCGTCCGACCGCCGAGGCCGAGCACGTCCGTCCGAGTCCGAGCGTCTCAACCCGGGCCGAGGCTTCCCCTCGCCCTATCGACGACCGATGGCCCCGATTCGGCCCAGCCGACGCGCTCCACGCTGTCCGCAACTCCGACTCGCGCCTCGTCTGCATCGATTCGACACACCCGAGGGACCCAAGCGGGCCCCTTGACCACGTTGACCGGGTTGCCCACGGTCAACGCTTTTGTAGTGAGAAAACACTCTGAAACACCAGTCTTCCTATGAAAATTTATTTTTTATTTAAAATTAAAAAAATTATTTAATCATCTACATCAAGATTCGAAATTATTTAAACCTCATGCGCCTCACCCACACGCCTTACCACCAAGGTAAACATCTCATCAATATATTATATATAAATAATCTATTTGATGGTTTAAAAGAAGCGGCCCTCTTAATGACTTGGCCGCACATGTCAAGTGCGGCTTGCCACAATATGGCCGCATTTGCCAAGTGTGGCCAAATTGTCAAAGCACAATTTGGCCGTATTTGACAAGTGTGGCCAAGTCAAAGCAGGCCAAGTTAGCGACCAGGCGCGTGCCTAGCTGCTGACGTGGCAAAAAAGGTCGAAAACTATATTTATTTATTTTTGGTCGATTTTTAATATTTTTTATTTTTGTATTAAAAGTAAAAATTACCCATAAAAATGGTTTGATTTGTTTTGATGTTTTGATTCTTGGAACCCAAGGGAATTTGATGTTATTGGACTTTTCACATTTTTGCTGGCAAGAAGCAACATAAGTCATTAGCAACATAATTCAAGGTGGCCATTTGACGTTGGCCCGCCGGCCCGGCCCGGCCCGGTACGCTTGACCGGGCCGCGGGCCAAGCCCAGCCTATATCCATGCTGGGCTGGGTAGGGGAGGCCGTGGGTCGGGCCAATTTTGAGAGGCATTTCACTGTTCCAACACCCCTAAGGGGGGTTTTGGTCTTTTGCTTTTAAAATGACCAAAAAACCCCAACGGTTTGAGAGGGGTTTTTTGGTTCTTTTAAGCCCCAATAATTCCTATAAATACTTTCAATCCCTCATCTCATTTTCTATACAACTCTCATACACTCAACTCTTTACTATTGAGCAAAATTTTGAATACGGGTTCAAGCTCTCATCTCGCTAGCAATTAGCAGCTTGCAATCAAGAAACTCAAGCTCTATCTACTCTCAATCTTCTTGCGCTCTCAAGCTTCGTCTGCTGTCTGCTCTACTCGCAATTCTACAATCAGGATCCTGTTATTTAATTTTATTATAAATTAGCATAATGGCCGGACCGTCCAACCATAAGAATGTTAATGCGAATTTTGATGACACTGTGGACTATAGCTATTTAATGAATATGCTCTGCACCCCAATATAAACACCGGACTTCACAGTTTTTTCACAATCTGAAACACATGATTATATCGATAATAATAATCCTAGCCCAGTCTTATTGGGTACTAATACATTTGCATTTACTGCTGTTGCACACACTTCTACTCCCGCACACGCTTCTACTCCTGGTACACACACTTTTACACAAGCACCCCAATCCAGATTACAAAAATATGATGTTTAGAAGCACTTTACCTGTCAAATTGCCACTGGCAAAATTGGCGAGCGGGTAGTTTGTAAAATATGTAGATTAGATTTTAATAGCAGACCTGTCGGCGGCACAACACATCTTAAGAGACACATATAATCTCACAACAGAAGAGATACATGATAGACTACTTTGAACTTATCTGCTTTTTTACATCTCTAACTAATTTCTCATATTCAGTTGATACAACGAGTAAAGAGATGTCTAGATTTGTTTTATGTCAAGAATTATCATTTAGTTAGGGAGAAAGTCCTGAATTAGAGAGATTTAACCAAGTGGTACTTAACCCTGCATTTAGAAGAGTGCATAGAAACACTATTAGAAGAGACATTATGCTATCATTTCATGATAAAAAACAAAATTGATGCAATCTTTTACTACCTTAAATTTTAGAATTGCATTAACATCGGACATATGGACAACGAAATGTGGTGCTTCCTATTTATGTATTACGTCTCATTACATAGAAGATGACTACACTCTTAATAAAATGATTATAGGATTTAGAATGGTAGATCATTCGCATACCGGTGGTGCTATTAACAATTTGATAATGTCTGTTATTCATGACTTTGATATATTCGAAAAAAATTTACATTTATTTTTTATAATGCTTCTAACAACAACATGCAATTTCATATTTAAAAAGACTATTGAACCCTGAGCTGGATGGCATGTTATTCCATTAACGATGTGCTTGTCACGTCTTGAACTTAATAGTTCAGGATAAACTTAAGACTGCTTCTAATTATATAGAAAAGGTAAGAAATATTATGTTATTAATCCATACTTCCGGCCTTAGGAGACAATAGTTCAAACAAATTTGTTGTATTATCCAAATATCTTACCGAGCCTTTACCTTTAGCGTTCAACATAGGTGGAACTCAACTTATCTAATGATGCGTTTCATGTTTAAATATAGAGAGCAGCTTAATGATTTTGCAAGTGCAAACCTTCCACCTAGGCCAAATTACGGAATTAGTGACTATGAGTGGAGAATTATATGACATCTTATTAATTTTTTTGAAGTTTTTTATACTGCTACAAATGAATTTTCCAGTATGTATTAGTCTACAACAATTTTAGGCTTAGAACAATTAGTTTTTATTTCAGAAGTTTTAGCAAAATATAGAAACCTTAAGGACCCTAACACTGTTCTTCTTTCTATGATGGAAGCCATGGAAAAAAAAACTAGAGAAATATTGAAATCACGTCCATATGCTTTACTGTTTAGTGGAGGTTTTTGATCCAGGTATAAAGGAGGAAGGTGTTGTTGATTTATTAGAACCTTATTATGAAATATGAGATTTGACGTAGAATAATCTATTGCTACGTTTAAAACTAGCTGGTAGATCCGCGTGCACACGAGGGGGGGACCCATGAAGAGCCGCGCGCAAGGGGCGAGGCCGCACCTAGCTTTAATTATATTGGGATGGAAAATTAGTAATTAGGGGGATAGGAGTTTATTATTTAAACTAGGTCTAGCTGTCATTGAGGGGCACATTGGATTATCGAATTGTTATTGAGAGTTCCTGCTAGATCTTAGATTAGACGAGTGCGATATCCAATTATCTTCATCATTGCTTCTTTTATCAATAAAGATTAAATCTTTCTTCGGAATCCTATCAATTTGATATCAGAGCGACAACGATCCATGTCGGTGACAACGAGAAATAAGGATCGAAGCGAAGCGGGGGAGGAGAAAAACAATGGAGAGATCGAAGAGATTAAGAAGTCGGTGGTGGCAAATAGCGAGGCTATCGCTAATTTACGAAGATCATGGGGGAGATCGCGGCGAGACAAGGCAAAACAGAGGAAGCCGTGACTCATATGACTTTCAAATTCGCGGTTTTTAACAAAAAGATGGGATAGGGGGACGTAAACCCTAGTTCTTCCAAAAAGGTCACACCTTTGGTGAAAGGGAAGGAAAAGATGGAAGCTTTCGAGGAGGAAAGGGATGGAGTCTTTTACAAGACGGGGTACGACATGAACGACGAGGAGGATGAGAAAATGGACGGACCATGGGGGCGCGAGGAGCTCGTGGAAGGCCACCGGACACGAGGGGGGCAGCCGAACCCCCAGTTGCAGCGGGGGGCTCGGCCGCTGCCGGAAAGGGGTGGTGACCTTCCCCCGCCCTCGGCGACAGCCGGCAGAACCGGCGGGACCCTGTCGACTTTCGGCAGGGCCGTCGACCCCGCCGGGGCAGCCCCGACGAGGGCTGCCGGAGGTGCAGTGGGGTCGGGCTACCCCTGGCAGCCGCCAGGGGGAGGCGAGCACGACGTGGGGCCCGGGGAGTTTTCCGACTTTTCGGGACAGCTGCGAGAGGCTGAGGCACATTTTCAGGGCAGAACGGAGCATTTTCAGAGCAGATCTGACCCCTTGGGCTTTCCCGGACAGCGACAGGGCCCAGAGGAGCACTTTCAGGTCAGGATTGAGGGGGGGTGGGCCCAGGCAGGGAATGTGGCAGCACTACGGAGGCGGAGGAAGGGGTAGAGACCATTATGACGACGGCAGGGGAGGCTATGAGGCTGAGTTTGGCAATGATGCCGAATGGGATGATTTCGAGGGCATGCGGGGAGGCCCCCGAGGGGACTACGGTGGCCGTGGAGGAGTGCCATCTAGACAGTACGAGACCCAGGACGAGAGATGGCATCACTATCGCCAGCCTCTCCGTACCGAGGGGAGGCCCGATCAGGGACATTTTGGAGGGGACTGCAGGGTACGGAAGCTGGAGATGCCACTGTTCAGAGGGGAGGATCCGCACTCCTGGCTGTTCACGACGGAGAGGTACTTTGCAGCACATCACATGACAGATGCTCAAAAGCTAGAAACGACGGCCATCTGTATGGAGGGAAGAGCTCTGGGGTAGTACCAGTGGAAGGAGAGGAGGCAACAGATTCGGTGCTGGGAGGAGTTGAATGACCTTATTCTGGAGAAGTTCAGGGATCCCTGCCTGGAAAACCTACACGAGCAGCTTTATGTCCTCAGGCAGGACGGACCGGTACGAGAGTACATTGAGAGGTTTGAGACATTGTCAGGGAGAGTACACGGCGTCACAGATGAGTCACTAGAGGGCAACTTCATGAAGGTCCTGAAGCTCAGTCTTCGATCCGCAGTGCGACCATACAAGACCAGTGGGCTGTCTGAGGTCATAGAGATGTCGCAGATGGTAGTGACGAGAGTTTCACCCCCGGACATTATTGTGGGGGTCGCAAGTTATGAGTGTTGATAGCAGAGGCAGATGTAGATGAGGATGACATAGAGGATGAGGGGATCAGAGGGGAAGACGACTCCCATAGGGAGTAATACCGCTAGAAGCTTCATGCACCACCTTGAGGACAAGGTGGATTTTCAGGAGCGGAGTAATGGTAGATCCGCGCGCACACGGAGCGGGGGACCCATGAAGAGCCACGCGCAAAGGGGGAGGCCGCACCTAGCTTTAATTATATTGGGAGGGCAAATTAGTAATTAGGGGGATATGAGTTTATTATTTAAACTAGGTCTAGCCGTCATTGAGGGGCACGTTGGATTATCGAATTGTTATTGAGAGTTCCTGGTAGATCTTAGATTAGACGAGTGCGGATGTCCTCATAATGACGTCTTGGGAGGAGGGTACACCTACTTTTGTATCCAATTATCTTCATCATTGCTTCTTTTATCAATAAAGGTTAGGTCATTCTTCGGAATCCTATCACTAGCTTAAGAAACTTTTTTGCAACATATGAGGCTAAATTGGTAGGTCTTTAAATACTTCATCTGATTATGTAAGTACCCAGTCAAGTAGGATCCGATAGATTTTAGGGAAGAAGAAACAAAAATAATGGAGCCAGATAGTTCTTCTAGTGAACTTTCTAAGTATTTAGCAACTCCTTTTCCTTTTTCCTTTTACTGATGAAGAATTAAATGATAAGAAGTTTGATACTTTGGCCTGGTGGAAAGGGTAATAAACTCGATATCCAATTCTTGTCATCATGGCTTGTGATTTGTTAGCAACCACTATTTCTATTGTTGCTTAGGAGTCTGCTTTTAGTATAGGTGGTCGCGTTCTGAGCGATGAGAGATCAATGCTGAAAGAAGATATAGTTGAAGTGACTGTTTGTGTGAAGGACTGTTTCTATGCTGAAAACCTTGAGAAATGATCTTTCTGAAGACTCAGACGAAGAAGAGACACAAGCTGATTGATTTTCATTTCTTACTTGTATTAATATTTTCTTACTTGTATTTGTATTGTATTAGAGTTCTTTTTATTTGTTTGTCCATTGTATAAGGAGTAAGGCCGGCCGACTTAAGTCCACCCCTCAAAAATATTTTAATTAATAAAATTTAAGGGTTCACCCCGAGACCTTCGAAAATTTCGGGATTAAATACTTTTCTTTCAAATACTATCTATTTAGGAATAAAAGACGTTAATATTTAAATAAAATTTAAAAATATTATCTACTTATAAAATACTATCTATTTATAATTTTTTCTTAAAATACTATTTTTTAAAAAGACTCAATTTTTAAATTTTTTAAAATACTATCTTTTAATAGAATACTATCGATTTAACCTTTTAACTTTTTTATAAAGCACAATTTAATATACTTCAATTTTTATAGGTTTAAATTATTTTTTCTTTTTTTAGTTTTTTATAATTTTTTAAAAAAACAACCTGGTCAATTACTTGTCGAGGCTTGTCGGGTCGTCCGGGCCTGGCCTGCTAGGCCCAGGCCCGTCCGGGCGTCGGATGTAGGGCCGGGCTGGGCCTTGCCGGGCCGGTCCAGCCTGGTCCGTGGCCATGCCAAGGCTCGTTCGGGCTCAGGCCAGTTCGGCCTATTGGCCACCTTGAAACATAAGCATGAAGTTGTGTTTTTTAGAATGTTAGGTTATGTACTTGTCATTATAGAATTGAATGATTTTACAAGTGAGTGTTAATTTCGCAGCTCCTTTATAAAATCTTAAAGAAGGGAAAGAGATTGCCGATCATAAAATTGTGTCTTTTAGGAAAATTATACGCTAACTCTTACGTTCTAGTAGGGCTGGCGGTTGGGCCGGGTTGGGCCCAAATCATGATTAGTTGGCCTGTTTGGTTTAGGCAACCTGGGTCCCAACCTGATTAGTGGGTTCACCTGCCGTAGGTCGGGTTGGGCCTGCGAGTCAACCTATCAACCAACTTGTGCTAGGGTTGATGCTTTTTTGTCGATGTCTAGGGTGAAGATCTGGCTAGAGAAGGTCGTTATGAAGACTGTGTCCATTGTGGGGTCCACGGCTGCATCGGAGACGGAGACGGATGGGTTTTGTAGGAGAGAGTAGAAGATAGTATGGTACATGGGATGAGAGAGAGAGAGGGGGGGGGGGGGGGGGGGGGGGGGGGGGGGGGGGGGGGAGGAGATGCTGGCGATCAGACGTCGGCGGGGATGGCCAATGGTGATGGCAAAGACAAAGGAAGATGCAAAGTCGGGATCAGAGGAGGTTACAGTTTGAACAACTCCGGCCTCAATGATGAAAGAAATGAGGGGACGTTGGCGGGATCAGACGAGTAAGTGCTGTCCGGCAAAGTACCAGGCTAGGGAGGAGGTGCATAGGTCATCCCATGTAGGTCGGTGGTGATGTGGAGGTAGCAGTCGAGGGCGGGTTGGCCCATGAGTCAACTGGCCGAGCCTAGGCCCATCACAAAACAGGTCCATTACAGACCGCCTCTCATATTTGGTTGGCCCAACTCGCCCCGCATCTTTTACCAGCATGGGTTAGATCTATGCCTAACACCCTATATCGGCCCTTGACGGTTTGTGCCGGTTTAATTAGGGCCCATCTGTCACCCCTACTGTCAAGTCGTATTTAACACACCTAACTAGCATCTATGTTAGTCGAAACATGAGTTCACTATAGCTGACTATATGGATAGATTTCCCAGATGCTTTATGCAATCGTATTGAATCAATAACAGGATGTGCTACTGGTAAACATTCACTGTTCGAGCAACTATGAGTAAAGAGGGTTGAGGTTAACATGATTGAGTCAGTCAAGACTTCTGCAAAATTGCCTTCTTTTTGTCATTCTATACTCTTTCCTTGTATGGAAACGAGCATCGGCTAATGCAAATTTGGGTGCATCTAGACCTATATATTTCTTAAGCATGTATTGTTTTTGTTCAATGCAGGGTGTCTATACTCGTTAAAAGATGGCATCATCAGCGATTTCAACTTTCTCCATGGGTTCAGTTGTATCATACAGCCCTCGGGCATGCTTGAGGGCAAAATCTAAGCCCTCTGGACTGTGTGTTAACGCCTCTAAGTCCTTCAAGTGTTTCAGTGGTCTGAAGTCAGCATCGTCTGTTGACCTTGCATCAGATACATCCTTTTTGGGCAAGCAAGGAAATGCTGCTCTCTGGGCATCATCCGTTCCAAAGTTGCAAGCAATGCAGAGGCCCACAAACCAGCTCCAACCCCAGGCATCTTTTAAGGTGGCTATCCTAGGAGCAGCTGGAGGGATTGGTCAGCCACTTGCTCTTCTCGTCAAGATGTCTCCCCTTGTTTCTGCACTGCATCTTTATGATATCGCAAATGTTAAAGGAGTAGCTGCTGATCTCAGCCACTGCAATACTCCTTCCCAGGTCTTGGATTTCACGGGGCCATCAGAACTGGGGAACTGTTTAAAAGGAGTCGATGTGGTTGTCATCCCTGCAGGTGTTCCGAGGAAACCGGGGATGACACGGGATGACCTTTTCAACATCAATGCCAACATCGTGAAAGCACTGGTTGAGGCTGTAGCTGAGAATGCCCCGGATGCTTTCATCCACATCATTAGTAACCCAGTCAATTCCACTGTCCCAATAGCTGCAGAAGTTCTCAAACAGAAGGGGGTGTATGATCCAAAGAAACTTTTTGGTGTTACGACACTTGATGTTGTCAGAGCTAACACATTTGTCGCTCAGAAGAAGAACCTCAAGCTCATCGATGTGGATGTTCCAGTCATAGGAGGTCATGCTGGTATTACCATCTTGCCACTGCTGTCAAAGACTAGGCCATCCGTGACATTCACTGATGAAGAAGTACAAGAGCTGACTGTGAGAATTCAGAATGCTGGAACTGAAGTGGTGGAGGCGAAAGCTGGTGCTGGCTCCGCGACTTTATCCATGGCATATGCAGCTGCCAGATTTGTTGAGTCATCCCTTCGAGCTCTGGATGGCGATGGTGATGTCTACGAGTGCTCGTTCGTTCAGTCTGATCTCACCGATCTACCCTTCTTTGCATCAAGAGTTAAGCTTGGGAAGAAGGGAGTGGAAGCCATAATCTCTGCTGACCTCCAAGGGATAACTGATTATGAGGCAAAAGCTTTGGAAGCTCTGAAGCCGGAGCTGAAGGCCAGCCTCGAAAAGGGTGTGGCATTTGTCCAGAAGCAGGCAGCAGCAGCAGCTAATTGAGAGCCTGATTCGTGTTCCATCTTTAGTCATAAAATAGGCATACAAGAATAATGACAGAGCTCCGCTCCAGTTCTTTGCAGTTTTGCAGTGTAGAAGGTGTTGTTTCTCTCAGATAAATGCTTTTGATGAGAGCTAGGAGACCAGTAGGGAAGTATTTGCTCATCCAGGCTATATGTCGAAGTTGCATGGGTATGTAATCATGCAACTCATCTTACCATCGTGTATTTTGTTTATCTTTCTGTTGTTGATTATTTTCCTTCTTGTTGTTGTTCAACATGTCATGAAAACAGTATAAATCATTTGGTAGTCACATACCAATTTTACTCATGTTTGTCGCAGTCATTTATGATATGGCTAACTTCTTTTCACCTGCAGTTCCATTGGCATTATGCGCATGTTACAATCAACCATATGCTGAATACCTTCTCTCTCTCTCTCTCTCTGGTGTGTGTGTGTGTGTGTGTGTGTGTGTGTGTTGGGGTTTTTTTTTTCCTCAGTGTTGATTGATCCGGTGGGTTGGACCAAGAAATGAAACGGTCAGTAACTTGCCAGTGGTCTGATGTTTGAAATGTGAATCTGAAAGCTAACTTGTGTCTGTGCCTTGTGCCTTACCTTGTTTGAAGCAGATCAGAGTCTCAAGTCGCCCACAAATGTGATGCCTTGTATCTTGCCTTGTTAGACGCAGATCAGAGTCTCAAGTCGCCAACGAATGTGACTTTCCAGTGATTTCGTAGTGGATGCCCTCATGCAAGGCACCATAATTTAGTTTGTTTTCTGGGTAGTTTGCCTAACTCCCTCCTTTTTTCGTGAATTAGCAAAATCGAACAACTTTATAAGTTTTCTCAGTAATTACAGTCTTTATTTAGATCGTTCATATCATCTGTTTCATGGGTATCTTTATACATCTTTTGAGAATTTGAACCTATTCAACCCATTTCTAAAGAAGACACCCAAGAGAATTCATTGGAACTAATGAATTTTATATGCAATTAGTCATATACAAGGATGGTAGATATAGACTACGAGATATGTGTGTAGCAGTTCACTTCGGAAAGATGGTGAAAGTTTTAACTGAATGGATGCATAACAACTGAATCTCACCAGTTGCGCAACTGAGATTAATGTTGTCAAGTATAGAACTCGCCTGAGAACTTAGTAGGTCTGTAACTCGATCCCGGACCTGCTCCTGCCCTTGATTCTTGGGTGGAACCAGTCCCCTATCATCTGCCGGCATCCTGGATGCACTAAACATAAAACTGTAAAATCTGCCTTCTGGTTGCTTGTTAACAGGGAGAGAGTATTGGAAGTATGGCTGCTGATCAAGGACATAATTGGCCGAGGTTCCGTACTTCTCCTACTTCTGCTGTTCCTCCTAGTGTTATCTTCGTTAGTGCAGTTATTTTCCATATACTGATGTCTTAACTATTTTGATACTCTTCCAGGCTGGCTAATGAATTCTCAATCCGTATTAAGAAACTGACATATCGGGCATAGAATCAGATAATTGTATGGCAGGTTCAGGATTGTGGTTCAACTGATGATGAACCCTGAGGTTGGAACATACACCAGCATGTTTTTTGGTTTGAGGCTTGAAGCAGAGGTACCAGAGAAGCACTGACCAACATGTACTGTTTTAAATGATGTTCTTCTCAGAAATGGGGTATGCATACTTGCCTTGTTTTCTTTCCCCCCCCCCCCCACCCCACCCCCAAGGGAAAAAAATACTTTGTTAGTGCTTAATGATGAATTGGAGGTTTTATAAGCGCTCGAAATCTATTAGCATATTGGTGCGATCCGCACCTATCAGAGGAGGCAGACCCGGCCACCCGCGCGCGCTTCTAGCCGCCGTTCATTAGGGGCGTTTTCGTTCCTCCCTTTTTCTAATTAATTGTAATGGCATATTTGTAATTAGATTAGAGGGGGTTTTCTATTAAATTAGGGCTAGCCGTCATTGATGTTTTTTCATGCTTATTTTGATAAATTGAGAGAGTTCTTCGAGGGATCTTAGGAGAGTTCGGACGTCCTCGCTTATCGGCGTCTTGGGAGGGTGGTTGCCCCTTTATTGTAGCCAAACTATCTTTTTATTCGTTGTTTTTAGCAATTTAATTTCAGATTTGCTATGGAACCTATCAATTTGGTAGCAGAGCGCGTGTAGATACATGGCGGCATCAACAAGATCAAATGACAAGATCGATATTTTGGAGGAGAAATTTAACGGCGAGATCGAAGGGGTAAAGAGATCATTGACGGGAAATGAAGAAGCAATAAAGAAATTGACGGCCTCTATCGACCAAGTAACGGCAAATCAAGCGAAGCACGAGGAGCAATTTGCGCAATTGATCTTTCAATTGGCGACAAACAATAAAGGGATGTGAACCCTAAATCAGCGGGAAAGGCGTCACCTTTAGGCAAGGGAAGGAAAAAGTTGGGATTTTTGATGCGAAAAACGTACGGCCCTAGCCAGCCACCCATGGGACGCGGCAGGTAGCTGGTGGGGGGGAGGTGTATTCGGGCCCCGCCGCCTTGCAGGACCACCGCCACATTGTCGGTGGCCTTCCCTGGGTTCGCCCAGGGGCGGTGAAGGGCCCAGGAGGTCCGGCGACCCCCTGACCAACGGGGAGGCCGCTGGGGCCCCCGGGAGCAAAAGGCGAGGCCGGCGGCCCTGCCCAAGGCAGGCTGCGGCCCTATGGGCAACAGAGGGCCTGGGAGAGGGGTTGTCGAGGCCTGGGGAGATGATTTTCAGCATTTACATGACGACCAGGCCCATCAGGAGGTCCTGACGCGCGATTTCGAGGAGGAATTTGACCTCGAGGAATTTTAGGAGTACAGAGACTACGACAAGGGGTATCGGGACCCGTCCTACCCTCGATTTGGCGACGGCAAGTGGCAGCCTCCACCACACCACCAGGATGGACGCACCGTAGGCGTGGGAGGAGGATACAGAGACTTCCAGGAGAGGCCAGAGGGCAGGTTTGGAGGCGACGAAGGGGGGTGGATACGTGGACCGGTGAGGAGGCCCCCATGGGGGTTACGATCGACACCAGGAGAGGTGGAAGCACTACCACCGGCCTAGACACGGTGGAGGGCGCGGGGACCAGAGGGGATTCAATATGGACCGACTAAGGAAGTTGAAGATGCCTATATTCGATGGGGCAGACTCGGTCTCGTGGATCTACAGAGCGGAGAGATTATTTAGATTCTCCCGCATGACTGAGGAGCATAAGCTGGAGGTAGCAGGCATCTGCCTAAGATGAAAAGGTCATCGTGTGGTTTTAGTGGAAGGACGCGAGGCGCCCCTTTCGCTCATGGGAGGAGATCAGGGACCAGATGGTAGGGGGGTTCAGAGATCCCCACTTGGGGAACGTGCGGGAGCATCTGCTATCACTTAGACAAGTTTAACAGGGGTAAAGAGAAACTGATTGACTTAATAAATTCACCAAAATCCACTAATAACAAATTTGGTTTAGGATTTAACAAGACTAATCAAAATGTTGGGTCAAAACATAACCATGCTTATTTGTATACTAACTTTGCAAAACCATCTACAAGCAAAACCTCAAACACTAAAAATGTGAACTATTCTAAGATAATTTCATTACAATTTGGATACCTAAAAGAGGCAAAATTAAAAATGAAAGATAATTATATAGCTAACTTTATGGAAAATGTTTATTATATTAAAAATTATAAATATATTAATGATGGGAAGTTTAAATCCAAATGGGTTTTATTCTTGGTTGAATGATAAAATCTTTTGAAACCAATACGACACCACAAATCTAATTGTCTAACTCAATTGGTATCTTATATTAAAATAATAAAACATATAATAAAATATTTGGATAAGTTCAAATATTTATCATATGATTATTTTCCATTGTGATATCATTATTATTCTAGTCTGATCTCATGGACCCAAAAGAAAAAGGCTACCAAGACATTTGATTAATTTTTCAGGTGGTACTACAATTGGGATTTAAAGCTATTCTCTAATGTTAACTTCTAGGGGATGTGCATGAGTAGAGGGAGACAACCAATTTTTGGTATGCGTACTCTCAGGGAGAGCTTCCTTAAAAGGTTTGTAATTAATTCATCACTATGGCATCATTCTTGATTATAACACTTGGTATCAACATTCTTTAATTTCCCACACTTTATATCATCCGATCATTTTATGGGGAGAGAGATTAATAATCACATTGTTATATGGATAAAGATAAGCAAACAAGGGGTAGAAAAATGTTTGAATATTAAGTCACTACATCATTATAAGACTCATCACACCCTTTGTGAAAATGCTAAGGGGGAGAAAGATTAATATCAAATATGTCATTTGGGGAGTCATTAATTATATGCCAAAGGAGGAGAGAGATTGATTAATTTACATAAACACATTCATATTGCGTTAATTTACATGATTTTCATATTTTATATTATATATGTTTGTCATCATAAAAAAGGAAGACAATGTTGAATATTTGATACGATCCGGATGATCGATCAATCAAATCAGCGATTTAAAGGTGGAAAATGTAAAAAGAGGAATTTTTATAAAGATTTTCATGAAGAATAAAAGATAAATCGGATCTCTTTCGAGACGAAACCCTATCTCCTAGCTTTGGATAAACGGACCAAAGCCTACGCACCTTCACAATGGATACCTAATTGTTCTTCACAAATAAGCATGAAAAATAAGAAAGGCGGCTAGACCTAAATAAATAGAAGAAAAGGGATTTACTAATCTAGTCTGAAAAGACTAGAATACCACTGGATCCACTACGCGGTGTCCCCACGTCTTTTGCGTCGCACGTAAGTCACCAAGGGGGGCCGGCGGCTAGAGGGGATGCGGGTGCAGGTGGGACGTCCGCATCAATACCACCCTAAAAGTGACACCTTGTCCTCAAGGTGGAAGTCCGGAAACTGTGCCTGGATCACATCGTATAAATGTTTTAAAATATTTTTAAATCATCTCTAAGTGTTAAATAGGTCAAAACCCCCCGTTTATAGGTTGACTAGTCGATTAGAACAACTATCTAGTTGACTGGGTATGACTAAAGCCAAGGCTAGCCTTGAATCAAAGATTAGTCGACTAATGTTAATGGATTAGTCGACTAGATGCAATACTTTGTTCGACTAACTTATGAACTAAAGTCGACTAGTTAATAAAGAGAGCTTAAATAGATTCTCATCTGAATTGGCCTAGTCGATCATAGTATATGGACTAGTTGATTAGCTCCTGGCTAGTCAACTAGTACATGAACTCTAGTCGACTAATAACTACATTGTATGGGGAGAGAGATTAATAATTACATTGTTATATGGATAAAGATAAGCAAATAAGGGTGAGAAAAATGTTTGAATATTAAGTCACTACATCATTATTAGACTTATTACACCCTTCGTGAAAATGCCAATGGGGAGAGATTAATATATAATATGTCAGTTGGGGGAGTCATTAATTATATGCCAAAGGAGGAGAGAGATTGATTAATTACATACACACCCATATTGCATTAATTTTCATGATTTTCATATTTTATATGATATATGTTTGTCATCATAAAAAAGGAAGACAATGTTGAATGTTGAGTCACCCCATGATTGTTTTGATGATGAGCAAATATATTGGGTATTAATGATTTCATGAGTGTCTGTTTGAACTATGATGACAAACAAAGATGTTGGATTTAACAAAAGACCATGGAGATCAAAGAAACCAAGGCGATGCTTATTATTAAGTGATTGCATCAATAAACTTCAGGAGTATAGTTATTTTGATGCAATTTTCATTTTTTGTCTTGATAGAATGATAAAGTTTTTGTTGAAACTCACACACACTTAGGAACAGAGTATAAATGTTTTAAAATATTTTTAAATCATCTCTAAGTGTTAAATAGGTCAAAAACCCTGTTTATAGGTTGACTAGTCGATTAGAACAGATATCTAGTTGACTGTGCAGGTGCACGTAAGTCACCAAGGGGGGCCGGTGGCTAGAGGGGATGCGGGTGCAGGTGGGACGTCCGCATCAATACCACCCTAAAAGTGCCACCTTGTCCTCAAGGTGGAAGTCCGGAAACTGTGCCTGGATCACGTCGTATAAATGTTTTAAAATATTTTTAAATCATCTCTAAGTGTTAAATAGGTCAAAAACCCCTGTTTATAGGTTGACTAGTCGATTAGAATAGATATCTATGACTAGGTATGACTAAAGCCAAGGCTAGCCTTGAATCAAAGATTAGTCGACCAATGTTAATGGATTAGTCGACTAGATGCAATACTTTGTTTGACTAACTTATGAACTAAAGTCGACTAGTTAATACAAAGAGCTTAAATAGCTTCTCATCTCAATTGGCCTAGTCGACCATAGTACGTGGACTAGTCGATTAGCTCCTGGCTAGTCAATTTTAGTCGACTAATAACTAGCCGTTAGGCTCTAACGAGAGGATTTTTTACTTCTCGTTTTTTATCGTTGGAGTGGCTTTTTGGTAATCCGTTTTGACCAAATTCGTACTCTTTTTATAGAGGGTTGCTCAACTATTATTTCTATGAATTTATGAGCAATTAAGAAAAAGATTTTCAAGTTTTTGAGCTTACTCAAAAAAACCCTCTCTTTGGTCTTGTTTAATAAAGTTTTCAAATCTCTTTAGACCAATTTCTTATCTCAAAAGCTTCATTTGCAACATCATTTGGAGATCAACACTATAGCCACATTCCTACAACACAAAGCGCGTCAACATTTGGCTACAAGTAAAAGTTCATTGCAAGTATTTCTCTCATTTGTGAGTGAGGCGTTTTCTCTCTTTAGAGAAGTGTTGAACTTAAGCTTGTTTAAGTTGTTTTGTCCTGCATCGATGTGTGGTGTAAAGGACGTGTTGTAACTTGGTTCTATTCGGAACGTGATTAGTGGATGTGTTCTTGAGAGTACGTGTGGATAGACGTATCGCAAAGTGTGTCCAAACCAGTGAAAATTATTTGTGTTTGCGTTGGTCTCTCTGAGCTTGTTATTAGGTAGAATCTTCCGTTCAGGTTAAATTGGTCATATATCTTTTGAGCTTGGTATTATACGTATCAGTATTCATATATTAACATAAAGCTGCAATTTATATTGTTAATCCAATTCATATTCACATCCTGTTTATTGCTGTTTGTTGGGAACAGCAAGAAGGATTCAAATGGTGGAGGGATGAACAAACTACAAGATCACAGTGATGCTCATCTCAAGATCAGTATCCAGTATCATCAGCATGCTGGCAGCCTCCTCCACTGATTGCAGCCTACTATGCCCCCACAGACTGATTGCCCCATCAAACATCATTACAGTTATGCATGGCCCATGTCTACATGATATTTTTTTTCGATACATCAGAAAGCAGGAATCAGACACTCGATACATCAGAAAGCAGAATCAGACACTCGACCTCTCACAAAGGAGAGAACAGGGCATGGTACCTCTCACAAAGGAGAGAACAGGGCATGGTACCTCTCACAAAGGAGAGAACAGGGCATGGTACCTCTCACAAAGGAGAGAATAGGGCATGGTATGGACCACAAACATCTGTGCATCAGGTTCAATCATGGTCCTGTGTTATGATCCTCCACATCACATGCCTGTGCTTGATCTCTAACAGCTGGAGGCCACAAGTTTTTCCCCATCTACAGCTACTACTAGGCTCCACCCTCCCAATTCATCATTCATTCACTCTTAAATTTGGTACCCATTTTTGTTAAGTGGATCCTATTGCATCCATCAGGGTTTATGGAGGCTGATAATTTCGTGTGTTCTTATAGAATCACGATCGTGGAAAAATTTATGGACGGCTATGATCAGTGCGGTGCAATGGAGCAACATGGCATGGGCCAAATTTTACTACAGCAAAAGTTTGCAAGTAACTGATGCTTTTAATGATAACGACAGAAAGCAGCAAGCTACGCTGGGTCATGGCTCCGCCGCCGGTGGAGGCGGCGCTGCCGCGGCGGGAAGGCAGCTCGTCCGGCAAGTCGGGCAGGACGGCTTGGACGCCAGCCACCTCTCCACGCACCCCACATGGAACCCGTGGCTGCAGGCGGGCATCACCCGGATCCGCTCCCCGTCCACGAACTCGCCGAGGCAGATGGCGCACTCGGCCGCGTCGTCGGCGAGGCCGGCGAGCTTGGTCCCCCGGGAGAAGACGACGGTCGGGATGGCGTCGGCGAGGGAGGATGTCGAGGTGTCGCGCGGTTGTTTGCCATGGACGGACCCAGAAGGCGGGACGTGACGATGGGGACGGCGGCGGCGGCGGTAGTGGAGGCGGTAGAGGCGGAGGAGGAAGGTGAAGGCGGAGTGGAGGGCGAAGGCGAGGACGGAGGCGACGACCAGGATGATGAGGATCGTGGCCATGTTCACGTCGAAGCTCTTGGAGCTGGAGTACGGGCCCCACCGGCCACGGCCGTTGACGGCGGCGACATTGGACGGAGGAGGAGGAGAGGAGGGTGGAGAGGAATAAGAGAAGGGAAGGGGATGCTGCATGATTGCTGGCTTGGCGTTTGTTTTCGGTTTTTGTTGTTGGTTGTGAATAAATATTGTTGTTAATTTTTTTGATGGGCCGAACAAGCTGGGAGCCCGCACAATTGAATTGGGCCGCACTCACCAGAGGCCGGGGAGGCCCTCCGCCCTTGGATGGGAACGGATCATATTTATTACATTCCAATTCCGCGCACATAGATCTAAGCCCAACATATAAGGTTTTTTTTCCTGTGGACTGAAATAGATCATTGTAAATAGATCATTGTTGAGAATCGAATCACTAGGGTGAAACCATAGGTCATATATACATAGCTGTTACTAAAGGATGAATACCAAGGGTCTTCACAATGATGGTGGATACCAAGGGTCTTTAGTGCCCATTCATAACACTTTCCTTTATCCAACCATCTTTGTAAACTCATTATATGAATACTCCAGGATTCATAATGCTTATGAGTATCACAAGGGGTGAATACTTCTGGATCCTGAGTTAGAGATAACTATCTCGTTAAAAACTTTAGCTATGGAAAACCCAGTGGAAAAAACCAATAGCCAAGGAAAAAGAGTACAGTTCTTCGTAACTTTTCCTGATTAGTGGAAGTATTTAGGGGTAGATACTTCTGGATTCAGAGTCAATGAGGTTGCCTCGTTAAAACCTTTAGCTATGGAAAACCCAGTGGGAAAAACTAAAAACCAAGGAAAAAGAGTATAACACTACATTTGACTCCCACTGATCTGTACAAGCTGCATGCTTGCAGATCTCCTAGGCAATACATCAATCTCTTACAATATTCCGAGAATAAGTACAAAATACAAGACATCGCTCATCTATACAAGTATCATCATATATGGCAGCTACTGAATCTGAGAGAGCTCTTCTGAAGAGGAGTGGTCTGTAGACTCGGTAGGTAGCACCACGTCTCTGACCCATTCGTCACTGTGTCTGCGAGGTACTGCAGGATTTGGCAGTGCAAACTCATGATTTGCTTCTTGGATGATGAGCCTCTCGGGATGGTAGGATCGATGTTGCCTTAGAAGCATGCTTTGCGGGTCTCCAGGAGTTGGTCGTTCCTTTGTTGTAGTCATCGCGATGATCTGCAACCTGTATCTGCGAGGTACTGCAGGATTTGGCAGTGCAAACTCATGATTTGCTTCTTGGATGATGAGCCTCTCGGGATGGTAGGATCGATGTTGCCTTAGAAGCATGCTTTGCGGGTCTCCAGGAGTTGGTCGTTCCTTTGTTGTAGTCATCGCGATGATCTGCAACCTGTATCTGCAATACATTTAACATAGAGTAGAATCCTTGACCCTTAGAGGTAGCGCAGAAGCTACATATCTTCGGTCCAGTGATGCGCTGCAAGTGCTGCATTGTATTTGACTAACAGATTTACTGTCAACGCTCTCTAGAGATGCGTGCAGTTGGCCAGATAAAGGAGTGTCCCATAAGCACTCAAGTAAGGCACTTCAAGACCTAGGATATCACCCATGGTCTCCTTTTATTGAATTCATCATAAGAATAGGGGAGACCATAAGTCTCTAGTAGCCCAAAGGTTCACCCACTAACATGTTAATGGGGTTTATGGTGGATAAATGAGGGAGGGGAGAGCATATGTCTCCCTCTCGCATAACACATATAAGGTTTTTTTTTTCCAACTAGTTTTTTGTGACGTTTAATTTTCATATAATTTTCATATAATACGTTAGAGCTTTAAAGACAAATGCATGGCAGATGAAAGCTACCAATTTACCCTATAATTAAAGGATCGGGTTCGCTTTTACGCGCGTTGGACGATGTGATCGTCCAACGCGACGTGGGCCGTCAGACCAACCCCTTTTCTGCTCTTTGTGGGCCCCACCACCCACCTCCTTTTCTCCTTTCCCCTTTTCACTGCATGGTGGAGACCACAAAGAGCAGAAAATGGGTTGATTTGACGGCCCACGTCGCGTTGGACGATCCCATTGTCCAACGCATAGAAGCCAACCCGATCCCCTAGATTAAAGCCATGAGTGCTCAAATTGTGCCAAATAAAACGCAGCACTCAATGATAGATGAAGGGTGAGGAGGAAGTTAGGTGAGGGATTGGTGCTCGCTTGGACGCTTTCATTGACTAATCATGATTAAGAGCAGCATCACCTCCCAAAATGTTAAGCTAATTGCTTCAGCCGTGACAAGCGTGACGCCTACGATAAACCCTAGACGTTGCTTTGGGATACAGCCAAGCAAGCAAGAGACATTGGGGGGAAACAGCCATGCATATGTTGCGTGCTGATGTTACTGCCAATCATTGGATCTCGGTTTCATTGCTAACGCTGGGGGTTTGAATGTGAAACTAGGGCTTTTTTTTTTGTTTATTTCCCGTTTGAAACTAACGCTCATGATAGGAGACCTTTGCTTTGTCTTTCCTGATGATGAGACCGTCAGGAGTAGGGATTGATAATGCACCGGTGCCGACCTTCAATGATCACTCTGCTGATCGTTTGAATGGACAATGCCGACCGCTGGGTTCTTCGTTTAAGGCGACAGCCGAGATAACCGTTGGGTTCTCTCGTCAATGCCGACCGTTAAGCTTGTCATCGATGCTTGCATTCGATGATTGACCGTTCAGCTCGTCATCAATGGAGACGGCTCGGATCCACATGCAATAAAGCTCCATAAAACCCCACAATCATCAAAATCGGGCACTCTAATCTTCGTATCTGCTCCACCTTATACATTTCCTCCATAGCTCGGCGTGAGAATTATCGGACGACTTTTCCACAAGCCTCGGACATAGCTACTCTGAGCCCTACTTAAGTTGCCTACTGGCTTAAGCATCAGAAAGGATTAGGTCGGACCCCAGATCCGACCCCCCCTGCCAAATTCCATGTGTTGCACTCGTCCTAATTAGTACAGCTCGGACCAGACTCACATAGCTCGGATTAATTACAGCCTATATATATTCAACTCGTGGTCAGTTTGCCCCAGTACCCGGTCGGCCGCATACGTTATCCTACGTCAGCTGCCTACGTTATCCTACGTCAGGTGCTAGCTGCAACCGACTCATCTTCCAACAACTACAGTGACGAAAAAACACCCCCGAAAACAGTAGCTGATGTTCGCCATTGAGCACTCAACAAATTGTCAGAAAAAAATCGCAGCTTTTGCCTTCCACTACCAACAGTCTAGAACAGAAAAATATTACTGACTCTGCCCTTGCCCCTCGCTCGTTCTCCTCCCTCCGTTGGGTTTCTCTTTAATCAGGGGACGGCCGAGTTCTTGACGTCTGCAGCATATATGATTGCCCAACGGCCATCATCATCCTGGGACCCACCCATAATCAGATGCCGTGCTCAAGCACCCAAGCTAATTAGCACTATCATTTTCGTGCTCTTAATTTAATTTGAATTTAAATCTTTAATCGCATGTAGTTAAGATTGGTATCGGCCCAAATGAAAACAAGCTAGCTCTCTGCATGATTAAATCAAACTGATACAAGAATTAATATATATATATTAATCTAGGCTAGCTATACAAACAATCTCCCAACAGAAAAATTGGCCCTCAGACGATATTTTCTACCGATACATGCCGACGATCATCGTCGGCGGCGGCGCTGGTTCTGCAGGTGGGGCAAGAGCAGCGGAGAGCCAGCCACCTCTCCACGCACTTCACGTGAAACCCATGGTGGCACGCCGGCAGGACCCGGACCTCGTCGCCGTCAGCGAACTCCGACAGGCAAATGGCGCACTCCGCCGCGGCCCCCACCAGCTCCCTCTGCCGGTCCTTGGTGAAGACGAGGACCGGGTACTCCTGCGGCGGCGGCCCGTCCTTCCCCCCCTTCTTCTCCGGGTCGGCCTGGCCGCCGTCGCCGGGGTCGTCGCCGCCGGGGGAGCAGAACAGGAAGCGGATGACGGAGGTGACGGCGAGGAAGAGGAGGACGGAGCAGAAGACGGCGGAGAGGACGAGGAGGGCGTTGGCCTTGAAGTCCCCGGCGCTCGCGTAGGGCCCCCAGTTGTTGTTTACGCCGTTCGTCGTCGTCGTCGACGGCGATGTCTCTGCAGTTGGCGGAGGAGAGCCTGGCCGCATGATTGATGCTAAGAAAGGTGTTTGTTTTAATGTCTCGAAAGCAAATGGATGAAAATGTGCAGGAAACGTTGAGGGGTTGCCTGCGGTTAAATGAGGGTTGCCGAGCGGGTCAAGATGGGTCACGGGGTCGGACTGCGACCGGGGTTTGGGGGTTTTGGTTGGCGAAACGCGATTCATTTTCCACTGCAAAGTCAGTGGGAAGCCGGCTCAAGCAATGGCTGGCTGGCATCGACCGCCTGTTCTCTCTCTCTCTCTTTCCAGCCTGGCAAACAAAAATGCATCTGGCAGCTGCTCTGCACGACACCTGGTATTCCTTTGCTTGGGACAAAAGAAAACGTTTGGTGCCGTTCGGCCGTTGGCGCACCCATGTCCATTTTCGGAAATTTAGTCCGGTTATGCGCGATGAGTAATTTCAGTAACAAATTTTTATAAATAAATGAAAAGCCCAGAGAATACACGAATTCTGTGGGAAGACCACAGATATGGTGGGTTAGCTTGTGGTCATGTTGAGGGATAAAAAAGAATAATATAAAAAAGGTGGCAACTGACTAACCTGAAACTTACATGCATACAATCATACATGCAATTTTTTGTATCCAGCGGCTCGAGCCCAAGCAACCGGCCCAAATTTGGGTTGAATTCAGGTCGGGTCTCAGACCCATTCGGGGCCCGATCCGAACCAAAACATCGGTTTCATTTCACAAGGCTGTAGCTGTTTACCGACAGTAAATAGCCAATGATCAATGAATGAACCCATCAATAACCCGTCACCTGTGTCTCCATCCGAGACCCGAGCCTCACTCCGCTCTCTTCTCAAAAAACAGTCTGTTTGTTTGGAATTACACATTTATTTTGTTTTTCTTTGATAGAAAGAGTCCCAAACTTTGCTCTTTGTTGTGTTGAAATATTCGCCTTATTTGTATGTTTGCTATTGTTTTTTCATCAGAACCAAATGAATCTCTATTTTCCACATACTTGCGGGTTTACCATCTGTCTTTTTTCACTTTGACCACGTTCGTTTTTTGCACGTTAACCCATGCTCTTTGCTGTTCTCATTCTTACGCTTTCCAACCTGGCAATCAAAATATATCATGCCTCTGCTTTGCATGACACCTGGTATTCTTTTGCTTGCGACAAAAGAAACGTCTGGTGCCGTTCGGCCGTTAGCGCATCCATGCCCGTTTTCGGAAATTTGGCCCGGTTGTACGCCGTGAGTAATTACAGTAACAAACTTTTGCAAATAAATGGAAAACTGAGAGAACACGAATTTAGGGGGAAGACCACACAGATGGTGGGTTAGCTTGTGGCCATGTTGGAGTGCCCTTTGAAGCAGGATGCATGCAATGATGTATCTTTTGCCAAGCAAATAGCCCTTTTCAATGGGGGGACAGATGGGTGTTGCTCATGCGCCTCACCCACAAGTTATTAATAGATTACAGGTGAGCAACAGATTCGATCTGCTTATTAATCAGGATATGCTGAGTGGCATGTCTACACTTCTCGCTTCTTTCTTTATGCGCGCGTGCATCGTATCCTGTTCGTGTGTGATTACGGGTGTTTTCTCACCACTGAATTGTTGACCGTCAACCGATCGGTCAACGAGGTCAAGGGATCGGATGAGATCCCTTGGTCACGCCTAGCACACGTGTGCTCAGCGCGAGTCGGAAATGGAGCCGAGGGCGAGCGTCAACCCTTGGTTGAAGTGGAGCTGAGGGGAGGCCTCTGCTCTGTTTGATGGGCTCGGCCTCGGTAGGGCGGGTGACGAGGGGTAGCCTCGGCGCCTCACCTGGAGCTCGGTCTCTAGTTGCCACGCCCGCCAACCGCGAGAGTGGTCGTCGGGCGCTGAGGGGTAGCCTCGGCGCCTCGGTCGGCTCCTTCCTGAATAGACGAGAAACTCGTCAGGGTGGCCGGACCTTGGTTCCGGCCGTATCCCCTTCGATGCCTAAGTCAGATCAGGGTCTGAAACGTGCTCGGTGGGGTAGGTTCGACTCAGGAGAGTACGATGCCCTGACCCGTGGCGCGAGCAGGGGGAGGGAGATGTAATGGATGAAAAACCAAGGTCGTTGTTGGAATACCTCTGATTAGTTTATCTGGGGTTCGATCCTTTGCTCCGTTGTCCCTCCGGCCCTTTTATAGGGTCCTCGCCGTGATTGCCCCCCCTCCTCCACGCCGTCATGCCGTCCGCCTCCACTCACTCCCTCGAGATCTGTCCCCATGATGTCGCCTGCCAGCGTCATGGGGGAGCCGATTGAGGGTCATGGGCATTTAGGCCCTATACCCCGGGGGAGTGGCTTCTGTTGGTTACAACGATCTATGAACTTCGTGTTTGATGATAACAAACGTGTGTGAACGTTTTAACGTGTGTGTTAAGTGTTTCAGGAACGGCGAACGTGCGATTAATTCACGGAAGGACTTGGTCTCTGTGCGAAAAGAAAGGAGAGCATTTCATCACATTTCTCCTCTTTGAAATCTCCATAAATAAATTCACAGGCCAAACAAATCCTCTCCAATTCCCTACAGCCGTAACTCTCTCCGCCAAAAAAAAAGGAAATTATTTAAAAATGCTTGCATGCACTTTGAATTGATGCTTAAAAATGCACAGGGGCACTTTCTCTCCACCAAGAAAAAATGCACATGGGCTCTTTTAATTGGTGATTCCTTCTGTTTTTGTGCAAATCCTAAAAATCAAAAAGACCTGGTATTATTTCATAAGCCCTGTGAATACAAAGCCCGGCCTTCATTTTCTTTAAAAAGAAATCCCAGTGCCCGGCCTTCATTTTCTTAAAGCCCTTCATTTTCTTAAAGGCCGGCCCAGTTTTTTTTAACCTAGTGTCTAGGTTATCAATAATAAATCAAAAAGGGGAGCCTGAGGTTTCCTTTAAAAGTGCAGCCGCACTTCATCAATTTTTGACAGCAGGCCATTCTTTTATTTTTTTCGCACATGGGGTCTGTAATAGCCGCAAGATTCTAACTCATTGGCCAACCAAGGGGATTTCGGCATCAGCACAACCAAGGGGATTTCGGCATCAGCAAGAAGAAAGCAAAGGCCGGCCATAGCACAGGACATCAAGCCGCACTCTTTGGAGATTAAGCAAAAAAAAACAAAGGGGAAGAACCGAACCCTATGCACTTTTTTCTAATTATTTTAATTGATCATTTATTCTAAAAGGACTTGTTTTTGGTTGCAGGTCTCCTTCAAGCTCTAGCTTGATTCAAGTCTCCAAATCACTCCTAGGCACCCATTGCTGGTCATTTCGTTGGTGCTAGGTCTTGGTGACTTCATCTTCCTCAAATCCCTCCTTGCACCTATTTGGTAAGAAAACTCAAGGTATAGGATTTTATGGTAAGATTGTTTATTTCATTATAAACTTGTTTATATTGCTTATTGATTCTCTCGGTTGTGAGAGAAGGTTGTGATCCCGAGTTGTGGGATTCACTATTGCCATTGCTTGTATGATTTGATCTTGTGAAGGTTTTTCACAAGATATCATAGTGGAAATCTTGGGTTAGGGTTTCTAACCTAAGTATCCGGAGGGGATCCGGGTGGTTAGGACGTATGATCGCCGGGAACAAGTCGGGGAGACTTGGGTGGATCCGAACCCAATAACATCTTTTGTTAGCATTGTTATTTTTGTTATTGTCATTCAATTTAAGCTTCCGCAAATTGATTTGGTAGTTGTTTGCACTATAATTAGGAATTATACTCCTTGTTATTTTTAAAGTACTATGCACCCCCCCCTCTAGTACTTGTGCAGTAGCTTGTAGGGCATTACATTTGGTATCAGAGCCAGATACTTAGCTATGTCTGCCAACGACAACAAGACCGTTCGTCCACCTGCGGATTATGGATCCTTCAGGAACCGTGAAAGAGCGTCTTCGGTCATGGAAGGACATTCCTCGACTAGGCCTCCATTCTTCAACGGCGTCAATTATGTATATTGGAAATGCCGGATGGAAACGTTCATTCGGAGCGCCTCCTTGTGGAGAATTACCATGTCGGAGTACAATGTGCCTACCGAAGAAGATTTCGACAAGTGGACTACCGCGGAGGTCGCCGCGGAGATTGCAAATGCCAAAGCAATGAATGCTTTACAATGTGCATTGGAACCCGAAGATTTTAATAAGATATGCACATGTAAGAGTGCATATCAAATTTGGAATTCGCTCCTCATTTTGCATGAAGGAACGAGTCGGGTAAGAGATTCTAAACTCGTGGTAGTCAATAGAGATTGCAAATTGTTTCATATGGAACAGGGAGAAAAGATGAAGGAGTATTATGCTCGCTTCGTCGACATAATGAACGAGTTGGAAGCTCTCGGCAAAACCTACACCCAAAAGGAGAAGTGTTCGAAGCTTATCGAATGACTTCCTTCTTCTTGGGAGAAACGTACATTCGCCATCGAGGAAGGTAATGACATGAATAAGTATACCGTAGTTCAATTGATGTGTACTTTGATGTCATACGAGGCACGCAAAGATAGCAAGGTGAAGTTACAAGAAAAGATGAAGTCCTATTTGAACCAAGACGTGCCTAAGAAAAAGGCGATTGCATTTAAGACGGCTTCATCCACCTCTACCGATGATGAGGACTCGGAAGAAGAAATGGACATGGAATCCATTGCACTCATGGCAAAGAAGTTCAATCGCTTCTTCCGAAAGGGTAACTTCAAACAAAAATCTAAATTTACTTCTACTAACGCCTCTCCACCTTTGTGCTTTAAATGCAATAAGCCAGGACACATCAAAGCGGATTGTCCTCAAAACAAGCAAAAGGAGAAGTGGAAGGCGTCGAAGTTCGACAAGTCTAAGAAGTACAAAAAGGGGTACAAAAAGGGACTTGTCGAAGCAACATTCACCGACTCCGAGGATTCCTCAAGCGGAGAGTCGGACGATGAGAAAGTGGAGCAAGCGCACATGTGCTTCATGGCAAGAGAGGAGCATGATCAAGGATCTTCCTCCTCCGATGATAGCGACGACGAAGGCGATGAGGTAACTATGTATGACCTTAGGGATGCTAACTCTCATTTATGGTCCAAATACACTAAATTAGTAAATAGATATACTAAAGTAAAAGATGACCTAGCTAGCATTCAAACCTCGCCTAAGACTATCATCACCAACAACGACACCGTTGTTGAAGAGTTAAGAAATGAGATTGTTAATCTCAAATCTAAACTTGAACATGTTAGCATTGAAGATCCGGAAGAACATAGGATAGCGGATTTGACTTCTCAAAACTCGACTTTGAGTATTGAGAATGAGAATCTTAAATCTCGTGTTTATGTGCTCACATCGCAAGTATCCAATTTGGATACTTCTATGCGTTCTCTCAAAGAGAAATATGAGAACACATTAGGCCAAATTAATAAATTCAATAAGGGTAAGGACCATTTGGATAAAATCCTAAGTGACTTACTTCCGGCCAATCACCACATTGGCTTGGGGTATACGATGGGATGTCCATCCAAATCGGCCACTACTTTTGTTAGGCCAACTTCCGGTGACTCTACGAGTGGTAGCAAACACTCTATTGGTAGTTCTTCTACCAATGGTGCTTCCACCTCGTCCACACCCTCTTTCGGAAAGAAACCCACTTTGGGTGGACCTCCAAAGAAGGGGCATGCTTATATGTACACCAATACCATGCCACGTAGGAACACACGTCCTACTCCACCGTCTCACACATATGATGATTTTTATGCAACACATTCTCGGGCACGTGCACACCATGTGAGACACCCTCACGCACGTGTTCCCACACATGCATATGTTCACCCACCTCATCATATGAATAATTCTCGTCGTGCACCATTCCATCATGTTCTTTATGCCTATCCACAACATGCATCACGTAGAAATCAACGTCGCATGCATGCACCCAATAGGATGAGGGCTCCCAAGATTTTCACTATTTGGAGCCCAAAGGACACAAGCATGGATGAAAAACAAGTTTATATGAATGCTTATTTTTCGGATGTTGTGCATAGTAGAAATTATGTGGTGAAGTCTAAGTCCAATTGGACTTGGCTTCCAAAGGTCTAACATTTGAGGACCCAATGACATTGGGTACCATGATATGAAATTTTCTATCTTTAGGTACTCAAGGAAAAGAAAAAGAAAAGGAGCAACAAATTTAAATTTAGCTCCAAAAGGAATTGGATACTCGATAGCGGGTGTTCAAAACACATGACGGGTGACGCTCAATTTCTCTCCGGAGTAGTTCCCATTGCAAATGGAAACCACGTCGTATTTGGAGGCAACGAGAGCGGAACCATTGTCGGTGTTGGTAAAGTGGGTAACCCGTCTAAACCCTTAATTAGTGATGTTTATCTAGTTAATGGTTTAAATCATAATCTTATTTCAATAAGCCAACTTTGTGACAAAGGTTACAAAGTTAGCTTTGCGAAAGGATTGTGTCATATTTCAAATGATAATAATGATTTATTATTTTCCGGCACACGCCATAAAGATATTTATATTTTGGATCTTCCTAAGTCATATGAACAATGTCTCGTTGCCAACACAAGTGAACAACACTTATGGCATCGACGCTTTGGACATGTGAACTTTGGAACACTTTATAAGCTTTCAAAATTAAATTCCATTAAAGGTTTTCCGAAGCTCATTTTTGAAAAGAAAAGTTTTTGTGATTCTTGTCAACGTGGCAAGCTTCCTAAATCTTCATTTAAACCTAAGAAAAGTATTTCTACGAAACGGCCACTAGAGCTATTACATCTAGATTTATTTGGGCCAACTAGAGTTGCTTCCTTAGGAAATGCAAGATATGGACTTGTCATCGTCGATGATTATTCTAGATTTACATGGATATTTTTCTTATGTAATAAAAATGAAGCTTTTGAAAACTTCACAATATTTGTGAAGAAAGTACAAAATCTCATCGGAACCACCATTGTCACTATTCGTAGTGATCATGGGGGTGAATTTGAGAAATCAAGAAAATGCAAAGGAGAACGAGAAGCTGCTGCTCTTAATTCCCAAGAAGAGCAAAGGGAATTTTTTAGGGCTTATTGTTTTGAGTGGTTAAAAAAATCTAACTTAGTGCTTTGTCTTTTTTGCAGAGCAACAAGGCTTAATTCCCTTTGGCATATCTCACAGCACAACGTTTTTTTTAATCTTCTCCTTGAAATTGTGAAGCACAAGCATGTTAATTTATTCCTCCATGCAAACTCCAGGATCAACCTGAGAACAAAAAAAACAAGGGGAATTTTGAAAGAGCACATCAGTTTGTTTTAAAGTTCCAAGAGCACAGGGGAGTGTTCCTCTTTCGGTTCTTTGCAAAAACTCTAGGGGGCCGAATAATCTGTGTGTGTGTGTTTTTTTATTATTATTGAGAACAGGCCGAAAAAAAACAGGCAGAATTCTGCACTTTGCCTGCCTATTATTGACGGGTGCCTTGTTTTTTTGTGTGTGCAGATTGTTTTGAAAGACACCGGCAGCCGAAATAAATTTGGGGAGCTTTCATCTTGCGCACGTTTTTTCTGAGGTTCCAATCTTTGGTGGAGTGCGCAAGTTTCATCAAGAGGGAAGCCGAACTATTGAGGGGACATCAGAGACTACATCTATGTCAGACAAGATCTGACCCGTGCTGATTGACGAGGACATCACCACTACACAAACTGAGATTCCTAAACTCTATTTATCATTATTTTGTGTAGTTGTTGTGGTAGATCCTCGTAGGGGAAACATTACCTGTTTGTGTTACTTTTGGGGACCTGACGACTTGGGAGTCGTCACGGAGGGAGAGCATCTGACTAGGTTGATAGTGTAGAGCACGTGGTGTGCGTACGGGCTAGGTGAGAGTAGATTTGGGATCTTGTAGCTGTATTTGATTACATATCTATCTAGTAGTTGCTTTCGGGGGCTGGAGTAGGTCGTGGGGACGACCGAACCAGGGTATATCTGTGCGTATTCTGTGGTTGCTATTTTATTGCCCTGTCTGTGCCTATAACTGCGTGGGTTTGTTCGTGGGTTGCACGAATATTTTTTATTAGCCTATTCACCCCCCCTCTAGGCTACGATCCAGATCCAACAAGTGGTATCAGAGCCAGTTTAGAGGATCTAGTCTAGATTTTTAGATGACCATGAATATATCTGATTGTGCTTTTGCTGAGGGTCAGTCTATAGCCCGTCCACCTAAGTTTAACGGTGTAGATTTTGCATATTGGAAGGCTAGGATGAAAATCTATCTAGTGTCTGTAGATTATGATGTGTGGGATATTGTTGAAAATGGTTATAGTCTACCCACTATTAAAATTGAAGACACTGTTATGAATAAGCCTAAAGACAAGTGGGATTTAGCTGATAAGAAACTTTATACTCTTAATGGAAAAGCTATGAATGCGCTTATATGTTCTCTTGATAAATCTGAGTTTAATCGTATCTCACAGTGTCTAACTGCGCAGGAAATCTGGCATACTCTGGAGGTGACACACGAGGGAACATCGCAAGTGAAGGAATCCAGACTTGCATTGCTGAGCACAGAATACGAGAGCTTCCGCATGCTACCAACAGAATCTGTGAAAGAGATGTTCGCGAGGTTCACGGACATCGTCTACAAATCCAGTTCCCTCGGTAAGCCATACTCTAGCCATGAACAGGTACGAAAGATCTTAAGGGCGCTACCAAGCTCGTTCAGGCCTAAAGTCACCGCTATTCAAGAAGCTAAGGACTTATCAACAATGAAAGTGGAGGACTTGATAGGCAACCTGATGTCACACGAGCTTGAGCTGCATAGTATAGAAGCCAGAGAGAAACCTGAAGAGAAGACCAAAGCTTCCACACCATTAGCTCTTCAAGCTAACGACGACGATCTTGATGAAGAGCAAGCCCTAATGGTCAGAAACTTCAGGAGATACATTCAGACTGATCAAGGAAGAGCTGAGATGGGAAAAAGGTTTATTCGTTCTAATAATTCTAATTTTGGTAGAAATTCCTATGATCAGAAAGCTATTAATAGAAGTGAATGTTTTAAATGCAGGAAGAAAGGGCACCACATAAAAGATTGCCCACAACAACACACAGCTCAAGTTGCAAAAGGAAAAACGAAAGTGCTGACGTGTGACATGGATAGTGAAGCTGAGGAGGAGGATGAGGAACATGAAGCCCACTCCTGCATGGCATTAATGGCCAAACACAATGAGGTAGAATCTCCCACTAAAGCTGAATTCTTAGAAATCTGTAAAGGAATGCAACATAGAATTGATGAGCTAGAAGCTGATGTGGAATGTTATAGGAATGATAATTTTGATATGCAACAAACTGAATATGACATGTCTATAGAAATGAAAAATCTTAAACAAGAGCTTGTTGCATGCAAATCTACCATTACCATGTTAGAAAAAGAGAAAGCTAGCTTGCCTGAAAGAATTGACTGTCTTTCATGTCCCTCTTTATTAAAGGATATTAGCATGTATAAATTAGATAAGACAAAACTTGAAGTTGAAAATGAATTGCTCTCTGAAAAGATTAACATGCTAAATCTTGAACTTGAAGAAAAAATGAGGGATTTTGAAAAGAAAGAAGAGGAAAACAAGCGAGTCTTCATTAGTAAATGCACTTTTCTTGTGAACGAAAATGATCATTTGAAATCCAAAGTTGCTAGTTTAGAATTGTCATTAAAGAGATTTTCCATTGGTAAACAAAATTTGGACATTATTCTTGGAAATCAATTGTATGGCAATAATAGGCGTGGCATTGGATTTAGCGCTAAAAATGTTGAAAAATCAAAATATAGAAAAGTTCACATTGAATCAACAAAGGTTGGAAATTTTCATGCTAAGTGCTTTACATGTGGATGCGTTGGTCATACTTCATATCATTGCAAATATAGGAACAAAAACATTAAGTTCAAACAAGTATGGGTTCCTAAATCTTTGATGACTAACGTGAGTGGACCTTGTTGGATTCCAAGGTCACACACGACACCTCTTTTGTAGGTGGATGGAAATTTGACGAGGAGCGATAGATTGAATGTCTCATTATTATTTTTAGCTCCTTAGTCAAACGGCGACGCGAAGGTATATCTCATTCTTTGAACTTAATGAATATCTTCATAGTTTTTTTTTTCTTTTTGTGTGCATGACTTTTTCTTTGTTTGTGTGCTATTGGTTGCATTGCTATGTGTGCATGATTCTTTTTGTTTGTGTGATTGCATCTCATGTTTGCTTTAGTACTTCATGCATTTATATAAAAAAATGATGAAAAACTGAAAAACTGAAAAAAAAAGGGATTTGGTGCTTAAATGTGTATCTTTTCTCTTTGATCTATTATTGAAGGTTGCAAGTATGAATTTCATATGTATGCAGAAATTGGTGTATTATTTCTTTTGCCACATGCGCATGTTCATCTTTCTAAATATTCATGGCATGTTCAATGAATGAAAATAACTTGATTTCTACACCACCTACTTCACTTTCACATGTATTATTATTGTTGCACATTTGGAGATATCGTTTATGTTGTATGGAATGTGAATGTAGGAGGAAAACTTAACTAAAAATCTAAGGGATATGATATACCTTGCCATGGATAAAAATTGAGCAAAAGAAAGTGTTGTTATAAGTATTTTGAAAAAAAAACGAAAAAGAATAATAATTGCTCTGTATGAAAAATGGATACAATCCGTGGCAACGGTATTACCCACGAGTATCCAACATAAGCTTTATGGGTAAACTTTAGCGTTGGTGTATTTACTCGTCAAGCAATGCCACCCCCACATCTAAGAGTCCTTATAGGCTATGTTTTGGGGTGTGGTACCTTGAACTCATTTTTAATGAGGTGGGAAAAATCAATCCTAGGTGATAGAATGTTATTTGGAAAATGTGGATTGGTTCTGGTTGACTTTCTTAATGATTCTCCCTATGTGCTTCAATTTTAATCATCACACTATACACGTTGGTGTTGAAGTCGTAGTTGTTTGATTCCATTGGATTTTGACTTGATTATTCCATGATTGTATTCATGCAATTGTTGGTATTGGTAAATAAAACTCTCTTTTTGCATGGTATATATTTTTGACTTCGTGCTTCTACTTTTGATGATAACAAAGGGGGAGAAAAATTGGGAAGATTTGGTTGATTGTTTGATTAAGGGAGAGCATGAATATAGGGGAAGCACAAAAATAGGGGGAGCATCATACATATTGTTAGCTTTGCATACTGGTGTTTGCACATCATTACATCTTATTGCATGTCACCCACTATCTTCACACTTTCACACACTATTTGGAACTTTATTGTGCAAATCTTATACTTAGTTTGTTATCATCAAAAGGGGGAGATTGTTGGTAACAACGATCTATGAACTTCGTGTTTGATGATAACAAACGTATGTGAACGTTTTAACGTGTGTGTTAAGTGTTTCAGGAACGGCGAACGTGCGATTAATTCACGGAAGGACTTGGTCTCTGTGCGAAAAGAAAGGAGAGCATTTCATCACATTTCTCCTCTTTGAAATCTCCATAAATAAATTCCCAGGCCAAACAAATCCTCTCCAATTCCCTACAGCCGTAACTCTCTCCACCAAAAAAAAAGAAATTATTTAAAAGTGCTTGCATGCACTTTGAATTGATGCTTAAAAATGCACAGGGGCACTTTCTCTCCACCAAGAAAAAATGCACATGGGCTCTTTTAATTGGTGATTCCTTCTGTTTTTGTGCAAATCCTAAAAATCAAAAAGACCTGGTATTATTTCATAAGCCCTGTGAATACAAAGCCCGGCCTTCATTTTCTTTAAAAAGAAATCCCAGTGCCCGGCCTTCACTGCCTTCATTTTCTTAAAGGCCGGCCCAGTTTTGTTTTAACCTAGTGTCTAGGTTATCAAAAATAAATCAAAAAAAGGAGCCTGAGGTTTCCTTTAAAAGTGCAGCCGCACTTCATCAATTTTCGAGTGCAGGCCATTTTTTTTTCTTCTTTTCGCACATGGGGTCTGTAATAGCCGCAAGATTCTAACTCATTGGCCAACCAAGGGGATTTCGGCATCAGCACAACCAAGGGGATTTCGGCATCAGCAAGAAGAAAGCAAAGGCCGGCCATAGCACATGACATCAAGCCGCACTCTTTGGAGATTAAGCAAAAAAAACAAAGGGGAAGAACCGAACCCTATGCACTTCTTTCTAATTATTTTAATTGATCATTTATTCTAAAAGGACTTGTTTTTGGTTGCAGGTCTATCAAGAAAATGCAAAGGAGAACGAGAAGCTGCTGCTCTTAATTCCCAAGAAGAGCAAAGGGAATTTTTTTTAGGGCTTATTGTTTTGAGTGGTTAAAAAAAATCTAACTTAGTGCTTTGTCCTTTTTGCAGAGCAACAAGGCTTAATTCCCTTTGGCATATCTCACAGCACAACGCGTTTTTTTTTAATCTTCTCCTTGAAATTGTGAAGCACAAGCATGTTAATTTATTCCTCCATGCAAACTCCAGGATCAACCTGAGAACAAAAAAAACAAGGGGAATTTTGAAAGAGCACATCAGTTTGTTTTAAAGTTCCAAGAGCACAGGGGAGTGTTCCTCTTTCGGTTCTTTGCAAAAACTCTAGGGGGCCGAATAATCTGTGTGTGTGTGTTTTTTTGATTATTATTGAGAACAGGCTGAAAAGAAAAACAGGCAGAATTCTGCACTTTGCCTGCCTATTATTGACGGGTGCCTTGTTTTTTTTTGTGTGCAGATTGTTTTGAAAGACACCGGCAGCCGAAAGAAATTTGGGGAGCTTTCATCTTGCGCACGTTTTTCTTTTGAGGTTCCAATCTTTGGTGGAGTGCGCAAGTTTCATCAATAGGGAAGCCGAACTATTGAGGGGACATCAGAGACTACATCTACGTCAGACAAGATCTGACCCGTGCTGATTGACGAGGACATCACCGCTACACAAACTGAGATTCCTAAACTCTATTTATCATTATTTTGTGTAGTTGTTGTGGTAGATCCTCATAGGGGAAACATTACCTGTTTGTGTTACTTTTGGGGACCTGACGACTTGGGAGTCGTCACGGAGGGAGAGCATCTGACTAGGTTGATAGTGTAGAGCACGTGGTGTGCGTACGGGCTAGGTGAGAGTAGATTTGGGATCTTGACTCATTGTAGCTGTACTTGATTACATATCTATCTAGTAGTTGCTTTCGGGGGCTGGAGTAGGTCGTGGGGACGACCGAACCAGGGTATATCTGTGCGTATTCTGTGGTTGCTATTTTATTGCCCTGTCTGTGCCTATAACTGCGTGGGTTTGTTCGTGGGTTGCACGAATATTTTTTATTAGCCTATTCACCCCCCCCCTCTAGGCTACGATCCAGATCCAACAGCTTCTTCCGGGGATCGTGGGCTGGCTACGAACGTGTTGAATCGCAGGTTCAAGATTTCTCGGGGGCCTCATCGATCGGGCCCCGTTTTCTTCATGGGCCTCGGCTGTCGAGGCCCAACCTTGCCAGCCGGCTTCTCGTTTATAGCTGGATCTTGGGCTTCTAGCCTTTGGGTGTCAGCCACATCAGTCGTATCAATTTCCCCCATCGGTCATGTAGATCCGCTCCTGCTGGTTCGGCTCAGCCGATGTGACTCCTGTCGATTTTGACAGGCGTTCCAGTCGAGGCTCGTTCATTAAATGGGGACCATCATGAGGCGGCCCGTTCAAATCCCCCTAGGTGTAGATTTCGAAGCGTCGTTGGTTCCTGGATGCTGCCACGTGCCCTGCGCGCTCATCTTCGCCACTCGAGGGGTTGTCTTGTGGGGAAAGAGACGTATTAAAGGAGAGCCGCCACCCATCGGGTGAGGGTCTGCCCTTACCAATCATCTTTCCTTCTTTCTTCTCTCCTTTCGTCAGGCTGAATCCCATCCGAGCTCGATCTCATGTCGTCCTCCTCCTCCGCTGGTTTGGACAGCCCGGAGAACGTGTTTGATCCCGACCCAGCCTGCAAATCCGTTTCGGCGGTTTGCCGCCACGTGGGCATGCTTTCAGGGGTGCCCCTCGAGGTTCTTGGGTGTCCTTCGTCCATCTGCGCCACCTCCATCGGAAACATGCTCACCAGCTATCTTCTTCCCCCATAATCTGCCCGGGCCCCTGAATCCGACGAGCGGATCTGCTTTCCCAGGCCTCGGGAGGTCGGGGTATATGAAAAGTTTTTTCAGTTCGGGCTTCGGTTTCCTCTCCACCCTTTTATTACTGAGTTTCTGCGAGCCCATAGGGTGGCCTTATGCCAATTCTGCCCCAACACCATTGGGCTCATCGTTGGATTTGTCGTTCTTTGCATGCTGAAGGAGGTAGTCCCCTCCCTCCGAATCTTCACCCAATTCTACCATCTGAGCCATCATCAGTCAGGGGCCTGGATTTATATAAGCGCTCGGCCAAAGATGAGCCTGGTACTGGGGCTGCCGAGCTCCTTGAAGCTCTGGAAAGGCGAATACATCTTCGTCGTCTTCCCGTCGGATGTGGACTTCCCGTCCCAATGGAGTAGCGGTAGCACGCTGGCTCTCGAGCTGGGTGACCCTACCGATGCCGAGTTCGAGGCGGTGAAGACCCTGTTGGCGATCCCCGAGAAGGACCGGAGAATCGACGTTCTTTTCGATGATCTTAACTTGCGGAAGACCACTTGGCCCATTGGTGAGTTCTGTTGACATCTGCCGTTTGGAGGAGCTGACGCATGGGGCTATTCTGGCCAGTTCTGACCCTTTCTCCTGTCCTTTTTGTAGGTGGATTTGCCCCGATTCCTCTCCGGCCCCTCCCCCGGTCACGGTCCCCGAGCCTGCTCCGCGCAGGAGGGATCATGTGTTAGATGTCCGAAAGAAACAGTCGCCTCCCGACGCGGGTTGCAAAAGAACAAGGGGGCAAGCCCCATCCTCTCCCTTGCCGGGCATCTCGAAGAAGGCTCGTCCTCAAGTCAAGAAGGTTGGTGTTCTACCGCCTGAGGGTCGGGCTCCGCCCTCCTCAGCTGAGGTCTTCTGGCCATGGGCCGGGCCGTCATCGCCGCCACATAACCCCCTCCCTGAGGTTTACGAGCGGTACCTGGGAGCATTTCACTCTGTTCCCGTCGATTTTCCTCAGTCGGGCGAGGGCCTTCTCCAACCTCGCTTCCCAGTGGGTTCAGGGGAGTCAGTATTCGCTGACTGCGGAGCGGCGACACGGTTGGCCGAGAACTGCTGCCTTCCTCCGGACCAGGCTGTGTTGGATGGGGTCAAGGGCGACCGCCTTGCCGCCTTTGTGGTCCAGGATGGTCAACAGGTGAGGCATCCTCTCATGCCTCGTTTCTGATATCCATATTTCATCCTGTCTTTTGGTGCAGTTGTCCTCGGTGGGGCTTTCGATAAGGCGCCAATTCGAGGCCCTTTATCAGGCCAAGGCTGACGTTGTGCGGTCCGCCGAGGCCGAGGGGGTCGAGGGTGATGCCAGTCTGCCGGCCGAGGCACGCATCAAGTCCCTGGAGACCCGGATAACTGAGCTCTCCTCTGCTTTAGAGGAATCAGACCGGGAGAAAGCATTGGCTTTGGTCGGGAAGTCTAAGGCTGAGGACCGGATTGCCAAGCTTATGGAGGCCGCCAAGGCACGCACCGAAGTTGGCGAGGGCCATGCCCCTGTTGTTGCGGCCGACTCCCCGGAGCTCTCCAGCCTTCTGGAAGCGGCGGAAGAGAGAGAGAAGGCTCTCCTCGTCCAGCTCAACGCGAGATCCAGAGAGGTCGAGGTGGAGCGGGTGGAGCATCAGCGCGGGGTTACCATCCTTGAAGATCGGATCCGAGAGCTGGAGGCGGTGGACCCTGTTCAGATCGCTTAGGACGCTGTGGAGGAGTACGCCCTTTCTTTTGCGGCCCCGGCTATGTTCGAAGCGTTTGCAAAGGGGTTTGCCCGCTGCAAATCCGAGATCCAGAAGAGATTTCCACTCTCGGAGATCGATTTCGAGGAGCTCCGGATGCACTCCGACGGTGAGGGAGAGACACGGGTCGGCCCCTCGTCTCCACCGGGGGGCCCCCCTCAGGGCCGACAGCAGGATGAGTGAGAGAGGGTTGTTTGCTCAGTCATTGTGCTGTTGTGTAACACCCCCTTCCCCTTCCTTTTTAGAAATGAAGTCTCCTTTTTCTGTCTATGACTGCTTGTCTTCCCTCTTGGTGTGTGTCCACTTTTGGGACTTGCTGGCAATGAGGTGGTTGTCCTACCGGGGACGTTACCCCTTATCCTTGCAGCATGTTAGGCCGATCGGCTGGCTGGGGGTGCCATCCCTCAGGCTTACGGCCCGGTCGGCTCATCAACATGCCGGGGGAGTTGCCCCCGGCCTTACAGTTTGTTCGGGTGGTCAGTCTGCTAGGGGTACGACCCCACGTCTTGTGACTGACCGATGAGGCCGACCGCTGAAGTCGACCGCTGGTCCGACCTGCTAGGGGAGTTGCCCCTAGCCTTACGGTCGGGCGGTTTAAACGACCCGTTGGGGGAGTTGCCCCAGCCTTACAGCTGGTTGGTATCGTTCAGCCTGCTGGGAGGGCAACTCCCAGTCTGATGGCGGATCGACGGACCGACCCACTGGGGGAGTTGCCCCAGCCTTATGATCGATCCACCCCCCTGGCCGACCGGGGGGATGGCCCTCGGCCTGTCAGCCGGTTGGGGGAGTCAACCCGCTGAGGGTCTATCCCCTGGCCTTATGATCCTCTGCTCGGGTGTCCACCCCGTGAGGTCTCCCTCGTCCCGAGTGAGCTTCCCCAGGTCGCAAAATATGAAGACGAACAGGCTCAAGCGATTTTATTCGGGAAGATGGAGGAAAATAGATACATTTACAGGCGATCTCATTGATAATACTTGCGCAAGTGCTCGACGTTCCAGGTATGGGTGAGGACCTTTCCTTCCGAATTAGCTAGTCGATAAGTTGTGGGTCCGAGGACCTCGATGACTTTGTAGGGTCCTTCCCACTTAGCCGCCAGCTTCCCTTTGCGAGTGATCTCCGGGCTGAAGGCAGCTTTCCTGAGGACTAGATCCCCTTGGCGGAAGCTCCTCCCCCTAACTCGGGAATTGTAGTAGCGAGCCACCTTCTGCTTCTGGCAGATGATGGGGGCCAAGGCCTATTCCCGTCGCTCGCCTAGGAGCTCCAGGCCGAGCTCTAGGCCTTCCGAGTTCCTTTCCGTGTCGAAGTGCCTTATGCGGAGAGATTCCTCGCCCACTTCGACGGGCACCACCGCCTCAGCGCCATACGTGAGCATGAACGGGGTTTCGCCTGTGGCTTGTTTGTGGGTCATTCTGTACGACCATAGTATCCCTGGGAGTTCCTCCGGCCAACTCCTCTCGGCGTTTTCCACTTTCTTGCGGAGGGGTTCTATGATGCACTTGTTGGCAGCCTCTGCCATCCTGTTGGTCTGGGGGTGTGCCACCGAAGCGAAAAGGAGCTTGATCTTCCATTCTGCGCAGAAGTCTTTGAACCCGGCAGAGTCGAATTGCTTCCCGTTGTTCGTGACGATGGCACGGGGAATTCCAAACCTGGAGATGATGGAGTTCCATACAAAACTCTTCGCCTTCTTCCACGTGATAGAGGCAAGGGGTTCGGCCTCGATCCACTTTGTGAAGTAGTCCACCGCCACAATAAAATATTTCCTCTGTCCTCGTCCCGAAGTGAACGGTCCAAGGATGTCAAGCCCCCATTTCGTGAAAGGCACGAGACTGAAAATTGGAACGAGTTCCGACGGGGGACTGAGCCGAGTTTGGCGAATCTCTGGCATTCCTGACACCTTTGGACGTACTCCATTGCATCGTGGACCAAGGTTGGTGGTGGGCTCCGAAAGGTGCTTCTCTCAAGCGCAAGAGTCCGTTCAAGTAGTAAAATCTGGGAGTCCAGATGTCGAATCCTCGGGAGAAATCTGTTGAAACCACAAGCTTAAATCAAATAGACTAACTACGAATAAAATCTAAGCACTTTAATAGTGATGGTGAAGGTGGTATGAAAAGTGTGTAATGATGGGATTGTTACGTGCGATCAATGCAAACAACGAACTCTAGTTTGTGAAAAATAGATATAAAAGGCATGTACATGGCATGGGTTCATTAGGATCAGCGAATCGTAAGCTTTGGTTGATCAAGTATAACACAACGAAACCTCCTTTTGGGAGCGAATCGTCGGAAGATGTCCTTTTGGGAGTTAACGCATCAATTCTAATAGTATATCGCTAAAGTTGTAAACGTACATATGAAGTATGAAACTCTCTTTTGGAGAGATCAAATCTCACCCTTGTGGGGTGATCATCAACTAGATCAATTCTTTTGGAATATGAAAAAGTAGATTTAAGAGCGACGATTAAACTTTAGCAAATATAGCGATTAAGCGCAATAATACAACCAATGAATACGATTCACATCACCTAATTATTCCATACCATGCACATAAAATATTTAGCTACTCATGGTGCAGAAATACACAAATTTAAGATCAGAATTCATAAGTTTATTAGCAAAATACGGAGGTTTAAGGGCAGAATACAAGCTAAAACACCCAAATACGAGCTAGAGTTGAAGAAAATATCACCAATTCTCCTTGAAAAGACTTCAAAACTCTCTGGAAATAAGAAAATAGGCTCTGTAATTTTACAGAATTTTTGCAGAAGAAAATACGGCTCCTAAACGCTCCAATACGCCAATTATACGCCCCAATCTGCTTGAATACCCACAAAAACCCTAGGAATACGCTTAAATAATAAGATTGCGGGTTTGGGGGCCTTAATGGGTTTAGAATTCGCATCTGCTTCACTCAAAACCCTACCCATCAGCCGCTGAACGCTGTGGGCCGTCCGATCGGATTTCAAAATGCGGGATTTAACGTGGGGTCGCCACGTGGCCACCGGATCGGGTTTACGCCCGCTTCGCGCATCCGCATCCGCTCTGTATTCCGAGATCAGCTCGGAATGAATATCGGCCGTCGGATCTAAGATCGTGTGGATGCCCTGAGCCCACGTCGTCGCTCCGACTTGCTTCAGGCGGGATTAGTCGTAGCCGTTGGATTGAGGATCAACGGTCTCGAGCAGGAAAGCCTTGGTCCGTTCGATTGCGATCTTGCGGCTGCGAATGAGCTGCGTTGCCCGCTTCTGATTACGCGTGCGGGCCGTCGGATCGGCGATCAGCGGATGAAAATGAACCACGTCGTCGAGCGCTTCGAAGTCGAGCGGGGCAACTATGAACCGTTCGATCAAATCGAACGGTGGATAATTTTCCGCGTCTCCGCTTATTGAGCGCCGTTCGATTGGGAAACGACGGATACGCGCCACGTCGTGCGCCAAGATTCATGCGCTAGTATTTTAAATGTATTTCTTCAATTAAATTGTATTCTGCATTCAAAAATTCATAGTAATTAGCACAAATCTCAGAAAAATACAAATAAATAGTCGTTGGAATCGTGAGATCGAGACGATGCTAGGAAAAATATAAAAAGTGCAGAAATGCGTCGTTAAATGCTGTTTTGTGCTCAAATAGTGTGTTTTCTCTAATAAATAAATGTGTAGAAAATACGTATGAATTAGAGAACAATGTAACATCACATGAGCACAAAATAGGGCTAAATGGGGGGGTTAAATATGTAATATTGAACCCGAATCACACCCCCCAACTAGCGATTTGCTAGTCTCTAGCAAAAATAGCGATAAATACGGATGAGTAATAAAACAATAAGTTCTTTCAAATTGCTCATGGCGTGGCTCAATAATACGCATTCCAACATGATCTTGACCATCAATATACACATCCATGAACAAAATCAATCACATGAAATTTTCTCTAATTTAGTATGAATAAATAACGTGCAAGCATCGTTTTGCGCAAGCGAAAGTATAACACGTCGTTATATCCTAGTTTTCTTGTTTCCAAGGAATTGGCCTATCAAAACAATCACTCAAATTATGGGTATTGAAGTTGCTTAGTATATTCACCATTCTTTTCTTTTTATTAGTTCTGCGTAACGCCCATCAAGCAACATTCGCAGAAAAAAGTATAACTTGGATCGCTCCATCAAATGAGTGGGTTTCCGGTCAATGGCTCCCAAATCAGACGATCATAGGGCATTAGGCCAAGAAGGACCCTTCGGACTGTACTACTCGAGCCAACCAAGTTATGTATTAGTGACATACTTCTTCATTTTCTTCATTCATTTTTCTTTTCTTTTCTTTTCTTTTCTTTCTTTTTTTTTGTAAGCAACTCAAAACCCATCTTTGAATATAAACATTAGAATCAAAGGCCAAATTCATCTTCAACTTGAAGACTATTCTTATTAATCGTGTATACTTAAGCTTTTCCATCACATTAGCATGCATGAAATGAATTCAAACTATTTCGAGATATTAATCATAGAAATTGAAAGCTTTCATGAATAGTATATCAGCGGTAATTCCATGAAGGAAAAAATAATCAACTCAAGCCGCAAACAATTTTAAGAACAAAATCAATGTATAATCATCCGCATTCGAGGCATATGAAGGAGTTTTAAAAGATGAGATTTGGTGATTTATTCTTATCTTAACCTTATTTTTTGAAAAAAATTGAAAAAAAAAATCCTAAGTCTCATACACACCCCCCAACTAAAGATGGACATTGTCCTCAATGTCGGAAGGGGTACGAGTTTATTCAAGCAAGCAACCTAGAAAGCATATAAAAACTACACTACTGGAAAGAACACACCGTGATCAAATGGCGGATCCCGAATCTTTGATGGTGGAGGAAGTTGTTCAATTTGCTCCTTGCGCTCCTCGGCGATTATTCTTCCTCCAAAAACTAATTTGGACCCCAGCAACACAACTCCAAGCATCTCTATAAGCTGTTTGCCAATGTCCTGTGAGAGATGAGTTATGTCAGTCCAAATTATTTTAAAATTATTCTCAATGAAGGTATTCCAAATGTAGTCGTCAAAATAAGTGAAATGAATTAAAGCAAGTTGACGACTACTCCCTGAAAGATATGCACTACTCTCTGTACGATGCTTGATCGTTGGGGAGAGAGATAAATGATTTTGGGACAAAACTGGTGGAGGGCGTGGTTCTGACTCCATGGCGATAATCTCAAAACCCTTGTCCCTAGCTGTCTCCTCCTCTCGTTCATCCAAAATTGCTAGCTCGTCCTCTCTTTTGCACACACTTTCTGCCATGTGGATATTTATATTCATGTCTTCAACGTGACATGGCTCGCTCGATATACCTGCAATAGAAGATGAACTCGTATTAGTTTCTTTAAATTGAGTTTCAAAATAATTATTTTCTTCTAAGCAAGCGGCAATCAAATTAAGATCTTCAATAGATTTTTGAATCTGCCGACTCCGAGCAAGGAAATTCTCCTGGAATTGATGGGACGTGGCCTCCTGTGTCTGAATAGTCTGGTAAGCTTCCTCTTTCAAGGATTGCAAAGGTACGTCTACGCTTTGCTCTTCTTGATCGAGGCACGAAGGCTCCGTTGAATCGCTCTCTGAAGTCTCTTCCGTGGTCTTTTCGTTTTCTTGCAGAGACTCCATGTATTCCCACGCCACTGTCGGCGTCATGCCTCCCAATAATTCCTGCAGCTGAGGTTGTAGTCCTTCTAGGAAGGACGCCATAAGCTCTTCATTTGTGTACCCATGCTGCGGATAGCTCGATATAATGTCTGTGAACCTCCTCCAGGCCTGAAAGAAAGTTTCACAGTCAGTTTGATTAAAATTAACAATTTTGAGCTTCTCCATTCTATGTTTGTGTGCATTAGCATACCTTGCATCATACAGATTGTTTGTGCAATAGAAATTCATATACTCCATTTTTAAAAATTAAAATAAAATAATAAAAAAAGTTTATGTACAGTAAAGTGGAAAGATCTCACCGAAGGTCCTCTAAATGAAATAAACCATATTCACAAACCATTCCTCCCCGGCAACGGCGCCAAAAACTTGGTGGGCTCCGAAAGGTGCTTCTCTCAAGCGCAAGAGTCCGTTCAAGTAGTAAAATCTGGGAGTCCAGATGTCGAATCCTCGGGAGAAATCTGTTGAAACCACAAGCTTAAATCAAATAGAGTAACTACGAATAAAATCTAAGCACTTTAATAGTGATGGTGAAGGTGGTATGAAAAGTGTGTGATGATGGGATTGTTACGTGCGATCAATGCAAACAACGAACTCTAGTTTGTGAAAAATAGATATAAAAGGCATGTACATGGCATGGGTTCATTAGGATCAGCGAATCGTAAGCTTTGGTTGATCAAGTATAACACAACGAAACCTCCTTTTGGGAGCGAATCGTCGGAAGATGTCCTTTTGGGAGTTAACGCATCAATTCTAATAGTATATCGCTAAAGTTGTAAACGTACATATGAAGTATGAAACTCTCTTTTGGAGAGATCAAATCTCACCCTTGTGGGGTGATCATCAACTAGATCAATTCTTTTGGAATATGAAAAAGTAGATTTAAGAGCGACGATTAAACTTTAGCAAATATAGCGATTAAGCGCAATAATACAACCAATGAATACGATTCACATCACCTAATTATTCCATACCATGCACATAAAATATTTAGCTACTCATGGTGCAGAAATACACAAATTTAAGATCAGAATTCATAAGTTTATTAGCAAAATACGGAGGTTTAAGGGCAGAATACAAGCTAAAACACCCAAATACGAGCTAGAGTTGAAGAAAATATCACCAATTCTCCTTGAAAAGACTTCAAAACTCTCTGGAAATAAGAAAATAGGCTCTGTAATTTTACAGAATTTTTGCAGAAGAAAATACGGCTCCTAAACGCTCCAATACGCCAATTATACGCCCCAATCTGCTTGAATACCCACAAAAACCCTAGGAATACGCTTAAATAATAAGATTGCGGGTTTGGGGGCCTTAATGGGTTTAGAATTCGCATCTGCTTCACTCAAAACCCTACCCATCAGCCGCTGAACGCTGTGGGCCGTCCGATCGGATTTCAAAATGCGGGATTTAACGTGGGGTCGCCACGTGGCCACCGGATCGGGTTTACGCCCGCTTCGCGCATCCGCATCCGCTCTGTATTCCGAGATCAGCTCGGAATGAATATCAGCCGTCGGATCTATTGAACCAGTAATACCCATGTCTCAAGATTTTCTGGGTGATCATCTTGCCGCCGTGGTGATTTCTGCAGATCCCCTTGTGCACCTCCCGGAGGACGTAGTCAGCCTCTTGAGGTCCGAGGCATTTGAGGTAGGGGAGGATATATGTCTTTGTCTAGCATCTTTTGTAAAGTACTCCTTCGTGGATCACATATCGGAGTGCCTTCCGCTCCAAGGTTCGTCGTTCGTCAGAGTCCGCCGGTACTTCCCCGTGAGAGAGGTACCGAAAGATCGGATCCATCCAGGTGGGGTCCCCGTCGATCGCCATCACCTCCTTCTCCTCTGTGCTGGGGAACCGGAGATTCTCCACGTAGATGGTGCGGCCCAACTCCTTGGTTGAGGAGGAAGCCAGTTTGGATAGAGCATCCGCGCGGGCATTTTCCGACCGGGGGAGGTGAAGGGTCTCTGCCTTCTTGAATTTGGACATCACGGTCTTGGCGGTGGCTGTTGGATCTGGATCCTAGCCTAGAGGGGGGGTGAATAGGCTTATAAAAATAATTCGTGCAACCCACGAATAAGCACACGCAGTTATAGCAGCAACATGGTAAATAAAAAGCAGACACAGAGTACACAGCAGATTTACCCTGGTTCAGTCGACCCTTCGACCTACTCCAGCCCCCAAAGCAGATACTAGTATTGAATAGCGCAATAGGTACAAAACCACAAGTTAGAGCACGCTTAGAGCACCCTCTACGTCTCTACACTAGCCAGGCTCTCAGTACCCAACTCACTGTGTTTTCTCTCACTATCAATCCTAGTAACGCTTTCTACCAGCTAGTCCCAAACTAGCTGGGTCCCACTTGTCTAGCCCCAACTAGACAAGTCCCAAAATAGTCCTCAAAAATAGGTAAAGTTTTCCCTACAGAGAACGTTACACTAAGACACGAATAAAAAAGTTTAAGGGTTTAGAAATGCTCAGTTCGTGTCCGTGTAGGCGTCTCTGTCAATCAGCACGTCGTCAGCTCCAATCTGACGTAAACGGTGTCTCAATCCGACTCTTGGATGCCAAGTTGTGCACTGGTCTGTGCGTAAAGAAGTTTCAGTTCAAAATCATTTAAAGGACGGTCTGTGCGCACAACAACTCCTTAAATAATCCACGTCAGCACTGCGTTTCGCATTTCTTCGCGTTCATCTCAATTTTGTTCCTGTGATCGATCTCCGCCGTTGATTTCTCTATTTCACGCAATCCTCTCCGTTCGATCGTACTCAACCCCACGTCAGCAGCTATTCGTTCGAACGAATCCGCTTCGGTTCAATCACGTGAGGGCGCATCCACGTCAACGGCATGTTCTCCGTCTCCGACTTTTAGGGCATGCAGGCGGGCAACGCTTCGGACGGCGACTCCAACTCGAGCGACGGCGGCGATCTCCATTCTCTCGTTTCTTCTCTCCGACGATGTCTTCGTCGAGGAACGACGACGGCAGCTTCTCGGCGCTCCGACTTCGGTGCACCGCGACGACCTCGTATCTTCGCAGCGTCTCAGCTATTTTCTCCGGCGATCCTCAACGAGAGCAGCCGCGAGGGATGGTGACGCTGCTTCGTCTTCGGCAACAAGTTCTGGTGTTCGCTTCGACTTGCAGCAGTAGTGATGACTTGCGACGGAAGTCTCCCTCAGCAGCTCGATCGACGGCTAGTGATTCGGGTTCAATATTACATATTTAACCCCCCCATTTAGCCCTATTTTGTGCTCATGTGACGCTACATTGTTCCCTAATTCATACGTATTTTCTACACATTTATTTATTAGAGAAAACACACTATTTGAGCACAAAACAGCATTTAACGACGTATTTCTGCACTTTTTATATTTTTCCTAGCTTGGTCTCGATCTCACGATTCCAACGACTATTTATTTGTATTTTTCTGAGATCTGTGCTAATTACTATGAATTTTTGAATGCAGAATACTATTTAAATGGGAAAATACGCGCGAAAATACGAAAATACGGTCGGCGCACGAATCTTGGCACGACACATGGCATCCATCCGCTCTGTCCCGCTCAATCCAACGGGCGACGGCAGCTTGTCGACGCGGCCTTTCCCAGACCGTCCGATCAAGATCCAGCGGTCATCATCCATCCCAATTCGAAAGCGGATCGAGATAACGTTGTGCCACGTGGCACGATCTCACTACATTCCGCTCCAATCGGACGCACGCGGATAAGTAGCGACGCGGCATCTTCAGATCTGTCGGATGCTCATCGAACGGTCGAGACGACGCCTTGAATTCGAAATCGAACGCTGAAGCGGCGAATCTCCAAGGCCACGCGTCAAGATCCCAAGCGCTCCCCGCTTCGATCGACGGACTTGATTCATGTGGCGACGGCCGGGCACTGCTCGTTGGATTAAGATCCAACGGTGAGAGGCGAAGTTAATTGCGGAAGCGGGCGCGGAGCATAACGGGCGGAGCGCGAATTTTAGCGCACACGTGGCGCTGCGAGGTTAAATCCCGCTTTTGATCAACGGCCAATAATTGCTCCGCTCGAGATGAGCGGCCCAGATGCATTCGGGTATGATATTGGTGCGGGTTTGAACCCGATAACACAACCCAAACCCGCAAGCTTATTATATAAGCGTATTTAGGGTTTTTTGGGCGTATTCAAGCAGTTTGGGGCGTATTTTGGGCGTATTGGAGGCTCTAGAAGCCGTATTTTCCCCCTGAAAAATTCTGTAAAATTCCAGAGGCTTGTTTTATTAATTCCAGAGAGTTTGAAGTCTTTTCAAGGAGAATTGGTGATATTTTCTTCAACTTCTATCCCGTATTTTGGTGTTTTCTATTGTATTTTGCTATGAACTTGAAGTATTGGGCTATGAAACTTGTTTATTTTTGCATGATGTGTAGCTAAATCTCCGTTGTGCATGGTATGGAGTAGTTGGGTGATATAATTTGTGTTTATTTGGTTGTATTCCTCGTGTTAAACCGTTAAACGTCGCTAAAATTGTAATCTTTGTTCGTAAATCGCCTTTTTCAGATTCCAAAAGAATTGAGTTAGTCGATGATCGCCCCAAAAGGGTGAGTTTTGATCTCCCCAAAAGAGAGTTTCATACCGTAGTTTTGATCTCTCCAAAAGAGTTTCATATCGTATTATAACTTTAGCGACGATCTTTTTGAATATTGTGTTTGAACCCCCAAAAGGGCATCTTCCGATGAGTTGCTCCCAAAAGGAGAATTCATTGAGTTATATTGGGTATTTTCAGGTGAATTGCTCCCAAAAAGAGAATTCATTGCGTTATACCTATCAACCAAATTAATACGAATCGTTGATCCTAGCAAACCTATACCAGTGCATACATTATATATATATTTTCTTACACGTACTTCCTCGTTCATCACCATTCACATCACCACCAAAAGTGTTTAGTTTCTCTTCGTTGGCTTTCTATTTGATTTGAATTGTGGTTGCAACAGATTTCTTCCCGTGGATTCGACATATGGACTCCCAGATTTTACTACTTGAATGGACTCTTGCGCTTGAGAGAGAGCACCCTTTCGGAGCCCACCAGCGAGCTTTGAAGATGAAGGCGTGGGATTCGTCAGCTCGTGGTGGTGATCTTCGAGCGGTGGGTTCGACTGCGGCGTACTCGGTTCAAGCGGCGACTTCGAGGCGATCGACGGCAGCGAGGCGACTCCGGTGACGTGGGAAGAAGCGTGCGACGACTTTCCGACGTTGAAGGTGATGAAGTCTCCTTCTTTGGCTAACTCCGAGCGCATCTGATCTTCAGATGCGGCGGTGGCAGCGGCAGCTTCGTCGGCGAGCTCGGCGACTCTCCGATCTTCCACGGCGACTATGATCTCTCGTTCGTCCGCTACTTCTCTTGCAAGTCGACGGTGGCTCCTTCGATGCTATTCGTTGGGTTGATGGGAGCACGTGACAGCCTTTGATGATTTTGGCTTTTAGAATCTTGATGAAGGCTTGAATCAATGAGCTCTCTCTTTCTCTCCTTTGGTAGCTTACGGCAATAGGTAGAAGTTAGGAGTTGATGCTCGGATTCCTTGAAGACTTGGAGCTTGGATGTTTTTTGGAGAGTTACGGCTATTGGTGTTGGCTGGGATTTTGTTTTTGTGGACTTTTAAGCTTTTGCCGTAACTCCTTTTTTTCAATGTTGAGTATGCCGCAATGTGATGTAGAGATTAGGGTTTTGTGCCGCGCACTTTAGGGTTCCTTAAAGAGGGGTTTAAGTAGGAGATGATGTAAGATATTTTGGCTCATGGAGAATCCTATTGGGATAGGAATAAGAGATCCTATGTAATCTCGAATTGGTAATAGGTATTTGGTTTTGAATAGGATTTGGTAGGATTTTCATATCTCTTTAATTGATTTATTCCAATCCCAATTGATATCAAATTGGCTCCATCTCATCCCATATTGGACCAAGTCCAATTCGCTTTGTGTATGGTACTTTGACCAAGTCCATTAGCTATGTGGCTGGTAAATTCTCCAACGCTTAGAATAACGACTTTATCATTCCTGAAACACACTTAGCGCACACGTTAAATAGTTCGCACACGTTTGTCATCATCAAATTAAAGTTCCTAGATCGCTGCGTCCAACAATCTCCCCCTTTTGATGATGACAAACCAATGAAAGATTTGTAGATTGAATATGAGTGTGTAATATGAGTGTGTGAAGTGTGTTGAAGGGTGTATGGATGATATGGAATGAGACATACACGCATTACAAAGCATGCACAATAAGTATAGCAAATATAAGCATGCTCCCCCTTCTCTCATGCTCCCCCTCTTTATGTATATTCAACTCTCCCCTTTCAAGCTCCCCCTTCAACAAATCTTTCTTTCTCCCCCTTTGTTATCATCAAAAGTGGGCTACTTGAAGTCCCAAAAATATCTTAAGCAAAAATAAACCATTATAAGTTGTAACTTGCATTTACATGAGTTTTCTAATTATCAAACAATTCAAGCTCATAGAATTTCATAAAGTGACTTCTCCACCTTTGTGTAAGTGTAATAATATAGTCTTTAAAGTACAAGAGGAGATTCAATCTTAGAAAATCAACCAAATCAATCTACATTTTCCATTATTCATGAGTATCACTAGGATTGATTTTTCCCACCTCATCAAAGATGAGTTCAAGTTACCAAACCCCAAAACATAGCCTATAAGGACTTTTAAATGTGGGGCGGCATTGCTTGACGAGTAATATACACCAACACTAATGATTACCCATGTAGCATAAGTTGGATACTTGTGGGTTGTGTATTAGCCATGAAGTGTATCCATTTTTCATACGGAGCAATTTTCAGCATTTTTTTATTTGCAATTCTTTTGTGCTCAATTTTAATTCATGGCTAAACACTTCATATTCCTTAGAAAAATTAGAAATTAATCATTCCTACATTCACTTTCCATTATTCTTCAAAAGAATCTCCAAAAGCACTAAAAAGTCAATTATCGTGAAAGTGCAGATGTAGGTGTAGAAGTCAAGTTTAAAACTTATGAGACATGTCATGGCTACTAAAAAGAATAATATCATGTTCATGTAGCTACAACAATAATGAATTGACTTCTACAAGGGATATATTTGAACATTCAAGAATACCACTTATAGATATTCATAAGAGGATATAAGCACAATTTTTTTTGTTTTTGTTTTTCATTTTTTTGTTTTTCTTCTATAAAGAACTAAAACACGCCAAAAAAAACCACCAAGCAAGCACACAAACAAAAATAAGTCAAGCACACACAAAAACTATGAAGGTATGCAATGAAATGCAAAGAGGGAAGAGAAATATACCTTCGCGTCGCTATTTGGCTAAGGAGCTAGAAATAGAATGAGACTTTAAAATTTGCTCCTCGCCAAACCTCCATCACACCTATATGAAAGGTGTTAAGTGTGACCTTGGAATCCAACAAGGTCCACTAGTGTTAGCCAATATTGTTTTAGGAACCCACACTTGTTTAAACTTGATATGTGTGTTCCTAAATTTGCAATAATATGATGTGTGGCCTACACTATCACAAGTAAAGCACTTTGCATATAAGTTCTTTGCAATAGAGGGTACATTGTGGAATTTCTTGAATTTTGGCTTTTCAACGTTTTTCAAACCAAATCCAAGTCCTCTTCTATTACTGCCATATAATTGATTCTCTAAAATGGTATCCAACGATTGTTTTCCCATAGAGAATTTCTTAATGGCCAATTCAAGATTAGAAACTTTAGATTTTAACAATTTATTTTCTTCCACAAGCAATTTGCATTTACTTATAAAAGCTCTCTTGTTTTCCTCTTCCTTCTTTTCAAATTCAATCATTTTTCTTTTAAAGTCATTATCTAACATTCAGAATTTATCATTAAGCTCTCTAATCACATAGTCTTTTTCAGTTTCGAGCTTAATCAAATCAAGTTTAAGCATGCTAATATTATTCATCAAGGAAGGGCAAGAGAGACAAGGTGCTTCATCATTAAAACTGTACTTTTCCTTTTTCAATATGTCAATAGTAGAGTCGCGAGCAACAATTTTAATTTTCAATTTTTCAATCTCATTAGACATATCATATTCAGATTGTTGCATTTCAAAGTTCTCATTTTGATAATCATCTATATTGGACTCAAGCTCTACTATTTTATCTTGTATTTCTTTACAAAGAGTAAGGAGTTCAGTTTTACTACCAGAAATTACCTCATCGTGTATTCCCATCAATGCCATGCATGAGATGGCAACATGATCATCCTCCTCACTCTCAGCTTTGCTGTCCATATCCCAAGTTAGCACCTTGGATTTTTCTTTTTCTTCAGCGACCTGAGCTGTCTCATGTGGGCAATCCCTCATTCGATGTCCTCTTTTCTTGCATTTAAAACAAGTCATTCTATTAGTAGCATTCTGATCATAAGTTTGCTTAGAAGACTGAAAAAAGTTAGAGCAATTAAACCTGGGTGCCATTTCTATTCTTCCTTGCTTGGTCTGGACATACTTTCTGAAATTTCTGACAATTAGCGCTATGTCCTCATCATCATCCTCACTTTCCCCAGCTTTCAGAGCAAGTGGCTTTGTAGCTTTTTCTTTTTCCTTAGGTTTCTCCCTTTCATCAATATTTTGCAATTCAAGCTCGTGGGACATTAGATTACCTATCAAGTCCTCCACCCTCATTTGTGAAAGATCCTTCGCTTCTTGGATGGCAGTGACTTTAGGTCTGAAAGAGCTTGGCAGTGCTCTTAATATCTTTCTCACCTGCTCAAGGCTAGAGTATGGCTTACCAAGCGAGCTAGACTTGTAGACAATGTTGGTGAACCTCGCAAACATCTCTGATATGGTCTCTGATGGTAGCATGCGAAATCCCTCGTACTTTGTGCTCAGAAGTGCAAGTCTAGACTCCTTCACCTGTGACGTTCCCTCATGCGTCACCTCCAATGTATGCCATATTTCCTGCGTAGTTAAACAATGTGAGATTCTATTATATTCAGATTTATCAAGTGCACAAATGAGAGCATTCATAGCTTTAGCATTTAAAGAATAAGATTTCCAATCATTATCATCCCATTTGTCATTTGGTTTTTCAATCTCAACATTATCTACTTTAATTACAGGCAGTTTATATCCTTTTTCAATTATTTGCCAAGCCTTGTAATCTACAGAAATGAGGTAAATTTTCATTCGATTTTTCCAATATGCATAATCACCTCCATTAAATCTAGGGGGACGGGAAATAGACTGACCCTCAGCAAAAGCACTATCCACATAGTTATTCATGGTCAATCCTAGGCTAGATCCTAAAACCTGCTCTGCTACCACTTGTTGGATCTGGATCCTAGCCTAGAGGGGGGTGAATAGGCTTATAAAAATAATTCGTGCAACCCACGAATAAGCACACACAGTTATAGCAGCAACAGGGTAAATAAAAAACAGACACAGAGTACACAGCAGATTTACCCTGGTTCGGTCGACCCTTCGACCTACTCCAGCCCCCAAAGCAGATACTAGTATTGAATAGCGCAATAGGTACAAAACCATAAGTTAGAGCACGCTCAGAGCACCCTCTACGTCTCTACACTCTCCAGGCTCTCAGTACCCCACTCACTGTGTTTTCTCTCACTATCAATCCTAGTAACGCTTTCTACAAGCTAGTCCCAAACTAGCTGGGTCCCACTTGTCTAGCCCCAACTAGACAAGTCCCAAAATAGTCCCCAAAAATAGGTAAAGTTTCCTCTACAGAGAACGTTACACTAAGACACGAATAAAAGAGTTTAAGGGTTTAGAAATGCTCAGTTCGTGTCCGTGTAGGCGTCTCTGCCAATCAGCACGTCGTCAGCTCCAATCTGACGCAAACGGTGTCTCAATCCGACTCTTGGATGCCAAGTTGTGCACTGGTCTGTGCGTAAAGAAGTTTCAGTTCAAAATAATTTAAAGGACGGTCTGTGCGCACAGCAACTCCTTAAATAATCCACGTCAGCACTGTGTTTCGCATTTCTTCGCGTTCATCTCAATTTCGTTCCCGTGATCGATCTCCGCCGTTGATTTCTCTATTTCACGCAATCCTCTCCGTTCGATCGCACTTAACCCCATGTCAGCAGCTATTCGTTCTAACGACTCCGCTTCGGTTCAATCACGTGAGGGCGCATCCACGTCAGCGGCACGTTCTCCGTCTCCGACTTTTAGGGCATGCAGGCGGGCAACGCTTCGGACGGCGACTCCAACTCGAGCGACGGCGGCGATCTCCATTCTCTCGTTTCTTCTCTCCGGCGATGTCTTCGTCGAGGAATGGCAACGGCAGCTTCTCGGTGCTCCGACTTCGATGCATCGCGACGACCTCGTATCTTCGCAGCGTCTCAGCTATTTTCTTCGGCGATCTTCAACGAGAGCATCAGCAAGGGACGTCGATGCTGCTTCGTTTTCGGCAACAAGTTCCGGTGTTCGCTTCGACTTGCAGTAGCGGTGATGACTTGCGACAGAAGTCTCCCTCAGCAGCTCGATCGACGGCGAGCTTTGAAGATGAAGGCGTGTGATTCGTCAGCTCTTGGTGGTGATCTTCGAGCGGTGGGTTCGACTACGGTGTACTTGGTTCGAGAGGCGACTTCGAGGTGATCGACGGCAGCGAGGCGACTCCGGTGACGTGGGAAGAAGCGTGCGACGACTTTCCGACGTTGAAGGTGATGAAGTCTCCTTCTTTGGCTAACTCCGAGGGCAGCTGATCTTCAGATGCGGCGGTGGCAGCGGCAGCTTCGTCAGTGAGCTCAGCGACTCTCCGATCTTCCACGGCGACTATGATCTCTCGTTCGTCCGCTACTTCTCTTGCAAGTCGGCGGTGGCTCCTTCGATGCTATTCGTTGGGTTGATGGGAGCACGTGACAGGCTTTGATGATTTTGGGTTTTAGAAGCTTGATGAAGGCTTGAATCAATGAGCTCTCTCTTTCACTCCTTTGGTAGCTTACGGCAATAGGTAGAAGTTAGGAGTTGATGCTCGGATTCCTTAAAGACTTGGAGCTTGGAAGTTTTTTGGAGAGTTACGGCTATTGGTGTTGGCTGGGATTTTGTTTTTGTGGACTTTTAAGCTTTTGCCGTAACTCCTTTTTTTTCAATGTTGAGTATGCCGCAATGTGATGTAGAGATTAGGGTTTTGTGCCGCGCACTTTAGGGTTCCTTAAAGAGGGGTTTAAGTAGGAGATGATGGAAGATATTTTGGCTCATGGAGAATCCTATTGGGATAGGAATAAGAGATCCTATGTAATCTCTAATTGGTAATTGGTATTTGGTTTTGAATAGGATTTGGTAGGATTTTCATATCTCTTTAATTGATTTATTCCAATCCCAATTGATATCAAATTGGCTCCATCTCATCCCATATTGGACCAAGTCCAATTCGCTTTGTGTATGGCATTTTGTCCAAGTCCATTAGCTATGTGGCTGGTAAATTCTCTAACGCTTAGAATAACGACTTTGTCATTCCTGAAACACACTTAGCGCACACGTTAAATAGTTCACACACGTTTGTCATCATCAAACTAAAGTTCCTAGATCGATGCGTCCAACAGTGGCTAGGTAGCTCTGCATCTCCTCCTCGCGCGCCTCGTAATGCCCCTGTAGTTGGTTGATGACGAGTTTCGAGTCGCTGAGGAGGCGCACGGATTCGGCCCCGAGTTCTCTGGCCAGTCTTAGCCCGTTTATCGCGGCCTCATATTCAGCCACATTGTTGGTGACTGGGAATTCGAACCAAAGCGCGTACTCGACGACGCTCCCCTCGGGAGACCAGATCGCGATCTCGGCTCCACTCCCCGACCTGGTTACTGACCCATCCACATGGACTATCCAAGTATCCCGATCCCCTGGATGGCTAGTAAGAACGACATCAGTCGAAAGGAAGGATAAGGGTTGGGTAGTTACCGCAGCCGAGCCTTCTTCTGAGGGTTTCCCCCTTCTATGGTACATTCGGCGATGAAGTCTGCCAGGGCCTGCCCTTTAATGGCCGTGCGTGGCTTGAACCGTAGGTCGAACTCGCTCAGTTCCACCCCCCAATTCAGCATCCTTCCCATTCGATCGAATCTCTTGAGGTTTTGCTCCAGCTGGGAGTCGGTAAGGACCAATATAGTGTGGGCTTGGAAGTAAGGCCGGAGTCGACGAGCCGAGAGAACGAGGGCGTATGCCAGCTTTTCCATAGGTGTGTACCGCCCCTCCGTGTCCTTCAGGACCCGGCTGGTATAATACACCGGCCTCTGCACTCCGCCGTCTTCCCTGACCAGCACTGAGCTCACCGCTTCCCCCGTGCAAGATAGGTAAAGGCTCAACGACTCTCCTTCTCGCGGTTTGGACAGGAGCGGGGGACTGTGGAGGCACTGCTTGAGTTCGGCGAATGCTCGGGAGCAATCCTCATCCCACGGTATCGTCTTCCTTTTGTCAGTCGGCTCCGCGATTGCTTTCCTCAGGGTCTTGAAGAATGGAAGGTGTTTCAGAGTGTTTTCTCACTACAATGCGTTGACCGTGGAGAGCCCGGTCAACGTGGTCAAGGGGCCCGCTTTGGGTCCCTCGGGGGCTTCGAATTGGTGCAGAAGGGGCGAGGGGAAGCCTCGGCCCTGGTTGAGACGCTCGGCCTCGGACGGGTGTGCTCGGCCTCGGCTGGTAGGGGGACGAGGGGTAGCCTCAGTCGCCCGGGTAGATGCACGGCCGACGGGTGGCGAGGGAGATTCTCGGACCCGATTAGGACGCTCGGCCTCGGTAGGGCGTGCTCGGCCACGGCAGGCTGACGGTGAGGGGAAGCCTCACTGTCTGGTTGATCGAGTGGTCGGAGAGGGGCGAGGGGTAGCCTCGGCCCGTTGATCTGCTGTCCACCTGCGCAGACGAGAACGCTCGTCAGGGGGCCGGACCTTGGTTCCGGCCAAATCCCCTCCGATGCCTAAGTCAGATAGAGATCTGAGAAAGGAGGCCCGGCGGAGACGGTCCGACTCGTGAGGAGATCGTGACGGCGTCTCTCGGCGCGAGCGGGGGAGGAAGGAGATGAATTGAGGGAACGAGGTCGTTGATGGAGTACCTTAGGTTTAGTTACCTGAGATGCTGTCCCTTTCTTCGTCGTCTTCCTGGCCCTTTTATAGAGCTCCCGCTTGATTGCCTCCGGCCCACGTCCCACGCCCGCCATTGATCGTGCCCCATCAGTCCCCCCTCGCCGCCGCTCTCTCCGCCATGCCAACACCTCCCCATTATCGCTATTTAGTGGTCGCGCGTCCGGGGGAGTGGTTTTCGCAGGAGTGGGCGAGCGACCAACGGGTTATTGGGGCCGGGTCGGATCGACGTTCGAGAAGGTCCCTTGTAGGGCCTTTGTCGAATGGGCTTTGAGGACGCCGATGGGCTTTTGACCAGTAGTCGGGCTCTTGGGCTCGTGCTTTATGGGTCTCGGTCAAATAGGCGTAACAATTGCCCCCATCGGTCGGGTTGATCGGCCTCGACCGGTTCGGCTCGACCGATGTGACCTCTGCCGTTTTTGACGAGCTCGCCAGTCGATGCCGACTCAATTATTAGTCGTCATCATGAGTTGGCCCGTTCGATACTTTTAAGGCGCGGGTCCCGAAGTGCCGTCGGCCTTCGGATGCTGCCACGTGTAGCGGCCAGCCTATCCCGCCGTTCGCGGAGTCGCCTTAAGTTCGAGAAGCCGAAGGGTTCGTGAGCCGCCATTGGTGGGGTCGATCAGCCCCGGCTCGCTCAGATCGCCCGTTGTGTCTCCTGGGATTTCGAGCGGCGCTTCAATCGAGGCGAGGCCATAAATGCGGGTCATGATGAGGCGGATCGATTGGACTTCGACTGGCGCTGGTTTCGAATCGCCGCCAGTTATTCGAAGCCCGCCACACGTTCTTGTCAGCCGCTTCGAATTCACCCTTGCACCCGGTATATAAAATCCTCAGCCGCGTTGATCTCCATTTCTTTCTTGCTTCTCCCGGTATTCAAAGCTTTCCACAACTCGGAGTTTCCTGTCGCCTTCGCTTCCTTGCCTTCTCCAGACCAGTCGAAAAAAGGTAATTCCTCTCTCGCTTTCACCTTATGGCTGCCCTTAGGATAGGCGGTTCTGGTCAAAGGGCAAGGGATCCTTCGGAGTCCATGCGGGGTGAGCTCCGGCTAGGGGGATCAGGTTCCCCCGCCGGGAGTCGTTCTCTTCAGGATAAGGGGAAGGAGAAACTTTTTCCAGACTTCGCCCGTGATGACGTGGCGTCGGCTGCCGTACGGCTTAATGTGCCCCCGGTTGTCCTCCGTACGCCGTCGAGGACCCCTCCTTCGGTGGCCGCGGAGATCCGGGAAAGATATCTCTGCTTCCCATACGAGGTTCGGGTTCCATTTGTCGACGAGCGGGTTTGCCTTCCGAGGGGCAATGAGGTCGGCGTCTACGTCGAGATGTTCCGCCTGGGTCTTCGCTTCCCGCTCCATCCCTTCTTCATCCAGGTCATGGAACATTTCACAGTGTCCCTGTGTCAGTTCGCCCCGTGTTCGATCGCGGTACTGACGGGCTTCGTAACGCTCTGCTGTACCCGTGGTCTGGAGCTGACTCTTCCCCTTCTCTTCCACTTTTACCAGGTCCAGACGGTCGGTCCAGGGTCATGGCTGCTACTCCGAGCTCGTTCGAGGAGGGAATGCCTGATCGGGTTACCCCGCTGGTCAGGGGATTGGAACTTGGATTATGTTTTCGTGGTCTTCTTGGGTGAGGCCCAGATTCTAACAAGCTGGGGCAGTTCTGTCCATCCTCGCCCGTCGTTAGTTCTCTCAGATGCCGACCGGGCAGCCGCCGCGCTTCTGTTGGCTCTTCCTTTGGAAATGAAGTCCATCTGGTCTTTGCTGGATGATCTACTCCTGAAGGCCGTCTTGTGGTCTCCGGGTAGGTCGCTTTTTCATCCCCGGATCGCCCTGTGACTCATCCTGATTTCGGTCTCCTTTGCAGGGATGGCCGGCCGCGAATTCGTCCGTGACGTCGACGAGCTGATCCGTCGTGGAGCCGCTCGGAGCCGAGGTAGTACCTCGGGAAGGGCGCCTCGGAGGACCGTCGAGGAGGAAGTGCGCCGAGCCGAGCCTTCCGTGGGTAAGGTGGTGGCCGCGCCTCCCGCCTCTTCTTCTGGAGATCCCCTTCCGGGGGGCGAGGACGGTGCGAGGCGGAAGCGTTCCCCTCCGGCGCCTTCGGAGCCCCACAGTGGAAAGAAGAGGAAGGAGGACGTGGATCCCTCCGCTCCGGCAGGTTCGGCGCTTCCCGTGGCGACCGCCGGGGATCCTTCGATAGCTTTGCCAGCCACCCCCCTCGCAGCGTCTTCGCCCGTATCACCAGGGGTCGGGGCCTTGTTGGCGAGCGACTTGGCTTCGATTGTCGTCCCTGGGAGTTCGATGTTTGTTGACCGAGCCCTGGCCCAGCAGGTTGCCGAGGTCTCCGTCCCTCCCCGGGACCGCAGCCTCCTCAAGAAGATCCCGGCCGACAAGATGTCGGATTCCTTGGTCTGGATCCTTCAACAGGTTCGGTTATCTTGCTATCCTCTCTTTCTCTTTATCCTCTTCTTAGCCCATGTCTCGTCTTTTCAGGGTTCAGCGCTCGCTGTGGAGTTGCAGTGTCGAGCCGTCCGCTTGAGGGAGCTGGAGGAGTCCTCCATGAGGGCTCAGGAGCGGGCCGGGGCGGCCGAGGTGGCCATGATGGAGGCCCAGATGGAGTCTCAGCGCCTCACCCTCCGTGTGGCTGCGTTGGAGGGACAAGTGGGTGACCTCGAGGGAAAGCTGGGGGATGCTCATCAGTCGGCTGAGGAAGCGGCGGAGTCGTTCCGCCTGGAGAGGGAGGAACTTCAGAGGGAGTTGTCTGATCGGCGCCAGGTGGCGCGGCTCGCGGAGGAGGTGGAGAAAGGCGTCGTCGAGAACCTGGGGAAGAAGATCTTCGAGGTTCTCTGGGAGGCCTTCGGTAAGTATGTAGACATCATCGCCCCCCGGATCGTCGAAGTCGTCCAGTCTTCCTTCCGGGACTGTGCGGAGCGCGTTCGGGAAGCCCCTCCGCCAGTCGAGTCCCCTCGCTCCGAGCAGGGCGAAGTGCCCGAGGATGTGTCCTCTCGAGCCCGGGCCCCCTAAGCCGTCCCTCCTGGCCTTATCCTCAAAATTTTTAAGCATCCGCTTCGCTTTGGGCCAGTCTACTTGAAATGGATCCCTGGCCATCTCCTTCAGCCCCGCGGCCAACAATTGCTGGTTGCATGGCTGTTAGCTTGGGTCACCTACTCCGGGTCTTTTGTTAACCAATTTTGCTTTGTCGGTGTCGATCTAGCGTTTGTTTGGTCATTTGTCGTGAGTAGATTGTTAGTAGGATGTTCCATTCGCCTTCATCCCCTGTAAATAAGACGCATTTTTGTACTCGGGTTAACTATTATAAACGAAATCGACTTACTTGGATTTCTTGTGTGCTTTGCGTTGTCGCCTTGTTCTTGGCTTGGGAATGGACGAAACCGGCGTTGGGGATTCTCCCCCGACTTATGAGCGCAGGGGTCGGTCAGCGAGGGCAGAGCTCCTCGGCTTAGGACCGGTCGGCGTCCGTGCCTGCTGGGGGAATTGCCCCCAGACTTATGAGCGCTAGATTCGGTCGGCGAAGGCAAAGCTCCTCGGCTTAGGACTGGTCGGCGTTCGTGCCTGCTGGGGGAATCGCCCCCAGACTTATGAGCTCTGGAGTCGGTCGGCGAGGGCAAAGCTCCTCGGCTTAGGACCGGTCGGCGTCCATGCCTGCTGGGGGAATCGCTCCCAGACTTATGAGCACTGGAGTCGGTCGGCGAGGGCAAAAGCTCCTCGGCTTAGGACCGGTCAGCATCCGTGTCTGCTGGGGGAATCGCCCCCAGACTTATGAGCTCTGGAGTCGGTCGGCGAGGGCAAAGCTCCTCGGCTTAGGACCGATCAGCATCCGCGCCTGCTGGGGGAATTGCCCCCAGACTTATGAGTGTTGGAGTCGGTCGGCGAGGGCAAAGCTTCTCGACTTAGGACCGGTCAGCATCCGCGTCCGCTGGGTGAATTGCCCCCAGACTTATGAGCACTGGAGTCGGTCGGCGAGGGCAGAGCTCCTCGGCTCAGGGCTGGTCAGCATCCGCGTCTGCTGGGGGAATTGCCCCCAGACTTATGAGTGCTGGAGTCGGTCGGCGAGGACAAAGCTCCTCTTCCTCCTCCAGTGAGGCGGTGGTCCCCGGCCTTTTGCGTTATTGGCGACATGTCAACTCCGTCGGGATTTTAAGTAAAGACAATAAAAAGAATGCGTTTGTACTCTCATGAGTCCTGTCGGACCGGTACATTTGGAGGAAACAGAAAAAAGGAAATGAAGCTTAAACAGAGGGATGTAAAACTAGATAACTCCCTCATACTAGGCTGCCACCGGGGGGAGAGACGTCGCCTGCTTACTCTATGATGTGGAGGGGGCCTTGGAGGGTGTTGATCTTCTTCCCCTTGTCTGGTTGTGCGGAGGTCCCTTCTCTGTAGGCCGGCTCGTCGGCCTGATTCCTGGCGTGCCCTCGGCTCATCAGCTTCTCAATGTCCTTCTTCAGATGCCAGCAATCTTCCGTGTCATGGCCATCGTCCTTATGGTACTTACAGTACTTCTCCCGGTTCTTCCCGCCTCTTTTAGCCTTCGGTGGGGGGCGATCAGCTCTCTCTTCCTTCTGTACTTGGGCGAGAATGGCGTCTGGGGTGGTGTCCCTCGCGCTTTCTCCCCGCTGCCTGTTCCTCTACCTCTTCTCGGTCCGGTACCCTTCGGGGCTAGCTCGTCCGCCGTCGCCACGCTTGGTCCCTCGAGCGGTTTTTCCCGCATCATCGGCCAAGGCCTCCTCGGTCAACATGAAGCGTTCGGCCCTCGCCATGATCCCGGGGAGGTCCTTTGGGGGGTCGGTGTGTAGGGACTTCTTGAGGCCCATGTGGCGAAGCCCTTTCTTAAGAGCCGTCTGGACCACCAGGTCGGGTGGGTTGTTCACGTTCAGCCTTTCCGCATTGAAGCAGCGCATGAACTGTCGGAGTGGCTCGGCCGGGCCTTGCACTATGTTGAACAGATGTTCAGGACCAGGTTTGATCAGCCTCCCCGCCATGAACTGTTTGCAGAACAACTGGGCGAGTTGCTCGAAACTGTCGATGGAGCGGCCGGGCAGGCTGTGGTACCAGATCCTCGCCGCTCCCCTGAGGGTTGAATAGAAGCCCCGGCAGAGCAGATCATCGTCAGCTCCCTGGAAGGCCATGTCCCCCTCGTAATCCATCACGTGGTGTGCCGGGTCTCCTATTCCGTCGTACTTTCCCAGCACCGGGATCCTGAATCGGGAGGGGACCCGGGCGTCGGTTATTCTCCGCGATAAGGGACACCGGTCCCCGTGGATGCCTCCAGGGATGCGGTATTCGCCTGTTTCCGGCTCGAGCGGGGGTGGAGGTAGCACCGGCGCCGGTGGGGCCGGCTCCGCAGCCTTCGCCACGCTGGGGGTCGGGCTGACCCGACGCTCCCGACTCCTCATGCGGGAGCTCCTGCTCCGCCGTGATCGGTCTCTCGAGTGGTGTCGTTCGCTTCTCCGGCGGTGGGACGACCGTGATCGACGAGACGATGCCGTCATCGATTTGCCGTTCGTCCCTTCAGTCTCTCTCCGGCTCCTTTCACGATAGGGCGAGGAGGCACGTGACCTCGCCTGACGGGAGCCGGACCACGTGAAACGACGCTCTGCGTTCGGTTTCCGGGTCCCGTGGTCGTCGACCACCGCGGACCGTAAGTGCGGGGGACCCCCCGCCCATCGGTGGCTATCGTTCAACGCGCCCCCGTCGGACGGCGCGGGGCCGACAAGCTGCTGTACTGTCGCGATCAACGTCTGGAGGCTCGCATTGGTCTCCTGAGCCAGGGCACGGAGCTGTCCCTGTGTGGCTAGTTCTGAGCCGCCGGTCTCTTCGATTGAGTGGGCGGGGTGGCCGTCGACGTGCGTGTCCTCGGGGTTGCCATTGGATGCGCCATTCTCCTCCTCCGGGATGGGGGTCATGCGCTTCCTTCCATTGCTGGCTCGTGCCATTGTTGGTGTGGTTTTCTGCTTCGTGGGATGATCTTTGGTTCCCACAGACGGCGCCAGATGTTTCAGAGTGTTTTCTCACTACAATGCGTTGACCGTGGAGAGCCCGGTCAACGTGGTCAAGGGGCCCGCTTTGGGTCCCTCGGGGGCTTCGAATCGGTGCAGAAGGGGCGAGGGGAAGCCTCGGCCCTGGTTGAGACACTCGGCCTCGGACGGGTGTGCTCGGCCTCGGCTGGTAGGGGGACGAGGGGTAGCCTCAGTCGCCCGGGTAGATGCACGGCCGACGGGTGGCGAGGGAGATTCTCGGACCCGATTAGGACGCTCGGCCTCGGTAGGGCGTGCTCGGCCACGGCAGGCTGACGGTGAGGGGAAGCCTCACTGTCCGGTTGATCGAGTGGTCGGAGAGGGGCGAGGGATAGCCTCGGCCCGTTGATCTGCTGTCCACCTGCGCAGACGAGAACGCTCGTCAGGGGGCCGGACCTTGGTTCCGGCCAAATCCCCTCCGATGCCTAAGTCAGATAGAGATCTAAGAAAGGAGGCCCGGCGGAGACGGTCCGACTCGTGAGGAGATCGTGACGGCGTCTCTCGGCGCGAGCGGGGGAGGAAGGAGATGAATTGGGGGAACGAGGTCGTTGATGGAGTACCTTAGGTTTAGTTACCTGAGATGCGGTCCCTTTCTTCTTCGTCTTCCTGGCCCTTTTATAGAGCTCCCGCTTGATTGCCTCCGGCCCACGTCCCACGCCCGCCATTGATCGTGCCCCATCAGTCCCCCCTCGCCGCCGCTCTCTCTGCCATGCCAGCACCTCCCCATTATCGCTATTTAGTGGTCGCGCGTCCGGGGGAGTGGTTTTCGCAGGAGTGGGCGAGCGACCAACGGGTTATTGGGGCCGGGTCGGATCGACGTTCGAGAAGGTCCCTTGTAGGGCCTTTGTCGAATGGGCTTTGAGGACGCCGATGGGCTTTTGACCAGTAGTCGGGCTCTTGGGCTCGTGCTTTATGGGTCTCGGTCAAATAGGCGTAACAGAATGGACTTCTCCACCGATTTGGATAGAAATCGCCCTAGAGCGGCGATGCGCCCATTCAACCTCTGCAGCTCCTTAATTGTCATCGGCTCCCGCATGTTGATCAGTGCTTCGATCTTGTCGGGATTAGCCTCGATGCTGCGATTGGTGATCATGAACCCTAAGAACTTGCCGGATCTCACCCCGAATGTACACTTCACGGGATTGAGCCGGATGTTGTGTTTTCGCAACCGTTCGAAGGTTTCCCTGAGGTCATCGATGTGATCTTCCGGGTCCTTTGACTTGACCAACATGTTGTCGACGTAGACCTCCAAGTTCCTCCCTATCTGGGAGTCGAACACCTTGTTGACCATTCTCTGGTAGGTGGCCCCCGCATTCTTTAAACCAAACGGCATCTTCTTGTAGCAGAAGGTCCCCTTATCTGTCGTGAAGGCTGTCATCTCCTCGTCCCGAGGGTCCATCTGGACTTGATTGTATTGGATCTGGATCCTAGCCTAGAGGGGGGTGAATATGCTAATAAAAATAATTCGTGCAACCCACGAATAAGCACACACAGTTATAGCAGCAACATGATAAATAAAAATGCAGAAACAGAGTACACAGCAGATTTACCCTGGTTCGGTCGTCCCAACGACCTACTCCAGCCCCCAAAGCAGAACTAGTATTGAATAGCGTAATAGGTACAAAACCACAAGTTAGAGCACGCTCAGAGCACCCTCTACGTCTCTACACTCGCCAGGCTCTCAGTACCCCCACACACTGTGTTTTCTCTCACTATCAATCCTAGTAACGCTTTCTACCAGCTAGTCTCAAACTAGCTGGGTCCCACTTGTCTAGTCCCAACTAGACAAGTCCCAAAATAGTCCCAAATATAGGTAAAGTTTCCCCTACGAAGATCTAGCAACTACTACACAAAATAATAAACGACAGAGTTTAGAAAGCTCAGTTTGTGTAGCGGGGTCGTCTTCGTCAATCAGCACAGGCCAGAAGTCGTCTGGCAAGTAGTAGTCTCTTGGCAACGGCAACTCAGGTTGCGGCTCCCCTCACTATGAAGTTGCGACAATTGATCACCCTTGAGATTGCGATTTGCGAACTTCCTTTACATGATGGCTACTTGTCTCGATCGGCAAGAGTACGTCACTAGAGAACACTCGGTCAGCAAGCGAAGTTGTGGCACGGCCAAGCTCTTGATGATAGGCTATCTTTCAGAAATTGACATGCAGCCAACCAAAACAATTTGATCATATGCGTCACTTTGAGGAGCCTGCAAATAGACAAAAGGAACTGTTAACAAGGTTAAGGAAATAAACTTTTGTGTAGATGCATATGCAGAGCTTCCCTTTTGAATTAGAACTTAGTGCTTAGAATTCCAACTTGGATTTCCACTTGATGGCATGTAGCCCAAGAGAATCCTGTGCGTCTCTCAGGGGATTTACTTGGCCGGTTGAAAATTTCGGCTGCCGGTCTTGAAATTTTTTGATGTGATGAAGTGCAGATCTCTGAAAGATATTGTTCCCCTCTTCTTCATGCAAGTGCTGTCTCCTTGGGAATTTTGTGCGGCTTGTGCGTTGTGTGCCAAAAGCTCCTGCGTGCAAAAAAAATAAGTTTCACTTTAGCATAATATTAAAAATCAAACAATTCATTGGGTTAACTTTCTCCCTCTCTTTCTCATGATTTCAATGCCAGCACAACACAAATTTTCGGCCTGGGTTTCAAAAGGACAGCATGCGGCAGGCTTGGTTTCTTCAATTTGTTTTGACCCTTTAGTCAACAACTGCGGCTAGCAGCTTGCACATGGGCTCTTCGAACAATAGGGTGCAGCTCTGCAGTGCACTATATGCGAAAGTCCCCAACCCCCTTGCGTGAGCTTGTACCCGTAACTTCTTGATCCCTACAGCATGGTCAGCACTCTTCTTTGATGATGTCAGCTATATGATCTGCAGGAGTAACTTGTTGCCTTGGGGACTTCTCGTTTTGTGCCTGCACAATAATAAAAAACAACAATTTGAGACTTTATTTGATTGTTAAAGAACACCTTACCTGAGTCAAGGATTGCAGATGTGCTTGTTTCTTTTTGATGTGCCGCAAGCTTCGCTTTTGTCTCTCTTGGTCAAATGTTGATGGCAATGTTGCGGTAAGAGAGATTGGTGATTGCTTGTTAGAAATTTCGGCCTTCCTTAGGTTTGCAAAGATTTGTCGTGTGCTCTCAGAGTTTTTTTATAGGCCGTCGCCTAGCTACCCTTAGAGATGTTGTTTATATAGGGTGCTAGATAGGGTTTTGAAATATGGCAAGGGATAGGGTTGAGCCAACCGCTTAGGGATTTGGCCCAATTAATATGGGATTTGATTTGCAATTCAAATTGGATATGAGATTGGAATAGGGAAAAGTATGATTGGAATATATCTCAAATTGATTTGACCAAATCCCAAATAGATTACATCTCCATTTGTATTGACCAAGTCAAATTGCTTTGTGTATAGCACTTTGACCAAGTCCATTAGCTGTGTGGATAGCAATTTCTCCACCGGTTGACTAAGTCATCACTTTGAGAATTTGCCGCTTTGCCATTCCTGAAATACACTTAGCACACACGTTAAATAGTTCGCACACGTTTGTCATCATCAAACCAGAGATTCTAGATCGTTGCGTCCAACATCGTTGCGTCCAACAATCTCCCCCTTTTGGTGATGACAAACCCATAAAAGATTTGAGCAATAAGTATGGGTGTGTGAAGTGTGTTGAAGGGTGTAATGCAATATGAATCGTGGAATGAGATAATCAAGTATTACAACATAGCATGCACAACATTATTGCTCCCCCTTCTCACAAGCTCAATATTTATTCATGCTCCCCCTTCAACAAATAATACACATCAAGTCTGTCAAATCTTTCTTTTCTTTCTCCCCCTTTGTAATCACCAAAAGTGGATTAATGAAGTCACAACCAATATTCCATGCAAAAATAAACCATTATTAAATGTAGCATGCAATTTGCATGAGTTTTCCAAATAATAGACAATTCAGGCTCATAGAATTTCATAGCAAGACTTCTCCACCTTCGCGTAAGTGAAATGATAGAGACAATAAAGTACTAGAGGAGATTCGATTTCAGAAAATCATCCAAATCAATCCACATTTTCCAACTTTCATGAATATCGCGAGGATTGAATTTTCCCACCTTATCAAAGATGAGTTCAAGTTACCGAACCCCAAAACATAGCCTAAAAGGACTTTTAAATGTGGGGTGGCATTGCTTGACGAGTAATATACACCAACACTAATGATTACCCATGTAGCACAAGTTGGATACTCGTGGGTTGTGTATTAGCCATGAAGTGTATCCATTTTTCATACGGAGCAATTTTCATTTTTTTATATATGCAATTCTTTTGTGCTCAATTTTAATTCATGGCTAAAAACTTCATATCCCTTAGAAAATTCAGAAATTAATCATTCCTACATTCACTTTCCATTATTCTTCAAAAGAATCTCCAAAAGCACTAAAAAGTCAATTATCGTGAAAGTGCAAATGTAGGTGTAGAAGTCAAATTCGAAATTTTATGAGACATGTCATGGCTACTAAAAAGAGAACACCATGTTCATGTAGCTACAACAATAATGAATTCACTTCTACAAGGGATAGACTTGAACATTCATACAATACCACTTAAGATAAATCATAAAGGGTATTCTTTTAAGCTCATTTTTTTTTGGTTTTTCAATTTTTTTTCAGAAATAAAAACATTAAAAAATCATGCACACAAGCACACAAACAAAAATAAATCAAGCACACAAAACAATCTATGAAGGTATGCAATGAAATGCAAAGAGGGATAGAAATTATACCTTCGCGTCGCTATTTGACGAAGGAGCTAGAAATAGAATGAGACTTTTAAAATTTGCTCTTCGCCAACCCTCCATCACACCTACATGAAAGGTGTTAAGTGTGACCTTGGAATCCAACAAGGTCCACGAGTGTTAGCCATTAAAGATTTAGGAACCCAAACTTGTTTAAACTTGATATTTGTGTTCCTAAATTTACAATAATATGAAGTGTGGCCTGCACTATCACAAGTAAAGCACTTTGCAATTTGTTCTTTGCAATAGAGGGTACATTGTGGAATTTCTTGAATTTTTGCTTTTCAACGTTTTTCAGACCAAAACCAAGTCCTCTTCTATTATTGCCATATAATTGATTCTCTAAAATAGTGTCCAACGATTGTTTTCCCATAGAGAATTTCTTAATGGCTACTTCAAGATGAGAGACTTTGGTTTTTAATTGTTTACTAGTCATAACCCGTGCCCCAAGGGCACGGTTCATTTAAAATTTCTCCCCTAAAAAATTTGGACATCCTAATTTTAAACGAACAATAATAATTGTAGTGCAATAATTATTAGTTCCCCCTCAAAATCTTAATTCACAAAATTTAGTTCTCATCATAGAATTTAGTTTCCCAATTTAGTTTCCCTCAGAGAATTTAGTTCTTCTCAAAAATTTAAAAATTTTAGTTCCATCAAAATTTAGTTTTCCCCAGAAAATTTTGTTCCCATCATTATTTATTTGGTTCCACACAAAATTTTAGCCTCCTAATATTTAGTTCTCCCCAAAAATTTTATCTATGATAGACAAAATGAAATAGTTTGTATCTATGAAAGACATCAAAATAAGACAAATGTATACAGGTTGATCGTTGATGTATGTAACAAATAATAGTTCAAAGGGCCTTCATTGGGGCATCAAATTTTTGTTTACTGTTACCTTCTCTTATAGACATCCTTCAGTCTTCTCAACAAAATATGCACACAAAATAAAGGGAAAATTTTGCAAACTTGCAGGCAATTGCACTTGGGGCATCTCTTCTACTTCTTACTCTTTGCAATCTTGATCAGCATCAGATCCTCTCTCCCTTTAGTTTCCAATTAACTCTCAACATAACAAAGCTTCTGGAGAATTTCTAAATATATTTACAGATAACTTGTATCATATTCCAGCATATGGTTTCTAAATATATTTAGAAATTCTGCAGGTTCCATAATTTAGAAACATTATTCTGGCATATTTACAGGAAACAAAACTTTGTATGAGCTTTGTATCATATAGTTTGTAGGAGCTTTGTTATAGTTAACTCTCCCTTTAACTGTAAACTAAATTTGCACTTTTAGACAATGTTACAATAAAGTTAAATACAGAATTTGCACTTTTTGAATTAAAAAAGACATCAGTCATAAAAGAAAGATAAAAGAAAGACCTCAAGTCTTAAAAAAAGCATACTTCAATTGATCCATATGAAACAAAACTCATGTCTCCGTAAATAATCTATGATAGAGGCCTTGTCTCTGATGATGGCTAAGGCATGAGGTCGTAGCATTCGGTCCATCTCAATAAGCAAATCCTCAAAACCGCATCCCTGCTTCTCTGTTTCGGAAAATAGGAACCAAGCATGAAGCAGATCATAAATGCGAGGATATGTGGAAAATGACTCACACCTGCATTGCATTTTCAAATATCAGTGAAACTGGGGCAGCAAATTTTTTTTCTAGAAGAGACATATATAAGCTCTCAGATTGTTCGAGCATCAGAAGCATCTACATCCAATCCAAAAGGTAGATTGAAATGGAAGAAGTCCCGCCGTATATGCTAGTATAGACAGCTTAGTCAATTTGTATAGTTTTTAGCCACCATATCTCTGGACATAATCAAAGAAATGATCTTTTACATATATTAAATATCATCTCTTATAAAAAGAGAAGAGTTGGTATCTGTTGAAATAGAGAAATTTTGTCACATGCCAGCCACAGTCCACTCTTCACCATGTGATTGTACGGTTGGCACCTTTCAGGTTCATCTCCATGTCAGCTTCGAGAGCCACCCGCTCTTGTTTTTCTCTGGTGTCGGTGGGCGAGCGTACGGCGAGGACGAAATCCTAGATCGGAGAGATCGCCTCGTGAGCTTGCCGTCGGCGCCCATGTCCTGCTCGCCGTCGGGGTCTCTTGCCATTCGCCCTTTTTGCTTTCTTTTTGCTGATCGGAGAAACCACCAACAAAACACGGAAACACCATCATCGACCATGGAGTTGGTGCTCGAAATTTTGAGCGGCAGTTGGTGCAGGCAACACCCGCAGACGAAATTTGAAGACGGGGGTATGATTATAGCCCAATGGAAGATGATGGTAGATGATATTGAAGCTTTGACGAAATTTTCGAGCACCAACTGCCGCTGATGACGGGGTCACAGGCAACACCGGCGGCAGAATGGATGATGGACACCAATAAGGAGTCATGGAGATTTTTAAATTTTTGATTTTTTTTCCTTTTCTCTTTTGGGTTTTGATATGATGCGGCTGAGAATTGAGAGACTGAGAGCGAATTGAGATAGGATGATATTGTGAGTTTTTTTGGCAGGTTGGGTTGTTGGCCAAGAGAGACTGAGAGCGAAATAGAGGGGGGTTGGGCTTTCCACGTCAACGATCCGCAGGGGGCTTGGTCTTCCACGTCATCGATCCGTGAGATTTGTGTTTCTTCACTGCAGATTGCAGTCTATTGGCAACTGAAAAATAGTTCAAAAAAGGACATATGAGGTCGTGGGCATTTAATTTTGGAGAGAGACTATGAGGTCACGGGCAATTAAAGAGAGACTGTTGCTACAATTATGAGCAATTAAAAATGTTTTTTATCCGTGTGACTTGACAACGGGACTTTGGTTTTCTCCCAAAGCTTTCCCCTCAATTCCAAGATGCAAACCGTTCTCCTCCTAATTTCCAACGAAAACTCATCCTAACCGTTTAATTCTTAAGATTAAATCTGAACCGTCTTTCTATCAACCCTTTTGTCCTAGTCAGCTTGTCCTAGTCAGCCATATGATTCAAAAATCTCTGTCAAATGTATAATAGATTTTCTTCCACAAGCATTGTGCATTTACTAATAAAAGCTCTTTTGTTTTCCTCTTCCTTCTAAAAAATTCAATCATTTTTCTTTTAAAATCATTATCCAACATGCAGAATTTATCATTAAGCTCTCTAATCACATAATCTTTTTCAGTTTCGAGCTTAATCAAATCAAGTTTAAGCATGCTAATTTGGTTTAATAATGAGGGACAAGAAATACAAGGAGCAGTTTCATCAAAGCCAGCTTTTTTCTTCTTCATGATTTCAATAGTAGACTTACATGCATTGAGTTCAATTTTAAGTTTTTCATTCTCTTTGAACACCTTATCATCTCTAACTTGCATGCCATAGTTCTGATTTTGAAGACATTCAATAGTGAATTCATGATCTACTATTTGATTTTGCATTTCTTCACAAATTTTAAGAAGTTCAGCTTTGCTACCTGACGGTGTCTCATCTTGGATCCCCATAAAGCCATGCAAGAATGTGCTTCATTTTCCTCTTCGCTTTCAGCTTCGCTCATATCCCATGTTAATACCTTCGCTTTTCCTTTTCCTTTTCCTTTAGCGAGCCGAGCAGTTTCATTTGGGCAATTCTTCATCAGATGTCCTCTTCCCTTGCATTTAAAACATTGCATTCTATCAGTAGATTTCTGATCATTAAATTGCTTGGAAGAATTATTAAAGTTAGAACGATTAAACCTGGGTGCCATTTCGTTTCTCCCATGCTTGGTCTTGATGAACTTTCTGAAGTTTCTCACCATTATCGCTATGTCGTCATCGTCATCTTCATCTTCTTCGCTAGCTTTCAAAGCAAGGGGCTTTATGGCTTTCTATTTCTCTTCAGGTTTCTCTCTTGCTTCAACATTTTGCAGTTCCAACTCATGTGACATCAAATTACCAATAAGGTCCTCCACCTTCAATTGAGACAATACCTTTGCTTCCTGGATGGCGGTGACCTTTGGTCTGAAAGAGCTTGGCAATGCTCTTAGGATCTTCCTCACTTGATCAAGGCTATCATATGGCTTTTCAAGCGAGCTAGACTTGTAGACTATGTCGGTGAACCTCGCATACATCTCTGATATGCTCTCTGATGGTAGCATGCGAAATCCCTCGAACTCTGCACTCAGAAGAGACAGTCTAGACTCCTTTACCTGTGACGTTCCCTCGTGCGTCACCTCCAAAGTATGCCATATCTCCTGCGCAGTTAAACAATGTGAGATTCTATTATATTCAGATTTATCAAGTGCACAAATGAGAGAATTCATAGCTTTAGCATTTAAAGAATAAGATTTCCAATCATAATTATCCCATTTGTCATTTGGTTTTTCAATCTCAACATTTTCTACTTTAATAACAGGCAGTTTATATCCTTTTTCAATTATTTGCCAAGCTTTATAATCAACAGAAATAAGGTAGATTTTCATTCGATTTTTCCAATAAGCATAATCACCTCCATTAAACCTAGGGGGACGGGAAACAGACTGACCCTCAGCAAAAGCACTATCCATATGGTTATTCATGGTCAATCCTAGGCTAGAACCTAAAACCTACTCTGATACCACTTGTTGGATCTGGATCCTAGCCTAGAGGGGGGGTGAATAGGCTAATAAAAATAATTCGTGCAACCCACGAATAAGCACACACAGTTATAGCAGCAACAGAGTAAATAAAAATGCAGACACAGAGTACACAGCAGATTTACCCTGGTTCGGTCGTCCCAACGACCTACTCCAGCCCCCAAAGCAGAACTAGTATTGAATAGCGCAATAGGTACAAAACCACAAGTTAGAGCACGCTCAGAGCACCCTCTACGTCTCTACACTCGTCAGGCTCTCAGTACCCCACACACTGTGTTTTCTCTCACTATCAATCCTAGTAACGCTTTCTACCAGCTAGTCCCAAACTAGCTGGATCCCACTTGTCTAGTCCCAACTAGACAAGTCCCAAAATAGTCCCAAATATAGGTAAAGTTTCACCTACGAAGATCTAGCAACTTGCTACACAAAATAATAAATGACAGAGTTTAGAAAGCTCAGTTTGTGTAGCGGCGTCGTCTTCGTCAATCAGCACAGGCCAGAAGTCGTCTGGCAAGTAGTAGTCTCTTGGCAACGTCAACTCAGGTTGCGGCTCCCCTCACTATGAAGTTGCGGCAATTGATCACCCTTGAGATTGCGATTTGCGTACTTCCTTTAGATGATGGCTACTTGTCTCGGTCGGCAAGAGTACGTCACTAGAGAACACTCGGTCAGCAAGCGAAGTTGTGGCACGGCCAAGCTCTTGATGATAGGCTATCTTTCGGAAATTGACATGCAGCCAACCAAAACAATTTGATCATATGCGTCACTTTGAGGAGCCTGCAAATAGACAAAAGGAACTGTTAACAAGGTTAAGGAAATAAACTTTTGTGTAGATGCATATGCAGAGCTTCCCTTTTGAATTAGAACTTAGTGCTTAGAATTCCAACTTGGATTTCCACTTGATGACATGTAGCCCAAGAGAATCCTGTGCGTCTCTCAGGGGATTTACTTGGCCGGTTGAAAATTTCGGCTGCCTGTCTTGAAATTTTTTGATGTGATGAAGTGCAGATCTCTGAAAGATATTGTTCCCCTCTTCTTCATGCAAGTGCTATCTCCTTGGGAATTTTGTGCGGCTTGTGCGTTGTGTTCCAAAAGCTCCTGCGTGCAAAAAAAAATAGGTTTCACTTTAGCATAATATTAAAAATCAAACAATTCATTGGGTTAACTTTCTCCCTCTCTTTCTCATGATTTCAATGCCAGCACAACACAAATTTTCGGCCTGGGTTTCAAAAGGACAGCATGCGGCAGGCTAGGTTTCTTCAATTTGTTTTGACCCTTTAGTCAACAACTGCGGCTAGCAGCTTGCACATGGGCTCTTCGAACAATAGGGTGCAGCTCTGCAGTGCACTATATGCGAAAGTCCCCAACCCCCTTGCGTGAGCTTGTACCCGTAACTTCTTGATCCCTACAGCATGGTCAGCACTCTTCTTTGATGATGTCAGCTATATGATCTGCAGGAGTAACTTGTTGCCTTGGGGACTTCTCGTTTTGTGCCTGCACAATAATAAAAAACAACAATTTGAGACTTTATTTGATTGTTAAAGAACACCTTACCTGAGTCAAGGATTGCAGATGTGCTTGTTTCTTTTTGATGTGCCGCAAGCTTCGCTTTTGTCTCTCTTGGTCAAATGTTGATGGCAATGTTGCGGCAAGAGAGATTGGTGATTGCTTGTTAGAAATTTCGGCCTTCCTTAGGTTTGCAAAGATTTGTCGTGTGCTCTCAGAGTTTTTTTATAGTCCGTCGCCTAGCTACCCTTAGAGATGTTGTTTATATAGGGTGCTAGATAGGGTTTTGAAATATGGCAAGGGATAGGGTTGAGCCAACCGCTTAGGGATTTGGCCCAATCAATATGGGATTTGATTTGCAATTCAAATTGGATATGAGATTGGAATAAGGAAAAGTATGATTGGAATAAATCTCAAATTGATTTGACCAAATCTCAAATAGGTTCCATCTCCCTCCGTATTGACCAAGTCAAATTGCTTTGTGTATAGCACTTTGACCAAGTCCATTAGCTGTGTGGATAGCAATTTCTCCACCGGTTGACTAAGTCATCACTTTGAGAATTTGCCGCTTTGCCATTCCTGAAACACACTTAGCACATACGTTAAATAGTTTGCACACGTTTGTCATCATCAAACCCGAGATTCTAGATCGTTGCATCCAACATCGTTGCGTCCAACAGATTGTACCCGGAGTAGGCGTCCATGAAGCTGAGCATTTCGTACCCTGAGGCATTGTCCACGATGTGGTCGATGTGAGGCAACGGGTAGCTGTCCTTGGGGCATGCTTTGTTGAGGTTGCTGAAGTCCACACACATTCGCCATTTCCTGTTGGGCTTCTTGACCATTACACCGTTTGATAGCCACTCCGGGTACCAGACTTCTCGGATAAAGCCGGCGTCACAAAGGCGCTCCACCTCCTCGGAGGCAGCCCTCATCTTTTCGCCACCTAGATTCCGCTTCTGCTATCTGACTGGTTTGAAATTAGGATCGGCGTTCAGCCGATGCATAATCACCCGGGGGTCAACGCCGGGCATGTCATCGGGCGACCACGCGAAGACGTCGAGGCTCGCTTACAAGCACTCGATCATCCTGCTTTTCAAGCCCGGGTCCAGCCCCGATCCGATGGAGATGAATCTTCCCTCGACGTTCGTGACTGGGATCTGCTCCTGCTCCTCTGCGGGAGTGGGTCTCGGCCCGGACCTCAAGTCAAGCGAGGCCATCGAGTCGTCAGTTTGCCCAGTGGGGTTTTCGTCTGCTACCTTGTAGCAGATTTTTAGCTTCCCTGTGTCGCTGTCGACTCGCCCGACCCCTCTCGGTGTCTGAAACCTGATCGTTTGGTGGAGAGTCGAGACCACCGCGCCAATAGCGTTGATGAGCGGGCGGCCGATGATCCCGTTGTATGCCGACCCGATCTTCAGCACCATGTAGGAATACAAACGGGTGTCGAGATCTTAGACTTGGCGAAGTAGGCCCGAACTGGCTGATGTTTGAGGCTGTGGGAATTTTTCTGTCTATGTTCCGTCCGACTTAGGACGGGACTAGAGTTTTTGTGCCCTAAGGGACCGCCAATTCCCTTACACACCACACACTCCACCGTCAAGGTCACTGAGTCGGGTGGCCCTCCGAGGGTGACTGGAAGGTGGATCGCCCCGAGATGGGTGTGGAGTGACCCATGAAGCCCACAACGGGCCCCAAGCATGGCTCCAGGTCCTTGTCCTGCAGTCCCATCCTTTCTAGAGTCGTCATAAAGAGGATGTCGCAAGAGCTGCCAGTATCGACCAGCAGGCGCCGGACCATGGATGTGTCGATGACCACGGACACCACTAGTGCTTCGTCTGGCCGCGGCTTCTCCCTTGCCGCACCTGCCCCGCCGACCCGGAGGGACGGCGGAGGAGTCCTGTACTCCATATCGTAATCCTCCTCACGGTCGGCCCAAGGTTGCCCTGGTGCCCCGACCTGAAGCGTGCGTCGGGGAGCGACGATCCTTCTCCACCGGCCGTGGCAGGGGCCGACGCCCGAGGCCGGGGCCGCGCCCCTCCTCCGCTGCGGAGGATGGAGCCATGTCATTGTCGGTGTGGTTGTTTTTCGTGGGTGTTAGCTCGGTTCCCACAGACGGTGCCAGATGTTTACGGGTGTTTTCTCACCACTGAATTGTTGACCATCAACCGATCGGTCAACGAGGTCAAGGGATCGGATGAGGTCCCTTGGTCACGCCTAGCACACATGTGCTCAGCGCGAGTCGGAGATGGAGCCGAGGGCGAGCGTCGACCCTTGGTTGAAGTGGAGCTGAGGGGAGGCCTCTGCTCTGTTCGATGGGCTCGGCCTCGGTAGGGCGGGTGACGAGGGGTAGCCTCGGCGCCTCACCTGGAGCTCGGTCTCTAGTTGCCACACCCGCCAACCGCGAGAGTGGTCGTCGGGCGTTGAGGGGTAGCCTCGGCGCCTCGGTCGGCTCCTTCCTGAATAGACGAGAAACTCATCAGGGTGGCCGGACCTTGGTTCCGGCCGTATCCCCTCCGATGCCTAAGTCAGATCAGGGTCTGAAACGTGCTCGGCGGGGTAGGTTCGACTCGGGAGAGTTCGATGCCCTGACCCGTGGCGCGAGCAGGGGGAGGGAGATGTAATGGAGGAAAAACCAAGGTCGTTGATGGACTACCTCTGATTAGTTTATCTGGGGTTCGATCCTTTGCTCCCTTGTCCCTCCGGCCCCTTTATAGGGTCCTCGCCGTGATTGCCCCCCTGTCCATGCCGTCACGCCGTCCGCCCCCACTCACTCCCTCGAGATCCGTCCACACGATGGGAAATTTAGTTTAGGCTTTTTATTTTATTTTGATTTGATATTTAGTTTGTTCAGCTAATTTGTTGCCGTTGCCCCTGTGATTACTCGCTGCCGCTTGTTTGATTTCTTGATTCAATTTGAGGGTAGGTGGTTGTTTGAGCATTGATGGCTAGTGGGTAGATAAAATTCATGGCTGTAGTTGGATTGAACGTGAAAAGATCCAATCTTTTAGTGTTTTTCTTGTAGGAGTTGAGAGTTGGAGCAATACCCCACTTGAGATTTTGTCTTTTATTTGTTTCTTTCTTTTGAGTTGTGGGTACTGGAAACAAGAACGAGAACTGCTGATAATGATTCTTGGATTTTTCTTGTTTTTGAAGCCTTCTGTGTTGGAGCAAAAAAGATCTTGGATTTTCTTGTTGCCCCCCATCTGTATGTATTTAGTATTGTATTGTGACTTATGGGTGTTTGGTTAAATTGCTGTAACTGTATGTATGAACACCAAATATGACCCACAAGGCCACAAGCAAGCTTATCAGCCAAGAATTAGAGAAGTCAACTGTACAGTTTAAACAAATCAGTGAGCTTCAATAAAAATTATGTTACATGATACATCTCTCATTTGATTTGATAATGAGCCCAATTTGGTGCCTTTTGATCATGCGCTAATTTGTTAGATGGTTGCATTCTTTAGAATAATGGTTGGTTGCATTCTTTAGAATATTGTTGCCCATATTTGTTAGATGGTTGCATTCTTTATGGTACTCTCAGTAACTCAGTTCCTCTTCCCTTCCCTCTTGTTAGCTTAGGTATGCATATGAGATGGTGGTTGTTTTAAGTATCTTTATGCTAAAGTGTAGAATTGAGGAGTGATCCGTAAAAATTGAGGAGTGATCCGTAAGAATTCTAGATTTGATTTAGATTATTAGTTTCTTTATCTATTTGGTATTGGTTTTTCTCATTGGGTTGACATTATTTGACAAGATTGTTCATTTTGGTTGACATTATTAGCTTATTGGAGATCTCGGAAGGCCAAGGCAGTGGAATTTGGAAGGGACGGCCGATCTCTGTCTTTGGATTTTGAGTAAGTTGTCCAACTTTTATTTCCTCAGTTAGTTCAATATTAGATCTTGATTCAAGCTCAAAAAATCCATCAATAAACTCATTTCCAAATTTCAAATTCCAATAAACTCATTTGCAACTTTTATTTACCTCTTCTGCAATTTTTTCTTCTTATTTAGCTAAGTAGTTCATTAGTTAATCCTTGAGTTTAATTTTTGATTAATGGTTACTTTGTTAGGAGTTGTAGGAACTTTGATTAAGGGTTACTCAGGGGGTAGGTCCCAACTTCGGAGGCGTGCTTATTCGTTCTAAAAGCTCGATAAAGTAAGCTCCTTTTCTTCTTCTGAATTGGTTATTTAAGTGTACTTTTTGCTATTTTGCATCATCAACTAAGTGTAATTAAGTTTCAGTAATGCCAATTATTTTTACTTACTGTCAATATAATGTCTATTAAACTATTTTATATTTCACAAATTATACAAGTTTCTCGACTATAAGAATTTTTTTGTTGCTCATATTATATTCTATTTTTTAGATGAAGAAGTCAACAACAATCGATTCATTCTTTAAAAGGAAAAATATTGAAACTCCAGCATTAGATAGTCATGTACATTCGGAGGAGGATCATGCTCCAAAATTTCAAAGAGTTGAAATCGATGAGCAGTTTGATATCAACACATTAGAACGTGATCCGGGATTACGGCCGCAAATATGGAAGTATCCAATTGAGAAGTGCAACGAAGTTCGAAGAGCTTATATTAAAGCTGGTCCTTATCAGTGTACACTTTCTAAGTATCCAACATCTGGTGAAAAACACTCACGAAGTTTTCAAGTATCATGGTTTAAGCTTTTTCCTTCTTGGTTAGAATATTCTCCAACAGCAGATGCTATATTTTGTCTACCATGCTTTCTATTTCATAAACAAAATGGACCATCAGGATCCGATGCATTCACTGTTAATGGATTTCGATCATGGAAAAAGGTGAAGGATGGAAAAAATTGTGCACTTTTGGCCCATATTGGAAAAGATCTCAATTCACTTCATAGAAATGTTGAGAAAGCGTGCGCAGACCTTATGAATCAACCATCTCATATTGCGAGAAGGTTTGAGAAATTCACATCACAGGAAGTCATGGAAAACAGAATTCGTTTGAAAGCTTCAGTTGAGACAGTTAGGTGGCTTGCATTTCAAGGTTGCTCTTTTAGGGGCCACGATGAGTCTAAGTCATCAAGAAATCGTGGAAACTTTTTAGAACTGTTGAGTTTCATCGCCTCTTATAATGATAAAGTAGCAACAGTTTTGAATAAAGCTCCACGAAATGCATTATATACATCACCAAAAACACAAAAACAAATTTTGCATGTCTTGGGAACTAAAGTGAGAAAGGACATTCGTGAAGAAATTGGTGATTCAAAGTATTGTTTAATTGTTGATGAAGCTCGAGATGAATCTAAAAAAGAGCAAATGTCAATTGTCTTGAGATTTGTCGACAAAGATGGCTACATACAAGAGCGTTTTTTTGGGCTGATTCATGTCAAAGACACTGCAGCATTAACTTTGAAAGAGGGGATTTTTTCGATGCTCTCTCAGTACAATCTTGATGTTCAATCTATCCGAGGGCAGGGTTATGATGGTGCAAGTAACATGCGTGGAGAATGGAATGGTTTGCAAGCTTTGGTTTCAAATGAATGTCCACATGCTTATTATGTTCATTGTTTTGCTCATCGTTTACAATTGGCATTAGTTGCTGCATCCAAGGAAATTATTCATGTCCATCAGTTTTTTACCAAGTTAAATTCTATTATCAATATTGTTGGTGCATCATGTAAGCGCAATGACCAACTAAAAGCTGCTCATGCTTCAAATATTGCTCATTTACTTGAGATTGATGAGCTTCAAAGTGGAAAAGAACTTAATCAAATAGGTTCTCTGCAAAGAGCTGGTGATACCCGTTGGAGTTCTCACTTGAAATCAATTTCTAGTTTATTGAAGATGTTTAGTGCAACATGTGAAGTTTTAATGAACATTATTGAGGATGGAGCTACTTCTGCTCAGCGGGGTGATGCAGATGCAGCTTATGAGGCAATGGCTACTTTTGACTTTGTTTTCATTTTGCATCTTATGCGAGAAGTTTTAGAGATTTCTAATATACTTTGTCAAGCTTTGCAACTCCAATCTCAAGACATCTTAAATGCAATGCATCTTGTTTCATCTACTAAGATGCTCATTCAAAAGTTAAGAGATGATGGCTGGGACAATTTGGTTACAACTGTGAGATCTTTTTGTGAAGCAGTCAGTATACCTGTACCAGATTTTAGCGCTCGTCATATTGCAAGAAGAGGAAGAGCTCGACATCAACAAAATGAAATTACAGTGGAACATTATTATAAAGTTGATGTTTTCAATGCAGTGATAGACTCTCAGTTGCAGGAATTGAACAACAAATTCAATGAGAACACCGTGGAATTGATCATTCTCAGTTCAGCTTTAGATCCAAGAGAGATGCGTGTATCATTCAGAATTGATGATATTTGCAAATTGGTACAGAAATTTTACCATCAAGACTTTACAGAATATGAGATGACACAGTTGCACTTACAATTTCAACATTTTGATCATGTCCGACATCTTCCAGATTTTAAAGCATTGGTAACAATTTCTGATATATGTCAATGGTTGGTAAGAACTAGGAAAGCAGAAGTGTATCCTCTTGTGTATAGAGTGATAACTCTTATTCTCACACTTCCAGTTTCTACAGCTACTACAGAGCGTTCTTTTTCAGCCATGAATATAGTCAAGACTACGCTTCGTAACAAGATGGGAGATGATTTCTTGACTGATTGTTTGCTTGTGTACATTGAGAAAGAAATTGCTGAAAAAATTAGTGTGGAGTCAATTATAGATGATTTTCGTGACATGGAAGAAAGACGTTCTGTATTTTAATATGGTGAGTGTGTAATGACATATTTTGATATATATAAATGAGAGTTTATATGCTATTTGATGTAATATCCTTCATATGAATTTACTTAATATATTTATTCTATGCTTTATATTTTTTACCATTGGCCCCCCCTGTCATCTCATCCTGGTTCCGCCCCTGCATGCCGTCATGCCGTCCGCCCCTACTCACTCCCTCAAGATCCGTCCACACGATGTCGACTGCCAGCGTCATGGGGGAGCCGATTGAGGGTCATGGGCATTTAGGCCATATACCCCGGGGGAGTGGCTTCTTCAGGGGATCGTGGGCTGGCTACGAACGTGTCGAATCGCGGGTTCGAGATTTCTCGGGGGCCTCATCGATCGGGCCCCGTTTTCTTCATGGGCCTCGCCTGTCGAGGCCCAACCTTGCCAGCCGGTTTCTCATTTATAGCTGGATCATGGACTTCTAGCCTTTGGGCGTCAGCCACATCGGTCGTATCAATGTGGGTTTTTTTTGCTCCGTGCACAGTGTGCAGTTATTTCTAGTGTGCGCGCACGCACACACATATTAGAGAAAATAATGTTAAAAAGGTGGCAACTGATCAACTTGAAACCCTATCATACGTGCATGCATACAATCATACATGCATTTTTTGTATCCAGTGGCTCGAGCCGAAGCAACCGGCCAATATTTGGGTCGAATTCAGGTCGGGTCTCAAACCTGTTTGGGACCCGATCCGAACCAAAACATCGGTTTCATTTAACAAGCTTATAGCTGTTTATCGACAGTAAATAGCCCACGATCAATGAATGAACCCGTCACCTATGTCTACATCCGAGACCCGAACCTCACTCTGCTCTCATCTCAAAAAACAGTCTGTTTGTTTGGAATTACACACATATTTTGTTTTTCTTTAAATAGAAAGAGTCCCAAACTTTGCTCTTTGTTGTGTTTCATTTAAGAGAAGGTAAATGCATATCCATTTTCCATCAAAACCAGATGCATCTCTATTTTCCATATATTTACGGGTTTATTATCTGTCCTTTATCACTTTGATCCACTGTGTTTTTTGCACGTTAACACATGCCTTTTCATATTTTAACTCCAAACGATACCCATGCATCCATCCACACTTTTCACTCTCCTTCTCAGTTGTGTGCGGGTCCCGCATCCTGTGTGTGGGTTTCTTCTTGGTTCACAAATTAGATATAATTTCTAAGTGATCTAAAATTAAAAAGAGAAATTTAAGGCTAATTCAGCTCCCAATCATCCTCTCTCCAACAACTTGCCATTTTAAACCAAATCTTAGCTTTGCCGAGCCATCAAAAAAGGAAAAACAATTTCATAAAAAATTTAAAATAACAAATACAGGAAAAAAAAAACCACAACGATGAGAATGAATTTTTGCAGAGATTCTCGACACCATCGTGGCTTCTTCCTCCAAAAGCTCAACACAATCATTTTACATGTACTTCTCGTCCTATAATACTATTATATTGAACAAAAGGATTTACAGAGAGGAGAAAAAAAAAGATCAACGGAGAAAACACTAGTCTGCCGAATTTCAAGGTACGGCTGAATGATCTGTGATGGGTTTCTTTGTTCGATCCAATCTGATGGGTTTCTTTACCGACATCTTTAATTGCGACCCATGTGCCCTTCTTCCGTTTGGTTGCCTTTTTTGGCCACTGGTCTCATCTTCACCTTCAAGCTGATTGCTTTTTTTTATTCTTACTGATAGCAGTTTTCTGCTTGGGTTCACATTGCTTGGAGTTTAGCTGTTGGTGGCCTTTGATCACTGCTGACGAAGAGATAAAGAGGTTTGATTTCTCTGGACCACTGTAATTTGTTTTTATTGTTTCATCTCTCTGTTAAAAATCTTTCCTTTTCACCTTCATAGGGTCCAATTTGGTCATTTTTTAAAGTGGTACATGTTGATTTTTTTAGTAGAAGACAGACACCAAAATATGGTTGTTTGAGATCTCCTGTATTAATTATTGAATATAATTGATTGCCGACCGAAGGCAATGGACCCCATGAGCGTATTGAAGAGTAGATCTACTGCTCTTCTTCTCCTTCTGGACTAATAATGAGATCTTGTTTTGGGTTCTCATAACCAAGGTGCCTTTTTTAGAAGTCAGAAGAAATCTGATAACAAAATTAGCTGTTGGGTATGTGTTCTTATCTTCTTTATTTGATTTTTTTTCCCTAATTAGAATCACATTGTATGCTTAGAATTTTTGGATCTTGTTGTTGGGTTTGTTATTATCTCCTCTTCTGTTGTAGATTGAGATTCAGAGTGTATTATCCCTTTTAACTATCTGTAGACAGAATCCAAACTATTTTTTGATGGTCCCAACTAATCAAATCTATCTTTCGTTTTTTGCATCTTCGTTTGTTGTATCCGGATGCTTGCTTTGCTGCCCTGCTTGCAGTTGAAATGGCCAGAGATCATGGTGGATCTCCAAAAGTCCACCAGGTGGAGAACAGAAGGAAGAGGCTCACCTACATCTTTGTCGTCAGCGGCCTCTGCGTCTTCTCTTATATCCTTGGTTCTTGGCAAAACAACACTGTCCCCAGGACCGATCCCAGCGCTAATTTGGCCAACAGAGTCAACTGTGACAATGTGGCCTCCCAAGCGAATCCTCAGTCCTCCACCACCACCATAGATCCGTCGTCGGTGTTGCCCGATTCGTCGGTGGTTCTGGATTTCGAAGCCCATCACCAGCTCACCATGAAGGATATGTCCCACACGAGCCAAACGTTCCCGGCTTGCGCGATGAATTTCAGCGAATACACTCCTTGCCAAGACACCACCAGAGGGCGGACGTTCGACAGGAACATGCTGATATATAGAGAGAGGCACTGCCCGGGCAAGGATGATCAGATAAGGTGCTTGATTCCAGCTCCCCCCAAGTACAAGAGCCCCTTCAAGTGGCCACAGAGTAGAGACTTTGCTTGGTTTGATAACATTCCGCACAAGGAGCTCAGCGTTGAGAAGGCTAACCAGCATTGGATTCAGGTGGAGGGAGACCGGTTCCGGTTCCCTGGGGGCGGTACGATGTTCCCTCGGGGTGCCGACGCCTACATTGATGACATCAACGCGCTTATCCCGTTAACTGATGGGAGTATAAGAACTGCTGTTGATACTGGATGTGGGGTGAGAAATTTCACATCTGCCTGATTTTCAGTTGTTTAATCGATGTTTTTGATGTACGAAATTTGACGAGTATTTTGTGTTGCGCAGGTTGCAAGCTGGGGAGCTTATCTACTGAAGAGGGACATTGTGACGATGTCATTTGCACCAAGAGACACCCATGAGGCTCAAGTATGGTTCGCATTGGAGCGGGGAGTTCCGGGAATGATTGGTATAATGGCAACACATAGGATTCCATACCCGGCTAGAGCTTTTGATATGGCTCATTGCTCAAGGTGCTTAATTCCATGGTCGAAGTATGGTAAGCATTCCTATTGACATGACATATCCCCAAAACTTGAGCTCTGATGCATGATCATAACTTGCCGGAATGATTTGGAAGAATGTTGCTCCAAAACAACAACAAAAAGAAATTTTGCTTCTTTTACTGCTTGTAAAAGTTTGGTAACTCATTGTGGAGTCTCATAGCCTTAGAATTATGCTCCAAGGCAGACGTACGTTCGAGGATATAGTCTAGGCTTGTGATGGTCACCTCCATCGATATCCTATTTTTTTATTTTCTTGTTCTTATATATATAGTGATTCTACACTCTGTGGTTGTTTTTCTACCCATATTATTCAGTTTTCAGGTGAAATTAAGTTTGCATTTGTTTTCATCAGATGGCCTGTATCTTACTGAAGTTGATAGAGTTTTGAGACCGGGGGGATATTGGATTCTTTCGGGTCCTCCAATCCATTGGAAGAAGTATTACAAAGGTTGGGAGAGATCCCGAGAAGATCTGAAACAAGAACAAGACTCAATCGAGGATGTCGCAAAGAGCCTATGCTGGAAGAAGGTTATCGAGAAGGAAGACCTTTCTATTTGGCAAAAACCTATCAACCACATTGAGTGCATTGAGACCAAAAGGACAGTTGAGAAACCACAAATTTGCAACAATGCCAATGCTGATTCTGCATGGTAAGAGAACCATACGTGCACGCATATGCACGCATGCACACACATTTTCTTGGTTATTTATCAGACAGAGAAAAATACATTCCAATAATTTATTGGTTTGATATGACAGATCACAGTCATAATTTTACATAGATGATTGAAAAATATGGAGTTTTAGCTTAGAATTCCTTAAAATATATCATACACTGTAGTCTGTACTCCAGTAAGTGACTTGTCCAGCAAAAGATGGAAATTATTATTTATTATTTATTGAAAATGTCAGCAAATTTTCTCGATCCCCATTTAAATCTTGAATGGTTTGTAGCTTGCAATTGCAAGACCTTTAAAAAGGAAAAAAGAAGAAATAAAGCAAAGCAAAGCAGCATCGTTGCCATTACATGTGCATTGAGGACTCAATTATTCATCTTTTTGGTCATCAAACTTTCTCATACTCTAGATTAGTATATTACTGTCTAACAACTATAATGATATTAATCCAGCCTTTTATTTATCTTTATTTGCATGTATCATATTCTTGCATGCATGCTGTGAAATATAAACATGGAATTATTCTTGTATGTTGACTAACAATGTGTAATGTGTATACATGTCCTGCTGATTTGTTTTCTTTTATTTCCCCCCTCCCTTTAAGCCTTCTTAATCTACCACATTTTTTGTCCGAATAACAACACCCCAAACCCAAAAAAAAAAAAAAAACACACACACACACACAAAACACAACGACTGTTTCTGGAATTCTGAAGTTGTGACTGTGACCTTATACATGGGAACTAGGTACACGAAACTGGAGGCCTGCCAAACTCCATTACCAGAGGTAAACAGTGAGGAAGAAGTTGCTGGAGGGACACTCAAGAAATGGCCTGACAGGGCATTTGCCGTGCCACCAAGAATAAGTATGGGTACCATTCCAGGAGTAAATGCCCAGAAATTTGAAGAGGACAATACAATGTGGAGAGAGAGAATCTCGCACTACCAGCGGATTGTCCCTGGTCTGGGTCAGGGTAGGTTCCGGAATGTGATGGACATGAATGCCAACTTGGGTGGGTTTGCTGCAAGTCTGATTAAGCATTCGGTATGGGTGATGAATGTGGTCCCAGCCAACTCAGACCTTAACACCCTTGGCGTGATTTATGAACGTGGCTTCATTGGGACATACCAGGACTGGTGTGAAGCTTTCTCAACATATCCAAGAACCTATGACCTCATCCATGCTGATGGCGTTTTCAGCATCTATCAAGACAGGTAAAGATAGATACTTTCATATGATGATTTGCGTCTTACTTTTTAGACACATTATTACTATTCTTGCATGTATCAGCTTAAATATTTTCTTGAATGTACATGCCAGATATTCTTACAGGCCTTAATCACAACGCTGCAAAATCATTGAATTTTTTATATTTAATAATAGGAATAGACATGGAAGATTGTAATTGCGCTCCAATTGATTCTATTTAATAATCCGAGTCTGTTTAACATGAGGGCACCAAATTATTCGAGGTCTCATGCGTAAGTTAAATCAAGAAAATCCTCTCTTAAAAGACCCTTTTGAACCAAAATCCTCTCTTCAATCCAAAATCACTACTTAAGAGTTTCCATTCCCAAATATCGCCCACAAGAAAATGTGTGACCAAGGGAAATAAATGAAAATGATACAATAGCTGTAATTTTTAAACGAGATAAAAAGAAGAACAGCGTATTAAGTTCCTTGAAGTTTATGGTTAAAACTCATGCTTCTTCTTCTTTTTTGCTTCTTTCTCTGTCGGTTACTGAAAGATACATTATTTTAACCATGTAGAATCTTTGCTCCGGAATTTTTTTGGTTTCCTACTATCTTTACATCAAATCTTATATGAAGAAATTGTTTAGAGTTCAGAGTAATTAATTTTATTTGAAAACAGAAACATGATATTATGTGGTTTCCTTACTTTATTTATTCTTTTATATCATTTTCTTGTATTTTTATGGTTTTATCAAAATATTAAATTCTCATATTGTGATTTGTGAATTTCATTCTTGCTTAAAGTTCTTAATGCAATTGTTCAAATCTACTTTCAATTGCTTTATATATTTCTTTCATTATTACACATGCTCCTTGTGGTTCTTTGTACCCCCATCTTTAAAGCCATACACCCGAGGTGTGTAGACTGGTATATGAAGAATGCTATCATATCTTCACCTTACTGGACTACTTTCTAATGAGATTAATGTATGATGGAATGTGCACATTATTGCATGTGACCAAGCAATAGGAGCTAGGTTTGTTACAAGGGGGAGCACATAAAGGCAAAGGAGAGAGGTGTTTCAAAATAGAATCCTGAAAAGGAAAGGCATGCTTGTTTACAAAAGATGTTTTCTAGCATGCACATGTGTGCAACAACGTAGGAGGGCTGGAGGGTGGGAGTATACAATTTGTGCTCAATCTTAATTGTAGGTACAATTTCAGAGAAGCCCTTATCTTTTGACTAAAGTTAGATGACCCGCAGAACCTTCTTTTATCAACTTGGCATCCAAACCTTCCAACAAACCAATATTTGTGTGATGGAGAGTGTTATTTAGGGATTGAAAAGTCAAAATCACCCTCCCTTATTTGGTCTTAATCTTGGTCATTCTATTTCAACAGATCGGACCATTCACGGTTGTCTATTCTTTCTTTCATCCAAAACCGACATAGACTCTCCTAATTGAAAGGTTGACAAATTTTCGGCATGTTAATTGTTATTATTGCAACAAGGAACAACAGCCTGTGAGTTTTCTTTTTTCCGCAATTGTTGACTGTCACCAATTATAGGGATAAACACCAACAATAAGGAACAACTCCTTGTTGCCGCCGCCGCCGCCAGCAAGCAAGCAACTACTGTTGCAGCTGCTACTAGTGACATGAAACAGATCCGAAGTTCAAACATGAAAAGCTTAGCAACAATGAAGAAGTAGTTCTGCTCGCTAGCCATTGGTAGCAGCAACAGATGCAGTAACAAGGAGTCCTTTTTGCTGCAGCTGCAGCTGCTTTCAAAGACGTGGGCATGTCTGACCTTCAGATCTAATGAGATTTCTATTTTCTTTTCTTCTTTATTTTCTAATTGGAAATCTCCATTTAAAAAAAAAATCAAAATACCCAAACCCTTTATTTAGATATGAGGCAGAAGACCTGGGCATTTTCATCCCAAAAATCAGTACATAACCTCACATGTGGCTTTAGTAGATGGAAGATAAGGGTGTATCACAAAACCATACCATAAGGGTAGCAAGTTGATTAAGAAAAAGCTTTGAGGGGTTATCTGACTTTTGTCAAAAGATAGTGGGTGTTTTCTAAATTTTGCCTAAATTTTACCTACATCTTGGAAGAAACTTTATAAGACATCTACATGGTGAGCCATATTCTATGGATTAAGATGTTGTGAAACATGCCTATTTATCTTACTTTATCTGACCCTTATAGTTGTTGAATGTAGTCCTTCATTGTAAAATTTCCATCAATCCCACTTTTTTCTTAGTTAGTGCGACTGGGAGGAGAATCAATGCAAAGTTATGTGGATGCAACACGAAAGTTAGGTACGAGACATACAAGATGTTACAAGAGAATACATAATTCCAACATTGGAAACATGTATATGCATATGTATTGCACTCGGAACTTATCCCGAATCCGAACAAAATAGATAGTGCTTGTATACTAATACAATAGCTACCCGATCCAAAACTGACCCTTTGCGACCCTTTGGGTAACTTCAAAATAATATGAAATATATAATTAAACTAGGCTACACTTGATAGCATCTAATTGAGCTTAGCTCAAGCGTCATCCTTTCCTTGAGGGAGGTTATGGGTTCAAACCTCCACATTATTATTATGCAAGGAAAATTTTGAACTATAAATGCAAGGGACCAAATTTTCCACACAACGAATTGAGATTTGCAGTGCATAGTAGTTCGTGGATGTTTGTTATGAATCTTAAAATTTAGGTGCACAAACCGATTTCAATTTCCCTTTATGGGAGCTTCTTCTATCCCACTACAGTAGGTGGTCCATTACCCACGTTGGGGTTAATGATGTAAACCTATGGGCCTTTCGCTCAGAAAAAATATGTGGATCCTTTCGCTCCAAATATAAGAATTGGCAGCTCAGATGAGAAATTTGTTCCATTGTACATAATCTAACACATTCAAACTACATAAAAATGAAACTTCAGATGACTTCGTTGTATTTTAGACATGCATCACATCACAACTAATTAATAACGGCAACTTATTAATCAATTTTGTGCGAATTTGAAATGTTGATTTTGACTCCACTGTGTGGATGTGTAAAGCACAACAAGATCGTCTTAATTTTCATGCATATTTTAAATGTGATAGATGACATCTAAGAAAACATATTTTCTATTTAGGTTGCTAATTGTTAAATTTGAGATGATAGGATCTGCATATTTGATCATCTCGAACCTAGCCTAGTTCAGTATCCCCCTGTGTGTATGTGTCTGTAGACTCTGTACTCTTTATTCAGCAGTTGTTTTTATAATTTTATGGTCATCAAACCAATGCAAGTAATCGCTCTTCTATTTTTTTTCCTTCAAGTTAAAAACAATTTCTTGATTTGATTGTAGCTATTTCTGTTTATATTCTTTTAAGTTTGAAAACAGGATAAACTTGTGTCACACTGGTTTCACTTTCTAGTCAGCAAGCATTATGAAAGTATTGGAAAAATGTTTTAACAACATCAACATGGTATACATGAAGTATTATAAACATTTCCCATTTCCTTCAGAAACAGTATGATGTGAATGTCAAGAGCTTGTTTTCCCAGGATGAGTGTCCACTTATTGAATAGTGTAGGACAACTGTTATCTAGTTGTCCAGTAGAATTATGGTAAGCCTCTCTCTTTTCACATGGTTTCTTGGTTTAGGAATTTTGGCACTAATTAAGGAAGGCTTGGCTTTGGTCATCAAATTGTCAAATTCTTCATGAAATATTGCTCTAGAGTGGACCCCTGTCAATGGAAAAGGTTCACAAGATGATGATGATGATGATAGTAAGAACCTTGTGCAGAGATGTGTGCTATGAAATTGGGTAAATTAAGACTACCCATGTTCAGTTAACATCGGGTTACTACCACCTCCTAATCCAAAAAAATTAGCACCACCACCGACCGAAATAAAACCCAACTGAATATGTTATTTTTCGCTAAATTTCATAGTGCTTCCTATTAATTTCTTAGGCTTTCCCCCCCCCCCCCCCCCCCCCCCCCGGGGGGGGGGGGGGAGAACCATTAGGACAGGGATGGCTTCTACAATTCGCCCAATGAAATTTCCGACGTTTGAGATATATGAATGACTAATATACATAGATAGCTCCTACTCGTGCTGCCAGCAACTTGGGGTGCTAAAATGTTTTTGTTAGTTTGGGTGAAAAATGGTGTGGAAAAGATGGGACGTGAAGGACTGAAGAGAGGCATATGGAGGGAGTGCACTGAATAGTGCCAATCCCTTTAATGGGTTGGGATGTGCCATCAGCTGTCTGAACAGTTTCATGAATAGTATGAGGTTTATACGTGGAAAAATGTCTATATGCACCTGACACATGACTAGATGCACCTGAGTCAATAATCCACTCTATATGATCTCTACATGAAAGAGCTGATTGGTTACCTGATCCTGTGTGAGCGAAGTTGGCAAAATTACCGAATGGCGAAGCAACATCTCTAGTCTGGTCTGCATGACTCTCCGAACTCTCAGTAGTAGACCTGGACTGTCTCCGCTGCTCTAGATCTGACGCCTCAGCTGGCGTAGCCTCAATCATCACTGTCTCCTGTCGTCCATCAGCAGTAGCAAAGTTGGCCCGTGGGCCGCCACGACCTCGTCCACGGCCTCCACGGTCCCAACAACCTCCTCTGCCTCCAGTGCCACGTCCTCGTCCACTACCCTTCTGTGGGCAGTTAAAGCTCAGGTGTCCCTTCACCCCACAGGTGTAGCACTCTCGATCCTCGCTCACTGCTGCCACTGCCGGTACAGCCAGTGCAGCCCGAGTGACCTGAGTACCATCATCCTTCATAACTCTCAGTCTGGTCTCCTCCTGTGCCATTGCAGCTATGGCATCCTCCAGAGATGGGATAGAGGATAAGTGACACATACTCGCCCTCCTGGCCTCAAAATCTCCATTCAGGTTCCTCAGAAAATGAGTCACACGCCTACGCTCCACCCACTTCCTGTGTATCGCAGCACTCCTAGGATCAGGCAGATCAATAGGGTCATAGTGGTCTAACTCTGACCACAGCCTCTTCAACTCCGCAGAGTAGGCTAGAATAGACATCTCTCCCTGCTTCAAGGTGTCGACCTTGCCCTGAACCTCCATCATAAGCATCACATTCCCTGCTCCAGAATACATTTTCTCCACCATACTCCATATCCCTGCAGCACTCTCTATGGCCTCCACCATCCCAGCAATGGGTGGAACCATCGATGTCATCAACCAAGCAGCCACCAGTGAGTTGGTGGTGCTCCACACTTTCCAATCATCCCCAGTCTTATCCACCGGTTCACTACATGAACCCAGAACATGGCCTTCTAACCCCTTCGACTTCAGGATGAGAAGCACCCTCCTGGACCAACTGAGGTAATTCTTCGTCCCTTCCAATTTCACATCATTGGGCATCAACTCCAGCTTCTGCACTGGTCGTGAAGGCGTCGATCCGCTCGAGGATCCCAACTCCTTCGAAGCAAGCAGCTTCGTTATCTCCCCAATGAAGGCCTTCATGTCAGCTGAGGTAAGATTGTCCCCCATCTCTCCAGATCCGCAGATCTCTCCTTTCTCCCTCCTTAGATCCGCAGATCTACTTCTCTTCTTCCTCTTCTAGGTCATACCCTAACCGTAAATCTATGGAGTCCTTTTCATGGCTCTACCATAGATCTAGGGTTATAGTTTTTTTGGGGTTCTCTTTTGTGGCTAGTTAGGGCTTTGTGGCGGCTAGAAGAGGACGTGCAAGGGAATAGGAGAGAAGAGGATCAGCAGCGGATCAGCAGCGGCAGCGGAGCGGCGGCGGCGCGCGCAGCAGCAGGCGGCGGCGCGCGCGTGGGAGGGCGGCGCGTGGGAGGGCGGCCCGTGGGAGGGCTAGGGTTTTAGGGTTTTGGCTCTGATACCATGTTAGTTTGGGTGAAAAATGGTGATTAGCCTCTAATGACGGCTATCACTTCTTATTTATATCACATTTCTCTTTTCTTTACACACACACCATAACACACAATAGTTTTTTTATTTTTTATTTTTGCAATGTGTTATACAACTTGTTGGCTACATCCCCACCAATTTTCAAGTGAATCCAACACTTTTTGGGCCTTCATCCATGCATTTAAAAAAGATTGCGCTGACAGTTTCAGAACTCGAGCGGTCTTTTTGAAATGCATGGAAGGAGGCTTAAAAAGTGTTGGATTCACTTGAAAATTGGTGAAAAGATACACAACAAGTTGTAGAACACATTGCAAAAATAAAAAACCTTTTTAGCCCCCCAAATCGCTTATATGTATGTATGTATATGTGTATATATATATGAGAATAAGGGATATGCGCATTCGGTGTAGGAAATTTCCTACACCATCCCTATAAAACTTTAATTTCCAATCTTTTTTCAATGATCAACACCGTTCATTTTGATATACATATCATGGATGTTGTACATACCAAAAATCAAGTGAATCCAATGCTATTTTACCCTCGATCCGATTGTTACAAATTCAATGTTTTCACAACAATAAAACTTTTTGTAACAGGCCGATTGAAGGTCAAATACCCCTAGGATTCGCCCATATTTGGGGTTTTGGGGTTTTAGAATGTGTACAACAATCTTAAACAAATTTTTTTGAAAAAATTAAGTGGAATACGATTTTTTTTATGGGCGGTGTAGGAAATTTCATATACCGAATGCTCATCTCCCTTAACCCATATATATATACATATACATACATGAGAATAGTTGGTATCATATGACATGGAAGGCATCTCCTCATATACCAAGACACAAAAAGTGGAGTGATACAACAAGTACAAGTCCATGTGGGCTCGTACCACCTCACTTTTTGTGTCTTGGTATATGAGGAGATGCCTCCCATGTCCATATGATACCCATTATTATATATATCTATATGTATGTATGTATGTAAATCTTCAATTGAGACCATTTCGCACCGTGCGAAATGTTTTTATTTTGTTTGAATTTTTTTCAAAAAATTTTCCTCCTTCATTTTATGTTATCCTCAAAAAATAATTGTTGAAAAATAATGTGATTTGATATTCGATCAAGTCATTTCAACAAATTTGCACGTTTTAAAACCGTTAAATTTATAACGGATGGATAGGTGCTCAAATCCCTCCATGGTTCACCCATTATTTTTACTGAGATATATAATTGTATGGATTAAACATAAAAAAAATTTGAAAAATATTCAATAAAAATCTTTACGAACCGTGCGAAAAACCTTCTTCTTGCACGGGAAGATTACTATATATATATGAGGAAGGATCAAATGACCTCCTAATATAACCCCCGCCCTTGGCCGCACGATCGACGTAGATCAACGGCACGGATCACCCAATGATTGAGAGAGATGATGGAGAGAAATCGCGAGAAATTGAATTTCTCTCGCGAGAAATTCAATTTCTCACACAGAAAGTCTTCAGCAGTTACTAAATTAATCCGCTTAGTTTATCCATCCTTCTCCCCCATTTTAAAAATGAATTCCGGCCAACTGAGTGGACATCTTTACATAAAAATTAGTTTTTCCGCCCCCCTCGTCCTCCTGATCAAAACACGCAGTGTGAAGCCTCGGTTTCAGTGAGGTTTCAGTCACTGAAACCAGGTTTCAGTCCGTTCAGCAGGCGCCCATGCACTGAAACACTGAAACCTCGGTTTTAGTGAGGTTTTAGTGACTGAAACCCAAGCGGTTTCAGTGCCCGCCCAGGCACTGAAACCTTGGGTTTCAGTGCCCGCCCAGGTACTGAAACCTTGGGTTTCAGTCATTGAAACCTCACTGAAACCGAGGCTTCACACTGTGCGTTCTGATCGGGTGGACGAGGGGGGGGGGGGCGGAAAAACTATTTTTTATGTAATGATGTCCACTCGGTTGGCCGGAATTCATTTTTAAAGTGGGGAGAAGGGTGGATAAATGTTAGACCAACGGCCTGAGGTGGGTCCCGAGCCGGCGCCCAAGCCACGCGCGCAAGAGGGGGAGGCCGACTTAAGGGCCTTTTGGTCTTTTTCTTATTTTCAGTATTAGGAGAGGATTTTTCTTATTTAAACTAGGGCTAGCCGTCTTTTATGATCATGCTTGATGATTGATAATTCTCTTGAGCATCCTTAGGTAGATCTAGATTAAAGAGTGCGGACGTCCTCTTATCGGCGTCTTGGAAGGAGGATACATCTTTCTTGTATCCAATTATCTTCATTTATTCCAATTAATATCATTTTAATTTCAGATTTGTGTGGATCCTAACAATTTGGTATCAGAGCGTGACGATCCATGGCGGCGCCGACAACGAGATCGAAGGATAAATTCGACACCTTGGAGGAAAAACTCATGGGATAAATTGATGGGGCAAAAAAAATCACATGAAGAGACGATGAAGGCGATGAAGGCGTTGGCAGATTCCATCAACCTATTGGCGGCTAATCAATCCAAGCAAGGGGAACAATTGGCGAAGCTTCTCTCCCAAGGGTCGGCGAGCAACCACGGCAGAGGAAACCCTAAATCGACGTCAAAGGCGACACCTTTGGAGAAGGGGAAGAAGAAAAACGAGATTTTTGACCCGAATCGTCCTTTCGAGGAGGAAATTGAAGAAGATGAAGGTGGGGAGCCGAAAGGGATCGATAATCGCGAGGATGTGCGGCGAAGGGCGGTGGAATTTCAGAGGGGGCGGCGGCCCTAGCCGCCCCTTTTAGACGTCAAAACCTAGCGCGGAGGGGCGGCCGAACCCCCAAATCACTCCTGGGGGCTGGTCGCCACGGTAATGGGGCAGGGGGACTGCCCCCGCCTCCAGCGAGTCTCAGCAGGGTCTGCCGACCCTGTCGGAGCACCGGCAGGGACCGTCGACCCTGCCGGAAGGCCGGCAGGACCCCGGCAGGGTCTGCCGGCCCTCTGGCAGCCCCGGAGGGTTCCGCCAGAGGGCGGTTACGGCTTGGAGACCCCCTGGCAGCCGCCAGGGGGGAGACGCGTGCGGATAGGGCCTCGGGGGGGATTTCGGGCCTTTGGGGCAGCGGCCAGCTGTGGAGGACCAGTATTATGGAGACGGAAGGGGTAGAGACTATTATTACGACGGCGGGGAGGCTACGAGGCTGAGTTTTGTGTTGATGCAGATTGGGATGATGATGCGGATCCGCATCCGCATTCCTCAGGGGCCGGTGGCTACATGGGTGGGACCCACCCACCTCTCGTGACTTACGTGCGACGTAGGAGGCGGGGTACCACGTAGGTGGAGGTTAGGCTAGGGGTATTCTAGTCTTTTCAGACTAGATTAGTAAATCCCCTATTTTCTATTTATTAGGGCTAGCCGCCTTTTATTTTCTTTATGCTTGATTTGTGAAAACTCATTGAGTCGTCATTTGTGAGGGTTGTTAGGCTTTGATCCGTCCATTCAAAGCTCGGAGACAGGATCTCGTCTCGAAGGAGATCCATTTATCTAGTGTTCTTCGCAAATCATTCTCTATAAAATTCCTCTTTTTACATTTTCCTCTTTTAAAAATCTGAACTTTATTGATTCGATCCACCGGATCGTATCAAATTGGTATCAGAGCGTTGAGATCCGATGGCGACAAGCACTAGGTCAAAGGCGGATGGCGTGAATGAGAAGGTGCAAGGGCTTCGGGAAGAATTCAACCGGGAGATCGAGGGGTTAAAGAAAACCCTAGGGGAATCCATCAAAGACCATGCGCATTCACAAGAGGACATCCAAGTCGAATTTCGGGCGATGAGGAGGGACGCCGCGCAAGCGGGACGCGACATCCAAGGGCTAAAGGAGGCAACTTTAGATCTGAAAGAGGCAACTTCAGATCTGAAAATTTTGAGGGAGGTCACGTCGTCGATTCCGGAGATTAAAGCTATGCTCCAAGCCCTAACAATGGAGAGGGGAGGAGATCGGAGCAAGAGGATTCAAGGGGGAGAAAACCAAGGAGAATCAACACTTGAATCGGCAAATCGGGAGCAACCGGAGGGGGCGACGGCTACAACGACAAATCTGGAGCAAATCGCAGCCGCCACGAACCCTAGCGGGTCCGGACAGCCAAGGGGAGAGGCCGGAAGGCCTTTTGGAAGGCCGGCAGGCCCATCTGGGCCTGCCGCGAGCTATGCAGGCCCATCTGGGCCTGCGGCTGCACCTGCAGGCCCTTCAGGGCCCTGCGGCAGGGCCCAGCGGGCCTGCCGCAGCTACTGCAGGCCCGACCGGGCCTGTTGGGACCCCTGCGGGCCCGTTCGGGCCTGCAGCAGTCCCGGCAGGCCCAAACAGGGCCGCGGGAGCCCCATGGGGGCCTGCCGCAGTACAGGCAGCCCCCTGGGGGCCCGCGACGACGCCGACAGCCCCCTGGGGGCCCGCAGCAGCACAAACAGCCCCGTGGTGGCAAGACGGAGGCGGATGAGCCCGAGACGCGAGGATTGGGGCTCCAGTAGCCCAATTTTGGGGACCAGAGGCTCATCCACAGGTACCGAGGCCGCAGGTTGATCCCAGGCAGGCTTTTGAGGGCTTTCCGGGGCGGGGACAAGACCCGGGAGGCTATTTTGGAGGACGGACAGCACCAATACAGCCACACAGAGGGGCAGGAGGGCCCGTGTGGGCGCGACAGCAGGAGTTTCCGGGGCACCATTACCAGCCGGAGGGGTGGGAGAGACCCGTTTGGCCCGAGGAGCTGTACGAGGTGGACGGGGAGGACCAGCAGAGGCAGTCGGCGGAGGATTCGGCCGTGGGGGTGACCGCGGTAGAGATGGGGGACCTCAGGGAGACATCAATGCAGATCGCCGCCTTATGAAGCTGAAGATGCCGATTTTTGACGACACGGATCCGGATGGGTGGATCTACCGGGCGGAGCGTTACTTCCAGGTGATGCGGCTGACGGAGGAGGTTCTGAGGGCCATCGGAATCTACTTCGAGGGCAAGGCGTTGGCCTGGTACAGATGGAAGGTGGCGCGGACCCCCTTTCGCACTTGGGAGGAGCTGTCCGCACTGATACTAGACCGGTTCCAGGATACTCCAGGGGGAGATTTCTACGAGCAGTTATCTGCTCTGAGGCAGGAGGGGACGGTCAGGGATTATGTAGAGAAGTTCGAGATGCTGAATAGTAGGGTGAAGGGGGTGACCGACGAGGTGATGATCGGGAATTTCATGAGGGGGCTGAAGCCCTCCATACGAGCAGAGCTGAGGATGCAGAGCCCGGGGACACTGGAGGATGTCCTTCGCCTGGCCCACAAGGCGGAGGAGAAGCATGCGGAGGAGAGGAGGATACGAGGAGCTTGGTGGGGCCAGGGGTCCTGCCCCACCCCCGCAGCGGCGGCACCGAGAGCACCCACAGCTGCACCTGAGGCTAGAGGAGAGAGCCGCCCTGCGACCCTGGGGTGACGGATGATAGAGGCGGAGGTGAGGGAGAAGCGTGCCAAGGGGTTGTGCTTCCGTTGCGACGAGAAGTTCACCCCTGGACACCGGTGTGCTAGCCGCCTACTGCAGATCACTATGGAACCCGACGAGGAGGGGTACGTTGGTGATGAGGAGGAGTTCGAGGAGGAGCAGGAGGCGCCAGTGGAGGAGGAGAAGTCTTACCTAGACTTCGCAGAGGTATCCCTAAACTTTGTGGTGGGGTTCACTCCGAACCACACCATGAAGTTATCGGGGCAGTTAGAGGACACGACGGTGACGGTGCTGATCGACAGTGGGGCCACCCACAATTTTATATCCGGCCGGATAGTGGAGAGACATGGGCTGCAGCTGAGCACGTAGGAGAGGTTTACCGTGCTACTGGGGACAGGGAAGATGGAGGAGAGCAAGGGGCTCTGCAAGGGTCTGTGCCTGACCTTGCAGGGGGTGCAGATCATGGAGGATTTTCTGCCACTGGAGTTGGGTAACGTTGACATCATTCTGGGCGTACAGTGGCTGAAGAAGCTGGGGGACATGCGGGTGAATTGGAAGCGCCTCAGGATGGAGTTTGAGGAGGGGGACCGGACGGTGGTGCTCACAGGGGACCCGACCCTATGTTTATCAATGGTGGCCTTCAAGGTCATCACTCGGGCCTTACAGAGAGAGGGGGAGGGGTACTTGGTGGAGTGCCGTGTAGCAGGGGCAGAGCAGGAGCCGCACACAGGGGTTCCCGAGGAGGTGGAGCAGGTGTTGGGACAGTACCAGGAGGTCTTTCGGGACCCACAGGGGCTACCACCAGCGAGAGGGCACAAGCATGCGATAGTCCTGCGGGATGGCGCATCACCGGTGAGTGTGCGCCCTTACCGCTATCCCCACGTGCAGAAGGATGAGATAGAGCGGATGGTCGGGGAGATGTTGCAGGCCGGGGTGATCCAGCCCAGCGTTAGCCCATTCTCGAGCCCGGTACTTTTGGTGAAGAAGCAGGACGAAAGTTGGCGCTTTTGCGTAGATTACCGGGCACTCAACAAGGAGACAGTGGCTGACAGGTTTCCGATTTTAGTTATAGATGAGCTACTGGATGAGCTGCATGGAGCAGAGGTGTTCTCCAAGATTGACCTAAAGGCAGGGTATCACCAGATCCTGATGAGGCCAGAGGACGTGGCGAAGACAGCCTTTCGCACCCACGAGGGCCACTACGAGTTTCTCGTCATGCCGTTTGGCCTGACGAATGCTCCTTCTACATTTCAGGCGTTGATGAACGATGTCTTTCGGCCGTACCTGAGGAGGTTCATACTCGTCTTCGACGACATTTTAGTCTACAGCAGGACCATGGGGGAGCACGTGGGCCATCTGGAGGTAGTGTTTCGGGAGTTGCTGGGGCATCAGCTGTATGCCAACCGAAAGAAGTGTAGTTTCGGTCAGGGACAGATAGAGTATCTGGGGCATGTGGTGTCGGCCGCAGGGGTAGCAGCAGAACGGGCCAAGATAGAGGCGATGTTGGACTGGACGGTCCCCACTTCTCTGAGGGCACTGCGGGGATTTCTCGGTTTGACAGGCTACTACCGGAAATTCGTGAGGGGATACAGCACCATTGCCCGCCCATTAACAGATCAGCTGAAGAAAGATGGGTTCCAGTGGGGGGAGGCAGCGACCAAGGCCTTCGAGGCCTTGAAGGAGGCGATGACCACGGCACCGGTCTTGGCGTTGCCCGACTTCAGCGTCACGTTCGTGGTGGAGACTGATGCGTCAGGCGTCGGGTTGGGGGGCGGTCCTGATGCAGTTAGGGCGGCCGATAGCCTACTTCAGTCAGGTGCTTTCAGCTAGAGCATGGCTGAAGTCTGTTTACGAGATGGAGTTGATGGCTATCGTGCTGGCGATTCAGAAGTGGCGGCCCTACCTGATGGGCAGGGAGTTTGTGGTCAGGACAGACCAGCGCAGTTTGAAGTATCTGCTGGAGCAGAGGATGGTGACAGAGGAGCACCAGCGCTGGCTATCCAAGCTGGTAGGGTACCGGTTCGCCATTGAGTATAGACCGGGGCTGGAGAATAAGGCGGCCGACGCCTTATCGCGCAGAGAGGAATGGGTGCACTTGAGGGCACTCTCATTGCCTGTGTGGATAGATGGGGAGCCCATACTGCAGGAGGCCGAGGCTGATCCGGAGTTGAGACAGATACGTGAGCAGCTGCAGGCAGGCGGGGAGACCCTGCAGGGGTATTCCCTGGAGGGACGGAGGCTGTTATACCGGGCGAGGTTAGCATTGCCGCGGACGTCCGCATTCATACCCGCATTATTTCAGGAGTTCCACAGTTCGGTGGTTGGGGGACACTCTGGGGTGCAGCAGACATACATGAGGATGTCCCGGGAGGTGTATTGGCCTGGTATGAGGAGAGCGATCGCACATTTGGTTGCTGCTTGTGACGTGTGCCAGTGTCACAAGTACATGGCCATGGCGCCAGCCGGGCTTTTGCAGCCCTTAGCACTACCTGAGCGGGTCTGGGAGGAGGTGACGATGGATTTTATCGACGGGCTACCCAGGTCAGAGGGGTACTCAGTGATTTTTGTGGTAGTGGACAGGCTGAGCAAGTACGCCCACTTCATACCACTGAAGCATCCGTACACGGCGGTTTCAGTGGCTGCAGCCTTCACTCGCGAGGTGATACGGTTACATGGGATCCCAGCTTCCATCGTCACAGACAGAGATCATGTGTTCCTGAGTGGGTTCTGACGGGAGATATTTCGTGTCCAAGGGACATTGCTGAAGAGGAGTACCGCCTATCACCCTCAGACCGACGGGTAGACGGAGGTCGTGAACCGCAGCATAGAGACATATCTGCGGTGTTTTGTGTCGGAGACACCACGACAGTGGTATCGGTGGTTGGCCTGGGCGGAGTATTGGTACAATACTTCGTACCATTCAGCAGCAGGGACGACACTCTTTCGGGTGTTATATGGGAGGGACCCACCAGAGCTACTTCGATTCGGGGAGAGACAGACACCGGTCTCCCAGGTAGAGGACTACATGAGAGAGCGGGAGAGTATTATGGAGGAGCTGAAGAAGCATCTATTACGGGCTCAGCAGGTGATGAAGACCAGGGCGGATGGCCATAGGCGAGATGTGCACTTCCAGGAGGGCGACATGGTCTATCTGAAGCTGAGACCTTACAGGCAGAGATCGTTGGCGAGGAGGCGGAACGAGAAGCTGTCAGCGCGATTCTATGGGCCGTTTGAGATTTCGGCCAAGATCGGCCAGGTGGCTTACAGGCTGAGGCTACCATCGACTGCGACGATACACCCCGTCTTTCATGTGTCGCAGCTTCGACGAGCTATTGGGGAGCAGACGTTGTCCTTTACATTACCGCCCACACTTACTGAGGAGATGGAGGTGATACTGGAGCCACTGGAGGTTCGAGCCGTTCGTCAGGGGGCGCGCGGACATAGGGAGGTGCTGATACACTAGGCGGGGCTACCGGACTGCGATGCGACCTGGGAGGCATATCGAGTGATCCAGGAGCAATTCCCCGACTTCCACCTTGAGGACAAGGTGGCTCTTTTAAGGGGGTATTGATGCGGATCCGCATCCGCATTCCTCAGGGGCCGGCGGCTACATGGGTGGGACCCACCCACCTCTCGTGACTTACGTGCGACGTAGGAGGCGGGGTACCACGTAGGTGGAGGTTAGGCTAGGGGTATTCTAGTCTTTTCAGACTAGATTAGTAAATCCCCTATTTTCAGACTAGGTTAGGTTAGGGGTATTCTAGTCTTTTCAGACTAGATTAGTAAATCCCATATTTTCTATTTATTAGGGCTAGCCGCCTTTTATTTTCTTTATGCTTGATTTGTGAAAACTCATTGAGTCGTCATTTGTGAGGGTTGTTAGGCTTTGATTCGTCCATTCAAAGCTCGGAGACAGGATCTCGTCTCGAAGGAGATCCATTTATCTAGTGTTCTTCGCAAATCATTCTCTATAAAATTCCTCTTTTTACATTTTCCTCTTTTAAAAATCTGAACTTTATTGATTCGATCCACCGGATCGTATCAGATGACTTTGATGATAGGCGTGGAGGTCACCGAGGGGACTATGGGGGGCCGCGAGGGAGTGCCACCTAGACAGTACAAGACCCAGGATGAGAGGCGGCAGCACTATCGTCCGCATCACCGTATTGAGGGGAGGCCCGATCAGGGGCACTTTGGGGGAGACTGCAGTGTGCGGAAGCTGAAGATGCCGCTATTTATGGGGGAGGATCTACATGCCTGGTTGTTCACAGCAGAAAGATACTTCGCAGCGCACCACATGACCGATGCACAGAAGCTAGAGGCGGCAGCCATTTGCATGGAGGGGAGAGCCTTAGGGTGGTTCCAGTGGAAGGAGAGGAGGCAACAGATTCGATGCTGGGAGGAGCTGAAGGATCTCGTGTTGGAGAAGTTCAGAGATCCCCGTTTGGGGAACCTGCACGAGCAGTTATATGCCCTCAGGCAGGAGGGACATGTACATGAGTACATCGAGAGATTTGAGGCCTTGGCAGGGCGAGTTCATGGCGTCTTCGACGAGTCACTGGAGGGCACCTTCCTGAAGGGGTTGAGGCCCGGTCTTCGAGCCGCCTTGCGACCCTACAAGCCTCGGGGGCTTTCAGAGGTCATCGAGATGGCGCAGATGGTAGAGGACTTCCGGACTGAGGATTGAAGATGCGGGGGCAGCTACAGTGGACAGATACAGCGGGGCACCCCGTCTGGAGCAGGCGGAGCGGGGGTAATTACTGAGGCTGATCAGATGGGGTTTGAGAAAACTGGGGAGCAGAACAACCCACCACCGGCTGGGGGCCAATTCCAAAGGATGTCCGATGGGGAGATGAGGGGGAAGAGGAAAAAAGGGCTCTGTTTCAGATGCGACGAGCGCTTCACTCCCGGACACCACTGTGCGGGTCGCAAGCTGCAAGTGTTGATCGCAGAGGCAGACGATGATGATGAGGTGGAGGACGAAGGGATCTGAGGTGATGACGACTCCCCCTCGGAGTAGCACCGCCAGTGATGTCAAGCACCACCTTGAGGACAAGGTGGATTTTCAGGGGCAGCGTAGTGTTTGACCCACGGCCTGAGGGGGGTCCCGAGCCGGCGCCCAAGCCACGCGCGCAAGAGGGGGAGGCCGACTTAAGGGCCTTTTGGTCTTTTTCTTCATTTCAGTATTAGGATAGGATTTTTCTTATTTAAACTAAGGCTAGCCGTCTTTTATGATCATGCTTGATGATTGATAATTCTTTTGAGCATCCTTAGGTAGATCTAGATTAAAGAGTGCGGACGTCCTCTTATCGGCGTCTTGGAAGGAGGATACACCTTTCTTGTATCCAATTATCTTCATTTATTCCAATTAATATCATTTTAATTTCAGATTTGCGTGGATCCTAATAATAAACTAAGCGGATTAATTAAGTAGCCGCTGAAGACTTTTTGTGCAAGAAATTGAATTTCTCGCGCGTGAGTTGGAGGGGGCGATCCAGACCGCTGATCCGCATGATGGAGGGCCACGGGAGGGGGTTATTTTGGGGGTTATATTTGGGGGTCATAAGATCCTTCCTCATATATATATATATATATATATATATAGAAAGCCGTGCGAAATCTTTTTTTTTTTTGAAATTTTTTTTTTCAAAATTTTTTTTTTGATGTTTAATCCATACAATTATATACCCCAGGGAAAATAATGGGTGAACCCGTTGGGCATTAGAGCACCCATCCACCCGTTACAAATTTAACGGTCTCAAAACGTGCGAATTTGATGAAATGCCTTGATCGAAGGCCAAATGACATTATTTCTCAACCATTATTTTTTGAGGGGGTATAACAACATATAATGTGATTTACCTATATATATATATATATGAATATGGAGGTGTGCTGACAGCACATGATCAGATTTCCTGTGCTGTGAGCAATTTGTGGGTCAAAAAATATTTTTTTGTAATGTGTTCTACAACTTGCTGGCTACCTTCATGCCAATTTTCAAGTGTATCCAACACTTTTTGAGTCTCCATTCATGCATTTCAAAAAGATTATGCTGACAGTTTTAGAACTTGAGTGGTCTTTTTGAAATGCATGGATGGAGGTTCAAAAAGTGTTGGATTCACTTGAAAAATGGTGGGGAGCTAGCCAACAAGTTTTAGAACATATTGCAAAAAATAAAATAATCTTTTTTGAAAAACATTTTAAAATTTTTTGCAGTGTGTTCTACAACTTGGCTATCATCACACCAAATTTCAAGTGAATCCAACACGTTCTGACCATCCATCCATCCATTTCAAAAAACCGCTACAAAAACTGGATCTGTCAGCGCAATCTTTTGAAATGGAGGGTCAAGAAGTGTTGAATTCACTTAAAATTTGGTGTGGTGATAACCAACAAGTTGTAGAACACACTGAAAAAAATAGTAAAAAATTTTTAGCCTCCCAAATCGCTGACAGCACAGGAAAACCGAACTTGTGTTGTCAGTACACATTCATATTCCTTATATATATATATATATATATATATATGGGTAAAGGGATCCTGAGGTGCCTCCTTAGATTCAATCTAAAGAGGCACCCCCATTTCCCCTCATCTCGCACATTTTTTTTCACATTTTTTTCATGGGTTTGTTGTTCACCTTATGGATGATCAACATACCAAATTTCAAGGGATTCCAATACTTTTTGAGCCCCCATCTAACCCTTGCAACTTCGTGGGTTTTTTAGCACGCCGTTAAAGTTGTAAGGGGTAGATGTGGGCTCAAAAAGTATTGGAATCTCTTGAAATTTGGTATGTTGATCATCCATGATGTGAACAACAACCCCATGAAAAAAATTTCAAAAAAATTGTAGGATATGGGGTGAAATGAGTTGTAAGGATCCTGTCTATGGAGAAAACACTAGAAGGGGGGGTTGAATAGTGTTTAAGCAATTTAAAACGATAGTTACACCAAATTAAAATGTTAACCAACAATATAGTGCGGAATTAAAATTAAACCCAAATAAGAAACAAATGCAAACACAATTATGTTTCTAGGGTTCGGATTACCCAAGTCACATCCCGACTTGTTCCCGGTAATCCTACGTCCCTTCCACCCGGATACCTCCGGATACTCAAGTTAGAACCCTAACTTGAGGTTTCTTTAAAACCCACTTGTAGCAACCCTACAAGTGAAATCGAATACAATCGATGTCCTTGACTCCCACAACTTGGGAGCAAGCAAACCGCTCTCACAACCCGAGAGCAAATTCAATTTACGAAAGTAATGAAATATGAAAGCAACACTTACAATCACCTATGTCTTGAAGTAGACTTGAAGGAGAAGTGTGATGTGTGTTGTAGACTCTCTTGGAAGAGAGGAGAAAGCCCTTTCTCTTGACTGCACCAAATACCTAGAGGATCACTCTTTGGTTCTAGGTTGGAGAGCAAGAGATCAAAGATTTGAATTCTTAGGGCTTTGGATTTGAGAGCTTTAAACTTTAGAAATGAAAGCTTAAGAGATTTTGCAATAGCTTAGGTAACCTTTCAATGGAACAGTAGCAGCCCCATTTATAGGTTTCTCAAATCCACAAAACAGCTTAGGCAAAAACCCTTTTGAAATCCGTGAGAAAATTCCCAACGGATAGAAACTGAACTCGCAACAGTCGACTGTTGAAGAAACCTCAGTCGACTGTTGCACAGTCAGCATGGGTAGGTAAGAATTCATAACGGTAACTTACCACGTGGACAGTCGACTGAAGAAGCAAAGACAGTTGACTGTTCAATCAACAGGCGACTGTAATTACGTTTACAGGCGACTGGCCGAAAGAATGGTAAGTCGAAGAAATCTGGAAATCCTGTAAGATAACAGGATAGACGACTGATGAGGATAATACAGTCGACTGTTAATCAGAACAGGCGACTGTAGATCCTTATACAGACGACTGTCAAATACCCTGAGAATTTTCAGAGAGCTGAGTCAATAAATTGGATCACAGACAGACGACTGTTGCAGCATACACAGTCGACTGATCCAAGGGACAGTCGACTGTATATTCAACATTAGTCGACTGGCCGTAAAAGTCAGATCAACATAGTTTGGACAGAAGTATAGACATGTGACTGATTTACAAAACACAGTCTGCTGTCACTAGGACATGCACATGTGAATCGTTCATCCGTGGCCTGTGCGAAATAAACAGAATGGCCCAAACTAGATTGTAACAGTTTGTGCATAACAGGCGACTGTAGAACAAAACACAGTCGACTGTTTTTGAGACAGACGACTGTAAAATGTTCAGCAGTCGACTGTTATAAACAATCCAAGCACAATCACTAAGAAATGAATTGGGGTCAAAGGACAACTGATCTAATGATGTCCTAAGACTGAAATGAAGATGTGTGTGAGTGCTCCATCAAAGTTCTACTTCTAAGCTATATACTAGAAGAGATAAAAGAAATTTACATTCACGAAATCTCTCTTTTATCCATCGCATGAGCTTGAAGTTTTCATGCAGCTTCAAACACCATTCACGATCATCCAATCCATTTCATTTGCCTTCAATGAACTTTGAGAGTCATCCATTGCTAGAAGATCTTCATAAATAGCTTAGGCAATAGATTAACTGCAAAATAGGGGATTAGTCACACGTATTTATGTTTGCTCATCATTAACACCAAGTAGGGAGAAGTCCAATACTCAACAGGCGCCTCCTTAGATTTCATCTAAGGAGGCACCTTAGATCCCCTTTTTCTTATATATATATAATACTTTATGAGTAAGAGGTAATTTTTATCAAGGATATACTTAGGAATTGGGACGTTTGTACATTTGCAATGGAGATGATATGTCTGCCAATCAGTAATAGCATGACCTTATTTGAAAGAGCATCTCGGATTGAGGTATGCCTAATTGAACATGATGTTAATGCAATAAAAAGATATCTATGTAGTAAAGGAATGTGTGAGGCTTATAGTTGTGGCGTCAAAGCTTTGAGATAGCCAAACAAATCTACTTTTATTACTTTATGACCATTTCCAATGGAGTGACCTCCTTCCCGATGCTAACTTTTTCATATTGAATTTCAATCCGGCTAGACTATTGTGTGTGTGTATGCTGGTCATAACCCGTGACCATAGATCACATGGCATTCAAAATATCTCCTAAAACATTAAACACATTCAAAATCTCCAACACTTAAAAAATTTACAATCTCGTTAAAATCATCCCAAAAAAATTTACAACCATCTTCAAAATATTCCTTCAACAAAATGATTCAACCACATTTAAACTAAAATTTAGTTTCTCCCAAAGAATTTGGTTCCCTCCAAAAATTTTAGTTCCCTTCAAAGTTTAGTTCTCCCCAAGGTTTAGTTCACCTAAAATTTAAAATTTTAGTTCTCTTCAGATTTAGTTTCCCTCAACATTTTAAATTATAATTTAGTTCCATCTAGAGAATTTAGTTTCCAAAAATTTTAGGTATCCCAAAATTTAGTTTCCCTTAAAATTTAGAATTTTAGTTCGCTCAAAATTTAGTTCCCTCCCAATTTAGTTTTCTTCCAAAATTTTAGGATCCAACATTTGCCCCTTGAAACTTTAGGGTTTTCCCTCCAAAATTATAACAAAATCTTACCCTATCTATTTATTTCTCAAGATTCAACCTCAACTGTCCTTCTACTAAACATTTTATCATAGTCAGCAGCACATTCAAACACATCCCTCAATTATATTATTTACACACACAGACATACACACTCATTTGAAATGATGAATGGTAAATGATGCTTTGTGTGCACCCCCACCCGGGGGGTGCGCATTATGTTTTTCCAGATTTCACATATTTTAATCATGGTTTTGTTAAATACATGATATTTCAAATCTTAGCATAAATGAGCATTAAGAGTGAACTTTTTGCAACATTGTGAATGGTTTGCCTTTTGAGAAGTTGATTGTTTCCTAAGGCATGTCACTGCATATCATTTCCCCAATAATTCCCTGTTAAATTGTTCAGATGGGTTGTCGTGGTCAGGCTGGCGTAACCTAAGTCCAAAAGAAAAATATCTATATAATGATATATTCATTATTTTTTCTGCTCGTTTGAAATGATGAACGGCAAATGATTTGTGCCCCCCCACCCCCCACCCCCCCAAAAAAAAACCCACACACATTATGTTTTCCGGATTTCACATAATGTTTGTGTTTGGTATGCGGATTGACTGGAGAGAAATAGGAGATATCGCTTAATCACATCCTCTCAACACAGATGCTATATGGGTGTGGTGACACTGAAAATTCTTGATCTCTTGGTTTTTGATTATTAAATTAATGTCACATCATCCTCCTTTGCTCTCATCTCTCCAGAAAGTACAAAGCTATTTTTTGGTCTTCTAGAGTTTTTGCTATATGTAGTCGTCTACGATTTTGCCTAGAGAGAATGTTTTTCCTATTTTAGGGGCTTGGATACCTTCTTGAGGGACTACATTGTTTGTTAGTCTTAGATTGGGTTTATAATGAAGCAAACTTCTTTATATATAGAAGCTTTTTCTTCTCTTTGGTTATACGATATATGAACTTAGTGTTGCTTAGTCTAGTGCGAATATAACAGAAGATTTCCAGGTATATTCTGAAGTTCCTTTAACAGATCCCTTAATCCATGATCACAATCTTTACTGACATTGGAATTTAATTTGGACTGTACTTTGAAAGTCTGATGCCTCTGACATATTTGCTGTTCGTTTCGACCAACGTTGGACTTGTTTCGAAGCTAAATAACTGAATTTTCAGCCAACAAGGTCTCAGTGTCGGATTCTTTGTGCATTGCTACCAGTAACTCTTATGAAAAGCGTATTCCAGATTAAAAATGAAAACCTGTATCACAAGACACATCAATTATCGGATACAAATGAGTCAGATACATGTATGCCGAATATGTTATATGTGTGCCTATTACAATGTGTAACGCAAGGTTGTGCTAATCTGGAGGTCGTTACAGGTGCGACATCACATACATCCTCTTGGAGATGGATAGGATTCTGAGGCCAGAAGGCATAGTGGTATTCCGAGACACTGTGGAGGTCCTCACCAAGGTCAAGGAGACGATAGAAGGGATGCGATGGACAGGCCACATCAGCGACCACGAAAGCGGCCCGTTCAATCCAGAGAAGATCCTCGTGGCTACCAAGTCTTACTGGACTGGCGAAATCGCCCAAAGGAAGTGATTTTCCCCACCATTTTTGTACCACTCTCTTAGGTCTTCTTCATTATTTTGCATGCCCTTCACTGGATAAATGACTACAGTGTTTCTGAGCATTCTGTAAAATTAGAAGATGGGTTGAAGTGCTGAACTTCCCATCAATGGAGAAGTTACCACTGTACTTATTTTTTTTTGGTGAATTATCATATGATGAATTGGATTTGGTGAAATGGCCCTATAATTTGGAGGCAATTACTTCCTTAATCTTTCAGTTCAGTCTCCTTCAGTTCCTAGAATGCTTCAGTCTCCTTAAGTTCATGGTTGAGTTTTGCAGTTCAATTTATTCTATAATCTGTGTGTAGATGTGATTCCAAACCTACGTGGACATCCCTCATTTGTATATATATATATATATATAGATAATCGCGGTAATCATAACAATGAAGATGATAATGGACTCCATTACAATTCCATGATGCTTACAATTCCTTCTTTCCTTCTCTTTTTGGAATGGTGGCTAGTTGGGGGATGGAGATTTTGAGAGAGAGAGGGGAGCTCTCAAATGTTTGTTTGTATACTTTTCCTTTGGTCTTTTCTATTTCATTGAAAAGGAGAGGTTTGGAGGGTTGGCTTTATGCTCTCCTTTATCTCCTCCTTTTTCCACCACCAAATCGTTGGATTGAATGAATGCAGCTAAATGCAAACTACAAGTGGGAATGAATCACCCGGCTGCTTCGGTGGAGGTCGCTTTTTAATTTTCTTTAATTTTCTGTTTTAGGGCTCGGATGAATACTGGGCTTTTCTGTGTTCGGGATTAAGCGATCAGGACGGATATACCCATGTTCCATGAGAAGGGGCTTGTTGTCGAGTCTTCGTCCAAAATTCTTGGTAGTGGTGGGACCCCACACCCACTTTGCTCGGTCTTTGATCATCTCTTTTTTAATTTGTTTTTCATTGGGGTTTCCCTTTTTCCCCCGCCTTTTTTTCTTAGTTTCAACATTCTTTAATTTTTGTTGTTTAATATTATGATGCGAGATGAACTAGAAGATAAGCATAAAGCATAAATATATGTATTTCCAATATTCATATCTATAACTAATCGATAAACCTTGACTGAAGTTACACCGTTGGTTTTAAGAATAATTTACATCTATAACTAATCGATACAAATTTTAATTATGAACTGAAATAGAGACATGTTTACGAGTGTTTTCTCAACCCCCTGATGTTGTCGAATGTTGGTGTGGTTGCAGTAGATCGGGCATAGGATGGCGTTGGCCGCTGACTGGATGCCGGGCGAGCCAACCCCGGGCAGATAGACCTCTGTCCGAACAACTGGTAGATTGGCGTAGATTGGACGAGCAGAGTCGCGGCTGAATAGACCTTGGTCTGAGCTACTGGCAGCTGATTGGAGACTCGTTAGGGAGCTCTGGTCCGAGGGCTGAATGGACTTCAATCCGAGCTATTGGAGCTGGGTCCGATCTATCTTCCGGGCTACCTTCAGATTCCTACGACACAAAGAGCTCATTAGAGAGGGTCGGATTTTGGGTCCGACCTAATCCGCTCTGATGCTTAAGTTAGACGGTGACTCTAAGGAGGCTCGGGGTAACTATGACCGATTTGTTGGTAGATCAGCCGAGAGTTTTCGCGTCGAGCTATGGAGGAAACGTAGAGTTTAGATGGAACAGATCCTGGTGTAGGAGTAGGAGTACCTGACTTTTTGGTTGTCAGAAGAAAATTCTGCCACCCTTCTCTCGTTGTTTGAGAGACTATTTATAAGCGAGACGTTAGGGTGTAACGCCGAGCATTTATAGCTTTTGGCCTGAGCTGTCGTCGTTGATGACGAGCTAGCTGTCAGTCATTAAACGCCTCTGCTACGAGCTGACGCTTTAACTGAAGGCGCCCGATGGTCAACTAAGCTATGTATAGCCTTAAATGAAAAAACTGACGCTTGGTTGGTTGCTTCTCCTTTGGCCCTTTCTTTTTCATTGAAAAGGACAGGTTTGAATAGTTGTCTTTATGCCTTGCTTTCTCTCCTTCTCTCTCGTTCCCCACCATCAAATCATTGGATTGAATAAATGCAAATTCCAAATGGGAATGAGAAAGGGTTTTGTTGTCGAGTCTTCGTCCAAAATTCTTGGTGGTGGTGGGACCCCACACCCACTTAAGCTCGGCCTTGATCTCGTTTTGTTTAATTTGTTTTCCATATGTTTTCCCCTTTTTTTTCCATTTTTCTTAATCTCAACATTCTTTAGTTTTCTAGTTTGATTAAAGAGGCAGAGGGGGTCAAAAGCAAGCAAGAAACATTATGATGTGAGCTAGACTAGAAGATAAGCATAAAGCTTAAAATTATGTGTTTTCGATATTTATATCTATCTCTAATCGATAGCCTTATACCAAAGTCGGGGAATTGCTACGTGCACGTACTGAATTGCTCGCACGCACAACCACTTATTCTCAAGTTTGCCATTCAAAAATTACTCCAATTTTACCCCTCCCACGGCCGCCCCACCTCCCGCCGTCCCTGCCCACCTCCAGGTTCTTCAATTTTTTTATTTTTTTATTTTTTTATTTTTTTTTGAGGATGCCGCCGCCTACAGACGGGTTCTTTGATTTGGGGGGATGGAGGGATGGAGGGAAGAACGAAGGACGACAAACTGAGGCGAGGACAACGAACACCGTCGGAATGGTTGGTGGGGGGGGGAGGGGGGGGGGGGGGGGGACGGATGGCGACGAACTGTGACGAGGATGAGGACGGCGAACTGGGACAAGGACGAGGAACGGAGAACGAGGAGGATGAACACCATCGGATTGGAGAGAAAGAGAGAGAGACGAGTACGACGAATTAGGACGAGGGCACCGTCGCGGGTTGCGTTGAGCAATTCTGGGTCTGTGACGCAAAATTGCTCACAAGCAAAAGTAGACAGTTTGAAAATTAAAAGTTGTTTTAAGCAGATGAGAGATTATGAAAGGCAAATTTGTAAATAACTCAAACTCTAGCCGTACACAAGCAATTCGGAATAACAATTCCCCAAAGTTATCCCCTTAGTTTTAGGAATTACTTATATCTATAACTAATCGATACAAATATACCGAAAATCATCTGGTCGCGTGGGGCCCCCCTGCGGCGCGAGAAAATTTCTCCGAGCCGCCGGGGAGAAAATTTCTCCGCCGCGCCGCGGGTCAGCCGGCGGCGCGTGAGGCCTTCCAACTATTCGTATTGTGATATTGGATTGGATTTCATACACACAAGCACACGCATCGTTCATTCAAAATCCTTGAAAATTAACAATAACAACGGAGGTGACACATGATCAATTAACCAAGAATTTGAAATCTCTCAACCAAATCAAACACTAACCCTAACCCTAACCCTAACACTAACACCACAAGAAACGATGTTTTTATCGCCATCATCAAACATAAAAGAGAACAAAGAACAAGAGAAAGGAGAAGCCTACAACTAGTAGCGATAATAAAATCGGAACCGACCAACAGCTAGCTAGCTTTCCTTTTTATTGAAGAATAATCAATCAAGCCTTCAATCCACCACCAAAGCAGCTGAGATGAAAATGATGGTGATGATGATGATGCTCATGGCGGTGGTGGTGGTGTTGCGCGCCGAAGCTGATGGTCTTTTCGATGATGCCCTGCACCTGCCGGAAGTACTCGACGTGGCAAGGGATGGTGATGGCGCCCTTTTGATCGTAGCCGTACTCCTCCTCCGCCTCCTTCAGCAGCCCCAAGAACAGAGGGTGGTTCACGTACATCACCGGCACGAAGAACCTCTGCTGCTCCTCCCCCTGCCCCACCTTTATCGCCATGCACCCCTTCGGCGGCGTCGGCGGCGTCGGCGCCGAATCCTTCTTCCCGAAGCTCGGCAGATGCAGCAGATGGTGGTGGTGGTGATGCCCCATCGAAGAACCCAAAACTAAAGAAAGAAGATCAAGAAACGGTTTTCTTATACGACGATCGGATCGGCAGCGGCGGAGAACTACGGCTAGAGAGAAAAGGGCCAGGGATCAGAGCCAGAGATTACGAGGCGAAAGAGATTTAGAGAGGAGGTGCAAAGGGTCGTTGGGATATTTGACATCTTTTTATTTTTATTTTCTCGTCTTATTCTTCAAATAGAAACCCTAATTTATAGATCATGAGGAGTTCTGTACTCCTCCCTTCATTTTTTTTTTTAAATTTATAGATAAATCCTTTGAATCTGTTAACTAATTATTTAAAAAGATTTGTTTTTGATTCGATTTGCTTTGCAACCAATCCAGTTCAAAAGTCGGTTTAGTTCGGTTCAACTCAACAGTTTCTACGCGTGCCCGTTTACACGCCTTCGTCCATTGGGTGACGTCATGAAGGGTGGGGATGACGTGGGCGAGCTAATTTTAAATTTCTTTCCCTGAAAATAGAATTTAATTCCCATACGACTCATAGTTTCCCACTATATGAATTGGTGGGCCCACGAGAAATTTACGTGCGCATGATGCACGTGTTAGCTTCAATTCTCCAGATGTTTCAATGAGAGAGATATTTGTTTCAAAATGAGATATATATCCCAACCGTAACCAAATTCATTCGCAATATATAACTCATTTTGAAAAAATAGTATTTGCAGATCGAGTTTATTCAACCAGACAAATTTCCAAATAAGCCTAAAACTAAAAATAATTTTAAAAATCGATCGAGTTCAAATTTAATTATAAGAAGACAATGACTATTGACATTGTTATGAGTATACCGTAAATTGAAAATATAATAATACTATTACTCTAACTAGGAGTTAATTGGTGGTTTGGTTTGCTTAATCTTGACTTAGCGTGAAGTTTATGATGGGATTGTTGGAGCGAATGCGAGAAAAGAAATTCTTTTGGTCGACAGTGAGATTGTGACCCCCTTAATTAATCAATTAATTAGATATTAACAAATGGTAGTTTAAGATGAGAGATTTCTTGACTTCTCGATCGGCTGATTTGGTGGCTGGCACGTTGATTCCGCGTGAGGTTGAATCTGTTCGTATCTCCTGAGATCTCCCTAGCAATCAAGCAATCATCAAATTTGATTTTTCACCCAGAGATTACGGAGTCAGTTAATTTTTAATTACAAAACTTTTTCCTACCAAATTGAGATTATTCGATTCCCATTTTGCGCACCTTTTTTTAATAAAAAAAGATAAGAAGTAATTCCACAATTTATTCGATTTATTTATCTTTGTTTTTTTTATAAAACCCTTGGGTGAAAAAATGTCAAAAGGTGACACCTGATCGGTTAGATGTATCTGATTTTCAAATCAGATGCACCCACATCAATCAGCGCACCTGATCCAAATTTGGTTCACTGGTACGGGTCATTCGGATCGGCTAGCCAGTCCTAGGTTGATGGGCACTTTATGTTGATTGATGATGTTGTTACGCTCAAACAAACCCTAAAGGATTCTTAGATCTTATTGTGATACAGAAGAAAAACCCTTTCCATAGTACGAATTCATTTGATTCCCGGAATTTCTCAAATGCTTGCTTAGCTGTAGATCCTACCAACTTGCTTCGATTCCAAGGCCCAGAAATAAAGAACAAAGGTTGAAAACAGATCACAGCTCTGAAATTAAGGAATCAGATTCACACAAACTGATGACATGAACTCAGTTTGCAGACGAAGAAGCTTACATCTATATGCATGTTTGCATGCAGATCCATTTATACAACAACAGAAAACAGTTTCTCTACACTGGAGTATGCTCATGCAAAATGAAGGTGATTTGCTAAGCCCTATATTGAATGGCATTGTGAATACAAAAAAATAGTTGGCATGTGTTTGGAGTTCCCTAGGGGTTTTAGTGATGATGCCTCGCGTTTGAGCTGCGTGTCGTCACGCCGTGCAAGAATTTGGTGTATCCGAGGAAGTTTAGTTTGCCATCGGATGGTCTGATCCAGTCGCGGACCATGGGGTATGCTGATGGCCCCAGGTTCATTTCCTGCAGTCATGAATTTAAGCATGGGGAATCTATGCGAGTCTGAGAAAAGCAAGAAGGATACCAATGTTTGTTACCTGTGCCAGTTCCTCGACCGATATGAACCTGTTGCCCTCGCGTTCAAAATGCTCAAACGCGGTGTTGGCAATTTGTTCCCACCCTTCCAAGGCCTCCATTTGGTAAGGGCTGATGGCTGCGGCGCAGAACTCTTCAAAGTCCATCCTTCTGTATGACAGCGGCTCCAGCTGAACATTGCAACCGCACGTTAGCTGATATGGGTTCCAGGTTCAACAGTATGAACAATCTCTATGCAGATGAGATACCAGAAAAAACAAAGACATGATCGGAAGCTGACAGGCGTAACATAATGTATTGTGATGAGAGAACTAAGGTTCGACAGCCTTGGTTTCTTGAGAGCATATTAATTGTCGATATTACAATAAATTAATAAATAAAAGAAGAAGAAGCCAAGAAGAATCCGAAAGAACAATCCATCTAGGATTTCTTTTTGATCTATTCCCTTATCTGTGCTGGCTTTAGGTTATAAAATAAGATACATTGGAATATATTAATTAATTTATTTTTTGGTCATTTCAATATTAACTTATTTAAATCTGAAACTAAATTCCAAGTGCCGGAAGTTTTAATAGGCAATCATAAACGAGTAAAAAAAATGTGCTTTCCGAGTGGCCCTTAGTTCTCGTTACATGAGAGGTTCGAATTTCGTAACGACAGGAAAAAACACCACATGAAAATCTAAGGAGGCGCCCCTATTTCCCACATCCCCTACAATTTTTTTTGGAAATATTTTTTCATGGGGTTATTGTTCACATCATGGATGATCAACATACCAAATTTCAAGGGATTCCAATGCTTTTAAGGCATCATCTACCCCTTACAACTTCAACGGTCTGAAAACGTGCTGAAAACCCCACGAAGTTGCAAGGGGTAGATGGAGGCTCAAAAAGTATGGAATCCCTTGAAATTTGGTATGTTGATCATCCATGAGGTGAACAATAAACCCATGAAAAAAATTTCAAAAAAAATGTGTGAGACGGAGGAAATGGGGGCGCCTCCTTAGATTGAATCTAAGAAGGCACCTTAGAATCCCTTTACCCATATATATATATATTTCTCCTTAGATTGAATCTAAGGAGTCACCCTAGGAACACTTTACCCTATATATATATGAGGAGGGATCAAATGACCCCCAAAAATAACCCACTATCAAAAATCCTATGCCCCCATTTTTTTGGAAGATCTGAACCGTTCATCTTGATCTCCACCATCTAAATACCCGACCTACCAATTTTCAACCCGAGCCCATGTGTTTTGCCCGTTCATCAACCATTCGCAAAAGTGATGTTCATGCGAAACCGTTAAATTTGGGTCGGATGGATGAACGGGCAAAACACATGGGATCGGGTTGAAAATTGGTGGGTCAGGTATTTAGAGGGTGGAGATCAAGATGAACGGTTCGGATCTTCCGAAAAATGGGGGGGCATAAGATTTTTGATATGTGGTTATTTTTGGGGGTTATTTTTGGGGGTCATTTGATCTCTCATATATATATATATATATATATATATATATATATATATATATGTGGGACTGTTCGGCTGCGAACCGTTCGCAAAACGCATCTCGTGCGAACTGAAGCCGCGGCCGTTGGATGACATCGGACGGCCCAAACAAATCATTTTGACATTTCATCACAGGATCAGATTTCCTGTGCTGTGAGCGATTTGGGGGACAAAAAATATTTTTTATTGTGTACAACTTACTGGCTACCTTCCTACCAATTTTTAAGTGAATCCAACAATTTTTGAGTCTCCATTCATGCATTTCAAAAAGATTGTGCTGACAGTTTTAGAACTTGAGTGGTCTTTTTGAAATGCATGGATGGAGGTTCAAAAAATGTTGGATTTACTTGAAAAATGGTGGGGAGCTAGCCAGCAAGTTGTAGAACACATTGCAAAAAATAAAATAATCTTTTTTGAAAAACATTTTTAAATTTTTTAGCAGTGCGTTCTACAACTTGGCTATCATCACACCAAATTTCAAGTGAATCCAACACTTTCTGATCATCCATCCATCCATTTCAAAAAACCACTGCGAAAACTGGATCTGCCAGCGCAATCTTTTGAAATGGATGGATGGATGGTCAAGAAGTGTTGAATTCACTTGAAATTTGGTGTGGTGATAACCAACATGTTGTAGAACACACTGCAAAAAATAGTAAAAAAAATTTTAGTCTTCTAAATCGCTGACAGCATAGGAAAACCGAACATGTGTTGTCAGCACACATCCATATTCCTTATATATATATGGATTTAATGTAGAAAAGCTGCCACCTGATCCAATGGATCAGGTGGCAAGACACATAAAAGGTGGAGAGTACAAGCTCCCACATTGGCTTGTACTCGTTGGGGCCCACCCCTTTGTGTCTTGCACCTGGTCTTTTGGATCAGGTGCCACCTGCTCTACATTAATCCATATATATATACATATATATATATATATACATACATATATATATATATACATATATACATATACATATATATATATGGGTAAAGTGTTCCTAGGGTGACTCCTTAGATTCAATCTAAGGAGTCGCCCCCATTTTCCCCATATTCCACAATTTTTTTCCGAATTTTTTTTCATGGGGTTGGTGTTCACCTCATGGATGATCAACATACCAAAAATCAATTCATTCCAATACTTTTAGAGCCCCCATCTACCCCTTGCAACTTCATGGTTTTTCAGCATGTTTTCAGACTGTTGAAGTTGCAAGGGGTAGATGGGGGCTCTAAAAGTATTGGAATGAATTGATTTTTGGTATGTTGATCATCCATGAGGTGAACAACCCCATGAAAAAAAATTCCGAAAAAAATTGTGGAATATGGGGAAAATGGGGGCGACTCCTTAGATTGAATCTAAGGAGTCACCATAGGAACACTTTACACACACACACACACACACATATATAATGGCTATCATACGCCATATGAGAGCCTCTCTCATACGCCCTCTCACATGGGCTTGTATGTGGTTATACTTGAGTGCTTTATGTGAGAGGATGTATGAGAGAGGCTCTCATATGTCGTATGATAGCCATTATTCTCATATGGAAGATCACTATACACACACACACACACAAATCATCAGATACTAGGCTTACTGACCAAATTGGGGCAAACACTAATTTTTAAAACATTAATATTTTATAGGGGAAGGCCATCACCACCCCTGCATCATCAAAACCTCCATCCATCAGAATTTTCTAACACAAATCACGAGGCATATACTGCAAAAATCCTGCATGAAAAACTTGACCAACAATTTACATGTCCATGTATAGCTAACAACCACCATGTTAGTTAAAGCAAAATGCCTAGATAAAGGGAAGTTCCGCAACAAGATAAGGCCATAATTATAGTAAGCAACCAAATAGAAATTGATGGAGATCCCATCCAAGTTGATTCTAGACTTGGCTTTTATTTCAATCCATTTTGATTTTTAGTTGATTCACATGTTGTGCATGTGCTTTTAATTTGTAGTTATTTTGATCTATACCTGGGGTGCACATAGGTTTACCTTTAAATAACCATGTACTACAAAATCTTATTCATTGAAATGAAAATTGATAATTTTTTACAGACTTCTATTTTGGTTCGCGAGGAACCTTATGATTTCCTTAAAACTTTCTCGTGATGAGTTAATAGTGGATGCGTGATGTGCCTGTTTGAGATTCTGAAATCTATCATTTAGCATCAAATTCCTAACTTTCTATACATAATCCCCAATTTCAGGTTTAGGGATTTGGTGATGGGGAAAAAGCAATTGGGGCATGAGATGCCACTCAAAATTTGAGACATAAGATGTGCAACCCCTTGATCTAGACAAAAAATTAAAAAAATTAATTGTCACCTCCTTCGTTGTATCATCACAATCCCATCGATTACCCTAAGTTCCGCCACCGTACAATTCTCCTCCTGGTCTCCTTATCGTTGCTAGCGTCATCATCTTCACCCCTCGCCAGAGACATCGACATCTCTGTCCCACCCCAAAGTCATCACCACTGCCCTCATTCCCCGTCGTCATCAAAATCTACCTGCATAGATGATAGATCTCATCTGATCCATTATCAATTTCGAAGCCACACAAGTCTACCTTTGTCACTGTCATCTTCATCTTCATCATTGTCTCTCCTCGACATGCCATTCTCGTCAATCGACGAGGCCAGGGGTGCCATCGATGCCGCCTATCGATATCTCTGAAGTCACTCGTGCACTAAGGCACAAATAAAGGTATTCCTTTGGGATTCGAGCCGAATTCAATCAATTTGTTAAAATCTAAGCCGACAATGTTCATCGGGCTCGAATCTGAGCCGATATGAGCTAGCCAAGTCGACTAGCCGTTAACCAAGAATGGCTCGATTGAGCCACTGATCGAGCTTAACCGTTAAACCGAGTTATGACTACATGTGTGGATTGTCAATTTTTGAGGATTTTTGAATTATTTTCCTATATTGAACAGTAACCTAAGGCCGTTTTATGATTTGAACATGCTTTCTGATCTTTTTATGTGAAATCTTCGCCTCCAATCTCAAGGACTACACCTTTATGATTCTAACAACAGTACATTACGCACAAAATTGATCTTCACTCTCTGTAACATTTAATCTAATCGAACTTCTTAATGGTTGTTAAATTCTAAATTTTCTATTATTTTGTTCAGATTAGTTGTTGTTATTAATTGTACATTTCTTTGTCTTGTTATGTGTATGCATAATATTTAGAGCTGTACTTCTTTTTATCATTTAGAATTTCAACCTTTAAGATTTTATTTTCATAATTAGTGCATGCATATAGTGTGGAATCTAGGATTTTGCATATGCATCCATAAAATTGATTGGTTTTGCATTGTAGTGCTTAATTGGAACGTTGCATGATATAGCACAGTGGAATATTTGTAGCACCCGACACGACAGATAAAGACGTCTAAGACTCTAAGATGTCTAAAAAAGGCTACGCTAGAGAACAATCAGAAGATACTCCAAGACCATCACAACGATAGCCAGCAGCATTGAACGACTTGACACGTATAACCTGGCATAACACACACGAGGTAAAATGGGCAAGGTAATGATGAAAACGGAGGTAGAGTGATGATACCAGTGATAGGTATAACTTGGACAGGTAGAGTGATGATACCAGTGATAGGTATAACTTGGACGATATCACACGTAGGATCAATATAGATATACCCAACTTAAATAGCACTCAACCTTTAGGTTTTCTCATATTGGTTATAGCTAATATGGACCACTTTTTGAATGACATGAGATGTTTAAAAGAGGTATAGTTAGGTTTGCTAAAATGAAATTGCAAGGGACAATTAAGATATATTGGACTTCAGTGAAAAGACGGATAGAAAAAGGGTATCAAGATCCATTTGCGCATGAAATGGAATGAAAACTAATCTAAAGAAGAAATACATTCCCAAGTCTTATAAAGACCAATTATTTGACAAGTTTAACAAGATTTGATAAGGTAGCATGCATGTTGAGTATGTGAACAAATTGGTTAGGTGTGAAGCACAAGAAGAGACGTATCTTATCATGTTTAAATTTTGTAGTGGGCTGAAGCCTGAACCCTAGTGTGATATGACACTCAAGATGATGTGTTTCAGTTGGCTCATAACCTTAAGTCTTATTCAAATATGAGAAATGTGTGCCCTTATATCAATTATTGTAATTGATGAATCTTGTTCAAAATGATAGTAATATATTTGGTAATCTTTATCTATGCAATTATATAATACAATTGAGTATATATATGAGGTTATGAAATGATTGCATGAATAAAGTCCTTGGAGATGTGTGACGAACATCGGGATTATGATGAGATCATGATAATGAGACCCAATGGATTCAAATGAGCACAACTCCTAAATGTTTATGTTCATATGATTATCAAGACGGGATATCGATATTTTGATTAGACCAGCATACGTTGATCTCTATCATTGGATGAAAGTGGTTAATCTCATAGCCACTTGATGTGGAGACATCATGAGACAATACACATGTGCTTATTAAAAATCAAGTTCACAGAATGAATCGCTGAGATGCTTTTGTACGGTAATCATACTCGGTAATCATACTCTGACTGTCAACAAAAACTCTCAAATGACAATTGGGCAACGTAGTCTTTACGACCAGATATGACTAAATAACCTTGCATGTGAAAGGTTGTACTTTAATTTTTACTGCACATCGGCTAATGTGATTGGTATGTATGTACTCGCTGAGAATAATTGGAAACATGTGAATGGAGTAGCCGTCTAGACGAGACTCGTCTCCTTCAGTATGAGAGGTTTGCGTCACAGAGAAATAATGGATCCATAGTAAGTCCTTGGCCAAAACGGGATGGAATAAACTTGTTAGAAGCACAAAGTGTCATCCAACCTCATATTATGGGATCACATATGACTCACAGCTTTAAGGTGTAGTGGGGTTTAACAGTATCCATATCCTAGACACCTTAGCGACATAGTCTTGACAAATTGATCGGACTCCAGTCTAAGCTGTCGCTATAATGCCCACATTTGGTTGGAAGAAATTCCAATGTTGTTAAGAGTAACAAGTTCTCAACGGGAGTCGGTATATAGCATCTCTGTCATACATATGACACGATATGATTGTGTCACTGTTGAAATAAGAATCAGGCTATTAAAGTCTCACACAGATGAAAACCTCTCATGAAAAGCGATGGGAAAAACTTCATATATATATATATATGTAATTAAGTTTATTCGAGAGAGAATAATGTGTCGCAAGGAGTTACAAATATGCGTTGGAAATGTTCCTAAAGAGTTGCGAATATTTCTATATGAAGAAATGAAAATAAACTCCAAACCAAAGGCATACAAGGTGGTCATTCGACTAATAATAGTTCATTAGTCGACTAACCAGTCAGCAGGAAAACAAAAAGTGTTTTTGTTTCCAATTAATCGACTAATGAAAATCATTAGTCCCCTAGCTAGGGCACTAGTCGACTAATGACTTTGCACTAGTCGACTAATAGTCATATTGAGTTAAGTTTTTGGGTTTAATAATCGGTTGTGTTTAACCAAGAGTCAAATCTAAAACCAACCCAAACTAAAAGGTTTGACTCTAACATAAATTCCTAGTACTAGGAAATTCACCGGAGTTCTGTTTTAATAATCACACCTTGTTTTAGAATAAAATTTGAATTCAATCTAGAATCCTCACATGATTGAAACCTAAAGGACATGCCTCTTCTAATACCGCGTTAAAAGATAGGGTTGTATTGCAACTCAAATTACAAAACGCAACTGGATCAAGACAGTCTTAATTGAACCTCTTCCTCTCTCACCAATGCGTGTTGCCCAAAAAAGAAAGTAATGCATGATACACCTTGTGTTAATTAATTCTCCAAGAGAGAAAATATCATGCGGCTTGTTTTTACTCTCCAAAGTGAGAAAAATCCAGCACCTTGCATGGCCTTGAGATCCAAGCATTATTACACATACCCGGGTAAAAGAAATAATCAACGGATTGTTTATCATGCACGCACGCACAATGTGTGGATGATCTTGATCCCAATCCACGAAGATAATGCAAGTGTTGCGTCTTTTGAGTTCTTCCTTCTCTCTAACCTTAGCCAAAGTTTTGAAAGTCGAGTTTGGTTCGAGAAGAGTTCATGGATCGACGGAAGTGTCATCGTTGTGATTCATATAAAGTACATGGTTGGTGAGTGAAGTTAGGACTTCATCAAAAGAGTTTTGGATCTATGAATATCGCATAAGAATATCCGTACAAATGTATAAATTTTACATCAACATGCCAAAGTTTTGAAAGTCGAGTTTGGTTCGAGAAGAGTTCATGGATCGTGACGGAAGTGTCATCGTTGTGATTCATATAAAGTACATGGTTGGTGAGTGAAGTTAGGACTTCATCAAAAGAGTTTTGGATCTATGAATATCGCATAAGAATATCCGTACAAATGTATAAATTTTACATCAACATTAAATTCAAGTTTTTGCAGTAGATATTGCTATAATATGCCAGTTATTGAAAAAAAAATTCAGCCTTCCATTATTTTTTAAATTGTTTAGAAAACCTAACATATTTCTGTACAGTCTTTAAATAGGATGTTCAATTCTAAAACCGAAGCAACTAATCAGCCACTTGAAAATATAATCAAATCTGAAAGCAGTTGTTAAGAAATCTAATATCAATGCCAAGTCAATGACCCCTCACAACAAAAATAAAAAAGGGTTCAATGATTTAGATGACATGGGTATACCCACTTCGCTAGTCGGTATTCCAATAAGAGCTTCCACAGATGCGATTCATGATGATGATGATGAAATGGCTGTGGAGTAGTATGTTTCACATAAGGATGCTAATGATGCAGATGATAACTTACTTGAGTCTAGTATTTAATTAAATATCATTAGGTTTTAGCTGACATACCTATAAATGAGAAAAATTGACAAAGGATGAATATTTTCTTTAAGTATGTCAAGATGAAGTATAAATCTTTTAAAGTGATGATTGATGGATGTAGTTATACTAATTTAATCATCATGTTAACAACAGAGAAAATGAGATACAAACTGAACATCACACAGTCACACAATGTCACAAGAACTCATATATTGTTACCTGATGTAGTAAAGTACCAATCAAGTTTTTGACTTATCAAGATCGCATCAGGTGTGATGTCTTACCGATATATGTACATATCATATTAGGTATGCCATGATTGTATGACCTTGATGTTTCCGATTTTGAAAGATGTAACACATATTCAAATGTGGTCAAAGAAAAGACAATTGTGTTGACTCCTAGACAACCTAAGAGTGTAGTTGAAAATAAAAATATAAGTTAGCTGCTAACATGACATATATGGAGTCAATTAACCTCGCGATCCTGAGTTCCTTAAGTTAGACATTGCATTCCCTAGGCATCATGCATATCACATAAGTGACCTATATTCTAAAACTAAGAAAATCATTGATAATAATAATTACAAGTCTTATAGAATCCAATAAATATTTACAAACAGTTGTGAATAACATGATAGCTAAAGATTGCCCGAATAGGTTCATATTGGACCATATGATAATGCTTTGTACGCATCGTACAGGTTCTCATTCAGTTTTGTAGAGTATTTGTATTGATACAACCGAGTCAGTTGTTTCACGTGAGCTTGATACTATCCCGTCACATGCAGTACTGCCTCGTCATCTTTCGCATACGTCACCTTGAAGATGATTGTGTAAGTTTGTCCATGACTGTCTACCATCGTTCATCGAGAGGTGAATCTTTAAAACCAAAAATAATAATGGAGACCTGGCTCGAGCTAATTCTAGAGTTAGCTTTTTATTTTGGTTTATTTTAATTTTTAGTTAATTTATGAGATGCACACATGCTTTTTTGCCAATTTTATTTTTTAGTTAGTTTGATTTGCACGTGCTGCCCATAGGTTTGACTTTAAATAAGCATGTACTATAATATTTTTATTCATTAAATCAAGCATTGATAATTATTTTGAGAAAATTTTAATTTGGTTCATGAAGAACCTTAGGATTTCTTTAAATCTCTTTTTCGTAAGGAGTTGAGAGTGAGTGCATAAAGTGCCTAGGTAAGAGGTTTGCAGTTGAGAATGAGCGCATAAAGTGCCTAGGTAAGATGTTTGCAATCTTCCATTAATAACAAATCCTGAGTATTATATCCCTAATCCACAATATCTTCCCTTAATTTCTTGTTTTCCATCACCAAAACCATACATCTAGAACCCTAGATCTATTTTATTTCTTATGATGTGTCAGAAATGCTCCAAGAGGAATAATTTTAAGAATAAGGTTAATAAAAAGAGGATATAAATGATATATTTGTGTGGTTAACTTCAACAACTTCTAATGCATAAAATAGGGCAAAGAGCCAAATAGAACTCATTCCTATTTTAGAAAAGTAAAAATTATGTTCTAAAACTATACACTTGCATTTTAAAATATATCAAGACATAAGCATTGACTTAAATAGTCATATTGGATTATTTCAACAAAGGGTTTTTTTTAATTATTTACGCATCAAATCTTTCATATCTAGAAATTTACCCTCAAAATCTACATTTTAGAAATATATCAGCCTTAATCACTTTAGTCAGGTGATTTACCCCTCTTAATTAGTTAAAAAAATATTCTCGTATTTGCTAGTTAATTAAATAATTTTTTATTTAAATGGCTAAATTTCCCTCTTCATCCATCGCTCACCCAATCCTTTTTTTAACAAGGAAACCCAAACATCAAGGAGAAGGATTTCAAAAGGCAACCAATTCAATTTCTTCTACTATTCTTTTTCTGTCTTTCTATTCTCCTTTTCATTCTATATAGCATTCTCTCATGCAAGAAAACTCAACATCCTACCATCATCTTTTTCTTCTGAGCAAGAAAAAGGAAAAGAGAGAAATCAAGGAGTTGAATTAGGGGCAAAAATGAAAATGTTAAGTTGGGTGGTTAAAATGTAGGACTTAAGCCAATTTGATGGGTAAATCTCTAAATACGAAGATTTGAGGATAAAGTTCTAAATATGACAGATTTGAGGGATGTATATCTAAAAACCCTTAAATCAATTGCTATATAAGGTTTGAATCCAAACAAAATCAAATCATAAGATTATCGAGGAATTGTGATAGTTATTTTAATTTCGATTGCGCTAAGTTAAGCGAGCATCATGCAAAAACTACATGTACCGAATTATTCATGCAAAATCTGTATATTGGCTGGTTATGATGATTGGAAAGTGAAACCGGCCAAGGAGAATAGTCCATAAATAGTCATCCAAAACTATTATATTGTAAGAAGTCAAATGTTGATGAAATCATCCCCATAACATGGTGATCTGTCCATGCTCAACTCACCCAACTCTAACCAAGCTATCATGCATGTTAGCCGACTCTAGTAATGATCTCTGGTTTAAAGTCTGGCCAAAACTTGAGGGGAATTACATTTCCTATTTAAACCTTCTGGACACCATGATCTTGTTTAGACATGCATACGCTAGAGAGACTGATGGGTGTAGACGTCGAAGTGATATGATTGTAGATGAAAATGCATTTATGATAATCGTATATGAAAGGGGCAGATTGGTTAAGGACATGGAAAAGAAAAATATTAAACTTGCTAATGTAACAGATGAGATAGCGAAAAATGATTCTGTATTAAAATTTTGGGATATAGTCTCTCTGGTATTCTTTCTTGTCGTTGTGGTTCTTCTTCTTGTATTGTTTTCCATACATAATCTTTATTGGACCATTAATACAATGCCCTGACAAGAGAGATGTCATTGTGTTCTCTTATTTTGTATGACATGGTATGATATATGCAACCTGAAACCAACTATAGGACATACCATTCTGCCTTATTACTAAATGCATTTTCAGTAAGTTCAAATGGTCTAATTGATGGACCATTTGAGGTTCTTTTAAATATAACCACTGGCCCTTTTTGCTGGGATGTAAAGATTTTCAATCTCACCACTTGACCCCCCCCCCCCCCAAAAAAAAAAAAAAATAAAATAAAAATAAAAATAAAAAAAACAAACAAACAAAAAAAAACAAAAAAAACAAAAAAAATCTTCAATGAGTGATTGTGGTCTTTTTAAGCTTGTTAGAACTCTCAACTTCCTCCAGAGAGCCCTTACTCTCTAAAAGTATCTAACACCTGAGATTCCATATCCCAATATTGCTTGGACTCATTTTACTTTTATATTAAACTTGTCATTCATGGTGATCGATAAACACTATGATGCTAATTATGGTCATCCTTACACTGTTGGCATTTATATCATTAGCATCAGCAATAAGTTTATGTTGTGCAAAGATGCACCACTAGAAAAATGTACCAGCCAAGCATAACAGCACTCACTCATGTACCTCTTCTGAGGGTCAGCTGTGCCAGAAAAGAAATACTTATACATAGAACACGCTATCTTTTGACTTCCAGGCTTTCACAAGACCTGGGAGATATTTCAGTGTGCTATTTATATATAAGTGTTATTTATGTATAAGCCTACAATAATTGACACTGGCCAATGGGAATGTGTAACAGGACCACAAACAGCTTTAAAACCTATCAGACTCTAGACCTCTTTATCAGAAGTCAGCTACGATTAAATGAATGAACTCGCCCAAAGTATTTCCTTTAACTGATAGAAAATTGAGATTTGTGTGTCATGCATCTACCTAAAGTAAATCAATGTCATGGTACATCACACTTGCATGCTGCAGCAAAAAATTCATTAGAGTAAACGAAACAACTGAAAGCATAGAAAATAATGAGAACAGTGTAACCATATTAAGTCCCAGAGCAGTATAATACAATATTGCAGTAAATTGTGCAATAATGATGTGCTATAAAAAGATATGCTGAGAATTTTATGAACATCCAAAGTTGCTATCTTACCGCATTCAAGATATCAGGAACCTTAGCCTCCTTCATGGCATCAGTTGCATTCCGAAGAAGTGCCTGCAATCAAAATGAACACAATAGTATGAACACGGAGGTTTTACCAACCATGCAAATGTCATCAAACTCATCCCTTCCTTCCTAATTAATAGAACCTTGGGAAGGAGAAAAGAAAATATAGTACAAAGACTAACCATCCGAAAATTTTCATGGGATACGCGTCCATCTCTATTTGGTTCCAATAAATTAAATTGTGACCTTAAATATATGAGTTCATCATCGGTTAAAGCTTTCGATAATGCCTGGAAAAAAGGAGCTAAATTAAGGAAAGAAACAACAGCCATCACGAATAAATAGAACAATGCAGTTCAGCTCCATAGTATAAGTCAAAATGCCACATCTTGTAGCTACCCTCCAGAGTCCGCAACAGCCAGTGCACAACACGTCCTTTTGACAGCTGGTATCCAGCAAATAAAGTTTTACCCTGTAATCAGGATATGTGCCACCCATCAAAGAGAGCACATCAGTATGGACATCGATAGCAACATGCTGATGCTCAGGTTGTAATTGGCCAACTCTAATGTAATTTAGTATAGATGCAGCAGATAATACGCACCATGATTCTACAAATTGCTACATACCAGTTTATCAGACAGCCTACCCACACCAATGTTATAAAACTAATATAGGATTTGATGTACAAGCCTACCAACACGAGCTCTAAAATAGTCTACTAACAAAAACTTTTCAGATAATCAACATATATTCGAGAGCTAAATTTTGGAGGAACTAAAATTTTAGGAGACACTATATTCCCCGAGGAAATTAAATTTTCATTTAAAATATTGGAGGAACTAAATCTAGATGGAACTTAACATTGAGGGAACTAAAAGTTACTAAAAGTTTTGGGGCAAACTACATTTTATGGGGGAGAACTAAATTTTAATTTGAATGTTGGTTAAAATCTTTTGTGGAAGGGTGGAATATTTTAAAGGTGGTTGCAAATTTTTTTTGGGGTGATTTTAAAGAGGATGCAATTTTTTGAGGGAGGGATTTTGAATGAGTTGAAATTTTTTAGGCGATATTTTTAATGACTCATGGTCACGGGATATGCCAAGCACTAGACATTTCCTAATATTAGGAGTTGGTGCTGTGTGTAGTTGGAAGTTGGAACACTAAAGTAGGTCCAACTGCAACCAATCACACCCTCTATATGTATATGTGTCGAAAAGAGAGACAAACATAAAAAACAATACCTAAAGCCATGTATCACATATATTATCAAAACAGCCTAAATAAAACCCATTGGTGAAGGATTTAACACTAAAATCACTTTAGGGAATGCCTCATAGCAAGGGACCTTTAACTATGGATTGAGACAATTGAAAACGATATGGTAGTTTTTAATTTCATGAAGAAAATGTCTCTTAACATAAGAGTGACGAGGATTTGTGTAGTGGACTCCAAAGATTTGGGGTAAGGTTTGTATTATTGTTCAGTATGAATTTTTGGATATTACAAAGGAAACAAGATAAGAGATCTCGGTTTTTAAATGGATGATATTTGGATATTACAAAGGAAACAAGATAAGAGATCTCAGTTTTCAAATGGATGATATTTGGATATTACAAAGGAAACAAGATAAGAGATATCAGTTTTCAAATGGATGATCTGTTCAGGATGATCTGTTGTGTGTACGATGATGGAACATCTTTGGTCTTTCTCTTGATTGAATTAATTTGAATATAGGTTGATTATCTGGAATGTTTTTGTTAGTAGACTATTTTAGAGTGTCCAAAAAATTTAGTTCCTCCAAAATTTAGCTCTCCAAATTTAGTTTCTCTAAAATTTAAAATTTCAGTTTCCCCCAAAATTTAGTTCCTTTCGGATTTAGTTTTCCCAAAATTTTAGGTTTAGCCCCAAATATTTGCCTGAATTTTTTTTGGATTTTCCCCTAAAATATTCACAAACTCTCATCTTAACCGTTGATTTCTTAAGATTCAATCTCAGTCATCTTAATACCCATCATTTTGTTCTAGTCAACAACCACATTCAAAAACATCCATCAATTGTATAAGGGGAAATCACCAAGAAAATAATACCCTTTGGGGTATTTTTGTGTGACACTCTTATCTTAGTCATTGATTTCTCAAGATTCAATCTCAGTCATCTTTCTATCCACCCTTTTATTTAAGTCAGCAACCCCTTCTCAAGATTCAATCTCACCCATTAGTTTCGGTTTGGTTTATATATTACTAAACTGCTTAAAAAGTATGTGTCGATGCTTTATATTAAATAATTCAAAAATATGCATAAACTAATTTTATATGACATTGCCCAAAATAACTCTTCACAAAGATGCAATTTAGACGGATATTAACTTATTAAGTGGGTTAAATGTAAACTGGTGCATAATAATTTAATTATATAATAAACTAATTGTCAAGGTTTTTTGTAATTTAAAAAAAAACTTAGAGGTTACAGGCATATTAATGGCTTGGGTTTCGGGTGATATTTCCGATAATACTAACAGGTTTCTTGTAACTTAAACGGTGGGGTTGATTCTTACTCAACTCCGTTCCTTTAAATGCACAACCCTACCAAAACCTAAGCAGACCACATCGATCAAAATAGGCAGCAGCAGCGGAGTTGCAGTCTCTTTCAGCCTCACTGTCTGGTATTTAATGATGGGTTTTTTCCTTCCGCTCACGCATAACTTCCCACACTGCCTCTACACCCACCACTACAAGAACTGATGAAGGCTTCTTGAATCGCATAGTGGGCGGATAGAGTTTGTAAATTAGATAAATGTTCTTATGAAAGTCACAGTCCAATGAATATGGAGATTGAATACCGTGTGGTCATTTTTGAACATTCTCCAAAGCATATCCCAAAAAAGCATAACCATATGCAAATTATTGCGATAAGCATCACGAAAATTTGTACAGGTGATAACAAGCTGGAGAATGACATCTAACTTCTTCCCAAATCAGACCATCTCAATGCTATTTTTGCTCATTTTGATATGATGAATCAAAACATCAATGACAAATGGGACAGACTTGATGAGGTAAACCCCTCAAGGAACATTGGGCTAAGACCTGAACAATACACTTGCCGGCAAAAACATCTTACAGCCACAAACCGACGAATAGGTGGCATCAATTGACACACACTCCCCCGTTACTGCCACCATACCCTGTAGTTCGCTCGCTATCAGGCGGCTCAACTTTGATGTTTATATTCTACTTGGATAGAACGTTACCGGATGAGGAATTTCAGACTCACGGTTTGATGTTCACGAGTAATGACATGAACTAGTCGTAGCGTATTCGATCTGAAGCATGCTGATCCAATCCAGTTGAAACAGGTTGCAACTTCCAATATTGGATAACAATGACTAATACAAGAGAACTGGGCTCAAAGTATAAGATTGGGTTTTAAAGTAAAACATATGCCAAACAAATTTCATATATTAAGAATTTACAGTAGTTACATGAAAATTTCAAGTCCTAATCAAAAATTCTAATACTCCCACCTCAAAACCACCAAAAAATTTCGATACACAGCTTAAATGGATAGCCCAATACCAATAGCGATAACGATATTTTGAACTTTGTTAAGAAGCTAGTCATGCTAATTACTAAAGCATGATACAGCATTCTACTTGCAACAGTTCGGATCACTACCCAAACTTAATATGTGTCCATTATTGATTCTCACAAAAGAAAGTTTATTTCACAAGCAGTTCCTTTCTCAATGAGATAGCAGCATGCCGCCCATAACATCATGTTATTTCTGAACATTATGTGTTTCTATCAGCCAAAACATTATGTGCACCAGCTTACATGTTACCTGTTTAAGCTTGACGATACCTTATCTACTCATGTGGGATGATCATATTTTTAATATGTTCATATCCTAGAAAAATTCTAGTAGTTTGATTGGCACACTGCATAGTAGAAGTGTATCGGGTATAGCAGCTATTGTGAGTCTATGACCTTTTCCCATCAGCTCATATATGCTTTATGTAGCATTGTGGCAATCGCATCATATACTTTCATAAACAACGTAAACAATTAAAGAAGAAGAATATAATGTGTTTCTAAAAAAGAAGCAACCGAAGTGCAACAAAGAAGACAGCTAAATAAAATTCCAAGCAGAATAGAAAAACTGGAATCTATTATACAAGTGGGGGATGTTCCCCATGGTTGTGTCCCCATGGGACAAAAGAGTAGGCCCCACCTTTGTCCCACTAGGACAAAGGAGTGGCCTTGGTTGTCCCACTAGAGCGTGTCAATAGATAAAAGTCATGTTACTCACCATTAACCCAGAAAGGGTCTCACTCTGAGTATGTGTATTTGTAAATCTAAGGCAACAAAGAGCATTAATTATTTGCTCAAGTCTTTTCTTGATTGTCACATGATGTCCGAGAATCATCATCACGGGTAGAACAGTTCTACCATTGGCACCCACAATGGAATATCCAAAAAAATTAAAAGCATAGTACGCTAGATTTTTACATATTATTTAATTTGTTCAAGAAATGTATGTTGATGACAAAAAAATGTTCACAAGACCTTGCTCAAATGATAAAGTTTTGGCGGTGAGAGGCTATAGGTTTAAGGTTCAAACTTCAAATCCTGGCTTTCCTACATTCCCACATCAGTCACTTTTGTGATCATATTAATTAAATAACAAATTATTTATAGCATATGCAGTTTTGAAGTGTCTTATTAATTCAGGTAAGTAAATAATTAATGTTGCCTGTGGATGCTTGGGGGCATGCTATTTTACATGCCGCATCACTTATTAGGATAAGACCCTCTGGAGGTCATACTTTATCCCCGATGCAACTAGCATATGGCGCACCTCCGGATATCTCTCATTTGAGAGTATTTGGTTGTGCGGTATATGTCCCAATAGCACCACCTCAGAGGACCAAAATGGGTCCTCAGCGTCGTCTAGGTATATATATTGGGTTTGATTCGCCCTCTATTATAAGATACCTTGAACCCCTGACGGGTGACGCATTCAAGGCATGTTTTACTGACTGTGAATTTAATGAGAAAATTTATCCTAAACTAGGCACACAGTCTAAGAAGCCTGAAGCTTCTGAGACCATTAGTTGGGACCAGAAGTATTTGTCCCTATATGATCCGCGTACTAACCTGTGTGAAGATGAGATCCTGAAGATCCTTCACATCCAGAATACAGTACATCTTTTGCCGGATAAATTCACGGACAACCAGAAGAGGTGGAATCCTATTACACCAATCTAATTATACAAAGAAACTTCTACGCAAGTTTCATATGGATAAATGTCATCCTTTAGGTACTCCTATGGTCGTAAGATCACTAAATGTACATAAGGACCCCTTCCGGCCACTGGAAGAGGGGGAGGAGATACTGGGTCCTGAAGTACCCTACCTCAGTGCCATTGGAGCACTTCTATATCTGGCTAACTGTACGCGTCACGATATAGCATTTACAGTTAATCTACTAGCCAGACACAGTGCTGCGCCCACAAAGCGCCACTGGAACGGAGTAAAGCATCTTCTGCGATACCTTCAGGGTTCCATTGATCTTGGACTTTACTACCAGAGAGGTGCCTCCCCCAAATTGTTTGGTTATGCTGATGCAGGTTATCTCTCTGATCCGCACACGGCAAAATCTCAAACATGTTTTGTATTTACCTACGGAGGTACTGCTATCTCTTGGAGATCGGTAAAACAAACCACTACTGCTACATCTTCCAACCATGCAGAGCTCATCGCGATCCATGAGGCGAGCAGAGAATGTTTTTGGCTACGCTCCGTCGTCCAACACATCCTCCAATCCACTGGCCTGAAGACCAGTGATCTGGAGCCTACTGCCCTATTCGAAGACAACGCCGCATGCATTGCTCAGTTTCAGAAGGGCTACATCAAAGGCGACAGGACAAAACACATTTCTCCCAAGTTTTTCTGGACGCACGAGCAGAAGAACGACAAGCAGATTGAAGTTCGACAGATCCAGTCATGCAACAACTTAGCTGATCTTTTTACTAAGGCATTACCTAAATGTACTTTTGTAAAGCTTGTAAAGAACATTGGTATGCGACAGTTGAAAGACCTGCAAGCCTGAAGCTTATACGGATCAGGGGGAGTAACATGTGGGTTGCACTCTTTTTCCTTAAGCTGTTGGGTTTTCCCACTGGGTTTTCCACAGCTAAGGTTTTAACGAGGAAAACACACTTACTCTGGATCCAGAAGTATCCACCCCTTGCCTCAGTAGCTGAGACCGAAGTGATGAATGTGTAAGGGGGAGTGTTATGAATGAGGGAGGCCTTTGGCCTCCCCTCCTTCATTACCCATTCATTAGGCCCCCATTACTTAGAGTAATGGGGACCCTTGGTCTCCTAGCTCTCTCTCTTGAGTTCAATATTTTGGGAAATTTATAAATTATAATAAAGTAACCTAAATTAAAATTTACTATTTGCCCAGTATGTACCAAAAGTAATCAGAGTCCTTGTCTTCCTAATCAAATTTCAATCTACAACGAGTTTGATCAAATCTATATATACATATTTGCATGACAAAATGTACTTTAGTATGCACATGTAGATGTTAAATCAATCTTTTAAATGCACCAACCTCTTTTGTTAAATATTAACCCTTATATCACACCCACAGTGAAAATAACTTGTCCACCACTGATCAAAATCCAGTGATATTGATGAAGATGATCAGTGCATAAATCACAAATAGAGGAAGAAGATTAGCATGGGTACCCGATCAATAGAGAAAATATATATTTTTATGAAACTCTCAACTTAAAGTGAGAGACCCTGAGAGAGCGAGGGAGAGCTATTCAAAAAAAGTAAATGACAAATATAACCTTTTTTACTACTAAGATAACTCTAACACATCTCATAGTATTAACTAAAGAAAGAAGATAAAACCTTTAGTGCTGCATGTTTGAGTGGAGTCGCACGTTGGTATGCTTTCACTAATTTATAAATTAGTATGTCTAAGGGGATTTGTTGCTGCGCATCTCGCAACCATGGGTGACCTGCCATCACAAAAAGTAAAATATTGCACTGAATCAATTGACCATGGTATGGACTTTTACGTAAGAGAACACTATGGAAGACATCATACCAAATTACAATGCAGTTAGATGTCTAATTTAAGAATGACTTTAAAATTGTTAGAGGGCACCAATTACGCACTCAGAGCCTGCGCAGCTGTCATTCTTTTTCTGTAGTCCTTGTTCAGAAGCCTTCTGACAAAATCTTTCGCCTCGGGAGATACATCAGGCCAAGGAGAATCAACAAAATTAGGGTCAGCTCTCAAAACAGAACGAAATATTCCGGATTCTGTCCGCGCCCAAAAGGGTCTGCTACCACACAATAAGATGTATGTGATTACACCAATGCTCCAAATGTCTGCTTCTGTACTATATGATCTATGTAACACTTCAGGAGCAACATAATATGCACTTCCAACAATGTCATTAAGCCTTTCATCTGCACAAGGAAACGAATATTTAAACCCCATCTTGACAAGATGATATCATTAAGTCAATATTTATGAAGACAGCTTTAACCAAATGGATGCATGATATTTTTACAAAGTACAAGCTAGAACAGTGAAAGGATCCACAAGGGTTTGTATGGAGAAAGTTAGGGTTTTGGTGGAAAGGTGACATTTTTAATAGAAAGGATGGATTTTTAGGTTTATATGGGGAAAAGGTGGGATTTTATTGATGAAAAACTGAAAATAAAGAGATACAAGATAGATTTGAGTTCTTTCTAGAGGAACTCACTCTCCATTGACCATGTTCGAGAGGTGGACTGCTCTTCCAAGCTTCTATTTGAGGCAAAGCCGCAACCTTCCACAAAAGAGTCTCTTGTCTGAAGATTCAACACCACTTCTCTAATCCCCCTAACCCCATATAAATAATAAACTGAAAATACAAAATTGCAAAAAATAGCCCTAAACTGAAAATTAAAAAAACCCTAGAAAACCAAAAATTACAACTTTAATGGGCCAAAACTGCAGATCTGTCCCTTTAGGATGATGCAGTCTCATCATTACTCTGACCCCGAAGAACCATATTTTCCTCAAGGTGGTGCATGAAGTGCGTGGAGCATTCGCTTCACGTCGGTTGCATGTCTCCTCCTGGGTCAAAAGGATAGAATTCGTCTCATTTGCCCTAAACGACACCTGGACATATGTCGCGGTGATCGCGTTGCCGCCCAACTGAAGGTCCTCCGTGCCCAAAATACGAACGCTACCGCTAAAGAGGTCGTCCAACTGAAAACATGGGCCATGTGGCCCCTTAACAGCGTCGTCGGGCATTGGCGGACCCCGAAGGGTGTTATCGGGCCATGTCAGACCCCAACAAATGTTGTCGGGCCATGCCGGGCCCAGCAGGACTACGAGCAAACCCTGGCAGGCCTGCAGGGCTGCCTGCAATTCTGGTCGTCCTCCCCGGGGGCCGGCAAGCCCCTGGGGCTGGAAGACGAGTCTGTTGCGTTTCTCCACAAGCAAATCCTCGACACCCGATTGCAGATCCGTCTCATACGTCCCCTTATGAATCCAATGGTGTCGCCTTTTGCTCCGGATCTGAGTTGTCGCCGGCGTTGCCCAGATCTGAGCTGATGTCTTCGTTTTCTTCATATTTGGCTTGCCACCTTAGTTGTCGACTTTTGTCTTTCTAGCTCAAAGGCAACGCCTTTTGCTCCAAATCTGTGTCGGAGTCCTCGTTGGTGCACGGATTTGCGACGCGAACTTTATCTTTTTTCAGATCTGACTTGGTAGTCTCCTTCCGAAGGCGGATCCTCTCCTCAAATCCCTCCTTCATCTGCTTCAACATGGATTTCAGCAACGAATACCTTTCCTCCCTCCGTTTCGTTTACGCTTCATGTCGTTCCACGCAGGCCTTCATGGATCGTAGAGTTCTGATACCAAATTGATGGGATCTGCTAGGGTTTGTATGGAGAAAGTTATGATTTTTGGTAGAAATGTGAGATTTTTAATGAAATGAGGATTTTTAAGGTTTAATAGAGGAGATATAGGGAAAAGGTGGGATTTTTATTGATGAAAAACTAAAAATAAATAGATACAAGATAGATTTGAGTTCTTTCGAGAGTAACTTGCTCTCCCTTGGCCACGTTCGGAGGTGGATTGCTCTTCTAAGCTTCTATTCGAGGCGAAGCCGCAAACCTACCACAAAAGAGTATATTCTCTCAAGATTCAACACCCCTTCTCTAATCCCCATAGCCCCCAAATAAATATAAACTGAAAATACAAAATTGTAAAAATAACCCTAAAACTGAAAATTATGAAAACCCATAGATAATTAAAAATTACGAAACCGCCTCTAATGGGCCAAACTGCAGATCTGCCCCTTTAGGATGATGTGATGTCATCAAACAGCATTCACGCATGTCCCAAAGTCAGAGGGTTCGAAATAATTTTGCAAAACTGCAGATCTGATCCTAAAGTGTCGACGCATCATGGCGGGCCCTGAATGACTACGAACAGGTCATGTCGAGCTTGCAGGTCAGCGCCAGGCACGGGTGGGCCTGCAAGAAAGCGACAGGGCCCTACGGGCCCTGCAGTGGCTCGGCCAGCTCTGCATGGGTAGCCAATGGGCCGCAATGAGGGAGGATACGTCGCCCTTCAGTTGGTTGTCTGTCACCTCCTCGGTGTCTCGATTGCGTCTTTGTCGCCACCGCCATTCAGATCTGAAGCCGGATTGCCCTTGGAATGGATCTCCTTGTCCAGAGGCGAGGCCTTTGGCCCCCGGATCTGAACTGTTGTCGTTGGCGTTGCCCGGATCTAGAGAGAGATTTGCGTCGCTGACTTTGTCTTTCTTCAGATTTGGCGTGGTAGTCTCTTTTTCTGGCCGAGGGCGACGAATCATCTCCAAACGTTCCTTCAACATATGCTCTTAAGATTTCAACCCCTCCAATATAGCGAGCTGTCATTCCTCCCATGCATACATCTCTTTCGTTACCGCCACAAGGATCGGTACTCTGATACCAATTGGATACGATCTTCACGAAAAATCAGAATAAAAATAAGATTTTTATTATTGAAAAAGGAAACGATGGAATTTTTATATGTTTTTAGTGAAAATACAACTAATAAATTGACCCCTTTTGAGAGGAGGCAACTCTCCTACCTTTGTATTCGAGATCAATGCCTAAATCTCTCAATCTAGGATTCTATGAACGCCTAGAGTAATTCTCTCACAATAATCAACATCCACTCCCTCTCTAATCTCTCCTTTATTTATAATAAGACTCATACTGAGCTGTCACCCTTAAATTACAATAATACCACTGACTTAGGGTTTTTATTCAAAATTACAAATCTGCCCCCTGTACCCATAAAATTACAGATTTACACGTGTCGAAAAATTACAGATTTACCACTCATGGCCATAAAACCTAATCATAACACCCATCCTTCAAAATTATACTAGATAAAGAGTTTTAAAATGCCATGGGGTGGGGCAGTGTCGAGGGGTTTAATGATGTAAAATTTAACTTAAGAAAGAGGAATGGTACAAATAAAATATAGCGAATCACAATCGCTGCTTATGTAAAATAGTAAGGATTGGAGATAAGCCAACATCCATATGATCATATGATTATGATGAAACATTCTCTAATTTGAATTGCCTTCTCTGTCTATGATTTTAGCCCAACTGTTCAAACTAAAGCAAACTTGATGCGAAATTGGCCTGGGGAGATCTATCAAAGGATGGACGGAGTATAATCGAATAAAAAAGCATTGACAGAACACACACCTGAAAATGAGACATTGATCAAATCGATATATATATATATATATATAGTAAGACTAGGCTCCATTCGGATGGACCAAACATGCAAATCTATCCAAGTCAATTTTAAAATTGGACAATCTAAATGGAAAATTGATTCCGTCGGATGTGATCCACCATGTCTAAACAACACACAAACAAAATTTCAAATGATTTGGATATATTTTACTCATGCATCACGTGGTTTGCACAATTAGTCGATTTTATGACTATTCTAAAACATTGATCTTGTAACCACTTGATGCATAGGTATATCATGTTCAAATCATTTGAAACTTTGTTTGTATGTAGTTCAGATATGGTAGATTACATCCAATGGAATAGATTTTCCATTTAGATTGCCCAATTTTAAAATTAACCTGGATGGATTCACGTGTTTGGTCCATCCGAATAGAGCCTAGTCTTATTTTATATATACATATATATATATTAATTTAATGTAGAAAAGGTAGTACCTAATCTAATAGATCAGGTGCCAAGACACAAAAAAGTGAAAAGTACAAGCCGCGCATAGGGTTGTACTTGCTGTGGGGCCCACCTTTTTGTGTCTTGGCACCTGATCTATTAGATCAGGTGCCACATGATCTACATGAATCCATATATTTATATATATAGGAAAAAAGGGGATCTAAGGTTCTTCCTGGCTGCTGGCACGGAGTTAGCCGGGGCTTCTTCCTCGAGTCCTGTCATGATCGCGCACTCGACGAAAGAGCTTTACAAGCGGCTTGCCCTTCTTCAGATGAAATTAGATGAAATCTAAGGTACATCCTTAGATGAAATTTAAGAAGGCGCCCTCATTTCCCCATATCTCCTACAATATTTTTGAATTTTTTTTCATGGGGTTGTTCACATCGTGGATGATCAACATACCAAATTTCAAGGGATTCCAATACTTTTTGAGCCACCATCTATCCCTTACGACTTCAACGGTCTCAAAACGTGCTGAAACCCCCACGAAGTTGCAAGGGGTAGATGGGGGCTCAAAAGTATTAGAATCCCTTGAAATTTGGTATGTTCATTCATGATGTGAACAACAAACACATAAAAATTCAAAAAATGTGGGAGATGTGGGAAAATGGTGGCGCCTCCTTAGATTGAATGCCACCTCCTTAGATTGAATCTATATGAGACAAAAGTATCTGAATAATGCGGGGGTTTCTCTTGCTAAAAGCAGTCATTATCTTTCCCTACTTCAGTTTCCCTTTTTTGTATTCTTGTATGATAAATTGGGCTCTTTGGGGAGAAGAAGGTGTCATGTAGGGGCAGGGGAAGGCGCATGTGCCTTAGGATCCACACACACACACACAGGGGGTCATTTGATCCCTCCTCATATATATATATATATATATATATATATATATATATATATATATATATATATATATATATATGGTTATCTATGAAAACTCCTTTGTTTACAGTGGGTGAACATGGACTTAACTAAATTCCTAAACATTACAAGACAAATAATATGATTTATTACTTATACGAGAGTAAAGGGTGGATCAAGTCAAGAATTTTGAGTGAAATATCAAGTCAAATCAAAGCCATAGTTTTTATGTTTTATTTATAAAAATGAAACATCAGAACTGGAGATATTTTCAGAGTAACATGTACGAACATGCCAACATGGTATCCGCCAAAAAGAAGCAGCGCGATGTGATAATATTTTGGAACAGTACACTAGGATAGTTATTGGTCTCTGATACAACTTGTTGGGGTGATACCAATTGCCTCACGGAATTCCAAAATCGTTGTGACAATGAACAAAGCAAACGATGTTCACTACAAAACCTGTAACACAAGCAATAGTATGAAAGATAACACAAAACAAAAGAATAATACGCACCTGACACCAAAGATTTATACCGGTTTCACCTAATTCTTAGTGTTCGTCCAGTTGGAAAGATCATTCATGATTCAATATCCTTAGATTTACAATGTATGCCGTTTGGTTGAAGGAAAACAGCCAAATCTGCTAAGAAATCGGATAAGAAACAAAAAGAAACCCTCTCAATCAACCCACCCAAAGCCATCAGTTTGCCCTCTGAACATGTAGCCGTAAATTTTACGGAGAAAACTGCACATGAATAGCTCAAGAATTACACCAAAAACCTGGCCGAAACACTGTTTATATAACTAACAGGTCTGGAATCCTAATAGGGTTAGGAATCCGAAACTAAACCACACCTGCATATCGCATGTCACTCGCTCCGCATTAGAAACAGGTCAAATCTGCATGCAAACCCGCTCTGCATTCGCTCGCCCGCACGATCCGTGCCAGAACGCTCTGAAGCCGTCCGATTAAAGCATAATATGACACTAGCTTGACGCATGGCCTCTCGCTGCTCCGTGCTTTGCCCCTACATCGCCCGCCCACACACGCTACTGTCGCTTAATGGGCTTTGCCCACTGGGCTGGGCCGCTCGGTATGTTACTGTTCACTGCTTTGTCACACAGTAATTCCAAAATAATTAATGTGTTGGGCTTTTGAAACTCGTTGATTCGGGACCCAAAAAATCTCCAAAAAATCTCTTTAAATTATCATAAATCCAAAATTATTCCCAAGATATTTTTGGTATTTTGTATCATATTTTTTAACCCTCCACCTTGATACAAACACACCATAAAGCCCGAACCAAGCCCTAACTGCATATCCTCCACCTTCAAAAATAAGCCACATCGTCATGAAGTCCTATCACTTGGCTAATGAACTTCGTACTAAGCATCACCAATTAACCGAGTGTCCAACGAACCCCTTTCCAAATGTGAATCTCCGATTTTGTCATATCTCCTTGAATCCATACCTAAAGCAAAACCCGTAGTGTCTCTCAGTGCCACCTCGTGGCACCTTATCACCTCTTCAAGGAAAATAAGTTTGAACGCCGCTCAAACTTTGTCGCCGACTTGTCCATCGGATTCTCTTTCTCGTGAATTTCTTTGGGATGCGCTAATATGTCGACACATTTCCTAGCACACCGACACCATGACTGTGTCCAAACTCAATGCATTCATCGCAACCTATCTGACGTAAAATCTCCACGCATGTAATGCATAAGCCAAATTCACGTAGTCCTCATAGCGAGCCGGTGTCTTCACAGTGCATTGTCTCATTCTGCTAACATTATGGTCATCTACAATAGCTCTAGTATCTCCATCTCGACTTTGCCTGTAGTAGTAACCTCATATAGACTCTCCCCATCAACTGCTTCTTTCCCAACATGTTTGTGGATCCAGTAATTTGGAATAAGTACCTCTACATCATTCGACACCTCCTTGCCTCCACATGTTTCCATTCTTTCTGAAGCATTCCATTGCAGCATCGTCGATTTATCAAACGTCACATGTCGACCAACCAAGATCTTCTTTGCATCTCCAAAGTCTATAACCCTAGACACCATTAATGTATTCTAACATGACACTTCTTTCCCTTAGTACCGAACTTGTCACCTTTCTCGTAAACATAAATTGAATATCCATTCATCCGAAGATGATCTAGATTCAGTGGCTTTTCTATCCAAACATCTTCTGGAATTTTTTTCCCTGATAGCAGAAGATGGAATTTTGTTTATCAAATAAGTTGCAGTCGATATAGCTTTAGCCCAAAATCCCTTTGACAAACCTGATGTAAATATGAGACGTCATGACTTTTCTAGAAGTGTCATATTCATCCACTCAGTAACTCCGTTCAATTGTGAATCTCCTAGTATAATAAAGTGCATCTTTACTCCATCTCACGGAAGTCCTTAAACTTAGCAGAAGTAAACTCGTCACCATTGTCAGATCTCAATACTTTCAGCTTCTTTCTCGTTTGACTCTCCACATGGGCCTTCCACGCCTTAAACTACTCAAATGCCTCTAACTTTTCCTTCATCATATTCACTCGTACTTTTCTAGAGAAAGAAATAACAAGCTCCACCTAGAGAATGAACAGGTGCATGACCCCCAAACGTCGTTGTGAACATACTCAAGAATTCCTCTTGGGGCATGTTTTCCATCACTGTAACTAACATTCGTCTGATTGCCGTAGACACAATCCACGCAAAACTCCAGCTCCTTAAAGTTCACCCCTTTGATCAGACCATGCTTCCTCAAAGCCTCCAAGCTTTCTCTAGGACATGTCCAAGTCTGAGATAGCCTGGTCGAATCACTCTCCATTGAACTCTCAACTCCGACACTGGAATATCCAATGATTGTCGTCCACTTCAGCAGATATAAGTCCCTTACTTTTTCACCTATTATCACCACTATTTAGCCCTTCCATATGTTCATAGCTTCCTTCTCTTTGTAACATTGCACCCCATGGAATCCAGCGCCTCCAAAGAAACTAGTGACTTCCTCAGCTCTGGTACATGTCATACATTGGTGAGTGTGCGCACTACGCCATCGAACATCCTAATTCTCACATAACCAACTCCAACAGTCTTACACTCTTTATTGTTGCCCATAAAGACTAATCCATCATCCTTTCCCCGATAAGTATGAAAACACTCGATTTGGCGTCATGTGGAATGATGTCTCTGAATCCATGACCCAGGCATGATTCACAACATCTGAAGAAATCGATGTGATGACATCGTAAGCATCCTCAATCCTCATGTTCAACATAACTGCAACTGACGATGATGCTAACATATCCTTCGTGTCTCTGTTTCTCTTTTATAGGCGGTCTCTCTTCCAATATCCTGATTTCTTGCAAATATGACACGTCGTGCTTCCGGTCTCGATCTGGATCTCCTCCTGTTACCGCCTCTCGCGTTGCTTCTCCCGAAGCAAGTAGGCAATGGCTGTCTAAAACTCCTTCGCTCAAACCAACTTCTACCATCTGATCTCTCAACTCCTCGTTGTAAAGCTCTACATTCACATCCTCAAAACTGAGAGAATCACAACTATAGACCATGGTATTGACAAACGTCGTATATCACTCTGGCAATGATAGGCGTAGAATCATCACCTCGTACTCCACCTCCACAGTCAATCATATGGCCCTCATCTTCATCATTAATCCATTGAAAGTATCCAAATGATCATTCAACGAGGTCTCGTCTCGCATCTTGAAAGTGACGAACGTCTTCAGCATAATAAGCCTGCCAGTGAGTGACTTCTTCACGTACAAGCTTTTCGAGCTTTTTCCATAATCATTTGGCCGTAGTGTCCGCAGACACCTAATAAATCACGTTGTCGATAAGCTGAGCTAGATGATTGTCGTCGCCGAATTCTCCATCTCCAATTTTTTTTCGAGATATTTGTTGGTATAGTCTCAATGTCATACATTACACTGTGGACAGAGTCATAACTCAATATAACCTTCACCTTGTACTACCATATCTCAACGTTTTCCTTTCCATCAAACTTTTCAATTGTGTAGTGTGTTCATCCAACCGCCACATATGAGCCACCGCAAATGATCTCGAACCCATCCCGGTTGCGCTATCTTTTGTAGAATTTTCCATCATTGCCTTGAACTTGTTCACGAACCTTAATCTGATACCAATTGTTGGTGATAGGAATCGGATCACAATTTTAATTTTTTATTTTTTATTTTATTTTATTTTAGTTTGAGTATTTGGTTATTTTTTGGAGTCTTTCCGATTGTTTGTCTTTTTAGAATTTTAGTACCACATCGAACAAGTGAAAAAGTGTTGAGTTGTAAGCATATATAAAGGCTAGACTTGTCTTATTTTAAGGAATCAATGAATTATGAAAAGAGAAATTTTCTCAAAACCTGTGAAAGGTTTCTCCTTGGTGAGAAGCCTTAAAATTTTTGGTGAGAAACCAAGAACCCTAATTTATCTAGTGCATCCCCAAATCCCAACCAAAATCCCTAAAATCCATCACGTCCTATATCAGTTTGGTATCAGAGCCGAATATCCTATCTTCACTCGTTTTGAATCCCAAAATCCAAAAAAAAATCAGATTTCAAAAAAATCACAAAACTCCCAAAACCCAAACCCTACTTTTTCCAGATGCCGCCCTCTTCTGCAATCCTAGCTTTCTAACCCTTCGTTCCTTCTCTCCTTACCTATCTTTCTACCCAAAAAAACAAAGGAGCTAAAGAGAACAAGAGGGGGGAAACAAAAAAAGGACGACCAAAACCTACCTGCCACCGTCTGTCGTGCCCAGTCCTCACGCAACCAGCACCGACAAGACCTCACGTGATCGATGCCCTCAAACGACACTTCCACTCCAGTGACGCCTCCATGAGCCTCCACTAACAACAAATGAGGCTCAATGCACGACCGCCGAAGAAAAATAGCTAGCCGCATCGCTTGAAGGGGATTTTCGAAGCACGCTGGCATCTGACGCCGACCAAGACCACCGACCCCTTCAGCTTGGTCGCCACCTTCAGGTGAGCTCATCGACACGATCCAACGACGAAATGACGTCAAAATCGTCGGAAAATCATCCGGCACCGTTGAATTCACAACTTAGTACCTCTGCTACAGTACCACCATCCTTTTTGGGGATTTTCAACATATTTTCGAAGGAATTTTTGCACAATTTCAAAATTTTGACGATTTTGGACGCAATTGGAGCCCAAGTTCAGCCAACTACGCATAGGTACCCTCCATATATGAAATTTGTTCTAAATTATGGAGATTATGATTACCATGAGGATAATGACTTTGAGCCTTATTCTCCTTAGGCAATGTATGATTAGGTCCCATACTTTTATGGCTTCGAAAACATGTTCCGATATGATGATTAGGAATCTCATCTAGAATATTTCTTCTTATGTTTAAATTTTTCAGATGAACAGCAATATTCATATGCAGATCGCGCATTCAAAGGAGAAACAGTATCTTGGTATAGTGACTTCCACATCATAGTCGTCGATGATCAGTATTCAAATTCCATCTTCAAGATGGCTACTCTTCCAAGCATCAATATATTCCACATGTCCCCACTAATTCTCAAGCCCAAAGATAGAAATGTGGTCAGGAAAAAAGATAAATGAGAGCAACAAGCGAATTTTCGAGCGATCGAACAATGGAAAAGGAAACAACAGAGTAAACTCAAATTAGATCCTGACCGAAGCATACACCAAAGTTTAATCAAGTGTCGTATTCTGAGTCAAAAACAAAACTTGATCTAGCATTATAGCCTGAGCATGGGCCTTATCTAGAACCATCTGTGGAGCGTGCACCAGAGCTTTTGAAAGAAGCACCACCGATTCTGATTGAACACATTGAGTTTGTTATCCCAAATCATCCTCCCCTGACCAATAAACAGAAGCTAAATGATTTCTTGTCTCGTGAATTGGGCGAAAATTTGAAAAGACGTCCATCAGCAGTCTTTATCCCGCTATACTTCAAAGTTCGAGGACGTGTATTTTCTAACTGCAATGGACTGTTGATTTCTGCACAGATGTGCTACTTTTGTTGTCCTTCACCGGGAGGTGAAGTTCTCGAGCCGGGAAAATGATAGGAATCAAATCATAATTTTAAATTTTTATTTTTATTTTTATTTTATATTATTTTGAGTCTTTAGTTATTTTTGGAGTCTTTTCGAGTGTTTGTGTTTTTAGAATTTTAGTTCCACATCGGATGGCTAAAGAAAAGTGATGAGTTTGTAAGCCTATATAAAAGCTAGACTTGTTTTATTTTAAGGCATCAATGAATTAATGAAAATAGAAATTATCTCAAAACCTGTGAAAAGTTCATCCTTCCTTGGTGAGAAGTCTTGGAATTCTTGGTGAGAAGCCAAAAACCTTAATTTATCTAGTTCTTTCTCAAATCTCAACCAAAATCCCTAAAATACATCTCGTCCTACATCAGTTGGGCTCTGATACCACTTGTTGGGTGATACCAATTGCCTCGTGAAATTCCAAGATCATTGTGACAATGAATAAAGCAAACGACATTCTCTACAAAACTCGTAACACAAGCAATAATATGAAAGATAATGCAAAACAAAAGAATAATACACACCTGACACCAAAGATTTAAATTGGTTCCACCTAATTCTTGGTGTACGTCCAGTTGGAGAGATCACTAATGCCTCAATATCTTTGAATTACGAGGTATAGCATTTGGTTAAAGGAAAACAACCAAACCCTCTAAGAAATTGGTGATGAAACTATAAAGAAAACCTCTCAATCAACTCATCCAAAATCTTCAGTTTGTCCTCTATATATTTTTCAGGTAGCCACAAACTTTACAAAGAAAACCGCACAAAAATCGCTCAAGAATTTCATCAAAAGCCTAGCCAAAACACTGTTTATATAGCTAATGGGTCTGGAAATCCAAATAGGGTTTGGAACCCGAAATTGAACCGCACCAGCATACCGGCCGCCCGCTCTGCGTTGGAATCAGGTCGGATCCGCTCGCAACCCGCTCTGCAATCGATCGCATGCATGCTCTGCGCAAATGCTCCGGAGTTGTCCGATCAAAGCAAGATGTGATCCTAGCTTGACGTGTGGCCTCCCACTGCTCTATGCTTCTCCCACGCATTGCTAGTGCATGTATCGCACGCACGAGCTAAGGCCGTGTGATGGGCTTCGCCCGATATTATGAGCCACTGGGCCACTCAGTGGGCTCGTTATTGTTCACTGCTTGGGCCAGACGGTAATTCCCAAATAATTAATAGGTTAAGCTTCTAAAACTCGTTGATTTGGGCTAAAAATCTCCAAAAAAATCTCTAAAAATTCCCATAAATCCTTAGATTAATTCTGAGATGTTTTTGAGATTTTGTATCATATTTTTCAACAATCGTAAGGCATACTATGGGACAAATTCATGGTTATAGGAACAATATATATGTTTTACTTGGTTGGTGCAGAAAATTTGAAAAGGTTCCTGATGCGGACGCCACCTAGCCGCCGCATCGCTTGTCGCTCGTCGCACCCGGGTCCCACTTGATGCTTAGGCTTTGGTGATTTAGTTATCTAGGGGTATTCTAGTCTTTTCAGACTAGATTAGTAAATCCCCTCTTTTCTATTTATTAGGGTTAGCCGTCATTTTTATTTTCTTATGCTTACTTGTGAAGAACAACTAGGTATCAATTGTGATGGTTCTTAGGCTTTGATCCATTCATTCAAAGCTAGGACATAGGGCATCGTCTCGAACGAGGCCCAATTTATCTATTGTTCTTCGTCTTCAATCTTATAAAAATTCCTCTTTATATATTTTTTCCTCTTTTAAATCTGAAATTAATTGATCGATCCTCCGGATCGTATCAAATTGGTATCAGAGCAGTGAGATCCGATGGCGACAAGCACGAGGTCAAAGGCGGATGGCGTGGATGAGAAGGTGCAAGGGCTTCGCGAAGAGTTCAACCGGGAGATCGAGGGATTGAAGAAAACCCTAGGGGAGTCCATCAAAGATCACGCCCATTCGCAGGAGGACATCCAAATTGAACTTCGGGCTATGAGAAGAGACGCCGCGCAAACAGGACGCGATATCCAAGGGCTAAAGGAGGCCACTTCAGATCTGAAGGAGGCGACTTCAGATCTGAAATTTTTGAGGGAAGCCACATCGTCGATTCCGGAGATAAAAGCGATGCTTCGAGCCCTAACAACGGAGAAAGGGGAAGATCGGGGCAAGAAGATTCAAGGGGGAGAAAATTAGGGCGAATCAACACTTGAATCCGCAAACCAAGGGCTCCCGGAGAAGACGACGGCTGCGGAAAACCCTCTAGGGTTAGCCGCAGCCACTGCAAGCTTAAACAGCCCCGGCCCGCTTCAAACAGGGGCCGGGTGGCCCCAAACAGCAGCGGCAGGCCCAGTTGGGCCTGCAGAAGCTTCGGCAGGCCCAACCGAGCCTGCGCCTGGCTATGCAGGCCACCGGGGCCCTGCAGAGCCACCGGCAGGCCCTTCTGGGCCTGCCGCAGCTGATGCAGAGCCCAACTGGCCTGTAGCAGCCGCTGCAGGCCAGGTTTGGCCTGCTGCGGCCACTGCAGGTCCCCACGGGCCTGCATCAGCCACAGCAGGCCCAAACAGGCCTGCCGCAGCGTCTACAGGCCCCTGGGGGCCCGCAGCAGTGGCCCAGAGTCAGCAGACAGCCCCCTGGGGCCCACATCAGATCAGACAGCTCCCTGGGGGCGTGACGGAGGAGGATGGGCCCGAGACACGATGATTGGGGCCCCATCGGCCCAATTTTAGAGACCAGAGGCTCATCCACATGTTCCCAGACCACAAGATGTTCCCAGACAGACTTTTGAGGGTTTTTCGGGGCGGGGACAAGGCCTGGGAGACTACTTTGAGGGTCGAACGGCTCAGGTACAGCCATACAGAGGAGCAGGAGGACCCATGCTGGCACGACATCAGGAGTTCCCAGGACACCATTACCAGCCTGAGGCGTGAGAGAGACCCGCTTGGCCTGAGGAGATGTACGGGGTTGGCGGGGGAGGGCCAGTTGAGGCAGTCGGTGGAGGATTTGGCCGTGGAGGTGACCGCGGCAGGGATGTGGGACCACATGGGGACATCAATGCAGACCGTCGACTGATAAAGCTGAAGATGCCGATTTTTGACGGCATGGATCCGGACGGGTGGTTCTATCGGGCGGAGCGCTACTTTCAGGTGATGAGGTTGACGGAGGAGGAGGTTCTGAGGGCCATCGGAATCTATTTCGAGGGCAATGCGTTGGCGTGGTACAGATGGAAGGTGGCGCGGACCCCTTTACGCACTTGGGAGGAGCTGTCAGCACTGATACTAGACCGATTCCAGGAGACCCCAGGGGGAGATTTCTATGAGCAGTTGTCTGCTTTGAGGCAGGAGGGGACGGTGAGAGATTATGTGGAGAGGTTCGAGATGTTGAACAGTAGGGTGAAAGGGGTGACCGATGAGGTGATGATCGGGAACTTCATGAGGGTGTTAAAGCCCTCTATACGAGCGGAGTTGCGGATGCAGAGCCCCGGGACATTGGAGGATGTCCTTCGCCTGGCCCACAAGGCGGAGGAGAAGCATGCAGAGGAGAGACGCATTCGGGGGACTTGGGAGCCCAGGGCCAGCGCGGTCAGACATCACCGGCCCCACCTCCGGAGGTTACAGTAGCACCAGGGGACGCGGAAATGAAGAGAGAGGAAACCCGACCCGTGATCCCGGGTAAGCGGATGACTGAGGCTGATATGAGGGCGAGGCGTGCTGCAGGCCGCTGTTTCAGATGCGATGAGAAGTTCAGTCCCGGTCATCGATGTGCGAGCAGGCTGATGCAGATTGTGATAGTGCCGGACGAGGGGGAGTACGCAGGTGAGGGGGAGCTAGTGATGACGGAAGAGAACGAGGTTGAGCACGCACATCTGGATGTGGCAGAGGTGTCCCTGAACTCCTTGGTAGGGGTAACCACAAACCATACCATGAAGTTGTCAGGACGATTAGACGACGTGCCAGTGACGGTACTCATAGACAGTGGGGCCACTCACTACTTTATCTCTCGACATTTGGTGGATCGTCATAGGTTGCAGATGAGCACCTTGGAGACGTTTACGGTCCTCTCAGGGATAGGGAGGAGAGAGGAGAGCAGTGGGATGTGCAAGGGGCTGAGTCTGACCTTACAAGGGGTGCAGATCATGGAGGACTTCTTGCCCCTAGAGTTGGACAATATCGATGTGATTTTGGGCGTGCAGTGGCTGAGGGGGTTGGGCGAGGTGAAGATGAATTGGAAGCAGCTTAGGATGGAATTCCAGGATGGGGTCGCACGGTGGTTCTGACAGGTGACCTTATCCTCTGTTTTCCCTCGGGGGCCTTCAAAGCCAGATCTCCACCTTGAGGACAAGGTGGCTCTTTTAGGGGGAGGTATTGATGCGGACGCCACCTAGCCGCCGCATCGCTAGCCGCTCGTCGCACCCGGGTCCCACTTGATACTTAGGCTTTGGTGATTTAGTTATCTAGGGGTATTCTAGTCTTTTCAGACTAAATTAGTAAATCCCCTCTTTTCTATTTATTAGGGCTAGCCGTCATTTTTATTTTCTTATGCTTATTTGTGAAGAACAACTAGGTATCAATTGTGAGGGTGCTTAGGCTTTGATCCGTTCATTCAAAGCTAGGAGATAGGGCTTCGTCTCGAAAGAGGCCCAATTTATCTATTGTTCTTCGTCTTCAATCTTATAAAAATTCCTCTTTTTATATTTTTTCCTCTTTTAAATCTGAAATTAATTGATCGATCCACCGGATCGTATCAGTTCCACTGTCCAGAAAAATAAGTTAATGGCACCAACCATATTCTCAGAGCTGGGTCTGGAAACAAAATGAACGCAGCACTTGATATTCAGATACTAACAATATAGTGACAACAGCACAGGCCTTAAAAGTAAAAATGTACTCCTGTGTAGTAAAGAAGCAGGGGCAACATAGATGAAGTGTGCTCTATGAACATATCATGGCCCCAACAATGGTAGATACTGCATGAGAAACCACTGTATTCAATATCCAACTGCTCAAAAAGTCAATCACATAGGAACGGTTACAAGTAGACATTGTCCTAGGCAGCAACCCCACACTACCCCCCCCCCCCCTCCCCCCAACCTCCCCCACCACCACCACCAAAAAAAAAAAAAAAACAACAACAACAACAACAAACCTCAACCAAAAAAGAAAGAAAAAACGAAAAAGGAAATGAAAAAACCTAAGGATTTTACTTCAATTGATAAACTAAAGTGAACTTTGGTGGAGGGAACCTCTCAAAGAACAGACCAAGTATCAGTTAGATTAAATAGCATTGATGGACTATAGCTGTACCATAAGTAGCGGAAGATGAGACAGCAATCAACTTGATAAATTGGTGTTATGGTCACCCAATAATTTACATTAAATGTTGCACCTTCTTTAGCAAGTTCGTCACTATTGATGACTGAGGATAGTAGAAGTTAGAAATGTTCAAAAATGTGAAGCAATTGCACACGAAATATCTAGTTAATAATTACCTGGTCTGATAAAATCGGAAAGGCCAAAATCAATAAGCTTCATTGGAGAATTTTCATCGTTGGTACTGAAAAGAAAATTCTGTTCAAAGTGCAGAACAAAAAGTATCAGCGGTAAATCACAAGTAACACTTGCATAAGAGAAGACTAGAGGAAGGTCTAGGAAAAATGATACCGATAAAATAACAATAAAGGGACATGAAAATATACATAAAATAAAGCATAGAAGCATACCTCTGGTTTTAAATCACGATGCACAACACCTTGAAGATGGCAAAAGGCAACAACACTCAGAATTTGCAGGACAATTACCTTTGCATCATCTTCCTTGTACCTTCCACCGCTTTATTAAACAAGATAAAACAACAAATCAGTGGACATAAAAACATCAACAACAGATGCAGGATAATATTTAGATTTTACTTTACCGGGACAATATTCTATCTAGCAATTCTCCCCCCTCGCACAATCTGAAAGGGAAAACGTCAGAAGATTAAGATGGTTTTTATCTAAAAATCTGAAAAGGATGGGAAAACTCAAAAAAGAATATCTAATCACAGGTACACTTTTAACAAGAAGAGAAACTTCTAATTAAGCCTATTACACTAAGCAACATGAAAAAAATTCTAAGTTTGAAATCTAAAAAGTTTCATATATCATTAAATAGTTAAGAACGCTGATACCAACCGTTTCAGATCAACTGTATAGACTGCTTCTCAAAGAAATTAAAAATAATTAAAATAGATTCAAAAACATTAAGATAATTAGCAACATTTTGGCATTCTTGTCATGAAACATTTGAGGGAATTTTGACTATCATTTATACAATTGGTGAAGTTGTCCTAGATGGAGGCTAAAATATGACTAGGACAAAGGTGTGTCCCTCCTCCACATCACCCTCCACATCACCCCAAACACAAAAACCACCAAAAAGCCTCCATTTATTCACAAGTGTGCCATTGCCACTTCCCTCATTTTGATCACTTATTATTTACATGATTGCCATTGGAATTTTTACCCTTTTTACCCCCGACGATACCATCACACACCCTTTCTATAGAGAGAGAATTCATTGCAAATCCACCACCCTTTCTTTTATAATATTGAGGAAAAGCACACATAAGTTCTACCTTTGTTTCTTACAGAATATTGGGGAGAACACACATACTGGAAACAAGATTAGTGTAGTATGTTATACATTGTGATGATCACATGGTATCGGGGCCAGAATCGCTCAATATGACCCTGATACTAAAAAATAAAGGTGATATTCACGTCATGTCATCAAATTGGCCATTACCTTCTTAGGTCCCTCAAAATCTGATATGACATTCTTAATATGTATCAGAACTAGTCATTACACGTGCCCGCGGGCACGGTTCATTTAAGATTTTCTCCCGCAAAATTTTTGTTCCCCCAAAAAATTATTTTTACAACCGAAATTGCGTGGAACAACAAATTGGTGTAAAAATATTTAGCGGCACCGGCGCCTTTGACACAGAACAACAAATTCGGCGCATGGCCTTCGGCGCGGAAAAACAAATTCGGCGTAGAACAACAAATTCGGCGAGGGCGCCTTCGGAGAAAAACAACAAATTCGCGTAAAAAATTTAGCGGGCGCCTTCGACGGGGAAATTATTCTCATCTTGTTGTCACATGCGTTGAAAAGACAATGGGCACCGTGTTGAGGGAGAGATCATTCGATCTGCAGCAGTATTCGATCTGCAGCATTAAGTGCAAGTTAAAATTTTTTTTCCAAATGCATTGATTGCATGCACTCTCCTATTCTACAGAAACTTTTATTCCACATAAAGTTTCATTTTCCCAGAAACTTTCTTTTTCCAAGAAATGTTTTTCCCTTCAAAACTTTCCACAAAATCTCATCTCAACCATTCAATCCTAAAGATTAAATTCAACCCGTCTTTCTATCAACTTATTTGTCCTAGTCAGCCCTAGAATTCAAAAACAGTTGTGTTTTAATATATAGATATGCCAATAATTTGATTATTTGGTTCTTTTTATCCCCAATTTCTGGTGGGGCTTTGGGGTGGAGGGGACACTTGATCAAAACTAATTCTAGCTCCTTTTCTTGTTTGTAAACTGTAATAGATAAAATTTATATGAAATGCATAACGCTCAATCAACCAGAGATTATTAAAATGAGCCGATATTTGAGGACTTGCATCAATTTTCAAAAAAGGCAAGTAAATAGATTTAACCACAAAGCCAGTATCACAGTACCCATAAGTGATTATATGAAAATATAAACAGAAAAGTCATTATAATATATGAATACCCGAAGGAGACAAAGAAGAAAACCATACTCCATTATTATGTAGACGTTGAGGGCATCCTCACATGCATCATAAAACTTGACTAAATTTGAATGCCCAGACAAAGCTTTCAAGATTTTCACCTCCCTACGAACATCCTCAATTGATATTGCTGTTGTCATCTACAAAATAAGATGATCAGTTAGCTACTTACACACCAATCCCCTATAAAATTACAAAGCAGTCTCACTTTTCGACTTTTCAACAAAAGAAGACCGGAAATGCAGTGACCAAAAATAAAAAACTTAATGTATTCCAGTTAGATAGTAATATAAAATGGAAGCATGTAAAAAATTCATTGATTTAGGCATGCAACTGGCGTTGTCAAGGGCAAGGAAGTATTCATATTTAGCTGAAGGCAAAACTTATATGTTAATTTTTTTACTAGCACATCCCCAAAAGCAATGAAGTTCCATCTACGTCGGTAATTTAACAATGTTTTGCGGAATGTGTGTGCATATTGGGTGTCTCAACATGCCTATTGCTCACAGATACTGCTAATGTGGAATTTATTTCCAACAAGATTTCTTAAGAAAGTTTTCTGCTGAAGAGATAATATCTACATATGCAGCTTGGATATGATGAGGCAGTATTAGCAAAATAGGGGGTTCGGGTTCAATTATTTTTAACACTGTTTAAGGATGTTAAAAGCATCTCAACAGACAGTACGGATTGTTACAAATCTTAGCTTCCAGTCTTATTTTCTTTTTTAAATTAAAATTCAGTTTTAAACATCAAGGTCATTATTTTACGACAACTGTTACCACACCGACATGAATATATGTCTAAAATTAGAGGCAGCAAATTATTCTCAAATATTTGGGATAAGACTCCCAACAATTTCAACTAGAGTCTGACCTCCCAGATGATTGTTGAAATAGCTAATAAACCCACGTACTAAGAATTCATATTCAGCCTAACTCCAACTTTGCGAGCCTCATGTACATTAGTCATTTAATGCGGAGATTTATTCCACACCATGCGAATGAACCAGCATCCTCCATTCTTATATACTTAGGAGCTAAATAACACTCAAACTGAATGTTTCAATAGCTCGTTTATCATCGATTTAGCCTAGGCCTGACAAATTCCGACATTTTAATCGGCAAAGCTCGATTTTTAGTTCAAAAGAGGGTTCTACTATCCAAACAGATCACAAAAGGAGCAATTCTTGAGCCTATGATATGATCGGATTTTCACTACTTCCATTTTTAGGCCAAAATTTTCAATTTCGGAGGTAAGTTACCTCTAAAATTTGGAGGTATGTTGACTAACCTCAGTTCCCAAACGGGGCTGAAAGTGAATAGGGTTCGGGGGAAAAAATTTCAAAATTTTGACATACCAACGCACCTTAGCTTTAGAAATGATCTTGACGGCAACAAGCTGCCCTTTAATCTCCCCCTTCTTCGCCCGCGCCGAGCAAGTGTGCCCAAAATGCCCCCGCCCCACCTCTTTAACCACCTCGTATTTCGCCCCAAAATTCTTCCCATAACCAAAGCTCTTATCCAGCGGCCTCTCCCCTTCATTACTATTATTATTCCCTCCTCCTCCTCCGTCCTCGGGAATCGGGCCCTCCTTCGGCTTCGCCGGCCCCTGCCTCTTCATCAGCGACGCCTTTATGTGCTTCGCCGGTGACGGCGGCGGGAACGGCCTCCTGAAGAACCTCCTCGGCGTCGACCTCGCCGGGGACGGCGACACCCCGGCGGGCAGCGGGCTGGCAGACCCGTGGGGGTACGGGCTTGGCCATGTCGGCGTGGCGGCGGCGGCGGCGGCGGCTGTGAGAGTGGCGGACCCACTCTTGGCTGCTGCAGCTGCGTCTCCGCCGTTGGAGGGTGTGATCCGGTGGACGTCGTCGTCCTCGGCGACGGGGATGTTCTTGCCATAGCACTGCCCCATCGCTTGCGGACGGATTCAGATCGGCGAGAGCGAGAAAGAGAATCAGTCGATCTCACAAGAATCCAAAAAAAATTCCCGACTGTATTGGGGACATGTGGGTGTACGGATCAAAAAGAAGAAGAAGAAGAAGAATTTTTAAAGTAAAAATGGAAAAAAAAAGAGATTGGTAGAGATTGGGGTTTTACTCGGTAAATAAAAAAGCGAAAGATTTCTGAAAGGAATGGAAATGGAACTGGGTGGGACCCACCAGCGACACCGAAGAGCAAGTGCGAGGTTTTGTGGGGGCCTTTTTGTAATATTCCTATTTAATACCTATATTTATTATTAACTACATTTCCTTATATTTACACAGCGTATTTACGTATTACCTTGCAGAGCAGCAAACAGGCCTTTCCGGGGGGACAACTGGCGTACGTGGCGGGCTGTTATTGAGGGGCATCCGTGAACAAATGCGTGTGGGGCCCGCCGATGTGGCTGGATCGTATGGGATACAGTGTGGAACTTTTTCTAATTAGGTAAGAAAATAATAATAATATTATTTACTGAGTTGATTTATAACACGTTATCAGCACGAGTCTCTAAAAATTTTTTTCCACAAATTTTTCCGTTCGTTGCGAATGCGAAGGCGAAGGCGAGACGGTAGATCCACGAGCGCGGTGCAAGGCTTCCTCCATCAAGGGTCGTCATCCGCATAGGGCTTCGAGCAACCGTCGCTATATCCGGAGGACGGATATAGAGGTAAAAACTCTAAAAACAAGATTTTTAATCATACGTATGATTACCCCTCCCCCTAGATCTCACAAGATCGTCATGGGGATTCATCGTCGCCTTGAAAACGACGGATTTTTCATCCCAAAAACTCAATTTTTAGGGTTAAAACCCTAATTTTGAACCCTCCGGCGGCTACCCGTCACCGGGACCCCCCCCCAAAACCCTCCCCTCGCCGGAAAAACCCCCCCCACCACCATGGCCGCCTCCCCCTGCAGGGGGGGCGGCCCCCGCCGCCCGCCCCTGCAGGGGGCGGCGGCCCCCATGTCCGCCTCCCCCGGCAGGGGGGGCGGCCCCTGCCCGCCGCCCCTGCAGGGGGCGGCGGCCCCCGAGGCCGCCTCCCCCTGCAGGGGGGGCGGCCCCCCCCGCCGCCCCTCCTGCAGGGGGCGGCGGCCCCCGAGGCCCGCGCCCCCCTGCAGGGGGGCGGCCTTGGCCGCTTCCCCCCCCCTGCAGGGGGGGCGGCCTCCGCGGCCGCGCCCCCCTGCGGGGGGGCGGCCCCCCGCCGCCCCCCCGCAGGGGGCGGCGGGCGGCGCCGGCCGCGCCCCCCACCCGCTGGGGGCGGCGGGCGGCGCCCCGCCCCCCCCCCCCAGAAACCCTAGAAACGAAAAAAAAAAAAAAAATTAAAATTAAAATTTCCAGATCTGTGAGCCTGAAGCCCACAGCAGATCTGTGGGCTTCAGGCCCACAGAATTCAAAAAAAAAAAAAAATTCCAGATCTGTGGGCCTGAAGCCCACAGCAGATCTGTGGGCTTCAGGCCCACAGATTTCAAAAAAAAAAAAAAGGAAAGAATAGAAAGAAAAAAAAAAGCCTATGGGCCCGAAGCCCACAGGTCGACTGCGGGCTTCAGACCCGCATGTTGTTTTATCTGAAAAAAAAAGGGGGGGGAGGCAAAGGGGCTATAAATTTGCCTCAAAAAGGCAATTTATTAAGCCTAAAAATTAATTTAAAATGGGGATTTAAGGGCAAAATATTCGTGAAAAATCACGGTAAATTACGGGACAAATACCGGGCAGGCGAGGACTTTTTGGGGATTCTTGGAGGGGGCTTTTGGGATGATGAGGAAAACTTTTTCCTCTGACAAAGAAAATGTTTATTTTGGGCTCTTAATCAATTTAATTGATTAAACCCATTCAATTTACAACCTTTGCATTGTAATGATTTTTTTTCTGCAAAAATCATATTTACATGCTTTGCATCTCTGGTATATTCTGTTGGATATTATATGCGTGGTTGTGCATTGTATTTAAAACTTAATAATTAGAAAGATCCTGCGACCGCTCTGCCGTTAGTAACCTAACGGTGTATGACGTTGCCCAGTGGTCCAATAATTATTAAGTGTTTAAATTATCTATCCATCTCTGCGAATATTAAATGCCTGTGATGCCTGTGATGAAAATGTCTGATGAAAATGTTGATGAGCACAATATTTCTGCATGAATTGCTAAATGTGGTTTTTGGATCGGCCGTTTAGTCCCACAGTTTATTTCCCGCACTTTTCTTTTATTTTTGAGAGAAATTGTAGTGAGGAATTTATGTAAATGTCAAAGAAAGAAGACCAACTTCCACGAAGACGGAGGCCACGCTTGAAGATGGAGATATCATATGGGACCCACGGGGTTTCCAAAGTTGTATTTTCATTTTCTTTAAGCTGCAAATTTGTATAATTTGGACTGTGGACTTTTTTGGACTCTTTCTTGTGGGACTGGCCGATCCACACATTTAGCTTTTCGTTAAATATTGCCTCCACATGAAAATGTTTTCTCTGAATTAATTATTAATTCATGCATAATTGTGCTCTACTAGATAAATGGCTAATATTGCAAGCGTTAATTTCGAAGTACTGGAAGCATCAGAGAGAAACTATCTAAGCTGGAAGCTAGATGTAAAGTTTCACCTGCGGGCAAAGTCCCTCATCGCTGCTGTGACTGAAAAAGAAAATGTTAGCAATATAGAGAAGGCGCAAGCCATCACCTATATTCGCCGCCATGTGGACAAGACCTTAAAGGCTGAATACCTTACGGTCGAAGATCCATTTGAGCTATGGACTGCCCTTGAGGACAGGTATAAACATCAGAAAGATGTTATACTCCCAAGGGCACGATATGAGTGGGAGAACATGAGACTACAGGACTTTAAGTCCATTGCTGAGTACAACTCAGCACTTTTTAGCACCACCCGCACGCCTGAAGTTGTGTGGTGAAAAAGTCTCAGAAAATCGCATGCTGGAAAAGACGTATAACGTCCTTCCATGAAAAAGATGCGATACTCATGCAGCAATACCGTGAACGCAAGTTCACCAAGTATTCCGAGCTGCTGTCATGTTTACTCATGGCCGAGCAAAACAGAGAGCTTCTTCTCTCCACTCACAATATACGCTCTCCGGCACTGCCCCCCCACCAGAAGCTCACTATTCCTCTTCCTTCAAAAAGAAGTGAGATAATAAAAGAAAAGAAAGACCACAAAAAGGGGGGTCAACAGAAAAATGTCAAGGGTCATGTACAGTAGCAGCGAAATAATGAAAGTAAGCGGAAGTTCACGAGGCACAAAAAATAGAAATGATATCCCCCCACCCAAGAGGGAATGGGAAGACCAGTGCCAAAATTGTGGCATGAAAGGCCACTGGTCCAGACTGTGCCGAACTCCGCATCTTCTCCAGGATTTGTATAAAGAGAACAAGAAAAATAAAGCTGAAACAAACCTGATGACATCTGATGCTCCAGTTAAGTTTTTCAGCTGACGACTTCGAAAATAATGGCATGCTTAACTAGCCTTTTACTTTTATCTTAGCAAATTGTTATGAGAGCTTTTTGTATTACGCAATCTGTTTTGATTGAAAAATTTTAGTAGACAATAAATGAAAATGTTTATCTAAATATGCATGTGCCGATACGTTTCATCTTTTGAAACTGCTCTCATAAATGCTTAGTAGACAATAAACACGTACGATTTCTATCAATACAAAGCCCAATATCAGGGCTATATTGAAGATCCAGGGAATGCAACACAGTTGCCCCCAAACGACACAAAAATAATGGATGCACTAATCCCTCCGAATTCCAAAAAGAAACTTTCTAAGTTTCAAGGACATCCGTTTCAACGGATCCCATTTGGAAACAGCAAATGTAAAAGAAAAATTACCGTATGCAACGTCTCAAGAAAAAGGAGTAAAATCCACACTTGAACGTTTTGAGAGCCTTATAGGCCTCTATCATACGAAGATTCGGAGAAAGGAAGCAGAATTAAACGGAGCACCTGAAGTGCCCTACATCAGCCAAGTTTTCACTCTGGTATGTTGGACTTGGCCACCCTGGATTTGTGATGCACAGCATCTTATCCTATGGGTATGACTTGAAGAACCAGAAGATTCTTCAGAAGGGAAAATTCCCTCGCATCCCTTACTATAAGGGAAGACTAATTGCAAGGCCATCTCCACAATAAGTTGAAAAAGAATCTCCACGCTTCCTCAAAAAAAAAAAAAAAAGAATACAAGGAGACAGATGTGGATAAAATCCACCACCCCTAGTGGGCTATTTTGGTACTTCATTGTACTAATAAATGCATCCTCAGAATATTCAAACGTATGTCTACTACAAGACCCCGCAACTTAGCTTTTCCAAAGCTATTGGCACAAGAATAAAAATGTTGCGGGCACATTTCCCAGACAATAAAATGTTGTAAATAAGTCTGGTTAATGTTGGGAAATATACCTCCCAGTCTTTTCAAGAGTATTGCCAATCAACGGGAATTGAAAATGAACATACAAGTGCCGCATGTTCATACCCAAAATGGGTCGGCAGAGTCACTGAAAAGTAGACTCCCAATGGACTGAACGTCCATTAAATCCCGATTGCCTATGGATGCATGGGGACATGCAAACTCTGCATGCTGCATCGTAAATGAAAATAAGACCCTCTGGAGGTCAGAGTCTCCAATGCAACTTGCATATGGAATGCCACCGAACATTTCTCATCTGAGAATCTTCGGTCGCGCAGTCTTAAATCCCCCATTGCACCACCAAAGAGGACCAAATCGGTACTCAGCGTCGCCTAGGTATCCATGCAGGGTTTGACTCACCCTCACTTATAAGATACCTAGAACCCCCAAACGGGGGACGCATTTAAGGCACATCTTGAAGACTGTGATCTCGATGAGACGAGTTTTCCCAAAAATAGGCCCAGATACTGGAAAATCTGGCGCGAAGAAAATTATAACGTGGGATACAAACAGCTTGACCCACTATGATCCGGTAACAATACAATGTGTAGATGAGATCCAGAAGATCTTCCACACACAGAACACTGTTCACCAATTACCGGAATCATTTATTGACAACCAGAAGATTGTCAGATCACACATCCCTGCTGCAAAAACTCCAGCTAGGATTGACATCCCCGAGAATGGATGCAATCCACCAGCAGCAGAAGTGGCTGATCCTCAACAGAAAAGAGGCAGACCACCAGGCTCCAAGGACAGAAACTCCTGGAGACCTTAAGACAATACTACCACAGGACAATGAGCTCCTGTCCACACCATCACCCTTCCCGGAATCCACTGCAGAGGAATTGCCGGGAAAAAGTGAAATTAAGTAAATGTTGTACGTACTGGGGAGGTGTTGGACAGATAGAACATAAATTGTCGACAATATATTCACGTATTATATTGCCATATACATCGCAATGGCGATGATGTTTGTAAATTATCGTTCCACACTCCGTTGCTAGAAGGAAAACGTAGAGATTGGCCAAAATGTGGAACGTGGCAATAGAAGATGAGCTGGACTCACTTATGAAACGAGAAATGTTCGGACCTGAAGTCCAGACACCAAAAGGTGTCAAACCTGTGGATAAAACAAAGTATTGCAAACATAAGAAAAATAGATACAAAATCGTATGCTATACGGTACAACCTATAGCCCAAGGAAAATTTCGCTGAAACTAGGGATCGAACAAATTCAAATGAGCATGTCTCATAAATGATGCATCAGTCTCCCTAAGTTATCAAAAGCGGATACCTTACGATTTGGCGAAGGAAAATTTTGGATATGCTGTTATTGGATGTTGTGACGGCATACCTTCGTGGATATATTGTAAAGATAATTTCCACATTTCCTTAAAATGCCTGAATAGACTTCGGGACGTCTATTCAAATGAAGAAATATAAGTATAACAAATAAATGTACAACCAAGAGAATCACTTGAGAAGTCAATGATTCCTACTGAAGGTTGTTTTTGCATCTATGCAAAGAACAGGATTAGAGATCTTAGTTGTAGACAACTAACATCTCATCGGATCTCCTGAAGAGAAAACCGAAATAAATGTACTAGCCTGACTTTTAAACATGAAATAAAAAAGACCTAGGCAAATATAAAGTCATGGCTCATAGAATCCTGTTACAAACGCCCAGAAGTGCGTTGGAGATATTAACAGGACCATTGTCATCCAAAGTACACCTACGGTGGTACACTTACTGGATGAACAAAAAGAACCCTTCCGATCGCTGGAAGAGGGGGAGGATATAACTGGTCCTAAAAAGTCCCTTATCTTAGTGCAATCATGCACTCCTGGCTAACTGCATCTGTCCCGGTATAACAATTGCAGTAAACCTCATTAGCCAGAGATAGTTGGCACCTAAAAAGGGCCATTAGACCTGAGTTAAGCCTTCTGCGCTTACTCCAAGGGTCGAAATATTCGGACTTACAAAATGTAGTAGCATCCTCCAATGTTTATGCAAATGCAGGTTTCAGGTCCAGTCCCTATGCTGAGAAATCACAGATCGGGTACCCACAGTGGGATGGCCATCCCCTGCAGATCTGCAAAGCAACTTATGAAGGCAACATCATCCTATCATTCCGAGATCCTCACCATTCCAGAATCACACCAATGGTGTATTTGAGGGCGCCTGGTGGTACATCACATCCCAGTGACGACTGGGATAGAGGCTGGTTCTGTGGAGCTAACCATATAGTCTGAAGACCACATCAGAGGCGACAAAACTTAGCAACCTCCTCAGAGTCCCTGGATTCAGCAGCTGCTTGATGGTGACAAAATTTGTAATTTGTGTACATTTTCGGAATATTGTAAATAGGAGTGATGAGATAAGCCTAAGAGATCTGAAAGCCTAAGAGCTTTTACAGATCAGGGGGAGTTGAGGGAATTTGTACTCTTTTCCCTTAGCTATGGTTTTTCCCACTGGGTTTTCCATAGCCAAAGGTTTTAAACGAGGCAAATCAAATCAACTCTGGATCCCGAAGTATCCACCCCTCTGTGACGCTCAGAATCCAGAAGTATTCATGAGCAGAGTCACTTGTACAAATCAGGGGAGTTAAAGAGCGTTTGCACTCTTTTTCCTTAACTATGGTTTTTCCCACTGGGTTTTCCATAGCCAAAGGTTTTAACGAGGCAAATCTCACCAACTCAGGATCCTGAAGTATCCACCCCCATGTGAGACCCAAACAGGCTCAGAATCCTGAAGTACTCATGAGCGGGGTCCACAACCATGGCTGGATAAGGGGGAGTGTTGTGAATGGGTATTTACTGAGTTGATTTATAACAATAATATTATTATTATTAATGGACAGTGTGGAACTTTTACATTTGCATTAATTTCAATCTTACCCCTGGATCATCCAGTAGTTTAGCTTGGCGGTATTTGTCTACCTTAATAGTAAAAGGTCGCGGATTCGATTACTGCTTTCTAACGTATAAAAAAAAGCCTACACGAAGCTAAGAAACAGGATTGCTTATCAGATTTGGGTTCGGATCTTACACGTCCCTATATACACCTCACCTAGCTATGGACTTTTAAATGTTGTAAAGTTTGATTAACATCTTGCCACTGAGATATCGTTTTTTAAGGGTGTGACGAGTAGGGCATGCTAAATAATTAACATCTTGTTAATTTATAATTATATTAGTATGTGGGGTTTCATTAGTTGATGTGGTAGTGGTTAATCTCTTACACTTATATTTTTTCTTTAATGTATAATGAACCGAAGCTTAGCACCTACTCTAATTATATCATTAATCAATTGCATGCACATGGGCTTGTTTCATTCACCAAGCTCGTTGAGAAATAAATGAAGCTTCCCTCAAAATTTAATTATAGAGTTTTTTTTTTCAAGTTTGTGTGTTGATCATCTTTAATTTATTTACGTACTTGAAAATATCAGTGCCCCTGGGGCAAGGGGTTCACAGGACCACCCCTTTCCCTCCCATGATGTGGGTCCCACCTGAACGTGTGTTTTTTTTATGGGTTCAGTCTTGGACTGTGCACTGAATTTTGTGAGGATCAAATATATGTATGAGCATGGTGTTTTTGTGAGAAGGTTGGAGGTGGGACCCACGCGATGAGCGACCAAATCATGACCACAGCTCTATCAACCCATTTGTTCTAGTCATAAGATTCCTCCCGCATTTGTAATATAGATGTGGTGCGATTCGAAAGTTGTGTACTAGTGTTGCGAATTATGAATTTGCACGGATGGTGTCATTAGTAATTTGTAGTGTGTTGCCATTAGAACTGTAGCAAGTTTCCACGTTGAGATTTGTAGCATGATTCCACGTTGATGTAGATAATTGTAGAATGATCCATAAATGCTAGTTTAGTAGCAAATTGTCATGTTGTTATTTGTGGTATGTTGCAATTAGATCGTGTTATTAATCACCATGCGAAAGATGTTGATACCTTGGCTGTTAATTTTCACGCTACTAGTCATTATGTTTATGATGTTCCATTTACGTCATTCTTATATTCCTTTATGCACATGACATTCGTAATGAGGTAACGGTCGCCTAAGTTATGACATTAATGTGATGATGGCTGCAATGAAATAATGTTAGCATGGATGTGATACTTTTATACACCATCGATGAACCTGGAGAAATGATGAAATGAAACGATGTTTAGCGGTAGACATGGCCACACATATGTTGAGGCGGAGGACATGACCGACTGAGATTTGAGTGAGTTCCCGAGGGCATTATGACAAAAAAAAATCGGAAGAGCGAGAAGGAGACGTGACATATGATGTAATTTTTTTTTGTCATTTTTGACAGAAATTCCCTTCCATACACCTCAGTTTGAGGTGTATATGGTCCGAGCCTTGTTTTAATGGCAAGCAACCATATTCAAATGATTTGTGTATTAACCTAGCAGATAGGCTAAGACCAAGGGACCCAAATGGGGATATCAATGAGAAAGTAATAATATTCAAATAGTAGGAGGAATTTGCACAATTGATGAAGTCATTTCCCCATTTTGCTTATGCTGGCATAAGTTTACCAACTCAACATTCACACAAAATAGTTGAATGTTTCAAGGTAAGAAAGTTGACCCAAAAAAAAAACAATACTGCCTTGTCCATTACTTGGTATTTGGTAATAATCAGTCTCCAACTTAAATACACTTGTTTTTATTAGTTTTTTTTCCGGTCAAATGATCCATATGTACAGATAGGGGATAGAAAAAGATTTCTCTGGCTTGTTCGGTCAAAAATTCCATTTTTCATGGTTTGTCTGAACGATTGGTCGTAGTCGTTTTGGTCTTCATATTCTAAAATCTAACTACGCCAAAAAAAACCACTTTTTGAACCCGTCGTGATGACTCTATGCACTGTACGTAGTCGTTTTGTTCTATGTGGGCCCCCACCGTGCATTGAGAAATGGGGAAAAGGGATAAAAGGAGGAGGCGCACGATGTGGCCCACAAAGAACAGAAAAATGGTTGATCGGACGACCCACGTCGCGTTGGACGATCACATTGTCCCACGCACGCGTAGGAGCCAAACCGATCCCAATTTACAGAGGCGTTTAATGGAGACTGAAACCGTGTCAAAACATTACACGGTTGACCTGAGAATAAACGGTCAAACAATGGAAGTCAAATAAATGTGCATATATAGCTTACAGTTATCTTATGTAATCCGTACTCCTCTGTTTTAATATTAATAAAGGGAGACATCCAAACTTGAAGTCAAGCTTAGTAGAGACGGTTGTAATTAATTTCGTGTTTAATTTCGCTAAGTCAAGAATTTGACCATGTGTGTATATTATTTGATTGGCCTTTAAAGTTTCTACTGCCTTCTGCTCTTCAATCTCATTCAAAAAATACAATAAAAATAAAAATAAAAATAAAAATAATAAACAAGTCGATGATCACTATGCCATCGCCCATAACCATCATATTATTACGTCCAAATCCAATGATCATCATGTTATTGGTAATGATCATACACCTTGTCATCGCTAGTTGTTTTCAGGTTTTTTCTCGCCACCAATGCTGTTGGATGATCCTTGATGACGGTAGGGTTGTAATAGTTGACAAGAAATGAAGTTGTCTTGGCAACAAGGTACTGGACAAGCTGATCTCGGGTTGAATAGACCTGACATGTCTCTGGGCTACCTTAAGCTTTCTGCGACTCGAGAAACTCGTTAAGGAGAGTTAGATCTGGGGTCCGACCTAATCCCATCCGATGCTTAAGTCAGATAATGACTCTAGGAGGCTCGTGGTAACTATGACCAATCTGTTGGGAGACCAACTTATAGTTATCTCGTCGAGCTATGGAGAAAATGCGAAATTTAGGTGAAGCAGATACCCGTGTAGGAGTACCTGGTTGTCAGAGAATGTCTGGGAGAATGCTTGGAATCGTCCGCTCTCTCATTGTCCGAGAGACTATTTATAGGCGATGGCCTTTGAGGGACGTTAAAGGGTAACTTTAGAGCTTTTATGATGCTTTATTGCTTTTGGTCCGAGCTGTTGGCGCTGATGATAAGCTTAACAGTATGTCATTGAATGCATCGATTTTGAGACGACGCTTTAAATGAAGAAGCCCAACAATTAGTGAAGCTGTCGCTTTAAATATGGAGACAGGTGGCCTTGCGTAGGGGCCTCGGGCTGACCATTGCAACCAAAAACGATGATCGCAATGCAATCACATCCAAAGCCCAATGATTGTCATGTTACCACATCCAAAGTTGACACTCACTATGCCATCGATCCAACCCACAACCCTCCATAAAGTTCAACGCGTGTATCTTTCTTCTAGCTCATCATTGCATGGGAAATCACAGTCCCATGTTACGAGCTTCTCGTTTGGCCTTCCTTCGCCATAGATTTTCATGTCCCCACATGTCACAGGAATAGCGATCATACTCTCTTCCTACCGTTTGCAAGCAGCTGTTACATGATACATTAATCGTATTTGTTGTTTCAGGGTGTTTTCTCACCACGGATTGGTTGACTAGAGGTCTATAGGTCAACGCGATCACGTGTGACATGTGTGGCCTCGAGGAGCGAGATGCAGTTCGTTCGGCTTGGCAAAGAGTGTGCAGGTCCAAGCGTCGTCGTGCCGAAGGGAGTCCTCGGCAGGGCGACGTCCTCCGCAAGGGTGGAGATGATCGGGCTCGGAGGCGAGCGCGTTCGGCTCCAGGCTGATTGGGCGTCGAAGGGTAGCCTCGACGCAGCTGGATCTCTTCGACCTGAACAGACGAGAAAGCTCGTCAGGGGGGTCGGACCATGGTTCCGACCAAGTCCCATCCGATGCCTAAGTCAGAATGGATCTGAAGGATGCCCGGTGGGATCGGTATGGCTCACGGGGAGGCCTATACGCGAGTCCTCGGGCTGAGCTATGGAGGAGAATTATGTGGTGAGATATAAGGTCGTTCAGGAAGAATACCTTGGGGTTTCTGGTATCCAGTGAGTGGTCCCTTTCTACGTTGTTCTTCGAGTCGTTTTATAGCAGTCTTCATCATCGGCCACGTCCCCTCGACGTCCTCCCATTTCGTCCCTGATGATCCGTCACTTTAATGGCGCCTTCATGGGTCATGAAGGTAGGCGTAATGGCGCTTCTTAATGGTGATTAAGGGGGCGCGGTTTAAGGGGAGTCCTGCTGGCGTGGGTTAGCGGTTGCGTCCGCTTCGGTCCGAGGCCGACCTAACTCCGAGTCTTCGTCGGGGTATCGTTCTCCCCAGGCCCGTGGGCTTGCGACACAGGCTTGGGCCGTTCGGTCTAGGCCCATCCTAGGAGTGCAGTATCAATATTCATGAGTTTTCATTATTAACCCTTCATATATCATGAGTTTGCAAGAGCATATTAAGGAACACAGTCCTATTTTGAAGTTTCTATTATTTAGATTCCTCGCCCTATTTAGGATCACAAGATCTTATATATCCCACTCATAGTATGTATTGTTAGGGAAATATGTAGATCACTTGACACCCGATCTAATCTAATTGATTATATGCCAGACACAAAAAACGAGAGACAGGTAGAAAGTACAAAGATACATTTTTCAACTTTATGCGTAACACCCGATAACATTTTCTTCGTTACAGACAGCTACTTGGAAGACTGATCAACAGAGGGTGAGCCCCTGGCGTCGGTGGAATCATCGACTTTTTTCTCCACCTGCTCCCTTTTCCTCTGCTTCTCTTCTTTTCCCTTGCTGATCTCCTCCTCCACCTCCTCCACCTGCATCACGTCCCAACATCATGATTATCATTACCCGAAACCCATATCGAAATTGCTACAATCAAGAGATGCGGGCATACCCTGATTGAGCCGGTCGCCGGCAGCCTGTGGCCGTGCTCCGCCGCCCTATTGGCTCCTCTGCCGGTGGTTCCCATCCGCCTCATGCCGCCGGCGCCGCCGCAGCAGCAGTGTTGTCGAGCAACAGCGGCGAGGGTCATGCTACTGCTCTTCAAGCCTCCTCTCATCCTTTGCACCGAGCAAGTAGGGACTGGAAAGAGTTCTTGGTTCTTGAGGGCCGGAACAAGATCTCTTCATGCTGACACGTGTGCATGCTAGTGTTGCACGTGTCAGTCTCTCAATTTCTCATCGGGGAGTTGCTACGCGCACCGTTTCACTCTGCGCACTCACACTAATTTACATGTTTGTAGCTTGAATTGCTCACCGAGTACCACCGAGGCAAATTTCCGAAAATGTAAATGGATGTGAATGGTGGTAAAACGGCCGAACGTTGACCTACTGCCTAATCCCTCGCCACGGAGGAGGATGTAGACTAGGGTAAAATATGAATAATGGTAAACTTGTAAATTAGTGAGTTGTGCGAAGGAATAATGACAAAATTGTAAATAAACGGTCATGCGTTGAGTGAAAACGGTCGTGCCCGTAGCAACTTCCTTCTCAAAGAGACGCTATATCAGCTGTATATTAACCATTTTGAGAATAATGTAGAAAAGGTTGCACCTGATCTATTAGATCAGGTTCTAAGACACATAAAATTAGAAAGTACAAGGCCCACATGGACTTGTACTTTCCATGGGGCCCGCCTTTTTGTGTCTTGCATCTGATGAATTAGATCGGGTGCTACCGGATCTACATGATTCACTTTTATCATATATATAATTTGCTACTTTCAAGAAGAAAAATAATCATATTAATTCGTGCATTACTTCTTAGTAATAAAAAAACAGAAAAACACTCGCATTCTGATTCTGTTCAGTGCAATTTGTTCATTTATACATGTAATAGACAGTCATCACAGTTGGTTAGCTTACATTCGTGAATGAGAGAACAAAATCAACAAAGAAACCGAGAGCAAAGCTGCAAATTCATAAATGAATTCTACAATTCAATTAGCCACAAAGAATCACCAGAAGGAAGAACAAAGTGAACACATGCTCCTTGTACGTCAGTCCTCAGTTGCTGCTGCTGCTCACTTGAAGGAAGAGACTCCATAATTCCATTTGAATGACCTGCGGGAATTGTACTGCTCGGGCGCAATGCTCAGACCGAACATCTCCTTGAGAGCCTGCTCGGGCTCCAGCAGTCCAATGAGCTTCGCAACGATCGATGCGCTCTCTCTCACGTGCTCGAGGTCTCCGGTCTCCGTCCATAGATGGCGGACCAGCTGCCATTTCCTCTGCTTGGAGTTCAGCGCGATCCCCCACTTGGTGTAGATGCTCTCCCTCTCCTCCGCCGAGAATCGCCTGTGCATCTGCCTGAACAGCATCTCCCTCTCCCGGCGCAGCCTCCTTGTGCTGTCAGGCACAGAATATGTACCCAGTGTGAGGTTGAAGATTTCAGACAGAACAATAGATGCCTTGGTTGAGGTAACTTGTAAATTTACATAACACTCGTTTGAATTGGAGAACACGAGAAAGTCGAGGCATACAAACAAATTCCTAGCATATTCTGCAATAAGTTTTGTTATGTTTCATATCCTAGGCACCTGTGGTAGTAGCCACTGGGAACCTGCTAGAGGTGACACCACCACCACCACAACAAGGACCCCCCCCCCCCCCCCCCCCCCCCCCCCCCCAACACACACAAAAAAAAACATGTATGTTTAGCTTCTGTACTCTCACCTAACAGGTTTTATAACATACGGTAGGAGAGACAGCCATGATTGTCACACTCCGATTCTGTCACGAATTATTCAAACTTCAGACACTAGGACATATTTCATATTTCTCCTCCTTGTATAAACACCATATGTTTGGCTAATCCTTATTACAAAAGAGGGTGGTTGATTGGACACTTGTCCCACATGGCACCTTTGTCCCAGACTCCCATGTGGCAATGGGGAAGGTGTGCCACGTGGGCATGGTGAGGCCCATTTGGGATGGGGTGTGATGTTGGTTGTTTTGTTGGGTGATGTTGTGAAAATCCCAAACAGAACCCCCTTCATTCTCCTTATTTGCAAGCTTACCATTACTTTTTCATAAAACCAAAACGTCCCTCCCTCTTTCCCATATTTACGGGTTTGCCAACGGTCTTTTTTCACTGACCCCCCACGTTTTTTGTACTTTAACTACTGTGTTTCTCCGTTTTAACCCCGGACGATACCCACACACCCAAACTTCTCTCTTTTTTTCAGTTACGTGCGGGTGCGGGTCCCGCATTCTGTGGGTTTTTTCTTGGGTCCCCGCGCACTACGTGCACATGTTTTTCACTTTGACACTCCACATTTTTTGCAATGTAACACATGCTTTTCTACGTTTTAACCCCGAACGATACACCCACACACCCACACTTCTCTCTCCTTTTCAGTTGTACGGGTCTCGCATCATGTGTGTGTGTTTTTTTCTTAGGTTCCATTTTCTACATTTTGTGTGTGTGTTTTTTTCTTAGGTTCCATTTTCTACATTTTACACACAAATGATACCCACACTTCTCTCTCCTTTTCAGTTGTGTGCGGATCACGCATCCTGTGTGGGGGTTCTTCTTGGGTTATAAAAGGCACTAACTTTTAGTAGACTGGTATATACTTATCTTCTGCCAAAAGATGGCACACCATATCATATGACACAGTTTTAACAGAATAACGTTATACTGTATATCTGTAAGTGTCTGACGATGATGGACACACGTGTAGCATACTGGTGTGCCGGAAACGGTAAATTTTGGTTGTAAGAGTTTTCCTACATGTCATAGTTCACAAATATGTTACCTCACATACGTCCATATCCACTTTAATAAAATAAAGGCTTGATTGATATTTGTGATGGAGAAAACTAAACTATGTACTATCATCTCTAATGCAAAACTTTGAAAGGGTTTACAGTTCGATTGTCGGACTAATTGTATGAAATGCCTAAAAACAGAAAGGATTCGAGCAGGGGTTAATATTACTATTTTCACATTGTGCTGTCACTACCTTTTTTCATCTTCTTATCATTCCCTTGTCCGAAAAAACTAGGCATAAGTTATTTGTGCTTCTACCAAAGTAAAGATGGAAATGAAACAACCAAAGTGAGTGGAAAATAAAGAAATCTAATATCTTTTTGGGCACATGAAACTATAGAGTACATTACAAATTCTACTATAATTTTTAAAATCATCATTAATTTTAAATTATCATTCTTTGGATACATCTATCTTCAAATCCAGCTTATTGCACCTGCAATTCAAACAAAACCAGCGAAAAAGGGCTAATGAGAGAATGATACCTTGATGCCAGGGTAACATTCTGGCCTCCTTCCATTGTTTTCATGACAAGATCCTGTCGAGAGAACATTTTTTTAAGAAAAGAGAGCCTCCTTAGTTCTACTTCCATGTAAATACCATCTGTGCGGTCGCCTTTGAATAGCATGAAGAAATAGGTCCGGTGGACCAATGCCACGTTACATGCATGCCAGAGCTCTATGATCTCCTGTTGCTTCTTTTCAAACTCTATTGGCCATCTTGAAGGAGATTCAATGGAGTAAATCGGATCCAAGCCAATACCCTTTGTGGTTTCCTGCGCTCCTAAGTCTTCACCCACATCCTGTCCAGTTTCCTGGCATTATAAGGCATCACATTGATACACACAACATGAGAAAAGAGGAAAAAAAACGAAAATATGTTGTACTCCTTGTCATAACTACAAAGTTGAAAATGATGATCGACTTTCCACAAACAAACCAAAAATTGTTGCAAAAGAGAACATTAAAGAACTGAGTAAAGAATTAGATGGCATCGTCTGCTACCAATAGAAAAGACAAACTTGACAAAACAGAAAACACTCATAACGGGGTATTGATCAGAGCATTCGTGGCTATTTAAAATTTAAAAATAAAACCAAGAATAACAAATAGGCGACGTGTTCACAGATTCCTGAAAGTTAGTAGGCATTCAATAAGGGGACCAAAAAATCTATAAAAAATAATTTGCAATCATATTTGCTTCGAGTTCATGAAATCGTTTGGTATTTGGAGGTACCTTTTTCTATCAGACTTACTGGCGATAAATGGAGTTTAATTTGCATTGACAGAATATGAGGAAATAAAAGCATGCACACCAACTTAAAGAACTGGGCAAGATTCCAACGTATAGTAATTTCTACCTGATCATTAAGTTGCTTCTGATATTGAAGACGGGCCATTTTCAGTCCTGCAACAAAATCATGGATGTTGGTAATGGCCCCTTTAGACGTAGATGTAACACTTTCCCCTTCATATTCACCATTACAAGTACTTGTATCAAAATTCTGAGATTCTTCTCGAGAAGGAGTTGCAATCTCATTGCCATAGTTGAGGGCACCACATCTTCTTTGAAACCTCTCAGTCCTCCCAGGGAAGTCTTTATGAGAACTGCAAGGTGGAGTATTACCGTTCTGTTCGTCCTCCATAAACCAAGGAGAGTTTTTCATCATGGTTGCCCGACAACTTCTGCTTCTGCTCAGCGCCAAGCCTCTGGAGCTAGATAAATCACAAGTTGATGACCATGGAGATGATCCATCAGGATAGGCTTTTACAAGATTATTAAGCCTGTCCCTCACATCTTGGAGGTGCTGTTCGAGTGTGATATATGTAGAATTTGGACGAGGAGGTCTCAACTCTGTGCTGTCGCCAGGATTTGGTTCCAGAGTGTCATGCGTGGTAGCATCAAAAGTCATGGGTGGTCCACTATCACGTTCTTCAGCTAATAAGGAAGTCGCATCTCCGCTCCTCAGTGGCCCATCCACCTCAATACACCGAACTTCCTTGCAGAGTTCCTCAGAGTCTTCGTCGCTTTCTTGAATCTTCTCTTCTCTCTCATGTGACATGGATTCAACAAGCAAAGAGCTTCTAACTGGTACGCGAACATTCTGTCCCTTTTGATTTTGGTTTGTATTCTCTCTTCCAAGCGAAGTAAACTTCAGACAAGAAATGGATGACTCAGATGTCGGAAGTACATCAGATGTCAACACACCACAGGATTCCTCCTAATAGAAAAGCCAAAAAGAATATCAGTATGCCTGAGATATCAGAATTCGTTGGACATCTGACTATATCTGCAAACATTCTGGAAAAGAATGGATACCCATTGACTTGAAGGACGACCATTCCCAACAACTCGAAGCAAATCTTCTACCCGGGTTTGAGCTAAGTCTCGTTGATGTGTCAGCTCCTTTATCTCCTTTTCCATCTGCAGTGAAACAGTTGGCCATTTGTCAAAATCACACAAATTAGGAACGCCAACGAATGACGTGATCTTTATAAGATAGCAATAATGGCAATGTCAACATGCACATGGTTCATTCTTTATTCTTTAGTCATGCTCATTATTGCAAAAAAATCACACAATGTATGCATCCAATATTATTATGGTATATAGGAATCTCATATGGCCAGTCATGAGTGACAAAACTTGTAATATACTTCCTCAAAGCACCAAACAATACTGTTGAAATATACCAAACAATACTGTTGAAATATACCATTTAAAGGAGTAAAGTAGTACCGACTTGAAGATGTATATATGCAAAAATGAAAGCTAGACTTCTTATTAAGATAAAGTGTAGCTGCCAAGAACTATAGGGTAACCTTTTTAATCTGAGCATCCTTCTCCCATATCAGTGCCTCAAAATGAGAGGTAGTGGAGCTCAATCGCGGATATTTCAATTCACCCTCCAATCTGGCAAGTTCCCTCTGCAAATGCTTAACCAGAGCTTTGTCAGACATGACGACATTGACATGCGCACTGGTAACTACTTCTTTGGCGCAACTTGCAAATAGAAGTGTATTTCTTGATTGCTCAATATGACTTCGTGCAGGACTCATCGTGCATATAATGGCTGTTCTAGCATTGCCTCCTAACGATGGTTGTAGTATGCGCGTAAGCTTTGAATCACGATATGGAACATGTCCATTTCTTCCTTTGCTGTAGCAAGCAAAAAAATAAAATGAAACGGATAGATCAAATTAATATGCATCGAAGAGTAATTAAGTAAAAACTATGAAGAGAATTCTAGTATGTTTTAGACATATATGGTATGATCAATCATACACAATAAATCACCTAGTCAAACAATTGACATAGAAGAGAAGGGCGTGTATAAGTTCGACTGAAGAAAAAATTAAATTATATATCAAGTCTTCATTGAAAGATGTCAGTCCAATATACAGTTCCACTAATTTGCTAAACCATAGTATGTACCAATACACACTTTCCAAAAAGCAAAACTATTAATATGACAAGTAAAACAATAATAATAGTAAGAATATAACAACACAAACCATGTTAAGTTCAAAGGATAAATGGAACAAACAACATATTTCTTTTTTAAAAATCAGCCTAACATATGCTACGATATGTCATTTCAGATTAAGAAGATTTAACTTTGAAATCAACCATAAAAAGAGAGTTAATTTGTCTGGAAAAATTCCCAGAAAAGATAACACCTTGGATTAAATCTATTCCTATAAAAAACTCGTGGAAACAGTTTAATATTGATATACATACCTGTTAGAAAACATCAAAAATAAACAAAAAGGAAGGAGGAATAAGATTATGCGCATTTTGGGGACAGTCGAGATGAGCAGCTAGAGCTAGAGCTTCCAAAGCCAACTCACATATTTCTTTTGGCGGTTTTGTCACACAGCATATGCATTTTAAATGCTGCTTCAAGGTTTCAAAGTGGGTAATTCTACCCACCACCATATACAAGTTTTCCATTTACTCAGCGCGCACCATTTATGTACAAGTTTTTCATTTACTTAGCATGTACTAAAACTCTTTTCAACCCTATTTTCCTCGCATCCCAACCCCAACCCCAACCCCACTCCTCATCCACATCTACATCATCTTCACCTTCTTCCATTATCATCAATTTCATCCTCTTAACCAAAAAATGACTCTAGAAACCATGGCCGCCGCCTTCTCCTCTCCACCATCTTCCCTTCATCATCAATTTCATCCTAATTTTTTTAATGAAAGGGAGATCGACGGAATTGGTCTAAAATTTTCAATGTAAGTGTCTATTTTTTTGGTTGAAGAAGATGATGAAGAGGAGGGGGAGAGGAGGGGGCGGCGGCAGTGGGCGAAGGAGGAGGCGGCGGCTTCAGTAGAGATGGTGGAAGAAAGGGGGTAGTTTGAGAAATTGTGGATGTGTAAAGAAAAAGACCGAAATTAAAAAAACTTGGGTGTGCGTAAAGTGGTGCACGCAAAGTAAATACGGATGTGTTCATAGAATTACCCTTTCAGGGTACATCTAGCAATCTAGAGGATGGAATAAACAGACTTTGTAAGACTCAGGGGGGACGTATGTGAGCAGCTCTACGCACTAAGGCAGGAGGGTACAATTAATGAGTATACCAAGAAGTTCGAGATGCTGGCAGGCCGCTCTGTGAAGTGTCAGTGTAGTCCTTAGAGGGATGTTTCATGAAGGGACTCAAACCAAGCATACAGACAGAGCTGCGCATACAAATTCCTTAACTCCCAAGGGGCTAGACAGGATGCATTTGGCTAGACAGGATGCATTTGGCTCGGATGGTGGAGGACAGACTTGCAGAGGAGCGGCGTTCCAGGAGAGCATGTAGTGGATCTACTTTCCGCAATCAGTCTACGACGGGAGGGCAAAATGCAATACCAGGGGGACTCTAACCAGTAGAGAGAAGGGCAATGAGGCACGGCCAGTGATACAGTTTAAAATCATAATAGAGTCTGAGATGAGGGACAAACGTGCCAATGGCCTTTGTTTCAAGTGCAACGAGAAGTTTACACCAGGACATCGTTGTGGGACTGCAATTTTCAGTTGATGATCGTGAACGATGAGGACGATGATGAGGCAGTAGTGGAGCTCGAGGCATGGAAGGAGGCAGATCAGGAGCATCTACATCTCGACGTGACGGAGGTGTCACTTAACTCTGTGGTGGAAATCACACGGAACCACACCATGAAATTGGCGAGGAAGATAACAAAGGTTGGGATCCTCGAGTGGATCGACGCCTTCACGTCCCGTGCAGAAGCTGGAATTGATGCCCAATGATGTGAAATTGGAAGGGATGAAGAATTACCTCAGTTGGTCCAGGAGGGTGCTTCTCATTCTGAGGTCGAAGGGGTTAGAAGGCGTCGTTCTGGGTTCATGCAAGGAACCGCTGGACAAGGATGGGGATGATTGGAAAGTCTGGAGCACCACCAACTCACTGGTGGCTGCTTGGTTGATGACATAGATGGTTCCACCCATTGCTGGGATGGTGGAGGCCATAGAGAGTGCTGCGGGGATTTGGAGTATGGTGGAGAAAATGTACTCTGGAGCAGGGAATGTGATGCTCATGATGGAGGTTCAGGGCAATGTCGACACCTTGAAGCAGGGGGAGATGACTATTCTAGCCTACTCTGCGGAGTTGAAAAGGCTTTGGTCAGAGTTAGATCACTATGACCCTATTGACCTGCCTGAAGGCCAGGAGGGCGGGTTCCCTGGAGGAGGCCATAGCTGCAATGGCACAGGAGGAGACCAGACTGAGGGTTATGAAGGATGAGGGTACTCAGGTCACTCGGGCTGCACTGGCTGTACCCCCAGTGGCAGTAGTGAGCGAGGATCGAGAGTGCTACACATGTGGGGTGAAGGGGCACCTGAGCTTCAACTGCCCACAGAAGGGCAGTGGACGAGGACGTGGCACTGGAGGCAGAGGAGGAGGTCGTTGGGGCCGTGGAGGCCGTGGACGAGGTCGCGGTGGCCCACTGGCCAACTTTGCTACCGCTGATGGACGACAGGAGACAGTGATGATTGAGGCTACGCCAGCTGAGGCGTCAGACCTAGAGCAGCGGAGACAGTCCAGGTCTACTACTGAGAGCTCGGAGAGCCATGCAGACCAGACTGGGGATATTTGGTAACTTTGCCCACTTCGCTCACACAGGCTCAGGTAACCGATTAGCCCTTTCATGTAGAGATCATATAGAGTGGATTATTGACTCATGTGCATCTAGTCATGTGTCAGGAGCATATAGACAATTTTCCACATATAAACCACATTCCATTCATGAAACCGTTCAGACAGCTGATGGCACATCCCAACCCATTAGAGGGACTGGTACTATTCAGTGCACTCCCTCCATACGCCTCTCTTCTGTCCTTCACGTCCCATCATTTCCAGTCAACCTCTTATCTGTTGGCTCTATTGTTGATGATCTCGACTGTAGCATTACTTTTGACTCTACTCATTGTGTGTTGCAGGAAAGGAAGACTGGGAGGAGGCTTGGGACTGGCGTCAGGCGTGATGGACTGTGGTATCTTGACAGAGCTAGTGGGGATGCTGCACTGGCTGTCGTTGGTGGAGAGAAGGAAAGGGATGTACTTTTGTTGCACTGTCAGTTGGGACACTTGCCCTTTGATATTTTGAGTAAAATGTATCCCGATATTTTGAATAGAGTGAATGAAATGAATTTGAAATGTGATGCATGTGAATTTGGGAAACACACTAGGACGTCATATCCTAGTGTAGGGATGAGGAGTGTAGAGAAATTTCATCTTATTCACTCAGATGTTTGGGGGCCCTGCCCAGTGACTTCAGTGAGTGGGTTCAGGTGGTTTATCACCTTCATAGATTGTCACTCTCGGATGACATGGCTTTATATGATGAAAAACAAAGGCGAAGCGCTGAAGTGTTTTCAGGACTTCCATAGAAGTGTCAGGAACATGTATGAGGCCAGGATCCGTGTCTTGAGAACGGATAATGGGACTGAGTATGTAAACAGGGAGTTTGCATCTTACCTATCTGAGAGTGGGATAACTCATCAAACCACTTGCCCCAACACCCCCCAACAGAACGGAGTTGCTGAAAGGAAAAATAGACACTTGTTGGAGGTAACTAGGTCACTCATGCTCACCATGAATGTACCTAAGATATTGTGGAGTGAAGCAGTGATGACAGCCACATATCTTATCAACAGGATGCCTTCACGGATCCTTGGTATGAAGTCTCCATGTGAGATTCTTATGGGAAAGAACACTTTTGTGGTTCCACCAAAAGTGTTCGGATGCACATGCTTTGTGAGGGATCATAGACCCTCTGTGGGGAAGCTGGATGCTCAGGCAATTAAATGTATATTTGTTGGGTATCCTTCAAATCAGAAAGGCTACAGGTGTTGGAGTCCCTCAGAAAGAAAGCTGTTTGTGAGCATGGATGTGACGTTCAGGGAGACTGAACCGTTTTATGGAGGACTGACGGATTCTACATCAGTATTTGATACTGGGGCCTCTCCAAGCACATGAGGAGTTAGTCGAGAGGGGGAGACTGATGACAGGAGGGTAGTGGTTGGACTTATACCGTGCCCTGTCAGGCCTACTGGTACTGGTCCTGATAGCAAGAAGGAAGGAAGGACCTTGGTGGAAGAGGAGGAAGACAGGCTGTACGGCAGGAAATATAGCAGGAGACAGAAGGATAGTCATGGCGATGGAGGACAACAAGAAGACATCTTCCCCACTGAAGAACCACTAGCTCCACTGCCCCATGTCGAGGTTGATCAGTCTATCACGCCTGCTCGAGTCCCGACCTCCTTACTGCCTTCCTCTCCTACCACGGATGGTAACCTTTCTTTGCCTTCCTCTAGTTTAGATCTTCCACTTGCATACGCTTCTCTTACACATCCCCAGTGGAAGAAAGCAATGCTCGAAGAACTTGAGGCACTGGAGAAGAACAAGACATGGAGACTTGTCTCACTTCCAGCAGGGAAGAAGGCTGTGGGCTGCAAGTGGGTATTCACAGTAAAGCAAACTGCAGAAGGGAAGGTGGACATGTACAAGGCGAGGCTGGTTGCAAAAGGTTACAGTCAGACTTATGGGATCGATTATGATGAGACATTTGCCCCAGTGGCAAAGATGAGTACTGTGAGAGTACTGATATCCTGTGCAGCGAATTTTGGATGTAAATTGCATCAGTTGGATGTAAAGAATGCCTTCTTGCATGGAGACTTACAGGAGGAGGTATACATGGAGGTTCCACCTGGCTTTGGCACACAACAGACGGTGGGAAAGGTGTGTAGACTGGACAAGTCTTTGTATGGGCTGAAGCAATCTCCAAGGGCATGGTTCGACAGGTTCAGGCGTGCAGTCATCACCATGGGCTACAAGCAGAGTAATGGTGATCATACTGTATTCTATAGACATTCAGGGCAACGGATCACCCTTTTGGCTGTGTATGTTGATGACATTATTATCACTGGAGATGATGAAGAGGGAATCTCTCACTTGAAGGTGAGGTTGGCGAGAGAGTTTGAGGTCAAGGACCTTGGACAGTTGGGATACTTCCTTGGACTGGAGATTGCCAGGTCCAGGAAGGGTATAGTTCTCTCACAGAGAAAGTATGCACTGGATCTTCTGGCTGAGACAGGTATGTTGGGGTGTCGTCCAGCAGTTACTCCTATTGATCAGAATCATAGGTTGCATTCACAATCAGGGGAGCCAGTGGACAAAGAGATGTACCAGAGACTTGTTGGACGCCTCATCTACTTATGCCACACCAGACCTGACATTGCCTATGCTATCAGTGTGGTAAGTAGGTACATGCATGATCCTAGGACTGGACATATGGAGGCAGTCTTCAGGATACTGAGGTATCTGAAGAATAGTCCAGGAAAAGGCATATTATTTGGTAGTCATGGTCACATGAATGTGACAGGCTACTGTGATGCAGATTGGGCCAGTTGCTTGGATGATAGGAGATCGACCTCGGGCTACTGTGTGTTTGTTGTGGGCAACTTGGTCTCTTGGCGCAGCAAGAAGCAGGATTTGGTGGCTCGTTCCACTGCAGAGGCAGAGTATCGTGCTTAGTACTTGTGAGATGATCTGGTTGAGATCACTTCTGCATGAGATACGCCTGCTGAGAGAAGGACCATTGCAGTTGTTGTGTGATAACAAGTCTGCAATTAATATTGCCAACAACCCAGTGCAACATGATAGAACGAAGCACATAGAGATAGACAGGTTCTTCATTAAAGAGAGACTGGACAAGAAACAGTTGGAGATCTCCTACATTAGCTCTGGACAGCAACTAGCAGATTGTCTTACGAAGGGGTTGAGCTCTAAAGGAGTGGAGGATGCTTGTAACAAGATGTGCATGATAAATATCTTTTGCTCATCTTGAGGGGGAGTATTGAGTAGTGTGTGAGTAAATTGGGTGTGTGTGTAAAGAAAGTGTGAAATCATATAAATAGAAGTGATAGCCTCACTTTGGAGGCTAATCACACTTTCCCCAAAAACCTACACAAAGCAGTACGTCACGATCTTGATTGATAGTGAGACCACCCATAATTTCATCTCTAATAGGGTGGTGGAGCAGCAAAGTCTACAGCTCAACGACACGGGGAGCTTTGAAGTTATATTAGGGACGGTTGAGCGTGCTGCAGTCTTTTACTGGCCATACATTGTGTACAGATTGTAGAAGATTTCATGCCATTCTACCTGGGGAGCACAGACGTCATTTTGGACATGTGATGGCTACAGTACACAGGAAAGACCAGAATCAACAGGAAGCTGCTGATGATAGAGTTTCAGGAAGGGCGAAGACTGTCATCATGAGATGTAACCATAGTCTATGTCGTTCCATAGTTTCATTCAAACCCATGGTAAGGATCCTTCAGATGGAGGGTAGAGGCTTTCTTGTAGAGTTTCGGGGATTAGCAATGGATGTGATGGAGGACATTCCGGCAGAGGTGGAACAGATTCTGAGTCGTTCCGAGGAGGTATTTCAGACACCTCGTGGCCTTCCGTCCCCACAGGACCACAACCATGCTATTATCCTACACGAGGGGTTTTCTCTTATTAGTGCGAGGCCATACCGTTGCCTCGGGTACAGAAGAATGAGATTGAGAAGATTGTGGGGGAGACGTTACATGCCGACATAATCCAACCCAGCATGAGTCCCTTCTCTAGTCCGGCCCTGTTAATGAAGAACAATGAAGGCAGCTGTCGATTATGCGTTGATTACATAGTATTGAACAAGGAGACAGTGTCAGATAAGTTCCCAATTCCTATGATCGACGAGCTATTGGATGAGTTACACGATGCAACAATTTTCTCGAATATAGATTTGAAGTCGGGATACCATCAGATTAGGATGCGAGCTGCTGATATTTCGAAGACTGTTTCAAGACGTATAAGAGACACTATGAGTTTCTAGTCATACACATCGGCTTGACTAATGCCATAGTCACATTTCGGGACACAATTGTGTGAGAATTACTCTAGGCGTCCATAGAACCCTAAATTGAGAGATTTAGGCTTTAATCTTGAATACAAAGCTTGGAGAGCGGCCTCTCGAAAGGGGTCAACTTATCTTTGTAGTTTCTCTTTTAAATGAATAAAAATCCCGACTTTTCCCTTTTCCACCATAAAAATCTCATTTTTATTCTAATTTCCAGCAAGAATCATATCACAAACAAGATGACCTTTAGGGCAACACCATATCGCTTGCCATTTCTCATTATTGTGAAGAGCATGTTATCATACCATAGTATAAGAATGGACTCCTAAAAATCATGTTACATGTTCCACAAAACTGCAATGTACCCTCATTTTCACTCTGTTTATGCGTGTAGAAGTCAAGTGTAGCTTAACGGCCATAATTTCCAAATTTATACCAAGTTTTGGAGTAGAAATGAGCCGAACTCCAAAACCAGACAAAAGCAAAACCGGTTTAAGAAATCTGCCTAGGGCATTTACATACTAGAATACAACCAACAAATTAGGTACAAAACGTTGCACCCGTCAGGAACACATGGTCGTATGGCATCTATGGCTTATATTGCACCTTAGAATTGGTATAGAATTCAATATAGAAAATCTTGTCTCGCAGTCAGGACATTAAAAATGGTATTCCTTGATTTATAACCTATTCCAAAAACCAAGGTGTGATGTCGCAGTTTCAGTCTCGATTTCGTTCTTCTGGAAATTTAGGTTTCGGCTTCGCTCGTTTCGGTAGTTTCGGAGTTGAGTTGAGTTTCGTCCATTTTTGAATTTTTAATTAATTTATGTAATATAAGTTAACTAGTGAATGCACGTGCCCGAAGGGCACGTCAAAGGTCGTCTCCTGGGCGCGAAACTGATGGGGCCAGCCGGCTCACTGGCGAAATGGCAACGGAGGCAGTCGTCTCCCGGGCGCAAGAACGACTGGGACAGTCATCTCACGGATGCAATATCGACGACAAAAAGAAACTCGGGTCAGTCGTTGCAGGGGCGCAAAAGCAGGGACTAAAGCTCAAAAAACGCAGTGCAAAGTGGAAAAAGTGAGATGGCAAACTCGTAAATAGGGAGAAAATGAGGGGTCTTTGGTTTTATGAAAAAGCAATGACAAGCTTGCAAATAAGAGGAATGTGGTGGGCTTTTGTTTGGGGTTTACATCAAAACACACAACTCCATACCCAACCCCTCATCCACACCCCATTGGGCCCACCACACTCTCCCAAACACTTTGTCCTAGTAGGACAAAGGGGTGTCACATAGGACAACCCATTGTCATAGTAGAACAAAATTCAAAATAAATATTCCCCCTTTAGCTTTTTCCCCAAACACAAAAATCAAATCTCATTTAAATTTCCCCACAAGTTTTAATTTTCACCACAATATGTTCCCTCCAAATTTCAAATTCAAATCATTTTTCCTATTATTATTGTCCTAGTCAGCATCCTAGTCACAAATGTTTGTCCTAATCATATTTAGGTGTCCACATAGGATGAAGTTCAAAAATTCCTCATTAGTATAATAAATATTATATATGTAATATAAGTTAATATTATATATGCAATATAAGTTAATATCTGTTGCGTTTTAAATAAAAATTGGTGGCAAACTTGTAAATAACTTATATTACAAACTACACTTATTTAAAAATAATTAGGTTAGTGTGGTATTAAATTGATGACAAACTAGTAAATAACTTATATTACATGTATAATATTAATTATGTCAGTGCGTATTACATTAACGGCAAAATTAGGGCTTGAGCCCCTTCTACGAGCGGCGATCGGAGGGGGGAGGCAACGATCTTCATCGCTTCGAGCGGCAAGTAGAGGATCTTCTTCGATGGCGATTTTCTCTGGCAACGAGGTAAACGTCCCCATCTTCTTCTATTTCTTCTTTTTTCTATTTTGATTTTTTTGTCGATTCTTAATTTTATTAAAAAAATTCTATTTTTTGTTTTCTTTCTTCTTCTTACGTTTTTCTTCTCTCTTCTCTTCATCTTCTTCCTCGGTGTCGGCAGAAACCAAAACCCGAGACCGAAATCGAGACCGAAATGACCGAACCCGGCCGAAACGGCCGAAACCGAGACAAGATAGTCGTTTTGGTCTCAGTTGCCTCCGAAATTGAAACGAAACAGCCGAAGGGTATCGACCGATACCTAAAACCATGCCAACAACTCATTGGTAATGTTGACTTAGCACATCCAAACCTTAGAGCATGTACGAAAAGTGCTTGCAACAAGACTAAACAAATTCTTAAAGCCCACAATTTTCTTCAAAATTTACATCCTAACTTGAACTTTGCACTTTCAGGTCAGCCTAATGACCTCCATTAATAGATTCTTCATTCCCATCGCACCAAACACCCTATTAACCAAATAAGCATGATAACCCCAACAATTACTAGTTTGCTTTTGATACATTAATAGAAAATATTTTCCATGGTATTAATTTCACAACCAAGGACACTACATTCTATCGGAAGTCCTCCCACCCAACCTATAAAGCTCTAACCTATAAAGCTCTCTCGCAAGAAGAGGGTCATACCATACAGCTGACACCATCATGTTTCATTATCTTAAAAAATTAAAATCAAATTTCCAAGCAGTAGTAAGATTCCAGTACAATGACATAGTAGAAGCACATACAGATTGGAAGCTTATGGTAAAAATACTTACATCAGCATTTGAATTGGAAACGTCTTGTGTTTCCTTAAAGTGTAACCACATGTTTTAAGTTATTACTTATTATTGCACAAATCAACATTCCTAAACTATTGCTTTCCTCTTCTCTAACACCAGCACTTTGTCAATGTACTCATCTCTTGTTCATTACCTTAGGAAGGACTAACCAATTTGGTGATAGAAGCATTTGTACATGGATTTCTTATACCATTAGAAACATCAGCTATTCTTGATATCTAACTGCAAGCCCATGCTCTGAAGTCTGAACCGATCCCTTGGTCAGTATGCAATCCAAGGAATATGAAGGAGGCAGGCCAAATGACTCAAAAGAGAGAAGAGACACAAAGGAGAGACCTAAGAAAATATATTCAAGTGTAGAGTGAAATGAAATTTAAATGTTCAGTAGCACAAGCTTCACATTAAACTGCACTAACATAAAAATGATATAATTTGTTTATCATATTTAAGCATTATGAAAATAGAAAAGGAAATTGACAATAAATATCTATGAAAAGGATCGCCCATGCCCTTATGAATAACATAAATAATATGCTTCATTAGAGCTCCGTAGTCACACATACCATTAATGTGGGTTTCTAATATTTATTAGTATGAAGAATTGCAAGGACAAAACTGTGGGCCTTAAGCTTCCTGTGTGAATGGGAGCAGGAGCATGAGGAGTAGGAGCGAGAAGACGACATTCAAAAGGGTTTAGAAGAGGGAATGTTAGCATGTGAACCAAATTTACCACTAACATCAATAAGCTGTGCTGTACGGTTAAACATTGTTCTGGTTAGGCGGTTCCTTGGCATATAGAACATCATGTTAATGTAGTCATAAAAATAATTTTTATGTCAGCACTTGTCCTGGATTGTTCCCAAGAAGCGAGTCATCTGCGAGTCATTTAACATTATATTTAGGCTGCATGGCCTGCTAAGACCTCATAACCCCACATTGGACACAAAATATCAACCCCCCCCCCCACCCCCCCGGGGGGGGGGGGGGGGGGGGGGGGGGGTGGGGGGGGGGGGTGGGCTGGTGGAGTTTGCAAACAAAAACCATCTTGAGACAATGGAAGTTCAAAAGGAAGAATCATAGATTTCAACAACCTTAGCTTGCGAATAACTGTTCCAAGAGTAAGTAGACTCCGATTTATGTGGCAGCCTTCTTTCAGCCTATTTCCTACGGATAATGCTTGAGAAGCCCGTTCACTCCCGGCCAGATCGACAAAATTCTATATAACAATAATGAAGTCAGTTTCATATGGATATATTCCTTTTCTTAAATATTAGAAACACCCCAAATTGATCAGATAGAACATTCTCATACCACACTGGCTGCTAATGTGCTTGAGCTGCCCTTGCCCAAAAACTCACGAGCAGAACTTTCAATTGTCTGCAAGCATAAACAACTGGGAATTGAATGGTGCGTTCTTTTAGTCGAAAAAAGTTATTATAGTTATTCATGCAATAAGGTGCAAACCAGTCTGAGTATCTGATGAGATCTGGAGCTCATTTCATTTAGTAATGTCTCTCCTATCTGCCTTTGAGCTGCAAAAAATGCAACATACAAAGGTAGTTCAGCAAAATTTACCAAATAGTAAGAAGTTATTGTCATGTAGTATTCTTAATTGCACCTTCGCATACAGCAAGAAGCTCCTTAAGATGGCTCCAGTCCCTCAACGGCACCTCAGTAAGTTTCTCGACAACTGTTCCTTTCTGCACAATGGTAGGATTAAGGGTAGGATTAGCACAACAAAAAGATAACTGACACTACACTTGAGAATAATAATTTACCTCTGGATCATCGAGAACCCTAAGAGGAGTACTGTCCATGCTCAAAAGATCCCTTACTGCTTCGTTATAAATCTCAATCGCTGAGAACTTCAAAACAAATTCCCTCTCCTCATGCTGAAAGAAAAATCACACTTAAATAAAAACAGCACATCGGAAAATTCTAGGAACAAAGAAAAGAGAATTTCTTCTTTTTCTTAGAGCAATGTCATTATCAGAAAAGATTAGATCACCCTCTTGACGTAATCATATATATCTGCTACTGTATACTCGGTAATTCCCGTCATCGTGTATGTCTTTCCACTGCTTGTCTGTCCATAAGCAAAGATAGTTGCTGCAAAGATACGATCCATCAGTCAATTTGTGTGTAGCTATGTGTGTCTCTTCATCTATTTCTGTGTGTGCATGCATATGCATGCATTCATGTGTGCACATGTGCGGGAGATAGAGAGATAGGGACTTACAGTTAATACCACTAACAACTGAAAGTGCAACTTCCTTGGCTCCATCTTCATACACTTCTTTTGTGGTGCTCTCACCTCGAAATACTCTGTCTATCATCCAAGAATGGAAGAAGAAGAGAATTGTAAGGAATTTTAAAGAGGAAATCTTATGGCATGTAGAAAGAACAACATTATTATTAGGGAAAATCATGGCATATGGTAACAAAATGAAGGTAGCATGGTTAATGAAAACGTACTCAAAACGAAAAAAATGGGATATGTGAAACATAAATCATATGGTATAGAAATTTCTTTGTATTTTGGTAAATCGCCTCCTGCACCCATTCCAGGATGCATTGACTACACCATTATGGCCCAAGCAGATCAAGGTTTAAATAGATAGATAAGAAGATACTATCATCAGAACTGTTCACAGAAAACCCCTAATTAATTAATGACAACCCCCGGACTTTATCACGACATCACATGGTAGAAATAAAGAATTTACTTGATGAAACATAAATCATGTAAATATATTAGCTATTACTAAATAAGGGATCGCGAACCCTTTTACATATAACAACCACATCAAATAAACAGTGAAGGATAAAATAGAATTGTATAATTATTAATAGCACAATGCAAGAGAAAAATCCAAACCTTCATGACACTATAACACGTGGGAATCTACATTTGAAATCATCATCAACTACTATCACACCATTCAAAAGCCATAAAAAGGTAACCCGAGAGCTGGGCACTCACCAAATGAGTAGGCAGTGGGAGCCATGGATCTTTCGCCAAGGCTGTTCCTAAAGATGATGGTGGTGTCATTGATGCACTCCCAATCCGCAGGATCATTCGCCGTGACCTCCTTCGCGCTCAGCGGCCTCAACCTCACAGACACCAGGATCTTCTCCAATCTCCCCCCATCGCCCCCAAACGCCGCCTCGGCAGCCTCCACCCCATCCGTCTTCTCCCACTGCATCAACTCATCCCCGCCAATCGCCCCCATTGCTCACCCACCCCTTTCTCTCACTCTCTCAGCCCCTACAAACAGCAAATACAGAACCTAATTATTTTAGCATTGAGGTGATGCACAGTGATCTCATCAGCGGTTCAGGCGTCGTAATTGTTCGAGAACTACAGCAGATAATAAGCCAGTGAGATTTTCGACCATGGTGTTGTTATCAGAGGATGGGCCATCTCTCTTTCAGGCCAAAAATTAGGGAAAGGTGAGCAATCTCTATCTAACAACTGACAGTTAGTACATCGGCAAGAAATCGACATCGCTGGCCGCTTAAGACTTCTCAAAACGCCAATAATAATGCCAATGCTAATCGAACCCAAATTAAAGGAACAGACTTTAAGCGAGAAAGCAGTAGAAATCGGTTACCTCAAAGAAATTGGAAGCTTCATCCATTCAGAATTCTCTATGTCCCTCACTGTGACTCCATTGTTTGTTTGTTTGTTTAGATCTGGGCCTCGACGGGGGAATAAAAATGAGAGGAGAGAGAATTAAAAATAAAATAAAATTAACGATCCCTCTCTTGTTTCCTTTCTCGTGGAGGCTTTTTGTTGGATTTTCTTGTCGCGTTAATTTTAAGCAGGATTAAATTTCCATTTTCGGGTTTTATTCAATTTTTTATAAGTTAGATTTAATCAAGAAGAGGCAAAAATTGTCGGCAATTTGTTTTTGTATGATTTAAAATAAAAATATAATTAGAAAATTAAGGGATAATTAAGGTTTTCGAAAAGAAACGGTCAGCGCCGGCCTAAAAGAGATAACCGACTACTAAGGGGGAATTAGTCTTGTGGATATATTTAATTTAATTTAGCTTAATTAAACACAGTATTATTATTATAATCAAAGGGACACGAAGATATAAGGTTGTTTGTTGTTGGCTCGAATGATTTGATCCGAGCGGGGCAAATCATTCGTTGGGCCATCACAGAATTAGCAACCTTTTTATATCCGATTATTAATAATTTATTAGTACAAAAGTGAGTCAGACAAACAAAAGGTTGTTGCGCAAAACTGTGTTTGTTTAACGGAGGAGAGAGTGTTGGTAAGCATGTTCTCCTTGGTTTCTTTTTTTAAAATTTGGTTTTAAGAAAAAAATTCCTTTTCTTTTAGAAAAGTCTTACTTTACTTTATTGGCTCTTAATCTTTTACTAGTTTGCACCTCAAAATTAGTAATCATGTTCTGTAGGGGTGACCTCTTTCTTGGACTCATATGTCCTCTTGATATGCTTGTCAAAAAAGCAACCGTCTTGAGAAACTCTAAGATCATTGAACCAACAAATGAAGCTAATGACTTTCTTTACAAGACCCGCAACACAACAATATATATCAAGAGCGATGCAAACAAACGATAAACATGCACCAAAATATATACTGATTTCATCCGATACTTGGTGTACATCCTGTCGAGAGATCACTAATGCTTCAATATTCTTCGATTACAAGTTATGTCGTTTGGTTAAAGGAGATAACCAAACCCGCTAAGAAATCGGAGAATGAAACAATAGAGAAAGCCCTCAAACAACCCTCACTTGGCCCTCGGTTTGCCCCGTGTGATCTCTACATGTAGCTGCAAACTTGTACATGAAATTCGCACAAAAACCACATCAAAACCCGGGCCGAAACAAGGTTCAAATGACCTTTAATCCTTAACAGGTCTCGAGAGTGAACCGTGCCGAATCTAAGTCGGAAGCAGATTCCGTCCCGCTCCCCACGCTGCACTCGCGTCCGCTTAATCGATGTTCGTTGGATCCCAATGGGGTCCATTTCCGTGCCGTCGCGTGGCCAACGCTACAACCGTCCGCTCGCTCGCGCAACACACGCACCACGCGCTCCTCGCGTACGTGCGCAACGCGCATACGGGCTGTGCCTATGGGCCGCGAGCGCACGATCCGCTCCCATTTGGGCCGCATGGAGGGCTTAAATGTTCATAATAAATTCCCAAAATAAAACATGTGCTTGGCTGAGTAAAAATCATTGTTTCTTAAAAATATCCAATAAATCTCCAAAAAATTCTCATAAATCTTTAGATTAATCTCGGTATATTTTTGATGTTTTGGATCATATTTTTGAACATGTTCATATCAGTAGGATGGACCAAACCAAATGCTGGTGTGGTTGCCATTGGCAACTTTGTATGAAACATGTCGGGCACGGGAGATTGCTTTCCATATCCAGGCCTACCCGATAGCAGAGCGAGGGTAAATTCAAGTTTCAAGTAACATAATCTTTCATATGGAAAAGGTTAAAAAAAGAGAAATTAATTTGGGTAGATTGGACAAAATTTGTCTTATGCATGCAACCCTTCGAATGGATAGAAGATGAGAGGCACACAGTGAACATCAAGCAGAAAACTCTGGCTAAGAGATGCATTTTCACGTACACACCCCTTATCCTCAGGCAGAACAGTTGGTACCTGTGATTTCAAGCTTCAGCATCCACAGCTATGGCTACCACCGCCTCCTCCCTCGCTCCACCCGGCTTCCCCGCCAAAGGGTGGGCGGCGGGGAGCAAATTCAGAAGCCGAAGGAGGCCGCCATTCTCTATCATGGCCCAGCAGCAGCAAGAACAGCAGGCATTGCAACAGCAAGAACCGGAACAGGCAAGCGTCCCAGAGCAGCAGCAGCAACCGCCGGCGCAAGCACAACAGCCAAGAACAGCACAGCAGCAGCCACGACAGCCGCTGGCAAAGAGCAAGAACATGAGCAGGGAGTACGGAGGGCAGTGGCTGAGCAGCGTCACCCGCCACGTCAGGATCTACGCTGCGTACATCGATCCGGTGACGCACGCGTTCGACCAGACACAGATGGACAAGCTGACCCTCATGCTCGACACGACCAACGAGTTTGTGTGGACTCCAGAATCATGCCAGAAGGTTTATGCCTACTTTCAAGAGCTAGTTGACCACTATGAGGTAATGATCTGCATATCATATAACCAGTCTCTTAACAAAACAAACTAGCAGTTTTTAACGGAAAAAAATAGATAAGAGTTCAAGTATACAAAGAAAAAGAGAAAGGATTGATGATACCTAAAACTTCAAATACATTACCTTGTACATCTGTAGACTAACAGAAACTAACAGTATACAAGTAGCAAAAGCTCTCAACACAGATCCATTTAAGGTGACATCACAAACTCATCATCAACGACGACGACAGAATCAAACTGAAAACTTGAATGCTCAATTCAACACTATTAAAAGTCATTTACTCTGTAAGATTAACAGCTACGACTTGCTTTTTCCCCCATCAACTGTAAGTGCTATCTTTCCTCCTTCACTCTCTGGTCTCCATTGTTCATGTCCAAATCTTTTCAACTTAGTCTGTCCTCAAATTTATAGATAATCAATAAGATCTATAATTTCTCAACTGTTGGAACACTGGGATGGACAAAGAGACACAATGGGGGTGTGGATGGTGTCTTTCAAGAATTTAATTAATAAAGATATTAAATGAGTTACCAATTAATATATTGCACAACCAAATTTACAATGTAAAATAATATAAGTGTATGCAATTAAATAAAAGATTGTGAAGACAAGCAAATCAGAAAAAGATCAATCGCAAACACAAGAAATTTATCCATGACCTAGTCTCCATGACCTACTACACTCTGCAAACTCCCCGTTAGAGATTTTCCACTATAACCCTCTTGCAAATCCGTAAGAGAAAACAGTGCACCTTGACAAACAATCTTGTCAGTTGCAAACTCTTAACACCCTAAGATTGAAACCACTCTCAGACCAAAGAGTAAAAATAACACCTCTCATAACAACCGAAGGAAAAACAGAATATGGACAGAATTTTAGCTTTATTTGACTCAAAGAAAGATGAGAAATAAAGGATTACATTGGCCAAAGATCTGTTTTCTTCTTGTAATTATTTTCTTAAACAACTGAGTGTTAATCCACATTTATAGAGGAGAATCCCCATCAAAAATATTAAACAAATAGCTCTTCCAACATATAGAAAACAGCTAGTTTTGGAAGTCAATGCAACCAACAGATCTATTTATTAGTCGACTAAAAGAATCTGTTGTGAGTTGGTGAAAATGGTGATTAGCTTCCAAATGAGCTAACCCCTCATATATATAATATCCCTTAGTTTGCTTTACACACACACCCTAATACAATAACACTCAATACTCCCCCTCAAGATGAGCAAAAGATATTTATCATGCCCATCTTGTTACAAGCATCCTCTACTCCTTTAGAGTTTAACCCCTTCGTAAGGCAATCTGCTAATTGATGTCCAGAGGTAATATAGGAGATCTCCAACTGTTTCTTGTCCAGTCTCTCTTTAATGAAGAACCTGTCAATCTCTATGTGCTTCGTTCTATCATGTTGCACTGGGTTGTTGGCAATATTAATTGCTGACTTGTTATCACATAACAACCGCAATGGTCCTTCTCTCAGCAGGTGTAGACGCTGGGTGAAGCTTTCGGACGACGATCGAGGAAGGCAAGGATGAGACTTTCGCAAGTTGATGGAGCCGCTGTGTGAAGGGAAAACAGCGGGCGTGCGCGTGGATTGGAAGAATGGATTCGGCGGTCGAGATCTCTCCGGGCGATTGAAGAAAGAAATCTAGTGCGGATCGAGAGCTCTGATACCAAGAGAGAACTATACCCTTCCTGGACCTGGCAATCTCCAGTCCAAGAAAATACCCCAACTGTCCAAGGTCCTTGACCTCAAACTCTCTCGCCAGCCTCACCTTCAAGTGAGAGATTCCCTCCTCATCATCTCCAGTGATAATAATATCATCAACATACACAGCCAAAAGAGTAATCCGATGTCCTGAATGTCTATAGAATACAGTATGATCACCATTACTCTGCTTGTATCCCATAGTGATGACTGCACGCCTGAACCTGTCAAACCATGCCCTTGGAGATTGCTTCAGCCCATACAAGGACTTGTCCAGTCTACACACCTTTCCCACCGTCTGTTGTGTGCCAAAGCCAGGTGGGACCTCCATGTATACCTCCTCCTGTAAGTCTCCATGCAAGAAGGCATTTTTTACATCCAACTGATGCAATTTCCATCCAAAATTCGCTGCACAGGATATCAGTACTCTCACAGTACTCATCTTTGCCACTGGGGCAAATGTCTCATCATAATCAATCACATAAGTCTGACTGTAGCCCTTGGCAACCAGCCTTGCCTTGTACCTGTCCACCTTCCCTTCTGAAGTTTGCTTTATTGTGAATACCCACTTGAAGCCCACAGCTTTCTTCCCTGCTGGAAGTGAGACAAGTCTCCATGTCTTGTTCTTCTCCAGTGCCTCAAGTTCTTCGAGCATTGCTTTCTTCCACTGGGGATGTTGCTTTGCCACTCGCCAATCACTTGGTATAGGGATAGACTGTAAGGATGCAATGATAGCCCTATATGCAGGTGTAAGAGAGGCATATGAGACATGATTAGCAATATCAGTCTCATATCCATACCGTACAGGAGGCCTGCCGGCATTGATACGAGGCTCCCTACGAGACGCAAGTGGAAGATCTAAACTAGAGGAAGGTAAAGAAAGGTTACCATCCGTGATAGGAGAGGAAGGCAGTAAGGAAGTCGGGACTCGAGCAGGCGTGATAGACTGATCAATCTCGACATGTGGCAGTGGAGCTAGTGGTTCTTCAGTGGGGAAGATGACTTCTTGTTGTTCTCCATCGCCATGACTATCCTTCTGTCTCCTGCTATATTTCCTGCCGTACAACCTGTCTTCCTCCTCCTCCACCAATGTCCTTTCTTCCTCCATGTTATCAGGACCAGTACATGTAGGCCTGACAGGACACGGTATAAGTCCAACCACTACCCTCCTGTAAGATTAACAGCTACGACTTGCTTTTTTCCCCATCAACTGTAAATGCTATCATCCCTCCTTCACTCTCTAGTCTCCATTGTTCATGTCCAAATCTTCTCGACTTAGTCTGTCCTCAAATTTATATATAATCAAAAAGATCTCTAATTTCTAACCTGTTGGATCATTGGGATGGACAAAGAGACACAATGGGGGTGTGGATAGTGTCTTTCAAGAATTTAATCAACAAAGATATTAAATAAGTTACCAATTAATATCTTGCACAACCAAAGTTACAACGAAAAATAATATAAGGGTATGCAATTAAATAAAAGATTTTAAAGACGAGCAAATCAGGAAAAGATTGTTAGGATTTATCCTGGGTATCCTTGAATGCGGGCTTGTCATATGTGGCACCAGAAGATGTTGGACATTTTGTTGAACAGGTTGTTGTACCAGGATGTTCAACAGGCTAAGTTCTTTTGCATATACTGTCTGCTCAAAAGGATGTGCATCTGGCGTCCGCGTATTCTGTTAGTTTCCTACCTAACTCATCAGACCCTTATGGTGGTTATTATCTGCTTTAGATTTGATTGGGTACAATCTTTTGTTACCTTATTGCGATATGGTTGGAGAGAGATTTTCGCCAAAAAACAATTCCCTGGTAACTACCACTTACGGATCTTTAGGGATCTCGTTCCATCTATGGGAGTTGCGGTTATTGCTGTTATAGAGTTGCTTCTAGATTGATTGATCTAGCGCTGATTATTCGGCGGTTGTTTTGAGAGGACCGCTTAAAGGGCTTGAGGGCATTGGCGGCTAGGTTAAGGACTTTGGCGAAAGAAGTTCTTGTTGATACACTTCGGGAGGGAGGCCGACGACGGCGCACGCAGGATCAAGGGAGTTGATCTAGTCGGTGGTGCAAGGGGAGCTTGCAGGCAAGGGGAGCTTGCCAAGAATACTTCACGGGGTTGATTGTGATCACCCCTCACGGTTTGTTTTTAAGGATGAGTGTGTTCTTCCTTATAGAAGCGTGAATTGTAGAATCTGTATTCTCTGATCTTTATAGTGAAGTATTCTACTTTTCTGGGCGTGGCCCCGCAGATGTAGGTGTGCGCACCGAACTGCGATACCAAGTCTCGTGTGCCCTTGCGTGCTGTGTGTCTTTATTGTTGTTCGTTATATTCTTTACTGCGTACTGAATTTCAATTGGTATCAGAGCGGGTCATCCACAATACTTTGACTGTCTTTCAAAGTGGGTGTGATCCTGTGTGTCAGTACGCTGATCATGAATACAAAAGAAGGTGCTTCGGTTACTCGCCCCCCTTGCTTACTGGATCAAACTACACTTATTGGAAGTCCCGTATGCGAGCTTTTATCAAATCCTTGGATGAAAAGGCTTGGGTTGCTACAGTTGAAGGATGGAACCCTCCGGTTGAAGTCAACAAAGAAGGGAAGGAATGCTCCAAACCAGTGAGAGACTGGAGTTCTGATGAGGAACGTGCTGCCTTAGGAAACTCGAAGGCGGTTAACGCCATCTTTACTGCTGTGGATGAAGAGCAGTTCAAGCTTATATCAACTTGTGAGCAGGCTAAAGAAGCTTGGGACATTCTTCAAAACGTGCATGAAGGAACCAGCACTGTTAAGGCCTCAAAATTGCAGATGCTCGCCAGTCAGTTTGAAAACCTGAGGATGAATGAGAACGAGACGGTTGCTGAATTCAATGGAAGACTGAGAGATATTGCAAATCAGGCATTCCAACTGGGTAAGAAGTATTCACAAAAGAAACTTGTTGAAAAGACCCTGAGGTCCTTGCCAGATAAATTTTCAGCAAAGATTGCTGCAATCGAGGAAGTAAGGAACACATCGACCATGAGATTGGACGAACTCATGGGGGCTCCCTACAAACCTATGAAATGAATCTCAAACAAAACAAAAAGGAGAAAGGTGTGGCACTGAAGACTGAAGCCAGTGAACTGTCAAAATCTGATAATGAGTCAGACCTCGAAGATGATATCGCTCTTCTCACCAAAAACTTTAGCAAGATGATGAGAAAGATCAGCAACAGAGGTCAGAATTTCAAAGCCACTAATAAAAAGGTGCGGTCAGGACCTCCTGCTGGTGAAAAGAGTGCTGGTCGTCCTATACAAAGGTATGAGTCGAAAAACAAAGGAAAGGAAATACAGTGTAGAGAATGTGAAGGGTTCGGACATATACAGGCAGAATGTGCAAACACCCTTAAGAAGCAAAAAGGGAAATCCCTCGCCAGCACCTGGAGCGATGAAGACTCTGGAGGCAGTGTGGAAGATGAAGACATAACTAGTAATTATGTTGCTTTCACAGCTATTCTGAATAACAAATCTGAAGGCAAGTCCCTCAGTCATGTTGAACGTAATGTTGCAACATGTGCTGCAACATCCAAGCACAAGGGAGTAAATGTTGTACGAAGTGTTGTAACAGATGATGCCAGTTCTGACAGCGAAGTTGGATCAGAAGTTGGAAGTGAAGAAGATATTGATGATGATGAAATCCGCACAGCCTATCAAACTATGTTCTACAAATGGATGGAAATCTGTGAAATCAACAAGAAACTGAAAGATGAATGCTCTAAGTTGAGAAGTGAGAAGGATGCAACTCAAGCCAAACTTCTGAAGACTGAAACTAGTCTCCGAAACTGTGAGAGAGACATGAAGAGAGCTTTACTAAGAGCTGAGAAGGCAGAAAGCACTGTTAATAGGTGGAACTCAGGAAAAACCAAACTTGATGACATCCTCAACATGGGAAAAGTGGCTGGAGATCGAACTGGAGTTGGTTATCACAGAGGAAGTTATCTACACACACTCAAGACAAGGAGTAGTCTCAATGCTAAGGAACATGTTAAAAGGAGTTCACAGGATGAGGCCAAGACAAGAGGAAAGAACAGAAAAGGTACTACTTTTAGGCAGCCTATATGCAGTTACTGCAAACAAATAGGACACAATGATTGGAGGTGTTTCAGACGCATGAAGCATGTGAGTGAAGGAAGAATTATTATTCATCCGCAACAGCGAACAAGCATGAAATGGATTAAGAAGTCAGAGCTGTTCAGTATGGTTGCGTACACATCTTTGGCTACCTTTGCAGAAAATCAGTGGTATTTTGACAGTGGGTGCTCTCGGCACATGACAGTGAACAAGGGTCTTCTATCTGAGTACACAGCTGGGAATAAAGGTCATGTCACCTTTGGGGATGGACAGAGAAGCAGAGTTATTGGAAAAGGAAATCTGAATATGACAGAAACTCTGAAATTGAAAGATGTAATGCATGTTGAAAATTTAAAGGCTAATCTCATTAGTATTAGTCAGTTGTGCGATCAAGGTCTGCTGGTTCGATTCAACAAAAATGAATGCCTTGTGTTCAATGGTGATGAAGTGTGCATTCTTTCTGGAAAAAGATCTAGTGACAACTGCTACTTGTTGCAAGAACATGACAGATGTTTGAGTATCACCACGGATGCTTCTGAACAGTGGCATCAGAAGCTAGGACATGTAAATTTCAAGATCTTAATGAAAATCTCCAAAGCAAGGGCTGTCCGTGGAATGCCTACTTTAATCAAGAAGAAAGAAGGAGTGTGTGAAGCCTGCCAACTGGGAAAGCAGAAGAAAGTTAGTCACAAACAAATTCAGAATATCACAACTTCAAAAACTCTGGAGCTGCTACATATGGACCTGATTGGACCCACTTCAGAAACAAGCGTCGGAGGTAAGAAATACATCTTTGTTTGTGTTGATGATTTTTCACGTTTCACCTGGGTGGATTTTCTGAAGGAGAAGTCAGATACTTTCGATGCTTTCAAAAAACTGTGTATTCGTCTTCAAGTCGAAAGAGGAGACAACATAGGGAAAGTCATTCGGATCCGAAGTGATCACGGAAAAGAGTTTGAGAATCACTCATTCTCTGAATTCTGTGAGGCACAAGGCATAGGACATGAGTTCTCGGCTCCTAAGACTCCTCAGCAAAACGGAGTTGTTGAAAGGAAGAATCGAACCCTTCAGGAAATGGCTCGAGTCATGCTGAATGCCCGAAAAGTGAATGTTAAGTGGTGGGCTGAAGCGATTAACACTGCATGCTACACCATCAACAAAGTTTACCTTCGACCACAGACTGAGAAAACTCCATATGAAATTTGGAAAGGTCGAAAACCGGATGTCTCCTACTTTCATATTTTTGGAAGCAAGTGCTACATCTTGCAAGATCGGACACCAAGGCGGAAGTTCGACACCAAGAGTGACAAAGGAATTTTCTTGGGGTATTCTACAAGGAGTCGTGCTTTCCGTGTGCTGAATGAACGAACAGATGTCATGATGGAATCCATTAATGTTGTGGTTGATGATTTTGATCAGGGAGAATCTATTCTAACTGGTGAAAAAGGAGTTCAAGAAGACATAAATGAAGATGATGTTCGTGTTGAAAGTGATGTTGCAACAAACAAGACCAAACAGAACAGTGTTGAACAAATTGTTGCAACACAGGATACTGCCACCATGGAGTCGGTTCAAGTAGAAGCTAATAATGCTCAAGATGGTGAGGGAGTTACAAAGATTATACGAGACCATCCGCCGGAGCTAATTATTGGTGATGTTCACGACAGTCGTCGCACCAGAGGTACCAGTCGTGTTAATTACAGAGATCTAGCTGGGTATGCCTGCTTTCTTTCTACTATTGAACCCAAAAATGTGAAGGAAGCAATTGGTGATGATTTCTGGGTCTCAGCTATGCAAGAGGAACTAAACCAATTCCAACGAAATGATGTCTGGAGTCTTGTGGAGAGACCAAAAGGAACAAATGTCATCAGGACAAAATGGATATTCAAAAACAAGACAGATGAGAAGGGAAACGTTACCCGCAATAAAGCCCGGCTCGTTGCTCAAGGGTATACTCAAGTGGAAGGCATTGACTTCGATGAGACATTCGCTCCTGTAGCTCGGTTGGAATCTATCAGACTATTACTAGCAGTTGCCTGTAGTTTAAATTTCAAACTGCACCAAATGGACGTGAAAAGTGCCTTTCTGAACGGGCTGTTGAATGAAGAAGTGTATGTTGAACAACCCAAAGGCTTTGCTGATCCATTTCTTCCAAATCATGTGTATAAGCTGAAGAAGGCGCTTTATGGTCTGAAACAAGCTCCAAGGGCCTGGTATGAAAGATTGACCACATATCTCCTCAAGAAGGGATACGAAAGAGGAGGGGCTGATAAGACCTTATTTGTTCAAAGGACAAGGTCAAGTGTGATGGTTGCCCAGATCTATGTTGATGACATAGTCTTCGGTTCAACATCGCAACAACTAGTGCATGAGTTTATTAATCTCATGCAAAGGGAATTTGAAATGAGCATGGTAGGTGAGTTGAATGTATTTCTTGGCCTTCAAGTTAAACAGTGTCCAGATGGTCTATTCATCTCGCAGAGCAAGTATGCAAAGAATCTTGTCAAGAGATTCGGTTTAGAAAGTGCTAGACATGTTAGGACTCCCATGAGTACATCCGAAAAGCTCTCTAAGGATGAAGGAGGAAGAGATGTTGAAGTTACTCTTTACAGAAGCATGATAGGTAGCCTGTTATATTTAACAGCTAGCCGACCGGATATCAGTTTCAGTGTTGGAGTCTGTGCTCGTTACCAAGCCAGCCCTAAGGAATCTCATATTACTGCCGTAAAGAGGATTATCAGGTATATCAGCGGAACAGCAGATTATGGTATATGGTATACAAAGGATACGAATACTCTTGTCTCAGGATATAGTGATGCTGACTGGGCAGGAAATACAGATGATAGGAAAAGCACCACCGGAGGATGTTTTTATGTTGGGAACAATCTGGTGTCATGGTATAGCAAAAAACAGAACTCCATATCGTTATCTACAGCAGAGGCTGAGTATATTGCTGCAGGAAGCTGTTGTACACAATTGCTATGGCTGAAGCAAATGTTGATAGACTATGGACTGGAACAAGGAGTTATGACTATTTTATGCGACAACCAGAGTGCTATAAATATCTCCAAGAATCCTGTCCAGCATTCCAGAACGAAACACATCGACATCTGACATCACTTTATTAGAGAGCTGGTTGAGAAGAAGTCCCTAGTCATGGAGTATGTTGCTACAGCTAATCAACTAGCGGACATTTTTACAAAGCCTCTTGATTCTGCCAGATTTGAGGAATTGCGGCAAGCCCTAGGGCTGTGTCGTATCTAATGTTGCTTTTTGTGTTGAGAACTTTGTTGCAACATCATGTTGCAACATTATGAGGGTCTACCGACCTCTGTTGTTGGGTTGTTTTTTTTCCTTATATCCTTACCCGATATTTATTACCCTCAGATTCTTTCCGTTCCCAAGGCGCATTTTCGTATTTTCCCTCAACTCAAATTTTCTTCAAGATTCTTCTAACCTCCAAACTAGGGTTCTTGAAATCGACTTGGTTGAAGCTTCTCCCATTTAATCTGCAATGGCAAGAGATGAGTCGGAAAAGTCTTCGCTGCCCCCTCGTCGGTCTTCTCGACGAACGACATCCGCTCGGAAAAGTGCTCCGCCGTCTTCATCTTCTTCTTTCAAACGAAAAGGAGTGTTTTCCCGTCCTGTGCAAAGATCCTCCAGTGGTAATTCTTCTCCATCACTCTCCTCTTCCCCGTTCGGTGACATGCATCCTTCTAGAGTCTCAAATTTAGAGTTGGTAAACGTTTCCCCAATTCTTGAAATTCCCCTCCCCCAAAAATCCGAGGATGATGAAGTGTATGATGACGATGAAATTTATCCTGATCCGGTAACGATTCAAGACTGGTTCTGGTATTTGCGGAGAACAGGAAAGATATTGGATCTCTCTTCAGTGGATGTATCTCATATTCATTTTAAAGGTCTCATGCGTAAGAAGATTTTGGGGAAGGTCATGAGTGTTGAAGTGCCTCGAGATAGAAAAGTTGTTATTCGAACCTGGAATCCGAAATCTTTTGTTAAAATCTCTGAAGTTGAAGTGATAGATATCTCAGATTCTGAAGACTCCAGTGTTCGCTGAATTGCCTAGGTCAAGGGGGACTACAGGAGCGTCTTCGTCTAATGTTCCTTCTGAGATACCTATTGTGCAGAATGATGTGCAGGTAACCAAGGAAGATGTGGTGAAAGGTGATCCAAGTGATGAGAAAATGTCTGATGTTCCATGTCAGGAAGAGGTACATGTCTCTGCATCTCCCATGTGTGTGGATGAAGGTTCTCAGAACATGACCAATGATCTTAACAGTGGTGTGAATGAGTGTTCTCAGAATGTGCCTAGTTCCCATCTCAAGATGTTTCTGAGCCTGGAAAAGAGTCTGTAATGGGTGATCATGAAAATGTTGACAGTATTGAGGAGCCCTCTCTGAAGGACACAGTGGAAGTCATGCCACTTGCTGATGATATGTCCCAAGAGGTTCAGCCTCTAAATGATTCTGAAGAACCTGATCTCACTCCTATGGATTTAGGATCTTCTGAAATCCTTCAGGATCTCTCCAACCCTTCTTGTGAAACTGGTGTTGGTGAGATGCAATTTGTTTCTGATAAGGCCACTAATGATGTTGTGTCTGGATGTGGCTCAGCTGGGTTAGAGGTAAATGATGAAGTGATTGTAGAAAAATGTTCTATGAGTCAAGGCACTTGTGCGGTTGGTATTGACAATGAGGGGCTTAATGTTGAAACTGATATCGAGCCTGATTCCTTCAATGACGCAAGTGTTGAACATATTGTTGCACAAAATGTTGCAACACAGGGTGCATCACCTGAGGCCTCTGGTCCTACAGAACCTCCCATGTCCTCCTTTATGCGCAAGGCTCGATCGTGCTCTAAGAAGCGCTCTGCTCCTTCCAGTAACACTGAGGCTTCTCCTTCCAAGAGGTCTAAAATCTCAGCTTCAGGTTCCTCTCGTTCTCCGTCATTCACTTCCTCGGATGCCTTTAGCAGAATTTTCTTCGACAAAGCTCGCAAGAACCGATGGGTATCCTACTCAGAGAGATCGTTACTTCCTGAAAAGGTTCTGAACGTGGCCTCCTTTGACAAGACCCAGATAGCTACTATATTGAAGAATCTCGGACTATACCATGCTGCCACCTGCTTCAGTTCCTACTATCCTGTGTTAGTCAGGGAATTTTACTGTAATTTATCCAAAACTGCTGGAGATGGCTCCTCCCGTTGGCATTGCAGAAATTATGTTCGGGGCAAGATTATCACTTTTTCTCCTTCCACTCTGAACAAATTACTGGAATGGAAATGTCCTCAATCTGCTCCTGCTTACGGAGAGACTACAGGAGTGGAGTTTGATAGACTGATTCGAGTTGTGACTGTGGAGAAGCTTCAGAATTGGCCTAAGAAATCATCTGTCTTTCCTTCATCTGCTCTTACGGCCAAGTACTTTATTCTCTACAAGATAGCCACGAGGAACTGGCTCCCTACTTCAAATGTTTCTGTGGTTACTCGAGACATGTGCAGACTATTGTTCTCTGCGGGAACCTCTCAGGCCTTCAACTTGGGCAGGATTATCTTTGATTCTATCTTATCGTTTGCTGAATTATCCTCCTCTGGGACTTCTTTACCACACGGAGCTCTTATATCTATGATGCTGCTGGGTCAAAGGGTGCCCCTGTCCTTGTCAGACCTTCCTTCATCTTGTGACAGCATTTCGTATACAGCAAAGTCTGTGGCTGGAAAAATGGATGACATCTCTTACTTGATACCCTCACTTCATGGTGTTTCTTCGACTTCCTCTCCACCTCAAAATGCTGAACCTTCTGTCACAGTGCCCCCTGCATCTCAGTCTCCTCCACTCAGTTCTGCTACTGCTACCACTTCTTCCTCAGCGAGTCTGGTTGATATCGAGTTTCTCGAGAATGCTATTCAGAATATTGATGATCAACTTCTGTTTCTCGACAGCCAGCGGGTCCTTCTGAATCGCCACAAGGTGTTGCTGCAGAGCAAGCTGTCCTCTCTACGTAGTGGTCCCTCTGTGGATCCCTGAAGTTTTTGTCCTTTATGGCGCAAAAGGGGAGAACAGGTATGATCTGATGGTTCTGTTGATATGAGTTCTGTTGGTATGATGTCTGTTGGATGCTTTGTTGGGAGTTTTGTTGGATGCCATGGAAGCTTTGTCGGGAGTTTTGTTGGATGCCTGTTGTTGCTATGCAAGCTGCTGTTGCTATGTAAGTTGTTGGATGCTTTGTTGGGAGTTTTGTTGGATGCCTGCTGTTGATATGCAAGTTCCTGTTGTGGGGTATGGTTGGTGCTGGTTGGTGCAACTCGTGTGACTCGTGTGACATAACTTGTTTTGGTCTTTCTTGTATTGGTTCGGTCTCTGCAGTTTCTTTTTGAAAGGTCTTTATGAAAGGTAGGCTATACTTTTGGCATCTTTTTCTATCATACCGTATGTTGTGCCACCAAATGACAAAAGGGGAGATTGTTAGGATTTATCATGGGTATCCTTGAATGCGGGCTTGTCATATGTGGCACTGGAAGATGTTGGACATTTTGTTGAACAGGTTGTTGTACCAGGATGTTCAACAGGCTAAGTTCTTTTGCATATACTGTCTGCTCAAAAGGATGTGCATCTGGCGTCCGCGTATTCTGTTAGTTTCCTACCTAACTCATCAGACCCTTATGGTGGTTATTATCTGCTTTAGATTTGATTGGGTACAATCTCTTGTTACCTTATTGCGATATGGTTGGAGAGAGATTTTCGCCAAAAAACAATTCCCTGGTAACTACCACTTACGGATCTTTAGGGATCTCGTTCCATCTATGGGAGTTGCGGTTATTGCTGTTATTGAGTTGCTTCTAGATTGATTGATCTAGCGCTGATTATTCGGCGGTTGTTTTGAGAGGACCGCTTAAAGGGCTTGAGGGCATTGGCGGCTAGGTTAAGGACTTTGACGAAAGAAGTTCTTGTTGATACACTCCGGGAGGGAGGCCGACGACGGCGCACGCAGGATCAAGGGAGTTGATCTAGTCGGTGGTGCAAGGGGAGCTTGCAGGCAAGGGGAGCTTGCCAAGAATACTTCACGGGGTTGATTGCGATCACCCCTCACGGTTTGTTTTTAAGGATGAGTGTGTTCTTCCTTATAGAAGCGTGAATTGTAGAATCTGTATTCTCTGATCTTTATAGTGAAGTATTCTATTTTTCTGGGCGTGGCCCCGCAGATGTAGGTGTGCGCACCGAACTGCGATACCAAGTCTCGTGTGCCCTTGCGTGCTGTGTGTCTTTATTGTTGTTCGTTATATTCTTTACTGCGTACTGAATTTCAAAGATTAATCGCAAACACAAGAAATTTATCCATGACCTAGTCTCCATGACCTACTACACTCTGCAAACTCCCCGTTAGAGATTTTCCACTATAACCCTCTTGCAAATCAATAAGAGAAAACAGTGCACCTTGACAAACAATCTTGTCAGTTGCACACTCTCAACACCCTAAGATTGAAACCACTCTCAGACCAAAGAGTAAAAATAACACCTCTCGTAACAACAGAAGGAAAAACAGAATATGGACAGAATTTTAGCTTTATTTGACTCAAAGAAAGATGAGAAATAAAGGATTACATTGGCCAAAGATCTGTTTTCTTCTTGTAATTATTTTCTTAAACAACTGAGTGTTAATCCACATTTATAGAGGAGAATCCCCATCAAAAAATATTAAACAAATAGCTCTTCCAACATATAGAAAACAGCTAGTTTTGGAAGTCAATGCAACCAACGGATCTATTTATTAGTCGACTAAAAGAATCATTAGTCGAATAATGGTTCAAAGGAAAGAAGGCTGACAAAACAACATTAGTTGGTAATGGGCATATTAATCAACTAATAGACTAGTTGGTCGATTAACCTGAGTTCTAAGTGAAAATATGTGAATCTATATTAGTCGACTAATAGAACAGAAATCTAGCTCAAGATATTTAAATACGTCAGCCGACTAGTATATGTTATTAGTCGACTGATTAACATGTAAAAACATTAATTTGACCTAGAATCTAAGTATTTTGATATGGTTTGAATCCATGATTATTCCAAGTCTTTAACCTATGATTTTGTGTGCATGTGTGTGGTTTCAAGGTTTTTACAAGAAATATTTAACAAGGAATAAAGATTATATCAATGAACAATAAAACACCGCCGATCTTGAGCTTGGTTGATGTCGATAACGTCCAAGTCCTTATCATAGGTGTTGTCATCCATTTTAAGCTTTGACACATTGTTCAATGCTTCCTAGTAGTTGCACAAATCATATTAGTAGAAGTATGATGTTTGATCATCATCAAAAAATATATTAAGGCAATCCAATATTCAACAATATCTCCTCATCCATCACATGCTCTCAACACTGACATCTCAGATGCACTCATTTTCTGGACATTTTTCACAAATGCTCCACATTCTGAACCATAGAGCATAGCTAATTCAATAATCAGCTTATCAAAATAATTTCCTTCTATTTCAAGGTACCATACAACCCCAAGGGTTGAAATCTCAACCGACACTGGTAAGTATCACTCAAATCATATCTTTCAAGCTTGCAAAAGGATTCATCCGATTGGTCGACACCGCCGACACTAACTAATAACAAGTATAACATGGGGTTTAGGATATAAATTACCAAAATTTGAAATTCTAAATTAATTCATATGAGGGTTGTAAAGTCTCATTTAACTGTCAAAATTACGGTTTAAAAAATTGACTCATGATACTGGCACTAACAATTTCGGATCGAATTTGTACAAGAGATAATAACTGAAACATCTTGATTTGCACCCCGGTGAAACTCTTATGGTTTTTATTGTGTGTTATTGTGGGTGTGTAAAGAAAAGAGAGGGTTGATATAAATAAGAAGTGATAGCCGTCATTAGAGGCTAATCACCATTTTCCACCCAAAAATAGCATGGTATCAAAGCCAAACCTAAACCCTACCCCAAAAAAACCCTAAAACACCAAAACCCTAGCCTCCCCGCCGCACATCCCTCCCACGCGCCCCCGCCACCTGCGCGCGCCGCCGCCGCCTGCGCGCGCCGCCACCTGCGTGCGCGTGCGTCGCTAGCCCCCCTTCCGCTGCCGCTGCTCCACATTTTGTGATCCTTCTCCCCTTCCACGTCCTCTTCTAGCCGCCACAAAGCCCTAACTAGCCACAAAAGAGAACCCCAAAAAACCCTAACCCTAGATCTATGGTAGAGTCATGAAAAGGACTCCATAGGTATACGGTTAGGGTATGACCTAGAAGAGGAAGAAGAGAAGTAGATCTGCGGATCTAAGGAGGGAGAAAGGAGAGATCTGCGGATCTGGAGAGATGGGGGACAATCTTACCTCAGCTGACACGAAGGCCTTCATTGGGGAGATAACGAAGCTGCTTGCTTCGAAGGAGTTGGGATCCTCGAGTAGATCGACGCCTTCACGACCAGTGCAGAAGCTGGAGTTGATGCCCAATGATGTGAAATTGGAAGGGACGAAGAATTACCTCAGTTGGTCCAGGAGGGTGCTTCTCATCCTGAAGTCGAAGGGGTTAGAAGGCCATGTTCTGGGTTCATGTAGTGAACCGGTGGATAAGACTGGGGATGATTGGAAAGTGTGGAGCACCACCAACTCACTGGTGGCTGCTTGGTTGATGACATCGATGGTTCCACCCATTGCTGGGATGGTGGAGGCCATAGAGAGTGCTGCAGGGATATGGAGTATGGTGGAGAAGATATATTCTGGAGCAGGGAATGTGATGCTTATGATGGAGGTTCAGGGAAAGGTCGACACCTTGAAGCAAGGGGAGATGTCTATTCTAGCCTACTCTGCGGAGTTGAAAAGGCTGTGGTCAGAGTTAGAACACTATGACCCTATTGATCTGCCTGATCCTAGGAGTGCTGCGATACACAGGAAGTGGGTGGAGCGTAGGCGTGTGACTCATTTTCTGAGGAACCTGAATGGAGATTTTGAGGTCAGGAGGGCAAGTATGTGTCACTTATCCTCTATCCCATCTTTGGAGGATGCCATAGCTGCAATGGCACAGGAGGAGACCAGACTGAGAGTTATGAAGGATGAGGGTACTCAGGTCACTCAGGCTGCACTGGCTGTACCGGCAGCGACAGCAGTGAGCGAGGATCGAGAGTGCTACACCTGTGGGGTGAAGGGACACCTGAGCTTTAACTGCCCACAGAAGGGTAGTGGACGAGGACGTGGCACAGGAGGCAGAGGAGGAGGTCGTTGGGGCCGTGGAGGCCGTGGACGAGGTCGTGGCGGCCCACGGGCCAACTTTGCTACTGCTGATGGACGACAGGAGACAGTGATGATTGAGGCTACGTCAGCTGAGGCGTCAGATCTAGAGCAGTGGAGACAGTCCAGGTCTACTACTGAGAGTTCGGAGAGTCATGCAGACCAGACTAGAGATGTTGCTTCGTCATTCGGTAATTTTGCCAACTTCGCTCACACAGGATCAGGTAACCAATCAGCTCTTTCATGTAGAGATCATATAGAGTGGATTATTGACTCAGGTGCATCTAGTCATGTGTCAGGTGCATATAGGCAATTTTCCACATATAAACCACATACCATTCATGAAACTGTTCAGACAGCTGATGGCACATCCCAACCCATTAAAGGGATTGGCACTATTCAGTGCACTCCCTCCATATGCCTCTCTTCAGTCCTTCACGTCTCATCTTTTCCAGTCAACCTTTTATCTGTTGGCTCTATTGTTGATGATCTTGACTGTAGCATTATTTTTGACTCTACTCATTGTGTGTTGCAGGAAAGGAAGATTGGGATGAGGCTTGGGACTGGCGTCAGGCGTGATGGACTGTGGTATCTTGACAGAGCTAGTGGGAATGCTGCATTGGCCGTCGTTGGTGAAGAGAAGGAAAGAGAGGTACTTTTATTACATTGTCAGTTGGGACACTTGCCTTTTGATATGTTGAATAAAATGTATCCTGAGATTTTGAATAGAGTGAATAAAATGAATTTGAAGTGTGATGCGTGTGAATTTGGGAAACACACTAGGACATCATATCCTAGTGTGGGGATGAGGAGTGTAGAGAGATTTCATCTTATTCACTCAGATGTTTGGGGCCCTGCCCAGTGACTTCAGTAAGTGGGTTCAGGTGGTTCATCACTTTCATAGATTGTCATTCTCGGATGACATGGCTTTACATGATGAAAAACAAAAGCGAAGCGTTGAAGTGTTTCCAGGACTTCCATAGAAGTGTCAAAAATGTGTATGAGGCCAAGATCCGCATCTTGAGAACGGATAATGGGACAGAGTATGTAAACAAGGAGTTTGCATCTTATCTATCTGAGAGTGGGATAACTCACCAAACCACTTGTCCCAACACGCCTCAACAGAACGGAGTTGCTGAAAGGAAAAATAGACACTTGTTGGAGGTAACTAAGTCACTCATGCTCACCATGAATGTACCTAAGATATTGTGGAGTGAAGCAGTGATGACAGCCACCTATCTCATCAACAGGATGCCTTCGCGGATGCTTGGTATGAAGTCCCCATGTGAGATTCTTATGGGAAAGAACACTTTTGTAGTTCCACCAAAAGTGTTTGGATGCACATGCTTTGTGAGGGATCATAGACCTTCTGTGGGGAAGCTGGATGCTCAGGCAATTAAATGCATATTTGTTGGGTATCCTTCAAATCAGAAAGGCTATAGGTGTTGGAGTCCCTCAGAAAGAAGGCTGTTTGTGAGTATGGATGTGACGTTCAGGGAGACTGAGCCTTTTTATGGAGGACTGACAGATTCTATACCAGTATTTGACACTGGTGCCTCTCCAAACACAGGAGGAGTTGGTCGAGAGGGGGAGACTGATGACAGGAGGGTAGTGGTTGGACTTATACCGTGTCCTGTCAGGCCTACTGGTACTGGTACTGATAGCAGGGAGGAGGAAAGGACCTTGGTGGAAGAGGAGGAAAGGCCCTTGGTGGAAGATATGTTGTACGGCAAGAAATATAACAGGAGACAGAAGGGTAGTCATGGCGATGGAGAACAACAAGAAGACATCTCCCCCACTGAAGAACCACTAGCTCCACAGCCACATGTCGAGATTGATCAGTCTATCACGCCTGCTCGAGTCCCGACTTCCTTACTGCCTTCCTCTCCTAACACGGATGGTAACCTTTCTTTGCCTTCCGTTAGTTTAGATCTTCCACTTGCATCTCGTAGGGAGCCTCGTATCAATGCCGGCAGGCCTCCTGTACGGTATGGATACGAGACTGATATTGCTAATCATGTCTCATATGCTTCTCTTACACCTGCATATAGGGCTATCATTGCATCCTTACAGTCTATCTCTATACCGAGTGATTGGCGAGTGGCAAAGCAACATCCCCAGTGGAAGAAAGCAATGCTCGAAGAACTCGAAGCACTGGAGAAGAACAAGACATGGAGACTTGTCTCACTTCCAGCAGGGAAGAAAGATGTGGGCTGCAAGTGGGTATTCACAATAAAGCAAACTCCAGAAGGGAAGGTGGACAGGTACAAAGCGAGGCTGGTTGCCAAGGGCTACAGTCAGACTTATGGGATTGATTATGATGAGACATTTGCCCCAGTGGCAAAGATGAGTACTGTGAGAGTACGGGTATCCTGTGCAGCGAATTTTGGATGGAAATTGCATCAGTTGGATGTAAAAAATGTCTTCTTGCATGGAGACTTACAGGAGGAGGTATACATGGAGGTTCCACCTGGCTTTAGCACACAACAGACGATGGGAAAGGTGTGTAGGCTGGACAAGTCTTTATATGGGCTGAAGCAATCTCCAAGGGCATGGTTTGGCAGATTCAGGCGTGCAGTCATCACTATGGGCTACAAGCAGAGTAATGGTGATCATACTGTATTCTATAGGCATTCAGGACAGCGGATTACCCTTCTGGCTGTGTATGTTGATGATATTATTATCACTGGAGATGATGAAGAGGGAATCTCTCACTTGAAGGCTAGATTAGCGAGAGAATTTCAGGTCAAGGACCTTGGACAGTTGGGGTATTTCCTTGGACTGGAGATTGCTAGGTCCAGGAAGGGTATAGTTCTCTCACAGAGGAAGTATGCCCTGGATTTACTGGCTGAGACTGGTATGTTGGGGTGTCGTCCAGCAGTTACTCCTATTGATCAGAATCATAGATTGCATTCACAATCAGGGGAGCCAGTAGACAAAGAAAGGTACCAGAGACTTGTTGGACGCATTATCTACTTATGCCATACCAGACCTGACATTGCATATGCTATCAGTGTGGTAAGTAGAAAAATGCATGATCCTAGGACTGGACATATGGAGGCAGTCTTCAGGATACTGAGGTATCTGAAGAATAGTCCAGGAAAAGGCATATTATTTGGTAGTCATGGTCACATGAATGTGACAGGCTACTGTGATGCGGATTGGGCCAGTTGCTTGAATGATAGGAGATCGACCTCGGGCTACTGTGTGTTTGTTGGGGGCAACTTAGTCTCTTGGCACAGCAAGAAGCAGGGTTTGGTGGCTCGTTCCACTGCAGAGGCAGAGTATCGTGCTATGGTGCTTAGTACCTGTGAGATGATCTGGTTGAGATCACTTCTACAAGAGCTACGTCTGCTGAGAGAAGGACCATTGCGGTTGTTGTGTGATAACAAGTCAGCAATTAACATTGCCAACAACCCAGTGCAACATGATAGAACGAAGCACATAGAGATTGACAGGTTCTTCATTAAAGAAAGATTGGACAAGAAACAGTTGGAGATCTCCTACATTACTTCTGGACAGCAACTAGCTGATTGCCTTACAAAGGGGTTGAACTCTAAAGGAGTAGAGGATGCTTGTAACAAGATGGGCATGATAAATATCTTTTGCTCATCTTGAGGGGGAGTATTGTGTGTTATTGTGGGTGTGTAAAGAAAAGAGAGGGTTGATATAAATAAGAAGTGATAGCCGTCATTAGAGGCTAATCACCATTTTCCACCCAAAAATAGCAGTTTTCATGGGAATGTTATAATATGATACTAAGACCTTTAACTCTAAAACAAAAACAAACTGAAGCTAACTTGATTTAAATCATTCATGAAGATGACTCATTGATGGAGTTGGTAAAAAATGTGATCATGTATTGGATGCGATAGTCTATGGTATGGACCAATGAAATAATTGCTGAAGATGAAGATCCACTCACCTAACAGCCACCATGTTGAGTTATGGCAACCAATACCAAAAGTTTATTCCAATACATATCGGTAGACAATTCCGATACAAATCAGTGTCGATACTATAAACAACAGCTTAAATCAAGACCAAAAGCAGGATTCAAATCAGTGTCGATACTATAAACAACAGCTTAAATCAAGACCAAAAGCAAGATTTTGAATCTTGCCATAATCACATAATTAAGGATGTGCTTACTGAAAATGATGAATTGAACACTACTTTTGTCATGTCTTGCATGCACCTTAATACTGATTCGATAAGAAAATATTGGAATTATGGTGCTTATATATCAGAAAATTTTAAACTCTTTTCCTCTAGCAACCCTGCTCTGCTACATATAACTGAGTTTGTTTAGCCTGCTGCACATAATTGCTTATCACATGTTTGTTCAATTAGATTGACAAATTGATGTTTTATGCAATTAAGGGAGCTCCACTGTCGGAGTATACACTACGCCTGATTGGTTCAGATATTGAGCACTACATCCGCAAACTTCTCTATGATGGAGAGATCAAGTACAACATGAATGCCAGGGTCTTAAACTTCAGCATGGGAAAACCGCGTGTCAAATTCAACAGCAATCAGATACAAAATGTGGAATAGAATGGAACTCTACTGATTCCTTGTGGTTGTAAATATGATAGCAAATGTGTATGAACAATATTTCTAGCAACCTGTGCACCCAAATCATGTAATCCCAACTCCAACACATATTTACAAAAGCTCCAGCATTTATAATCCTATAGAGGTTACTGAAACATAAAGTAGTCTTGCAAACCATATGGAGATGCATAGTATGACAAATGAGAAACATCCGCCTCGAACTTACACCTATTCAATTTTTGGCTTTGCAGTGGACTTGGCAAACAAAGCGGAACCACGGGGTGTCTCCGTCCTGCAATTGGAGTTCCTTCACACCCACGGTTTATATGCTCCTTCATGTTCTAGGTTCTGCAAGAGATTTTGCAAATGATCATAAGCAGCTTAAATACCATGAAACCAATCTGCTGTAGAGCTTGTATTAATTTTTCTTTCTCAATCATTTGCATATAAAGGTAAATTCATACACTTACCAATTGAAAGGTTAAAACCTTTTTAAGCCCTAACTAAATACACTGGCAACATACATAATAGAATATATTGGATCAAAAAAACCCCAACTACACCCCTTCCTCCCATATTATGTCCATGGTCTGGCACAAAAGATAAATCCTCTTGCAATGCTTTGAAGAAATCATGTCTCGTATATTATTACATCGGTTTAATTTTAATGCATGTATTATTATTGAGTGTTGTTTTAGAAAAATGTTTTTTAATACCAACTACCAAGAGAGTAACCATGTACATACATGAATACCAGGCGTAGAAAAATTGTTTTCTGACATCCAGAGAGTTACAGAGAGTGTGTGTGTGCGCACGTGCGTGAGAGAGAGAGAGAGAGAGAGAGAGAGAGAGAGAGAGATTTAGGCTTTGATTATGTGGCAATGTTTGTTTATTTATCTATAAACTCAATGCACAAGTTTTCAAAGACACAGAGAGGCTGCGTAAGATCCAATTTATAACATAGTTGAGCTGTTTGAAATAGTTAACACCAATTATTATCAAAATTTCCAAGTGGCATCAATACGTAGATGGGAGTGTGTGTGCATGGAGTACGCATACATATAGTTGCACACCCCCTCAAGTTTGATTCGATTTCTAAAAAGAGAACAAAATCAGGCATGGCATGCAAAAGCAAGTTGATCGACCAATACATATAGGTAGTGTTTACGGGTGTTTTCTCACCACAAGATCGTTGACCAGAGATTGAGCGGTCAACGTGGTCAAGGGGTCAGTTGTGATCCCTTGGGTGCGCTGAGCACACGTGCACTCAACGCGGGTCGGAGATGGAGTCGGGGTCGAGCGCCGGATCCGAGCGGGACGTCGGCTCTTGGTTGAAGCAGAGGGAGGGGAAGCCTCGGCTCGGTTTCGATGGGCTCAGCCTCGGTCGAACGAATGTCGAGGGGTAGCCTCGGCGCCTCGGTCGGCTTCTTCCTGAATAGACGAGAAACTCGTCAGGGTGGCCGGACCTTGGTTCCGGTCGTATCTCCTCCGATGCCAAAGTCAGATCAGTGTCTGAACGGTACTCGGCGGGATAGGCACGACTCGATAGGAGATCGATACGCTGACCCACGACGCGAGCAGGGGGGAGGGAAAAGGAATGGCGGAACACCAAGGTCGTTGATGGTATACCTTAGATTAGAATACCTGGGGTTCGATCCCCTTGCTTCGTTGTCCCTCCGGTCCCTTTATAGAATTTTTGTCCCGACTGCCCCCCGCCCGCGCCGTCACGCCATCGCCCCCCATGCGTGTCCTCGAGATCCGTCCCCACGATGTCGCCTGTCAGCGTCATGGGGGAGCTGAATGCCCCATGTCCACGCCGTCACGCCGTCCGCCCCCCACTCACGCCCTTGAGATCCGTCCCCACGATGTCGCCAGCCAGCGTCATGGGGGAGCCGATTGCCGGTCATGGGCCTTTAGGCCAACCACCCCGGGGGAGTGGTTTCTTCTGGGGATCGTGGGCTGGCTACGAGCGTGTCAAACCGTGGGCGGTTCGAGCTCTCGGGGGCCTCATTGAGCTGGCCGTGTTTTCTTCGTGGGCCTCGTCCGGCGGGGCCCCGTCGCTAGCAGGCTTCTTGTCCACCGCTGGGCCTTGGGCTTCCATCCTTTGGGCTTCTCCAAAATAGTCGTATCAATTACCCCTATCGTCCGAGCTGTTCGGGTTTAGACGGTTCGGTTCGAGCGATGTGACTGTTCGGGATTTGACAAGCGCGTCAGTCGAGGCCAGCCCATTAAATGGGGGTCATCATGATGCGGCCCGTTTGATCTTCTCCTGGTGCGGGCTTCGAAACGTCGTCGATCCTCCAATGCTGCCATGTGCTCCTCTCCGGACGGTTTGTATTCCTTGATTGCCCTTCATATAATATGCCGGCCTCCCTGACTTCAATCCTTTCGCGCTCTTCTGATCCCGATTTCGCAAGCTCCCTCTTTCCGTTATCCTCCTCCTTGCAATTCCTTCTCAAGTTAACCCCCTTCTCCTCATTAGTCTCATGGCTACGCTTAGAATAGGCAGTTCGGCGTCGGGACCTAGGGATCCTCCGGCACCTAGGTCCGGCAATGCTCGACCTTCGAGGCCCGGAGCCCCTTCGGGGGCCTATCCTGTTCGGGATAAGGGGAAAAGAAAACTCTTTGCGGACCCCGTTGGGGACGACGTGGCTCAGGCCGTCGAGAGATATGATGTTTCCCCGGCGGTCCTTGGGTCGACGTCCAAGGTGACTTTCCCGGTGGTCGCGGAAATCCGGGAGAGATATTTGTGTCATCTGTACGACGTCCGAGTCCCCTTTTACGACCAGCGGATTTGCTTTCCACGGGGTAACGAGGTCGGCATCTACGTCGAGAGTTTTTGCCTGGGCCTCCGTTTCCCCTGCATCCCTTCATCATTCAGTTCATGGAGCGCTTGATGGTGTCCTTGTGTCAGCTGACCCCGTACTCTGTCGCGGTGCTGACCGGGTTCATCATGCTCTACCTTGCCCATGGCATAGAGCTGTCTCTCCCTCTTCTTTTCCATTACTATCGGGTTCAGATGATCGGCCAACGGTCGTGGCAGCATCTCCGGGCTCGCGCAGGGAGGGAGTGCCTGCTCGGTCTCCCCCGCTGGGTGGGGGACTGGAGCTCGAACTACGTCTTTGTCGTCTTTCCTGAGGACGCTGAGATATTGACAGGTTGGGGAGGGCTATGTCAGTACGACTTGACGCTGACCCTCTCCGAGGCCGACCAGGCAGCCGTTCGGCTGCTGTCGTCTCTTTCTTTAGAAGAGAAGTCGGTTTGGCCTTTGCTGGATGAACTGTTTCTCAAAACCGTTCTATGGTCCCCCGATAGGCCCTTCCCTTCCTTCTGCTCTCCTTTTGCTTACCCTGATTTTCTCTCCTTCTGCAGATATGGCCAGGCGTGAATTCACCGGTAACGTCAACGAACTCATCCGAAGGGGTTCGAGCCGAAACCAAGAGAACCCATCGGGTCAGGCGCCCCGTCACACTGTTGACGAAGAAGTACGCCAGGCCGAGCCAGCCGTGGGTAGAGTGGAGCCCGCGGTAGTGGCGACCACCCCCTTGGCCGTGGAGAACCTTCCCGAAGGTGACGCTCTGGGGGCCGAACTTCTCCGCCCCGCCCCAGCCGAGGGGAGGGACACGGGAGCCGATCCCCCCCCCCCCGAGCGCCCTCGGGGGTCGCGGTGCGGGGTATAAGCGTTCCCTTCCTACCTCCGCCGAACCCAGCGAGAGGAAGAGGCGGAAGGAGGGTGGGGAGACCCGCGCCCCGGTGGTCCCCGGGGTGCTGTCGACCTCCGGCAAGGCCCTCCCGCTGACCCTGGTGACTACTGCCACCGTCTTGGCCGAACCTTCCCTGGTGGGGGCCGGCGGTATGCCGGCGAATGCCCTGGCGGTCCCCGAGTTGGCCCCCGGGGACTCGGTGTTCGTTGACCGGGCCGTGGCTAACCAGTTGGCGCACGGCTCGGTCCTCCCGAGGGATCAATCTCTGCTGGAGAGAGCTCCTACCGACAAGCTGTCGGACTCCCTGGTCTGGCAGCTTCAACAGGTTCGACTGCTCTGCTGTTCTCGAACCAGTCTCTCGATCATTCCCCGTATAACTTCTTTCTTTGCGCAGGCCACCACGATGGCCGTCGAGGTGCAACGTTGAGCAGCCCAGGCGAGGGAGTTGGAAGAGACCGCGGCCCGGGAGGGCGCATGGGCCGGGGAAGCCGAGGTGGCCCTCCAAGAGGCACGCATGGAAGCTCGTCATTTCCGACGCCGGGTGGACGAGCTTGCCGGTCAGGTGATGGATCTCCAGGCGGAGCTGGACGATGCTCAGAGGTCGGCCCGAGAGGCGCAAGAGGCGTTTCGCCAGGAGAGGAGCGATCTCCGGAGCGAGCTGGCAGACCTGTGCCAGATGACCCGGTTCGTCGATGAGGTGGAGCGGGGCGTCGGCGGGGTCCTGGGGGAACGGATCACGGTGGTCCGTAGGGAGGCCTTCAGCTCCTACGAGGACCTTCTTGCCCCTCGAATCATCGACGTCGTCCGAGATTCCTTCCACCGGTTTGTGGAGCCCGCTCGGCAGCCACTTCCGCCCGTTGATCCCCCGCGCTCCGAGCAGGGCGAGGCGCCAGAGGATGCTTCCTCACGTGCCCAAGGGCCTTAGGCCTTTGTATCTTGTCCCCCTCCTTTTCTCTTTTTTGGGCCTGTAATTTTCATCGACTTTATTTATATAGCTTTTGTCGCTGGGGGTGCTCCGCCTTGTGGGGACCCTCAGCCTTTTTGGCTCTTTACTGTGTTTTGCCATAATCTTTCTTTTAGCCGTAGCGCTTGGTTCGCTTAAATGGTCGCCTCGCACGTGGCTGGGCTGCTCCCCATCTTGCAGTCAGTCGGATTGGCCGTTCAGCGAAGGGGGCTGCCCCTTGGCTTAAGATCCGCCGAGTCCCTCGTATGCCGGGGGAGTCGCCCCCAACCTTCCAAGCGGGTGGGTTCTTAAGTCGGCGAGGGGTCTGCCCCTCAGCTTGTAACCGACTGACGTCACCTCCTGCTGGGGGAGTTTCCCCGCGGGTCGGCGAGGGGTCTGCCCCTCGGGTCGTTCGGTCGGCGAGGGAAGCTATTCCTCAGCTTACGACCGACCGATGTCCCTCTCTGCTGGGGGAGTTACCCCCAGCCTTACGAGCGGACGGGTCGTTCGGTCGGTGAGGGAAGCTATCCCTCGGCTTACGACCGACCGATGCCCCTCTGCTGGAGGAGTTGCCACCAGCCTTACGAGCGGGCGGGTCGTTCGGTCGGCGAGTGAAGCTATCCCTTCGGCTTACGACCGACCAATGCCCCTCTCTGCTGGGGGCTGGTTCGGACGGGTCGTTCGGTCGGCGAGGGAAGCTATCCCTTCGGCTTACGACCGACCGATGTCCCTCTCTGCTGGGGGAGTTGCCCCCAGCCTTACGAGCGGGCGGGTCGTTCGGTCGGCGAGGGAAGCTATCCCTTCTGCTTACGACCGACCGATGCCCCTCTCTGCTGGGGGAGTTGCCCCCAGCCTTACGAGCGGGCGGGTCGTTCGGTCGGCGAGGGAAGCTATCCCTTGGCTTACGACCGACCGATGCCCCTCTCTGCTGGGGGAGTTGCCCCCAGCCTTACGAGCGGGCGGGTCGTTCGGTCGGCGAGGGAAGCTATCCCTTCGGCTTACGACCGACCGATGCCCCTCTCTGCTGGGGGAGTTGCATCCAGCCTTACGAGCGGGTTGTCAGATTGGCCCGCAGGGGGAGTCGCCCCCCGTTTCTCGGACGAGTCCACATATCGGCCCGCTGGGGGAGTCACCCCCCCCCCCCCGCTTCTCGGACGAGTCCACAGATTGGCCCGCTGGGGGAGTCACCCCCAGCCTTACGACCGATTGGTCATGTCCGGGGACTCCGGTCTGTCGAGTGGAAGCAGTCCTCTGGGAGAGGAGATCGAGTTCCCAATCGTGCTTCGAGGCTGCCATTCAGCTAAGTGCGGGAGAAGATGTTGTGTTTGTACCAGTAAGGTCCTTTTTCCTTCCCATGGCCCAGTACATTTGGAGGAAAAACAAAAAACATGAGGAGTCGCGGGCAGGACTGCCTTCGCCCGGCGAGGTCGTGGCCGTCGGTCCCGTCCGCTCACTCGATGATGCGCAGGGGCGTCTGGACCACGTTTACCTTCTTCCCCTTGTCCGGCTGCCTGGACGTCCCCTCTCCTGGAGCAGGATCGTCCGTGAAGTTCTTCAAGTGACCCCGACTCACTAGTTTCTCTATATCTTTCTTCAAATGCCAGCAGTTGTCAGTGTCGTGGCCGTTGTCCTTGTGATACTTGCAATATTTTTCTTCGTCTCTTCCACCTCTTTTCATCCTCGGAGGGGGTCGGTTCATGCGCCCCTCCTTCTGGGCCTGCGCGAGGACCACGTCCGGGGCAACGTTCAGTTGGGTGTGTCGCGGCTCCCCTCTTTGCTGCTTGCCTCGGGTCTTTTTCTCCTGTCGACGCTCCTCCGAGCCCCGACGATCACTTTCGTCGCGCTTGGATCCCCGCTTGGTCCTTCCCTCGTCGACGGCCAGGGCCTCTTCCGTCAGCATGAAGCGCTCTGCCTGTGCCATGACCCCGGCGAGGTCCTTTGGGCGGTCGTTGTGCAGCGATTTCTTCAGGCCCCTGTGCCGTAACCCCTTCTTCAGGGCCGTCTTCACTACCAGCTCGGGGCAGCTCTCCACGTTGAGTCGCTCTGTGTTGAAGCGGCGCATGAAGTGCCTCAGGGATTCCCCATGACCCTACACCACATTGAACAAAAGTTCCGAATCCGGCTTTGCTTGTCGTCCGGCCACGAACTGTCTGCAGAACAACTGGGCGAGCTCCTCGAAGCTATCAATGGATCGGTTGGGCAGGGTGTGGTACCAGGTCCTTGCCGCTTTCCGAAGGGTGGAATAGAAACCCCTGCAGAGGAGGGTGTCGTCGGCCCCCTGGAACGCCATGACCCCTTCATAAACCATTACGTGATCAGCGGGATCGCCCGTGCCACCGTACTTCTCCAGCGTCGGTACCTTGAAACTTGAGGGCACTCGCGCCTCAGTTATCCCCCGGGTTAGGGGCATCGTTTGCCATTAACGCCCCTCGACCGTCCTCCTTCGTTTATCTCGCGCTCGCCAGGCGGCAGTGGGGGGATAGGCTCAGGCATGGCCGTCCCCTGTGCCCCCCGTAAGCCGAAGGCGGGGCCCCTTCTGGACGCGTCTCTTTTCCTGCCTCAGTATTCTCGCCTGTCCCGCTTCACTCGGAGGGGACTTCCGCTCCGCCGGGACCGATCTCCGTAATCTTGACGATCGTCCCGTTGGTGCCTGGATGAATATGATCGTCTAGTCGAGGCGGCCACCAACTTCTCCTCAGATTGCTCGAAGCCCCTCTTGCTTCTCTCGCGAAGCGAGGTGGGGGTAGGAGACCGTGCTGGGTCGAAGCCCGGCATAGTGAATCGCCGCTCCAGGTTGGGCCCTCCGTTCCCGTGGTCAGTGACTACGGCGGACCGCATAGGTTGGTGGTCGTCCCAGCGTTGGGCCTTGCTCAGCTCATCCCCCTGAATGGGCACGTCGCCGACGAGTTGTTGAATGGTTGCGGCCAACGTCCGGATGTTGGCGTTGGTCTCCTAGGCGAAGGTGCGGAGCTGCTCTTGGGTGACTGATCGGGACTCGCCCGTCCCATCGGTGGTGTGGCTGAGCTGATTTTCGGGGAGAATGTGCTCTCCATCCTCTTGGATGGGGGGCATGCGTCTCACGCCATTGCAGATCGGTTCCATCCTGGTGGTTCGATGTGGGCTTCCTTCGGGTTCCCACAGACGGCGCCAGATGTTTACGGGTGTTTTCTCACCACAAGATCGTTAACCAGGGATTGAGCGGTCAATATGGTCAAGGGATCAGTTGTGATCCCTTGGGTGCGCTGAGCACACGTGCACTCAACGCGGGTCGGAGATGGAGTCGGGGTCGAGCGCCGGATCCGTGCGGGTCGTCGGCTCTTGGTTGAAGCAGAGCGGAGGAGAAGCCTCGGCTCGGTTTCGATGGGCTCGGCCTCGGTCGAACGAATGTCGAGGAGTAGCCTCGGCGCCTTTGTCGGCTTCTTCCTGAATAGACGAGAAACTCGTCAGGGTGGCCGGACCTTGGTTCCGGCCGTATCCCCTTCGATGCCTAAGTCAGATCAGGGTCTGAAGGGTACTCGGCGGGGTAGGCACGACTCGAGAGGAGATCAATACGCTGACCAACGGAGCGAGCCGGTGGAGGGAAAAGGAATGGCGGAACATCAAGGTCGTTGATGGTATACCTTAGATTAGAATACCTAGGGTTCGATCCCTTACTCCGTTGTCCCTCCGGTCCCTTTATAGAATCTTCGTCCCGACTGCCCCCCCCCCCCCCCCCCCCCGCGACGTCACGCCATCACCCCCCATGCGTGTCCTCGAGATCCGTCCCCACGATGTCGCCTGTCAGCGTCATGGGGGAGCTGAATGCCCCATGTCCACGCCGTCACACCGTCCGCCCCCCACTCACGTCCTTGAGATCCGTCCCCACGATGTCGCCTGCCAGCATCATGGGGGAGCCGATTGCCGGTCATGGGCCTTTAGGCCAACCACCCCGTGGGAGTGGTTTCTTCCGGGGATCGTGGGCTGGCTACGAGCGTGTCGAACCGTAGGCGGTTCGAGCTCTCGGGGGCCTCTTGAGCGGGACGTGTTTTCTTCGCGGGCCTCGTCCGGCGGGGCCCCATCTCGCTAGCAGGCTCTTGTCCACCGCTGGGCCTTGGGCTTCCATCCTTTGGGCTTCTCCAAAATAGTCGTATCAGGTAGCTTGATGAACAATGCATATGTCTCTCACATCCGGCCGAATGCGGGAAAGTAGCACAGTTGGTGAACCAAGTTTAGTCAAACGGAACTATGTGTGAGATTAGTCCCAATGTATTTCATATATGGTTCAATATGAATGGACCCAAGACTGAATTAGAAGTTTCCCTTTTGCACCATATTCTCTAGCTTATTAACCGGTTAATTTAGTTGTGCATCACATAATTTGGGCTTTGGTCAAGTTCCCAACAGCCTTTTGTAATGTAACAAAATGTAAATGAACAGCTGTGATTTGTGCACGTTATGACTCATCGACCTGTGGGCAAAATCATAAGTCTTCATGGGAACAGGAAACAACAGTAGTGCAAATTTTGTATTGGCATATAATTGTGAGGAGAAATCATGACCAAGTAATATGATACAAAAATTTCAAAATCTTTACCACAAAGCATTGGCGGCATGAATCAGTTTCTTCTATTCATGTTTGTTAAAAGCCATCTCCTCAATCTAAGCAACGAGGAACACATCTTTTTTAATTGTCACCGTTCAAGTTCTTTAAAGCCTATCGCCAGTCCTCATTGCTCAATTAAATTATGATCCTATCACTGTTGTGCGGCGTCGTGGAAACACGGATCGTCGAAGAACCCCGGAACAAAGATGAGAAAACAAACAACAACCAATAGAGCACTAAGAGAATTACTTATAGGCCGTGGACCGGCAAAAGGGGAACACCAATAAAATTTATTACGAAAGGAAAGAACAACCAAATCTTCTTCTTTACAGGCAAAGAATAAGCACACAAGATATCTCCAAAAGCTCACAATACAATCTCTCAAAGTTAGCTCTCACAAATGGTGGCTCAAAATCCCTCAGTATGTTCCACAATATTCCACACAAAACCCTAACATAAAAACCCCTATTTATAACCCTAGGTTATAATAGGTGTCATTATTGGCTAGGATCTCCTAAAAGATACGGATCACGACTTTAGAGGCATCCTATCTAATCACAGCTCTATGCAATTAATGTGTCGCACCCTAGTGGGCCGCATCCCAATGGGCTCCCTTCGACCGAGCGATCTGATGCGATTCTGGATCTCTGAAATTATAAAATGGCTATTACAAATAGTCTACGCGCTAAATAAGGACTAGGAATAAAAGAAACAATTAATCTAAGGAAATAGGAAAATCCTAATACAATTGATCTAAGGAAATAAAAGAAATAACTCTCACAATTTTCGCATCCCAATTAGGGCCGGCTCAACCCCCTTAAATAAAAAACACACCTATTTGTTATTTTACTCAAATACCCCTCCCTCCAATTACTAGCCGCATCACTACTCCGTCCCTAAAAATCCACCGTGTCCTCAAGGTGGTGCATGATGTCCGTGGGCCATCCGTTCTACCCGGTCAATTGCAATCCTCCTCCCGAGTCAAATGGATGTGAGTGGTCCCCACCACTTTCAACGACGTCCGGAAAAATATCGTCGGGCCAAGGCGGGATCCAGAAAGCGTCGTCGGGCCCCCACAAATACTTTGGATGGTTGTCGTCATCGTTGCACTGCTGGACGAGCTCTGTCACCCGCTGTTTTGGGCCCAAAAAGTCAAATTCTCGCTGTCCAAAGTCAAATTCTCGCTGTCCGGCGTCTCGGGGGTCTCTTCGTCGATGTTGAAGGGTCGGATGCGCCCGTGGGGGCTCCAGGAGGGGCGGCAGCCTCCCTGGGGGCTCCCGGAGGGGCGGCAGCCCTCCTGGGGGTTCCAGGAGGGGAGGCAGCCCCTGCAGTAGGGGCGGCTGCCCCCCATGGAAGCTCCAGGAGGGGCGGCAACCCGCCTGGGGGTTCCAGGAGGGGAGACAGCCCCTGCAGTAGGGGCGACAGCCCCCCTGGAAGCTCCAGGAGGGGCGACAGCCCTCCTGTGGGTTCCAGGAGGGGCGACAGCCCCTACAGTAGGGGCGACAGACCCCCTGGAGGCCCCAGGAAGGGCGGAAGCCTCTCGGGAATACTCTGTAAGAGCGCACCTCCCAATTTTGTTGTCGATAGGAGCGCCTCTTGTCGTTTCAGATCTGGATCTGCAGATTTCAGATCTGGATCTGCAGATTTCAGATCTGGATCTGAATATGGTGGATCTGGGCTTGAAATCTTTAGATCTATCTTTGCCTTCGCCGGGAAAGGGTAGCGACGAGCGTTCTCCGCCAAATCCTCCTGGTAGCGACGATCGATATTCGCCAAATCCTCCGCTAACTGACGGCGTGCCTCCATAATCATCCTCTCCAACGCTTGATCCGATCCGTCGCTACATCCCTCATATTTGGACCGAATCTTTTCACCGATCGAGCCTATCCTCATTTCTTGTGGTCGTCATGGATCTACCGCTCTGATACCAACTAATGCGATTCTGGATCTCTGAAATTATAAAATGGCTATTACAAATAGTCTACGCGCTAAATAAGGACTAGGAATAAAAAAACAATTAATCTAAGGAAATAGGAAATTCTAATACAATTGATCTAAGGAAATAAAAGAAATAACTCTCACAATTTTCGCATCCCAATTAGGGCCGGCTCAACCCCCTTAAATAGAAAAACACCCCTATTTGTTATTTTACTCAAATACCCCTCCCTCCAATTACTAGCCGCATCACGATCTTCCTTCTGTATCGAACGAGCGAAGTGCCAAGCCATGCGTACGAGCTATCGACCATCGAGCCACCACTACGACTGATCGACCGAACACGGACTTCAACCGAGTTACGACCGAACGATCCAATGCCGAGCGATCGACCATCAGACCCAAGCTGACGACTGATTGACCAAATGCACTGTAGAAGACCAAATGCTCACTATCCTCATATCTATCTTGTGCAGAGTCAGATAGGTCGAACCCAAGTACAGTCGAGTTAGCTCTGCACAAGCTAACTCATTTATACAACCAATGCTCCTTCAGCATCGAATCGAGCCAACTTCCACAAATCTCCACCTCGGCGAGATTCGAATCTTCGACCATCGAACGACCCTCACTACATCACCTTGGTAGAGCATCAACTAGTGTTCCCCGCCTTTTGCTCCGAAGAGCCAAATGTCTTGAAAGACCAACTGCTCCACCGAGCTACGAATGTCCCCTCCTGGGACCGACTGACTCTTCCGAGTCACAATGCCCCCTCCTGGGGGCCGACGTCAACTTCATTGAGGAACCACATTGAGTAAGTCCAAACAGTGCTTGAACTTGACTCCCGATACAACCTTCGTCAACATGTCCGCTGGGTTGTCCTCTGTTGCGATCTTCAGCAAGTTGATGTCATCTTCTTCTTCTCCCACATAATCACTGACAAAGTGGAATCTCACATCGATATGCTTAGTGCGAGCATGGAAGACATGATTCTTAGCCAAATGCACTGCACTCTGGCTATCACAATGGATATCGTACCGCTCTTGATAGACACCCAGATCATCCATCAAGCCCATCGGCAATATCGCCTCTTTCACCGCTTCAGTTAATGACATATACTCTGCCTCCGTGGTAGACAGGGCCACCGTAGACTGAAAAATACTCTGCCAACATATTAGAGCACCAGACAGGGTAAAGACGTAGTCTGTCATCGAACACCTTCTATCCAAGTCGCCTGCATAGTTGGAATCGACATAACCGACAGTGTGCGAACCATGAACACTTCGGCTATAAGTCAGTCCGACATCGACTGTGACATTGATGTACCATAAGATCTACTACACTGCTCGTCAGTGCTCCTTCCCCATGTTGTGAATGTAACTACTCACCATGCTGACCACATATGATAGATCGGGTCTGGTACATACCATTGCGTACATCAGGGCCCCAACCGCATTGGCATATGGTACGCTCTCCATGAGTTTCTTCTCTTCTTCGTTCTTCGGACAATGCTTGGCACTGAGCTTCAAGTGAGGTGCAAGTGGATTGTCTACGGACTTCATCTTCTCACAGCCAAACCTCTGTATAACAGACTTCAAATAGCGACTCTGTGAAAGATGAACACTACATCCACTTCGATCTCTTATGATTTTCATCCCAAGAATCCTCTGTGTCTCGCCAGATCCTTCATCACAAACTCACAAATCAATTGAGACTTTAATCTCCAAATCTCCTCTTTATTCGATGAAGCTATGAACATGTCATCGACATAAAGTAGAAGATAGATGAAGGACCCGTCAACCAACTTCCGATAGAACACGCAATGATCATAGGGGTTGTGAACATACCCTTGATCATCCGTCATAAAGCATTCGAAACGCTTATACCATTGCCTCGGCGATTACTTCAACCCGTAGAGTGGCTTCTTCAGCCTACATGCAAGACCGTCACCACTCCCATAGCCCCATCGGGCTGAGCCATATAGATCTCCTCTTCGAGCTCTTCGTGCAAGAACGTCGTCTTGACAGATCAGCTAATGCTAGCAGGATCTGAATCGACCAATGCATCACGACAGGAGAGAAAACCTCGTTGTAATCAATGTATCTCTCTGTGTGAAGCCCTTCTCTACGAGGCGAGCTTTGTGGCAAACGTCTCCATCTTCGACTCCATCCTTCTTGGTATAGGCACACTTACACACAATTGCCTTCTTGCCCTTCGAAAGCTCCACGAGATCACATGTGTCGTTCTTCGCCAACGATTCCATCTCTTCGTCCTTTGCACTTCTCCATCGCTTCGGGTCGTCAGATTGCTCTACCTCACTGAAAGAAGTGTGAACATCGATGCATATTGCAGGAAGACAAATGAGACCATCTCCGAGTACCTTACAGGTCTTCTCATCTTACGCTTCGACCTTGACACTACTATGGAATCCTTCGACTGAACGATCCTTGGAGACGAGCTATCTCCACCGACTGAGATTAAACCACCAACCCCACCACATCCGTCTAGAGTCCATCTTCTGCAGCTTCTGGTGTGGGTCGATCTGAGTCGTCGATCGATCGATGTGAAACCTCAGACACGCTGTCGTAGACAATTGTGTCTGTTCGATCTTTACCACTGGCTCATGCTCCTTTTTAGGTAATGTCGACTCATCAAACGTTACATCTCTGTTCATGATCACCTTCCTTTGTATCGAACACCACAGTCGATATCTCTTGACACCTTTGTTGAAGCCCGAGAAGATGGCTTTCTTGGCTCGAGTATCGAGTTTGTCTTCCTTCACAGCATAGCAGCTCGGGCAGCCCCAAACTCAAAGTGATCCATAGTCGAAAACTGGCGTTTTCGACCAGACCTCCAATGGAGGTCGTCATCGTAATGCAGCAAACGGTAGCCGATTAACCAAGTATGTCACGTACGCTAGGGCCTCAGTCCAAAACTCCTTCGATGGGTCAGCTGTTGACAACATGCATCGAACTTTTAGCTGTCCAAAACTCCTAGTGGGCCGCATCCCAATGGGCTCTCTTCGACCGAGCGATCTTCCTTCTGTTTCGAACGAGCGAAGTGCCTAGCCATGCGTACGAGTTATCGACCATCAAGCCACCACTACGACCGATCGACCGAACACTGACTTCAACCAAGTTACGACTGAATGATCCAATGCCGAGTGATCGACCATCAGACCCAAACTGACGACTGATCGACCAACTGCACTGTAGAAGACCAAATGCGCAGTATCCTCGTTTCTGACTGGTGCAGATTCAGATAGGTCGAATCCAAGCACAGTAGAGTTAGCTCTGTACAAGCTAACTCGTCTGTATGACCAATGCTCCTTCAGCGCCTAATCGAGCCAACTTCCACAATCACCTACTCTAAAAGGCACAGTTATTAGTCACAATTATACATGCCAAAACAATCGTTGTCCTTCTAGTAATAATCATGTATGTTTAGGCTTGCAGATACAAAAAATGAATTTTGAGCATTTTAAAAGAGAAGTGTTGTTGTTCAATGTAGCATGAATCTGATATGTTAAATGTACGCTTATCCAAGGCTATGGAAATAGGCAAAACCAATCATTGACTATGGACATAGGTAAAGTGATCCACGTAAAGTTACACTAATTTTACACTAGGCTGCTGCTGTCACTTAATTTTCTGATATGAAAGGCAGACAAATTTGGAAGTGAAGTGTTGTTATCGATTTCCAAGTAATAGCATATATTTTGAGGTGATGCAACTCCTAATTATGTTAAGTGCTCTTGGAAGCGGGGACCCACAACTAATAATATTGATAAAATCATAATTGGTAACAGATAACATATATAACCAAAAAGTTTAAGCATATGGGTATATGCCCAGTTCTCTAATTATGGACATCAATTATTTTTTTCAAATTTTCCAGTGTTGGACTTATATTCTCAACACTCTTCTGAGTTTAGATATAAGAGTTTCTCTCTCTTTTCAGAATCGAGTGTTGATCATGGTTCACATTCATTCGGATCCGGGTTAGGCCATTATAAACGTGCAAGATGAAACCTACGATATGAAGTTACAAGACAGAATGAACCATATGAACATCCAGGATAACATGATAGATGATCATTACCATATTTAGCTTAGAAATCGGGTGATCCCGATACCATGTTAGAACAAAACAAAATTGAAAGGTGGACACACAGCTACTGATATTCATGAAATTAAAATTTGTAACTGAGATGAAAAGGTTAAGCCTATGGGTTAAAATAATAGGATTTTTCTAGGGATTTAAGAAAAAAATTTAGGGATTCGAGGGGAAGATGGTATTTTTATTGATAAAAGAAGGAAATACAAGATAAGTGGCCTCAATTCAAGAGGGAGACCACTCTCCCAAGCTTCAATTCGAGAGAAGCCGAACTCCCCTACTATTCTAAGAGTTCTATTACTATTCTCAATCAATTTTTCACCAAATTCAGCATAAGCATCTAATTACCTTAGCCCATATACATATAGTACTGTTTTTTACAAAATTACGAAAATACACATGGACCCTAAATATTACAGAATTGCAACTAGAGAGTGATGATGTCCTTACCATGTCCAAATTACAGCCGCCTATTCCACTAATATTCTAACATTACTTCACCCCCAAAGAGCCATCTTGTACTTAAGGTGGTGTCATGAAATCTAGTTTATGCTACTCCAAGTGGGGTGTTCGTTTCTCCCTGGCTCATCCTTCTCAATCTCATCATTCTCGTCATCTAGCATTAACTGGAGTGTGCGGTCTTGACATCGATGTCCTAAGGTGAATTTTTATCACAACGGAAACATTGCCCGTTTTCTCACGCCTCAACCTCCGTCATCTTTTTGAATTGTCTTTCGACAGTGTCTCATTGATCTCCTCTCTACTGGACTAAATCCCTCCTGACGGTACCTTCTGCCCCACTGTTGGTACATGGCTGCGAAAAGCAGATCTGCACCATGCCCCTTAGCCTGCCACTCCATTATGAGCCGATCCTCAATCATCTGGGCTAATTCCATCGTGTCCATCAGTCATCTTGGTTTTTATATGCGGAACTCGGCTCATATGTCTGCCTTAAGCCCCTTCATGAAACTTCCCTTCATTGTCGTCTCAGATACCCCACTCACTTGGCCCAAAATGCCTCAAATCTCTCCATGTATTTTGTGACGGTGCCCTCTTGCTTGAGTGTAAGGAGATGTACATGTAAGTTTCATCACTGGGCGTCACAAAATCGGTCTACCACGTAGTCCTTGAGCTCCTCCCATAAATGCACAGGTTGCCTTTTTTCTCTACTGAAACCAAGCTAACGTCTTTTCTTCAAAGCATATAGCACCTGCCTGTAACTTTTTCTCCTCCGTCAGGCATGTTAGCATAATTCTCCTAAAATATCGACATCTTCAGCTTTTAACATTACGATCAACACTGAAATTCACATGTCCTGCTCTGCCTCTAGGTTGGCCAAAATGAAATAACTAATAGGCATTCTGATGTACACTAAAATCTCCCCACGTGCATCCCTCTGCTCCACTGTCGTACTCCCAGTCGTCGTCACCCTAATCTAAATCTCCTACATCCACGTTGAACCCCACGAAAACCTCCCTTGCCGTCAATGTTGCTCTCCTGTGGATCAGTCGAGGCCTCGCGGGTTTCCTATGCTATCGTCAGTCCATCCAATGTCTACACCACCCTCCTCCCTCCTCGAAGTCTGGATAGAAGCCACTTTGATAGTCAAACTCGTCTGAAGCTCCACCACATCCAAAATAATATTGTTGAGGCCCAAGAGGATCATTATCTGCAAACCAAGGCATGTGGGCTGCTTGAAAGGCCGCCCAAGGATCATGGGCCCCGGGACCGCCCGCCAAAGGGCTGCCAGGACCTGGGCGGTTCACCCAAGGCTCGCATGCCTAGGGTGGCCCACCCTAGGCTTGCCAACCCCTAGGCGGCCTATCCTGGGACCGTTGGCACCCGGGCGGCCATGCCAGGCTTTGTCACCCCTTAGCGGCTCTTCCCATGGGTCGTGGGGCCCCTGGCCAGATTGCTAGGGCACACAGTCCCCTGTCGGACCTTCCCATGCGTCATAGATCTCCTGATTTGAAACTGATGGAATCTCCCTCCTCAAAGTCTTCAACTTTCTCCTTTCCTTTTGCCAAAAATTTCGCCTTTCACCTTAGATATGAGTTGTTGTCCTCGACCTTGTCCATATCTGACTTCTTCGTCCCTTTCAACTCGGAGATTTGTTGTAAGAAGTGTTGCATTAAGGTTTGCATGAAGGTTTGCAACAATACGTTCATCCTTGCTTCCGACGCTTTCATACTGGATTCGATTGAGGCGATTGATGCCCTCATCTCCTTCATCATTTTCTTCAATCTTTCCACTTCGTCGTCGAATTTCTCTTCCAAAGCTTTTACCTTTCTCGTTGTCGCCATCAGGATATTGCTCTAATTCCAATTTGATTGAATTTTCTAATGATTTGGAAAAGAAATTTAGAAATTTGGGAGAAAGAAAGGATTTTTATTGATAAAAGAAGGAAATAACGGATAATTGGCCCCAATTCGAGAGGACTACTATTCAAAGCTTCAATTCAAGAGTAAGCCAAACTCTACCAGTAATCTAAGGGTTATACTTCTATTCTTAATCAATTCTTCATCAAATTCAGCATAAACATATAATTACCCTCTCACCCAAATACATAGTACTGAATTTCACAAAATTACGAAAATACCTTCATGGATCCTAAATATTACAAAATTACCACTGAAGAGTGTCGCTGGCCTTACTGCGACCAAATTGACGCTGCCCCCTTCCACTACAATTCTAAAAAAAGACCGCATCCTTAATTTATGAAAAATCAACTTCTTTCAATTTTCCATTGTTGGACTATTATTCGCAACAAAGGACATAGCTTTAACTTATAGTTCATGTGCATACCATTTGTGGATGGTCGTTATCTTTTACATATGAAGGAGTGCCATCATGTTTATATAAAGGTTAGGAAAAGTTGGACACAATAAAGCCCAAAGGAGAATATGATAAGCATGCTTTATGTATCCCAAGGCTGTGAAATTAGAGAAGCATGAAACTTCACCCGTGGTAAATTAAGAAATTAAGTGACATGAAAAGGACAAGAAGAAGAATCCAAGGAGCACAAAAATCAATAAAGCTTACAATTAACCAAAAGAAGAAACCACGCAGGAGCTCCAACCCCCTGATTTGATCAGCGCATCTAACCTGTGTGCAGAGCTCTGGAGAAAAGAATGAAAATCAGTAATACCAAATGATATCAGTTTTATATAATTAATCAAGACAGCAGAAAGAGAACCTGGATTCATAATTAATGTTCCTTTTAAAAGCAATATTGTAGCATTCCGGTATACATCAATCTTAATAAACTGAATGAGTCCATACATGGATTCCATCTGAAATTCATTACCTATGAGATAGAATGTTGTTTTTCCCTATTTTGTAGATACACTAAGCACTAATATAGTGAGTCCATCTCCCAAACAGCTTGGATGAACATTCATACATAATTGTACCATTTTATATATAATGAGATAATACATGGATTACATTTATCTAAACATACATTCATGCATGGCATGATTTGTATAGTGTCAAATTTGAAATTGCTAAGATTAACTTTTAGATTTCTGCACGCGTTGTTCTATAATTTGATGTTCATCATATATCCTCTATTTATGTGCATCATGTTGACTAGATTGTCTGTGAACATATTTAGCCTAATCAGAATTGATGGTTGCACTTTACACTAGTGTGGCGTTTTTTTAAGACTACATATGGTATCTGGCTGAATAGCATTCTTATGAACTATGAGTTTGCAAACGAAAAACAATTCCATATTTTATTATGGGAAATTTCAGCATGAGAAGGTCCTGACAGAGTGTGACGTGCATGGCCATACCTACGATTGATCTTCCTTCCCCTTTCAATTCAAGGCTCCATCGTTGCATCTGCTTCTCATGGAACCTATGAGGGCTGGCTAATAAAGTTTTCAGGGAGTATGCTTAAACATCTAGAGATTATCACGGAAAGGTTGTATACCATGTTTAATTCCGAATAATTCCGCAATTTTTTGTATGTATCAAAATTGTATTATACCTCTCGCTAGCCTTTCCCCATTTTTCGGTAATATGTATCCATCTTAATGAGTTAATGCATCTTATGCAGGGTATGGACAGTATGGTTTGGTCTGATTTTAGCAAAAGTTCCCAACCCAAAGTGAACCATTGCCCATCAGAAACCAAACTGAACCAATCCGTTTTTATACACTTTGGTGCGAGTTGGTTTGGACAGGTTTGGAGGAAGGAGGAAAGGTAAGGTGTTGATGCATGGGCCCGGCCCACGAAGCGTGAAGATATATTCTGTTTGGAGAGCGAGGCCCACGAAGCGGGAAGATATATTCTAAGCCTTGGCGCAATAGCCCCGAGGCCCGTTGAGGAAAGCAAATTCTTACTCGGTCAAAAAGCAACATCACTCGTCCGTTGGGTCCCGCTAACCGCACAGAATTGGTTAGTAATGGTGGAGTAAATGGAATTCCGTTATCTCCATTCCCGGAGAAGATCTCGTCGTCATGAATGAGGAGCCGCTATACACTGGCAAAGGAAATCATCACCTAAAAATAGAAAAGATGACAATGAAGAAAAGGTTCACACTCCAGAGATATTAAATTCTAGGTACTCTTACAATACTTCTCTCTTTCCACTTATAATATTTCTTCCTCCAAAAGCTTGGCGTGACTAGAACAAGACGATCTCCCTTGGGTCGATCTTGACGGCCCCAAGCCAACTTGAGTCGATAATAACTTAAGTATCAGAGTGGATTTGGGTCGGAACTCAGATCCAACCCCCTAACAAGTGTCTTTGTTGCAGATAATTCGAAAGTCAATACCGCAAGTTGCTCAAAGGGTCGTATCGAACGATCCAATGTTCTGTCGTGCCTCGACCAGAGCCAGCAGAGTTCGGCCGAGCTCCAGCCTCATAATTTGTGCCAGCCTCTCTACGACCCGGGTTCTAACCACCGCGGGTCCCACTCAACAGTTGACGAGGATCCACCTCATCAAAGGTGTCCAAGTCAGCCCGCCTTACTATTGGCCGCAACACATCTGTCAACAGTTGGCGCCGTCTGTGCAAACATCAGAAGACAACATCCATGCCCTTCATAATTTTAAGGTCAATGTCGACTTGCCCCACAAATCGAGGGACAGAGGCTCATCCCTACCACAGAGCATGACTCGACTCCACCTAGTATCAATGTATTGACATGATATTGGGTGGGACACCACATCCAGAGTCATCTTCCTCTCTCCAGAGTTCATATGGCAGGAGGGGACGGAAACGTCCAAGAGACGCTACACCCCCCATATCTTTTTTTGATGAGGATTTGGAGAGTGTGGAGCTGTCGCATGACGATGCCATCGTCATCAACGCCATCCTTTGCATGGTGGAAGTGAGAAGATTTGCTCGTCGACATTGGAAGTTCGTGTGATGTCTCTTCTTCACTATCTTGGAGCGGATGGACTGTCTTCATCTGAGTTAGAGGAATGTCATGGCACATGGTCGGTTTCACGGGCCGTTCCACGCCTGTCACGGGCGTGATCACGTTGCTTGTCACTCTAGGACAGTCCTCGCGTCAAGTCACCCACTTGATCAACTTTATCGTGGCGACGATCAATTCTACTTACAATGGAATCATTGGCAGACCGCTTCTCAACTCCGTGGAGGCGGTAGTATCCACCTTTCACCAGATGATTAAATTTCAGACTCCCCAAGAAGTCGAAAAGCTGAAAGGGAATCAGATGCAGGCCAGGTCATGTTACCTCATATCTACCTCTATTCGAAGAGCGGAGCAGGCAGACCCGGTCGATCTCCATGGTGACAAAGGCAATCCGACAAACTGACGGCCTACTCTGGTCGAGGAGATAAAGACATCCGCGTCCCATATGAAGAAGGGAAAATTTTTTCTACTAGGTCGATACTTCCCTTCGACCTAAGGGAACAGGTGATTACTTTCTTGAGGAAGAACGCCGATGTATTTGCCTGGTCTCCTGATGACATGCCCGGTATCAACCCTCGGGTCATCTCTCACGAGTTGAACGTTGATCCGACTTTCAAACATGTGAAGCAGAGAAGAGAAACATCAGGGTGACAAGATGAAGGCATCTGTTAAGGAAGTGGATCGACTCTTAGAGACCGGCTTCATCCGGAGGTCAATTATCCTGAGTGGCTATCCAACATGGTGATGGTGAAGAAAGCCAATGGCAAATGGATGATGTACATCGATTTCACCAATTTAAATAAGTCGTGTCCAAAGAATAGTTACCACTTACCTCGGATCGTCCATCTCGTTGATAATGCCTCCAGATATGAGCTCTTGAGCTTCATGTAAGTTTTCTGTTGCTACAATAAAATCCAAATGGCAATGGAAGATGAAGAAAAAACCTCTTTCATTATAGACCGAGGGATTTTCTGCTATCGAAAAATGCCATTTGGCCTGAAAAATGCTGGAGCGACTTATCACGAATGATGAATAAAGTCTTCAAATGTCAGATTGGAAGAAACCTAGAAGTATACGTCGATGATATGTTGGTCAAATCAAGGAGCCTGATTGATCATATCGCTGACCTCAATGAGACTTTTTCAAAGATTCGATGATATAATCTCCGACCGAACCCGGCCAAATGCACATTCGGAGTCCAATCTGGAAAATTCCTCGGTTTCATGCTAACAAACCGAGGAATTGAGGCGAACCCAGACAAAGTCGTGGCGATCGTATAGATGAGATAGCCGACCACCATCAGGGAGCTCCAGAGACTGAACGGCAAGATCACAGCCCTAAGATGCTTTCTATCAAAATCGGCAGAGCGATCACTTCCTTTCTTCAAGGTCCTGAGGAAACCAATAGCTCTCCCCAAAGGCGACAAGAAGACCATCGAGTGGGATGCAGACTGTAAGAGGGCTTTCTTCGAGCTAAAAGAATACCTTCGTAGTCCACCGCTCTTGACGAAGCCTCATGAGGGAGACCAACTAATCATCTACCTAGCAGTCACCATTGAGGCTATAAGAACAGCCCTAGTCAAGGAAGACTAAGCAGTGCAACGACCAATATACTATGTAAGTCAAGTCCTCCGAGGCGCTGAAGTCAGCTACAGCAGAATAGAGAAGTTGGCGTTCGCTCTGATCCATTCGACGAGGAGGCTACGACCCTACTTCCAGGCTCACACCATCTTCGTCCTTACTGACACCCCTTTAAAGCAGACCTTGAAAAGGCGCGATCTGTTAGGCAGAATGCTGAAGTTGGAGGATCGAACTGAGTGAATTCGACATTCATTATAAGCCAAGGTCGGCCATCAAAGGGCAAGATCTAGTTGATTTCATCGTCGAGCTCACTTACAACGACGAACGTCCGACAAAGGTATAAGTTGTTACTTTTATTATCAACCATTCTTCTACTTCCTCAACAGGTAGTAACTCGTCAACATCCGCCTGAGGAGAAGAATGAATATGGATCGTGCAGGTGGATGAATTGGCTACCAGGGACGGGAGCGGAGCGAGTATAGTTGTCCAAACCCCAGAGGGAAACATACTCGAATACGCCAATCGGTTCAACTTCCAAACCACTAACAATGGGGTGGAATATGAGGCTGTCATCAACGGCCTTAAGCTGGCTCGTACGTTGGGGGCACGGATAGTTCACCTCCATAGTGACTCCAATTTGGTCGTCCACCAGGTGAGCGGAAATTACGAGGCCCGAGATGAGTCGATGCAAAACTATTTGCAGATCGCAAAAGCCAAATTATTCAAATTTGGACATGTGGAGGTCCATCGTATTCCGCGATCGAATAATCTTCGAGCCGACGTCCTATTTAAGCTCGCCTCATCTTCACCAGCAGAAATGGAACGAGACGTGTACGTGGAACATCTTCAACACCTGAGCGTGCCTGAAGAGGAACTGTTGTGCATCGACCAAGAGCCTACCTAGATGGATCACATAATCAAGTACCTCAATACTGGAGAGAAGCCAACCGACCTAATCGAGGCACGAAAGCTGGAAAGGAAAGCCTTTCGGTTCGTTTTGCACGAGACCCCGCTTGTACAAAAGACGATGGACCAGATATGATGCACTCCCCTATCTCAAATGCTTGAATCTGCAGGAGGCTGATTACGTGATCCAAGAGATCCATGAAGGAATCGTGGGAACCATTGTGGAGGGAAGGCACTGGCCCTGAAAGCCTTGAAGCAGGGTTATTATTGGCCGACCATATTCGAGGAAACGACCGAGTACGTGCGAAAATGTCACATGCGCCAAAAGTTTGCAAGGCACGACTCGGCTCCTCCGACGGATTTAATCCACATCATCAGTCATTGCATGCTAAGTGGGGATTGGACATCCTTTGGGCCATTCATCCCGACGAGCAAACAACGAGAGTTCTTGATCGTGTCAATAGATTACTTCACCAAGTGGATCGAGGCAGAATCTTTGGCTCACATCACCTGGAAAGAAGTCAAAAGCTTTGTGTGGAAGTCAATCATCTGTCGATTCGGCGTCCCCTGCTCCATTGTCATAGACAATGGAACACAATTCGACTGTGCTAAGTTCAAAGGATTTTGCTCTGAATGGAAAATCAAGCTACACTTTGTTGTGGCTCATCCTCAGTCCAATGGGTTGGCAGAGGTAGCTAACAAATGTATTCTGGAGCCTTTACGGAAGAAGTTTTGGAGAAACTAAAGTTGCATGGCCCAAAGAGCTCTCAGGCATACTTTGATCGTACATGACGACCCGCAAAGACTCTACCAAAGAGACCCTTTTCATGCTTGCATACAAATATGAAGCAGTCGTGCCTATGGAAGTAGTGAAGAATACATCCGCCTCAGACATTTTAATGAGGAAAGAAACTCAGAGGGACTCGAACTCAACTCAGAATTGATCGACCAGGTCAGAGATCGGACTCTTACCACTCTCATCAGACAAAAGGGTCGTTTAGCTCGTTATTACAACTTTAAAGTTCAAGGACGAAGTTTCTGCATAGGCGATCGGGTATTACGAAAGGTTGCCTTTTCCCCAGAAACTGCTCGACAAGGAAAGCTCGTCGCAAAATGAAAAGGCCCCTACAATGTGACCGACATCATTGACCCGGTCACCAATCGGCTCTCTACTATGAAGAATAAGGAACTCTCTCACCCCTAAAATGTGACGCATTTGTAAAGGTATTATCAATGAACATGCAGGAAAAAGAGAGTGAGGCATACCAATTATTATTTTATTCCATTTGTATTTTGTCAAGCTAATGAATGCATCAGGAGTGCGAGGTCGGCTCTGTCTTGCTTTACACAGTATCTAAAATGCATCTATTAGCCTAATTTGCCTCAGACGTCGTGTCTCCACATTCATCGGCTATACGATCGAGGGGTTATGCCTCTTGCCACCGAACGACCCTGGTCGGACGTAAGTCGGGGGCTACTCCCCTCGCCTCCGAACGACCCTCGTCGAACATAAGCTAGAGGGCCATTCCCCTTGCCTTCGAACGACCCTCGTCGGACATAAGCTGGGGGCCACGCCCCTTGCCATCGAACGACCCTCGTCAGACGTAAGCCGGGGAGCCACGCCCCTCGCCACCATCGTCGGACATACCACCAAACGATTCTCGTTGATTGTAAGTCGAGGAGCGTGGGCCATTGCCCCATGAGCCATTTTCTCGTATGCTACGCGACTGGAAATTATCAGTAAAATGAGACCTAGTGCCTGTTATTCAACGGTCCGAGCTCAGTCATTCTTTCCAAGGTCTAAACTCTGATCGTTGAGGGGGGGTATGTGTGTGTGAAATAACCTCGGTTTTCCAAAAAAACACAAATACAATTTCCAAAAGGCAATCATTTTATAGGTGGCCGATTTATACAAAATGTTGCTCCTAACATATACAAGAGATTAAGATTTGAGCTCGAGGAGCGGTATCTCACTGCAACTCGACTACGAAGTACCATCACCTTCAGGTGAAAGGAGTTTGCTCTCAATATTGTCTTGTACTTGTGAGAGGGAGTCCTTCAATAAATGGGAGAACTTGGCAGCAAGCTCGGTCCTCATTCCTCAGCTGAAACTGCCAAGCGTCCAGCTTTCTCCAGATCCGCAATCCGAGCTTGTAGCTTAGACTTCTCTTTCTCCCATCGAGCCTCAGCGACCTTCTTTTCACCAAACAATGAGGCAATGGTATCTTTGGCCTTTGACATTTCCCATTCAGCTTTCGACTTGGCATCTATCACTTTATCCAGGCCCTCTTCCAGCATTTTAATTCGAGCCTCGAGCTCTAATGCTCTTTTTTCAGCGACATCTGCTCTTTGACGCTCAAAACTAAGTCAAGCCTCGACACCTGTCATCTTCACGACCCGACGGTGAAGCTCCGCGCCAAACGCAGACATCTGTGTAAGACTCAGATTAGACGTATAAATGATGTAGAGCGGAGATGAAGGAAAGAACGACCAACCTGGTAGCCACAACCCACCACGAAGTTGGTAAGCCTCTCATAATCCATCACTCGAAGGACTTCACGGTCACGAGAGAGGATGGATTTTTCCACAAGGCGAGCAGTCATCTCGTAATCCAAGAAGGTCGACTCTTCTTCCCACACGATATAATGAGGCTGGTGGCGCTATCCTCGAATGATTTATAGAGGTGCGGAGGAGTGCCGATTCATCAACAAACTTCCCTCATATTCCGAAGGTATTGGACCCACTAACGGAGTCGGTTGGTCGACGATGCCCCACGGCCACCTGTCTTTGGGGTGGCTCGAAGGTGACGTAGTCTCCATCTGAGAGGTGCCATGAACTATCTTCTGGATCTGAAAGGCTTGAGCCAAGGCTGCACCATCCTTCACTGAAGCTACGTCGAGGAAAATTGTATCCCATGTCTTGCTCCTCTTCTCAATACTCCCTTTATCCATTAAGGGGAGACTCCTTTTCTTGTGCAAAGGCTCTGCAGGCTTCAGATCCATGACGGATGGAGGGACGTTAGAGGCATGAACGTCCAAAATGGGGGCCGAAGACGAGACATGCATGCGCAAGTAATGTCAGGGGTGGAGATCACTTGCAAAGAAGCTTGAGACGACGACCCATGGGTCGTTTCGATTTGTCATTCTTCGGATGAGTTTTGGCTAGGACGGAGTAATGGACGGGTGGAGGAACTACATGCCCTCTTTTTCTTATGTTGCTCTTGACGAAGCTTCAGCAACGCAGGGGAGCAGACCCTCAAATTCTTGGCCGACCATCTCTGCAAGGAGAGAGATGATTAATGTAAGATCGTGGAGGAGGCATCGAGCCTAGAAGCATTACCATGTTTTCATAAAACGATCTTCATCAAGCTATTGTCTAACAAATGCTTGGTTGACCTCTCCAATTGTGGGCTGCTCAGCAGATATTTAGCGTCTTTGACTTCGACCGAAGAAAGCTTAAATTCGTCAGATAAGTACGGATTGGGTTTACCCTAGTGAGTAAGAAACGTGGCTACCTTCAGAAAAGCGAAAATTACGAAGGTATCTCTCCAGTTATGAGCAGAGCTAGGGAGATCCCAAAGAAATTTCCTATCTTCTCGAGCAACGATGTGATGACACACGCCCCAGGAGTCAAGCTCAATTTAGAAAAAGAATTCAAAGAGCGAAATGGAGGGATTTATCATGTTCATCAAGCATAACATGGTAAAGCCTACCACTGGAGAGATAGCCAAGGGCGCAAGCTGACGAAGAGAAAGCTCAAGATGACCCCTTCAAGGACGAAGGGATGAAGGAGAACGCGAAGTCCGAATTGAAAGGCTTTCACATAAATCCCAACTTCCTGCCTTTTGGGAAAACAAATCCTCTCATTCAATTCAGGAATCCGAAATTTGTAAGGATAAGAGATATAATCTGTGCGGATCTTGTTAGTTAAGAAAAAGGATAGTTGAGATAATCTGTGCGGGTCTTGGTTAACGGAAAAGGATAGTTCTGGAATCCGAAATTTGTAAGTATAAAAGAGATAATCTATGCGGATCTTGTTGGTTAAGGAAAATGATAGTTCCGGAATCAGATCCAAGATTTCCTGAGGTACATCGGGCGACTTACCTGCCCGTAGGATGGGAACTCTAGGCTCCATGAGCAATCCTCTACCCTTCCCAGGGACCAAATCGTATTGGAAGGATCGACGACTACTTGGAGGTTCTAAGGGGGATACCTTTCTAATTATCAATATTAGAATCTAAAAAAGAGCAGATGAAGGAAGAAAAGCTATCTTAGCAAGGATTGATGACGATCGAAAGAAGCAAAAGCTAAAGCAAGATTTCTCAAAGATGAAGTCCAAAGAGTTTGCCGCTTAGTTTCCCCCTCTCCCTTTATACTAGAGAACTAGCCCCTGTGGTAGCTACTGCACACGTACTAGAGGGGGGTGAATAGTACTTAAAATAATCAAGATAGTTATTCCTAATTATTGTGCAAGAAACAAACGACAATGCGGAATTAAACAACTATCAACAAGAATTAAAACATACGCAAACAAACAATATTACTGGGTTCGGATCCACCCAAGTCTCCCCAACTTGTTCCCGGTGATCCTACGTCCCAACCACCCGGATCCCCTCCGGATACTTGAGTTAGCAACCCTAACTCAAGATTTCCACTATGAAATACTTGTGAACAACCTTCACAAGTCAAATCATACAAAAGACATGTGACTCCCACAAACCGGGATCACAACCTCTCTCACAACCGAGAGACACAATTCAAATACGATTGAAATGAAATAAACTCTTACCTTACAAAACCCTATGCCTTGAGTGAATCTTACCAAATTAGGGCAAGGAGGGATTTTGAGGAAGATGATGCCACCAAACCCTAGCTTCAAGAAGATGACCAGCAAAGGAAGCCTAGGGTGGAGTATGGTGACTTGAATCAAGCTCTTGGCTTGAGAAGCTCACAAAGAAGAGAATCTCTCTTGAGGAATTAGGGCTCAAGGTGTTGAGGGAGAGATTCTTGTGAGGGAGAGAGAGCTTTGAAATAGCTTGGGAGAGCTCTTCTCTTAGGCCTGAAATTGCTTGGAAATAGGACCTCTTACCCCTCTTCAAACGAATCAGGATTCTATTTAAAGGGGCAAGAGAAATCGAGTTTGAAAGAATCCCAACGGCTCTATTCTGAACCAGACTAGTCGGTCAAAGAAGGATCACTGACCGACTAGTTCATCAACTAGTCGGTCGGTGATACAACGTAGACCGACTAACGATAAAACAGCCAAGAAGTCGAAGAACAGGCAAAGACAACTAGTCGGTCTAAGAAGACTTGCCGACCGACTAGTTTCACAACTAGTCGGTCGGTGAATGTTCTTTGACCGACTAACGTCGAAATAGAATAGGTTGACTTCAAGATGACTTAGTCGGTTTAAGAACAAATGCTGACCGACTAGTTTCTCAACTAGTCGGTCGGTAAACGTTCTTTGACCGACTAACTCGAAACAGTAGCTCAGGCCGAAAATGACTGTACACAACTAGTCGGTCTGAGAAGGACTCCTGACCGACTAGATCGTCATCTAGTCGGTCGGTGACTCTTCTTTGACCGACTAACTGTAGACAGGGAAAGAGCTGAATATAGAGAAGGCAAACTAGTCGGTTCATGTAGAGTTTCCGACCGACTAGATCATCATCTAGTCGGTTGGTGACTCTTCTTGAACCAACTAACATGCACAAGAAGCCGAGGGAAGAAGCGATAGGCTTCGGGAAAGTTTCTAATGGCTTCTATGAATATCCTAGCTCTAAGATATGAGCGAAATGAAGATTATAAAGTAAGTCCTACTCAAGGCTTAACATTCTAATCTATGAAGCTAGAAGACTATAAAATAAACCTTACGAGCCGTCTTCAAAGCTTCAATCTTCATTCCTCTTGACTTCCATATTGCTCCTTGAGCTTCAACGAAGCTCCAGGCACACGATCATGCGTATTGAGAAGTCTTGAGAAGTCGCTTTTGATGAACGTGGTATTTTGGCGACGATCTCCATAACTGCGCTCACAAATAAGTTAGTATACATTATTTATGTTTGCTCATCATCCAAAACCAAATCCGGGGAATCAGATCACAACATTCTCCCCCTTTTTGGTGATGACAAACCAATCATAAATAATAATCAATAATAATGATTCAATTGAAATTTACTTACTCCCCCTGCATTGATGACACGTTAGTTCCATATTCAATAATGTTCATATGCATCAAGCAGCAAGGGAAATATAAAATATGAATCCTAGTGTTGGACATATAGGATCAAAATCCATTTTTTTATCTTCACTCCCCCTGAATCTAACACATCAAATTAGATTCATGGTAAATTCCTTTGAATTATTAATTAGCACATTATTATATCTCTCCCCCTTTGGCATTAGCAAAAAGAGCGGGAGGAGACAAAAACAATGGCTTAAAATTAACGCATGGGAGTCGAAGAATACGACCAAGGTCCAAAATAACATCAATGCAAAATATCAAATACAAAATACCGAATAAAAGCAAAGCGTGTCAAGGAGACCAAAGTCGAAAATCGGAAACCGAAATCATCAAACCATAGGCGAAATACGAAATACCAAATCATCTAGCCATAGGCGAAAATCGAAAGCCGAAATCATAAAATCATCGGCGAAAATCGGAAAACGAAATCACCAAGCCATAGGCGAAAATCGAAATACGAAATCATCAAGCCATAGGCGAAAAACGAAATCCGAAATCATCAAAAACTCAAATCGATTTTACTTATTGAGTTTTGGAACATACTCTCCAAAATCAATAGAATGCATGGAAAACAATTCTATGTTTCCATAGAAAGAATTCTATTAAATCCATAAAATCGTCGAACGACGAAATCAACATCAGAGACAAAAATAATCCGATGTGCATACCAAATGTAGTATGCAAGAATATTATGCCAAAAATAGATAGAACATCATATAACAATGGCATACACTAATCTAGCATACCAAATGAAACAAAATGATACCAATCGTAATATATTCTACCAATGGATACCAATATGACTCAAAAGTATGAAAATACTTACAACATTAAGCTCCCCCTACTTTGGTGCATCATTCAAGCACCATCAACTCCAATCGAATGAAAATCATTGCAAATCACGGAGTTGGTAGGGTTGGTATCTCATGGTGGATTTAACCTAGAGAATATCATTTTGGTATCCAAAAATCCTTTTGGATCCTATGGGTTAGGCAATAAATTTAGCTAACTAAATTCAAATTAAATGTAACCCATACAAACCACAATTGCTTTGGTACCCATAAAATGAAATTAAACTTATGGTACCAAGCAATGAAGGGTCAAAGGAAACTAACCCTTCGGAAACCAAGTCCACGAGGAGCTTGATTTCCCAACATAATCATCATTTAAGATAACATCATTAATAAACGATTTCACATACAAATTCTTATTATGCATGCTTGTGTTCTTCGGACCCCAAATGGTGTAAGTCTTGGGAGTCCTAATCCTATTGGGAACATGCATATGTTGTTGGTTTCTATGTGATGCATGTCGTGGGTAAGCATATGGCATGCGATGCAATGGTGCATGACGATAATTATTCATATGAGAATGAGGATGAACATATGAATGTGGAGGAACACGTGCATGAGTGTGTCTCACATGGTGTGCACGTGCTCGTGAATGCGGAGCATAAAAATCATCATTTGTGCTAACATGTGGGGTAGGTTGTGTGTTCCTACGTGGCATGGTATACATGTAAGCATGACCCTTCTTTGGAGGTCCACCCAAAGTGGGTTTCTTTCCAAAAGGGAGCGTGTTCCTAGCGGAAGCACCATTGGTAGAAGATCTACCCATGACGTGTTTACTTCCACTAGTAGAAGCATCGGAAGATGGCCTAATAAAGGCGGCGAACGATTTGGATGACTCTCCCATCTTATACCCCAAACCAATGTGATGATTGGCCGGAAGTAAGTCATCTAGGATATCATCCAACTTGCCCTTACCTTTGTTGAATTCATGAATTCGGCCTAATGTGCTCTCATGCTTCTCGGTGAGAGAATGCAAAGAAGCATCCAAAGTGGACACTTGCGATGCGAGTGCACAAACACGTGACTTGAGATTTTTATTCTCAATACTCAAAGTTGAGATTTGAGACGTCAAATCCGCTATCACATGTTCATCCGAATCCTTGATATGAACATGCTCAAGTTGAGACTTGAGATTTTCAATCTCATTTCTCAACCCATCAACAACGGTGTCGTTGTTGACGATGAAAGGCTTAGGCGAGTTTTTAAGACTATCTAATTCATTTTTAGTCTTCATAAACTTATTAGCCATATTAGAAAATTTATTCCAAAGTTGTTCATTGGCTATTCTAAGTTCATCATTGGTTACCTCTTCGCCTTCATCCTCGCTTCCATCCTCGCTTTCATCGGAGGATGTGTCTTCATCACGATCCTCTCTTCCCATGAAGCACGTGTGTGCTTTCTCCACACGTTCATCATCCGACTCTCCACTAGAGGAGTCCTCAGAGTCGGTGAATGTCCCGACAAGTCCTTTCTTGTGCTTTCTTGACTTGTCGTGCTTGGATGCCTTCCACTTCCCCTTGTGTTTGTAGAGAGGACAGTCAGGCTTGATATGTCCTGGCTTATTGCATTTGTAACACACGGGAGTAGAAACATTAGTCGAAATAAATTTAGAATTACGATTCAACTTACCTTGTCGGAAAAATCGGATGAATTTCTTTGCCATATTGGCCAATGTTTCCATGTCCAATTCTTCGTCCGATTCTTCTTCCGATTCTTCATCATCGGTAGAAGGAGCGGCCTTGAATGCAATTGCCTTTTTCTTTGGCTCGTCTTGCTTCAAGTACGCCTTCATCTTTTCCTTCATCCGGATCTTACTATCATTGCGTACCTCATAAGACAACAAAGTACCCATTAGTTGTACGACGGTATATTTATTCATGTCGTTACCTTCCTCGATGGCAAAGGTACGCTTTTCCCAATATGATGGAAGACCGTCGATAATCTTCGCGACTTTCTCCTTTTGGGTATAGGTCTTTCCAAGAGCTTCCAAGTCGTTTGATATATCCACGAAACGAGCGTAATAATCCTTCATGGTTTCGCCCTGCTCCATATGAAACAACTCAAATTCTTTATTAGCAACGACGAGTTTAGAATCTTTTACCGTACTCGATCCTTCGTGCAATATGAGGAGTTGGTTCCATATTTGATATGCACTCTTACATGTGCATATCTTGTTGAAGTCCTCGGGCTCCAACGCACAATTCAAGGCATTCATTGCCTTGGCATTGGCAACTTCCGCGGCGACCTCCGCGGGAGTCCACTTCGCGAAATCTTCTTGGGAAGGCTCGACATACTCCGTCATGGTGGCTCTCCATAGTGAAGCGCTCCGGAGGAAAATTTGCATCCGGCATTTCCAGTACCCATAGTTGGTACCGTTGAAGTGTGGAGGCCTGACGGAGGATAGTCCTTCCATAACAGAAGAAGCTCCATCGCGGTTCTTGAAGGCGTTGTAGTCGTTGTTCGTCATAACTTTGAACTCGTAGCTTTAACCTTGGCTCTGATACCAATTGTAGTGCCCTGTGGTAGCTACTGCACACGTACTAGAGGGGGGGTGAATAGTACTTAAAATAATCAAGATAGTTATTCCTAATTATTGTGCAAGAAACAAACGACAATGCGGAATTAAACAACTATCAACAAGAATTAAAACATACGCAAACAAACAATATTACTGGGTTCGGATCCACCCAAGTCTCCCCAACTTGTTCCCGGTGATCCTACGTCCCAACCACCCGGATCCCCTCCGGATACTTGAGTTAGCAACCCTAACTCAAGATTTCCACTATGAAATACTTGTGAACAACCTTCACAAGTCAAATCATACAAAAGACATGTGACTCCCACAAACCGGGATCACAACCTCTCTCACAACCGAGAGACACAATTCAAATACGATTGAAATGAAATAAACTCTTACCTTACAAAACCCTATGCCTTGAGTGAATCTTACCAAATTAGGGCAAGGAGGGATTTTGAGGAAGATGATGCCACCAAACCCTAGCTTCAAGAAGATGACCAGCAAAGGAAGCCTAGGGTGGAGTATGGTGACTTGAATCAAGCTCTTGGCTTGAGAAGCTCACAAAGAAGAGAATCTCTCTTGAGGAATTAGGGCTCAAGGTGTTGAGGGAGAGATTCTTGTGAGGGAGAGAGAGCTTTGAAATAGCTTGGGAGAGCTCTTCTCTTAGGTCTGAAATTGCTTGGAAATAGGACCTCTTACCCCTCTTCAAACGAATCAGGATTCTATTTAAAGGGGCAAGAGAAATCGAGTTTGAAAGAATCCCAACGGCTCTATTCTGAACCAGACTAGTCGGTCAAAGAAGGATCACTGACCGACTAGTTCATCAACTAGTCGGTCGGTGATACAACGTAGACCGACTAACGATAGAACAGCCAAGAAGTCGAAGAACAGGCAAAGACAACTAGTCGGTCTAAGAAGACTTGCCGACCGACTAGTTTCACAACTAGTCGGTCGGTGAATGTTCTTTGACCGACTAACGTCGAAATAGAATAGGTTGACTTCAAGATGACTTAGTCGGTTTAAGAACAAATGCTGACCGACTAGTTTCTCAACTAGTCGGTCGGTAAACGTTCTTTGACCGACTAACTCGAAACAGTAGCTCAGGCCGAAAATGACTGTACACAACTAGTCGGTCTGAGAAGGACTCCTGACCGACTAGATCGTCATCTAGTCGGTCGGTGACTCTTCTTTGACCGACTAACTGTAGACAGGGAAAGAGCTGAATATAAAGAAGGCAAACTAGTCGGTTCATGTAGAGTTTCCGACCGACTAGATCATCATCTAGTCGGTTGGTGACTCTTCTTGAACCAACATGCACAAGAAGCCGAGGGAAGAAGCGATAGGCTTCGGGAAAGTTTCTAATGGCTTCTATGAATATCCTAGCTCTAAGATATGAGCGAAATGAAGATTATAAAGTAAGTCCTACTCAAGGCTTAACATTCTAATCTATGAAGCTAGAAGACTATAAAATAAACCTTACGAGCCGTCTTCAAAGCTTCAATCTTCATTCCTCTTGACTTCCATATTGCTCCTTGAGCTTCAACGAAGCTCCAGGCACACGATCACGCGTATTGAGAAGTCTTGAGAAGTCGCTTTTGATGAACGTGGTATTTTGGCGACGATCTCCATAACTGCGCTCACAAATAAGTTAGTATACATTATTTATGTTTGCTCATCATCCAAAACCAAATCCGGGGAATCAGATCACAACACTAGCCTATGAACCTAGCTTAACTGTCCAAAAGAGTGCACATGTCCGCATCTAGTACCATCGATGTTCCGAACCTCAAACTGATGCAGCAACCGAAGCAATGACATGAGATTTTTGGCGGTCGAAACCAAATGTTCCCGCTTCGACTGCCTCGCCCATTTAATGAGGTTTCACATCACCCAGCCCAGTCTCAATTAACCCCTCGCTTGAGACGAAGTGATGGGGGCCATTATTGATGCATGGGCCCGACTCACGACGTTGGAGAGAGCGAGGCCCATTTGAAGTGGTAAGCCTTGGACCAATAGCCCCGAGGCCCGTTGAGGAAAGCAATTTCTTACCCAGTCAAAGAGCCAGATCACTCGCACGTTGGGTCCTGCTAACCTCACAGAATTGGTTAGTAATGGCGGAGTAAATGGGATTCCGTTATCTACATTCCCGGAGGAGATCTCGTCGTCGTGAATGAGGAGCCGTTACACAATGACAAAAGAAATCATCACCTATAAACAGAGAAGACGACAACGAAGAAAAGGTTCACACTCCAGCAATATTGAATTCTAGGTACTCAGACAACACTTCTCTCTTTCCACTTTTAATATTTCTTCCTCCAAAAGCTCGACGTGACTAGAACAAGACAATCTCCATTGGGTCGATCTTGATGGTCCGAGCCAACTTGAGTGAATACTAACTTAAGCATCGGATGTGATTTGGTTCGGAGCCCAGATCCGACCCCCCTAACAAGTGTCTTTGTTGCAGATAATTTGAATGTCAATACCGCAAGCTGCTCAGACGGTCGTATCGAACGATCCAATGTTCTGTCGTGCCTCGGCCAGAGCCAGCAGAGTTTGGTCGAGCCCCAACCTCATAGTTCGCGCCAGCCTCTCTACGATCCAGGTTCCAACCACAGTGGGTCCCACTCAACAGCTGACGAGGATCCACCTCCTCAAAGGCGTCCAAGTCAGCCCGCCTTACTATTGGCCGCAACACATCTGTTAACATAATGGAAAAGCTAATAAAGTAAATTTAGCAAGCTAATTTTCTAGTTGTCGTAAACCATATAACCATAACCGTAAACAAATTGCCAAAAACCAGACAAAAAGTAAGGAAATCAAAGAACCAACTACATAATTTACCACAAAAAAAATCAGATTACACGTGCATACAATGTACCATCAAAATTGCAATCCCTTAAAAACCCAGAGACCAAACCAAACCGGCCTGTTGGGTTTGGTTTCCAGGAATTGCTCAACCCTAGTCTAATTAACGCTCCGAGTAACAACCAGTGTTGTTTTCAAACTTCATTTACTCGTTAAATATGCTTGGACATTGCAATTAACACTTTAACAGAGAATAGCACAGCAGCAACCTGACCCACACACAAAAAGTCATCACTCCAACCATTCAAGCAACCATGTGATTCTAATAATAACAGGCTTACTCAGGAGACAACCATATTAAAAGCCATAAAGACCTCAACCAAATTAATTAATTAATCCCAATGTGCATCATAAAAAAGAAAGAAATAAAGGAAGAAATATGCAGTATACCAGGATAGTAATCGAAAAACGAGGCGCCCATTTCATCGGTTTCATAAGGCACATCGTCGTTTCTCAGGTGCCGGTATTTGATGAGGGGCTTCCGCTTGGTCGCCAGTTCCATCAGCCGATCGTATTCATGCTTATTGAATGGCCTCTCCAGAATCTTCCTCAGCTCGACGCTGAAAGCAGAGGCGCCGCCGATTTCCCTCTGATCCCCCTAAAATCAAACAACCAATTAACCGCAGCACCGAGTAATTAGAAGTGATAATAAAAAATATAGACGTGCAAAATTAAGTAATCAGTCTCCGGTGCCTTCTTGGTGATCGGAGCCAACTTGGCATCGAATGGCTCCTCGTCTTCTTCCTCGTCTTCTTCGTATCGTATGGAGACGTTGTTTTCGAGTTGAAGCATGATGGATCCATCGCCAGGGTCCAGCCTTAGATTCTGAAGAAATTCAAAGTAGTCTCCATCGATGAAGGCGGCCCCATCGGAGTCGAGAAGGGCGGCAAGGGCAAGGCTCCACGTTTCATTATCATCTTCAGGAGCATGATCATCGTCATCCTCGTCGTTGTTCTCGCAGGAATCGCGATTGTTGCAGTTGTGGTCTTCTCGGTGGTTGCGCTCGTAGTGGATGCGGGTGTCGTTGGCGTGGAAGACGTATGAGGCGCCGTCTTGATCGGTGGAGAGGTGATTCAGGAAGAAGATGTAATCCGGATCGTCTTCGTCCTCCTCCTCCTCGTATGCAGCTTCATCGGGCACCATCGCTGGAAACTGCTGCTTGTAGTTGTCGGAGCAGCGGTGGCGCTTGCTTCTCGCCGCCGTTGGAGGAAGGCGAGGAGACATTTTGGAAGGGGAGAGAGAAACAGGAACAGAATTGGGATTTTTTATTTTTTTTTTTTTACTGGGAGACTGAATTCAAAACGCAAGAGCGGACTGAGGGGGGAAATGGTGGTGGTACGCATAAATATGGTAATGGAGACAAATAAGAGACTGAAAGCGAACGAGGGAAGGAAATGGTTCTCGGAACGAGTTGGGCCCAGCTGTCATTGGCAGGTGCGCAGCAATAAGGGGAATTTATATTGTTTTTTTTCCTCCCCCGTTTTGGGCCTCCCAAAGGACTCTGTAGTTTTCCGACAATGGAAAATGAAGAGAGAGAGAGAGAGAGAGAGAGAGAGCGAAGCAATGGTTTCAAAATGAAACGAGACCTCCAACCAACCAGCCTGTGAAGTCTTCTGGGCTGATCCGTGGGCTTCTGCACTTTAGTGAAAATAAAGTAGAAAAAATGGCAGATCAAATGCCCTCTTGGAGTACATTTGTCAAAGATATGACAGTTTGGCAAAAATATGTTAGCTCGTCGAAAACAGAAACTGAAATAAACACATGGGTTTGCTCGGTTAGCTTGTTTAACCGATAATACCTCATCCAAGCCTCTCAGGGCTTTGGTTGGTGAGCCGAGTCATTGTCGGTGGAGACATTGATGAACTTGAATATTCTCACAAATGGCGCCAATTGTTGATGGGTGAATCCGTCAATCTAAGGTGTGAGTATGTTGTTGGGTGGTCCTTCGGTTGCAGTAGATGTGATGGGCAGCTGATGGGTGATTGGGCGAGCTGATCTCGAGGTGACTGGACCTTGATCAGAGATGTTGAAGTCGGACCTGAGCTCCTCGTGCTGGGTCCAATCTATCTTCAGGAGGTTCATATCAGGTCCGAGATATATTTGCCGAGCTCGAGCTATCTCCATGTTGCCTCTAGCTTTCCACAACACAAGGGATCGTTAAAGAGGTCGGATCTAGGGTCCAACCTAATCTCATCTGATGCTTAAGTCAGATGATGGCTCGAAGGAGGCTCGATGTAGTCTATGGTCGATTTGTTATGGAGACACATCGATGGCTTACGCACTGAGCTATAGAGGAAATGTAAAAGAGAGATGTTAGGTCGGATGGAGCCACAGGTCCTATTAAAGAGTACATGACCCTTGTCGGAGATTACTGTTGTTAAGGCCAAAAATGACCAAGACAGTTGTCAAGCTGACGTGGGCTCTTCGTGCTGAGTTGGAGCATCATCAGCAGGTGAAGCGGGACCCTGGATTGGAAGAACCTGGGTCGAGTGATGGATGTAGTTGATGATGGGTTGCTCGATCGACCCTTGGACAGCTGATGCGTCGATCGTCCGAGGCTAGGATGCTCGGAAACGACCTTCGAGGAAGACGGTGGTTCGTCGATCTACACCACAGAGACACGTTGGGGGGGTCGAATCTGGGTCCCGATCCAGATCCCCCGATGCTTAAGTTAGTATGGGAACTTAAAGATGGGATGGAGCTTGGAGCAGCTGAGATCGATCCACGGAGGCTCGTCTCAGGTCTGACGTCTCAAGCTCGATGATGTAAGACATATCGGCTGAGAAAATAGGGTTCTATGTATTAGATCACGAACCTTGAGATGGGGACCCCTCTTCCTATTTATAGGTATCCTGGGTCCATTTAGTAACGTTGGAGAGATAACGGCCATCCATCATGGAGCCACGATCTTTCCCCTTTAATAGGAGTAATTGTTGCACACATTTCCGCGATTTACGAGCCCGTCTTTAATCCCACGTTCGAACGAGGGGAATGCAACGGTTGACTGGCCAATGGGCTTTGACCGAGTCAATATCGCGCTTCTCTTGTGGGCCCCTGTAGGGAATTGGCGGTCCCTCAGGGCACAAAAACTCTAGTCCCGTCCTAAGTCGGACGGAACATAGACACAAAAATCATTTTACAGAGGAAGAAAAACTATGTTAACTAATTAACATGCAGTTAAAAACTATTTTTAACTTAGCCCTAAGGTCCAAGACCCTATGTCAAGATCTATGCCGACTTGGGATGGATCTGACCATCCCAAGAAGGATCTAGCCTACTGCTATTAAACTAAACTAATGCTAAAAATACTTTAACCACATACCCGGAATCTCAGCCCTGGAGCAGGCGAGATGTTCCGCGCCGTCTTCTGAGCTGCTCCCGTCCCACGCCGAGCCGCTCCTTGAACCGCTCCCCGAACCGCTCCTCGAACCGCTCCGCATCCCGAGGCGATCAATCCCCGTGCCGCCGAGCCAACCACGCGCCGAAGAAAGTTTCACGCGAGTGAAACCTCCGCCAAGATTTCAGATCCAGAATCCGAACTCCTTTGTGGCTTTGCTAGAGCCCGCAGGAGTAAGGCAGAAATTTAGGGAGATAGAGAAATATTTATTTTAAGCTTAGATCCGAGCGTGCTCCAACATTTACGAGAGCCGCTCAGATCTAGAGCTTGGGACGAGTTTTGAGAAAGGGGGGAGACCCCTATTTATATAGGCGGCGGACTCTCCCCTTTTCTCAAAATCCGATGTGGGACTAATTATTTGGGTTAGTTAAAATCAAGTTAGTTTACACTTCAAAAGTGCAAACTTCCGTGAATTTTAACTCACTCACCGTTGAGCTTCAAGATCGATACAACCTATCAATACGACAAGCGTTCAACGGTGAACGCATAGGAAAAAACCGTTCGTCAATCGGAGTTCGTTTGACCATCCAATTGAGTGTCCAAAGATCAGCCCTAGGCTTGATTTTCGACTAAAATCAGCCGTCAAAAATTGCCCAGTAAACCTAGGGTTCTGCACCCATTGGTGGGACCCACAAAACAGACCAGGTCAGACCTGGGCGCAGCCCAGGCCAGGCCTGGGCGCCCTGGGCGCCTGGGCCAGCCGCCCAGGCGCCCAGGGAGCCTGGGCCGCCTGGGCCTGTGCCCAGGCGCCTGGGCGCCCGGGCCCTGGCAGGGCCCGGGCGCCCAGGCGTCCGGGCCTGTGCCTGGGCCGGGCGCCCAGGCCCAGGCGGGTCTGGGTACCCAGGCCCAGGCCGGCCTAGGGCCTTACTGGGTCTGGCCAGTAGGCCAGACCAGTTTCAGACTTGGCTAGTCTGTCTGGTCTGGCCTGATCTGACCCTTTGGGCTGTTTTGGGCATAACTTGATCATTTGGTGTCCGATTTGGACGCCGTTCGAACCTGGGTCTAGACCGGGACATTCCCGTCTTACCCGTGAACTTTTCCTTGCGTTTATTTTATTTAAATATTGTATTAAACAATTTAATACACATTTAATCGCTTTTGCATCAAATGCAAAATAGTCCCTATCTAAGCTTAAATTATCATATTGCATCAAATGCAATTATTTCTTCTTTTGCACTAAATGCAAATATTCTCCCTAACTTATTTCTACCTATTACTAGACGAAGAATCGCACTCTGTGTGAGACCCTACAGCCTGACCCTTACAACAGGTTGGGCTCGAAGCCCTATACGGCGGTGACCACGAGCAGTGGTTGCCGTCCCTGCTTCAGGAATCATCATTATGTGGTTAACTCATTGACATGAGTATTGTCGGGACCACCTGACTGTTTCCGTGATGAATTCCGCAGTTATAGTCTCTTCGTCTTAAATATGTCGTGTAGATCAAGTCTGGGGTACGGTCAAACTGTCAACCCCAATAACTTGACTCCGGTTAGTTTCTATCGATCTTTAGTCAACTAATGTTGGACTTCTTCCAACATACTCTGCGCAGAGTTTTTACTAAAGACCGAACTAACTCTACGACACTAACTCCCATTGACCGGGAGAGACGAATCCTCTCTTGGTCATTACTCGCCTCGTACGTTTCAAGTGATACCCAATCAAAAGACCTTTCGACAGGCCTTGCCTCGAAGCTAGGTCAGTTGATCTAAGTGGCACCGTTCACGCACAGGTCCGTTAAAATGACCTCAAGTCAAAAGACCAACTATCCTATCATCACTCAGAGTTATCACTGACAGATTGGTCAATGTAACCATATGATAACTCTAGTGGATCGTTCAGTGAACTCATTCTAATGAGCACCTGTGTCTCGTCTTCGACTTCGCCAAGTCAAGCGATCATGAGATCATCGCCACCGCTAAACGGTGAAGACTAAGACACAATGGTCTATCCGATGTTTCGATATCCTTGTCTCGGAACATCTACGACCACGAACCATTTCAGACTTATGCTACAGACGGTCAAACGTTTCTCCATGATCGAGATACTCATCTCGATACCCGTTTGACCTTGCATAAAGTCTCAGGACTTTACCTAAGTTGATATCTAATGTTGACTACATTACAATATGACTTAGATAAATTATTACCAAACAGCTTACTGTTATTTCGAACAAGATGTTTGTGCTATTCACACAGGAATAAATGGCCTCGAGGGCATAATATTCCTACATCTCCCACTTGCACTCAGGCCCATTTATCTCGATATCTGATATCGTTTTTACACATAAGTTTTTCCGACTTCATGTGATAGAGCCTTCGTGAGTGGGTCTGCTAAAACCGTCTACACTATAGACTTAAAGGGTTTCTATGTTTATGTCAGACCAACCTTTTGAATCTTATTCAAATAATTCACTTGGTCTATCGGAATCTATAATATTTTATTTCCCTGGATCTTATCCAGTTGATCGTACCTTACGATAATAATTTTAAATTAGTTATTGGTCATTTCAAATGGTTCATATTCATTTCTGATAAATAATCAAACTCTTTGATTACTTAATCAGAATATATGTTCCATCTCTTTGATGCCTCGCATGTAATTTACACGCTCCCACTGACCTTGAAAACTCTTTGGCTAATTCATATAAGTTGGTCCGTCTAAATCATATTTAGAAAAACGAACTTATAAGTGAATGCTCAAATTTTCATGGTCAAACTGAGCGTTTACATCGAGTTTGGTCCGAGTAGATCTGTACACATCTGTTGGCGAAACCGGTTTCATCATAATCCGTTTTAAAGAAATTAGGATGAAAACCGTTCTCGTCCAACATTATTGTACTTCACTATTTCCTTTTCTGCACCAATCTTTCAACTTAAAGATTTACTTACAGAAAGTGAGGAAACATTTTCCTTGGGCACGTAAACTAAATTCTCAAATTTGTTTACGCACACGGACCTTCATCAAGTTTTAAATCGGAGTTACTACTCCGAATTTCATCCCGGAAGTTGACTAAGTCACCATCAGGTATGATGTCTTAACTCGACTTTTCGTCTCACGAAATTTGAGTAATAATACAACTTCCTTACGATTGATTTATTGAATATATTATTGATAATGTTCTCATAGAACTTTATCAAAACCTAGGCATTACTATTTGGGACTTAACCCATAGGGAGGACTTAGCTCAGAGTCACTTACAATGGATCACACTAAATCTAATTAAGTGTGATTCATACCTTTTAACACACTGATGTGTTAACAGACTTGACCTGAGAGAAAATCACATTTTCTTTTAATTACAAAAGATTTTATGTAGCTAAGTATTTGACCATTCGATCTAATCGAATCAGTTTAAATACTTTAGGCATTTCGTTCTTTATTTTATCAGACTTGTGTTTCATCAAGAACACTTGTCTTAATAAAATATACGAATAACTTATTTTGTTAAAAGTAGACTCTGGTACATCAGTATGTACGAGACTGAGTTCGACAACTCATTCTCCCACTGTCTCACAGATGGGTTTCGGTCATTGTATCTAAGAGGCTAAGACTCACAAGTGTCCGTAGACTTCATAATACGAGAGGTCAGACCCCTCTTTATGTGACTTGTGAAGCTTAATCTCTAGATACGGCCTAGTCTAATTTTACCATATAAGTTTGCTACTATCTTGTGTATTTATATATTAACATTTAATATATATATAGTTATTTACAAATTACTTAACACAAAACATTACTTCAGAAGCAATGTGACGACATTCGTCAAAATGTGTTAAACGTCTTTTGTATAACAATTTATTCTGAAATCGTGACATCAAAATATGTCACATTTTCATTTCCTCCTACTTATGCCTTTACTAATGATAAATTAAACTAACTTTCTCAATTGACTTTCCGAAGTGCCTTCTTCCCTTTTCTAAATCACATTTAGATATTAACATAAATAAATAGATATGCAAGCAACTTATGTATCCAAACGCTTGAGCTTTGCAATCTTGAGTGTAGCTCAAGAAGTTGCTTGTCTCAAGATCCGGTTGGGATACATAGTCTTGCATCGCTCATGCACTCGTATTCGACTCAAACGGTTTGATCGAATTCTTGAACTTTGCGGATCAAAATTGTTTGTCCATACAATATTGAGGGTAGCTCGACAAGTTGTAGGGAGAAACATACTTTGAATGTCCTATATGTTCAAGCTGCCTCATATAGAGACGAGTGACATGTAGCTTTAATTTATTTGTTGGACCCAGAACTTAATGAAATCATATTTCTTAAGTCTGTTCTTTAGAAGGTCATTTAATGTCAACGAGAATATAGTTTTAATTCTGTCAATTAGAATTTAACTTGATATTCAATTAATCAACTTATTGACCAGTTAACTAATTCCAATATTATCAATTGATTCTTTCGGTAAACATAGTCTTGCCCTAGTTTTAGCATATGTTCAATATTAAATATAGGTAAATTGGCTTTTATCTATCTATATCCTCCCACTATTTTTACGATCGTTTTAAAGCTTAATAACGAACGATTTAATCGAATTAAAAATTAATGGGTAAGAGTTCCAATCACCTTGAGTCTAAACAACCTTGAGTGTAGCTCAACAAGTTGATTGACTCTGTGATCGGAAGATGACTCTTCATCGATCATATCGGATATGACTCTCTTAATCGGTTTTTGCCCCTAGCCATTCGTGATCATGAGTGTGCTCATCCAAATCACAATGTCTAGTCTAGTCGGACCCTTGTTTTCATGTCTAGCCTGACTTGCCCCTCAGCTCGGTGTATGCACGACACGTCGGTTTGGGTCAGGTCTTAGACTACATCAAGTCAGACTACATCGTTGACTTAACTTACGCCGGCGCTCGGGGTACGAGACGCCGGTTAGGGTTAGTCAAGATTTCATCTTATGTATTTAAGGAGTTGGTTTCTACAGGGGTGCCATGTCACAGCTTGAGTGTATCTCAACAACTATAACACGGGCCCTATAGTTGCTAACCCCTAAAACAAGGAGGGCTACGGCTAATCTTGAAAAAGATCATTAACGTATTTGACTTAGATATAGTCCAGGGTGTCATACAATCATGATTCGCGACATTGCGGTCCAGCGGAACTCGGCCAGGGAATTGACTAAGCCAGGATCACTACCCCTTGAACTAGCAAGGGTTGACCCAGAACTCTTAGCCAAGCACATTGACTGGATCATGGTCCATTGAATGAAGCTTGTCATTTTTGTATGTATGCCATAGACTAAACAGCTTTTATTAACAACTAATTAATCCTATCAACTAGTTGAATCCTTAAATTCAAAATTTTAGGATTTGTTTAATAACTTTTATTAAGTCCTTATCAACTATAAGGTTCACGTGCTATCCTAATCATTGTTAGGATTTTAATAAATTTTATTAACAACGCTAGAAGCGAAGTCCTTTAATGAAAATTAATTATAACAATTAAAATTGAAAATTCATTTAAAGGACTACCCTAATCAGGAATTAGGTCTTAATATTGTTGTTAATGATTTATTAAAACATAGCATGTCATTAAAATTCAAATAATAAATTTTAATCATTTTTAATGGCTAACCTAAAGGGTTGTCTTGTGTTATCAAATAAGGGACAAGATTAACAAGCCATTAAAATAAAGCTACACTAATTTATCACATAAAGATAGTGCACACCTATTTAACATTTAAATATACAAAGTTTATCGCATAAACAATTTTAGATTTTTAAAATCAGTTTTAAAATTATCTTATAAATTTAAAACATTACTTTTAAAATTTTCCATGTTCAAAAAATTTATCAAATATAATTTTTAAACATCTAAAAATTTTAAACTTATCGCATAAATTTAAAGCCTTAAAATCAATTTTAAAATTTATCACATAAATTTAAAAAAACACAATTTTAAAATTTCCATGCTTTAAAAAAAATTTATCATATAAAAAATTTTTAAGGCATCCATAATAATTTTAAACTTTTAAAGATTTAAAATTATTACATAAATTTTAAAACGTCATTTTTTTAAAAAAAAATTCATGTTCAAAAAATATCAAAATAAAATTTTGAACATCTAAAACATTTTTAAAATTTTATCTCATAACTTTAAAATATTTGAAAAGTATTTAAAAGCATTTAATAGTTTAAAAATAATCGCAGGCTAGATCGACTACGCAAACCTTGCTCTGATACCACTGTAGGGAATTGGCGGTCCCTCAGGGCACAAAAACTCTAGTCCCGTCCTAAGTCGGACGGAACATAGACACAAAAATCATTTTGCAGAGGAAGAAAAACTATGTTAACTAATTAACATGCAGTTAAAAACTATTTTTAACTTAGCCCTAAGGTCCAAGACCCTATGTCAAGATCTATGCCGACTTGGGATGGATCTGACCATCCCAAGAAGGATCTAGCCTACTGCGATTAAACTAAACTAATGCTAAAAATACTTTAACCACATACCCGGAATCTCAGCCATGGAGCAGGCGAGATGTTCCGCGCCGTCTTCTGAGCTGCTCCCGTCCCACGCCGAGCCGCTCCTTGAACCGCTCCCCGAACCGCTCCTCGAACCGCTCCGCATCCCGAGGCGATCAATCCCCGTGCCGCCGAGCCAACCACGCGCCGAAGAAAGTTTCACGCGAGTGAAACCTCCGCCAAGATTTCAGATCCAGAATCCGAACTCCTTTGTGGCTTTGCTAGAGCCCGCAGGAGTAAGGCAGAAATTTAGGGAGATAGAGAAATATTTATTTTAAGCTTAGATCCGAGCGTGCTCCAACATTTACGAGAGCCGCTCAGATCTAGAGCTTGGGACGAGTTTTGAGAAAGGGGGGAGACCCCTATTTATATAGGCGGCGGACTCTCCCCTTTTCTCAAAATCCGATGTGGGACTAATTATTTGGGTTAGTTAAAATCAAGTTAGTTTACACTTCAAAAGTGCAAACTTCCGTGAATTTTAACTCACTCACCGTTGAGCTTCAAGATCGATACAACCTATCAATACGACAAGCGTTCAACGGTGAACGCATAGGAAAAAACCGTTCGTCAATCGGAGTTCGTTTGACCATCCAATTGAGTGTCCAAAGATCAGCCCTAGGCTTGATTTTCGACTAAAATCAGCCGTCAAAAATTGCCCAGTAAACCTAGGGTTCTGCACCCATTGGTGGGACCCACAAAACAGACCAGGTCAGACCTGGGCGCAGCCCAGGCCAGGCCTGGGCGCCCTGGGCGCCTGGGCCAGCCGCCCAGGCGCCCAGGGAGCCTGGGCCGCCTGGGCCTGTGCCCAGGCGCCTGGGCGCCCGGGCCCTGGCAGGGCCCGGGCGCCCAGGCGTCCGGGCCTGTGCCTGGGCCGGGCGCCCAGGCCCAGGCGGGTCTGGGTACCCAGGCCCAGGCCGGCCTAGGGCCTTACTGGGTCTGGCCAGTAGGCCAGACCAGTTTCAGACTTGGCTAGTCTGTCTGGTCTGGCCTGATCTGACCCTTTGGGCTGTTTTGGGCATAACTTGATCATTTGGTGTCCGATTTGGACGCCGTTCGAACCTGGGTCTAGACCGGGACATTCCCGTCTTACCCGTGAACTTTTCCTTGCGTTTATTTTATTTAAATATTGTATTAAACAATTTAATACACATTTAATCGCTTTTGCATCAAATGCAAAATAGTCCCTATCTAAGCTTAAATTATCATATTGCATCAAATGCAATTATTTCTTCTTTTGCACTAAATGCAAATATTCTCCCTAACTTATTTCTACCTATTACTAGACGAAGAATCGCACTCTGTGTGAGACCCTACAGCCTGACCCTTACAACAGGTTGGGCTCGAAGCCCTATACGGCGGTGACCACGAGCAGTGGTTGCCGTCCCTGCTTCAGGAATCATCATTATGTGGTTAACTCATTGACATGAGTATTGTCGGGACCACCTGACTGTTTCCGTGATGAATTCCGCAGTTATAGTCTCTTCGTCTTAAATATGTCGTGTAGATCAAGTCTGGGGTACGGTCAAACTGTCAACCCCAATAACTTGACTCCGGTTAGTTTCTATCGATCTTTAGTCAACTAATGTTGGACTTCTTCCAACATACTCTGCGCAGAGTTTTTACTAAAGACCGAACTAACTCTACGACACTAACTCCCATTGACCGGGAGAGACGAATCCTCTCTTGGTCATTACTCGCCTCGTACGTTTCAAGTGATACCCAATCAAAAGACCTTTCGACAGGCCTTGCCTCGAAGCTAGGTCAGTTGATCTAAGTGGCACCGTTCACGCACAGGTCCGTTAAAATGACCTCAAGTCAAAAGACCAACTATCCTATCATCACTCAGAGTTATCACTGACAGATTGGTCAATGTAACCATATGATAACTCTAGTGGATCGTTCAGTGAACTCATTCTAATGAGCACCTGTGTCTCGTCTTCGACTTCGCCAAGTCAAGCGATCATGAGATCATCGCCACCGCTAAACGGTGAAGACTAAGACACAATGGTCTATCCGATGTTTCGATATCCTTGTCTCGGAACATCTACGACCACGAACCATTTCAGACTTATGCTACAGACGGTCAAACGTTTCTCCATGATCGAGATACTCATCTCGATACCCGTTTGACCTTGCATAAAGTCTCAGGACTTTACCTAAGTTGATATCTAATGTTGACTACATTACAATATGACTTAGATAAATTATTACCAAACAGCTTACTGTTATTTCGAACAAGATGTTTGTGCTATTCACACAGGAATAAATGGCCTCGAGGGCATAATATTCCTACATCTCCCACTTGCACTCAGGCCCATTTATCTCGATATCTGATATCGTTTTTACACATAAGTTTTTCCGACTTCATGTGATAGAGCCTTCATGAGTGGGTCTGCTAAAACCGTCTACACTATAGACTTAAAGGGTTTCTATGTTTATGTCAGACCAACCTTTTGAATCTTATTCAAATAATTCACTTGGTCTATCGGAATCTATAATATTTTATTTCCCTGGATCTTATCCAGTTGATCGTACCTTACGATAATAATTTTAAATTAGTTATTGGTCATTTCAAATGGTTCATATTCATTTCTGATAAATAATCAAACTCTTTGATTACTTAATCAGAATATATGTTCCATCTCTTTGATGCCTCGCATGTAATTTACACGCTCCCACTGACCTTGAAAACTCTTTGGCTAATTCATATAAGTTGGTCCGTCTAAATCATATTTAGAAAAACGAACTTATAAGTGAATGCTCAAATTTTCATGGTCAAACTGAGCGTTTACATCGAGTTTGGTCCGAGTAGATCTGTACACATCTGTTGGCGAAACCGGTTTCATCATAATCCGTTTTAAAGAAATTAGGATGAAAACCGTTCTCGTCCAACATTATTGTACTTCACTATTTCCTTTTCTGCACCAATCTTTCAACTTAAAGATTTACTTACAGAAAGTGAGGAAACATTTTCCTTGGGCACGTAAACTAAATTCTCAAATTTGTTTACGCACACGGACCTTCATCAAGTTTTAAATCGGAGTTACTACTCCGAATTTCATCCCGGAAGTTGACTAAGTCACCATCAGGTATGATGTCTTAACTCGACTTTTCGTCTCACGAAATTCGAGTAATAATACAACTTCCTTACGATTGATTTATTGAATATATTATTGATAATGTTCTCATAGAACTTTATCAAAACCTAGGCATTACTATTTGGGACTTAACCCATAGGGAGGACTTAGCTCAGAGTCACTTACAATGGATCACACTAAATCTAATTAAGTGTGATTCATACCTTTTAACACACTGATGTGTTAACAGACTTGACCTGAGAGAAAATCACATTTTCTTTTAATTACAAAAGATTTTATGTAGCTAAGTATATGACCATTCGATCTAATCGAATCAGTTTAAATACTTTAGGCATTTCGTTCTTTATTTTATCAGACTTGTGTTTCATCAAGAACACTTGTCTTAATAAAATATACGAATAACTTATTTTGTTAAAAGTAGACTCTGGTACATCAGTATGTACGAGACTGAGTTCGACAACTCATTCTCCCACTGTCTCACAGATGGGTTTCGGTCATTGTATCTAAGAGGCTAAGACTCACAAGTGTCCGTAGACTTCATAATACGAGAGGTCAGACCCCTCTTTATGTGACTTGTGAAGCTTAATCTCTAGATACGGCCTAGTCTAATTTTACCATATAAGTTTGCTACTATCTTGTGTATTTATATATTAACATTTAATATATATATAGTTATTTACAAATTACTTAACACAAAACATTACTTCAGAAGCAATGTGACGACATTCGTCAAAATGTGTTAAACGTCTTTTGTATAACAATTTATTCTGAAATCGTGACATCAAAATATGTCACATTTTCATTTCCTCCTACTTATGCCTTTACTAATGATAAATTAAACTAACTTTCTCAATTGACTTTCCGAAGTGCCTTCTTCCCTTTTCTAAATCACATTTAGATATTAACATAAATAAATAGATATGCAAGCAACTTATGTATCCAAACGCTTGAGCTTTGCAATCTTGAGTGTAGCTCAAGAAGTTGCTTGTCTCAAGATCCGGTTGGGATACATAGTCTTGCATCGCTCATGCACTCGTATTCGACTCAAACGGTTTGATCGAATTCTTGAACTTTGCGGATCAAAATTGTTTGTCCATACAACATTGAGGGTAGCTCGACAAGTTGTAGGGAGAAACATACTTTGAATGTCCTATATGTTCAAGCTGCCTCATATAGAGACGAGTGACATGTAGCTTTAATTTATTTGTTGGACCCAGAACTTAATGAAATCATATTTCTTAAGTCTGTTCTTTAGAAGGTCATTTAATGTCAACGAGAATATAGTTTTAATTCTATCAATTAAAATTTAACTTGATATTCAATTAATCAACTTATTGACCAGTTAACTAATTCCAATATTATCAATTGATTCTTTCGGTAAACATAGTCTTGCCCTAGTTTTAGCATATGTTCAATATTAAATATAGGTAGATTGGCTTTTATCTATCTATATCCTCCCACTATTTTTACGATCGTTTTAAAGCTTAATAACGAACGATTTAATCGAATTAAAAATTAATGGGTAAGAGTTCCAATCACCTTGAGTCTAAACAACCTTGAGTGTAGCTCAACAAGTTGATTGACTCTGTGATCGGAAGATGACTCTTCATCGATCATATCGGATATGACTCTCTTAATCGGGTTTTGCCCCTAGCCATTCGTGATCATGAGTGTGCTCATCCAAATCACAATGTCTAGTCTAGTCGGACCCTTGTTTTCATGTCTAGCCTGACTTGCCCCTCAGCTCGGTGTATGCACGACACGTCGGTTTGGGTCAGGTCTTAGACTACATCAAGTCAGACTACATCGTTGACTTAACTTACGCCGGCGCTCGGGGTACGAGACGCCGGTTAGGGTTAGTCAAGATTTCATCTTATGTATTTAAGGAGTTGGTTTCTACAGGGTTGCCATGTCACAGCTTGAGTGTATCTCAACAACTATAACACGGGCCCTATAGTTGCTAACCCCTAAAACAAGGAGGGCTACGGCTAATCTTGAAAAAGATCATTAACGTATTTGACTTAGATATAGTCCAGGGTGTCATACAATCATGATTCGCGACATTGCGGTCCAGCAGAACTCAGCCAGGGAATTGACTAAGCCAGGATCACTACCCCTTGAACTAGCAAGGCTTGACCCAGAACTCTTAGCCAAGCACATTGACTAGATCATGGTCCATTGAATGAAGCTTGTCATTTTTGTTGGATATGGAAGACGTTTGTACACCCTTGTGGGGGATGTACGAGGGAATACTGACCTCGAATGTCGCACACACGAAGTTGTGTGCAAAGGGAATCTGTTCCCTTGCGGAGAGGATCTCTGTATGAGCGGGAAAGTCGCATTATATATGCATAAGTGCATGCGACATATGGCTAATAAAGGGGGAATATCTTAAGCTTATGTTGTACCATGCATATGGTACAACTTAAGCTTATATTGTGCCATGTATCATGGTACACCTTAATTAAGTTGTTCCAAAGGAACAACTTACCCTAAAATAACTACCTTGGGGGCTATAAATAAGACCCAAGGGTAGCCATTTTCCTTACACATTTTTGCATGAAATTCATGCATGCATCTTCTTCATAGCGAAGCTCTGCAGAAATATTTCCTCTCCCTCCTTCCAAGTTCTTAATCTAAAATAGAGATTTAGATTGTGGATTAGTAGCCTTACTCCGTTCGTGAGAAGACTCGATCCGTCGTGGCGAATCCGAAGGCAAAGTTCCGAGACTATCGTTCCGCATACGCAAGCGTAAGTCTCCACTTTAATTATCGATCCTAACTTTGTTTTGGACAGGATCCTACATTGGTATCAAAGCCATATGGGTTCGCCCCGGTCAATCCACCGCCCCGTCGAAACTACGAACGAGTCGTTGTCTTTTTCACGAATGGGTCTCCTACTATTACGGATATAGTAGGAACGCTTCGTGACGGAGAGAACGCAGCGGTTGTTCTTTTCACGTTAGGGTCTCCTATCATTACGGATATGGTAGGAACTCTCCGTGACGGGAAGAACCGACCGTTCACGTAGTACGTTATTCATTTTTTGGCACACGGCCATTAAGAGATAACTAATTTCTTCGACGAACGGGTGCTTCATCAAGGAAGATGATGAAAGTTATTTCCATCGGGTAAGAGGAAAATTTGGTGCATGTGCACCATGGCCAAATGGGCTATGAAGGCCATGCACCCCCTCTCCCCATGCGGAGGGGGTTGGCTACGGCCAATAACTACCGGCGACCACCCCATCAAGGGGGAGGAATGAGTGCGGCAACCCCATTTAAAGGGGGTGGCCGGCCATGGCCAAAGGGGCCATGGCCGGCCAACGCCGAATGGCCTTGGCCATGACCGGCCATGGCCAAGCCATGTCCGGCCATGGCCAGGCCGGCAGTGGCCGGCCTTGGCCAAGCACTGCCGGCCAGGGCCGGCCCTTGGCCGGCCTGCCGGCCCTGGCAGTGGCCAGGGCAGGAGCCCTGGCCCCGGCCAGCGGCCTGCCGGCCCTGGCAGAGGCCAGGGCCGGCGCCCTGGCCTTAGGCCAGGGCCTGGCCGAGGCCAGGGCAGGAGCCCTGGCCTCGGCCAGAGGCCAGGCCGCCCTGGCAGAGGCCAGGGCCTGGCCGGCCCTGGCCGAGGGGCCAGTGCCCCTGGCCGGTCAGGGCAGAGGCCCTGGCCGGTCCTTGGCCAAGCCCCGGCCAGGGCAGAGGCCATGGCCAGGAGAAGTTGCAGTTCGAATATTGGTCGACCAATTTTGTGTTTTTGGTCGACCAATCTGGCAGAAGGTCCGGGTCGACTGCAAATTTGTCAACTGACCCATACGGGGTAACAAATGGCCTTGGTCAAACTCGAATGTGTCGAGTAGTCCATACGGGGCTAACCACAGTGCCGAATAGTTCATACGGGACTAAACGTTTTAATGAAGTTTTTCATTTGGGCTCTACTCCTTGAAGATTAGCCATAGTGCTCTACTTCATGCGAGATTAGCCATGTCATTGTGCTCTACTCTACGGAGATTAGCCAATGTACTTGTGACGTTGTGCTCTACTCTACGGAGATTAGCCAACGTGCTTTCAAAATTTTTGGAAAAAGATGTTTTTTTAAATGGGTTATGTCCCGTCCTTAAATCGGGATAGCGCAATTTAGAATTCCAAGTCCTACCACGATCCGGCCATGGTTATCTAACCCATGTCTCGTGGCTTGGCAATTGTTGCGTTAAAATTCTTTGCGCTAATTCTCACCTATTCTATTTTGAAAGATAAGTTTTTCAAAGTGATTTTCCGCTGCTAATACCATACGGGTATTATTTCTGATTTCTTTTTACTTGAGATAAGTAAGAGGGATACTTTGAAAGTTACTTCTAGATGGTAGTTGGGAACGTAGTGAACTTCTCGATTCTAGAGTAACATTTCAACGCATCCAAGGAACTTATCAAGTGTTTAAAGAATCGAAACTTTATGCATAGAATTTTAATCGTGTTTTTCATTCTCTTTGCAGTTTTTTGAATCGAAAATGTCTACCGCTTCTAAGAATATTGTCGCAGAGCTTAACAAAGGTGAAAAGCTCAACGGCGACAATTATAAACTTTGGTCAATAAAGATCCAATATGTTTTGGAGGAGCAAGATGTGCTCGAAACACTCCAAAACATAATGGTAGAACCTGAGTTGGGCAATACGGCCCAACACAAGAGGGACCGGGAAGCTTATGACACTTGGACTCGAAAGAACAAAATAGCACGTATTACGTTACTGTCCGCGATGGACAATGACATAATGCGCCTATTTCGGGAATTCGACCTAGCTAAAGACATATGGTCTGAGCTAGAGATAAAGTTTGGTGGAACTTCGGTTACCAAACTCCGCTCCTTGAATATTCAATTTGATTCGTACAAGATGCGGCGAGATCATTCTATGAAAAAGCATCTCCGCCACATGGCGAATCTTATATCTGAATTAAAGGATGCGGGTGTTACGCTGTCTGACGAACAGCAGATCCAAGCGGTCATTCGTTCACTCCTAGATAGCTGGGATAACATGAAAATGCATCTCACTCATAATGAGTGCATTAAAACTTTAAGCGATGTTTCGAAACACCTCGAACTCGAGGAAGAGCGGATTCAAGCCGCAAAACCAAGTGCAGAAGTGCACGTGGCCGCTAGTTCCTCACATGGAGGAAATAAGCGGAAACGCTTAAGGTTTGTGAACGAACGTAAGCAAGAACCGGAGACCTCAAAGAAGACAAAGAACAAAAAGTGGCAAAAGAATATGCACTCAAAGAAGAAAAACTTGAAGAAGATCAAGTGCTTTAAGTGCAACAAGTACGGTCACTTCGCCCGTAAGTGTACGGATGGAAGTGACAAGGTAACTTGTAGGGCTAGTTACATATGTGTTTCTAGTTCCGTGTTTCTTGCTGAATCTAACTATTTTTGGTTGATTGATTCAGGGGCCACAGACCACGTTGCGAAGGACAGAAGGTTCTTCGTAGAGTATCGAAAGATAACTCAAGGAACAAAGTGGATATACGTCGGCAACAACACACGTGTTGAAGTCAAAGGCGTCGGAACATGCAAGCTAGTTCTCGACAACGGCCGGACTTTATTATTGCACGACGTCCTCTTTGCTCCAGATATTAGAAGGAATATCGTTTCCGTGGTCATGTTAATGTCTTTAGATTATGAGTGGAGGTTCTATAAACAATGTGTTGACCTTGTTTGTAATAATTCTTTGATTGGTTCTGGTAATGTTTGTAATGGATTAATTGTTTTAAATACAATGTATGATGTTTCTTCTTCCATTAATGAAAGTTTTCATTTGACAAATGCTTCTAACTCTGAGTCTGAAATCATTTGTTGGCATGCAAGACTTGGTCATATTGGACCAACTAGAATGGATAGACTTGCCAAAAGTGGCTTGCTATCTAATGTTTCAAAAGTTGAAATGTCAACTTGCGAACATTGTCTTGTAGGGAAAACTTGTCGCAAGCCGTTTGGAACTGGCACAAGGGCCGAAGTTCCATTACAGCTTATCCATTCGGACATTTGCGGTCCAATGAATGTTAAGACAAGACACGGGAAGTCCTATTTCATCACATTCATTGATGACTTCACCCGTTTCGGACATATCTATTTGATATCCCACAAAAGTGAAGCTTTGGCTTGCTTTAAAAACTATATGAGTTTAGTGGAGACTCAATTAGATCGCAAGATTAAGGTTTTGCGAACCGATAGGGGCAGTGAATATCAATCAATAAGTTTTAAGAAACTTTGTGATGAAAAAGGCATAGTACATCAGGTAACTATGCCTTACACTCCGCAACAAAACAGTGTTGCGGAAAGAAGAAATAGGACATTGATGGAAATGGTCCGATCAATGATGTCTCATTCAAATTTGCCTATCACCTTTTGGGGTGACGCATTATTGACGGCAGCATTCATCTTAAACCGTGTACCCTCGAAGTCGGTAAGTTCTACTCCTTATGAGTTGTGGAACAATAGAACTCCAGACTTAAACATTCTAAAACCTTGGGGTTGTGCCTCTTACGCACATTTATCCTCTCACAAATATGGCAAACTTGGGCCACGTGGGAGGAAGTGTATCTTCATCCGATACGCTGAAAACTCCAAAGGATATGTTTTCATCGGTCAAGAGGACAATGGGGGTCTAATAGAATTCGAATCGAGGGATGTTGTCTTCTTGGAAAAAGAGTTTCCAAGACAGGGTGAGATAAGTCAAGACTTATCCTTGTTTGAGACTTGGGATCAAGAAGGATCGGAACGTTCGAGTGGGAGAATCCTTGGTGAAGAAGAAAATACGTTTCAAACCTCACCAATGGATGATACGAACGATACCAATCCTAATCCGAGTGGGAGTGATGTTATTCCAAGTGGGAGTGATGTCATTCCAAGTGGGAGTGATGTCATTCCAAGTGGGAGTGATCAAACTCAAACAAGACGTAGTAATCGAACGAGGCTAACACCTCTGAGATTTGAGGATAAATTTCCTCAAACATTCATGACATTACTACAAGATGATGACGAACCTGCAAATTTTAAACAGGCCATCACATGCCCTGCTAAAGATAAATGGATAGCGGCAATGGAAGAAGAACTTCAATCCATGAAAACATACCAAGTCTGGGACTTGGTTGATTTACCTAAAGGACGTAGAGCCATTGGGAACAAGTGGGTTCTCAAAATCAAGCATAAGGCTGATGGCTCCATCGAGAAATATAAAGCTCGCCTTGTTGCGAAAGGTTTCACGCAACAGGAAGGAATAGACTACGAAGAGACTTTCTCTCCTGTCGTGCGTTTTACCTCGATTCGCTTAATTCTGGCAATGGTGGCTTGTTTGGACCTCGAATTACATCAGATGGATGTAAAGACTGCCTTTCTTAACGGAGAACTAGATGAGGAGATCTACATGGAACAACCAAACGGGTTCGTACAAGAAGAAAACAAACATAAGGTTTGTAAACTTCGTAAATCCATATATGGTCTTAAACAATCCTCAAGGCAGTGGTATATGCGCTTTCAAGAAGTTGTTTTGTCGTATGGATTCTCCATGCTCGACGAAGACAATTGCGTATATATTAAGAGGATTAAAAACAAGTATATAATTATGTCTCTTTATGTAGATGACATACTTATAGCCGGAAATGATAAGCGTCTTATATTGGATATCAAAGCTTGGCTTTCATCCGTCTTTGAGATGAAAGACATGGGTGAAGCTGCATATATCCTTGGGGTTAAGATCTCAAGGAATCGTTCCAAGAAACTTCTTTCTCTCTCTCAAGAGACGTATATAAAGAAAGTTTTAGAACGGTTTAATATGCAGGACTGCAAGCCAATTGATACTCCAATAAGCAAAGGCGAGGGTCTATGTTTGGAGATGTGTCCCAAAGATCCAAAAGAAAAGAAAGCTATGGAAAAAGTTCCATACTCCAGTGCTGTCGGGAGTCTGATGTACGCCATGATGTGTACTAGACCCGACATTTGCTATGCTGTTGGTATGATAAGCCGTTACCAATCCAACCCAGGGCAGGCACACTGGAAAGCGGTGAAGAGGATATTAAGATACCTCAAAGGGACTGCGGACTATGCGTTATGCTATCAAGGCAATACCTTGAGACTCGAAGGCTATACCGATGCTGATTGGGCGGGTGATCTCGACGAGCGAAGATCTACCTCAGGCTTTGTTTTCTTACTCGGGAATGGTGCAATATCCTGGAGCAGCAAGAAACAAACCTGCATCGCTCTATAAACCATGGAAGCCGAGTTCGTAGCATTCAGCATGGCGGTCCAAGAAGCTGTTTGGCTTAGGAAATTCTTAGACAGGCTGACGAATGCCTCTGACTTGAGCACTGTTCCTATATACAGTGATAGTCAAGCTTCGATTGCCTATGTCAAAGATCCTAAATTTCATTGTAAGACCAAACACATTGACATTCGATTCAAGTTTGCGAAGGATTATGATAAACGGAAGGAAGTAGACATAGGATACATATCCACGCATGAGATGATAGCGGATCCCCTTACTAAGGCGATCCCCAGAGATGTGTTTTTCAAACACTTATCATCTATGGGAATGCGTAGGTGCTGAGCTGTATCATGTAATATTTCCCATGTCTATAGAAGATCAAAATTTAATTTGCATACAAGTTTCTTACAAATGATTTTATATACATTTGTGTTTAAGTCTCAGCTATTTTTGTGTGTATGTCGGACAGATTAAGGTTGGCTCTCTCACATGAGCAACCGCCTTATCTTATCAGATGGATAAGATAGAGATGAGACTAGTTTAAAGTCAAAATCATTAGACAAATGATTTAGAGTCATGACTTAAACAAGATAGTCGAATAAAAGATCTGCATCATACGGATGCTTACAAAAGATCTGAGATCTGTATCACAAGGATATAAAGATCTCATTGGATTTTTTAATCCTATCTGTCTTATGCAGGATGAGAGTCCGTGAATATTTCACGAGTAGTAAGGGGACTCAAAAAGATAGGCACTGTGGTGTCTGATCTTTTCATCCGTACAACATCATTAAGACATACTCTCCCTGGGAAAGGAGTGATGTTGTAATACGTGTTCATACCACGTATGCATTTCGACCACTGAGTTAGTAGCAATAGTGTTTGCTATTATGTGAGACTCAAAGGCCATACGGGTCTTAAATCTTACCCTCAAGGACTCCAATTGGTTCCTTTAGATTTGACGAGATGATCGCTATCTTAGTGTGTTACTAATGGGCTATGGTAATTCGGCTCGGCGGGGCACGTTAGAAAAGCGAATCAAGTCAAGATCAGAAGGTTCGCAAGAAGAGGAAGATTGATTTCATATTCGCATTTGGACTTTAACGATTCAAAGCTGGCCAGCCAATTGTAATCCAGATGGGATTCAATTGTTGAATATAAAGTATAAGAAATGTGAAGAAATAATCTAGGGTAAAGCATGCGTTGAACTACTCAACTTTGCACCTTCGAGGTCGTTGTGTATCTCTAACAAGTGCACAACAACAGACTCTACGCGCATGACGGTCGCACGGTCTATTTCTCGGTATGATAGATGAAAGAACTAAGGGAAAGACGTTCTCTTACAATCCCCTCAAGTGTGAGTGGGAGATGTTGGATATGGAAGACGTTTGTACACCCTTATGGGGGATGTACGAGGGAATACGGACCTCGAACGTCGCACACACGAAGTCGTGTGCAAAGGGAATCTGTTCCCTTGCGGAGAGGATCTCTGTATGAGCGGGAAAGTCGCATTATATATGCATAAGTGCATGCGACATATGGCTAATAAAGGGGGAATATCTTAAGCTTATGTTGTACCATGCATATGGTACAACTTAAGCTTATATTGTGCCATGTATCATGGTACACCTTAATTAAGTTGTTCCAAAGGAACAACTTACCCTAAAATAACTACCTTGGGGGCTATAAATAAGACCCAAGGGTAGCCATTTTCCTTACACATTTTTGCATGAAATTCATGCATGCATCTTCTTCATAGCGAAGCTCTGCAGAAATATTTCCTCTCCCTCCTTCCAAGTTCTTAATCTAAAATAGAGATTTAGATTGTGGATTAGTAGCCTTACTCCGTTCGTGAGAAGACTCGATCCGTCGTGGCGAATCCGAAGGCAAAGTTCCGAGACTATCGTTCCGCATACGCAAGCGTAAGTCTCCACTTTAATTATCGATCCTAACTTTGTTTTGGACAGGATCCTACAATTTTTGTATGTATGCCATAGACTAAACAACTTTTATTAACAACTAATTAATCCTATCAACTAGTTGAATCCTTAAATTCAAAATTTTAGGATTTGTTTAATAACTTTTATTAAGTCCTTATCAACTATAAGGTTCACGTGCTATCCTAATCATTGTTAGGATTTTAATAAATTTTATTAACAACGCTAGAAGCGAAGTCCTTTAATGAAAATTAATTATAACAATTAAAATTGAAAATTCATTTAAAGGACTACCCTAATCAGGAATTAGGTCTTAATATTGTTGTTAATGATTTATTAAAACATAGCATGTCATTAAAATTCAAATAATAAATTTTAATCATTTTTAATGGCTAACCTAAAGGGTTGTCTTGTGTTATCAAATAAGGGACAAGATTAACAAGCCATTAAAATAAAGCTACACTAATTTATCACATAAAGATAGTGCACAACTATTTAACATTTAAATATACAAAGTTTATCGCATAAACAATTTTAGATTTTTAAAATCAGTTTTAAAATTATCTTATAAATTTAAAACATTACTTTTAAAATTTTCCATGTTCAAAAAATTTATCAAATATAATTTTTAAACATCTAAAAATTTTAAACTTATCGCATAAATTTAAAGCCTTAAAATCAATTTTAAAATTTATCACATAAATTTAAAAAAACACCATTTTAAAATTTCCATGCTTTAAAAAAAATTTATCATATAAAAATTTTTTATGGCATCCATAATAATTTTAAACTTTTAAAGATTTAAAATTATTACATAAATTTTAAAACGTCATTTTTTAAAAAAAAATTTCATGTTCAAAAAATATCAAAATAAAATTTTGAACATCTAAAACATTTTTAAAATTTTATCTCATAACTTTAAAATATTTGAAAAGTATTTAAAAGCATTTAATAGTTTAAAAATAATCGCAGGCTAAATCGACTACGCAAACCTTGCTCTGATACCACTGTAGGGAATTGGCGGTCCCTCAGGGCACAAAAACTCTAGTCCCGTCCTAAGTCGGACGGAACATAGACACAAAAATCATTTTGCAGAGGAAGAAAAACTATGTTAACTAATTAACATGCAGTTAAAAACTATTTTTAACTTAGCCCTAAGGTCCAAGACCCTATGCCAAGATCTATGCCGACTTGGGATGGATCTGACCATCCTAAGAAGGATCTAGCCTACTGCGATTAAACTAAACTAATGCTAAAAATACTTTAACCACATACCCGGAATCTCAGCCCTGGAGCAGGCGAGATGTTCCGCGCCGTCTTCTGAGCTGCTCCCGTCCCACGCCGAGCCGCTCCTTGAACCGCTCCCCGAACCGCTCCTCGAACCGCTTCTCGAACCGCTCCGCATCCCGAGGCGATCAATCCCCGTGCCGCCGAGCCAACCACGCGCCGAAGAAAGTTTCACGCGAGTGAAACCTCCGCCAAGATTTCAGATCCAGAATCCGAACTCCTTTGTGGCTTTGCTAGAGCCCGCAGGAGTAAGGCAGAAATTTAGGGAGATAGAGAAATATTTATTTTAAGCTTAGATCCGAGCGTGCTCCAACATTTACGAGAGCCGCTCAGATCTAGAGCTTGGGACAAGTTTTGAGAAAGGGGGGAGACCCCTATTTATATAGGCGGCGGACTCTCCCCTTTTCTCAAAATCCGATGTGGGACTAATTATTTGGGTTAGTTAAAATCAAGTTAGTTTACACTTCAAAAGTGCAAACTTCCGTGAATTATAACTCACTCACCGTTGAGCTTCAAGATCGATACAACCTATCAATACGACAAGCGTTCAACGGTGAACGCATAGGAAAAAACCGTTCGTCAATCGGAGTTCGTTTGACCCTCCAATTGAGTGTCCAAAGATCAGCCCTAGGCTTGATTTTCGACTAAAATCAGCCGTCAAAAATTGCCCAGTAAACCTAGGGTTCTGCACCCATTGGTGGGACCCACAAAACAGACCAGGTCAGACCTGGGCGCAGCCCAGGCCAGGCCTGGGCGCAGCCCAGGCACCTGGCCTGGGCGCCCTGGGCGCCTGGGCCCGCCGCCCAGGCGCCCGGGCCTGTGCCTGGGCCGGGCGCCCAGGCCCAGGCGGGTCTGGGTGCCCAGGCCCAGGCCGGCCTAGGGCCTTACTGGGTCTGGCCAGTAGGCCAGACCAGTTTCAGACTTGGCTAGTCTGTCTGGTCTGGCCTGATCTGACCCTTTGGGCTGTTTTGGGCATAACTTGATCATTTGGTGTCCGATTTGGACGCCGTTCGAACCTGGGTCTAGACCGGGACATTCCCGTCTTACCCGTGAACTTTTCCTTGCGTTTATTTTATTTAAATATTGTATTAAACAATTTAATACACATTTAATCGCTTTTGCATCAAATGCAAAATAGTCCCTATCTAAGCTTAAATTATCATATTGCATCAAATGCAATTATTTCTTCTTTTGCACTAAATGCAAATATTCTCCCTAACTTATTTCTACCTATTACTAGACGAAGAATCGCACTCTGTGTGAGACCCTACAGCCTGACCCTTACAACAGGTTGGGCTCGAAGCCCTATACGGCGGTGACCACGAGCAGTGGTTGCCGTCCCTGCTTCAGGAATCATCATTATGTGGTTAACTCATTGACATGAGTATTGTCGGGACCACCTGACTGTTTCCGTGATGAATTCCGCAGTTATAGTCTCTTCGTCTTAAATATGTCGTGTAGATCAAGTCTGGGGTACGGTCAAACTGTCAACCCCAATAACTTGACTCCGGTTAGTTTCTATCGATCTTTAGTCAACTAATGTTGGACTTCTTCCAACATACTCTGCGCAGAGTTTTTACTAAAGACCGAACTAACTCTACGACACTAACTCCCATTGACCGGGAGAGACGAATCCTCTCTTGGTCATTACTCGCCTCGTACGTTTCAAGTGATACCGAATCAAAAGACCTTTCGACAGGCCTTGCCTCGAAGCTAGGTCAGTTGATCTAAGTGGCACCGTTCACGCACAGGTCCGTTAAAATGACCTCAAGTCAAAAGACCAACTATCCTATCATCACTCAGAGTTATCACTGACAGATTGGTCAATGTAACCATATGATAACTCTAGTGGATCGTTCGGTGAACTCATTCTAATGAGCACCTGTGTCTCGTCTTCGACTTCGCCAAGTCAAGCGATCATGAGATCATCGCCACCGCTAAACGGTGAAGACTAAGACACAATGGTCTATCCGATGTTTCGATATCCTTGTCTCGGAACATCTACGACCACGAACCATTTCAGACTTATGCTACAGACGGTCAAACGTTTCTCCATGATCGAGATACTCATCTCGATACCCGTTTGACCTTGCATAAAGTCTCAGGACTTTACCTAAGTTGATATCTAATGTTGACTACATTACAATATGACTTAGATAAATTATTACCAAACAGCTTACTGTTATTTCGAACAAGATGTTTGTGCTATTCACACAGGAATAAATGGCCTCGAGGGCATAATATTCCTACAGCCCCGTGGGCCCTAATCATCTGTCGATCGAGTTATCTCGAGTGCTGGCCCAATGACTCAACAATGGCCCCCGTCGCACGACCTCGAAGGGTCTGCCCACTTGTCACGCCCCGCTTCCCATTATACTTGGGAGCGAGGACGCGAGCGGGTCTGCATGGATTGGAGCGGTGAAGCTCGAACCCAATAAGCGTCTGTGAATAAAAACCATATGCAGGAACTTGCATTGCATTCAAAACGACAGAGATAACTATAAATTTAAGCCAACATCTAGAAATGAAGTACACAAGGTAACTAGGGCCCCAAGCATGGCCAACAACAACAGAATTCTACAAATTAGGTATACACTCTACAAATATGACATAAAAGGAAACTTAAGTAGTAGCAATCGAATCTCAGCAAATAGTCCGCAACGGGGAGAACTCCAGGATCAGCGGGTCAGTCTCTTCAATCAGCTCGTCTTCAATGCAACATGTCTAGTGACCTGACATACATTTCATAAAAACATAGAAATGTATGTCAGCAACGGTCCTGACAAGAAAAGGATACGAGTAGAGCCCTTAGCAAGGTTTTTGAATACTTTACGTGGCAATTAAAACATTTATAATAACAATTGTAATTTCAGAGACCTACAATATCATCGCAGTTCAGTTATAAGTTAAAACATGGCTGTAACGGTCTGTTTTTGTTTTACACGTATTTCTGTAATTAAAAGATTTTAAAAGAATTTTAAAGAAATGAGTTAATGAATTTTATTTATTTATTTTTTTGTATCTCAGATTAAAAAATAGAGTTCTATTCATGGTCTTCTCAACGATACGCACATGTGGCATTTTCCATAAATTTTCGGAGTCATTGTAAAAATCGATATTTTACTATTAAAATAATAACATGTTATTAATTTTACTAATTAGGTTCGTTGAATACAATTTACAATTCATACGAGATTAATTATATAATTTAACCTACCTCTACTCTTACTCTGTCGGCAACCCACAAAGAAAACGTCTTCACGTTTTCATTCTCCTTCTCTTTTGTCAAAACTCGACCCCCACCTCATTAATGATATTACTTAATCATTGACTGTCACAGCCTCATTTGTATTCCATGTTTAACGTTTTGCAACCTCAGTGCATACCCTCCATTGTCAAGGAGACAATTCTCCAACAACCCCCTGACCGTCATCATTACTTTCCCCACTCACTTAATTCTCTCTCTTCCCCCTTCTCTACAAAGCCCACTGACATTGCCCCTCTATATTCCTCACTGTTTTCTTCCCTCTAAGAACTCGCCAGCACCAAGCTTCCACAACCCACGGCATCACGCATCCACCGCCCACCTTTCCAAGCTCTCCGACCACCTCTCGCTCCCTTCATCTCCAGCGACTTCAACTCAGCCCATCGCCAAGCGCCACCGCTTCCTATTTGTCTAGCATGACAACCATATAACCCAACACACAGCCGACCTTCATCTTCCCCATCTCCTTCTTCCTTCAAGAAAACCAAATCAACCCCCAATTCAACCCAATTCCATCATCACCTTGGCCAATTCAAACCAATTTCACAAACCCCATCCTCCCCCATTCAACCCAAGATCAGCACCCAAATAAAAGAGCAATTCTAAAATCCAAATCAGAACACAAATTGAAACTGAAATTGAGAGGAATGAAAACCCAAAATCCCATTCAAATCTGAAAACAAATTTCAGATCAATACAACCCCAAAAACAATCAAATCCCCCTCTCCCTCTTCCCACTCCCCTCCTCCCTACCAGAGCCGCCGCACCCCAGGCCGCCGCCGCCGCCGCCGTCGCCGCCGCCGCATGTGCGTGCCGCCGCACCCCGGAGCCCCGCCGCCCAGGCCGCCGATCCGCCACGACCAGGCCGCCAATCCGACCCCTCGCCACCTGCGCCCTTGCCCGATCCCCCCTGCAGCAACAAAAAAAAGAGCAAAAAAAGAACAGAAGAACAGAAAGAAAAAGGAAGAAGAAGATAGAAACGAAAGAAAGAAGAGGAATAAGAAGCAGGTTAGATTATTTGGGTTTGGGTTTTTATGGTATAATTATTGCCAACTGGGTTTTTCTGGGTAAGTTAAGATAGCTTATTGTGGTTAAAAGCTTATTGGGTTTGGGTATGGAAAACTATTGGGTATTGGGTTTGATTGGTTAAGTTAGCTTATTGTGTTGGGTTTCCTATTGGGCTAAGTTATGTTATTTGGGTGTGGGTATTTGAACTATTACTTATTGGATATTGGGTTTTAAATTGGATAAGTGGGTTATTGGGTTATTCTTTAAGTTAATCGAAGGATTTGATTTATTTCGAATTATCAAGTTTGAAAGTTCTTAAAGTTATTTAGTTGGAAGTTTTTTAAGTTGTTTAAGTATATATCTAAGTTATTAAGTTTCAAAAGAAAATTATATTAACTAGTTTAAATTATAATTTATAACTTAAGTTTTGAGGTTAAATATAAATACGTATAAATCAATTTGAATAAAAGGATTTTCATACTAAATATTTATATAACTTATTTTAAGTGAGTAAGTTACTTTTATTAATTAAGTTATTAAGTTTTAAGGTTATTAAAAACTGTATAAAGTTTAAAGTTATTAGAGTTATTTTGAGTATTAAGTTTTAAGTTATAAAGTTAAGTTTAAAATTATTAAGTTGTTAAAGTTTTGGGCTATTAAGTTAATTAACTTATCTAAATTAAATTTCATGTTAAATGTTTTAGATAGAATTTCAAATTAAATGTTTTAAAGTATATGTTTTAAAAAGTTAGCTCTATGTTAAGTCATATAAGTTAGCTTTAGTATTATTTTAATTAGTTAAAAATCTTTTAGCCTGATAATATGAATTTTAATGACACAGATGAAACACGCCTTACGCTACAATCACTTGGACACCCAACGCCCACCTCCTCTTCAGATCTACGCATCGTATAGTATGTTTCCCGAATCTCTTTCATCTAAAAAAATTAATATGTGTTAATGCAAGCGTGTATTTTCCTACCTGTTGTTAAATGTTACTTCATTTAAACTGCGTTATGCTATGCTTATTACTCCTGCAACTTAACTGCTAGAAATGCCTGCTAGACACATGAATGAACTTGATAAACAAAGAATGATACATGCCGTTGGCTACTAGATGTTACATGTCGTTGGCTACTAGATGTTACATGCCATTGGCTACTAGACGTTACATGCCGTTGGCTATTCCCGTCGGTCATATATGACTAGGCTGGCTCGTGTTCCAGTATATAACCCTTGATGGCCGGTTTGGCTGATGCTGGCTCGTGGTTTAGAAAGTACACTTATAGGCTTGTCACTAGATTAAGAGATTGAATGACACACCACTTTACTTCTGCTGATTGCTATCATAAATTGTGTAACCTGCTAGCTTCTCGCTTGCCATGCTTATGTATAATTGTCATGTTCACCACGCTTTACTTTGTGCACTACACCCACTTGCTCACATGTTTTTTATACTGTTAGTAGACAATGCCATTATCCTGCTGTTTTCTTTTAATTGTTTAAATGAGATTGATGCTTGGAACCAACATGAGTAACCCTCACTGACGGGCATTGTATTTTTGTTTTAATGCAAAATCCGTCAGGTTCTGAGGACATTTTTGCAGATCCTAGTTCTAGCTAGCGTGATCCATTAGATGCAGGACTTTTCCAGAAGATGCTCTTAGGCTGCTTTTGCTTATAGATCCATTGTATCAGCTTTAAGTATTCTGTGTTGTAAGCGCCATAAGGCCTCTCTTCATTTCCTTATTGTTGTATTTCATTTCTATGACGATTGAGATTGTATTACCAATAATTATCTGCGTAATTTTTGAGTATGCATGCAAGAACCTGCAAGATTTCACACAGACGCTTATTGATTTAAGTCAAGGATGAAAGAAAAGCAAAATTACATCCCCCCTACTTACACATGCAGACCCGCTCGCGTCCTCGCTCCCAAGCATAATGAGAAGCGGAGCGTGACAATGGCAATTCTATTAAAGGTGAAAGTATGGAAGTTCTATCTAACACTTAATTTAAAAGCAAACAGTAGCAGTTCTAATAAGTTAATATGTTTAATACATCATTTTCAAGTTCAACTGTAAATATACATGTGTAACGCCCCGCTCCCCGGGATACCCGATAAGTACGAATCCGTATCAGATACACCCGAAGAGGCGGGTGCTACGAAGAAGAATACAAATTTCAAAACACAGGCAGGCCCACTGCGCACTGCTGGATAGTACCTGTAGCATTCCAGACATCACAGAAATACAAAAGAGCCACCGACTCAAACATCGGTATAACATATATATAAACTGTTCAAATAAAATATCGATTACAAGTCTCATATACAACATGAACCCACAACTTCCTAAAGTACAATAACGCACACCCAAAACTCTCACACTCTTTTAAAACCCTCATCACCAACCAACGCCAACCAACTTGACCCGAGGGCGTCCAACTCCAAGTTCCAACACCTGAAAAATAACAACGGGACACGCCACAGCGTGACCCAGTAGGATGTCCAAACCCAACTCGCATGGTGCACAAAGTAACAATGCATTAAGCAATAAACTAGAACTAGCTCATGACATATCATGGCAAATTCATATGGAAATGCAAATGACATTAATAACAAACTGCATACCTGCGGCGTGAGGTAATCCTGCAAAACAAGTGAGTACTACAGATAGGGGAGTGATCTGCAATATCAAGAAACTGAACTCTAGCATTACAGCATTCATCCCAAGTAACCTTGCTAATGGATCCAAGGAAGGGCAAACTTAAATGAGACCAATTGAGCAGCTACCTAGCAACTTCCTCCAATGGGGGGTTGTGCATGGCATAACATATTACCAATTCGGTTTTGTTATGAAACTTAGGGTTTTCAAGAGTTCTTAAAATGCTTCATGTAGTAGTTCCTAGGTAAACTTGAACTTACTCATAGTTAGGAAAACTACACTTCTCATTTAACTTGGCATATTCACAAGACTTCTTTATTAAGTTAATGGAAACTCTTTCCTATTGAAATGGAACCAAATGGATTCGGAAATCAAAGTTTGCATAAAGGGAGCTTGTAGGTCCTTGTATGTGGTGATAATTAGGGTCCTACACTCTCTAAAGCTTCCAACTTGAAGATTTTCAAAATCCTCTTACCCACTTTTCTTTTATACTAATTTTCCAAATGGGTGTTCATTTTGGCGTGGAAGTGTAAGGGGGCTAGCAAGTGGCATTTTGTGTGGTATTTCAAGTTTCTAATGCTTAGAATGTTGTGGAAATGCTCATAAAAATTTCGACAGAGTTTCGCTTGTATTTTCCAAACTTTTCCAAATACAACATAAAGAATATGTAAAAGAACCCTGCTTTATTCATAAGATAAATATACCAATGTTCAAGAATCATAAGGGAAGTGCCTTGAAGGAATGGACTTGCATTAACAACATAACCCACTTTAAGATCTTGATGTAAAAATGCAACATTCAACATACTTCACAATTTTCCCAACAATACCAAGCAAAACTCATATCAACCCATGGGCAAGTTTAATTAGCAACCATTCTTTCACGTAAAATGGAGAGTACGTCGCTCTACTCTCCTTTACACAAGTTGCCATGAAGTTAGTAACTTGAACATAATCCTAGAATAAATGACTAACTATAGCATGACTATTTCAGTCAAATGGCACGAGTGCATCAAACTTTGGTAAAGATCACTATTTACATGAAAAAGAGGGCAATTTGTATATAATTTAATAAAACTCTCCATGTTCCCATTGAATTTAGCCAATGAAGGGGACTAACTACGCAAGGGTGCCAAACTCGCACATGGGTTTCCAATCGAATTAACTTCTTGAATAACAATCCTTAATAATTTAGCAAGGGCAATCTTATCATCACCAAGCACTAAAGATGCCAACTTTAGTTAGCAAGGCCCTTACAGACACCACCTTATCACAACTACAACATGGACTTAAGAAGGCTGGAAGCTTGCATTAGGGTATTAAGTAAAACAACAATTCCTCAACAATTGAGGCTACTAGTAACTTAACGATCCAAATCACTTAAAAAGGAGTTAGCTCTGGTTAAGGGAGGGGTGAATAATGTTATCTTTGCCTTAAGTTGAGACATTAATAACAACGCCAACAAATAACACTAACAACAACAACCACTATGACAACGTCCTCAACAACTGTTGAATATTGGACTCCCCGGATTTGGTTTTGATGATGAGCAAACATAAATAATCCATGAACTAACAATTTGTGAGCGCAGTATTGGAGATCGTCGCCAAATTCACGAGAACATTCAAAGCGACATCTCAACACTTCCCAAAGCTCGTATTCTTGCCTAAAGCTTCGTTGAAGCTCTTGCGCCGTTTTGGAAGTTATGAAGATTGAATCGAAGCTCTCGAAGACCGTTTAATAAGGTTTTATTTATAGTCTTTTAGCTTCGATCTATAGAATGTTAAGCCTTGAGTATATCTTACGTTTCTATCTTCATAACGCTCATATCGTAGCTCTAGGATCTTAGTACAAGTTCATTCCAACTTCCTCGAAGCGTCGCGCTTCGATTCGGACTTGTTTATGTATGTTAGTTGGTACAAGAAGGAGTACTGACCGACTAGATGGTGATCTAGTCGGTCAGCAACTCTTCTTGGACAGACTAGTTTGATTCCTTAATTTCTTGGACTTTACTGTTTACAGTTAGTCGGTCTACGTTGACTCACCGACCGACTAGTTTGTGAACTAGTCGGTCAGTGATGCTTCTTTGACCGACTAGTTGTGACTTACTGTTCACTCTAAATTTCTCCTAAGCTACTGTTTATCGTTAGTCAGTCTAAGAACGTTTGGTGACCGACTAGTTGACAATCTAGTCGGTCAACTTTTGTTCTTGGACCGACTAAGTCATATTGCATTCAGACTATTTCATTTTGCCTCTTAGTCGGTCTACGTTCATTGACTGACCGACTAGTTGTGAAACTAGTCGGTCAGACAGTCTTCTTGGACCGACTAGATTTCTAGGTCTGAAATTCTATCTCTTCCCAGTTTCACTCTTAGTCGGTCCATGTTGAATGACTGACCGACTAGTTGATGAACTAGTCGGTCAGTGATTGTTCTTTGACCGACTAGTCTTCTCAGATTTCTATCCGTTGGAGAATGACCTAACTTGTTTTTATGGGACTCTATAAATACGAACCTAGGTCATTTCTCTCTAGGTTAGAGCTGCCATTAAGAGATTCATTGAGTTCTAAAGAGATAGCTATTCTCACTCATTTCTAAAGCTCTCTTCCTCACAAGAAACCCATTCTCTCTCATTCTAGATCTAGAATCCATCTAGAGAGAAGCTTGTTCTTGGTGAGCCATTCAAGCTCTAGCTTGATCCAAGTCTCCAAATCTCTCCTAGGCACCTATTGCTGGTCATTTCCTTGGTGCTAGGACTTGGTGACTTCATCTTCCTCAAATCCTTCATTTCACCATTTGGGTAAGAAAAACTCAAGGTATAGGATTTTGTGGTAAGTTCGTTTATTTCATATAAACTCTTTTATATTGCAAGTGTTTCTCTCGGTTGTGAGAGAAAGGTTGTGATCCCGGGTTGTGGGATTCACTATTGCTTTTGCATGTATGATTTGATCTTGTGAAGGATTTTCACAAGATATTCATAGTGGAAATCTTGAGTTAGGGTTTCTAACTCAAGTATCCGGAGGGGATCCGGGTGGTTGGGACGTAGGATCACCGGGAACAAGTCGGGGAGACTTGGGTGGATCCGAACCCATTAACATCGTTTGTTAGCTTTGTTAATTTTGGTGTTGTCATTCAATTTAAGCTTCCGCAAATTGATTTGGTAGTTATTTGCACTTTAATTTGGAATTATACTCCTTGTTATTTTTAAAGTACTATTCACCCCCCCTCTAGTACTTGTGCAGTAGCTTGTAGGGCATTACATTTGGTATCAGAGCCAGATACTTAGCTATGTCTGCCAACGACAACAAGACCGTGCGTCCACCTTCCAACTATGACACCTTCAGGAACCGTGAAGGAGCATCTTCGGTGATGGAAGGACATTCCTCTACGAGGCCTCCATTCTTCAACGGTACCAACTACGGGTACTGGAAATGCCGGATGGAAACCTTCCTCCGGAGTGCATCCTTATGGAGGACCACAATGAAGGAATACATCGAACCCGAAGAAGAAGACTTTGAGAAATGGACTACCGCGGAGGTCGCCGCGGAGGTAAGCAATTCCAAGGCAATGAACGCCTTGCAATGCGCATTGGAGCCCGAGGACTTCAATAAGATATGCACATGTAAGAGTGCATATCAAATTTGGAACTCCCTCCTCATTCTTCATGAAGGGACGAGTAGGGTAAGAGACTCTAAACTCGTAGTCGTAAACAAAGATTACGAAATGTTTCATATGCAACAGGGCGAGAAGATGAAGGAATATTACGCTCGCTTCGTTGACATAATAAACGAGTTAGAGGCCCTCGGCAAGTCCTACACTCAAAAGGAGAAGTGCTCAAAGATTATCGAAGGACTTCCTTCTTCTTGGGAGAAACGTACCTTCGCCATCGAGGAAGGTAATGACATGAATACGTATACCGTAGTTCAATTAATGGGTACTTTAATGTCATACGAGGTACGCAAAGATAGCAAGGTGAAGTTACAAGAAAAGATGAAGTCCTATTTGAACCAAGACGCGCCTAAGAAAAAGGCGATTGCATTCAAGGCGGCTTCATCCACCTCTACCGATGATGAGGCCTCGGAAGAAGAAATGGACATGGAATCCATTGCACTTATGGCAAAGAAGTTCAATCGCTTCTTCCGAAAGGGTAACTTCAAACAAAAATCTAAATTTACTTCTACTAACGCCTCTCCACCTTTGTGCTTTAAATGCAATAAGCTAGGACACATCAAAGCAGATTGTCCTCAAAATAAGCAAAAGGAGAAGTGGAAGGCGCCGAAGTTCGACAAGTCGAAGAAGTACAAAAAGGGGTACAAAAAGGGACTTGTCGGAGCAACATTCACCGACTCCGAGGATTCCTCAAGCGGAGAGTCGGACGATGAGAAAGTGGAGCAAGCGCACATGTGCTTCATGGCAAGAGAGGAGCATGATCAAGGATCTTCCTCCTCCGATGATAGCGACGACGAAGGCGATGAGGTAACTATGGATGAACTTAGGGATGCTAACTCTCATTTATGGTCTAAATACACTAAATTAGTAAATAGATATACTAAAGTAAAAGATGACCTAGCTAGCATTCAAACCTCGCCTAAGACTATCATCACCAACAACGACACCGTTGTTGAAGAGTTAAGAAATGAGATTGTCAATCTTAAATCTAAACTTGAACATGTTAGCATTGATGATCCGGAAGAACATAGGATAGCGGATTTAACTTCTCAAAACTCGACTTTGAGTATTGAGAACGAGAATCTTAAATCTCGTGTTTATGTGCTCACATCGCAAGTATCTACTTTAGATACTTCTATGCGTTCTCTCAAAGAGAAATATGAGAACACATTAGGCCGAATCAATAGATTCAATAAGGGTAAGGACCATTTGGATAAAATCCTAAGTGACTTACTTCCGGCCAATCACCACATTGGTTTGGGGTATACGATGGGATGTCCGTCCAAAGCGGCCACTACTTTTGTTAGGCCAACTTCCGGTGACTCTACGAGTGGTAGCAAACACTCTATTGGTAGTTCATCTACCAATGGTGCTTCCACCTCGTCCACGCCCTCTTTTGGAAAGAAACCCACTTTGGGTGGACCTCCAAAGAAGGGGCATGCTTATATGTACACCAATACCATGCCACGTAGGAACACACGTCCTACTCCACCGTCACACACATATGATGATTTTTATGCAACACATTCTCGGGCACGTGCACACCTTGTGAGACACCCTCACGCACGTGTTCCCACACATGCATATGTTCACCCACCTCATCATATGAATAATTCTCGTCGTGCACCATTCCATCATGTTCCTTATGCCTATCCACAACATGCATCATGTAGAAATCAACGTAGCATGCATGCACCCAATAGGATGAGGGCTCCCAAAATTTTCATTATTTGGAGCCCAAAGGACACAAGCATGGATGAAAAACAAATGTATATGAATGCTTATTTTTCGAATGTTGTGCATAGTAGAAATTATGTGGGGAAGTCTAAGTCCAATTGGACTTGGCTTCCAAAGGTCTAACCTTTGAGGACCCAATGACCTTGGGTACCATGATATGAAATTTTCTATCTTTAGGTACTCAAGGGAAAGAAAAAGAAAAGGAGCAACCAATTCAAATTTAGCTCCAAAGGGAATTGGATACTCGATAGCGGGTGTTCAAAACACATGACGGGTGACGCTCAATTGCTCTCCGGAGTGGTTCCCATTGCAAATGGAAATCGCGTCGTATTCGGAGGCAACGAGAGCGGAACCATCGTCGGTGTTGGTAAAGTGGGTAACCCCTCTAAACCCTTAATTAGTGATGTTTATCTAGTTGATGGTTTAAATCATAATCTTATTTCAATAAGCCAACTTTGTGACAAAGGTTACAAAGTTAGCTTTGCGAAAGGATTGTGTCATATTTCAAATGATAATAATAAATTATTATTTTCCGGCACACGCCATAAAGACATTTATATTTTGGATCTTCCTAAGTCATATGAACAATGTCTCGTTGCCAACACAAGTGAACAACACTTATGGCATCGACGCTTTGGACATGTGAACTTTGGAACACTTTATAAGCTTTCGAAATTAAATTCCATTAAAGGTTTTCCGAAGCTCGTTTTTGAAAAGAAAAGTTTTTGTGATTCTTGTCAACGTGGCAAGCTTCCTAAATCTTCATTTAAACCTAAGAAAAGCATTTCTACGAAACGGCCACTAGAGCTATTACATCTAGATTTATTTAGGCCAACTAGAGTTGATTCCTTAGGAAATGCAAGTAATGGACTAGTCATCGTTGATGATTATTCAAGATTTACATGGGTATTTTTCTTATGTAATAAAAATGACGCTTTTGAAAACTTCGTAATATTTGTGAAGAAAGTACAAAATCTCATCGGAACCACCATTGTCACTATTCGTAGTGATCATGGGGGTGAATTTGAGAATGAGTCTTTCTCAAATTTTTGTGATGATCTTGGAATTACTCACACGTTTTCTTTCCCTCGCGCACCTCCTCAAAATGGTGTTGTTGAGAGGAAGAATAGAACGCTTGTGGAGTGTGCTCGCACTATGCTCGAAGATAGTCAACTTGGTTATCAATTTTGGGCGGAAGCGGTACACACCACTTGCTATGTGTTTAATAGAATACTTTTGAGGCCCGGCACCAAACAAACTTGCTATGAATTGTTGTTTGGTTGATTGCCTCAAGTTAAACATTTTCGTGTTTTCGGCGCAAAATGTTTTATTAAAAACACATATGATAATTTGGACAAGTTTGATCCGAGATCGGATGAGGGGATATTTGTTGGGTATTCCTCACGTAACAAAGCCTACCGGATATACAACAAAAGATCCTCTACGATCGAGGAATCATTACATGTCTCTTTTAATGAGAATTTTACTACTTCTAGAATTTCAAATGACAATGATTTTATGGATGTTTTATGTGATTCGTTTGAAAATTCTAAGTCTATTGATTCAATTGATTCTATTGATACTAACCCGACTAATGAAGTTGTTGAGAATGTGCCTAGTGATCAAGGTATTCCCAAGCGGCTTCATACCGTCCGCGACCATCCCCATGAGCAAGTAATTGGCAATATTCATGATAGTGTCAAGACGAGATCGCAAGTCTACCACTTCGCCAATTGTGCCTTTGCCTCATCGATAGAGCCAAAGAATATAGTTGAAGCGTGCGAAGATAGTGCTTGGATCCTTGCCATGGAGGAGGAACTCATTCAATTCGAGAGGAATGAGGTATGGGAGCTTGTTCCTTTGCCATCGAAGAACCACACCGTCATAGGAACAAAGTGGATCTTCAAGAACAAAACCGACGAAAATCAAGTCGTCGTCCGGAACAAAGCTCGGTTAGTTGCTCAAGGCTATCGCCAAGCGGAAGGTATCGATTTCAAAGAATCCTTCGCTCCGGTAGCTAGATTAGAATCTATTAGACTTTTATTGTCTTATGCATGCCATAAAAAATTTAAGTTATTTCAAATGGATGTTAAAAGTGCATTTTTAAACGGAGATGGTGTTGAGGAAGTTTACGTTTCTCAACCTCCGGGCTTCATAAATGAAAATTTTCCAAATCATGTTTTTAAACTAAAGAAAGCTCTTTATGGTTTGAGACAAGCTCCTCGAGCTTGGTATGATCGCCTAAAGAATTTTCTTTTGGATTTGAATTTTAAAATGGGCGAAGCCGATTCTACACTTTTTGTTAAGCATGCGAATAATGATATTTTATTAGTTCAAATTTATGTTGATGATATCATTTTCGGTGCTACTAACTTCACTCTTTGCGAAGAGTTTTCTAATGTTATGAAGGATCAATTTGAGATGAGCCACATGGGCGAACTCAAATATTTCTTAGGTCTCCAAATTCGCCAATTGAACGATGCAATCTTCATCCACCAAACGAAGTATACGGTGGAGTTGCTTAAGCGATTTGGAATGGAAAGTGCTTCCGGGAAAAAGACTCCAATGAGCACGACTACGCATCTTGACAAGGATACGGGCGATAAGGATGTAGACATTCGTCTATATCGAGGTATGATATGTAGTTTGCTTTATCTTACCGCAAGTAGGCCCGATATTATGTTTGCCGTATGCGTATGTGCTCGTTATCAGTCTCAACCTAAGGAGTCTCACTTAGTAGCGGTAAAACGTATTTTCCGTTATCTAAGTTATACACTTGATTTTGGATTACTTTATCCAAAATCTAGCACGTATGAGTTAATCTCATATAGTGATGCCGATTATGCGGGATGCAAATCCGACAGGAAAAGTACTAGTGGCACTTGCCATCTTCTAGGAAATTCTCTTGTCTCTTGGTTTTCCAAGAAGCAAAATTCCGTGTCACTTTCAACCACCGAGGCGGAATATATTGCCGCCGATGCCGCTTGTGCCCAGGTTCTTTGGATGAGACACACTTTGAAGGATTTTGGTATTCAATGTGATACTAGCCCTATCATGGTGGATAACCAAAGTGCTATCTATCTTTCAAAGAATCCGGTGCACCATTCCCGATCAAAACACATAGATGTCCGACACCATTTTTTAGATGATCATGTTTCTAAAAAGGACATCATTTTAGTGTAAACCCAAAAGCAAATCGCCGACATTTTCACGAAACCCCTAAAGGAGGACTCCTTTGTGCGGTTGCGTCGAGAATTGGGGATTATGGGTGAATCCGAGATATAGGATTCATATTTCATTCAATTATCTTGCATGCTTTTATATTTCGCGATATTTCGTTCATGCTAGATTTATTGAATTTTTGGGAATTTTATGTGATTTGTTTGAATTTTTGATCGAATTCGTATTTAATGTCGTATTTAAGATTTTGACGTTTTATGGGGTAATTTAGATGACTAATGAGAGTGTTGAGATGTTTCATTCAAGTGGTTTGTGAAGAGAAATCTATTATCAATTTTTGAACTCTTCTAGTCGATTTCAGTTCATTTGTCAACCGACTAGATGCTCATCTAGTCGGTCAGCAAGTGAACTCAGACCGACTAGATCAAGCTTATATCTAACTCTTATCATTTTCTTTCTTTAGTCGGTCACAGTACACTTCCCGACCGACTAGATTGAAAACTAGTCGGTCAGTGCGTATACTGCGACCGACTAATTCTAGCCCTAAAATTCCTGTTTGCCCCTGTTTCGACTTAGTCGGTTCAAGCTCATTGACCGACCGACTAGATCGTAATCTAGTCGGTCAGTGCTTGAACTGTGACCGACTAAGTGGGTTAGGGCAAATGTGTCTTTTCGATTTCCAGACCGACTTAACTCAATTCTATTCGACTAAAATTCATTTTAGTCGGTCTTATTCTCTCCTCCAGCCCGAAATTTCCCAAACCCCCCCTCGAGCCCCTTCAACTTCCGTCGATCTCCGGCCTGTTTTCCGTCCATCCGCCGCCGCCGATCGGTCTCCTAGGTATCCCTCCTCCTCCTCCTTGGTCGATCTCCTTCTCTAGGGTTCGATCTTGGCCGATTCCTATTCTAGGGTTCTAGGTTTTGAAGTTCTTGTGTTAGGGCTTGTTAGTTTCGATTTTTTTTTCAGATCTTAGGGTTTGTTAGTTTTCTGTTCTAGGGTTTGTATTAGGGTATTTGATCTTTCGCCGTCGTTTGCTTGTACTCGTCGTGCCACGATCATGGCAAAGACGAGGATTCCTATCACTCCGTCTGGGGCTTCTCCTATGTCTATAGGGCCTTCCAACCCAAGGAATCCATCTAAGCCCAAGCGTCATGCTAAATCTACCCAAGCTTCTCCCTCTTCGCCTCCTCTGAAGAAGCAGAGGACGGCGACCGTCAAACCCAGAAAATCTCTGCCTAAAAAGCCCATTCTCCACACTCCTGGTACCCCTCCTGATTCAGACACTGAGTTTGTGCCTGAGGATGAGTCTGGCCATAGGGAACCTACTCCTCCACTTCGTCCTAGGACTCGCCAGCCAAAGGGAAAGGGCCCAATGCCAGCGGTTGGTGTTGACATATCGTTGTGTCGCGACGACCCTATGTGTCTAGCGGCCTACAACCGTATTGAACACTGCCCGATGCTATTGGAGCACTATGTTCAGTTTTCAGATTTTCTTGGCTTAGCTGACCTCCTTTCCTATAGTGGGCTCCTTGATTACCTTCGCTTCGACCCTAAGGCGAATCCTAGACCATATCCTCGCCTAGTCAAATTATTCTACGCCAATCGTGTTCGAGGCCTGTACGACGAGAATCACTCCATCGAGACTACTGTCTTGGGAACTCCTATAGTTCTCACGGCAGAAATCTTGGGGGAGATTCTTGGTTGCTCGTCGTCTGGTCTCCTTCCTTCTGATATTTCTATTGATGATATCACTTCCTTGGATAAGTCCGTTCTTGCTGATATTTTTCATGTGATCCCTCCTGCCCTCATTGGTGTCCCTTCGAAGTCTTTCAAGTCAAATGCATGGGTATTGAATCTTATTCTGAAGTCGTGCTTGCTTCCCAAGTACGGCTCATCTTCACTTCCATCCCAACCATTTTTGAAGCTTATCTACGCTCTTTTCTTGGGTTGCGAGATTAATTGGGCTCGCGTTATACTCGATAAGATGAACTCTTTCGAGTGTATACGCAAGACCAATAAATCTGCGCATATTCCATATCCGTGTCTGCTGACCCTTGTCTTCCGTCATTTCCGAGTCCCTCTCCCTCCTGACGATGAGCGTCCCTTGGGTCCCCCTCTAAACGCGACGGCCGTTAAGAAATCTCTAGCGGCGCTTCGTCACGTGCAGAGGTCGACCACATCTGCTTCCCAGGCCACTCCCTCAGCTGCTGCAGCCCCCACTCCTCCTGCTTCATTAGATGATGTCATACGGTTGCTTCATCGGCACGAGTCGCGTTTGGCTCGTACCGAGGAGGTCGTCTGCTGTCATGCCCCGCTTCCCGAAAATGTGGAGGCGAGACGTGAGAAGATCCGCACAGACTTAAAGCCGTGAAGCTCCAAGTCTGATAAGCGTATAAAAATCACTTATTGTGGCAAGTCCTTGCAAAGCGAAACGAAACAACAATGATAATAAGGAAATGAGACGACATTTTATTGAATATCCAAATGTCCATAAACAAATTACAATATCGCAGAAAAGCCACCAGGCTAAAAGAAAAAGGGATATAAGGCCCAAACATGGCCAACAAGGAATAACATACATACAAGGGTGCCACGCACCGACAACTAACATGAATCCTAAAACATAAAGGAAACTCAACAAGTCACCGGTGTCCACAAGACTCCTCCTCAGCAAACACAACGTCCTCTGCAACAAGCTCTGGCTCGGCAACTAACATGCGACACCCAAAGAGAAAGGGGCACATGTCAGCAAGTCTAAAAAGACTTGGGCAAGGAAACTGAAAGTGACTAACAACCTAGCATTTAAATGTTAAACAATGGCATGGCAGTTGAGTATGATGCAACAGTTTAAAAGAGAGACAAGCATGCACAATGTAGCAAAAGCTACCAATTCACTAATCACTAATCACTTAGCACTTAGCACTTAGCACTTATCACTTATCACTTATCACTTAACACTTAGTGCATAGAGAGTCCACCTGCTGGCCAGCTCGTGGCTCAGGCCGCTTATCTCTATCACTATTAATCACTTAAACACTAGAGATTTCACCTGCTGGCCGGAGTGGCGGATCAGGCCAACTCGGGCTCAGTCCGCTTATCTCTTATCTCTTACCACACCCACATGTGTCGAGCGTTGGGGTTTCCAACTCATTATGCTCGCTTCTGGTCACGAGCCAGGAAAATAAGTGTGTGTTGACATCCGAGCGTTGGGGTTAGCAACTACAGGGCTCGCTTCTGGAACACGAGCCAGGAAACATGGGATTGTAGCGTGTGCTACGCAATCACGATAAATAATCACTATGCAATGCCATGAACAGATAGTTGCGTACCGTTAATGGAATTTAAACGTGACAGGCAAAATGCAATGATATGAACATATTCGCGTACCGATAATTTAAATTAAACGTGACATATGAGCATGATGAGGGTGACGGACCAAGCTTCGTTGTCAAGCTAGGTCAATGGCGTCTAAACGGCTATCCTTTCACCGTTTAGTCTCTTTTACGCTAAAGCATGGTAAATGGCCTAAGACATGGCCCAAATCAAGAGATGCAAGTTTCACTTGCCTATCACCGGGGATGACGGTTACGAAAGTTCGTTTCTGCGGATGCTAGCCTACGGGGAATCGCTGTTATGGGGAACAATCATCAAAACACAAGTATTTTATTAGGGTTTCATAAAAATTACAATAGGATATGAAAACAACGGTAGATCGATTTCTTACCGAGAGGAGGCAGAAGAAACACTCCGGGGAACCCTAGGATCAGATCTGGAAAAGATTGGAGAAGTTTGGGGAAACTAGGGTTTTGGGGGATTTTGGGTTTTGATGAGATTTTTGGGGAAGATGAGAGGTGGAATGAGTTGATGGAGGGTTTAAATGATGGATTTAGGGCTTGGAATGAAGGATTGAAGCTTGGAGGAAGATGGGGGCTCAAAGGGGAAGATTTTAGGGTTTAGAGTCGAGTGGAAGAAGATGAAATCGTTTGGGTTGGGTATAAATAGGCTAGGCTGGCGGCTGCCCAGAAATTAGGGTTTTAACACAGGTTAGTCGGTCAAAGAACAACCACTGACCGACTAGTTTGGCAACTAGTCGGTCGGTCGACCAACGCAGACCGACTAAGTGCAAACAGTAACTCCTGAACGAAAATAGGATTTAGAGTTAGTCGGTCCATGAACATTACTGACCGACTAGTTTAGCATCTAGTCGGTCGATGAACGTTCTTAGACCGACTAAGAGTATACAGTAACTCCTGAGAAATTTAGAAAGCTAACTAGTCGGTCCAAGAAGGATTGCCGACCGACTGGATCGACATCTAGTCGGTCGGTGCCCCTTCTTATACCGGCTAATGAGCACCAAAAGTTCCGATACGGAGCGCGGGGCCCCGAGATCGATTCCTAAGACTCCTAGGCTTGATCTAATAGTAAGATACGACCGTTATGAAGCCCGTCACGAATGACATACTTCGAAATCGACGATCCTAAGGAAGAAACGAGAAAAATACGACGAATCGAAGGAATAAGCTAGAAAGTCACGGCGAAACGATCGAAAGTGAAAGCTATGGCGACGAAAACCACACATCCAAGGAGAAAATCCACCAAGCATATATTTTAATATAGATAATCCAATTACACGAAAACCAGTCGTTACATCCTACCCACCTTAGAATAAAGTCCGTCCTCAGACTTTCTAACATATCTAGTCGCTCTAGTAACTACCCTCAATCAACATCACAATATCATTCAACCACTCATAGTCATTTCAAGTGCTTATACATATGCACTAGGTAGTCAATCATTTATTCTACAATCATGTATTTACTCACGCACATTATACTCCTATACCTATCATAGCCAGACAATTTCACACACGTATTTCAATCACTCATATAGTCACAGCATCCTTATAGAACTCTTAAATACTTATCACATACCATTATTAAAACAAGTTCGCTATATCTAATATACATTCACCATCATTTTAATTTCACAATTTATAATCATTCAAATGCATGCACACATTTCACCGTATTACCACTTCATATATAGTCCTATAGCTATAATCACGACACACCACACAGACCATAGTCACCAATTCCTATAACTATCACGTACTTACCCGTGCATGGTGCACACCCACACACGCTAATATTTCATTCGTGTATTCACCAATCACACCACTATGTGCTCAGCACATCTACGCACCTAGTTTAGCTAGCGCACATATATTCACGCAACCAAGTCCTTAGTGAATAACTATACCACAAGACCAACTCACATAACTATATATTGGTACAGCCACCCACAATCGTGTGCGTAACACAACCGGGCACAAACAATCCAAACATTATACATATGTCATTCATCACTATACACCAACCACATACAATACACCAATGTACATAGAGTGTACCCACTCAAGCTTGAGTGAGACTCAAAATCATAGCGGAATAATTCCATATACATAACATAGCATCCATACATATGCCAATACTATCTAATGCATACACGTCTATCAACATAACCACATACATATCCAAATGTCAAACACCCTTAATATCTAACTAGGCAATATCTCATGTTTCAATCACTTCATATACCATGATATTATTACAAACATCAGCACACCTATAACTACAATACTCTCCCTAATAAAAGTATTTACCTATAGTCACACCCAAGCATCGTATATATATATTCATACCATATCCATCCACCCATAATTGATACATCAATACATTTACTTCATACACTAGTTAGGATATGCAGTAGTCGGGCACACCTCATGGTATACACGCATACGACATCTCATAAAAACAAGTAACACCAATCAAACAATTATAATCCTACTATCATATGTTTATCACACTTACACTCATGCAGCTAGTGCATAACTACCTACACACAATATACCAATACCAACACACACATACAACTTCATTTGCACCATGGAATTAAATACACTATGACGACACATCAAATTACACTAATGGGGCCCACCAAACTATACTAAGGTTGACACGGGCGACGACGAGCTCTATTGGCTAGACAAAAGGAAAGAAACTGAAATCAAAAGCGTAACGAATAGAAGGATCGGAAAGCATGAAAACGGTTGTGTAATGATGTAATGATGCTCCATTAGGACACATGGAAAATAGTGTAAATTGCATATTCTAAAATACGAAAAGTTTGAAAACCGTTATACTTCAAGGTTGGAGTCCTTTTCCGTAAAAAATATTTAGAGGTCGACAAAACAAATTGTTTGAAATAAGTTTGAGTCGAATATACATAATAGGAGAAAACGGTTTATTGGCTCATGTAAGGTCATTAAAAGGAAGTGAATCATTCACACGAATTTTGAGGTCGTAGTACTTGATATATAAAAATTAATTGAAGTTCTACTTTAGAAATCGTTTTTTTTGAAATATTTTTGACGTATGGAAGATAATAACATCTTTTGTATCGATACGAAAGTATATGCTGAAGATATTATAAACTCTAAAATCTCAACACAAGTTTCGATATCTAAAAACATAAATAATTTAAGTCGACGGTGGAGCATGAAACCTTACATATATCAAAAGTGTTTCGAACAAATTCAAACTTAACGAAAGAAGAAGATCGAGGATACTTTTAGGGAAACAAGGATTCGCCAAAAGAACGTGTTGGTATAAAAACTTTTGAAGTACGAGCACGACGAACCTATAATTGATATATACAAAATTAGTTGAAGTCCATTCAGTTTTGGAAAAATACCCCTAAAGGTATGTAAGATAAGTGGTTAGAATAAAATTTTGTATTTAGGAAAAAGGGACGGTACATCGGACCATCAGGATAGCAACAAAGTTAAAAAAAATCAAAGTGCGAAAGATACATTGTTAGAAAATAGTACAAGATAGTAATTTTAGGATTACGACCAAAAATCTTCAAAATTCAAGAACAACTTTGAACTCCATCGAAATCTAGGGAGACATATTTAAAGAAGTTTAGAACAAATTTAAATTGAGTGAAAACTTCAAATAAGGAAAGCATTCGGAAATATATTCGGAAGAATCAAGATTTGCAACGGAAAACATTTGAAAGATCAAGGATAATTGGAATGAGGTGGTCATGTGAATTTAGGACAAGGGAAGTGGTTACGGAAACGTAATTTTCCAAAAATTTGTAGTCCGGAAAATGTTTGAACACAACTTGGATTTGTTGAAAGCTGAAATCATCCGTGACTTGAAAAGTATATTAAGGGAGCGCAACGAGTCATTTGAATATCATAAATAAGAAGGGAAAATTCATAAATCGAATTTGGAAAATAGAATTGCGGCTCAGGATTAAATCGATGTATGAAAAGGGACAAGATATTCAAATAGGTATGAAAGGTATAGGCTGTAAAACATTATAAAACAGTAATCAAAATCTCGTCAAAACTTTCGAATTTCAAAAATTAATTTAAGTCAACGAAAGAGTACGAGATATAAGTATACATATAACAATTGAAATTCCACTTAGCTTGGTTTAAAGCATGTATGTCATGCGATTAAAATGGATCTCATAGTTAGAAAATGGTACATCGAATTCTTCCAAAATAGTTTTGGAGTCTTTAAACCACAATGCGATAATATAGACAAGAAAATGGTTACGAGATAGCAATTATAATTACGACTATTAGACTCCGAAATCTACAAGGAATTTTGACTCAATCGAAAAGTGAGAAATTCAAGTATATACGTAGCGGGTTTAAAACAAAATTTAAACTTAACGAAAACTTTAATAAGGGAAATCGAAAATAACTTTGAAAGAAATTAAGCCTTGCCAATGGGGACATTCGAAGGATCAACGATTATAGAAATGTGGTGGTCGGGGGAATCGAGGCAAGGGATTTGGTCGGGTGATCAAAACATAAATACGCCTAGGTTATAACTTAGGAAAATCTATGGGGAACTCCTACGGTCAACCAGCTAAAGATTATGGAACTAAGCGCTAAGACTCCCTAAGGGTTAGACAGCGATGAAATGAGTTCAGCTTGGCCCGAAATCGACGAACCCAAGCGAGAGGCCAAAGAATTCTAGAAGTCTATCCTAGTCAAGCTAGACAGGAACCACTAAGGTAACTCCTACGACGACCAAATCAACTCCTAGCGGGGAGTCCAACTAACAATCAGGGGCCTCTAACTAGCAAGCACGGACGCCTAACTAAGTCTCACTATGGTCCTGATCTGATGGATTTCCTACCAAGCTAGGACAGATGGTCTAACACGCCTACCAGCTACTTAAGGCATAGGAACGCTAAAAACTAGACTCAAGGCTTATAACTTGGATGTTCTAATTCATTTAATGGACATACTATAATTATTATTGTTGTTCCGATAGTTCGCATTTGCAAATGACCTGCATGGGCCACCACTAAAACCTGTCACGCCCCGCTTCCCGAAAATGTGGAGGCGAGACGTGAGAAGGTCCGCACAGACTTAAAGCCGTGAAGCTCCAAGTCTGATAAGCGTATAAAAATCACTTATTGTGGCAAGTCCTTGCAAAGCGAAACGAAACAACAATGATAATAAGGAAATGAGACGACATTTTATTGAATCTCCAAATGTCCATAAACAAATTACAATATCGCAGAAAAGCCACCAGGCTAAAAGAAAAAGGGATCTAAGGCCCAAACATGGCCAACAAGGAATAACATACATACAAGGGTGCCACGCACCGACAACTAACATGAATCCTAAAACATAAAGGAAACTCAACAAGTCACCGGTGTCCACAAGACTCCTCCTCAGCAAACACAACGTCCTCTGCAACAAGCTCTGGCTCGGCAACTAACATGCGACACCCAAAGAGAAAGGGGCACATGTCAGCAAGTCTAAAAAGACTTGGGCAAAGAAACTGAAAGTGACTAACAACCTAGCATTTAAATGTTAAACAATGGCATGGCAGTTGAGTATGATGCAACAGTTTAAAAGAGAGACAAGCATGCACAATGTAGCAAAAGCTACCAATTCACTAATCACTTATCACTTAGCACTTATCACTTATCACTTATCACTTATCACTTATCACTTATCACTTAGTGCATAGAGTCTCCACCTGCTGGCCAGCTCGTGCCTCAGGCCGCTTATCTCTATCACTATTAATCACTTAAACACTAGAGATTTCACCTGCTGGCCGGAGTGGCGGATCAGGCCAACTCGGGCTCAGTCCGCTTATCTCTTACCCCACCCACATGTGTCGAGCGTTGGGGTTTTCAACTCATTATGCTCGCTTCTGGTCACGAGCCAGGAAAATAAGTGTGTGTTGACATCCGAGCGTTGGGGTTAGCAACTACAGGGCTCGCTTCTGGAACACGAGCCAGGAAACATGGGATTGTAGCGTGTGCTACGCAATCACGATAAATAATCACTATGCAATGCCATGAACAGATAGTTGCGTACCGTTAATGGAATTTAAACGTGACAGGCAAAATGCAATGATATGAACATATTCGCGTACCGATAATTTAAATTAAACGTGACATATGAGCATGATGAGGGTGACGGACCAAGCTTCGTTGTCAAGCTAGGTCAATGGCGTCTAAACGGCTATCCTTTCACCGTTTAGTCTCTTTTACGCTAAAGCATGGTAAATGGCCTAAGACATGGCCCAAATCAAGAGATGCAAGTTTCACTTACCTATCACCGGGGATGACGATTACGAAAGTTCGTTTCCGCGGATGCTAGCCTACGGGGAATCGCTGTTATGGGGAACAATCATCAAAACACAAGTATTTTATTAGGGTTTCATAAAAATTACAATAGGATATGAAAACAACGGTAGATCGATTTCTTACCGAGAGGAGGCGGAAGAAACACTCCGAGGAACCCTAGGATCAGATCTGGAAAAGATTGGAGAAGTTTGGGGAAACTAGGGTTTTGGGGGATTTTGGGTTTTGATGAGATTTTTAGGGAAGATGAGAGGTGGAATGAGTTGATGGAGGGTTTAGATGATGGATTTAGGGCTTGGAATGAAGGATTGAAGTTTGGAGGAAGATGGGGGCTCAAAGGGGAAGATTTTAGGGTTTAGAGTCGAGTGGAAGAAGATGAAATCGTTTGGGTTGGGTATAAATAGGCTAGGCTGGCGGCTGCCCAGAAATTAGGGTTTTAACACAGGTTAGTCGGTCAAAGAACAACCACTGACCGACTAGTTTGGCAACTAGTCGGTCGGTCGACCAACGCAGACCGACTAAGTGCAAACAGTAACTCCTGAACGAAAATAGGATTTAGAGTTAGTCGGTCCATGAACATTACTGACCGACTAGTTTAGCATCTAGTCGGTCGATGAACGTTCTTAGACCGACTAAGAGTATACAGTAACTCCTGAGAAATTTAGAAAGCTAACTAGTCGGTCCAAGAAGGATTGCCGACCGACTGGATCGACATCTAGTCGGTCGGTGCCCCTTCTTATACCGGCTAATGAGCACCAAAAGTTCCGATACGGAGCGCGGGGCCCCGGGATCGATTCCTAAGACTCCTAGGATTGATCTAATAGTAAGATACGACCGTTATGAAGCCCGTCACGAATGACATACTTCGAAATCGACGATCCTAAGGAAGAAACGAGAAAAATACGACGAATCGAAGGAATAAGCTAGAAAGTCATGGCGAAACGATCGAAAGTGAAAGCTATGGCGACGAAAACCACACATCCAAGGAGAAAATCCACCAAGCATATATTTTAATATAGATAATCCAATTACACGAAAACCAGTCGTTACATCTGCCGTATGGCACGTATGATGGGGATTGATCTTCCTCCTTCAGTTTCTGAGGATGAGGAGATGGGAGATGAGGAGTTTGACGAGCTTGTCACTTCCTTGGCTCGTGGCGATGAGGCCACTGTTGCTGCTGCTGCTACCACTTCTTCTCCTGGTGCTGGCACCTCTTCCGGTGCTCCAGAGCCTTCTGCTTCAGTAGTTCAGACTTCTGAGCCTGCTGCTGATCCTGTTGCCAAGCCTGCTGATACTCCTGCTGTGTCCCCTGCTGTTGAGCCAGTCGTTTCCACACCTGCCCTGACGATCCCGTCTGTTGAGACGCCTCTCCTCCCTGCAGAGCCTGAGTCCACTCCGTCGACTGGACCCATGGAGTCTGTTGATCCAGCTGTTGGATATGGAAGACGTTTGTACACCCTTGTGGGGGATGTACGAGGGATTACGGACCTCGAACGTCGCGCACACGAAGTCATGTGCAAAGGGAATCTGTTCCCTTGCGGAGAGGATCTCTGTATGAGCGGGAAAGTCGCATTATATATGCATAAGTGCATGCGACATATGGCTAATAAAGGGGGAATATCTTAAGCTTATGTTGTACCATGCATATGGTACAACTTAAGCTTATATTGTGCCATGTATCATGGTACACCTTAATTAAGTTGTTCCAAAGGAACAACTTACCCTAAAATAACTACCTTGGGGGCTATAAATAAGACCCAAGGGTAGCCATTTTCCTTACACATTTTGCATGAAATTCATGCATGCATCTTCTTCATAGCGAAGCTCTGCAGAAATAATTCCTCTCCCTCCTTCCAAATTCTTAATCTAAAATAGAGATTTAGATTGTGGATTAGTAGCCTTACTCCGTTCGTGAGAAGACTCGATCCGTCGTGGCGAATCCGAAGGCAAAGTTCCGAGACTATCGTTCCGCATACGCAAGCGTAAGTCTCCACTTTAATTATCGATCCTAACTTTGTTTTGGACAGGATCCTACATTGGTATCAGAGCCATATGGGTTCGCCCCGGTCAATCCACCGCCCCGTCGAAACTACGAACGAGTCGTTGTCTTTTTCACGAATGGGTCTCCTACTATTACGGATATAGTAGGAACGCTTCGTGACGGAGAGAACGCAGCGGTTGTTCTTTTCACGTTAGGGTCTCCTATCATTACGGATATGGTAGGAACTCTCCGTGACGGGAAGAACCGACCGTTCACGTAGTACGTTATTCATTTTTGGCACACGGCCATTAAGAGATAACTAATTTCTTCGACGAACGGGTGCTTCATCGAGGAAGATGATGGAAGTTATTTCCATCGGGTAAGAGGAAAATTTGGTGCATGTGCACCATGGCCAAATGGGCTATGAAAGCCATGCATCCCCTCTCCCCATGCGGAGGGGGTTGGCTACGGCCAATAACCACCGGCGACCACCCCATCAAGGGGAAGGAATAAGTGCGGCAACCCCGTTTAAAGGGGGTGGCCGGCCATGGCCAAAGGGGCCTTGGCCGGCCAACGCCGAATGGCCTTGGCCATGACCGGCCATGGCCAAGCCATGGCCGGCCAAGGGCCAGGCCGGCAGTGGCCGGCCATGGCAGGGCCTTGCCGGCCAGGCCGGCCCTGGCAGAGGCCAGGGCCGGCGCCCTGGCCGCTGCCAGGGCCAGGCCAGCCCTGGCAGAGGCCAGGGCCGGTGCCCTGGCCTCAGGCCAGGGCCTGGCCGAGGCCAGGGCAGGAGCCCTGGCCCCGGCCAGCGGCCTGCTGGCCCTGGCAGAGGCCAGGGCCGGCGCCCTGGCCTCAGGCCAGGGCAGGAGCCTTGGCCCCGGCCAGTGGCCTGGCCGGCAGGCCCTGGCAGTGGCCAGGGCCTGGCCGGCCGGCCCTGGCAGAGGCCAGGGCCTGGCCGGCCCTGGCAGAGGCCAGGGCCTGGCCGGCCCTGGCCGAGGGGGCCAGGCCCCCTGGCCGGCCAGGGCAGAGGCCCTGGCCGGCCTTTGGCCAAGCCCGGGTCAGGGCAGAGGCCCTGACCGGGAAGAAGTTGAATTCGAAAATTGGTCGACCAATTTTGTGTTTTTGGTCGACCAATCCGACAAATGGTCTGGGTCGATTGCAAACTTGCCAGATGACCCATACGGGGTAACAAATGGCCTTGGTCAAACTCGAATGTGTCGAGTAGTCCATACGGGGCTTACCACAGTGCCGACTAGTTCATACGGAACTAACGTTTTAATGAAGTTTTCATTGGGCTCTACTCCTTGAAGATTAGCCATAGTGCTCTACTTCATGCGAGATTAGCCATGTCATTGTGCTCTACTCTACGGAGATTAGCCAATGTACTTGTGACGTTGTGCTCTACTCTACGGAGACTAGCCAACGTGCTTTCAAATTTTTGAAAAAGATGTTTTTCAAATAGGTTATGTCCCGTCCTTAAATCGGGATAGCGCAATTTAGAATTCCAAGTCCTACCACGATCCGGCCATGGTTATCTAACCCATGTCTCGTGGCTTGGCAATTGTTGCGTTAAAATTCTTTGCGCTAATTCTCACCTATTCTATTTTGAAAGATAAGTTTTTCAAAGTGATTTTCCGCTGCTAATACCATACGGGTATTATTTCTGATTTCTTTTTACTTAAGATAAGTAAGAGGGATACTTTGAAAGTTACTTCTAGATGGTAGTTGGGAACGTAGTGAACTTCTCGATTCTAGAGTAACATTTCAACGCATCCAAGGAACTTATCAAGTGTTTAAAGAATCGAAACTTTATGCATGGAATTTTGATCGTGTTTTTCATTCTCTTTGCAGTTTTTTGAATCGAAAATGTCTACCGCTTCTAAGAATATTGTCGCAGAGCTTAACAAAGGTGAAAAGCTCAACGGCGACAATTATAAACTTTGGTCAATAAAGATCCAATATGTTTTGGAGGAGCAAGATGTGCTCGAAACACTCCAAAACATAATGGTAGAACCTGAGTTGGGCAATACGGCCCAACACAAGAGGGACCGGGAAGCTTATGACACTTGGACTCGAAAGAACAAAATAGCACGTATTACGTTACTGTCTGCGATGGACAATGACATAATGCGTCTATTTCGGGAATTCGATCTAGCCAAAGACATATGGTCTGAGCTAGAAGTAAAGTTTGGTGGAACTTCGGTTACCAAACTCCGCTCCTTGAATATTCAATTTGATTCGTACAAGATGCGGCGAGATCATTCTATGAAAAAGCATCTCCGCCACATGGCGAATCTTATATCTGAATTAAAGGATGCGGGTGTTACGCTGTCTGACGAACAGCAGATCCAAGCGGTCATTCGTTCACTCCCAGATAGCTGGGATAACATGAAAATGCATCTCACTCATAATGAGTGCATTAAAACTTTAAGCGATGTTTCGAAACACCTCGAACTCGAGGAAGAGCGGATTCAAGCCGCAAAACCAAGTGCAGAAGTGCACGTGGCCGCTAGTTCCTCACATGGGGGAAATAAGCGGAAGAATAAACGCTTAAGGTTTGTGAACGAACGTAAGCAAGAACCGGAGACCTCAAAGAAGACAAAGAACAAAAAGTGGCAAAAGAATGTGCACTCAAAGAAGAAAAACTTGAAGAAGATCAAGTGCTTTAAGTGCAACAAGTACGGTCACTTCGCCCGTACATGTACGGATGGAAGTGATAAGGTAACTTGTAGGACTAGTTACATATGTGTTTCTAGTTCCATGTTTCTTGCTGAATCTAACTATTTTTGGTTGATTGATTCAGGGGCCACAGACCACGTAGCGAAGGACAGAAGGTTCTTCGTAGAGTATCGAAAGATAACTCAAGGAACAAAGTGGATATACGTCGGCAACAACACACGTGTTGAAGTCAAAGGCGTCGGAACATGCAAGCTAGTTCTCGACAACGGCCGGACTTTGTTATTGCACGACGTCCTCTTTGCTCCAGATATTAGAAGGAATATCGTTTCCGTGGTCATGTTAATGTCTTTAGATTATAAGTGGAGGTTCTATAAACAATATGTTGACCTTGTTTGTAATAATTCTTTGATTGGTTCTGGTAATGTTTGTAATGGATTAATTGTTTTGAATACAATAAATGATGTTGCTTCTTCCATTAATGAAAGTTTTCATTTGACAAATGCTTCTAACTCTGAGTCTGAAATCATTTGTTGGCATGCAAGACTTGGTCATATTGGACCAACTAGAATGGATAGACTTGCCAAAAGTGGCTTGCTATCTAATGTTTCAAAAGTTGAAATGTCAACTTGCGAACATTGTCTTGTAGGGAAAACTTGTCGCAAGCCGTTTGGAACTGGCACAAGGGCCGAAGTTCCATTACAGCTTATCCATTCGGACATTTGCGGTCCAATGAATGTTAAGACAAGACACGGGAAGTCCTATTTCATCACATTCATTGATGACTTCACCCGTTTCGGACATATCTATTTGATATCCCACAAAAGTGAAGCTTTGGCTTGCTTTAAAAACTATATGAGTTTAGTGGAGAATCAATTAGATCGCAAGATTAAGGTTTTGCGAACCGATAGGGGCGGTGAATATCAATCAATAAGTTTTAAGGAACTTTGTGATGAAAAAGGCATAGTACATCAGGTAACTATGCCTTACACTCCGCAACAAAACGGTGTTGCGGAAAGAAGAAATAGGACATTGATGGAAATGGTCCGTTCAATGATGTCTCAGGCAAATTTGCCTATCACCTTTTGGGGTGACGCATTATTAACGGCAGCATTCATCTTAAACCGTGTACCCTCGAAGTCGGTAAGTTCTACTCCTTATGAGTTGTGGAACAATAGAACTCCAGACTTAAGCATTCTAAAACCTTGGGGTTGTGCATCTTACGCACATTTATCCTCTCACAAATATGGTAAACTTGGGCCACGTGGGAGGAAGTGTATCTTCATCCGATACGCTGAAAACTCCAAAGGATATGTTTTCGTCGATCAAGAGGACAATGGAGGTCTTATAGAATTCGAATCGAGGGATGTTGTCTTCTTGGAAAATGAGTTTCCAAGACAGGGTGAGATAAGTCAAGACTTATCCTTGTTTGAGACTTGGGATCAAAAAGGATCGGAACGTTCGAGTGGGAGAATTCTTGGTGAAGAAGAAAATACGTTTCAAACTTCACCAATGAATGATACGAACGATACCAATCCTATTCCGAGTGGGAGTGATGTTATTCCAAGTGGGAGTGATGTCATTCCAAGTGGGAGTGATCAAACTCAAACAAGACGTAGTAATCGGACGAGGCTAACACCTCTGAGATTTGAGGATGAATTTCCTCAAACATTCATGACATTACTACAAGATGATGACGAACCTGCAAATTTCAAACAGGCCGTCACATGCCCTGCTAAAGATAAATGGATAGCGGCAATGGAAGAAGAACTTCAATCCATGAAAACAAACCAAGTCTGGGACTTGGTTAATTTACCTAAGGGACGTAGAGCCATTGGGAACAAGTGGGTTCTCAAAATCAAGCATAAGGCTGATGGCTCCATCGAGAAATATAAAGCTCGCCTTGTTGCGAAAGGTTTCACGCAACAGGAAGGAATAGACTACGAAGAGACTTTCTCTCCTGTCGTGCGTTTTACCTCGATTCGCTTAATTCTGGCAATGGTGGCTTGTTTGGACCTCGAATTACATCAGATGGATGTAAAGACTGCCTTTCTTAACGGAGAACTAGATGAGGAGATCTACATGGAACAACCAAACGGGTTCGTACAAGAAGAAAACAAACATAAGGTTTGTAAACTTCGTAAATCCATATATGGTCTTAAACAATCCTCAAGGCAGTGGTATATGCGCTTTCAAGAAGTTGTTTTGTCGTATGGATTCTCCATGCTCGACGAAGACAATTGCGTATATATTAAGAGGATTAAAAACAAGTATATAATTATGTCTCTTTATGTAGATGACATACTTATAGCCGGAAATGATAAGCGTCTTATATTGGATATCAAAGCTTGGCTTTCATCCGTCTTTGAGATGAAAGACATGGGTGAAGCTGCATATATCCTTGGGGTTAAGATCTCAAGGAATCGTTCCAAGAAACTTCTTTCTCTCTCTCAAGAGACGTATATAAAGAAAGTTTTAGAACGGTTTAATATGCAGGACTGCAAGCCAATTGATACTCCAATAAGCAAAGGCGAGGGTCTATGTTTGGAGATGTGTCCCAAAGATCCAAAAGAAAAGAAAGCTATGGAAAAAGTTCCATACTCCAGTGCTGTCGGGAGTCTGATGTACGCCATGATGTGTACTAGACCCGACATTTGCTATGCTGTTGGTATGGTAAGCCGTTACCAATCCAACCCAGGGCAGGCACACTGGAAAGCGGTGAAGAGGATATTAAGATACCTCAAAGGGACTGCGGACTATGCGTTATGCTATCAAGGCAATACCTTGAGACTCGAAGGCTATACCGATGCTGATTGGGCGGGTGATCTCGACGAGCGAAGATCTACCTCGGGCTTTGTTTTCTTACTCGGGAATGGTGCAATATCCTGGAGCAGCAAGAAACAAACCTGCATCGCTCTATCAACTATGGAAGCCGAGTTCGTAGCATTCAGCATGGCGGTCCAAGAAGCTGTTTGGCTTAGGAAATTCTTAGACAGGCTGACGAATGCCTCTGACTCGAGCACTGTTCCTATATACAGTGATAGTCAAGCTTCGATTGCCTATGTCAAAGATCCTAAATTTCATTGTAAGACCAAACACATTGACATTCGATTCAAGTTTGCGAAGGATTATGATAAACGAAAGGAAGTAGACATAGGATACATATCCACGCATGAGATGATAGCGGATCCCCTTACTAAGGCGATCCCCAGAGATGTGTTTTTCAAACACTTATCATCTATGGGAATGCGTAGGTGCTGAGCTGTATCATGTAATATTTCCCATGTCTATAGAAGATCAAAATTTAATTTGCATACAAGTTTCTTACAAATGATTTTATATACATTTGTGTTTAAGTCTCAGCTATTTTTGTGTGTATGTCGGACAGATTAAGGTTGGCTCTCTCACATGAGCAACCGCCTTATCTTATCAGATGGATAAGATAGAGATGAGACTAGTTTAAAGTCAAAATCATTAGACAAATGATTTAGAGTCATGACTTAAACAAGATAGTCGAATAAAAGGTCTTCATCATACGGATGCTTACAAAAGATCTGAGATCTGTATCACAAGGATATAAAGATCTCATTGGATTTTTTTAATCCTATCTGTCTTATGCAGGATGAGAGTCCGTGAATATTTCACGAGTAGTAAGGGGACTCAAAAAGATAGGCATTGTGGTGTCTGATCTTTTCATCCGTACAACATCATTAAGACATACTCTCCCTGGGAAAGGAGTGATGTTGTAATACGTGTTCATACCACGTATGCATTTCGACCACTGAGTTAGTAGCAATAGTGTTTGCTATTATGTGAGACTCAAAGGCCATATGGGTCTTAAATCTTACCCTCAAGGACTCCAATTGGTTCCTTTAGATTTGACGAGATGATCGCTATCTTAGCGTGTTGCTAATGGGCTATGGTAATTCGGCTCGGCGGGGCACGTTAGAAAAGCGAATCAAGTCAAGATCAGAAGGTTCGCAAGAAGAGGAAGATTGATTTCATATTCGCATTTGGACTTTAATGATTCAAAGCTGGCCAGCCAATTGTAATCCAGACGGGATTCAATTGTTGAATATAAAGTATAAGAAATGTGAAGAAATAATCTAGGGTAAAGCATGCGTTGAACTACTCAACTTTGCACCTTCGAGGTCGTTGTGTATCTCTAACAAGTGCACAACAACAGACTCTACGCGCATGACGGTCGCACGGTCTATTTCTCGGTATGATAGATGAAAGAACTAAGGGAAAGACGTTCTCTTACAATCCCCTCAAGTGTGAGTGGGAGATGTTGGATATGGAAGACGTTTGTACACCCTTGTGGGGGATGTACGAGGGATTACGGACCTCGAACGTCGCGCACACGAAGTCATGTGCAAAGGGAATCTGTTCCCTTGCGGAGAGGATCTCTGTATGAGCGGGAAAGTCGCATTATATATGCATAAGTGCATGCGACATATGGCTAATAAAGGGGGAATATCTTAAGCTTATGTTGTACCATGCATATGGTACAACTTAAGCTTATATTGTGCCCTGTATCATGGTACACCTTAATTAAGTTGTTCCAAAGGAACAACTTACCCTAAAATAACTACCTTGGGGGCTATAAATAAGACCCAAGGGTAGCCATTTTCCTTACACATTTTGCATGAAATTCATGCATGCATCTTCTTCATAGCGAAGCTCTGCAGAAATAATTCCTCTCCCTCCTTCCAAGTTCTTAATCTAAAATAGAGATTTAGATTGTGGATTAGTAGCCTTACTCCGTTCGTGAGAAGACTCGATCCGTCGTGGCGAATCCGAAGGCAAAGTTCCGAGACTATCGTTCCGCATACGCAAGCGTAAGTCTCCACTTTAATTATCGATCCTAACTTTGTTTTGGACAGGATCCTACACCAGCCACTTCCTCGTGATCGTCAGTATCGAGGACTCTCCACTGCTCTTTGGATGATATACCTTATTGAGAGTATTTTGGGTTAGGATGGAGCTTGAGGGTTGTTTTGATGTATTTTTGAGTTTTCTGGTTGTCTGTGGTGGATATTTTGATGTATTTTGGATGATGTTGATGTTGGTGTTATATTTTGATGTGGATGATGATGTAGTACTTTTTGATGTTTATATAGATAATGTGTCGTACTTGATATGATGTACTTCTTGTATTCGATATCTTTTTGGATGTACTTATGATGTTTCTATCTATATATACATCGATGTTCATGTTGTGATATTTACTTCGTCATGCACATTAATATTCATTCAATGTCCATCCTATATGAAATCGTCGCTCGACGATTGAAAAACTTGGTTAAATAGATTAAAATTCTATAATTGTATAGAATTGTTTTCCATGCACAAATTTAACCAAGAATATTGAATATTGGAGAGTATGTTTCTTTATTCAAGAAATGAATAATTATTTGGTATTTTTGATGATTTTGATTATAGCTTTTTGATAATGGACAATTTGGCACACCTAGATTTGATTTTATCGCTTTTCCTTTGGTGTCAATTAGTTCCATCGTCATTGTCTACGACTCCCGATGTTGGATTTTCCATTTCCTAGTTGTTGTCGTTGTATGCCCCCCATTTTTGGGATAATGCCAAAGGGGGAGAGATAATGATAATAAATAGGTCAAATGAAAATTTAACTTAATTTCCAAGAATCTAATTTGATATGTTAGATTCAGGGGGAGTTAAGATATATATAAGGATTTTCAAAATCTGATATTTCAAAAATCGATTCTCATTTTATATCTTACTCGTCTGATTGATGCAATTCATATATATTCATTTTGGAATTAACGTGTCATCAATGCAGGGGGAGTAAGTATTTTACATTTGAATCATTATTTTTGATTATTATTTATGTTGGTTTGTCATCACCAAAAAGGGGGAGAATGTTGAATATTGGACTCCCCGGATTTGGTTTTGATGATGATCAAGCATAAATAATCCATGAACTAACAATTTGTGAGCGCAGTATTGGAGATCGTCGCCAAATTCACGATAACATTCAAAGCGACATCTCAACACTTCCCAAAGCTCGTATTCTTGCCTAAAGCTTCGTTGAAGCTCTTGCGCCGTTTTGGAAGTTATGAAGATTGAATCGAAGCTCTCGAAGACCGTTTAATAAGGTTATATTTATAGTCTTTTAGCTTCGATCTATAGAATGTTAAGCCTTGAGTATATCTTACGTTTCTATCTTCATAACGCTCATATCGTAGCTCTAGGATCTTAGTACAAGTTCATTCCAACTTCCTCGAAGCGTCGCGCTTCGATTCGGACTTGTTTATGTATGTTAGTTGGTACAAGAAGGAGTACTGACCGACTAGATGGTGATCTAGTCGGTCAGCAACTCTTCTTGGACCGACTAGTTTGATTCTTTAATTTCTTGGACTTTACTGTTTACAGTTAGTCGGTCTACGTTGACTCACCGACCGACTAGTTTGTGAACTAGTCGGTCAGTGATGCTTCTTTGACCGACTAGTTGTGACTTACTGTTCACTCTAAATTTCTCCTAAGCTACTGTTTATCGTTAGTCGGTCTAAGAACGTTTGGTGACCGACTAGTTGACAATCTAGTCGGTCAACTTTTGTTCTTGGACCGACTAAGTCATATTGCATTCAGACTATTTCATTTTGCCTCTTAGTCGGTCTACGTTCATTGACTGACCGACTAGTTGTGAAACTAGTCGGTCAGACAGTCTTCTTGGACCGACTAGATTTCTAGGTCTGAAATTCTATCTCTTCCCAGTTTCACTCTTAGTCGGTCCATGTTGAATGACTGACCGACTAGTTGATGAACTAGTCGGTCAGTGATTGTTCTTTGACCGACTAGTCTTCTCAGATTTCTATCCGTTGGAGAATGACCTAACTTGTTTTTATGGGACTCTATAAATACGAACCTAGGTCATTTCTCTCTAGGTTAGAGCTGCCATTAAGAGATTCATTGAGTTCTAAAGAGATAGCTATTCTCACTCATTTCTAAAGCTCTCTTCCTCACAAGAAACCCATTCTCTCTCATTCTAGATCTAGAATCCATCTAGAGAGAAGCTTGTTCTTGGTGAGCCATTCAAGCTCTAGCTTGATCCAAGTCTCCAAATCTCTCCTAGGCACCTATTGCTGGTCATTTCCTTGGTGCTAGGACTTAGTGACTTCATCTTCCTCAAATCCTTCATTTCACCATTTGGGTAAGAAAAACTCAAGGTATAGGATTTTGTGGTAAGTTCGTTTATTTCATATAAACTCTTTTATATTGCAAGTGTTTCTCTCGGTTGTGAGAGAAAGGTTGTGATCCCGGGTTGTGGGATTCACTATTGCTTTTGCATGTATGATTTGATCTTGTGAAGGATTTTCACAAGATATTCATAGTGGAAATCTTGAGTTAGGGTTTCTAACTCAAGTATCCGGAGGGGATCCGGGTGGTTGGGACGTAGGATCACCGGGAACAAGTCGGGGAGACTTGGGTGGATCCGAACCCATTAACATCGTTTGTTAGCTTTGTTAATTTTGGTGTTGTCATTCAATTTAAGCTTCCGCAAATTGATTTGGTAGTTGTTTGCACTTTAATTTGGAATTATACTCTTTGTTATTTTTAAAGTACTATTCACCCCCCCTCTAGTACTTGTGCAGTAGCTTGTAGGGCATTACAACAACAACATAACATCCACAACAACATTTTAATTCAAGGGAAGGAGACACAACTCCAACCCAAATTCATCTTCTAGCAACCACCCAAAACCCCACTTCCAACATACAACCATTTCAACATATAATGCATTCATGGCAACATTCATTCTCATAAAGCAACAATCACACACACACACACACACACACACACACACACACACACACATCACCCCAATCACACAAATGCTCAATGATGCCATGATGCACATGAATCACAAGCAATGCGATGTAATGCAATGCAATGTGGATCCCATGAGTGAGCTGTTGAGTATTAGACTCCCCGGATTTGGGTTTGGATGATGAGCAAACATAAATAATTCATGAACTAACAATTTGTGAGCGCAGTTATGGAGATCGTCGCCAAATTCACGAGAACACTCAAAGCGACATCTCAAGACTTCTCAAAGCTCGTATTCAATGCCTAAAGCTTCGTTGAAGCTTTTGGACCATTTTGGAAGTCATGAAGATTTGATCGAAGCTCTCGAAGACCGTTCCTTAAGGTTTTATTTATAGTCTTTTAGTTTCGATCTATAGAATGTTAAGCCTTGAGTATATCTTACATTTCTATCTTCATTACGCTCATATCTTAGCTCTAGGATCTCAGTAGAAGTCCATTCTAACTTCCTCGAAGCATCGCGCTTCGATTCGGACTTTATTGTGCATGTTAGTTGGTTCAAGAAGAAGAACTGACCGACTAGATGGTGATCTAGTCGGTCAGCAAAGCTTCTTGGACCGACTAATTTCAGTTAATCTTTTCTTGCTCAGTACTGTTTACAGTTAGTCGGTCTATGTTGACTCACCGACCGACTAGTTTGTGAACTAGTCGGTCAGTGATGCTTCTTTGACCGGCTAGTTGAGCTTTACTGTTCATGCCAATTTTTCTCCTAAGCTACTTTTTATAGTTAGTCGGTCTAAGAACGTTTGGCGACCGACTAGTTGATGATCTAGTCGGTCAACATTTGTTCTTGGACCAACTAAATCAATTTGTAATCAGACTAATTGTTTTTTACTCTTAGTCGGTCTAAGTTCACTGACCGACCGACTAGTTGTGAAACTAGTCGGTCAGACAGTCTTCTTGGACCGACTAGATTTCTAGGTCTGAAATTCAATCTCTTCTCTGTTCATCACTTAGTCGGTCCATGTTGTTTGACCGACCGACTAGTTGATGAACTAGTCGGTCAGTGGTTGTTCTTTGACCGACTAACTGCTTCAGATTTCTATCCGTTGGGATTTGACCTAACTCGTTTTTATAGGACCCTGTAAATACGAAGCTAGGTCATTTCTCTCTCAAGAAGAGCTGCCATTAAGAGATTCATAGAGATTGAAAGAGTTATAGATTCTCACTCATTTCCAAAGCTCTCTTCCTCACAAGAAATCCATTCTCTCACATTCTAGATCTAGAATCCATCTTGAGAGAAGTTTGTTCTTGGTGAGCCATTCAAGCTCTAGCTTGATTCAAGTCTCCAAATCAATCCTAGGCACCCATTGCTGCTCATTTCAGTGGTGCTGGGTCTTGGTGACTTTGATTCGGGATATAAATTGCAAATTTTCCCCCCTAACTATCCCCATTTTGTGCCAAAGATTAGGCTTAATTGTGCTCTTTTCGGGTATATTTTCATTTCATTTCAATTTTAGGGCTTATTCTCATTCTTGGCACAAAATACGGTTTTTCTCATCCTTATTGGCTTCCTAATATTTTTCATATGCTCCTGCTATTATTGTGATCATATCGCTATTTTTTTGGAATTATTTGAGCGTTGGAATAATTTATATGGATTATTGGAGGTCAATATTGTTTTTTTTAATAGTCATTATATTAATTTTCTTATCAAATGGACTTATTTCTCATTTTCCTATTTTTCAGGTACTCCTAAGAGTCTTGGGGATTTTTCAGAATTTTTTGAGATTTTTCTGGGATTTCTGGGTATTTTTCTGCAATTTATCGGAGGAGAAATTGGATTTTAAAAGGGGTAAAAGGATTTTAATATATGGCGCCACGTGGCGCGATCTGGCTGCGCCACGTGGCGCCAGATCTACCGCCCACCTTGATAAAGAAAAAAAAAAGAAGCGGGCTCCGGGCCCGCTTGATTAAATGACGAGCGGGGCATTGCCCCGCTCTTGATTTCTGCGGGCTAAGGCCCGCACCGCTGAGTGCGGGCGGGCATCGTCTTCGCGGGTCGGGCGGCACTGCCGACCCGACCCGTCCCGTTTTGCTGCGGCTGGAGCGCGCGCATGTGAGCGGGTGCGGGTTGCCGGGCGTGGCACAGCTCAGGCCCGCAAGACCGATATCCGACCCGCAATGTTATTTACAGGGGCTGTGTTGTGAAATTAGGGGAGCTGGCTGTTTGCGATTTTGGGGTTGCGTTTTTTGTGTTTTTTTTAGGGTTTGGACAAGTTTTGATGGGGGAGGAGGCCATGGAAGCTTGAGAAGGCTTGGTGGAGCTTGGAGATGCTTGGAGGAAGGCAAATAGGAAGGGGGAAGGCTCATTTGGGAGAAATCTTGGTGAAATCCCCCCTTTCTCCCATTGTAATTTGATATCTCATTTTTGTATGAAACTTGGGTTAATTTTGAATGCAATTATCCTATTGTTTGCTATGATTGTGTAGTATTGAATTGCTTGGGTTGTGGTTTATTGATGTTGGGTGTTAATAGTAGCCCTAATTTCCTCTTGCCCTATTTTGAATGTTAATGTTGGATGTTTAATTAGGGCACAAATTTAATTGGCTAAGTCCCGAGAGGGCAAATTTGAGAGAATCCATGTGCTTAATTTGATTAGTGTCGTGATAATCTATCCATCCCTATTGCAAAATTATTGTGTTTTTAAAGCTAAATATTCCGATTGGGTTTCCTTAGCCGGATGACCGATTGTGTTATATGTGGTAATTAGGACTTGATTAACGCCAATTTTAATGATCCCACAACCCATGCTCTCTCTCCTAGTTATCCTAAACTCCACCTTTGGCTCTCTAACCCTACCCTCTTAGGATAGATTTTAGTTTCACCACTTTTCTTTCACACTTCCACCCACCGTTAGTTGAGTTAGTTGTAGCACGCTATTATTTTTCTTTATCAATCGATTTTGTGAAAATAGAACGAATTGTCCCTGTGATCCGACCCGGTACTCACCGGTTATTTTTATATTGCATTGACGCTCCTGCGCTTGGGAGCGGAAGGCGTGCACTTGCGCGTTTTCCGAGTCAACCAATTGGCGCCGTTGCCGGGGAACGAACGGTTTCTAGTAGTAGCAATTTTTTGATTGATTTTGAAACTTTTAGTGTGATACTCCTATCTCTTAGTGTGTGTCTTTTTATTTGTTTATTTTCCACTTTTTGAGTCGTTTGCTTGTTTATTCTCATTTTTTGAGAATTTTTTTTAAAAAAACCATGGCATCTTCTTCGGATTTTTCGAACTTTGATTTGGAGGATATCCCACTTCCGCCATATTTCCATGGCACGGAGTGGGAGAACCCTCACTTACATATTAAAAATTTTGAAGATTGGATGCATTCATGTCTTGGTGGGAATATCGATGATGATTGCATATATTTTAGATTCTTTCCCGATTCTTTACAGGATGATGCTAGACTTTGGTTTGATTCATTGTCTCTGGACTCACATTTTACTTGGTTGTCTTTTCAGGCTGAATTTCTCCGAGTATTTTTGCCTATCTTTTTGGAGCAGGTACATGGGCGGCAGGCCATGGAGCATGTAGCGAGCTTTGTCCAGGCTGAGTGGGAGGCCTACCATCAGGCTTGGCAGAGGTTCACTGATTTGGTGCTTGCGTGCCCACAGCAGAGCTTTCACGAGGATCATCTTCTGCAGATCTTCTACACAGGGTTATCGCCATCTGGGCGAGATTTGGTGCAGATGAGCTGCGGTGGAGAGTTCTTTGATTATTCGACCGAGGATTCTTGGTTGTACCTGAGAGACCTTGCAGAGTGGGAGCAGACTGTACCATCTGGAGAGCAGTCACTTGGATATGAGGATGATGGTCAGTCTCAGCTTCTACTTCAGGATGCAGAGCTGCAGGTCCAGTGCCAGCCTGAGGAGCCAACTGAGGGCTCATTCCAGTGCGACCCTATGGATTACCTAGAGAGACCTGTGAAGAGGGTGCATTGGGGCCAAGTAGAAGAGTTTGAGCATATATATATTGAGGAGTCAGAGGAGACAGATGACGGAGTGCGTGTCGACCACGACGGTGACACGATGCATTTTCATTTTGAGGTTGATGATGAAGTGGATGTGCATGATGGCCGAGAGCAGATCGAGTACACCATGGAGCCTGAGCCACAGGCCACTTCAGAGTTAGCTTCACAGGTCGAGGCGGTTGAGTATTTTGGGAGGACGACTGAGCTGAGCTATTTCTGGGATGGCGAGGATGATGTGTGCATGGATTTTCCCGAGATGTGTCTACCTCCAGTCCTGTCACAGATGTCACTTCCCTCGCCTCAGGATGCGCACTTGCCAGTCATCGAGAAGGTTTGTCAGGAGCAGTTACCAGTTGTGGGGAGTGCTGCAGAGATTGTTGATATTGACGTCGAGGAAGAGGATAGCGACGGAGATTACGAGATGGTATATTCTGAGCCCGAGCTCCCTCTTACTCCAGTTTTCCCTCTGCAGCCACTTCCACCTCCTCCTGAGGCCGTGCATCATGCCACATCTAGCACCGCATTTCAGGGAAGTTTCCACCATCTCATGCCTTGCATTTCTGAAGCCCAATTTGCACTTCCTCATATTTTTGCTTCAGATTGTCGTCCATTGCATTTAAATTCTTTTATTTGTTTTGACGACCCGTTTTGGAATGCTTTTGCAGGGCATGAGGACATGACTTGGATTGATGCAGCTCGTCTCCCACATGATCCATATTATCCAAAGGAGATGCTTGGAGTTGCATTGCTGGAATCCAAGGAGGCCGGTGGTGGCCTAGCTCCAAAGCAGCTGGCGGAGGAGCAAAAGGATATGATCGAGCAGCTACCACCACCGTTATACATTCGAGATCCGCCTTTTGCTAAGGTGTACTCTTTCCTTTAAGTAGTGTAAATAAATAAAAAATTAGTTAGTTTGCTTTTGCATGTTTGCTTTCGTTTTTTTTTTCTTTTTTTCTAGGATCTTTTGCCAAGATCTGGTACTCTCCCAACATTGAGGACAATGCTGATTTTAAGTTGGGGGGAGAGTGTTAGAATTTTTAGGTTTGTTAGGATTTTGAGCCAAAATTTTTTTTTTGTTGAGATCCCTCCATGTTTCACCACATTCCATGAATGTCATTGCATATCATTTTGGCCTTCTCGTTCCTACGCCGCTTGCTTTGTTTAGTCCCTACTTGCTTAATGCCATGCGATTTTTCGGATTATCATTTTGGTATCGATTTCTCGATGTTTGATTGGCACGTTTTCATTTCTTTTCCAATTTGGAGTCGAATGTTAATATACCATGTATGAAACTATTTAGATGTTGTGATACTCTCTTTGAGATAGTTTGGGAAAAGTTTGGTGTAAGCGATTTCATGTTTGGGATGAATGGTGTAGTTTTTAATTGGATTGGGAGTGGCCAAATTGTGCATGCTTTGTTTTCCTCTTAGGAGTGGGTGGATGAGTTGCTAATTTGTGTTGGAAAATGAAAAAGAGGGTTAGTATAAAGTGAATGTTTCTTTCTAATCGAATCGAGTAGCCGGTGCCCCACGAAACATTGGGGAGGACGCCAAAGATGAGATTTAGAAGATCATTCCATCCATTTGCATATATAGTGTCATCGCGTGTATGCAAATGTGTCGGTGTTTACATTTATGGCGTTATCGCGTGAATGCAAAACATAAACATCAAAAAAAGAAAAAAGAAAAAAAAAGAATGAAAAATGAAAGAATAAGCAACATGAGTGATGCAATCTCATCTCCCACAACTTAGATGAAATTTCTTTTGTTTTGGCCACTTTCATGAAAATTAGAATATTTGACATCGTGATATTTCCCGATACGTGTGATACGGGGCTTATTTCTTCACTTTTCTTTGAATTGAATTGAGGGGAGTACCATTTGTTGTTTACTTTCATATATTTGGTATATTGGCTTTGAAATCAATTGGAAATATCATTTTGGGGTGTGCCATGATGATATCGAGGATTTGGTGCATGTTTTTCAATTTAATCCGAATTTTTCGCATATTTTGCTAGGGACTAGCAAAAAGCTAGTTGGGGGGTGTGATTCGGGATATAAATTGCAAATTTTCCCCCCTAACTATCCCCAGTTTGTGCCAAAGATTAGGCTTAATTGTGCTCTTTTCGGGTATATTTTCATTTCATTTCAATTTTAGGGCTTATTCTCATTCTTGGCACAAAATACGGGTTTTCTCGTCCTTATTGGCTTCCTAATATTTTTCATATGCTCATGCTATTATTGTGATCATATCGCTATTTTTTTTGGAATTATTTGAGCGTTGGAATAATTTATATGGATTATTGGAGGTCAATATTGTTTTTTTAATAGTCATTATATTAATTTTCTTATCAAATGGACTTATTTCTCCTTTTCCTATTTTTCAAGTACTCCTAAGAGTCTTGGGGATTTTTCAGAATTTTCTGAGATTTTTCTGGGATTTCTGGGTATTTTTCTGCAATTTATCGGAGGAGAAATTGGATTTTAAAAGGGGTAAAAGGATTTTAATATATGGCGCCACGTGGCGCGATCTGGCTGCGCCACGTGGCGCCAGATCTACCGCCCACCTTGATAAAGAAAAAAAAAGAAGCGGGCTCCGGGCCCGCTTGATTAAATGACGAGCGGGGCATTGCCCCGCTCTTGATTTCTGCGGGCCAAGGCCCGCTCCGCTGAGTGCGGGCGGGCTTCGTCTTCGCGGGTCGGGCGGCACTGCCGACCCGACCCGTCCCGTTTTGCTGCGGCTGGAGCGCGCGCATGTGAGCGGGTGCGGGTTGCCGGGCGTGGCACAGCTCAGGCCCGCAAGACCGATATCCGACCCGCAATGTTATTTACAGGGGCTGTGTTGCGAAATTAGGGGAGCTGGCTGTTTGCGATTTTGGGGTTGCGTTTTTTGTGTTTTTTAGGGTTTGGACAAGTTTTGATGGGGGAGGAGGCCATGGAAGCTTGAGAAGGCTCGGTGGAGCTTGGAGATGCTTGGAGGAAGGCAAATAGGAAGGGGGAAGGCTCATTTGGGAGAAATCTTGGTGAAATCCCCCCTTTCTCCCATTGTAATTTGATATCTTATTTTTGTATGAAACTTGGGTTAATTTTGAATGCAATTATCCTATTGTTTGCTATGATTGTGTAGTATTGAATTGCTTGGGTTGTGGTTTATTGATGTTGGGTGTTAATAGTAGCCCTAATTTCCTCTTGCCCTATTTTGAATGTTAATGTTGGATGTTTAATTAGGGCACAAATTTAATTGGCTAAGTCCCGAGAGGGCAAATTTGAGAGAATCCATGTGCTTAATTTGATTAGTGTCGTGATAATCTATCCATCCCTATTGCAAAATTATTGTGTTTTTAAAGCTAAATATTCCGATTGGGTTTCCTTAGCCGGATGACCGATTGTGTTATATGTGGTAATTAAGACTTGATTAACGCCAATTTTAATGATCCCACAACCCATGCTCTCTCTCCTAGTTATCCTAAACTCCACCTTTGGCTCTCTAACCCTACCCTCTTAGGATAGATTTTAGTTTCACCACTTTTCTTTCACACTTCCACCCACCGTTAGTTGAGTTAGTTGTAGCACGCTATTATTTTTCTTTATCAATCGATTTTGTGAAAATAGAACGAATTGTCCCTGTGATCCGACCCGGTACTCACCGGTTATTTTTATATTGCATTGACGCTCCTACGCTTGGGAGCGGAAGGCGTGCACTTGCGCGTTTTTCGAGTCAACCAGACTTTCTCTTCCTCAAATCCCTCCTTGCACCTATTTGGTAAGAATACTCAAGGTATATGGTTTATGGTAAGTTGTTGTTTATTTCATTATAAACTCATTTATTGCTATTGATTCTCTCGGTTGTGAGAGAAGGTTGTGATCCCGGATTGTGGGATTCACTATTGCCATTGCATGTATGCTTTGATCTTGTGAAGGTTTTTCACAAGATATCATAGTGGAAATCTTGGGTTAGGGTTTCTAACCTAAGTATCCGGAGGGGATCCGGGTGGTCAGGACGTAGGATCACCGAGAACAAGTCGGGGAGACTTGGGTGGGACGTAGGATTCACCGACTCCGAGGATTCCTCAAGCGGAGAGTCGGATGATGAGAAAGTGGAGCAAGCGCACATGTGCTTCATGGCAAGAGAGGAGCATGATCAAGGATCCTCCTCTTCCGATGATAGTGACGACGAAGGCGATGAGGTAACTATGGATGACCTTAGGAATGCTACTTCTCAATTATGGTCTAAATACACTAAATTAGTAAATAGATATACTAAGGTAAAAGATGACCTAGCTAGCATTCAAACCTCGCCTAAGACTATCATCACCAACAACGACACCGTTGTTGAAGAGTTAAGAAATGAGATTGTTAATATCAAATCTAAACTTGAACATGTTAGTGTTGAGGATTCGGAAGAACATAGGATAGCGGATTTGAATTCTCAAAACTCGACTTTGAGTATTGAGAATGAAAATCTCAAGTCTCGTGTTTATGTGCTCACATCGCAAATATCCACTTTGGGTGCTTCGATGCATTCTCTCACCGAGAAATATGAGTGCACGATAGGCCGAATTAATAAGTTCAATAAGGGTAAAGACCATTTGGATAACATCCTAAATGATTTACTTCCGGGCAATCACCACATTGGCTTGGGGTATAAGATAGGGAGTTCATCCAAATCGGCCACTACTTTTGTTAGGCCTACTTCCGATGCCTCACCGAGTGGGATCAAACACTCTATTGGTAGTTCATCTACCAATGGTGCTTCCACTTCGCACACACCCTCTTTTGGAAAGAAACCCACTTTGGGTGGACCTCCAAAGAAGGGTCATGCCTACATGTACACAAATACCATGCCACGTAGGAACACACGTCTTACTCCACCGGCTCACACATATGATGATTTTTATGCAACACATTCACGGGCACGTGCACACCATGTGAGACACCCTCACGCACGTGTTCCCTCACATGCATATGTTCACCCACAACATCATATGAATAATTATCCGCATGCACCATTCCATCATGTTCCTTATACCTATCCACGACATGCATCACGTAGAAACTAACAACGCATGAATGCACCCAATAGGATGAGGGCTTGTAACGACTGCTTTTCATGTATCTGGATTTAATATAATATAATATATGTTTTGGTGGATTTTCTCCTCATGCGTGGTTTTCGTCTCTGTAGTTTTCATTTTCGATCGATTCGTCGTATTTTCTCGTTTCTTCCTTAGGATCGTCGATTTCGAAGTACGTCGTTCGTGACGGGCTTCTTAACGGTCATATCTAACTGTTAGATCAAGCCTAGGAGTCTTAGGAATCGATCCCGGGGCTCCGCGCTCCGTATCGGAACTTTTGGTGCTCATTAGCCGGTGTAAGAAGGGGCACCGACCGACTAGATGACGATCCAGTCGGTCGGCAATCCTTCTTGGACCGACTAGTTAGCTTTCTAAATTTCTCAGGAGTTACTGTTTATCGTTAGTCGGTCTAAGAACGTTGGTTGACCGACTAGGTTGCAAACTAGTCGGTCAGCAATGCTTCTTTAACCGACTAACACATCATCTAAATTTTAGTATCAGTACTGTTTATTCTTAGTCGGTCTAAGTTCATCTTTCGACCGACTAGTTGTTAAACTAGTCGGTTAAGTTTTGTACTCAGACCGACTAATTCTTGGTTCTACTGTACAGTCGAGTTACTGTTTGCTCTTAGTCGGTCTAAGAACGTTCATCGACCGACTAGATGCTAAACTAGTCGGTCAGTATTTGTTCATGGACCGACTAACTCTAAATCCTATTTTCGTTCAGGAGTTACTGTTTGCACTTAGTCGGTCTGCGTTGGTCGACCGACCGACTAGTTGTCAAACTAGTCGGTCAGTGGTTGTTCTTTGACCGACTAACCAGTGTTAAAACCCTAATTTCTGGGCAGCCGCCAGCCCAACCTATTTATACCCCTCCCAAACGTTTCTTCTTCCTCCAACACGATCCAAAACCCTAAAATCTTCCCCCTTAAGCCCCCATCTTCCTCCAAGCTTCAATCCTTCATTCCAAGCCCTAAATCCATCATCCAATCCATCCATTCACTCTATCTACCTCTCATCTTCCCCAAAATCCCATCAAAATCCATCAAAATCCCCAAATCCTCCAAAACCCTAGTTTCTCCAAACTCCCCCAATCTTTTCCAGATCTGATCCTAGGGTTCCCCGGAGTGTTTCTTCCGCCTCCTCTCGGTAAGAAATCGATCTACCGTTGTTTTTATAACCTATTTATATTTTTATGAAACCCTAATAATATTTCATGTTGTTTGTTGATTGTTCCCCCAAAACAGCGACTTCCCCGTAGATTAGCATCCGTGTGACGAAGTGGTCGTCATCCCCGGTGCTAGGCAAGTGAAACTTGCCACTTAGGGTTTAGGCCATGTTTTAGGCCATTTGCTTGTTGTAGGCGTAAAAGAGGCTAGGCGACGAAATGATACTCGCCTAGGCGCAAATTGGGGAACTAGCTTGACAACGAAGCTAGTTCCGACATATATCATGTTGCACAATTACCATGTCATGTTTACTTTCCATTAACGGTACGCGAATTAATTGTCATGTCATTGCATTCTTTAAGTGTTGCCGTGATTGCGTAGCTTCGCTACAATGTTTGTGTTCCTGGCTCGTGTTCCAGAAGCGAGCCCTGTAGTTGGAAACCCCAACGCTCGATATTGAATTGTGAAATAGAATGCGAGCTCATGTGCGGGGCAACCCCGGCTCACTTGCTGAGCTCATGTGCGGGGACCCTGGCTCCATTACGTGTGGGTATTGGGGGTAAGAGTTAAGCGACCAATCAACTGGGAGTCTGCCCGATCAGCAACTGCAGTGGTAAGGCGTAAACTCTTTGGGTGGGGTAGTTGTTAAGCGGCCAATCAGCGAATGTGAACCCATTCAGCTGTAAGGCGTAAACATCTACAAAACAACGTGAATAGTGAATTGATTGGAATTGATAGTAGTTTGGCTACTCTTGTCTTGTCTTGTCCCGATGATTGCTCTCATGTACAAATTGTCTTGCCATGTCTTAATTGTGCACTCATGTTATAACTGCCATGTCATGCATACTAAACTGCTAGGTTGCTAGTTGCCTTACTTTCAGTTTCCTTGCCCAAGTCCTTTAGACTTGCTGACATGTGCCCCTTTACTCTTTTGGGTGACACATGTTAGATCCTGAGCCTGAGTACCTTGTTGAGGACGAGGTGTTTGCTGACGCCGAGCCCGAGCCCGTGTTTGACGGGGAGTACGTGGACACTGGGGACCAGTCCTAGTGTCTCCGTTGTGTTTTACTTTTGTTAGACAGTTGTTTTGTTATCGGTGCGTGCACCTACACTTATTTATGTCATTGCTTTTGTTGGCCTTGTTCTGGGCCTTGGACTCTTTTCTTTTAGCCTGGTGGCTTTTCTGGATGTTGAACTTATTTTCATGTTGGACAATATTTGAGATGTGAGGTTTTTATTTCAGTCTCTCCTTGTATTATTATTGTTGTTCCGTTGTGGTTACAGGGACCTGCTTATGTTTTATTTACGCTTATCGGGTTTGGGGCTTCACAGCTCCACTCTCGTGCGGACCTTCTCACGTCTCGCCTCCATTTTAGGGAAGCGGGTCGTGACAGGTTTTAGTGGTGGCCCATGCAGGTCTTCTGTAACTGCGATTTTTGGAATAGCAATAATAATATTAGAATGTCCAATAAACTAAGTTCGACGTCCGATGTCATAAGCTATGAGTCTAATTGGATTTGTTCTCCGTGTCATTAGATGGCAGGAAGGCGTTTCACCCGTGGTCGGGGCAGTGGTGTGCTCCCTCATGATGAGGAGCCTGAGCGGGAACCCACCAGCGGTGAGATGATGCGGATGATGCTGCAGATGATGCAAGTGCAGCAGGGCGTGCTTCTGCAAGTCCAGAATGCCCCACTTGCTCATGCTGCCCGGGCTCTTCCGGATGTCCCTCGCTCTGAGCCAGGAGCGAAGCAATTTCGGGAGCTGGGTCCCGCGTATTTTGATGGTTCTGAGGGTCCTCTGGCTGCCGATGAGTGGATTCGGAACATCGAGGACAATCTGAAGATGGCCAAGATCGCCCCGGCTGGATGGGTTGATTTGGCTAAGAGGCAGCTGAAGGATAACGCCAGGAATTGGTGGGATGCGGAGGAGAAGTTGTTGGTGGGGCCGATAGTTTGGGCTACCTTCAAGGCCAGATTTGATGGTGAGTTCTTCCCGAAGGCTGCCAGGGAAGAGATGCTGCAGCGTTTTATCGATCTGAAGCAGGGGAACTCGTCGGTGGACATGTACCACCAGGAGTTCATGAGGCTGAGTCGGTTTGCACCAAAGATGGTGCAGGACGCTGAGGAGAGAGCTCAGAGGTTCCTGCAGGGGCTTGCTTCAGAGCTCCAGAGTTTTGTGACCTCCTCTGACCGGGAATCTTATCAGAAGGTTCTGGTCGCTGCTAAGAGGCAGGAGCTGCTCGTGAACCAGAGGAGAGGATCTTTGGTTGGTGCTGGGAAGAGGCCTGTGGAACAGGCGAGAGCTGTGGTTAGACCTGGATTCAGGCCTAATCAGTCCGCTCAGTTTAAGAGGCCGGGAGGGCCTATTCTGAAGTCTTGCCATTTCTGCGGCAAGCCTGGCCATGTCAAGGATCAGTGTCGGAAGTTTTTGGGCCAGTGTCTGGTTTGCGGTGATGCCTCCCATGTCGCGAGAGATTGTCGGCATGCGAATCAGCTGCGGAGGGCTCCTGTTGCAGCTCAGCCGTTGCAGCAGCGAGCGTCTGTTCCTGTTGGACGTGGAGCGGCTCTTGTTCCGCAGGGGCAGGCTTTTCGGCAGGCTGTTCCACCCAGGAGGCAGGCTTTTCTGATGACCGCTGCGGAGAGCGAGGCTGTGGATGAGGTTATCGCAGGTAATCCTCAATCTAGCTGTTACTTTCCTAGTTGGTTGATTGGTAGATTGTATTGTTTGCTTGAACATGGTTGTTTGCTAGACTAGGGTTTGATTGTTAATTGATTGTTAGGTGTGGTTTTGGTGTGCACATTTCCTGCACGAGTCCTCTTTGACTCTGGTGCATCGATGTGCATTATTTCTCGGAGCTTCGTGGAGAGGCATTCCTTGTCGACGTCCCCTCTTCCCCAGAGATGGAATATCGTTACAGGGAATGGCGTGGTCTCGGTGCATCGTGGTTGCAATTCTTGCTCGTTGGTGGTCTGTGGACATGAGCTTTTCGCTGATTTCATTGTCCACGACATCATCAACTATGATGCAGTTCTTGGGATGGATTGGCTTGCGAGCTTCTATGCTACGATCGACTGTCGGAGGAAGAAGGTGGTGTTCGAGATTCCCGGACATCCAGTGTTCGAGTTCAGTCGTGGTAGCAGTTCGCTTGGTCCTGTCAGATTTCGGGCCAGGCCGGTCGAGGCTGTGGCTATGCAGATGGAGCTGGAGTGGCCAGCTGTGGTGCGAGATTTTGGCGACGTCTTCCCCGAGGAGATGTCTGGTTTGCCGCCTGATCGAGCTCTGGAATTTTCTATTGACCTCGTTCCAGGTGCGCAGCCGATTTCGAAGGCGCCGTATCGTATGGCACCTGCTGAATTGGAAGAGTTGTGGAAGCAGTTGGATGAGCTTTTGCAGAAGGGTTATATTAATCCTAGTGTGTCTCCGTGGGGAGCACCGGTGTTGCTGGTTAAGAAGAAGGATGGTTCGCGTCGCATGTGCGTGGACTATCGGGGATTGAATGCGGTGACCATTAAGAATAAATACCCGTTGCCTCGCATCGATGATATTTTTGATCAGCTTGGAGGTTCGAGGGTGTTTTCTAAATTGGATTTGAGGAGTGGTTACCATCAGTTGAAGGTGAAGAGGGATGATGTTCCGAAGACAGCGTTCAGGACGAAGTATGGACACTATGAGTTCGTAGTTATGCCTTTCGGCGTAACTAACGCGCCCGCAGTTTTCATGAATCTGATGAACCTGATTTTCTACGACTTTTTGGATAAGTTTGTCGTTATCTTTATTGACGACATTCTGATCTATTCGAAGTCGGAGGAAGAGCATGCATCGCACTTGAGGACGGTGTTGGAGATCTTGAGGAAGCATCGGTTGTATGCTAAGTTTTCGAAGTGCGAGTTTTGGCTGGATCGAGTTGCTTTTCTCGGGCATGTGGTGACTGGAGATGGTATTTCTGTGGATCCCGAGAAGATTAGGGCCATCAGGGAGTGGCCTATTCCGTCGTCTGCGTCTGAGATTCGGAGTTTCCTTGGACTTGCTGGTTACTATCGGTGTTTCATTAAGGACTTTTCTCGTATTGCTGAGCCGATGACCAGGTTGACGCGGAAGGATGTTGCTTTTGTTTGGTCGGGTGATTGCGAGCGTGCTTTTGGTGTTCCGAAGGAGAGGTTGACGACTGCCCCTATTCTTGTCGTGCCTGATCGCAGCGGTGGATTTGAGATCTTTTGCGATGCTTCTGGCAAGGGTCTTGGTTGTGTGTTGCATCAGCACGGGCATGTTGTGGCGTATGCGTCTCGTCAGCTTAAGGTTCATGAGAAGAATTATCCGACGCATGATTTGGAGTTGGCTGCCGTTGTGTTCGCTCTTAAGATTTGGAGGCACTTCTTGCTGAGTGAGAAAGTGAAGATCTTCACCGATCACAAAAGCTTGAAGTATATTTTCACTCAGAAGGAGCTCAACATGCGACAGCGTCGATGGTTGGAGCTTATGGCAGATTATGAGATTGATTTGCAGTTTCACCCTGGCAAGGTGAATGTGGTTCCTGATGCGCTGAGTAGGCTTCCAGCGGTGATGATTTTGACCTCGCAGTGGAGATTGCAGCAGGATTTTTGCGAGTCTGGCGTGGAGATTGTTCTTCCTGGGGAGGCTTCTTCGTTGATGTACATGCAGGTACAGTCGACGATCGTGGATCGGATTAAGGCTGGCCAGGCTGAGGATCCGAAGCTGGTGAAGATTCGGGAGCAGGTGGAAGCCGGTCTGCGGACTGACTTTTTGATTCATGAGGATGGCTCGCTGAGGTTTGGAGCCAGGTTGTGTGTGCCAGCTGGGGATATCAGAGAGGAGCTGATGGTGGAGGCACACAGTTCGCCGTATTCTGTGCATCCTGGTGGCACCAAGATGTACCAGGATCTTCGTCTGAATTATTGGTGGCATGGTATGAAGAGAAGCGTGGCTCGAAGTGTAGCCAAGTGCTTGGTTTGCCAGCAAGTGAAGGCGGAGCATCAGCGTACGGCCGGGTTGCTACAACCGCTTCCGATTCCGGAGTGGAAGTGGCAGCACATCACTATGGACTTCGTGACTGGACTACCTCGGAGTCCGAAGCAGAATGACGCGATTTGGGTGATCGTAGATCGATTGACCAAATCTGCGCACTTTATTCCGTTCCGAGTGGGACAGTCCACTGAGGCGCTAGCAAGGAGATATATGGAGGTAAAATTCTTTTACTCTCCGTTTTATTTCCTTTTTCCTAGTTTGGATAGTGATGTAACGTGAATCGTGCAGGAAGTTGTGCGACTTCATGGAGTCCCCGTGAGTATCGTGTCTGACAGAGACACGAGGTTCACATCTCAGTTCTGGCAGAGTTTGCAGAAGAGCTTGGGTACGCGTCTGAGTTTCAGCACGGCGTACCATCCGCAGACGGATGGCCAGTCTGAGAGGACGATTCAGATTTTGGAAGACATGCTGAGGGCGTGCATGTTGGATTTCAAGGGTTCGTGGGAGGACCATCTACATCTGGTAGAGTTTTCCTACAACAACAGCTTCCAGGCGAGTATTGGCATGGCGCCTTTCGCCGCTCTTTATGGGAGGAAATGTCGATCGCCATTGAGTTGGGATGACGTTGGTGATCGGGAGTTGTTGGGACCTGAGATGATCGTGGAGGCCGTGGAGATCGTCAGGAATATTCGGGAGAGGTTGAGAATTGCTCAGGACCGTTTTAAGCATTGGGCGGATGCTAAACGTCGTCCTTTGGAGTTTCAGCCGGGCGACCATGTGTTCTTGAAGATTTCCCCGAATCGTGGTGTGATTCGTTTCGGGAAGCGTGGGAAGTTGAGCCCGCGATACATTGGACCATTTGACGTTTTGGAGAGGGTTGGCGAGGTAGCTTATCGCTTGGCCTTGCCGCCATCTTTGGAAGGAGTTCACAATGTTTTCCATGTGTCGCAGCTTCGTCGATACATTAGCGATCCGTCTCATGCGGTGGATTTTTCGGAGATTACCGTTCGCCCCGATTTGACGTATGACCAGCATCCAGTGCAGATTCTGGACAGGCGTCAGAAATCGCTTCGGAACAAGATTGTCAATCTTGTGAGGGTGATGTGGCGACACGGCTCACCTGGAGAGTCTACTTGGGAGAATGAGGATGAGATGCGAGAGCGTTTCCCACTTTTGTTTCCGGACTCGTGAGTATTTGGAATTCCGAGGACGGAATTTTTCTTAAGTTGGGGAGGATGTAACGACTGCTTTTCATGTATCTGGATTTAATATAATATAATATATGTTTTGGTGGATTTTCTCCTCATGCGTGGTTTTCGTCTCCGTAGTTTTCATTTTCGATCGATTCGTCGTATTTTCTCGTTTCTTCCTTAGGATCGTCGATTTCGAAGTACGTCGTTCGTGACGGGCTTCTTAACGGTCATATCTAACTGTTAGATCAAGCCTAGGAGTCTTAGGAATCGATCCCGGGGCTCCGCGCTCCGTATCGGAACTTTTGGTGCTCATTAGCCGGTGTAAGAAGGGGCACCGACCGACTAGATGACGATCCAGTCGGTCGGCAATCCTTCTTGGACCGACTAGTTAGCTTTCTAAATTTCTCAGGAGTTACTGTTTATCGTTAGTCGGTCTAAGAACGTTGGTTGACCGACTAGGTTGCAAACTAGTCGGTCAGCAATGCTTCTTTAACCGACTAACACATCATCTAAATTTTAGTATCAGTACTGTTTATTCTTAGTCGGTCTAAGTTCATCTTTCGACCGACTAGTTGTTAAACTAGTCGGTTAAGTTTTGTACTCAGACCGACTAATTCTTGGTTCTACTGTACAGTCGAGTTACTGTTTGCTCTTAGTCGGTCTAAGAACGTTCATCGACCGACTAGATGCTAAACTAGTCGGTCAGTATTTGTTCATGGACCGACTAACTCTAAATCCTATTTTCGTTCAGGAGTTACTGTTTGCACTTAGTCGGTCTGCGTTGGTCGACCGACCGACTAGTTGTCAAACTAGTCGGTCAGTGGTTGTTCTTTGACCGACTAACCAGTGTTAAAACCCTAATTTCTGGGCAGCCGCCAGCCCAACCTATTTATACCCCTCCCAAACGTTTCTTCTTCCTCCAACACGATCCAAAACCCTAAAATCTTCCCCCTTAAGCCCCCATCTTCCTCCAAGCTTCAATCCTTCATTCCAAGCCCTAAATCCATCATCCAATCCATCCATTCACCCTATCTACCTCTCATCTTCCCCAAAATCCCATCAAAATCCATCAAAATCCCCAAATCCTCCAAAACCCTAGTTTCTCCAAACTCCCCCAATCTTTTCCAGATCTGATCCTAGGGTTCCCCGGAGTGTTTCTTCCGCCTCCTCTCGGTAAGAAATCGATCTACCGTTGTTTTTATAACCTATTTATATTTTTATGAAACCCTAATAATATTTCATGTTGTTTGTTGATTGTTCCCCCAAAACAGCGACTTCCCCGTAGATTAGCATCCGTGTGACGAAGTGGTCGTCATCCCCGGTGCTAGGCAAGTGAAACTTGCCACTTAGGGTTTAGGCCATGTTTTAGGCCATTTGCTTGTTGTAGGCGTAAAAGAGGCTAGGCGACGAAATGATACTCGCCTAGGCGCAAATTGGGGAACTAGCTTGACAACGAAGCTAGTTCCGACATATATCATGTTGCACAATTACCATGTCATGTTTACTTTCCATTAACGGTACGCGAATTAATTGTCATGTCATTGCATTCTTTAAGTGTTGCCGTGATTGCGTAGCTTCGCTACAATGTTTGTGTTCCTGGCTCGTGTTCCAGAAGCGAGCCCTGTAGTTGGAAACCCCAACGCTCGATATTGAATTGTGAAATAGAATGCGAGCTCATGTGCGGGGCAACCCCGGCTCACTTGCTGAGCTCATGTGCGGGGACCCTGGCTCCATTACGTGTGGGTATTGGGGGTAAGAGTTAAGCGACCAATCAACTGGGAGTCTGCCCGATCAGCAACTGCAGTGGTAAGGCGTAAACTCTTTGGGTGGGGTAGTTGTTAAGCGGCCAATCAGCGAATGTGAACCCATTCAGCTGTAAGGCGTAAACATCTACAAAACAACGTGAATAGTGAATTGATTGGAATTGATAGTAGTTTGGCTACTCTTGTCTTGTCTTGTCCCGATGATTGCTCTCATGTACAAATTGTCTTGCCATGTCTTAATTGTGCACTCATGTTATAACTGCCATGTCATGCATACTAAACTGCTAGGTTGCTAGTTGCCTTACTTTCAGTTTCCTTGCCCAAGTCCTTTAGACTTGCTGACATGTGCCCCTTTACTCTTTTGGGTGACACATGTTAGATCCTGAGCCTGAGTACCTTGTTGAGGACGAGGTGTTTGCTGACGCCGAGCCCGAGCCCGTGTTTGACGGGGAGTACGTGGACACTGGGGACCAGTCCTAGTGTCTCCGTTGTGTTTTACTTTTGTTAGACAGTTGTTTTGTTATCGGTGCGTGGCACCTACACTTATTTATGTCATTGCTTTTGTTGGCCTTGTTCTGGGCCTTGGACTCTTTTCTTTTAGCCTGGTGGCTTTTCTGGATGTTGAACTTATTTTCATGTTGGACAATATTTGAGATGTGAGGTTTTTATTTCAGTCTCTCCTTGTATTATTATTGTTGTTCCGTTGTGGTTACAGGGACCTGCTTATGTTTTATTTACGCTTATCGGGTTTGGGGCTTCACAGCTCCACTCTCGTGCGGACCTTCTCACGTCTCGCCTCCATTTTAGGGAAGCGGGTCGTGACAGGGCTCCCAAGATTTTCACTATTTGGAGCCCAAAGGACACAATCATGGATGAAAAACAAGTTTATATGAATGCTTATTTTTCGAATGTTGTGCATAGTAGTGATTATGTGGGGATGTCTAAGTCCAATTGGACTTGGCTTCCAAAGGTCTAATCTTTTGGACCCAATGACCATGGGTACCATGATACGACATTCCATATCTATAGGTACTTAAGAAAAAGGAACGGAGCAACAAATTTAAATTTAGCTCCAAGAGAAATTGGATACTCGATAGCGGGTGTTCAAAACACATGACGGGTGACGCTCAATTGCTCTCCGGAGTGGTTCCCATTGCAAATGGAAACCGCGTCGTATTTGGAGGCAACGAGAGCGGAACCATCATAGGTGTTGGTAAAGTGGGTAATCCTTCTAAACCCATTATATGTGATGTTTACCTTGTTAAAGGATTAAACCACAATCTTATTTCAATAAGTCAACTTTGTGATAAAGGTTACAAAGTTAACTTTGCGAAAGGAATGTGCCATATTTTAAGAAAAGATAATAATGAATTATTGTTTTCCGGCACACGCCATAAAGATATATATATATATCCTAGATCTTCCAAGATCACATGAACAATGTCTTATTGCCAACACAAGTGAACAACACTTATGGCATCGACGTTTTGGTCATGTGAACTTTGGAACTCTTTTTAAGCTTTCCAAGTTAAATTCTATTAGAGGCTTTCCTAAGCTTGTGTTTCAAAAGAAAAGCTTTTGTGACTCGTGTCAACGAGGCAAGCTTCCAAAATCTTCATTTAAACCTAAGAAAAGCATTTCTTCTAAGCGGCCTCTAGAGCTATTACATCTAGATTTATTTGGGCCAACTAGAGTTGCTTCATTAGGTAATGCTAGATATGGACTTGTCATCGTTGATGACTTTTCTAGGTTTACTTGGGTATTTTCATTGTGTAATAAAAATGAAGCTTTTGAAAACTTCACAATTTTTGTTAAGAAAGTACAAAATCTCATTGGAACCACCATTGTCACTATTCGTAGTGATCATGGAGGGAAATTTGAGAATGAGTCTTTTGAGACATTTTGTGATGAAGTTGGTATTACACACACCTTTTCATTCCCTCGTGCACCTCCTCAAAATGGTGTAGTTGAGAGAAAGAATAGGACGCTAGTGGAGTGTGCTCGCACTATGCTTGATGATAGCCAACTTGGCCATCAATTTTGGGCAGAAGCGGTACATACCGCTTGCTATGTGTTTAATATAATACTTTTAAGGCCCGGCACTAAACAAACTTGTTATGAATTGTTGTTTGGTAGGTTGCCTCAAGTTAAACATTTTCATGTTTTTGGTTCGAAATGTTTTATTAAGAACACGTATGGTAGTTTGGACAAATTCGATCCAAGATCCGATGAGGGGATTTTTGTTGGATATTCTTCGCGTAGCAAAGCCTACCGGATATTCAACAAACGAACCTCAACGATCGAGGAGTCGCTTCATGTGTCATTTAATGAAGGATTTGTTCCAACTAGAATTACTAATGATGATGACTCTATGGATGTCTTATGTGATTCAATTGGTAATTCTAACTCTAATGATTCTATTGATTCTATTAAGACTAACCCGTCTAATGAAGTTGTTGAGAATGTTCCTAGTGACCAAGGTATTCCCTAACGGCTTCATACCGTTCGTGACCATCCTCATGAGCAAGTCATTGGCAATATCCATGATAGTGTCAAGACGAGATCGCAAGTGAACTATTTCGCTCATTGTGCATTTGCCTCCTCGATAGAGCCAAAGAATGTTAATGAAGCATGCGAAGATAGCGCTTGGATCTTAGCCATGGAGGAGGAACTCATTCAAATTCGAGAGGAATGAAGTTTGGGAGCTTGTTCCATTGCCATCGAAGAACCACACCGTCATAGGGACAAAGTGGATCTTCAAGAACAAAACCGACGAAAACCAAGTCGTCGTCCGGAACAAAGCTCGGTTAGTAGCTCAAGGCTATCGACAAGAGGAAGGTATTGATTTCGAAGAATCCTTCGCTCCGGTAGCTAGATTAGAATCAATTAGATTGTTATTGTCTTTTGCATGCCATAAAAATTTCAAATTATTTCAAATGGATGTTAAAAATGCATTTTTAAACGGAGATGTTGTTGAGGAAGTTTACGTTTCTCAACCTCCGGGCTTCGTAAATGAAAAATTTCCAAATCATGTTTTTAAACTAAAGAAAGCTCTTTACGGTTTGAGACAAGCTCCTCGAGCTTAGTATGATCGCCTAAAGAATTTTCTTTTGGATTTGAATTTTAAAATGGGCGAAGCCGATTCAACACTTTTTGTTAAGCATTCGAATAATGATATAATTTTAGTTCAAATTTATGTTGATGATATCATTTTCGGTGCTACTAACTTTGCTCTTTGCGAAGAGTTTTCTAATGTGATGAAGGAACAATTTGAGATGAGCCACATGGGTGAGCTCAAGTATTTCTTAGGTCTCCAAATTCGCCAAATGGACGATGCAATCTTCATCCACCAAACGAAGTATACGGCGGAGTTGCTAAAGCGATTTGGAATGGAGAGTGCCTCCAGGAAAAAGACTCCTCTGAGCACTACAACACATCTTGATAAAGATACGGGCGGAAAAGATGTCGACATTCGTCTATATCAAGGTATGATAGGTAGTTTACTTTATCTTACCGCTAGTAGGCCCGATATCATGTTTACCGTGTGTATTTGTGCTCGTTATCAGTCTCAACCTAAGGATTCTCCCCTAGTAGCGGTAAAACGTATTTTTCGCTATGTAAGTTACACTTTAGATTTTGGATTACTTTATCCAAAATCTAGCACATATGAGTTAGTCTCATATAGTGACGCTGATTATGCGGGATGCAAATCCGACAGGAAGAGTACTAGTGGCACTTGCCATTTTATAGGAAATTCCCTTGTCTCTTGGTTTTCCAAGAAGCAAAATTCGGTATCACTTTCAACCACCGAGGCGGAATATATTGCCACCGGTGCCGCGTGTGCTCAAGTTCTTTGGATGAGACACACACTTAAAGACTTTGGTATAAACTGTGATACTTGCCCTATCATGGTTGACAACCAAAGTGCAATATGTCTTTCCAAGAACCCGGTACACCATTCCCGTTCGAAACACATAGATGTCTGACACCACTTTTTAGATGATCATGTTGCTAAAAAGGACATCATTTTAGTGTACGTTGAAACCCAAAAGCAAATCGCCGATATTTTCACGAAACCCCTAAAGGAGGACTCCTTTGTGCGGTTGCGTCGAGAATTGGGGATTGTGGGTGAATCCGAGATATAGGATTCATGTTTCATTCAATAATCTTGCATGCTATTATATTTCGCTATATTTCGTTCATGCTAGACTTATTGGATTTTTCGGGATTTTATGTGATATTTTGAATTTTTGCTCGAATTCATGTTTGAATGTCGTATTTGAGATTTCGATGTTTAATGGGGTAGGTTAGATGATTTTTGAGAGGATTATGATGTTTCGTCCAAGTGTATTTAGGAGAGAACTTAATTATCAATTTTTGGACTCATCTAGTCGGTCTCAGTTCATCAACCAACCGACTAGATTCACATCTAGTCGGTCAGCTAATGAACGTAGACCGACTAGCTCTATCTCTAAACTTTTGGACTCATTTAGTCGGTATCAGTTCAATCACCAACCGACTAGATTCGTATCTAGTCGGTTAGTAAAAGAACTCAGACCGACTAACTCAAGCTATTAGAATTTCCTCTCCAGCTTAGATCTTTTAGTCGGTTCAAGTTTACTTATCGACCGACTAGATTTAGATCTAGTCGGTCAGTATTTGAACGTAGACCGACTAATTCTCATTCATGGAATCTTCGATTTGTCTCTGTTTCACTTTTAGTCGGTTCAAGCTCGTTAACCGACCGACTAGATCGTCATCTAGTCGGTCAGCGTTTGAACTTAGACCGACTAAGTGCTCAGGGGCAGTCACGTCATTTCGCGATTTCGACCGACTTAAGTTCAATCTAATCGATTCTGTTTTCATTTTAGTCGGTTGCTCCATCTTCTCCAGCTCGAAAAACCCCCAACCCCACTCAAGTCTCTTCATCTTCCGATCAACTCCGGCCAACTTCCGATCATCCGCCGCCGTCGATCACTCCTCCTAGGTATATCTCCTCCTCCTAGATCTCGTTTTCTGATCTAGGGTTTGTTCTAGGTCGATTTCATTCTAAGGTTTCGAACTCTATTCTAGGGTTTGATCTTTCAGTTCTTTTCGAATTGTTCAGCTGTTAGAGTTTCATTGCTTAGGGTTGTATCGATTCATTGATCTCGTCGTGCCACGATCATGGTAAAGACGAGGATTCCTATCACTTCATCTGGGGCATCCCCCATGACCGTAGGGCCTTCTAACCCTAGGAATCCGTCTAAACCCAAACGCCGTGCTAAATCAACCCAAGCTTCTCCGTCTTCGCCTCCTCTGAAGAAGCAGAGGACGGCGACCGTCAAACCCGGTAAACATTCTAAGTCTAGAAAGCCTATACTCCATACCCTCTCCACTCCTCCTGATTCCGACACCGAGTTTAGACCCGAGGATGAGTCTGGCCATAGGGAACCCACTCCTCCACCTCGCCCTAGGACTCGATAGCCTAAGGGAAAGGCCCCAATGCCAGCAGGTGGTGTTGACATATCGTTGTGTCGCGATGACCCTATGTGTCTAGCGGCCTACAACCGTATTGAGCACTGCCCGATGCTATTGGAGCACTATGTTCAGTTTTAGCGCTTAGGGAGTCTTAGCGCTTAGTTCCATAATCTTTAGCTGGTTGACCGTAGGAGATTCCCGTAGATTTTCCTAAGTCATATCCTAGGCGTATTTGTGCTTTGATCATCCGACCAAATCCCTTGCCTCGATTCCCATGACCACCACGTTTCTATAATCATTGATCCTTCGAATGTCCCCATTCGCAAAGCTTAATTTCTTTCAAAGTTATTTTTCGATTTCCCTTATTAAAGTTTTCGCTAAGTTTAAATTTTGTTTTAAACCCGCTACGTATATACTTAAAATTTCTCACTTTTCGATTGAGTCAAAATTCCTTGTAGATTTCGGAGTCTAATGGTTGTAATTATAATTGCTAACTCGTAACCATTTTCTTGTCTATTTTTTTTCGCATTTCGGTTTAAAGACTCCAATACTATTTTGGAAAATTCGATGTACCATTTTCTAACTATGAGATCCATTTTAATCGCATAGCATACATACTTTAAAACCTTTTCCAAGCTAAATGGAATTTCAATTGTTATATGTATACTTATATCTTGTACTCTTTCATTGACTTAAATTAATTTTCGGAATTCGAAAGTTTTGACGAGATTTTGATTACTGTTTTATAATGTTTTACAGCCTATACCTTTCATACCTATTCGAATACCTTGTCTCTTTTCATAAATCGATTTAATTCTGAGCTGCAATTCTATTTTCCAAATTCGATTTATGAATTTTCTTTTTATTTATGCTATTCGAATGTCTCGTCGCACTCCCTTAATATACTTTTCAAGTCGCAGATGATTTCAGCTTTCAACAAATCAAGTTATGTTTAAACATTTTCCCGACGACAGATTTTTGGAAAATTACGTTTCCGTAACCACTTCCCTTGTCCTCAATTCACATGACCACCTCATTACAATTATCCTTGATCTTCAAATGTTTTCCGTTGCAAATTTTGATTCTTCCAAAGTTATTTTCAAATGCTTTCCTTATTTGAAGTTTCACTCAATTTAAATTTTGTTCTAAACTTCTTTAAATATGTCTCCCTGAATTTCGAAGGAGTTAAAAGTCGTTCTTGAATTTTGAAGACTTTTGGTCGTAATTTTAAAATTACTATCTTGTACTATTTTTCTAACAATGTATATCCTTCGCATTTCGATTTTTAAATTTTATTACTATCCTGATGGTTCGATATACCGTCCTTTTTCCTAACTACAAAAATTTATTTTAACCACCTATCTTACATACCTTTAGAGAAGGACTTCAACTAATTTTGGGTATATCAATTATAGGTTCGACGTACTCGTACTTCAAAAGCTTTTATACCAATACGTTCTTTTGGCGAATCCTTATTTCTCTAAAAGTATCTTCGGTCTTCTTCTTTCGTTAAATTTAAATTTGTTCGAAACGCTTTTGATATATGTAAGGTTTCATGCTCCTTCGCCGACTTAAATCATTTACGTTTTTAAATATCGAAACTTGTGTTGAGATTTTTAGATTTGAAGTTTATAATATTTTCAGCATATACTTTCGTATCGATATAAATGTCTTGTCCCTTTTCATATACCGATTTCATTCTGAACCGTATTTCTATTTTCCTAACTCGATTCATAATTTCTTTTCTTACTTGTGCCATTGAAATTCTATTCGAAAACACCTCGTGCTTACTCTTAATAAACTTTTCAAGTCCCTTTGGACTTCGGCTTTTAGCAAGTCGATTTTATGCTCTACATTTTCCATATTTCAGATTTTTGTTTAAAAAAAATATATATTACTATTTCGAAATCATTCCTGACTTAGACCCTTCATAGAACGGTTTAAAAGTTTTAATACTAACTTGATGAGTTGGAATATCCTTTTCTCTTTCCCTACTGCTAATATATTATCTTTCCATTCACCATACACACTTTTGAGATAATTTCTAAAATGTGACTTCAATTATTTTTATATATCGGTACCACGTTCGTTTTGCTCGTACATTAAGATCTTGTATAAATCAATTTTTGTTGGCAAATCCGGATTTCTCTAAAAGTATTTTCTATATGGTTTATTTGGGATTTCTCTTCAGTTTTTAAGATTTGGAAAACCTTTAGCATGCGCTTAAATTCTCCACACTATGCTTGATCTGATTTCAATCTTCGAATCTCAAAACTTTTCCAAAATTTTTAGATTACTGCCGCATAACATTTCTGACCTATGTTTTAATGTTCGAGTAAATGATTTCCTTTTCCTCATGATGATTTTATATAAGCCAATGAACCACTTTTCCTTTTATTACGTATATTCGTCTCAAACTCGTTTTCAAACAACTTGTTTATCGACCTCTAAATATTTTTATACGAACAGGGACTCCAACTTTGGAAGTATAACGGTTTTCAAACTTTTCGTATTTTAGAATATGTTAATTACACTATTTTCCATGTGTCCTAATGGAGCATCATTACATCATTGCACGACCGTTTTCATGCTTATCGATCCTTCTATTCGTTACGCTTTTGATTTCGATTTCTTTCCTTTTGTCTAACCAATAGAGCTTGTCGTTGCCTGTGTCAACCTTGTTATAGTTTGGTGGGCCCATTAGTTAAGTGGTTATGTCGTCGTAGTGTTGATTTCGTGGTGTGTATATAGTGGTATGGGTGTTGGCATTTGTGTGTTGTGTGTAGGTAATTTTCTGCTTGAGTATGATGTGATATACGTATGATAACAGAATGATAATTTTGATTGGTACTACTTGTTTTATGAGATGTCGTATGCGTGTATATCAGGAGGTATACCCGACTATTGCATCTCTTAAACTTATATGTAGTTGATGTGTTGATATGATGATTATAAATGGATGGATATGGTGTGAAAATATGTGATACGTGGATGTGTATGCCTTGGAGTGGTATTGGTATGTGTATGGATACTGTGTTACGCATATAAATGTCCTGCTATGATTTGAGTCTCACTCAAGCTTGAGTGGGTATACTCTATGTACTTTGGTATAATTGTATGTGGTGGTGAATAGTGATGGATGATGTATATATGGTGTATGAATTGTTGTGCTTGGTTGTGTTACGCACACGATTGTGGGTGGCTATACCAATAAATAGTTATAGGACTATATGTGGGGTGAAAATATGGTGAAATATTTGCATGTATTGGAATGACTAAATAAATGTGAAATTATTTTCAAATAAGAGAGGCTTGGTTATTTTCTTATAGTAAGTAATAAGTGTATATTGTTGTATAAATATATTGACTATATATATGTGATTGAAATGCGTGTGTGAAGTTGATTGACTATAATAAGTATGAGTGTACTATGTGCGTGAAAATATGTGTGTAGTGGTAGTAATATTTGATTTCTAGTGCATATATGTAAGCACTCGGAATGAAAGTACTTGGTTGAATTTATGATGCGATTTGGTTGAGGGTAGTTACCAGAGCGACTATATATATGTTAGAAAGTCCGAGGACGGACTTTATTCTAAGGTGGGTAGGATGTAACGACTGGTTTTTTGTAGGATTGGATTATCAGTGTGTTTTGCTTGTGATGGTGGGTTCTCTCCTTGTGTGGTTTCCATTTCCATAGCTCTCGCTTTCATTCATCTCGTTGAGATTTCCTAGCTTTCGTTTTCATTCCTTTTGATGTGATCTTCTAGCTTCTTCCTTAGAATCATTGAACTCGGAGTAAGTCACTCGTGACGAGCTTCATATCGATCATATCTTAGAGTATAAATCGATCCTAGAAGCCATAGAAATCTTCCCGAAGCTTCGCGCTTCGAATCGGCACTTTTCGTGCATGTTAGTTGGTTCAAGAAGATCGACCGACCGACTAGATTCCAATTTAGTCGGTCAGGAAATCAACTGGAACCGACTAGTTCCTTGAATCAATTATTCAGGAGTTACTGTTTACTCTTAGTCGGTCTAAGAACGTTCATCGACCGACTAGATGCTAAACTAGTTGGTCAGAAATTGTTCATGGACCGACTAACTCTAAATCCTATTTTCGTTCAGGAGTTACTGTTTACACTTAGTCGGTCTGCGTTGGTCGACCGACCGACTAGTTGCCAAACTAGTCGGTCAGTGGTTGTTCTTTGACCGACTAGTCTGTGTTAAAACCCTAATTTCTGGGCAGCCGCCAGCCTAGCCTATAAATACCTAACCCAATCGTTTTCTTCTTCTCCAACACGACCCTAAGCCCTAGTTTCTTCCCCTCTAAGCCCCCATCTTCCTCCTAGCTTCAATCCTTCATTCCAAGCCCTAAATCCATCATCCAATCCATCCATTCACTCTATCTACCTCTCATCTTCCCTAAAATCTCACCAAAATCCGTCAAAACCCCAAAATCCCCCAAAACCCTAGTTTCCCCAAACTTCTCCATTTGCTTCCAGATCTAATCCTAGGGTTCCCCGGAGTGTTTCTTCCGCCTCCTCTCGGTAAGAAATCGATCTACCGTTGTTTTCATATCCTATTGTAATTTTTATGAAACCCTAATAAAATACTTGTGTTTTGATGATTGTTCCCCATAACAGCGATTCCCCGTAGGCTAGCATCCGCGGAAACAAACCATAGTGACCGTCATCCCCGGTGCTAGGCAAGTGAAACTTGCATCTCTTGATTTGGGCCATGTCTTAGGCCATTTACCTTGCTTTAGCGTAAAAGAGACTAGACGGTGAAAGGATAGCCGTTTAGACGCCATTGACCTAGCTTGACAACGAAGCTTGGTCCGTCACCCTCATCATGCTTGTATGTCACGTTTACTTTCCCTTAACGGTACGCGTATTAAATGTTCATGTCATCCATGCATCCTTAACTGCTATTGCATTTTAACTGCCACGTTTAATTTAAATAAACGGTACGCGAATATTGTTCATGCCATTGCATTTTGCCTGTCATGTCTAATTTAAATAAACGGTAGGCGAATATCTGTTCATGTCATTGCATTTTGCCTGTCACGTTTAAATACAATTAACGGTACGCGTATTAACTGCTCATGTCATTGCGTGCTTGAATACTCATCGTGATTGCGTAGCTTTGCTACATACTAGTGTTACTTGTTCCGGCTAGGTGCACCCCTACGCCATACTTGTTAAATCCACTTTCTGGCTCGTGTTCCAGAAGACGAGTTGAACACAGCCTGCGGGCAAAGGGCACTCGTTGAGTGATCCCTTGTACTTGACACTTGAACACAGCCTGCGGGCAAAGGGCACTCGTTGAGTGATCCCTTGTACTTGACACTTGAACACAGCCTGCGGGCAAAGGGCACTCGTTGAGTGATCCCTTGTACTTGACACTTGAACACAGCCTGCGGGCAAAGGGCACTCGTTGAGTGATCCCTTGTACTTGACACTTGAACACAGCCTGCGGGCAAAGGGCACTCGTTGAGTGATCCCTTGTACTTAATACTTAAATACAGCCTGCGGGCAATAGGGCATCCATGTGTGGGTGATCCCTTGTACTTGTTGTTACTTGACTATACTTGTCACACTTACCACTTGTACTTTACTTGTCACTTCCATACTATACTTACCATGCCATACATCCTACTATAACTGCTAGGTTGCTAGTTTACCTTTATTCCAGTTTCCTTGCACAAGTCTTTCCAGACTTGTTGACATGTGCCCCTCTCTCTTTTGGGTGTCACATGTTAGACCCAGAGCCAGAGCTTTGTTGCAGGGGATATGGTGTTGCTGATGCTGATGTTTGCTGTGGAGGTGAGTGGACACCAGGGGCCTGTCTGGAAGACCGCTCGTGTTCACTTCTTTGTTTAGGTTTGCTGTTAGTTGTTGGTGCGTGGCACCTTTGTATGTATGTTATACCTTGTCGGCCATGTTTGGGCCTTAGACTCTTTTCCTTTTAGCCTGATGGCTTTTCTGTGATATTGTAATTTAATTAATGGATAATCTGAGATTGAACATTTTATCTATCTCTCCTTCTTGTTATTATTGTTGTTCCGTATTGCATTGCAAGGACCTGCCATTTGTAGTTCTATTTGACGCTTATCGGACTTGCGGCTTTTCAGCTTCAAGTCTGAGCGGACCTTCTCACGTCTCGCCTCCACATTTTTGGGAAGCGGGGCGTGACAGTCGATGTCTCCACTCCTGCCCCGACGATCCCTTCAGTTCACACACCATTCCTTGCAGCAGAGCCTGAGTCCACTCCCTCGATTGGACCCACGGAGACTGCTGATCCTGCCACTTCCTCCTGAGCGTCAGTTTGGAGGCCTCTCCTGTGATCATTGGATGATACATCTTTTTGAGAGTGTTTTGGGTTAGGATGGAGTTTTGGTGGTGTTTTGATGTATTTTGGATTTTGGATGTCGGTGTTCTTGATGTTCTTTCTTTTTGTTTGATGTTGATGATGATATGTCGATGATGTTGTTGTATCTTTTTGTTGGTGATATAGATGTTGCACTATGTTTGTTGTAGTCGATGTATTTATGCTTGTACTCATGGTATTTATACATATATACATCGATGTTCTCTTTTACTTTGTTGTGCACATTTAATATTCATTCAATGTCTATGATATGTGATTTCGTCGCTCGACGCTTATAAACTTGGTTAAATAGATTATATTTCCATGATTGCATAGAATTGTTTTCCATGCACAAATTTAACCAAGAATATTGAGTATTGAAGAGTACGTTTCTTTATTCAATAAGTGAATTTATATTTGGTATTTTGATGATTTTAATTTTCGTTTTACGAAAATGGACAATTTGGCACACTTTGATTCGTTTTCGACTATTTTCCTTGGTGTCAATTTGGTCCATCGTCAATTCTACGACTCCCGACGTTGGATTTTCTTTATCCTTGTTGTTGTCGTTGTATGCCCCCCATTTTTGGGATAATGCCAAAGTGGGAGAGATAATGATAATGATTAGGGCAAATGAAAATTTAACTCAATTTCCAAGAATCTAATTTGATATGTTAGATTCAGGGGGAGTTAAGATATATATAAGGATTTTCAAATCCGATATTTCAAAATTCGATTCTCGTTATATATCTTACTCGTCTGATTGATGCAATTTATATATATTCAATTTGGAATTAACGTGTCATCAATGCAGGGGGAGTAAGTATTTTACATTTGAATCATTATTTATTATTATTATTTATGTTGGTTTGTCATCACCAAAAAGGGGGAGAATGTTGAGTATTAGACTCCCCGGATTTGGTTTTGGATGATGAGCAAACATAAATAATTCATGAACTAACAATTTGTGAGCGCAGTTATGGAGATCGTCGCCAAATTCACGAGAACACTCAAAGCGACATCTCAAGACTTCTCAAAGCTCGTATTCAATGCCTAAAGCTTCGTTGAAGCTTTTGGACCATTTTGGAAGTCATGAAGATTTGATCGAAGCTCTCGAAGACCGTTCCTTAAGGTTTTATTTATAGTCTTTTAGTTTTGATCTATAGAATGTTAAGCCTTGAGTATATCTTACATTTCTATCTTCATTACGCTCATATCTTAGCTCTAGGATCTCAGCAGAAGTCCATTCTAACTTCCTCGAAGCATCGCGCTTCGATTCGGACTTTATTGTGCATGTTAGTTGGTTCAAGAAGAAGAACTGACCGACTAGATGGTGATCTAGTCGGTCAGCAAAGCTTCTTGGACCGACTAGTTTCAGTTAATCTTTTCTTGCTCAGTACTGTTTACAGTTAGTCGGTCTATGTTGACTCACCGATCGACTAGTTTGTGAACTAGTCGGTCAGTGATGCTTCTTTGACCGGCTAGTTGAGCTTTACTGTTCATGCCAATTTTTCTCCTAAGCTACTGTTTATAGTTAGTCGGTCTAAGAACGTTTGGCGACCGACTAGTTGATGATCTAGTCGGTCAACATTTGTTCTTGGACCAACTAAATCAATTTGTAATCAGACTAATTGTTTTTTACTCTTAGTCGGTCTAAGTTCACTGACCGACCGACTAGTTGTGAAACTAGTCGGTCAGACAGTCTTCTTGGACCGACTAGATTTCTAGGTCTGAAATTCAATCTCTTCTCTGTTCATCACTTAGTCGGTCCATGTTGTTTGACCGACCGACTAGTTGATGACTATATTCGAACTCAATTGCACCATGTCGAGGGATTTCATGAAAAACTCTAAACATACCAAATTTGTCCTCTATTCCAATTCATCACATTTCATTCCCTTTTAATCTTTTTCCTTCACCAACATCACACCATGGCACTATGGCTTCTCAAGACCCTAGGCCAAATTTCTTGGGTGGTCTCAAGCCCCCAAATTTTATCACATCTACATGACCATTCTCACATCTTCATGAACTCATTTTGCATATAAGCAAATTTTAATAACAAACTATCAACATTAAAAATGAGAGCAATTTCCAAGAATTAGTGGAACAAATCATTTGAATGCATCATCAACTTAAACATAGCATCATATAAGTTCAACATAACATAGGAATTCATTAAGAATGCACCATGTCAAGGGGTTTCAATTAAAACCCTAAAAATGCCAACTTTACTTAACAAAGTGAAATGAAATCAACATGAGAGTTGAAATTGGACTCCTACCTCTCCCAATTAGATGAAATCCTCCATCATTCTCAAGCTCAAGCCCTAATTCTCTTTCAATTTCATGAAGTTCTTCCATCTCCGACAAGCTCCCAAGAATTCCCAAACCCTAGCTTTCTCCTCTTCTCTTCCTCCTTCCTCTAGCTTGGAAATTTCGGCCTTGCCTGGAAATTTCGGCCTACAACAGAATTCGGCCAAGCAAGGGGGCATTTTCGGCCATGTGGAAGGAGAGAACTTGAAGAAGATGAAGGGTGGGAGGAGAGGATGGGTTAGGGTTACTTCTTCTCTTCTTCCTATTCTTTTCTTCTTCTTTTTCCCATTCTTTTCTCTCCATTCATCCCAGAAATTTTCGGCAGCTAGGGTGCTTGTTTTTTTCGGCCAGGTAGGGGGAAGAACGCGGTGAAGGTGAGGGAAATAAAAATAAACTAATGAGGGGAGAGGAAGTTTGGAGAAAAAAAGGAGAAGAATGGGTTTTACAAGTTTGCCACTCTATTAAACATCTCTCCTCTCTTCCTACTACTCCAAGCCCATTATTAAAGCCCAACCAACAATAGTTGGCAATAATCCAAGCCCAGCTCTAGCTACCAAAATTAACTAAGGTCTTAACAATAGGTATGATAATATCAATCAACATCACCAATAATACAACTAATACTACCAAAAATAATACCAACTTCACCAAAAATAACAACCAAGCATCAATAATAATAATGGCATCCATTAATAATTATCTCAGCATCGCCAGTTATCATGAACATGCCGTTTTACTTTACAATCTCTCCAACGAAAAACGCCAAGCACGCCAAAAAACACTGTTAGCATGCTAACATTAATTTCGATTTACCACCCATCCTCACGCATTCACTCACATATCCGAGCTTATCATAGTCACCTGATAGCCCTACAGGTATGAAATTACTATACGCACAACAAAATTCCTATACAAACCGTATTTTACACATACGGTCATTACAACAGGCGACTGAAAATTGAACATCAGTGGACTGATGCGAAAAGCTCAGGTGGAGTCAATAAAAATGTTGACTTGAGCCGTACATCACAGTCGACTGTAGTAGGCTCGACAGGCGACTGGAAATCACCCAGTCGACTGTAAAACCTTCATCAGGCGACTGTTGGAGCCAGATACTCCAAATGAGTCTTTGGACAAGATGAACCTATTGGGTTGGATCCTATGATAATCATAAGGCTCACTAAGATGGTTAAATGCAGATGCATGACAGTTTGACCATCTATCAAGGCATTACAATAATCCTAGACTCAAAAGGAGAAATGCAAGTAATAGAAATTACATGGATTACATATTGCATCTCCTAGAGTCTAAGTTTTCAAGCTCACGATACCTTGATGCTCCCCATCATCTCCAAGCTTTGGCACTACTTTTTGAGCTTCCCTTCATCAAGCTCCAAGCTTTGACAAAGCTTCGCTAGATGTCCATCCATCATCATGCTCTAAGCTTTGGCTTCATTAGATCATCTTCATGACTTCATCCAAGCTTGAGCACTCCATCACTCTTGGATGTCTTTAAGATACCCCTTGTAATATCCTCCAAGCATTATGATTTGTCTCATCAACATATAATCATTAAGATAAACTGAGACTAAAACATAAGATTGATTAGCACACTAATATAATGTATTGATCATCATCAAAACAACGTTAGTCTTGAAAACCAAGAACTAACAGACAATTCTCCAACAACCCCTCTGACCGTCACGAAAAAATTCGTCAGAGATTCGTCGCATCTTTTCATTCTCTTCGAGCATAATCGTACTAACAACGTGTTGAGAATCAATCTCTATAGTGGAAACCATAGGTCATATATACAATAGAATTAGCTGTTACAAAGGGATGAATACCAACGGTCTCCACAATGATGGTGGATACCAAGGGTCTTTAGTGCCCTTTCATAACATGATAATTATTGTTAACCAATGATAATCGGGTACAACCACTGAGTGGCTCTGCGTACTCATTGGTTTTCTCGAACGCACAACTCGCGCGTATGACGACCAAGTGGCTTCGCGCACTCACCGTTTTACTTGCACGCACAACCACTTTGGGTTACTTGGTGGGACCGAAAAGGTTCTCTCTCTCAAGCGCAAGAGTCCGTACACGTAGTAAAATCTGGGAGTCCAGATGTCGAATCCACGGAAAGAAATCTGTTGCAACCACAATTCAAATCAAATAGAAATCCTACGAAAAGAAACTAACCACTTCAACAATGGTGGTGATGGTGTGAAAGTGCGTGAACAATATAAACATAGAAATACGTGTATGAAAATACCTATAAAAAGTATGCGCGTGGTATGGGTTCGCTAGGGTTAACGATTCGTATTAATTTGGTTGATAGGTATAACACAATGAATTCTCCTTTTGGGAGCAATTCACCGGAAAATACCCAATATAACTCAATGAATTCTCCTTTTGGGAGCAACTCATCGGAAGATGCCCTTTTGGGGGTTCAAGCAAAATATTCAAAACGATCGTCGCTAAAGCTATAATACGATATGAAACTCTCTTTTGGAGAGATCAAAACTACGGTATGAAACTCCCTTTTGGGGCGATCATCAACTTAATTAATTCTTTTGGAATCTAAAAAAGCCGATTTAAAAACAACGATTACAATTTTAGCGACGTTAAACGATTTAGCACAAGGAATTTCAACCAAACTAACACAAATCATAGCACCTAACTACTCCATACCATGCACAACAGAGATTTAGCTACACATTATGCAAAAATAAACAAGTTCCATAGCCAAATACATCAAGAATATAGCAAAATACGGTAGAAAAAGCACTAAATAAGGAGTTTAAGTTAAGAATTCATCACCAAATATCCTTGAAAAGACATCAAAACTCTCTGGAAATAAGAAAATAGCCTCTGGAATTTTACAGAATTTTTCAGAGGGGAAATACGGCTTCTAGAGCCTCCAATACGCCCAAAATACGCCCCAATCTGCTTGAATACGTCCAAAAAACCCTAAATACGCTTATATAATAAGATTGCGGGTTTGGGGTTGCTAACGGGTCTAAACCCGCATCCATTTCGCACCCGAATCAATCCAAACCGCAGATCTAAAGCGGGGCAAACGAGAGCCGCACATTCGTGCGGGATTTAACCACACGCCGACACCTGTCCTTTAAATCTCGTGCCAAACCCGCTTCGCTTCCTCTCGCGACCATTAACATTTCCCGATCCCAGCTCGGGTTGATCCACACCGTTGATCGCCTATCGGGTGGATGAAATTCGGCCACGTCGCTCCACAGACGCCCGCTTCGAACGATGCTTCGATGCCGTTGGATCGAGGCGCAACGGTTGCGATGAATGCCACGCCGCCCTCTCCGTTTTCGCTTAAGTTTCGCGAGGCGGGTTGATATTGGACCGTTGGATCGTGTATCGACGGCGCAGCTGTAGCCACGTGGCCCGAAGAGCGCGCGCTCGCCGCAGCGTCTTCGTTGCGATCTTGGCCGTTGGATGAGAATCCAACGGCCCTCAATATGCCGCGTCGCCGCTTCATCTCTCGTCGCTGCTTCGTGCAGTGGCCGTCGGATCAACATTGGACGGCCTGAAATCGTCCACGTCGCCCGTAGAATCTCCCGCTGCTGATGCCGTTGGATCGCGATTGAAGGGTCCAGAAGCGGCCACGTCGCCCGTATTTGAGAAAATGCGGGATGAGATCTCAGCGGTTGGATGCGGCGGGAAAGGGGTGGATGCGTGCCACGTGTCGCTTCCCGATTGGGCTGTGACCGTATATTCGTATTTATTCCGTATTTCTCGCGTATTTCCGCATTTAAATTGTATCCTGCATTCAAAAATACACAGTAATTAGCACAGATCTCAGAAAAATACAAATAAATATTCGTTGGAATCGTGAGATCGAGACGGTGCTATGAAAAATATAAAAAGTGCAGAAATACGTCGTTAAATGCTGTTTTGTGCTCAAATAGTGTGTTTTCTCTAATAAATAAATGTGTAGAAAATACGTATGAATTAGAGATAAATTTAGCATAATGTGAGCACAAAATAGGGCTAAATGGGGGGTTAAATATGTAATATTGAACCCGAATCATTACTCGCACGCATAACCACTTTGATTTGTTAATACCTTTTCTTAGTGGATTACTCTTTGTGATTACATGTGCACTCACCATTATACCCGTGCACACAACCGCTTTAAGGTATATCATTTTCATTTTTCAGAAATATTTCTGAAGGTATATCAGCCCCCGTGAAAGATTTTGTTTGCGCACAACATACAAACATTTGGCCTGTTGTGCGCGGAGAGCAATTTTGGTATGTGCATAAATTTTTAAATATGATTCTAAAATTGTTAAGGATGTATTCTTCTCTTTGCAAGTCCATGCAAGATTGGAACATTTTTATGCATGATCCAAATTCTTTTTGACAGATTTTCATTCCATAAAATCGTTCGTGCCCTATTGTGGGAGTTGGACAAGCATGAACAAATTGGCGAATTGAACTAGCCTGAACATATTTTCTGTAACTCCTAAAATTCTACTCGTTCGATTGACATGAACAAATTTTTCTGCTCGATCGACATGTACAAACTCCTTAAAATCGTTCGTGACCTAGAGTTTTTGTACTCGTTCCATAAACTCATAAGACGCATACTGCTCGTTCTGGGTTTTTTTTAGAGAAACACGTTGTTTTGGGTTATGGATACTCTCCGTATTTTCGGTTGTGCGCCGGGCAAAAACATAGATAATAGTATTTAATTGGTAGATGCGTGGAATAAAAGTTTGACTCGTAAAACGGTATGTGCGCGTAGCAATTCCCAAAAATTATTCATTTACACGTACCTTAAAAAGCCCAAATAAACATCCCAAACTACGCTGAGAAAATGCAAAGAAAAGAAAACCAACTTTCCTCTTTCTGAGTTTCAATCTACGACGGTTGATGCCGATGATGATGGGTTTCTTCGTCCTTAATATTCTATCTATTGCTTGCTCCTTTCTCTCTCTGCCATCTCCTGCAGATTCCCTTGGCCTCCGTCTTCCTCCTCGAATCACCAGCAACGACAACAGCAGTTACCTGACCCGTGAAGAACACTGGCTCGATCAAACCCTCGACCACTTCTCACCAACTGTTAATCATCCAGTCATCTTTTTAATTGATTTGAACTCTTGATATTTTACACTCAGCTACACATGACTCGATAAATTGAATTTATGCAGGACCATCGCAAATTCAAGCAGCGCTACTATGAGTTTCTTGATCATTTTCAAGCTAAGGATGGGCCCATTTTCTTGAAGATTTGCGGCGAGTCTGCCTGTCCTGGCATTACTAATGACTATTTATCTGTAAGTTCACTAAGACTCTGACACTGTTTATGTTCCCCCCCTTGATTGCTATTCTGAACTTTGCAAAGGATGCAAAGCTTAAGCCCTAAGAATGGTAAATTTTATAACTTGTGCGATTTAGTAAACTATTGTAAGATCCATGAGATGGGCAACACAAAAATTATTCTAAATACATGTTAAAAAAATATTGATCGGAGATTATATATTTTTAGGGAATCATGTAGATCAGGTGGCACCTGATCTATTAGATCAGGTGCAAGATACAAAAAGGTGGGCCACATGGAATGTACAAGCCCATGTGGGGCTTGTACTTTCCAACTTTACGTGTCTGCCACATTTTCTACATTATTTTCATTTTTTAACCATAGATATCAAAATTAGCTTACGTCCTAGTAATGGTAAATGCTACTTTAACATTTTGATGGATTGCTTTAGGATCTTATCCATTATTAAAACATTGGCTTGTCCAAATTGCTTTAGATCGATGACATAATTGTGTAATCGACAGCTAAGCATACAAGTAAACCATGTAAGGATAAATTTCAGTGTGTTTATAGTTGATATTAGCGAACCATGAGATGAATTTACTAAATCCATATCGGCCATGACTTGACAAATAGATGCACACGCCACCGTTATTAGATAATATTCACATACAGCCATCAAGAAAGTAAAACAACTATGCACTTATCCGAATGAGTTGGAGGTCATTTTCATGAAACGAACCCCTTGGACATCTTTGTAGTGACAAACATCCAATGGAGACCCTGATGATGCACTGGACACGGTGATGCGGAATGAACAGTGTCTCTGATGCTATGAAAGGGATGAAAGATTTAGGAAAAATATATTAAAATCCACCCAAGGAAAGCAATAACCCAAGACATTTACATTAGGCAGCATGCCTGCTAGAAATCTGGCATACAGAAAAATAAAGAATGACCGGACCTAATACTGACATATATTCCTTGTATTTTCCATTGTCTATTGTCCTTATAAGTCTCAAGACTCTCGGACACTCACCAATACTTCAATAAACTCCTAATTTTACATTTTACAGCACTATATATTGTTATGTTGTTGTTGCGGCCGGTAATTGAGAGGAGGGGCAATTGGGTAAAATGACATTTAGGGGATGTTTTGGCTATTTAAGGGGGTTGAGCCGGCCCTAATTGATATGCGAAAATTGAGAGAGTATTTTATTTTATCCCTTAGATTAATTGTATTAGGATTTCGGCTTTTCCCCCTAGGTTAAGAATCGTCTTCTAGTTATTAGTTAGCGAGTAGATTATTGTATTAGTGTTCCTTTTTAATTGTGAGATCTGAAATTCTAATAAAAATCCTCTTTTTATCGTCAAATCCCTAGCGAATCGCATCAAATTGGTATGCGATTCGCCAGGGATTTGACGATAAAAAGAGGATTTTTATTAGAATTTCAGATCTCACAATTAAAAAGAACACTAATACAATAATCTACTCGCTAACTAATAACTAGAAGACGATTCTTAACCTAGGGGGAAAAGCCGAAATCCTAATACAATTAATCTAAGGGATAAAATAAAATACTCTCTCAATTTTCGCATATCAATTAGGGCCGGCTCAACCCCCTTAAATAGCCAAAACATCCCCTAAATGTCATTTTACCCAATTGCCCCTCCTCTCAATTACCGGCCGCAACACTACTCCGCCCCTAAAAATCCACCTTGTCCTCAAGGTGGTGCATGATGTCCGTGGGCCATCCGTCCTATCCGGTCGATTGCACTCCTCCTGGATCAAACGGATGAGTGGGATTCAAAAAACGTGCCGGTCGGTCGTCCTGCGCATGGAGGGGCGACAGGTGCGGCCGCCCCTCCCGGGGGCTTGGCGGCCGTCTGCCGCCCCTCTGGGGGTTCGCCGGGCCCCCCAGAGCTCCCTGGGGGGTCGGCGGATCCCCGGAGGGCTGCCGGGGACCGGAATCACCCCGCCGGCCCCTCTGTCTTCGTGTCGTGGCGGCGCGTGGTCTTGGTGAGTCTCCCACACGTTGTCTCCTTGATCGAAGCCTCCGTCTTCTTCTAGATCCGGATAATCTTCAAAAGAAACCGTCTTTTTCGGATCTGAATCTGGAATTTTCAGATCTGGATCTGAAATTTCCAGATCTGGATCTGAAAATTCCAGATCTGGATCTGCTAATTCCAGATCTGGATCTGCTAACTTCAGATCTGGCTCCGGATCTGGTGGATTTACGCCTGAAAGCTCCGGATCTAGTGGAGCTACGTCTGACAGCTCTAGATCTGGCTCTGGATCTGGTAGATCTGGACTTAGAATCTTCAGATCTAGCCCCGGATCTTTATTTGTTGTCAAAAGCGGCTCCTTTTTGCTTGGATCCATCTTTAAGTTGAGCTTCATGGATAACGCCGCTATTGCCTCTGCTAGCGCCGCCAATTTTGTTTCAGTTCTCACCTGATTCTCCCTTATCTCCTCTATGCTCCATCCCATAGATCTGGTACTCGCCATGGATCGACGGCTCTGATACCAATTTGATGCGATTCGCTAGGGATTTGACGATAAAAAGAGGATTTTTATTAGAATTTCAGATCTCACAATTAAAAAGGAACACTAATACAATAATCTACTCGCTAACTAATAACTAGAAGACGATTCTTAACCTAGGGGGAAAAGCCGAAATCCTAATACAATTAATCTAAGGGATAAAATAAAATACTCTCTCAATTTTCGCATATCAATTAGGGCCGGCTCAACCCCCTTAAATAGCCAAAACATCCCCTAAATGTCATTTTACCCAATTGCCCCTCCTCTCAATTACCGGCCGCAACAGTTGTTTTCATGAGTTCTTTTGTATATAGCATGCCTCAGAAGTAACTATGACTCACTGTTTTAAGCCTTGTTAGATGTCTATGAGAACTTGGAGGGTTGCTCTGAGATTGCAGCAGTTTAAACTGTGTTGCTCTGAGGTTGCAGGAGTTTAAACTGTGTAATTGATAAGATTTTCCCACAGGCTATAAATGTACTACATCTTGGGTTATCACGGATTCATCTCTTTCATATTCTTGTCAGCCATGGTTTTGGTTTGATTTTGATTGTTGATGGCAATTGTGATAGTCTCTTGTAAAATCTCTATCAAAACTCTCAGGGAGCTTTGCCAATCTGAACTGTCTTGTCTAGCCTCATTTTTGATGAGAAAAGACTAATGTTTGATTACCATGTTTCATTATGCATTGTTATGCCAGTTTTGACTGTCATTTTACTTTTTATGTAGGTATTGGCAAAGAAGTTTGGTGCTGCAGTGGTATCTCTTGAGCATCGGTATTATGGGAAAAGTTCTCCTTTCAAATCACATACAACGGAAAACCTTAGGTTTCTATCTTCAAAGCAGGCTCTCTTTGACTTGGCTGTTTTCCGCCAATACTATCAGGTAACCTTTCTGTTCACAGTTATAATGGAAGTGAAACGGAAAATGAAGGACACTTTCCCAGATTAAATATCGACAACTGCGAATGAGGTTATCATGCGGATATCCTTTATTGGGATACATGCAAATTACGATACTTTCTCAAGCTGGGAGTTAGTTTTATGTTTAAATTATTTCAATGAGCTTTCTATTCAATCTCTTATTTAAAAGTTGAACAAAATAGTTGCAAGTGTAAAGTCATATCTTAAACAGAGAGTTTGGTTCCCAATGATTTAAACCTGAAGTTGATTAACTCACAAGGTTTCTTGCTGTCTTGTATTCAAGGCAGCTGCACGCAATCGGCCAATCGACACACATCATCCAGACAATTTAGGTCCGAAATAATGGAAGAAAAGAAAAAACAAAAGAAAAAACTAAAGCCCAAATCAAATCATACTGATCCATTTAAGAAGAGAAGCATGATAAAAGTACTAAAAAACAAAAAAAAGTTGAAAAAGAAAATATTAAACCATGTAAGAGTTAAATTGTCAAGTCCAATCTTCAAACACAAGGTCTCAAGATATCACAATAATCACAAAACCAACAATTTTAAACTCGAGTGTCAAGATATCACAGGAAGAAAATTTCAAACTTGCACGTCATGACATCACAAGAAGAACAATTCCAACATTGAGATAAGACGTCATGACAACAATTTCAAGCTCCAAACAAAAGATATCAGTATGGCTACAATCCTTACAGGCCTGACTCCAAACAGCATGAACTCCAAACGTTACATGTCCAAACAGAAGACATCACAAAATAAGTTCATAGTTTCATTAAATAATACAAGCTAAGCACTATGACACATGCTTGCTCACAAGTAATATTTCTTTCGACTTCATGAGATTTGTCATGGTAACTGTCATCAATATCAGTCATGGTTCCTCATGCAGCCGAACAAACCATATCAACTTGAAACCCGTACGATATCAGACAACAAAATAACAAAACAATATGATATTAGACTGTCAGTGCAGAAGACTTATGGTGGAAGCAATAGCAACAATGTAGTCTGTCACGGACGCTTGCAGTAGCAGTGGACATGCAGCCGGAGCATTTGATAGTGTGCAGGCTGCTGCTGCTGCTTGCGGCAATGCAGTCTGGCTGCAGTCTGCTGCTAGTAGCAGCGTCAGACTTTCATCGGCAACAGTGGTGCCATGCAGTGTGCAGAGTTTATGCACTGTTGTATGCAGTTTTAACTTGTGCAAAATTCAATTAACTAGTATGCTGACCTAACACCTTATCGTTGAAGCCGTAGTTAGCGACCAAACCAAACACAAAGCATCAAATACAAAGCATTAAAGGGTACTTGAAGTTATGTTTGAGCGAGTTGAGCTCATTTCATTTCTGAAAAGCATCACTTGCATGAGTTTCAAATCTAATTAACTCATAATAATTTAAAAAACTATCACAAGGAATGTATAAATATGATATTACCTCATTCCACTCTCTCTGGATTGGTAGTATCTTCCTTAATACTACCATAGGAACTCATAAAAAAAATACCCGTATCCAATATAGAATGAAGCTTGCAATAAACTCCTAAAACGGATCAAGAACCCATCCAGTGGTATAATGTTCAGAATCTGATGCTAGTGCAGAGACGGGAATAGCTAACACACTATGAGTCGGCTTTGAGAGAATCGGAAATCGACCACCATTGATTTTTCATTACTCATGAATGTCAAACCTTTTCACATCGGGCTCATGCCTCAACCGAATTCTTTCTGATCATTGAAATGTAAGTCACCAACACTTGTCATCTTCATCCTTTGACACCTCAATTGCATAACATTCATTCTTCAAGATGGTTCACTCTCCCTTTCTTTTGAAGACTTTGATTGGATGTGATTGTTGAATCACGTGGATGGTCAAATGGAACTAGATTGGCAGGTGAATACTGTCTTTAAAATAAATCTACAAAGATCTCTAAAAGAGTTGCAATGTAGAATCTTTTTAATACCTAAATACTCAACAAAATTTGTAACGGAATAAATAATAAATAGTTATCACAATATAAAGACGTAGAAAAACCAACCAGAGAAATGCAAATGCAAGCGTAACCGCTAGTGATTTATCTTGCTTCGGTCTCCCCGACATATTCCCGTCCCCAAGCTCACCACTTGAGATTTTTCACTAAATCCTTGTGCAAACCGTAAGAAAAAACTACGCAACTTGACAAATATCTTTGCCATTTATGCACCCTAATCTGAACACCAAGTTATTTGAAAAACAATACTCTCCAATCGAGAGCACCAACACCTCACAACAACGAGGCAAAGCTTGATAAGCAAAAGCTTACAATTCTCATATAGCCTTAAAGTTGTGAGCTTGTGAATACAAAGATGGCTAAGGAGAGAATTTCTATCATATACGATCTGAGCTTTTTGGAGAATAGATATCAGGGCTTTGGCTCAAAGAGAATGTAGGAGATCTAAGGGTATTTTTTGGCCAAAGATGTAATTTTATTTTCTTATTTCCTTATCTAAATCATCGAGAAATATTCCTTATTTATAGAGAGGAAATTCTATGAAAAGAGTTTGCTAAAATAACACTTCTAACGGTTAGTTAACGGCTAGTTTATGAAGATCAACACATCTAACAATAATTTGATTAGTCGACTAATAAGCCATATTGGTCGACTAATGGTTCCAAGAAAGATTGGGCTGCAATGCATTGTTAGCCAAATAGTGAAGTCTATTATTCAACTAATTAATATTCTTATTCGACTAATAGATTCTGTTAGTCGGCTATACTGAGCTAGCCTAAGTTACTGGAAAGTCGACTAATGGATTGTGTTAGTTGACTAATGGCTGAGAAATCGCGTAATGATACTCTGATACACTAGTCAACTAGAGCCTTATATTGATCTACTAGTAGCCTTATAAATTTACAGTTTAAAGTTTGAGACCAAGGTTTTATTAACGATTGCGTCTAAGATAATTCTAAGTCTTTAATATATGGTTTCATGTGTGTATATGTGTATCTTCAAGACTTTACAAAGTTCTATAACAAGAAAAGAGAGCACATCAATACCCAAAATTTACAATCTTGTTGAAGTTTGATTGATGTTGCGAATTTGTAAGTTCTTATGGTTTGTATTGTCATCCATTCTTGTTGCATTGACACCTTGTTCTTTGCTTCCTAAAGATTTTTAAATAGCTACACAAAACACATTAATTTAGCATAATATTTAATCATCATCAAAACATATGTTTAGACACTCCAATATCCAATAGTGATTAGCCACCTTAGCAACATGCACTGACCACTATTCTTCAAATTAGGCTTTAACAACCTCTTATATTCATGCCGCTATCAAGTCATATCGTCCACCTTTGAACATATCCATAATGGCATATTTCACAAATTTGATCTTGTACCGAGGTCCAAGCTTAATGGGAATAAAGACAAACATGTTCATATTCTCAAAATTCTCTTATTAGTTAACATATCTTTCTTTCATCAGCTAGCCATTGAACATGTTCATATATGCTTGCAAATCTATAATCATACAATCCACATTAGTAATCTGATAAGAAACAAATTAAAAGTGACATACAAAGTGTCAGAAATACACAATGTGAGTTGATAAAAATGATGAAGAAAAATTCACAAATGCCTTGCAACAATCTGATCATTTTCATATGGAATCCTATCACTTCTTCCAATTTTCACCTTCACTTCTGACGATCACTCAAACCTATCAAATGCCAATTGACAAATCACCACCGCATTCGATACTGTAAAGGCCCGGCCCATCGGGCCTTTAATAAATCCCCGACCCCCACTTCTCTTTTTGTTTTTTTTCTTTTTCGCTGCCCTTTCGATGAGCCCACAGGGGCTTCTCTCTCTTTCTCCACAGATAAGCCCCGAGCCCTTAGGGCTTTAAGAAACTCTCCTCTCTGCTCTCTCTCTCTCTCTCTCTCTCTCTCTCTCTTCGACAGCTCCAAGCCCCGAGGGCTTTCGACGCATCTCGTAAAGGCCTCGAGGGCCTTCGAATGTCTCCCCCTTCGCACGCGCCCAGCGAATGTCACGAGCCCCGAAGGCTTCATCGACGGAATCAAGCCCGCGGGGCTTCGATCGAGGGTCCCTCCCTCTCTTCTCTCTCCTGCGTCACGTAGGTCCATCGATGGGGACTTTCGCCGCCGTGGGACCCCCGATGGGGCTGCGTCGCCTTGTCCCATACATGCAGGAAGCCATTGCCTTTTCCCCTGCCGCTCAACGTTGACGTGATGCCTATCTGAGGGGTTTGGCTACATATAAAACCCCCCTTCCCCTCCATCTTCGTGTAGTGAGCACTGTAAGTATTTCTGAAGTTGTGGGGTTTTCAACTGATTCCTCGGCTTCTTTGATGTATGGTTTCGAGTACTTAATTTTCTGATTCTTCGTCGTAATTCAGGTAGACCCTATCTACTTGTTTCAATTCGGATTTCAGTTTCTTTTTGGGAGAGAATGATTTGGGGGTAGAATTAGGGTTTTATTGTCCATATTGCTATTTCGTGGGGTCAGATGCCCTCACCTGCTTGCGTGTGGTCCTGGGGTTGCCGTTGGGGTTGTTTGGGGGTTCAATGGTGTTCTTCCTCGCTGTTTTGGTTCCGGTGGGGCTTGGTTACTGGTTGGGCTCCTCTGCTTGCTGTTTGGGCTTCCCTTGGCTTGCGGCTTGGACTTTTGCTTACTGACTTGGGTTCTTGGGTCATGTAGGGGCTCGGCTGGTTTCTTCAGCTTCTATTTTGGGTTCGGCTAGGCCCCTTGCCCTCTGTTTTGGGTTCGGTATGGATTGCTTGGGCTGTGAGCCCGTTCCCCGACTGACTTGGTTGTTAGCCTCTAGTTCCTTACTAGAAACCCCTGGACTTTGCCGTAGGCGCGGGAGCCCCCCACTGTGTGATGAGAAGACTCCCAATGTGATCCCATGGCCTAGACTGTCTAGCGCCTTCGTGAGTCGACCTTTGGTCTTTCTGTACTTAAGCAATTGTTATATTTTCTTGTTTCTTCGTCGTTGTGAGAGTCAATTAGTATTGCTTCTTTTATGTATCAACTTAGTTTGGAATGTCTTGCCATGAGGAACATTCATGCTTTTACCTTGTCTCATACCAGTTTCATTATCTTGTCATCTCATAAGTTTATTAGTACCATGTTAGTTTGATATTGTTAAATTGCATAGCCTTGGGATGTTCTTATGCTGGCACGTTACTATGATGATGCTGGATGACTAGTGGACTATTCTGAGATTGGTTCTTGACTTGACAGGTTACTATTACAGGTACGATAGTGGATCCCCATTGGCTACGTAGTTTAAGCAATATTAAACTTGACACACCCCACGACACTAACTAATAAAATGATTACTTTCTGCTTGACTCGTCAGGTTTGGGAAACTTTTGATTGGGGAGTACGGGAGCGACTGGGACCTGATCTATAGCCCCCATGTAGGGGGTACGTCCATCCTTCCGATGGGTCTTGAGTCTGGGGGCAGACATGGACAACCATCTTGATGGGTTCTGGAGCCCACCACAGGTCACAGTGTTACATCTTTTTCAGTACGGTACTTTCTACTTTCGGACTCTGCCCGGGGTTACACCCTCGCGGTCAAGGTAGCTTCCAGATGCACACCGTATTCCCCCTCATAAGTCACAGCCTAGGACTGGTTCACTTTAGCTAGCACCATCCCCACAGTAGTTTGTGCTCTTTTTATCATCATGACATGTCTCTCTTCTGTACCCTTTCTATTTTCTATTGCTGTCACATCGCCTTTCATAGCTCCATACTCTTTCGTCGTGTGTGTTTGTGGATTACCAGGTCAGGTTACTTCTTGTTCAGTACTATCATATCTGTGGCTGTCTTGTTTCCTTTTGTGCACTTACGTTTCATGTCCCTCGTTTAGATATTGTATACTCTATTAAGCATGGTGCGACCTCTGTTGCCCACTAGGTACGACGTACATGATTGTACAGAGGTGGTTGAGCACGAGGAGTTGGAGCGTTTGATACAGGATCTGTAGAGGAGTCAGAGAGCCAGCTCAGGACTGTTGAGCCTTGACATAGCTGCAGGTACGTGTTCCAATTACGCTTCAGCAGTAGTGTAGGTTTTTACTTGTCTCTTTCCTGTTCAGTACTGCCTTACCTGTTTTTGCTGTCTTTTCCTTATTTAGAACCGTGTTACTTGTCATGTCTAGAGTGTCCTCCCTACTTTCTGCACTGCTCCATATTGACTTCACTGGCACCTGCGAGACCTGCACACCCGTGTTTCAATTGTAGCGGCACCTGTCGGGAGACGGGACGTTACAAAGTGGTGGCCCATGCAGGTCTGCGCAACTGCCTCGTGAACAGTGTAAAGCAGACAGGAAGTGTGATGCTCGATTGACTCAATCTTGCTTTGCGGATGCATGTGTGCATATACGCAAGAGATCTAGACCGTCCAGGATATCGCTCATGGCTTCGGGATCAGGATCTGGGTCCGGTGGCGCCAAACCCAACACGGTGTATCAGATTTCGGACCTGGCCTTGCGACAGTTGATCCAGGCTATACAGAATGAACCCAGACAGGATGGAGGAGTGCAGCAGTTTCGATCACTTCGGCCGCCGGTTTTTAATGGACGGGGAGATGCTTTGGCTGCGGAAGGGTGGATGCATTCGATCACCGTCATGCTGAAGGCAGCAGAGGTACCTCCAGCGTTGTGGATTAGCATGGCAAAGCTATAGTTGACTAGAGATGCCAGAGATTGGGGGATGCTGCGGAGGATCGTCTACCTCAGCCAATCTCTTGGGCCACGTTCAAGGAGGAGTTCAACGACCAGTACTTCTCCCCAGAGGCGCAGATGTAGTTGGAGGCACAGTTTTTGGACCTGAAGCAGGGCTCCATGACTGTAGAGGAGTACGACGCTGAGTTTTCTAAACTCAGTAGGTGTGTAACTTGATGCAAGATCGCTAACCATACTTTGTGTTTGTGTTTGCTAACAATTGGTGTTTCAGGTTTGCCAAGGACAAGGTGTCCACCCCTCATGCTCGGCCAAGAGATTTCAGTAGGGATTGGACATCGACATTCGCGACAAGCTGGTGGGGCTCAGGCCGACGACACATGCTGAGATGCTCTCTACAGCTCGAGAGTACGAGTACGTGCAGCGGGAGCGGGCACGACAACAGCAAGTAGAAGTTCATTCTAGATGGCCACCATTACCTCAGAGGTGCCAGGCTTCTACCATGGAGGCGATGGAGACGGATGCTCCCGACTTTTAGCTTATATTATCAGTTGCTAGAACTGATCGTCATTTTGTCGTAGACGTTTGTTGGTTTCTTTTGTGTGCTGTTTATATTATCTTGTTTTAGAATTCCGAGGACGGAATTTTTCTAAGGTGGGTAGAATGTAAAGGCCAGGTCCATCGGGCCTTTAATAAATCCCCGACCCCCTTCTCTTTTTGTTTTTTTCTTTTTCGCTGCCCTTTCGATGAGCCCACAGGGGCTTCTCTCTCTTTCTCTGCAGATAAGCTCTGAGCCCTTAGGGCTTTGAGAAACTCTCCTCTCTCTCTGTCTCTCTTTTCGACAGCCCCCAAGCCCCGAGGGCTTTCGACGCAGCTCGCGGAGGCCTCGAGGGCCTTCGAATGTCTCCCCCTTCGCACGCGCCCAGCGAACGCCACGAGCCTCGAAGGCTTCATCGACGGAATCAAGCCAGCAGGGCTTCGATCAAGGGTCCCACCCTCTCTTATCTCTCATGCGCCACGTAGTTCCCTCGATTGGGACTATCGTCGCCGTGGGACCCCCGATGGGGCTGCGCCGCCTTGTCCCATCTCTGCAGGAAGCCATCGCCTTTTCCCCCGCCGCTCGACGTTGATGTGATATCTATCTGAGGGGGTTGGCTGCCTATAAAACCCCCTTCCCCTCCATCTTCTTGCAGTGAGCACTGTAAGTATTTCTGAAGTTTTGGGGTTTTCGACTCATTCCTCGGCTTCTTCGATGTATGGTTTCGAGTTTTTAATTTTCTGATTTTTCGTCGTGATTCAGGTAGACCTTATCTCCTTGTTTCAATTCTTATTTCAGTTTCTTTTTGGGAGAGGATGATTTGGGGGTAGAATTAGGGTTTTATTGTCCCTATTGCTATTTTGTGGGGTCAGATGCCCTCGCCTGCTTGCGTGGGGTCCCGGGGTTGCCGTTGGGGTTGTTTGGGGTTCAATGGCTTCCTTCCTCGCTGTTTTGGTTCCGGTGGGGCTTGGTTACTGGTTGGGGCTCCTCTGCTTGCTGTTTTGGCTTCCCTTGGCTTGCGGCTTGGACTTTTGCTTGCTGACGTGGGTTCTTGGGTCATGTAGGGGCTCGGCTGGTTTCTTCAGCTTCTGTTTTTGGTTCGGTATGGATTGCTTGGGTTGTGAGCCCCGTTCCCCGACTGACTTGGTTGTTAACCCCTAGTTCCTTACTAGAAACCCCGTGGACTTTGCCGTAGGCGCGTGAACCCCTCACTGTGTGATGAGAAGACCCCCAATGTGATCCCATGGCCTAGACTGTCTAGCGCCTTCGTGAGTCGACATTTGGTCTTTCTTTACTTAAGCAATTGTTATATTTTCGTGTTTCTTGGTCGTTGTGAGAATCAGTTAGTATTGCTTTTTTATGTATCAACTCAGTTTGGACTGTCTTGCCATGAGGAACATTTATGCTTTTACCTTGTCTCATACCAGTTTCATTATCTTGTCGCCTCATAAGTTTATTAGCACCATGTTAGTTTGGTATTGTTAAATTGCGTAGCCTTGGGATGTTCTTTTATTGGCACGTTACTATGATGATTCTGGATGACTAGTGGACTATCCTGAGATTGGTTCTTGACTTGACATGTTACTATTACAGGTACGATAGTGGATCCCCTTGGCTACGTAGTTTAAGCAATATTAAACTTGACACACCCCATGACACTAACTAATAAAATGATTACTTTCTGCTTGACTCGTCGGGTTTGAGGAAACTTATGATTGGGGAGTACGGGAGTGACTAGGACCTGATCTATAGCCCCCATGTAGGGGACGTCCATCCTTCCGATGGGTCCTGAGTCTGAGAGGCAGACAAGGACGACCATTTTGATGGGTCCTGGAGCCCCACTACAGGTCACAGTGTTACATCTTTTTCAGTACGGTACTTTCTATTTTTGGACTTTGCCCGGGGTCGCACCCTCGCGGTCAAGATAGCTTCCAGATGCACACCGTTTCCCACCCTCATAAGTCACAGCCCAGTATTGGTTCACTTTAGCTAGTACCATCTACACAGTAGTTTGTGCTCTTTTTACCATCATGACATGTCTCTCTTCTGTACCCCTTCTACTTTCTACTGCTATCATCTCGCCTTTCGTAGCTCCGTACTCTTCTGTCATGTGGGTTTGTGGATTACCAGGTCAGGTTACTTCTTGTTCAGTACTATCATATCTGTGGCTGTCTTGTTCCCTTTTGTGCATTTACTTTTCTTGATCCTCGTCTAGATATTGTCTACTCTATTGAGCATGGTGCAACCTCTGTTGTCCACTAGGTACGATGTACATGATCGTACAGAGGCGGTTGAGCACGAGGAGTTGGAGATTTCGGTACAGGACCTGTAGAGGAGTCAGACATCCAGCTCAGGACTGTTGAGCCTTGACATAGCGGCAGGTACATGTTCCAATTACGCTTCAGCAGTAGTGTAGCTTTTTACTTGTCTCTTTCCTGTTCAGTACTGCCTTACCTATTTGTTGACGTCTTTTCCATATTTAGAACGATGTTACTTGTCATGTCTAGAGTGTCCTCCTTACTTTCTGCACTACTCCACATTGACTTCACTGGCACCTGCGGGACCTGCACACCCGTGTTTCAATTGTAGCGGCACCTGTCGGTAGGCGGCGCGTTACAGATACCAAGTGGAGTTCCATCTTGTTGGTACGTCCAAACCAAGGTTTGAAAACTTGGTATTGGGATTAGTATCGGCTAGCGGTCTATAGTATCGGTATCGTCACTATCAGAAATTTTGGGCGAAATGTATCAGCAACACCGAACTTTAGGTGGTGGTTGCTTCACAAAAATATAAAATAATTAAAAAAATGAAAAACTCTAAGATATTAACACTTCGAATTATATTCACATTTTTATGGCCAATTCAATTTGCAAATAGTATGAATATAGCTTGATTATATGTGAATGTATAAGGACGGGCAAAGTTGCTACATTGAAAGTTGACAGAGAGGAAAAGAAACAAATATGGAGAGGTTACCTAGTGACTTGTTGTCAATTTGAGATTTGAGGATCGGCAAAGGGATGGCGTGGCAGTCGTTGATCGACTAATCTGACACACCTAACTATGAGAAATGAGTTTGGAGAGTGAGTGTTTGAGCCTATTAGAGATTCAAAGCGGAAACTAAGAGTTTTGATGTTTTCTTTCTAGCATTAATATTAATTCTTTAATGATGATTTTTTGAACTTAGTTTAGTTAATCTATCTTAAAAACGGAGTTAGCCGTATTAGTATAATGTAGAATATCATATACTTAATAATATATGATTATCCTTTATACAATTGAGGGTGGTTGTCCCATGTGACGATGTCACATCACCACATGGGATGCCACATCACCCCTCACACAATAAACCTCCACATCCCACTTAATTGCAGTCATGCCATTGCGACATTCCTCCCTTCAACCCCTTTATTTATAGATTTGCCATTGAGACTCTCTCCTTTTACCCCCAGACAATATCAACACTGACACCCACTCTCCCATCTCCTTTCCCACGGTGTTCGGGTCATGCATCCAATGGATGGGGTTTTTGGGTGCCCTTGCACTATGTGTACGTGTTATTTCTAGTATATCTATATAATACAATGTTTGAGGTTTTTTTGAACCGTATTTATTTCAGATGTTACGTATTGGTTTCAGAGCAGACCAATCTGAAACTTTGATAAAAAATTGATTTCGGCTGATTTTCGCTAAAAATGCTAAGAAAAAAGGTAAAGAGTAAGAAGAATACATTGGATCTATCCAAAGAAATTGGATCCGCCACAAAGACTTAAGATTTATAAAAAATAACTTCGTAAAATCAAAAGAAGAAATAGAACATTCCTAAAAGGCAAAAAAACTTATACATCTGTGGTGTGGTTGAGAGTGTTATTGGCTAGAAACGAAGCTTTTTTACTCATTTGTTGGCCTTTAATGTAGTTAAAAATGTTGAAGAGAAAAAAGTGGCGGCTAGGGTTTGATCCGGAGAAGAATGAGATATTGGATTTTTGTAATAGTCTTGCGGGTCTTGGGATTTTCAACCCGAACCCATTAAGTTAAATGGGTATGTGATATGGATCTTTGTATATTCAGTCCAAACCCATTAATCCTTCAAAGTTAAATGGGCATTTGGTACATGTCTTGGGTTTTTTATAGCCCAACCCCATTAAGACTTAAATGGGCATTTGGTACATGTCTTGGGTTTTTTTTCCAGCCCAACCCCATTAAGACTTCAAGTTAAATGGGTACTTGAAATTTAAACACACTACCCACGCAACTTCCTTTTATAAACTTTTTCACCATAGCCAAAATTTATTCTAGTTTACCTTAGATGCCTAAAGCATTAAAAACTATTTTTTTCTGATATATAACCCCTTAAGATCATTTTTCTTTACACAAGTTATGAAATGAACTTCTAATTACAAACCCGATTTTAGTTGTTAGGGAATCAGAGTACGTGGTTCCTATAAAACATGATTTATTAGTTTGAATTATTTTTGTACCCACAACATGTCGGTTATTTAAATGTACCGCTAAATATACAAGTAGATTACATATATATATATATATATATATATATATATAGAGTGATCTTCGGTTGCGAAAAATCCCGTGCGAAAGCCCGTGCGAAAACTTTTTTTTATTTTTTTGAAATTTTTTTTTCAAAAATTCTTTTTTTGATGTTTAATCCATACAATTATATACCCCAGGGAAAATAATGGGTGAACCCGTTGGGCATTAGAGCACCCATCCACCCGTTACAAATTTAACGGTCTCAAAACGTGCGAATTTGATGAAATGGTTTGATCGAAGGCCAAATGACATTATTTCTCAACCATTATTTTTTGAGGGGGGTATAACAACATATAATGATGGTGGAAAAAAGAATTTTTGAAAAAAAAAATTTCAAAAAAAAGATAAAAACATTTTCGCACGGTGCGAAATGTTCTCATTTGAAAATTTTCCTATATATATATATATATAGGGTAAAGTGTTCCTAGGGTGACTCCTTAGATTCAATCTAAGGAGTCGCCCCCATTTTCCCTCATATCCCATAATTTTTTTGGATTTTATTTTTCATGGGGTTGTTGGTCACCTCATGGATGATCAACATACCAAAAATCAAGCCATTCCAATACTTTTAGAGTCCCTATCTACCCCTTGCAACTTCAACGGTCTGAAAACGTGCTGAAAAACCATGAAGTTGCAAGGGGTAGATGAGGACTCTAAAAGTATTGGAATGAATTGATTTTTGGTATGTTGATCATCCATGAGGTGAACAACAACCCCATGAAAAAAAATTCCGAAATAAAATGTGGGATATGGAGAAAATGGGGGCGACTCCTTAGATTGAATCTAAGGAGTCACCCTAGGAACACTTTACCCATACATACATACATATATATATATACATACATATACATATATATACATATACATATATATATATATACATATATATATATATACATATATATATATATATATATATATATATATATATATATATATAGGTGGGATCAAATGACCCCCAAAAATAACCCCCAAAAATGACCCCCTATCAAAAATCCTATGCCCCCCATTTTTTCGGAAGATCCGAACCGTTCATCTTGATCTCCATCATCTAAATACCTGATCCACCAATTTTCAACTCAATCCCATGTGTTTTGCCCGTTCATCAACCATTCGCAAAAGTTCTGTTCTTGCGAAACCGTTAAATTTGGGTCGGATGGATGAACATGCAAAACACATGGGATCGGGTTGAAAATTGGTGGGTCAGGTATTTAGAGGGTGGAGATCAAGATGAACAGTTCGGATCTTCCGAAAAAATGGGGGGCATAGGATTTTTGATAGGGGGTCATTTTTGGGGGTTATTTTTGGGGGTCATTTGATCCCACCTCATATATATATATATATATATATATATATATATATATATATATATATATATATATAGGGCAATCTTCGGGTGCAAAAAAACCCATGCGAAATTTTTTTTTGAAATTTTTTTTCAAAATTTTTTGTGATGTTTAATCCATACAATTATATACCCCAGGGAAAATAATGGGTGAGCCCGTTGGGGATTAGAGCATCCATCCACCAGTTACAAATTTAACGGTCTCCAAACATGCAAATTTGATGAAATGCCTTGATCGAATGCCAAATGACATTATTTCTCAACGATTATTTTTTGAGGGGGTATAACAACATATATTGAGGGTGGAAAAAAAGAATTTTTGAAAAAATTCAAAAAAAAAAAACTAAAAACATTTTCGCACGGTGCGAAATATTCTCACATGAAGATTTACCTATATATATATAAACATATATCTATATAGATATTAAAAAAATCGAAATCAAAGCCTGAACCGAAACTAATAAAACTTGTTGAAGCCTAATATTTTTGAAGGGACCGAAACCGAAACCGAAACTGAAACCGAGTTCTCAGACATTGATATAATGCAATGTACATATTATATATAAAAATAATATTGTATCGGTTCATTTCGGGTTTACAACTCAAACTGAAAATCATACCAAACCAATATACTACATGGCTAAACCGAATCGTATCGATCAAACTATTTCGGTGGCTTGACCAAACTAGTTTCGATTCGGTTTAACTGATATAATTCAGTATTCACCGAATAATGCTCATCCCTTATGAGTTATCTGGAAATGATCTTCCAATTTTCCAATAAAAGATGGGTATTTTGTCAAATTCTATTTGATATTACCAAATGTTCTGCTAGACAATTCAAATAGAAAAAATTTGGACTCAAGGCATAATAGATCAGCGATATTAGAGTAGAGCTGTTTTCGAGGGTTATATAAAACCTTTACTGAGCAAGCAACAACATGAAATTTCGGTTGGAAACCGAGGATGAGACATGAAGATGATAAATAGAGGATAACACATTTGAAACTTGAATGCTGAGAGTTTCGTCCTCTTGCTTTATATATTTTGATCCATGCGTTCCTTAAGTAATAGTGATGGGGAACAAATGGCGGATTTATCTAGGGATATGTTTATAATGAGATTTGGGAAAGAATTAGGGACCTATTAAATTTAGGGAAGACCTCATCTAGGGTTTCATAGAAAGAAGATAAATCTAAAGATTTGGATGACTTTCGGGATTCACACTCAGGTGCCTCACACACGTCTACAAGCATATCACATGTAGTGAGATTTCTAGGAGATCTAGGGTTCCTCATGAACCTATTAAGATTACTCTCAAGCTTTAACCCATTCTCATTCATTAATCACTCTTAAAGTTATGGGTACATGATTATTTATAGAGCTAAGCAACGTGCTCAACATGTGCAACTGAAAAAGAATAAGAAAATAAAAGAAAGCAATAACAAGCTCCAAAGCCTAATGAGCCCACATGCACAACATGTCACTTATTAAAACATTTGAAATAAGCATGACAGACTAAATTTTACAAATCTCTGTTTTACTGATCGTCTTTGGCTTCAAAGCAACTGTATCTTTTCATGCACTTTTGTCCTGCATCATATAGGATCTATCACGATTCATCTTCTAGCTTGATAGCTTTATTTTCATCACATGGTATATTTGTAGCATCTGTATTACTACATATCTTAATCATATATTTCAATCACTGGAAGCATCAATCCCAACAAGAAGTTAAATTGTCGACAACCCTCCTCAAGTAAAAAATCAAAGAAAAGAAAAGATCAAAAAAACTGCTGCTTATTCTTATCAACCTGCTCATATTTTTCATTTAAATTGCTATATTACATGCGCATTGATTTAGTCATCTTTAAAGTTTTGATTTTTATAATTCTTAGACACACACAAAATGTAAATTTTATTATATAAATTAAAATTTCTTGAAGCTTAATTTTATTGAAGATTATACTTTGTTTTGCTTAGGAGGCAAGCACTTTGCTATACACTTCTGCTTTTTCAGACATTATTACATAGGACAATTTTTGCAAATAGGCCAAATTAATAAAATAATTAGGAAAATCGACTTAATTTTTTTTAATTAGCAAAACCGACCTCTTTTGGTTTTGGGAGCCAAAAGAGGTCGGGCTGGGGCTGGGGCACGTGTGTGGCCTCGGCCGCACCTTCAGAGTGCGGCCGAGAGCCGCACCTTCAGAGTGCGGCCATGGGCCGCATCTTCAGAGTGCGGCTCTTGGCCGCACCTGACAGCTGCGGCCCATGGCCACAAGACCTCACAGCAGCCCGCGACCTTGCGGGCTGCAGCAGAAGTCGACTCCTTCAACTCGCGGCCGCTCCTTCAAAGTACGGCGATTGATTTTTTTTTGGGGTGGTTATTCTAATTTGTTTCAGGTTAATTCTACTCTCTATGTTATGTTATTGAATGTTTTTTGTGATTTTTGTTCAATATAGATTGAATTTTAGGGTTTTTGAGATAAATCTATATTTGGGGAAATTTTATAGGTTTTTATAAAATGGAGGAGGCATGACCTATTACTAATGCGGTCTTGTATGATCAAGCACGTCATCGTTCTGCTGATGTAGTGCAAGGGCAGGTAAATAGAAAGAATTAATATGCAAAGTACGTAATTATTATTGAAAGGAAAAAATTAAGGTGTGAATTATATGTTTGCAGGCATCGATAGCAATTGTCGATCATGGACAGAAACATACAAAGTGGAGATTAGATCAGCGCGCGCGACCATATATTGAAGCGTCCAGATTACACCTATGTGCGCGCTTGCGTTGGGTACGGTTAGACCACGCATTGCTGACTGCTTTGGTTGAAAGATGGAGGCCAGAGACAAATACATTTCACATGCGTCTGGGAGAGATGACAATCACGTTACAGGACGTGGCAGTCATCACAGGCCTACCGATTGATGGAGAACCAATATATCAATGTGAAATGCGAGATGGCAGCTGGGGTGCATTGATGGAGAGACTACTTGGACAGGATACCCCGCAAAGAAAAGCAGCCAAGGTAAAACTTAGTTGGTTGCGTGATACATTTTCTGATTTGCCTGAGGATGCAGATGATGAGGACATTCAGCGGTATGCACGGGCATATCTGCTTCATATGATTGGAACCTTACTGGTTCCGGATCCAAGCAAAGGATCTATAAATCTCCGCTGGTTGACAAAGTTAGATGATTTTGAGGAGTCCGGTGGATATTCATGGGGAAGTGCGGTGCTTGCGCACTTGTATGCTGAGCTCAGCAAGGTGGCATTAAAGCAGACAAAGGCTTTATATGCATGCGGATTATTATTACAGGTATAATTTTTTCTGTTAGCTATAATAGTGATATATATATATATATCTATATATTTCACATTCTGAGGAAAAATTCATATTACAGGTTTGGAGCTGGGAGAGAATGTATGTAGGAAGACCAAGGCTCCTGCAGGATGTATTTGCTGACACCGTTCCCTATGGGTTCAGGTGGAATACAGGAAAATCATTCATGGAAACTGCTCATGGAAACCTTGATACATACAGAGACCAATTTGACACATTAGAGAGTACGCAGGTGTGTATATGTAAATTTTATAACGTAGGTGATCAATTGATATATAATATAGTACACTGATATATTTGTGTACTTCATGTCTCATAGGTTACCTGGGAGCCTTATGTAGAGCGATTCGAGCAGCTGCCGGCGTTATGTCGTGAACATCCCGAGTTATGGCGAGCGAGGGTACCCATATTCTGTTGGGAAGCACGGGTTATGCATGCACCCGACCGTGTCATGCGGCAATTTGGTTTACGGCAACACATCCCATCTGCCCTCCCAGTCTTGGCGGGGAAGCCAAGACCAGCGCAGCCAGCAGAGGTGACTGTAATCAGGGATCCTCTTGCACATTGGATGGGTAGAGTAGATCACATTGTGAATGAGGGGGATGTGGTATCGGTTGCTGCCTATATGGAGTGGTATTGGGGGATTACCAGGAGGTGGATTTTTCTGAGGCAGCAACCCCCGTTCGCACAAATGCCCCGAGGACCCATCGAGCGCCAACATGTAAGATGTTCAAGTTTAATTTTTTATAGTATTTTTTATAACCAATATGCTTAGTACTTAATTTGTTTTACAGGTTGCCGGATATGTTTCATTGTACGATATGGCAGGGCAAGTATTGCAAACACAGGATCAGGGGTTGCTGCATACGATGAGGACCCATATCGATGATGTGCTACATCGTACACGCCATCTTCCAGAAGGTGTAGATACGAGCGAGCTGCGTCGTTTATATAGGATGGGTGAGGCCGGCACTTCTCAGCAGGAGCATACCGGAGATGATGACGCCGGCACTTCTCAGCAGGAGCATACCAGAGCAGATGACGCTGGCACCTCTCAGCAGGAGCATACAGGCGTACATGAGTCCTGCACTTGGCAGCTGGACCAGCCCATAGCTTATGACAGCACGTGTCAGCCGCCCCCTCACGGAGGTTATGACACCGACACTTGGACGCAGCACCCTCATGGAGGGTATGACCCCGGCACTTGGCAGCAGCCCCCTCCCATATCATTTGACGCCGGATCTTGGCACCCGAGCATATGGGATGTTCCATCCGATTGGCAGCAGCAGCCTACCCAGGGTACATGGTATGACGGCAGCACTTGGCCACATCATTTGACACATGCAGATTGGCAGCCTACCCAGGGTGGCACGTCACAGCCGCAGCAGACAGAATGGGTTGACACATGCATTTCACAGCAGCAAGTGGAAGAGGATGTTGGCCCGTCTCAGCCACCTCAGACACAAGGTGATGTTTACGGCGTGTCACAGGTTGGCGAGGTGGCACAGGCTGGTGAGGTGGCACAGGCTGGTGAGGTGTCACAGTCTGGCGAGGGGTCTCAGCGTGTGGAACGTTGGCGGGATATCCCAGTAGGCAAAAAGGGAACGTATTCGGATAGGCCCTGGTATTCTCATGTATTTAGTCGGCGCAAAGGGAGTCGTCGATGATATGTATCTTTAAAATGTGTTATGTATATTTGCTGGATTTCAGACATTTGATATGTAGTGTTTCTCAAATGAATTTGATATGTAGTGTTTCAGACATTTGTTATGTATGAATTTGATATGTAGTGTTTCCAAACACCCTTATTTATTCAACGAATTTATTCATACAGCCAATATTTATACATCACAGATACATACGAGGAAGGTTGTTTTCGGGCTTGATGGAGGTATTATGTCACTGAGTTGGGCTGCGCTCCAGAGGAGAATTTTCTCCTCCCGAACTCATCTACGCACCCTTTTGCTGCTTCGGTGGCAGTTTGAGCGGCGGGATTTCTCCACAGATTACAGGAGGAAGACAGCGGCTCAAGCGGCCAACGAAGCGGCGAAAAGACCCGTAGATGAGATCATGAAGAGAAAATTCTCCACTGGAGCGGAGCCCAACCCAGTGACATAATACCTTCATCATTCCGTCAACAATCTTTCTCCATTTAGCGTGACCACATTATCCACGTCAAGCAAGCGCCATCACAGCAACAGTTGGTGGGAGTGTGATACGTATCACAATATCAGGGCAGCCACGTTTTGAAGTTGGCGGGAGTGTGATACGTATCACACTCCATGCCTGAAGATCACATTCTGGCTGCTGGAAATATATAGCAGCCAGAGCCGCAGTTGTCAGGTGCGGCCCAAGGCCGCACTTTGAAGATGCGGCATTGGCCGCATCTTCAAAGTGCGGCCTTGGGCCGCATCTTCAAAGTGCGGCCTTGGGCCGCACCTGACTACTGCGTCCAGTAGTCGACACCAGCTCTGCCTCGGCCGCGGCTTCTGTTTGCTGTGTTTGTTTTTGTGCGACTGTGTTTTTTGCGACGGCGGGATTTGGTCCGATCCAACTCAACTGCCCTCCGAAACTCTTTGCCATACGAGAACTTATCCGTGACGATTCAACTCGCCTAATAGGTATTAAGCGTCTTTTGTTCATCTTTATGTTATACTTTAGGGAGTTAGGGATTTATAATGGTGTGTGTGCAGGTTGTTGAAAATGGCAAGTGATTCAATTTTTGTCATATGCTATTTTGCTGGTGAATTATATATTAATGAAAATCACGAACCACGGTATGTCGGAGGGAAAGCTAAATCGATGAAGCTTATAAGTGGGTCGACCTATAACGACCTAGTAGATCGGATATACAATATCACGAAGATCTGTCGGGAAGAATATATGTTGAATCTGGTGTGCAACTGGCCAGTAATGGGAGGAAAGACTACCGCAGTTAAAATATCAGACGACGATGATATGGAGAATCTGTTTGATTTATCGCAAGATAATCGTGGAGTTGAAATATATGTGGGTCTTGATGCAATAAACACCGCCCAAGAAAATACGACACGAGTAAGGTGTTCGCAATATCCGCAAGATGAAGCTAACATGAACACGTAAGTCTATATTTCAATCAAGTTTTGCGAATTGTAACTAAATTTTTTTGTATTCGTCGTAGCAACTAAAATTTTAAACCGTTCATATGTCAGTAACAGGTTGAATGAGGAAGCAGTGGGAATTGAACTTCAACACTCAACTTACATAGAAGGCCCTTTTGTACCGGAGTCGATGCCTGAAGATCCATACATACCTGTTGATGAAGAAATAGAAGAGAGCGATGACGAGGAGCATGTCGGGGCCGGAGAGGATAGCATGCTTTATGCTGATGATCCAAACGAAGATGATATAGCATGGATACAACAATCGGTCGCCGTTAACACAATTGTGGAAGATGAGGAGGCTTTGCCAGATGAAGTTGAAGAGGAGGAATGGCTAAATGCAACAGTTATGAGTAATACACTTGAAAGGAGAGTGGAAGCGCCTAGACCTCAAAACGATAGGGGGGTGTTCAATGTCGGCGATATTTATGATACAAAGGCCGCCTTGATTAAAGCAATAACGGAGTGGAGCATTAAGCATAATGTTTCATTTAGGCCAATCAAGACAAACAAGACAAGTTATAACGTGATATGCGCCCTAAATGCTGCGGTCAATCCGGCAACGCAAGATGAGGCTAGTAGGAATTGTCCGTGGCGTATCCATGCAGCAGTGCGGAAGAGTAGCATTGGGAAGTTCAAGCTCTCAAGGGTTGTGGAGGAACATACTTGCAATAATCCAACCCTTAATACAGATCATCAAAAAGCCACAGCATCTTTCATTTGTAATATGATTATGCCAATGGTGAAGACAAAGTTAGATTTGACACCGGCAGAAATCCAAGAGGCCATAACCGCCCTGTTACGGATCCGAATTTCATATTACAAAGCATGGATGACAAGATCGAAGGCATTAGAAAGGATTTTTGGAGATTGGGAGGAGTCATATAATCGGCTACCTCGGTATTTAGAGGCCATTTCAGAGACTAATCCAGGCACCGTATACAAGATCACTTATGACACTATAAGTGAAGGAGTAGCACAATTTTCGGGGGTCTTCTGGGCATTTGGCCCTTCAATCAAGGGTTTCAAACATTGTCGGCCGATTCTAAGTATTGATGGTACCCATTTGTATGGGAAATATGGTGGGTGTTTACTTGTGGCCACCGGTGTGGATGGTAATGGTGGGCTGTTTCCCTTGGCATTTGCGGTTGTGTCAGCGGAGAACCAAGAAAACTGGAAGTGGTTTTTCGCATGTATATATGAATACATACCAAGTGCGCATGGACGAACGATAACCTTCATTTCAGATAGAATGAAAGGAATTCCTCGAGCATTAGAAGATGGATGGCCAGCACATTATCACCATAGGTATTGTCTGCGGCATATTATTGCAAATTACAAGGCGAAAGGATTCCGAACACGTTCCTTGGAGGGAAACTTCTGGATGGCTGGCATTGCATCAGACTTGCTGACATACAATGCCTATCGTGCCAAAATTAAAGACGAGTCCATTGAAGCAGATGCGTGGATATCTGCAGATTTACATGGAGAAGAAATCATGTGGGCGATGCATGCCGATCGTGGAAAACGTTATTGCATCATGACAACAAATTGTTCTGAGAGCTTTAATGGGGTGCTCAAAGGTGCTAGGGCTCTACCGATACAAGCGTTGATTGCAAGAACATTTTACAGGTTAAATAGATATTTCTTCAGTCGAAGACTAAGTGGGCAAGGGTGGACGACAGATTTTGTGCCCACAACAATGGACATTATTGCGGCACGGAGGGAAGCAGCCCGAACGTTTATGCTCACAAGGTTTAGTGATTGTGAGTGGCAGGTGACTGACAATGATGGTCTCTGTTATACTGTTAAGTTGCATGACGAGAAATGCAGATGTAGTTGCAATATTCCTTCGCTTCAACACATCCCATGTGCCCATGTTATCGCCGCAACTTCCAGACAAGAATATGGTGCCAATATAGCATATATGCCATTCTGTTCGCCATGGTATAAGGTTAGCAGATATCGCCTTGCATATGAACCTTTATTTCACCCCATACCCGATGCACGGTATTGGAAGGCTTGGGATGGTCCCAAATTACTTCCACCCGACAAAAGAAGACCTCCAGGTCGGCCTACATCTACACGTATTCGGGGGGCAATGGATATTCCGCGCGAAGGAAGCCGACAGAATAGATGTGGCAATTGCCATCAACTCGGGCACTACAAATCACGCTGCCGAAATCCTCCAACACACGCGTATGTTGATTCTTCAATTCATATATTTCTTGTGTATATACATATGTTGTTCTAATTTATGCTTATCTTGTAGGTATTCATCTCAAGTTCGGGGCGGGTCTTCATCACAAGGCCGCGGCGTGTCTTCATCACAAGGCCTCGGCGCGTCTTCATCACAAGGCCGTGGCCCGTCTTCATCACAAGGCCGCGGCGCGTCTTCATCACAAGGCCTCGGCGCGTCTTCATCACAAGGCCGCGGCGCGTCTTCATCTCAAGGCCGCGGCGCGTCTTCATCTCAAGGCCGTGGCAGATCCCGCACATGATGTAATGATGGATGTTACTCTACTGATACTGTTGTGTTAGGGCCATGATTGATGTGTTAGGGCCATGTTTTTTTGTAAGTTTATTGAATTCGAAATGAAATGTATTTTGAAATTTAAACTACTATGGCTGATGAATTCATTGTTGTTTGATTTATGTGTTACTTGAGCTTAAATCTATGTGATGTGTGTTTTGATTTATATGACCGTTTGGATATCCAAGTGATGTGTTGTGATATACTATTTGTGATACGCTATGGCTGTGAGAAGTATTTGTGTGAGAATAATTTGGGACACGTTTTGATTTTTATATGCATATGCTGGAGTGAATTAGGGTTGAATTATCGGAAGAGTATGAGAAGCAGCTGCTGAAATGGAGAAGAGCAGCAGCAGCTATTTGTATTTGCAAACATAGAGGAGCAAGCAGCAGCAGCAGCTGAAATTCGGCTCTGTAATTGTGTGGCCTTGGCCGCAGCTGTCAGGTGCGGCCAAGGGCCGCACTTTGAAGATGCGGCCCATGGCCGCACTATGAAGGTGCGGCTCTCGGCCGCACTCTGAAGGTGCGGCCGAGGCCACACACGTGCCCCAGCCCCAGCCCGACCTCTTTTGGCTCCCAAAACCAAAAGAGGTCGGTTTTGCTAATTAAAAAAAATTAGGTCGATTTTCCTAATTATTTTATTAATTTGGCCTATTTGCAAAAATTGTCCTATTACATACTGTACCATTGACTCCTAGATCATGTAGGCATGGTTCTTACATTTCTGAAAATTTAGGAACGGCTCATCCTGTATCAACTAGGAACCACCATAATATGGTGTTACATTCCATTCTAACACACTGATGCAATTGACCCTGGTACATGATGAGTTTGTTTTTCTCCTTTGTGATAGTTTGCTGTGGGCACATGAATTCTTAGGTTGCTATGCTTGATTTCCTTTTTTCGGATTGTTGTAGGTATATTCCCAAAAGGACACATGTCACTCGAAATTATGTATTATCAACTATATTTTTTGGGCTTTCCTAAGCTTTATTAGCAATTTAATATAACATTTTTTATTTACTTTATGTATTCCAGTACTTGACTTAGCTTTGCGAAGTACATTATAACGGAAGGCTAAAACTTATTTCCTATCACTTGATTTGACAATTTTATGGCTACGGTTCTGATTTGGTTGGAAGAATAAAACACATGGGTTTTCTGTGATTTTTGACTTTGTCTTGTGTGCCTAAACTCTATGCTGATTTATGCTTGCATATTGTCTTGCAAAACTATCATAATTCTCCCACCCATTATGCTATTATTATATTTTGGTGTAGGAATCCTTGAATGTAAAATACAATCGCTCTGAAGTTGAGAATCGCTGGTTTGTTTTTGGTGTCTCATACTCTGGAGCACTCAGTGCTTGGTTCCGATTGAAGTTTCCTCATTTAACATGTGGGAGTCTTGCAAGCTCTGCAGTTGTTCTTGCTGTTTACAACTTCACAGACTTCGACAAGCAGGTATTCACTACCAAGTGAAATCTAGCTTATATATATTAATTTTACTTGCAAATATGTAGATGTGCTATTGCCTTTTTTAAAAAATAATGTTAATGCACATGTTAAGTTGAAATATCCTTACACTCTGTAACCGCACATGAATCTTTTCCCATGGTTTTCTTCTACATGGATATAAATTTTCTCACATTTTTCTTTGAAGGTTGGGGAGTCTGCTGGGCCTGAATGTAAAACTGTGCTTCAAGAAATAACTGCACTTGTTGAGGAGAAACTTCAAGCTGATGGAAAAGCAGTGAAGGATTTGTTTGGTGCAGCTACGGTATTGTTCATTTTCCATTATCATGCACCAGCTTTTGTTACCTTCTAAACCTTCTAGCTGATTGCTTCAATGCAACATCAATTTTGTTAAATATCCTTCATTTGGTTGAGTGCAAACATTAAAGGAGGATTGTACAATGTTAGTACTTTCCAGATGCATGCTGAGGAACACATAAGTCCTGAAGGATCACATGTCCTGACGGACATCCTTGAGTCAGAACTGAATCTCTAAATAAATGTACATTATTTAGTATTGCCAATGAGAATAAAGTGATCCACGTCATTCTAAATCATTTCCAATATTATATGTGCAAGAGTTTGCCAAAGTTTATGTGGTGCTATAATCCCCCATTCCAGCCAAGTAGCTGTTTAATTCAACAGTCGGACTTTGGAAGTTGGAACATGTAGTGAATTGGATTTAGAAGTCAAGTTTTTGCAGACCAAGGGGCTTACCATTAGTCAAATGTATGGAAGTGGTCATTTCATTCTAGATCCTGGTATATTACATATGCAAGTGTACTTGACTTATGTTAATATGTAATATACTTGTTATTAGGGGAGTTTATGTAATAGGGTTAAAGGAGATTTTATATAAGAGAATAATGTCAAACAGATGGCATTTGACCAACTTGGGTCAGGTGCGCTGATGTGACGGCATCTAATTGGCCGCCTAAAAACAATTGTTTTTTGGACGGCCAATGAGAGGCCGCCACGTCTGACCCAAGTTGGTCAGGTGCCAGTTGTCCTACATGAAACTCTTTATATAAAGTTAACAAAACTTGTACTAAATAATAGAACCTAAGGCGAGGAGAAGTAACTAACTATACATAACCTTTTCCTAAAATTCTATATTTGATTTTCACATAGTATCAATGCCTTAACCCTAGCAGATGGAAAAACAACACTGTCCATGAAACTGTTCATCTTCTTTGATCCAAAACCATAATCTAAATCCTGCCATCCTAACCAACTGTCCAAACATTCCTGCCTCCTAACCCTAACCTCATTACCACCCAACGACATTGCTGTCATCGTCTCCATCGTTGAAGAGGCCAGATCCGAAGATTGATGGCCCAAATTGATGACGACGAGTCCATCACAGTAGCCCACGATAATGACGAGGCCATAGTTGAAATCTACAATGTTCGTAGGCCTCCAAAGACCCAAATTCCAACCTTTTCGGATCATTTCAATCCTTCCTAACCACATCAACCATTCCTAACCACTTCAACCTGTCTTTGATCACTTTCAACCATCTTTATTGTCGCTTGATGTCGTTGCTACCACCATCGACCTCGTCTAACGACTATGATGCCATCTATGAATGGAATCATCAACATCAGCATCTCCTGCATTGATTGCTGATGCTCTCTCCCCTCTTGCGTCAAATCATGGTAGCTGTAGCACTGTTTCAAATCAAAACAATGGATTAGTGAGTTCTCTTTTTGTTTAAGTTAAAAATAATAAAAAATACTGTTCGCGGTTCTCGAGTTTCAATATTTATATCCGCAAGCGCACGGTGTAGTTGTAGCGCTATATGGGTCGTCCTCTGGGAGGCAGCTGTTGTTACCAATTTCTTACTAAATTAATAGGTACGCAATCGAATACGAGGTGAAGGGTTATGAAAACTAATAGAAAATATCAATAAAAAAGAAACTTTGGAGCTGGATATCCCCACCATTGGACTAAGCTAGGATTGATTAGCGTTAACTAATTGTTGAGTTCATGAGGTTCGGGAGAGGTCGTCTAATCTATAAGGGTATTCTCTTCCCCTCACTTCCGTGGCGCATGATAAGATATCCCTTTATATTAACCATACCTCCCACTTTCGTGGCGCATGATAGGACTACCTAGCCCGTATTGATACCGATGTCAATCATGCATCGATACACGCTAGATACGTCCGAAGAATATCCACAATCTTCCTCCATGTCACTTTCGTGGATTAGGGTTCGGATCTATGTTAGGAGGGTTCTAATCGATGCTTGACTTCCGTCAGCCGCATCGATAGTATCGATCAATACATTCAAAAACCCTAGATTAACCCCGACGTCAATCGTGAATTAATCTAATTACACACGAAGGGGAAATCCGATCTACATTGATAATAATCATCCTAACATACCCCTCATCCTCAATTACTTATCAATTTATCAACAATTCATCAATCCATAGTTTCATCAATGGGGTTCAACACATTGCCGTAGATGAATCACTACTCACGATCCATGCAATTATAAATGATAGATTACATTGAAAGAGCATTCATTGCAACAGATAATGGCAGAGATTTAATAGCAAACAACCCACAATCACAAGAGCAATCAATACAGAAATTCAATATTCAAAGATTAAACTAAATGACAAAAGAAAACAAAAAGAACAATTAAAGATTGCATGGGATAAGAATTTTACACCTGAAAAAGTACTGAAAAGTCTACCAAAAAGCGTCCTCTTACGCATGGGAGGAAGAAAAGTAGTTATACCCTCGCAAAAACTCCCCAAAAGCCCAAAAATACCACTTGACGGTGCCCACTCGGGCCCAAAAACCTAGGACACAGACGCGTCAAGGATGACGCGGCCGTTTGGGCATAAGATGGGGCCAAAGTCCTACAAGCGACGCGTCCGCATCGGTTGGGGGTTGATTGCTCCAGATCTCGTCTAAACGGCCGCGTGAAGCGGCCGTTTGGCTTCAACTCCAGTCGGGGTGACGCTGTCGTGTGGACTCCAATGATGCGACCACGTGGTTGTTATCTTTTCTTCATTCAGCTCATCACGACACGGTCGTTTGGTGTGGGTGACGCGACCGCGTGGCTTCAGAATCATCTCTCTTCAGCTCACGGCGACGCAGTCGTTTGGCTCTGATCATGCGATCACGTGGCTTCACATTTGGCTTCCTTGCCGTGCACTGGTCGACGCGGTCACGTGGTTTGGCTCACGCGACCGCATGTGACACTATTGAGCTCTTTTCTCCACATTTTGATCTCCAATCACTTCTCGCTCAAATTCATCCCCTTTCCCCTACGTTTTAAGCCCAAAAATACCTGATTTCTCCTGTAACGCATGAGAAATACCAAAAAGGATAAAAGGAAACAAAAACGGGAAAAATGACGTGAAACGAGGGATGAAGTGATATAAAATGCATGCGAAAAGAGTGTAAAATATGTGTAATAATAGCACACATCAAATACAACAAACAAAAGAACAACGTGCAGTATACTGTAGCAAATTAAAAACTTTGATTTTTTCCTTGCTCTTTCTTATGTATTAGAGAAAATGTTCGAATGATGTTTGACGGTATAGTTCAGTTGTTTAGCGTCAAGTGTTTTCTATTTAGTTGGATGTTCGACGTTCTTTGGTGTTTGGTTGAGTTATTTTTCATTAGGAGTAAGAAAGTGCTTAGATAGTGGATTATAAGTCAAAGATGAAATCTTCTATAGCTCTAGAACTAATTTCCATACATTATCAATCGAACATTTAACTGGATCAATTATAAGTAGTGATAATGTTGGTACAGATCCATCTTATATGTAGAGGTAAGAAAGATTATTTGACCGATGATTTTTATCAGATGATGCAATCGAATAGAAGCTGGAGGATGATTAGATAAAAATCTGCTGAACTCCATGGATTATAAGATTTAAGATCTTGTGATTGAGTAAAGAACCATGAAGAAGATTTAGGCGTTATTGAATATTTTATGATAGGAAAAGGATAATCTTTCTAGTGCATATGATGCATCATGATTTTTTTAAAAACTAGCAAGGAGAGAAGCCACTTTCTCAACATTATGTGAACTTCCACAAGTTACATGAGCTAATTTCTATCTTCCCAATATCGACTTATGTGAAAAGGATGGAGTAGAGAGATTATCGAGTAATTTTAGCCTTTTTGAGGATTCTACGTCCTAAGCATGTAGTAACATGTCCTCAGATCATAGATCATAAATGATATCACTCCATGATTTTTGCCAGAGACTCCATACATTACAACAAATTTTACCGTTTAAGAAACTGGAGGTTTAAGGCAAGTAGTTTGGAAGAGATTGACGCTAGGGATGTAGCATGTTTTTGGCAGCATGTGTATTGAAGTGCTCAAGGAGGAACAATCAGAGGTGTAAAAGCCCATGTTTTTAAACAAAACCTAGCACATTCTCCTCTTTCTTTATTCTTTATTCTTTTTCTTTTTCTTTTCCTTAGTAGCCCAATGAAAGCGGCCCACTCCCCCTTTAATTCTCCCCTGCACGTGCGCCAACCCTCACCCATTCTCTCTCTCTCTCTCTCTCCCGTCATCTCTCTCTCTCTCTATCTCTATCTCTCTCTCTGTCGCTCGAACACGCGAGGCGGCGGCGAAAAAATCTCTCTTCGTTGACTTCTCTCTCGTGGCTCACATCTCTCCCATCTTTCCTTCGACATGAAGGAAGTCACACATCACGTGGCACGGCCATGAGGTTCCCCTGTGCCCTAAACTTCCTAGGGTTTGACACGCAAATAGCTCGATCCGAGGCCGATTCCTTCGTGGCGAAGCCATAGCCTCACTCTGAACTTCTCAGGTCCCCTCTTTCCTCTATTTAAGCTCGATTGAGCCCCTCGATTTTCGATTTGTGTAAAAAATATTTTTCAAAGAAATTCTGGAGTTTTCTCTCGGATCTGAGTTGGATTGTGCTGTGGAGTTGGGATTTCCCCTCAGAATTATCCGACAGTTTGCTGTTCCGATAAAATCACTTTGATTCTCTAATTTTGGATTTTAAAAATTGTGATTTAAGTTTTTCCTTCTCTGCGATGATGTTTCTGAGCCTCGGTCATGGCTGTGACTCTTGCTGCAGCCCATTAGCCTTCGTAATGACTATCCGATGGACTTCCCTATTGACTATAAGCTGTTGAGATTTTTCTTCTTGCCTGCGGGCTGTTTTGGGGGATTTCCTCGACTCGTCGGGACTGTTCGGTTTTCCCAAGCCATCTGCCGTGACCTACGGCCCCCAGAGCCTTCACAATGCGTTTCCTTGCCCCAGATATGACTGAAATTGGGTGATGTACCCTGAATTGTGACGGACCTAAAAGATTTCTCCACTGTCGTGATTATCCACTTACAGATAATAACTGTAGTTGATAGTTTGGATCAGACTTGAGGCTTGGTAGATGCCGTAGGTTGGTATGGGAATACATGAGCCTTGCCCTTTATATCAGCGTTGATTTTAGAAATCACCCGATGATTGATGATGAGGGTGTGGCCTCAAAGGCCTTTGGAGAAGTATGTGAATTTCTGCATGTTGGATCATGCAATAGGCTACTTCCTGAAGGGTCTAAGTTTTCTACTTGTGGGATCATAAAACAGTGTCTGAAGGATCATATAAAACCATGAATACATGGTTAAGTCCCGAAAGGATCGATGATGAAATTTATCCAAGATCACTAGATTGTCCCTCCCCCATTGTCTATTTCCTCCATATTTCCAAAGGTTCGACACAGATTGCTACCTCGACGTGCAGGTTAGCTCGTATATCCTATTTATATTTCAGTTGCAGTCTATAACATGCTAGGATATTCTGTTTATTATTTATCATGTAGATATGCTCCATGGTTAGATGTTTAATTATTGCACATATATATGCTAATGTTATATTATTTCCAGTCATTATCTGTTACATGTTCCATAGATGGTCTTAGCATAATTTTTGCATAGTGGCCTATGACATTGAGACTCATTGATATGTTGAGTGTGTTATAATGAAAATGGATTGGAATATCAATAAAATAGAATGTTGGAAATATGATTGGAATTGGATGACAAAGCACATCAATTATGAATTGATTTCATTGTGGCCTTAAATTCAATTCAAGGTTTATTTTAGACACCATATCTTAAAATAACTTTAATTTAGAATTTTACCTGTTCCATATCACTGAGGCACGAAGAGATGTACACTTGACTTACACTTAGCACTTCAGACTCACTGGGTTTTGAGGTAAATCATATTAGTGAGAGTGCGTGAGCTACTGGAGCCACACTTATAATGACTTGACCGCATCAGGTTGTTCCGACCAGGGTCACATTATGAATCAGGATCTGACCCCCTAGTGTACCATCAGAGTTAATTAACGAGTTTCGCATCGTTACTTCTCCCATGGCCCCTATCGTTTCTACTTTAGGCCTGGCCCAGGTGAGCGCCCCCTGGTACTGAGGTGGACTCCTTGGCTGCTTACTGTACTTTTCAATATGATTCACAGACTAGGGTTGGTATAAATTGATAAAATCATGATAATGTCATGTTATATATTTGTCTAACATTCTAATGCATACCTGATAAAAAGTATTATTCTGTTACCCGTTCCCAGTTCATGCCCCCTAGTTAGTGTTTTTCCTTGTTCACATATTTTAAATTCCAAAATTTTAGAATCAGTGTGATTTACCTGTGGGTCTTCATTATTGTTGTTCCACCAGATGTTGATTCAGAGTTACAAGGACACTGATTTCGTCATAGTAGCTTCATAACCCTGTATCTACAGTTTCTTGTTTATTTTCATGAGAAATTCCATATGAGTATGTTGGTATATCTCTGCTCGTAGCCTATATTGTTTTCACGAGTAACTAGTATGACCTGCATCACATGTGAAAAGCAGGCACGTCCTGGAGAGCGGGACGTGACAAGAGGAGATAGAGATGATAGATACATTGGTGTTTGTTGTAGAGGTAGATGAGTAATTAAAGAGGCAAAGGCACATCTGATACGAGTGCATTATCCAAGAAGCTGATTTGTTATTATTGGAAAAAGTTCAGACACATAAAGTTTGCTTTCCCGAAGCTTCAGGTTTAGAGAGGATTTGGAGGAAGCACTGCATACATGGATTTTAAAAAAATTCTTTCCAGTCCAAGAATGTCTAGATATCTTACGATGAGTAGAGCTAGTCCCAGCTGTTTCGAAAGTTTCTTAAAGCTCATCGGCAGTAATCTTCTACCATTACACTTTTAGGCAAATCAGGTAATATAACTGCATGCATTTCTACATCAAGTTCTCCTGCATGTGGTAATAGATTCAATGGCTTCTAATCATACGATTGGGAAATCAGGCATATCGTTTTCTCTTTTGTCTATCTACTTGTAGACAGACTATGACACTAGCAGATGGCTCTACATTCATTGTTACAGATGTTGACTCTGTTAGTTTCAATTCTTCCTTATCTTGTACATCCATTTTACATCTGGCTAAAGCTTTACATATTCTATTTTCCATTAGTCAGTTGACACATCCTTTAAACTACTCAGCAATCTTCTTTCCTGAGCATTATGTATTCAAAAATTTGTAACGTGAGGACGATTAGTACAGAACATGAGACTGGAGGTCTCTGTCATTTGGATACAAAACCTGCATTAGTGACTTGCTCTGATATTATTTTTCTTTCATCACACACTGCAAATTAGGTTATCTTCATCATCATAGAATTCATCACAAAAATTGGGGAAATCCATGCATTTAAAATTTGAAACTCTTACACCTGAGGTTGAAAGTTTGTCTACTCTATACTGTAAGTCCGCCCAGTTGGAAAAACTGAACCGAGTATCTTAACAATCACGCGTCAGTAAGTTTGATTAGAGATCATTTAAGCAAATCATTTGAGCTGGCCCATTTAGATGTACGTGGACCTTGTTGTATTGAGTCTAAATTTGAATTTAGATATATTGTCATCTTTATGGATGATTTTTTGGGTCTAACATATATTTACTTAATGAAAAATAGATATGAAGTGCTTGCAATTTTGAAGAGTTTAATGCCAAAAACTTGGTATTTCTATTAAAATTTTGCGATGGATAATGTAAAAGAGTATTCAATTTCTTAGGTTGTATCTTTTATGTGAAAATTTAAAATTATTCATCAATCTTCATGTACACACATAACTTAACAAAATGTGATGGCATAATGTAAAAATAGATATTTATTAGAGGTTGCACAAATACTTTTTTTACATAGGAGTTTTAAAGATTTTCTAAGCTAATGATATCTTCACTGCTTATTATCTTATTAATCATATGCCTTCTTTTATTTTTCATGGTAAAATTCATTACCGCTTGGTTCTTGAGGCATATGTGTTTTTTATCACTTAAGATATTCAAATGTGTTCCTAATGATTCTAAACGTGATTCTTATTCTTTAAAGTGTATGTTTTTAAGATACTCTTAAACACAGACTATAAATATTTTCAACTTATGACCAAACAGTTTTTGTGTTGGCTGATGTCAACTTCTTTGAGTTTGTCATGCTTCATCAAATCAAGAGACATTGATCAAACATAAACATTGATCTTGATGATATGTTTTTACTATATTTGTTACTGTTGAAAAAATATGGGATTACACAGGTGTATCAACACAAAAGATGATTAGAACTTAGCTTTTGGATCCAGTGTTAGCTCCCAATACTTTTGCCTCCGGATGGATATCCAATTCAAAGATGATTTTTTTATTTAAATGATGATTTTTTTATTTAAATGATTTTATGTGATAGAGTTTGAGTCTTTGGAGAATTCCTATTAGTTGGAGTCTTTTTGTTATTTTGAGAGTTTTAGTTATTTGATTCTTTTTTATTTGAATGTTTTAGTTGATTTATAATTTCTTGTCCTAATCAGATTTAGAGAGGCAAGTTGTAAGCCTATATGAAGGCCACAAACCTATTAGTTTTTTTAGAATGAAAAATTGTATCAAATTGGTTGTTTAGTTTTTCCCCAAATCAAATATTTTGCATTGGTGTGCGAGAGTGAGCTTAGTTGCCTGGGCGAGAGGTACAAAGAATCTTCACATGCGAGACGTGGTAGGCGGTAATCGAAAGATTTTCAGGGTGTGAGATTCGAAAATGTATCAAATCCTTAAACTTGTTCATGTGCTACATCAATTTGATGTCAAAGCTCAACCTAGTTTGTTTACTTTTTTCTTCTCCTTCAATTTTCTTTCTTTCTTTTATTTAGTTAGATTCAAAAAACAAACGGTCTTCATGAATTCTAGTCGCCATTGCCGGCGTCACCGGCAGCCTCTGTAACGGCCTGTTTTATATATATGTATATTGTACATATTTAATTAGTGTAGCGATTTATTAGAGGTTTTATGATATGATTTTACTTATTATTATTATTATTATTTTCTTAGCTCGAGCACGCGATTTAACGATCACGTTAATATCTTATTTAATTTTTGGTTAACATTGATTGCTGGGACGAGATCATCCGATTATCTTAATTATACGAATTCTCCTAATCCTAAATTTCTTAATCATATTGATTCCCTAAATCCAATCTGATCCTGATCTAAACGCCTTAACTAAACCGATTTATTAAATCAAATCAAATCGTAACCAAATCTATTATCATAACCAATAAGTCTAAAAGAATTATTCAAATCTTATATTATCTTAACAATCATCATTATCCTAATCTTATTTTATCTTAACAATCATCTTTACTATCTTAACAATCATCCTAACTAAACATACCTTTCATAACCAAATCCTGTCAAATCCTTTTCCTTAAGAATATAATATCTGATCCTTATTTTACTAAATCGATTTTATTAAATCATATGTCTTAACTTAATAATATTAACTAAAGATCAATATATAAGCTAATCCTAATCATCACCACAACCCAAGCAACTCTCCCATCTCGTAACTGCACCCCACATTCTCTTTCCCTATACTTCCACGTCCTCAACAAACTCAACAAACTCACGTGCACCTCCTTTCTCTTCATAACATTTAACATTCCTATATAACTATCTCCCCTCTCATTTTCTCTCTGGCAAACACCCTCCCCCTCTCATTTCTGTCTCTCGTAACACACCCTTCCATGTCACCATCTTCCACCTCCCTGACCGCCCGTCGGCGTCGACGGCCCCTCCAACTGTCGGCCGCCCTAAGGCGACCGCCCTAAGGCTCCAGCCCGCCCCACGGCCACCGCTCCGACCACAGCCGCCACTTCTACCGCCCTGCCCTGCTTCCCTCCGCCAACCCCTCGTCGACGACCTCTCCCCGCGCCTGCCACCTCCTGCCTCCTGTCAACGTCCACTCTGACGAACCCAGCGCCACCTCCCACATCTCTGACCCAACACCGCCCCGACCCCGACCTCCACATCGCCAGCCTGCCACCGAACTCGCCGTCCTCCATCCGATCTCCGAACACCCCCAACCCATCCGACCAACTCTCAAGCCACCTCCGACCCATTTCCAGCAGACCCCGAACCCGTTCTCCACCTCCACCGTTCTCATTCTTCCCTTCTTAAAAACCCCGACTCAGACTTCACAAGTCCGACCAATGCCAACACCCTTCGACACCCAAGCGCCGTCTTCCTCCTCCATTAGCAGCCGCGAACCCCGACTCTCTCTCCCATTCGACCTCCCTCAGCCCTCCGATAGCCTCCACTACCTTCGACTTCGCACCCCTACTTTCCTCCGGTAGCACCCCCCTTGAAACCCCACCGAAACCCAAGCCTGCTTCTACCCTGCCTCTCCCCTGTTTCACCCACAAACCAAGCAGCGCTCAGCCCGCCTCCGACCACCCACACAGCCCTCCGTCATCTCACTAGTCCGCAACCTCACCTCACGCCGGCCACCTCTCTCTCCAGCGCCTCCAGCGCCTCCCTAGCCCAGCAGCGCATCTCCTTTGCCCAGCCCGAGTCCAAACGCCGAACGCCCACGCTTCGCCCTTTGTCGCCGCTTTCTCCGGCGGAACCCGTTTCCCAGCCCACTCGCCTCCGACCTGTCGACCACCCTCTTACGGCGAGCTCTCCCGCAACCACGCACCCACAACTCCCGCTGCCCTCATGGCAACACCGTCGACCGCCTTCGCCTCCCCGCCTCCGAGCCGCGCCGCCGTGCCCGAAGTCGCCATCCCCGCTGCCGTCGCCGACCTTTGTCGTACCGTGGCCCCACCTGCAACGAGTTCTACCACATCGAAACAAAGCTCAGTAAGTTCATTTTAAAAACTGTGAGTTGGTATAATATATACACATGAATAGTAAAATATAATAATTTATATGGATCAGTAAAGTACCTAGATGAACAGTATAGCATTTTATATAGTATGTGATATAAAACAATAAGTTTATAGGTACATATGTTAAGTTTATATATAAATCAGTATGCTAAATGCTTAAGCTTTATTATGTAATTGGTTAGTTGTTTATGTCCGTAGGTGAACTCCTTATAAAGGTCATGTTAGTAGGTTAGAGTTATATATTTTGATATGGAACAAGGTTAGTATAAATGTTATGGTGTAAAACAGTTAGTTATATGCTCTTATAACAGTGTATTAAAGTATTTTAACGATTATTAGTTAAGAATGGTAAGCTTATATTGTTAATCTGAATGACGCAGATAACCGCGTCTCTCACCGCAATCACTCCGACACCAGAATCACCAAGTCAGGCAAGTGTGTATTTTTCATGTTTTAAAGTATTGTTACATTTAAATTGTTAAACCAAGAATCACTAATATTGTTTTATACCATACTGTCTGCCACACTTGATTGAATGGAATACCTTGACGGAATACCTTGACGGAACGGAATATCTTGATGAAATGGAATACCTTGATGGAATGAGATATCTTGAATTCGTGAACTCGTGCATTGATTAGGCTGGCTCGTGTTTCAGCACAACATTTGGGGTGGGGTTGGGGTGGGGGTTAGGGTTGAGCGGCCACTAAGCATGTGAAAGGGTCTCTCTTCAAGAGCACCACCCGCATGCGATGGGTAGCGTCAATCATGGTTATACCCCCGTGAGAAGGTGCGATTCACTCACCACGTCTAAAAGGCGAGAACCCTATGCATGATAGAAAACATTGCATGGAATTTGAAATAATTGTTGCTATCTTACTCGCACATTAGAATTGTCATGTTTATAGTGTTTGCTTAAATTCATCAGAACTGTACACTACTTTAATGCTGTTATTGCTATTGAAGATTGTGTAACTTGCTAGCTTCTCTTACCATGCTCATGTACGAATGCCATGCTTACTACTTTATATACCACAATTGCCATGCTCACTACACGTTGCTATGCTCATACGTTTCTTACGCGGCCATGCTTTAAATTATTGTAATCATACTATATCACTCACATTGCCATGAAAATGATTTTGAAAATCTTGCCGACGGTCAACTTTTCTTAGCATTCTAAATCTTGCCGAGTGACCATCGCTGACGTATATTTCCTTGTTTCTATCTTGTGAAATATACGTCAAGTGTTAGACAGATTTTGCAGAGGAGCATGCCTTGAGGCTGAGCTAGTTGACCAGGTGCACCCAGATGATGAGTTCCATTGCTGAGATGTATTTCTTTTATAATTGTGTTGTATGGGCCTTGACACACTCTCTTCATTTCATTCATTGTTGTATCCATTCTGAGACATCAATATTGTAATAAAATGATTATCTGTGTTGTTTTGAGTTGCATGCAAGAATCTGCAAGGTTGTTATCACAGACGCTTATTGTGCTTAAATTAAGGAGGAAGAAAAGAAAAGGCACATCCTTCTTGATTTAAGCACATGCGGACCCGCTCGCGTCATCGCTCCCAAGTATAATGGGAAGCGGGTCGTGGCATCCTCCCTTAACCGCCCCAAGAGGTACGCTTGACCAAGGCGAACCACCGGCAATAAAAAATCTCCGTCAAAACCCGTCGAAATCAGTCGAAAAAGCCGTCGGTGCCACCCTGCTACAGTACCAGCTCAGGCGAGCCATTCTTGCAATCGAGCCCAGTCGCTACTGTTCCTTGACACAGCTGAGCCGGAACTATTCACGTCGACCCGACCAAGCTGATTGCTGAGCCATTAATCTTTGACTGATGCTGCGGCTGCACAGTGCGGCTTGTGAATTTTCAGGATTTTCAGTGTATTTCAGCTATATTTCATGTATTTTGGTGATTTTTCGAGCTTTTCACGTGAAGATTTCAATACCGATCGTCTGGATTAAAGCTCTACAAATTCTAGAGGGATTACACAGTACACCAAAGCCGATTTGCACTTTTGGGTAATCTCTAATATGATCAAATCCTTTATTGTTAAATTCCTAAAATTTTTGATTTTGTTCAGATTAGTCGATATCATTACTATTGCATATTTTTCTAGTCTCAAATTGCGTGCTGCAAAATCATATTTAGGGTTGCACCTTATCATATAGATTTGGAGGCTACGAGTTTATTTCATTTGCATAATTAGTGCACACATTCACTTGGAGTTTAGGGTCTTACATCTGCATCTGTGTGATTGGTTGGCATTGCATGTTATTGCGTAGTGGCAGAATCCTTGGATCAGATATGGATGATAATGCTACTGAGAGGCTAGAAAATAAGCTTCAAAAGATATGTCGAGAACTAAAAGCCGACTTTCTAGAACTAAAAGCTGACATAAATCGATCGAACTGGAGATCGCCTAGAAACCATAACAAATAAGCTAAGCAAACAACATACTTTGGAGGATGACACACATAGTGCATTTGAAGAGGAACCTTGGAGGATTAGAAATGAAAACAATCGCCATAATAAAAGACACGATGAATACTGAGGATAACTTTGTGCGAGATAATATTGCATGATGAATTAAGGTAGATGCTTCTAATTTTGATGGAACTTATAATCCTCCGAAATTTTCAGATTGGTTAGCAGAGATGGAATATTTGTTTGAATGATACATGTTTTCAAATGAGCGAAAGGTCCAATATGCTAAGATTAAACTGGTAGGATCTGCTACCAGTATTTTTCTGGACATACATCGAGTGACAACGAGAAAGCGAGCAGCTGAGACTTGAACAAAATTGGAATCAGATGAAAACCAAGCTCAAAGAAAAATATTTCCTTCCTACATATAGGGATCGACTACTTGAAAAACCGAACGACCTACGTCAAGGTAGCATGACTGTTGAGGAATACATGTTCAATGATTTATTTGTTAGGAGTATACTTCAAGACGACAAATGGTATACCATTCCTAGGTTTCGTTCTGGATTGAGAGCAAACATTAGTCGTAAGATGCTTTACCACATCGTTGAAAACGTGCAACAAGCATTTAATCTAGCCTTAAATTTGGAATCCATGGGAGTCCTCCATAAATTAAAAGATCATTATAAAGCCGGGAAAAATTTAAGCGGACCAGCGATAACATGACTAAAATAGAAACGAAGGCCGCTAAATTGATAAAAAATGCTAAGCTTGGAGAACCAATCACAACAAAAACAAAAAAGGGATGCAATGTTTTAAATGTCATGACTTTGGTCATTTTGCTAGTCAGTGCCCTAATAAAACTTTATTTGTGGGAGAGATTAACAATGATATAATGAAATTGAAGAGTAATATACTCATAAGATTATGGATATTATAGATACTGCGGAAGATGATTCTAGTGCACGATTAAAATTCATTAGGTGTTTGGTTGATACACCTATGAGTGCGGTTGATTGGTGAAGGGCTAATGTTTTCTTTACCTACATCAAAATTGGAGAGATTTTTCAAAGTGACGCTTGACAGAGGTAGCTGTACCAATTTAATTGCCAACTCAGCTATTGGAAAGATGTGACTAAAAGCTGAACCTCATCCACAGTCTTATAAAATTACATAGATTGATGATTACTCACATTCTGTTACCCAACTGTGCTTAGTGTCTATCCAATTTTTGAGCTATCACGAAGGTATTTGATGTGATGTCATACATATGGATGCTTCACATATTTTGCTAGGTAAGCCTTGGCTGTATGACTTAGATGTTGCACATTTTGGGATATCCAACACATACACATTCATGTTTAAAGGAAAGAAAATTGTTTTGACTTCTTATAAACCCAAGAACGTAATCGAAAATAAAAAGAATGTGTTAATTGTTAGAAAGTCACTGATTCAAAAATCTCATCATAAGAGTCCCAGTCGCATAGTGTCTAGCTTTGACATTATCCTTGCTACATCTCATGAGTATGTTGCATATGATTTGAATGCCTTGCATATCGAGGCTTATGAAATTTTTTCAATTGACATTGATACTCACAAGTCTGCTGCAGAATCAAAGAGAAATTTTCAGAAATTTACAGTTATAGATGACAAGATGATTTGAGCTTGCCAAGAGAGGTTCGTACTAGAACTAGTGAAGAGGCTTTGCATGCATCATATATGTTCTCGATAAGCTTTGTTGAGTTACAATCCTGACGTGACCGAGTCGAGGATTTCATAGAAGCTTGAGGAGATTGAGCATATTGAGTTTGTTATCCCACATTCTCCCCATCCCAAGAAGATTCTATATACTTTCATCCCTTTTTCTATTTGGAAGAATTTTAGTGACCTACATCCTATTATACTTCAAAGTTCATGGACGCATCTTCTCCAACTACAAAGAACTACTGCATTCTGCTCGGTGGTGCTGTACTTATCGTCGTTCACTAGGTGGTGAAGTTCTTAAGCCGGAGAGAACGATGGAGATCCAATTTGAAGAGCTTTATTTAAATGATTTTATGTGAGAGTTTTGAGTCATTAGAGAATTCTTATTAGTTGGAGTCTTTTTGTTATTTAAGGGTTTTAGTTATTTGAGTCTTTTAGCAGATAGTCAAGTTATTAGCATATATAAAGGCCACAAAACTATTAGTTTTTTAGAATGAAGAATTGAATAAAATTAGTTGTTCGTGCAAACTTTAGTTTCTTCACAAATCCAATCTTTTGCATTAGTGTGCGATTGTGGGTTTGGTTGCCTGAACAAGAGGTACAAAGAACCTCCATGTGCGAGGCATGCGAGTCGGCGATCGAAAGATTTCTGGGTTGTGATGGTTGTGATATCTGAAAGTTTGTGTAAATCCTAATTTCCTAACATTCTTTCCCAAATTTCCCTTCAAAACTCTAAACTCGTTCTTGTGCTACATCACCTCCTCATCTCAACACACATGTGCCATTTTCCTCCTTGAATTTTACCGTCGGAATCTTCAAAAGTGAAGGTGAGTTAGTTTTTGATTTGGATATTCCGATTGCTTATAAAAAACTATTTGTTCTTGCATAACGTATCGTCTTTACAAACATGTATCTTATGACTTTTTTCCTTAGCCATACATAACCAATTTATCTTTCATTGATTCTCATACTTCTACATTTATTTCAGAAGTTCATCACATCTAGATTGGCATGTCAAATGTTAGACAGAATGAATGCAGTTGAGCTTCATAAATTTAGGATCTTGTACCGGTTCTATAGGGTAATGTGGTTAATGCCAATGTGTGTATACTGCGTTATTGAATTCTAATGGTTCGCCCTCGCTTGATTGAATGTCATGCTTGTTGCTTGATTGAAGGTCATGCTTGTTGCTGAAGGTTTTTCATTTACATATGGTGTAGGCTATCGGGAGATATTTTTCCTAGCTATGAAGATGACTTCGGTGTGTTTATTGATCCCTCTAGTTACCATTCATCACAGACCTTTATATTAGTTGGATTTTAAGAATACATTTCTTAACAATATTTTAGAAATAGTATATACATGAAGCAACAATCATGCTTTGTTGCTTATGAAGAGTTATGATATGTATGAAGATTGAAAAAATCGTATGGCCTGAAGTAATTTTCAAGAGCTTGGTTTTGACCATTTACAGATTTTTATGAGGTGATTTGGTCTCAAACTGTATCAGAGTAATCAATCCATCTTCCATTGAATCCGCATTAAAACCTGATCCCGATAGTAGTATATGTTGATAATATTGTGATTAGTAGGAATGATGTTTCTAAGATTCACGATTTGATACAATTTATTCAGAATGAGTTTTAAACGAAGCATCTTGAGTTTCTCAAATAATTTTTTAGGATAAAGATCGCATCCTTGAAGAAATGTATTTATTTATCACAACAAAAGTTTATGTTAGATATGTTGTTAGATACATGAATATCGAGCATTAAGCATATCATCTCACATATGGATCCAAATTCCAAACTTGTACCAAATCAATAGAGGCAGTGCATGATCCAGGATGATTCATGAGATTGATTAGAAAATTAAACTATCTATGTCATCATATTGATTCTTCAGTGAACGTGATGGGTCAGTTCATGTTTGATTCAAGAACTATGCATTGGGATGCTACAAAATGTGTCTTGAGATACTTAAAGAATGTACATGTTAGAAATATTCTATACTCAGATTATAGGTACTTAAGAATTGCAGCTTTCTGGGTTGGTTTGCTATTTGATTGGCGATCGATGACGGTCAACTGTGTCTTTGTGGGAGTTAATTTCGTATATCGAAAGAGCAAGAAATAACTGGTCATTTTTCGATCTAGTGCAGAGTCAGAGAGCAGCGCCATAGCTGACGTCACTGTAAGTTATGGATTCAACCATTGAGTTTCAATTTAGAGCTTGTGCTACCCACACCTATAAGATTGTATTGTGATAACAATGATGCTATATACATCGTTAATGACTTAATCTTTCATAAGAGGATCAAGCATATTGAGATCTCACATAGTGAGACAATAGCATGATAAGTAGATGATAGATACAAATCATGTCAGATTGATAAATCAGTTGGCAGACATGCTTGCCAAGTCTTTAGGAAAAGAGAGTGGATTATATTTATGACATGCTGTGCATGAATATCATTTATGCTCCAACTTTAGTGTGAGTGTTAAGATGTTATATACTTGACATTAGGGGGTTTTGTGTAAAAGTTACTAATATTTGTAATATAAATAATGGAACCTAGGGGGAGGAGAACTAACTCTCTCTAGCATTTCCTTAAAATTATCTCTCTGATTTCCACAACTTCCTTGATGATAACTTATAAAACCTAGGATATAGATTAACCAGATACTTCAACCTGGGTAGAGTGTAAGGATCTTGCTCGATCTGAAAGTTTGGAAAACTCAAGGACTTGAAGGACAACCCAACCTATCACACAAAAGCACAATTTTAACATCTACTGAATTTCGATCAAAAACAATGGTTGGTAGATTGATGAACTGAGCAACCAATTCTAGTAGGTATAGTGACCAAATTCACGACAACTCCAAATCGTTTGAATCTTTTGCAAGTTTTGAAAAGGGGGTTTATTTCTTTCTTTCTTTTTTTTGGGGGTTGTTCTTTTTTTTTTTTTGGGGGGGGGGGGGGGGGGGGGGGGGGGGGGGGGGGGCTAAGCAATTTAGATGTGTTTACTGTTTTCTTTGCATACATTATCGATGGAGGATTGGAAACAGCTGTTCTTTAGGTTCAACAACATTGATAAGAGAAGATGACATGCTTGTTATACGTTATGTGTTAGTTTTAGAAATAGTAATAGGGGGCACTTAATTATTTAATATTGGTAACGTCGCAAACTAGTAGTTGGAATAATATCTAAACTAAAAATTTAAGCCGACAATAGAGGCACACCTCTTAATTTATGAACATAATCTTTTTTCTAGGTGGGACTAGTATTTTTAACACTTACCTTTAAATTAATGGTAGATTCTCCTGAGTATATATGATATTATTGTAGCATGATAGCAATACACAATAGCCCAAGTAGCAGTACACAATTAGCCAATCAGTTTTTACTTTTAGTACTGTGCCAGAGTAGCAATACACTAGCCAGTTAGACAGTTTTTACTGGATCTGATACCATGTGAGTTTGAGAAATAATAACAGGGAGGAAGCTCACACATCTTTAATATTGGTAAAGGCACAAACCAGTAGTTAAAGACATACCTAACGCAAAAGCTTGAGCCAAGAAGTGGAGGCACAACTCCTAATTTATGGACATCATCTTTTTCTATTTTATCGATGTGGGATTATTATTCTAACAGCGTGTGTATGCTATAGAATCAATTCTAGGTGCACCAGAAGAAATATAAAATTGACACCTGTCTTAGAACAGCAGTAGGGAGCGGGACATTCTACCTGATCGAGAAGTGGCAAAGCTTTTCAACATTTTGCAGAAAGATCTCATGTGACTCTAGTTGGAGTAGGATGTCCCAGAGTTGAAGGCCTTTTCAGATTTTATCTATATTAAAAACTTCCTCAGGATATAAATTTGTAACTACATCTAGTTGATTGGAATAAGTATAAACAGTAGCAAAGATACTTTGGTAAAACAGAATGCATATTCTATGTCATCTTCTTATAAATTTATTAGTGTTCCTTCTTTTAATCTATTGCCAAATATGGCCTAGTTTTTTTAATTCTGGTATGTGTTTTCCATCAATTTGTGCAATTTGATTTGAGTTGAACTGAGTATTGCTAAAAAATAAAAGTTCAACTTGAAAGAAGTAAATTTTGATAAGATAAGTAATTTTCACTATATTCAACATATTACAATTAAATTGCGAAGAACAAGTGTAAAGACCAGCCTTATTTCCCAAAAAAAAAATTAAAAGAGAATAATGAGTATCATATGATATATGTGAGCAAAACTTCGAAAACTCCATCATCTCCTATTTTTTCTATAATTCAAGGTGCACCAGAAGAAATATAAAATTGTCACGTCTTCGAACAACAGTAGGGAGCGGAACATTCTGCCTGATCGAGAAGTGGCAAATCTATTCACCATTTTGCAGAAAGATCTCTTGTGACTGTGGTTGGAGTAGATGTCCCAGAGTTGAAGGCTTTTTCAGATTTTATCTAGATTAAAAACTTCCTCATGATATAAAAGATTCTAAGAAATTTTCACCAAAGTTACCTTTTGATAAGAACACTTAACTCGAACTTTGCTTCTGTGTGCCCAGGTTTCTTGCAATACCGGCACCTGAATATATCTCTGTGTTCTTTTCATTCTTTCCCCCTCTAGAGGAAGCATCGATAATGAATAATCTAATGCAATAGGTTGCTTTTGTCATATTCATCTCCATTTGTCGATTAGTCTCAAATCATATTTATTCATGAACTTCATTGAAAGTTTGAAGTTGAAATCCAGAACGTAAAACCTTTTCCATAAGGTTAGAATTATGGCCAACAAAAAAGATTTGATCTCCCAGGTCTTGCTTGAGATATAATCCTTCTTGACTCTCAGTTGATTGCTGAGCAGTGGTCAAATTCCTCCCAAGCCTTCGCAAAATTGCATAATTTGTAGCAACCAACATCACCTATGGAAGATTGTTCACCTCAACTGTTGGATGTGAGCAGTAATACGTCAAAGAACATATGACTTGTCAGGCATGGACAGTTCTTAGTAGTGATCAGTCTCTTGAATTTACAAGACATGTGAGAAGTTCCCAGTTGTCATAATTAGGATAATCCTTGGTAGGTTCTTTATTCTTCCCAGTTAGACAACCTTTTCCGACTTCTAGCGATATAAAAAAGAGTTAACCTATCCCAGTTATGATAAGTATGTTCATTAAACTTCATATAGTAAACGAAGTGTTTGTGTTAGCACCCATGGGTTATCGATGGAGCTCGGGGTTGGTGGGAGCTGTTCGCTATCCGGACCGTTGGATTAGATGAAGAAGAAAGAGCCGCAGCCGTTGGATGATTTAAAAGAAGAGGATCCAACGCTTCAGCGGGATGTAATCGTAGCCGTTCGTTGTTGATGGCCGTTGGAACCATTTCAAAGGGGACCGTTGATTGTTTGGGCTGGTTGTTAGAGAATCTTTTCATCTCCCTCGCAAACGGCTGCTCTTTCTGCCTTCACAGCTGTCCTATTTCGTTCATCCACCAAGGTTGTTACGAATTTGTCAGGAGTTTGTTAGAGGTCTGGAGGGGTATAAATTTGAGCGATTGTAGTGATTGGGCTATCGAAATTTTGAAGCAATTCTCTTTTGCATTTTTTTGTATTTTTCCTTTCAGTTAATAAAATTCTTCCTAGATTTCGCCATTGTTAGCAAAATCCCAAGCTCAAATCTCTTGTTAAGGTCTGGGTTCTTATTATTTGGTATCAGAGCCAGCTACCAGCCATGGGAAAGAAGCGAAACGAAGCGCCCGAGGGAGACAACAGTCAGTGTTCTAACCCTGATTCTGTTACTCCTGGGGAACGCCTGGATGATTCACTCGAGTTGAGAGCTCAGCAAGAAGATCAACTCAAAGCAATCGTAGCAAGGGTGGAGTCACATCATCAACTGTTAGAGGTGAAGTTGGGGGCACAGATCCAGCAACATAATCAACTCTTGGAAGCAAAGTTGGGAGCTCAAATTCAGCAAATGGCCTCGCAGATCCAGTTAATCTTGAATAATCTACTCAAGGCCGACGAACAGGCTCAAAGTGAAAGAGGTTCCGGCCACAACTCTCAGGGTGATAGAAGCTCAGAGAGCAGGGTCATCCCCACGGAGATTCATCCATCCTCACAACTCAGAATTCTCAAACCTGAAATACCTATTTACAATGGAGACGAGGATGTTCTATCATGGCTGAGTCAGGTACAACAGATCTTCGCTTATTACTCTACACTGCATTCTAATTGGGTTGGTACTTGCTCATTTTATTTACGGAATGATGCGATGAAATGGTTTGATTGGGGTAGAGTTAATATAGAGAATTTCCTCAAATTTAAAGAAGAATTAGTTGTCCGATTTGGCCCTACTGAAGTGGAGAAACCTTTTTTCCAGTATCTGCAATCTCAAACAAGTAGGTACGGTGAAAGATTACTTGGGAAAGTTTGAACAGATAATGGGATTATTGCGGAAATTGCCAGAGGAATATGTGTTGGATAAATTTGTTAGCGGGTTAAAGGATGAAATTCGCTTAGATGTTTTAGCCCACAGTCCAACTACATATATGAAGGCAGTACAATTGGCAAGGACCTTCGAAGAAAAATTGGTTTTAGCCCGAAAATCTAAGCCGCTTGTGGTGCCTCCCATTTTCCCTAGAGCCCATCAGCCACAACCTCCAGGAACCAATAAGGAAGGAGTAGTTAAAGGAGTTATTACAGGGCTTAAAGGTAGATTGTTAACTCATGAAGAAATACAAGAAAGGAGGAAAAATAATCTGTGTTTTAGTTGCAATGAGAAATGGGAGAGGGGGCATATGTGTAAGAAACAGATTTATGTCTTGGATATAGAATGTGAAGAGGGTCCTAAAATTAAAGAACCACAGGCAGAAACTGAAGAAGTACTACAAGAGTTGCAGGAAATACTAGTAGAGGAACCACCTTCTATTTCTATACATGCCTTAACTGGCATCCTAGCTGCACAGACATTAAGGCTTAAGGGTAGCATCAAGGGATACAATGTTTGTATCCTGGTTGATACAGGCCCAACTCATAATTTTATACATCCTAGGTTGGCTAAGTCTCTTAATTTGGATGTAGAGGAGTCTGAAAGTTTTGATGTTATGGTAGCAAGTGGAGACAAGTTGCAAGGTACAGGGTTATGTAGGGGAGTCAATATCTATTGTCAATGTGTCATAATCCATGTCAACTTATTAATATTACCCTTAGGGGGTCAACAAGTTGTGCTGGGTACTCAGTGGTTAAGGCAACTAGATGATATTACTTTCAATTTCAAAAAACTACACATGAGGTTTAATTGGGATGGAAGGGTATGCCAGTGGCAAGGAATTATACCTCCAACTTCCCAAGTTGTGGATGGAAAGGAATTAAGTAGGGTTTTCAGGCAACAAGGAGAAGGGTTTGTGATACCAAGGTTTTAGGTCTCGGTTTCGGTCTCGGTATCGCTCTTCCCAAAATTTAGGTTTCGGTATCGGTATCGTCTGTTTCGGTGGTTTCGGACGGTGGTTTCGTTTCATCGGTATCGGTAATTTCAGATACTTAAAACTCTATTAAATACTATCAAATATTATCAAATATTAGCACAAATACTTTTTTACTAGTTACACATTTTGTTAAAAGTATTATGCTAAATATATTACATTTTTTTGATCAACATGATTGAAAATAAATGAGAATGGCAAGCTTTTGAATAAATGGAAGGGTTTGGTGGCTGAAAATGATAACTTTGTAAATAAATGGAAAACCTTTAGTGGCTGAATGTCAAGCTTGTAATTAAATTGGAAGCCTTTAGTGGCCATGAGGTACGTCCATCTCTTCGTTTCTTCTTCTTTTTTTGGATTTTGGTGATGTTTCCTCCTCCTCTTTCTTTTTGTTTTCATTTTTTTAAGTTTCAGTCGGTATCGGACAAGTTTCGGCCGGTATTGGCCAATACGGCCGAAACCCCGGCCGATACGGCCGAAACCCCGACCGATACGGCCGAAACCCCGGCCGATACCGACGAAACCCCGGCCGATACGGCCGAAACGGCCGAAACCGAGAACTGACGTGTGGTTTCGGACCGGTCCCCTCCGAAACCGATCCGAAACGGCCGAAACCGGTCGGTTTCGGCCGAAACCTAAAACTATGTGTGATACAACTTAATCTGATGGACTTGAATAGTCCTCCGCAACAGGTTCAACTGGATATGGCTCAATTGCAAAATTATCCACCTGAACTGAAAGAAATCCTAGACCAACACCCTGAGGTGTTCTGTGAACCAAAGGAGTTACCCCCAAGGAGAGAGTGTGATCACAAGATACCTACAGAAGTAGGGGCAAGACCAGTGTGCATAAGGCCATATAAACATGCTTATCTCCTCAAATCTGAAATTGAAAAACAAGTGAAAGAGATGTTGGCTACGGGGATCATCCGGCCTAGTTTTAGCCCCTATGCATCCCCAGTAGTAATGGTGAGGAAGGCAGATTCCAGTTGCAGAATGTGCATAGATTACAGATCCCTTAATCAACAAACAATCAAGGATAAATTTCCTATTCATATTATAGATGATCTCTTGGATGAACTGCATGGGGCTCAGTATTTTCAAAGTTGGATTTAAGGTCAGGATATCATCAAATACGCATGTCAGAAGATGATATATACAAAACTGCTTTCCGTACACATGATGGGCATTATGAGTTTCTTGTAATGCCATTTGGGCTAACCAATGCACCTTCTACCTTTCAATCCCTAATGAACTCTATTTTTAGAAGCTATCTCAGGAAATTTGTGTTAGCTTTTTTTGATGATATCCTCATCTATAGCAAGGATTGGCCATCCCATTTAAAGCAACTCCACCGTGTGTTACAAATCCTGGGGGAACAACAGTTGGTGGTTAAGCTCTCCAAATGTTCATTTGGGCAAACTTCAGTTGAGTATCTGGGTCATATTATTTCTCATTTGGGAGTAGCAATGGACCCTAAAAAGGTGGAAGCAGTTAGGAATTGACCAGCTCTTAAGAATGTTAAAGCAGTGAGGGGTTTCCTTGGCCTTGCTGGCTATTACAGAAAGTTCATTAAGGGGTTTGGGGGAATAGCAGCCCCACTTACTGATTTGCTGAAGAAAGAGGGATTTCATTGGGGTCCTGAGGCCCAAGAGGCCTTTGAGAAGCTGAAGGATGCTCTCACAACAGCTCCAGTTTTGGCTATGTCTGATTTTAAGGAGGAGTTTGTGTTAGAATGTGATGCTTCGGGCAGGGGAATTGGGGCAGTGCTGATGAAAAAATATAGACCTATAACCTACTTGAGTACCAAACTCACTGGGAGAAACCTGTTGTTGTCCACTTATGAAAAGGAGTTACTAGCTATAATAGTGTCAGTTACAAAATGGGGCCAGTATCTTATGGGCAAAAGATTTACAATACGCACAGATCATCAGAGCTTAAGGCATCTATTGGAGCAGAAATTGCAGCAAGGTATGCAAGGGAAATGGCTAATGAAATTACAAAATTTCAATTACAAAGTAGAGTAAAAGCCTGGAAAAACTAATAGAGCTGCAGATAGTTTATCAAGGGAAGTGGATAACCATGATGATACTCCAGGAGATTATAGTACTATCTTTCATATTTCTCAGCCCCAGTGTGAGTGGTTAAAGGATATCAAACAAATCATGAGTGATGACCCATATTACCTGCAGATTGATGAAAAGATGAAGCACACTCAATCAGGAAAAATCAAATACACCAAGGTGGATGGAATTTATTAATATAAAGATAGAATTCTGATTAGCCCAGAATCAAAGGAAGTTCAACAAGTACTCCTCCAGGAGTTCCACTGTTCAGCTTTAGAGGGACATTCAGATGCCGTGAGAACTCTTCATAGAATGAGGAGGTCTGTTCATTGGGTGGGGATGAAAGCAGATGTCAGACAGTTTGTGAGGGAATGCGAAGTATGTCAGAGGAATAAGGCTGAGAATGTTGCTTACCCAGGCCTCCTTCAACCTCTGCCAATGCCTACCCAAGTTTGGGAGAGCATTTCCATGGATTTCATCCGTGGTCTTCCACTTTGTCATGTGTTCAGTGTAATCTATGTTGTTGTAGATAGGCTGACTAAATATTCACATTTTTTCTCTCTTAAACATCCCTTCTCTGCCAAATTAGTAGCTCAGGTATTATTCGAAGGGGTCTTCAAGCACCATGGGCTTCCAGCTACCATCATCAGTGATCGAGATACCGTCTTCACCAGCCAATTCTGGGTTGAGCTCTTCAAGCTGCAAGGGACTCTGCTGGCCCATAGCTCAGCCTACCACCCCCAAAGTGATGGACAGACAGAGGTAACCAACCGGAGCTTGGAGTGCTATCTTCGGTGCTTCTGTAGCCATAAACCAAAGGAGTGGGTTGATTGGTTACCATTGGCGGAATTTTGGTATAATACAACTTGGAGGAGTTCAACTCAGATGACCCCCTTTGAAGCGCTCTATGGGCGCGCTCCTCCCACTCTCCTATCTTACGTCCAGCATACCTCGAATGTAGCAGCTGTTGATGATGCTCTGTTTTCAAGGGAAGTTACCCTACAATTTTTACGGGACAACTTGGAGAGGGCTCGGGAGAGAATGCGAAGGAATGCTGACAAACGACGAACGGAGCGTGCTTTCCATGTGGGAGATTGGGTTTATTTGAAGCTACAATCCTACAAGCAGATCAGTGTAGCAATGAGGAAGACACACAAGCTCCCTCCCAAGTATTACGGGCCTTATCAGGTTATTGGGAGGGTGGGAGAAGTCGCCTATCGATTGGAGCTTCCTGAAGATGCTTAGATTCACCCCGTCTTCCACGTCGCCCAGTTGAAGAAGAAACTTGGAGCTCGAGTGGTCCTGCAGGATAACCAACCCCGTTACTTCGAGGAAATCATCGATGAACCTGAAGCCATTGTGGATAGGAGAACTGTGAAGATCCGTAGAGCTTTGGTGTCCCAGGTCCTCATCAAATGGAGGCAACGAACGCTGGAGGAGTCGACGTGGGAATCTTATTGGGATTTAGTTAAGAGGTTTCCCCATTTTGACCTTGAGGCAAGGTCCCGTAATGGGGGAGGGATTGTTAGCACCCATGGGTTATCGATGGAGCTCGGGGTTGGCAGGAGCTGTTCGCTATCCGGACCGTTGGATTAGATGAAGAAGAAAGAGCCGCAACCATTGGATGATTTAAAAGAAGAGGATCCAACGCTTCAGCGGGATGTAATCGTAGCCGTTCGTTGTTGATGGTCGTTGGAACCATTTCAAAGGGGACCGTTGATTGTTTGGGCTGGTTGTTAGAGAATCTTTTCCTCTCCCTCGCAAACGGCTGCTCTTCCCGCCTTCACAGCTGTCTTATTTCGTTCATCCACCAAGGTTGTTATGAATTTGTTAGGAGTTTGTTAGAGGTCTGGATGGGTATAAATTTGAGCGATTGTAGTGATTGGGCTATCGAAATTTTGAAGCAATTCTCTTCTTTTGCATTTTTCTGTATTTTTCCTTTCAGTTAATAAAATTCTTACTAGATTCCGCCATTGTTGGCGAAATCCCAAGCTCAAATCTCTTGTTAAGGTCTGGGTCCTTATCAGTTTGGATATTCCAGGAAAATCACCCATAAAACCCCAGCATCCTCTAATACCTGAGGAGCTTCTTAGTCACAGGTTGATTACTGATAACATCTTCTATATCAAGAGATAGAAAGATAGCATGCAGAAGGGAACGACCAGATCTAAAATTAGATTTAGGAAACCATAAAGTATGCCTTGTCAAAGGCATATACTGCTGAACTAATCTGTAGAACAAATGTTTCTGTAGAACAAATGTTTCTGAAGGTTAGGGTTTTATGGTGGTGGCAAGTGGAGAGGCAGTGGTCATGGATTGTTTTGGGAAGAAAAAACCAGATTAAGAGTTTAAGTGAAAATAAACTTAAAATCTGTGGCTTCTATGTTCTGATTCATACAGAATGTTAAGGGGAAAGAATAGGAAGAAGCCTGCTGAGATATACAAACCGAGAGTGAGAAGACCGCTATTTTGTACACGATTTAGTAAACCTTCCTCTCTCTTTTATATTAATAAGGATTGTAGCTTTTTTACAACAACCCCTTGAAACGAGTACATTTCTTCTCTAGATAGAGGGAATTTCTTCTCAATTACGTTGTGTCTTTATTAATATGAATTTCGGTCAAAAGGTCAATTTTAATTCTTTTTTAATAAAGTGAAAGCAGCATAATTTTTGTTGCTGATGTTGAGAGTAAACCACTTGATATGCTATTAATAATCGTGTTATTTTCATACCACACCAATGGTGTGTAATCCTGGTAATTCAGTTGTTTCGTCTCAATGTAATTGAAGCATTTACCAATTTCTGCCATCTTTCTGGCCTAAATTTTGTAGCACTTGTGTAACTTTTGTCCTTGAAAAGAAAATTTGTTTTAACATTTAACTAAGCAGCGTGTTTAGGATTTATGAGGTAATTGGATGTAGTCATATAAATTATAGACTGGCTTTCTCATGGCACTGTTATACTACTTCAATGTGTTTTTAACTGGCCATTTTATTCCGGACAAGAGTATTTACTAGGTAGACCTAAAGTTCTATCAGTTATTCTTTTTACAACTTTTAACTGAGTGTGCTATATTTTTTAAAAGAGGACGAGAAATCATCTGAAATATGAATGCCGTCATTATTTTCCATCCGTTATGTTGTTTTAATTTCTTTTTTGTCATTGCAGCTTGAGAACGATGTTGACTTTTTATATTTGTTGGCTGATGCTGCAGCTATAGCGGTATGTGTAATTTTGTAAATGTCAACAAATTATGCATGTGGAGGCTTGATTTTGACTGTTTTAAAGTTCAGTTTCAGTATGGAAATCCGGATGTGCTGTGCTCCCCGCTTATTGATTCCAAGAAGACGGGAATGAATTTGGTGGTAGGTCACTCCCTCATCTTGTTCAACCGTCACACTATCCTTAATGGAATAGTCTTCACATTTTCATATGGTTCATGAAACATATCCATCCTTGCTTAAAATGATTGTCTGCATTTATTATCAGAAGTTGTCTTGTATCTGGCTTTTCATAAAACATATCTATCCTCATTTAAAATGTTTGTATGCATTTATTATCAGAAGATGTATTGTATCTGGCTTTCTGTGCAACAGAGGAATTCAAGGAGTAGGTCAATCAGAGTTGATCTACCCGACCGAGGAGCAATGTACCACTTGAAGTGGCTCCAGCGGATTGACGTCATGGATGAGGTTCACATTGTCGACAGATTTAGATTAAGTGTGGAAAATTGGGTTTCTTCAACACCTTGTACCACAAGGTTTAGGTTGCTTCTCTCTTAAATCATACCAACGTAGCTAACAGAGTTATCTGCATGGAGGATATAAAGAAAACGTCCATAAGGGCCGGAGAAAAAAAATAAATGTAACTGGTATGGTTTACAGAGAGGATTCTTGATCAAATAGAGACAGTGTGTTCATATCCTAGAGATCAAGAAAATGAATGTGGTTTTCTGCTCTCATTAGTTTCATATAAGATAACACAGGGCAGAAGCCTATCAAGCACACAAGAACATATGCAGGAAGAAGAAGAAGAAAAAGAAAACTAGATTTACGAGGTATGTATGCCCACGGACATAGGAGAGCAGAGGCATTTGCACCTGTAATAAGGGGAGCCAAAGAATGATCATAATGCTATATGTTCTATTGGAGAATATCGACAAACACAAGATGTGCACGCAACGGAATCAGATATAATATGCCACCAACATCAACAAACAGAGTAGGATCTTGAAGAAATCATAGAAAGCACAAAGATAAAACCACCACAATCACAGATCAAGCAGTCACACAGAGAGGCACATGATTAATTGGTCCGGCCCAATGTGACGCCTACGTCCAGTCTTCCGTTGTCACGGTTTCCACTAGATTAGAGATGTAGAATGAGAGATTACACCAACTACCAAGATCTCCTCCAAATGACTAGTGAACCTTCTTGATAATGCAACTCTAGTACTCTTGCAATTACAAAATCTCATGAACACAAAACAATGGAAAGATCTTACCAGAAAGCATTAGAATAAGGAATATCTCCTCTTCCAAAGCTTGTAGTCGTATCACGCCTTTTGTCGCACAAAAACAATGTGTCTACCCTATTATTCAATAAAGAAATCCCTCCTTAGGACTATAGAGGCCGTTTTAAGTCGTGGCCATTCGATTTGATCAAATATCAGATCAATGGCTTAGAACAAAACCAGGCTGGAAAAGCCCGACTAGTTACCGACACGATCGTGTCACATGGCACGATTGTGTCAACTGTGTTGCTTGAAGTCTCTGCCAACATCACACGATCATGTCACATATGGCACAATCGTATCAACCGTGCTACTCAAAACTTGAAGTCTCTGTCAACATCATATGATCGTGCCAGGCATAAGTAAACTTGACACGATCGTGTCACTTGCTCCTGAATGGAAGTTTGAAGCATAATCTTCAACACTCTTATCATTCTTCAAACTTCATCACACAAGAACTGCTCCATCTTTCACCACGATATCTCCAGACTCTCCACAACGGCTCTACCCAAATTCCAAACATCTCTAACCAGATCTAGACTTTCTGACACTCAAATGACAACAGAAATCAGTCAAACCACTCACCAAGTATATGTCAAGCTCAAGCAATGCCTGAGCTTAACTATATCAACCTTCTTCATAAGCATGTCTGTAGGATTGTGATCAGTCGAGACCTTCTCTTACGCTATGACCTTTTCTTCCTGTAGAAAGAAATTTCTTACCTCAATATATTTGGTCCTCGAGCTATAGACATGATGCTCCGCCAGGTGGATGGCGTTCTGACTATCACAGTAGACCTTTGTCACCGCTTGCAGAATACCCAAGTCTCTCATAGACTTCGCATGTATTTACCTTTCTTGATTGCCTCAACTACAGCTATTAGTTCTGTCTCAGTGGTTGACAATGCTACAACAGACGAAGGACTGACCTCCAGGACACTGCAGCAATGCTCAACGTAAATATGTATCTAGTCATTGTCGATCTCCTCATGTCTATGTCCGGATATTACCAACCCGTCGCCTTTGTCATAACACAATCCAACGCCAACTATTCCTTTCAGGGATCTCAGTATCCACTTTACAACTTGCCAGTGTTCTTACCAGGATTCACCATATATCTACTGACGACTCCAATTGCGTGGGCCAATTCCGGACGTGTGCAAACCATCACATACATTAGACTTTCCACGACACTCGCATATGTGACTTTAGACATATAGCTTATCTCATCGTTGGTGCTCGGTGACTGTTTCGCAGAAAGTTGGAGTGGGCCCCCAGTGGTGTGGTGACTTTGCCTTCTCCATTTCGTATTATACTTGGATATTCTTCATGTAGCCATCCTGGCTCAATTTCAACTCCCTTCTCTTTTTGTCTCTGCCGATCTCCATTCCAAGGATCTTTTTCATAGGGCTCAGATCCTTTATATCAAATTCTTGTGCAAGACTCATCTTCAGTCTATTGATTTCTGTCATATTATGTGACGCAATTAGCATATCGTCCACGTACAAGTGCAAGTAGATCTCGATCCATCATCAAGTGTGCGAACATAAACACACCAATCCTTAATCCTTCTCTCGAAACCAATAGTCAACATGAAGGAACCACATCTCTTGTACCATTGCCTTGAACTCTGTTTCAATCCGTATAGAGATTTCTTTAGCTTGCATGATCCTTCTCTCAAAATCATTAGTCAACATGAATGAATCAAATCTCTTATACCATTGCATTGAACTCTGTTTCAATCCGTATAGAGATTTCTTTAGCTTGCATGCCATCTGCTCTCTGTCCTCCATCACGAATCCTTCGGGCTGGCGCATGTAATTTTCTTCTTAAGCTCTTCGTACAAGAAAGATGTTTTCACATCAAGCTATTCCAGCTCTAAATCATAAGCTGCCACCATAGCCAAAAACACACGTATCAACATGTGTCTCACCTTAGGCGAAAAGATCTTGTTATAGCCTTTCCATTTTCTCTGTGCAAATCCTTTGGCCACCAGCTGGGCTTTGTATCTCATATCACCATGATCACCTTTCTTGACTTTATACACCCATTTGCATCCAATGGCCTTCTGATCCTTAATCAACTCTACCAGTTCCTATATGCCATTATTATAACAAGACTACATCTCTTCTTCTATCGCAAGTTGCTACTCTGCAACTACTCTGCAACTACTTTCGATGTCTGGGCTTCCTTAAGAGTAAGAGGCTCTTTGTGCTCAATGTTCAGGGCATACGCTTGCATATCCTTGAATGCAAACGTCGAAGCAAAGTAGCTCCCAAGTCTCTCCGGTGCTCACCTAGTCCTCGTTAACCGTTGCACCTCCATCTAATCTTGGGTAGGAACCTCATCCAGAGTCTGAACCTGATCTGTTTGTATAATTTGATTCTTTGCTGTAATCGAATTATGACATATTTCAGCATATCGTCTCTCAATGTCACGGGAAAATCGCTCAACCTTGGTGTCAGGCTCCTTAGACCTATGTTCAACATTTGACTGAGTCATCTCCGACCTAACCATCGACAACTCATCAAATGTAACATATCTGTTGACAAATGTATTGGCCACATGATCTAGCAACTTGTATCCTTTCACTCCTTTAGGGTATCAAAGCAATATGGCCTTTGGCCCTCGAATTAAGCTTGTCCTCCTTTTGTAGTGCATATGCAGGACATCCAAATACCCACATGTAGGAGTAATCACCAGTCTTCCCGTCCACTCCTCTGGAATCTTGAAGCTGATCGATGGTAGTCTATTCACGAAATGCACGGCAGTAGTTATAATTTCACCCTAATATTTCTTTGGGAGTCCAACAGCCAGCCTCAAGCAATGACACTTTTCTATCAACGTCCGATTTAACCTTTCTACTATACCATTCGATTGTGGATCACCAGGCGTGGTGTAGTGCCTCATGATATCCTGTGATCTGTATAAATCTTTGAATACTTTCGATATGTATTCCCCACCATTGTCTGACCTCAATATCTTGATGGCTCTTTAGATTATCAATAAAGGCTTTCCAAGCCTTAAAACTTCTCGAATACATATTCCTTATCAAGTAGATCCAGATTTTCCTCGAATAATCATCGATAGACACAGAATACTTTGCTCATCTAATGGTAAATACAGGTGTTGGCCCCCTATACGTCTGAATGCACGTACTTAAGCGACCCATTGCTGTTGTGTTTTGCGGTCCTAAACTGTCTTCGTCAGTTTGCCTTCTACGCACTTCTCACAGAACTCCAATCTCTCATTCATGGCTTCAATCAGATTCCTCCTATGAAGCACATCAAGCGACCTCTCGCTCGGATGTACAAGGCGAAGATGCCACAACTTAGCCGACTCGACTTGAGAGATACTGGCTTCACCCTCCACAGTGTTCCCATGTAGTGCTTATAGATTTTGTATCATTCTGAGTTTCATCACGTTTAGAGACCCTTTTGACACTTTTAGCAAGTAACCTTCAATGACTGTCATGCATCCCAATCCAGCTAGAGCTCCAATGGAAATCAAAGTTTTTTTCAAGTCTGGCTCATGATGAATATCTGTCAGTGTTCTGATAACTCTATTGTGCATTTTGATCCTCACTTCTCCAACTCTCACTATTTTACAAGTCATATTATTCCACATCAGCACGTTTTCGCATTCTATAGGACAATATGAACTGAACCAGCTTCTATGTGGTGTCATGTAGGAGTATCCCGAATCCAAGAGTCATGATATCCCCTGATCTCCAGATGTTGCCATTAGAATTTCTCCGTCGTTACCATCGTTGCTACTAATCCCTACAGAAGCGGAACCAAAAGCTTCTTACTTTTTCTTTTCATATCTCTTCAACTTGGGACAGTCTCTTTTCCAATGTTTAGTCTCTTTGCACAAATGATAAATGTCTGTGCGCACACGTGACTTTGGTCTCGTCTGACCTCTATCCTTTCTTAAACCATGGTCATTTTTAGAATCCCGACATCCTCTGATGAATAGAGCATCTTCTTGATCACCATTGTCCCGACCAATCACCTTTACACGAAGAACTTCGGAATGTACATCGGATTCAACTTCCTCCAAGGATAGTGTGTCTCGTCTATATATCATGGATCAGACTAATAGGTTGAAGTCATCTATCAGAAAACACAACAGTATCATCGCCAACTGTTCGTCCTCGATGTTGACTCCCATATTCTGCAAATCTGCCACGATATTTGTGAATGCATCGATGTGATCCTTGACACGAGTGCACTCTCTCATCTTCAATACATACAACTTTTGCATCAAGTACAGTCGACTTGTCAAATTCTTCTTCGCATATAGTGCCCTCGGCTTCTTCCAAAACTGTTCTACAGTTCATTACTCGGACACTTTTCAGAGTACTTCATCAGACAATGATAACTGCTACGCACACAAAGATTTTCTCTCCATCTGATTTTTGAGCTTCCGTGACCTCGTTAATCTTGTCTTTCTCAAAGACAGTTTGACAACACCCTTCTCTCATCAAAATGCTTTCTTCTTCAGTTGCCACAAATTGAAGTCATTTCTTTCAATGAACTTATCCAACTTGAATGATGTGCTAGAGGACGACATATTGACTTTCTACGTAGAGGACGTCATCTTGACTTTCTACTTTCTTCGCACTAATGCTCTGACACCACTTGTTTGGAAAATATCGACAAACACAAGAAGTGCACGCAACAGAATGCGATATGATATGACACCAATGTTAACAAACAGAGTAGGATCTTGAAGAAATCATAGAAAACACAAAGATAAAGTCACCACAATCACAAATTAAGTAGTCACACATAGATGCACATGATTTATATTGGTTCGGCCTAATGTGTCACATACATCTAGTCTTCTGTTATCACGGTTTCCAGTAGATCAGAGATATAAAACAAGAGATTACACCGGCTACTAAGATCTCCAAACGACAAGTGAACCTCCTTGACAATGCAACCCTAGTACTCTAGCAATTACAAAGTCTCATGAACACAAAACAATGGAAAGATCTTACCAGAAAATCTTAGAATAATGAATATCTCCTCTCCTAAAATTTGTAGCCATCTTACGCCTCTTGTTGCACAGAAACAATGTGTTCTACCTCTTATTCAACAAAGGATTCCCTCCTTGTGGTTATAGAGGCCGTTTAAGTCATGACCGTTCGATTTGATCAAGTATCAGATCAACGGCTGAGAACATGATCCGCATCAGGCTGGAAAAGTCATATTAGGACCTGACAAGATCGTGTCAACTATGTTGCTTGAAGTCGCTGCCAACATCACAAGACCGTGTCACAAATGGTACGATCGTGTCAACTGTGCTGCTTAAAACTTAAAGTCTCTGCCAACATCACACGATCTATAGAGTAAACTCGACACGATCGTTTCACTTACTCCAAAATGGAAATTTGAAGCATAAACATCAACATCCTACCCTGCTTCAAACTTCCATTCTGGAGCTAGTGATAGTGTCACTTACTCCATCACATAAGCACTGCTCTATTTATCACCACGACATCTTCAGACTCTCCACAACAGATCTAACCAAATTCCAAACATCTCTGCCTAGATCTAGAATTTCTGACACTCAAATAACGAGAATCTGTCAAACCACTCACCAAGTGTATATCAAGCTCAGACGACTGCAGCAACCGTCTTCGTAAGCATGTCTACATGATTGTGATCAGTCGAGATTTTGATGGAACTCGGGTCAACACCCGAAGGCGGACCCGAGTCCAGGCCGAGGAGCCTTAGCCGCGCGCGCACCCCTATGACCTTTATTATTATTATTTTAAAGGTATGATGGTAATTGTGATTAGGTGGAGGTTTATTCTTAAGCGAGGGCTAGCTGTCGCTAATCTCTTATGCTTATTTTGATTATTTTGTGAGAGTTTTTCGAGAGTTCTTCGAGGGATCTTAGGAGAGTGCGGACGTTCTCGCTTATCGGCGTCTTGGGAGGGTGGTTGCCCCTATATTGTAGCCAAAATTATCTTTTTATTCGCTGTTTTAGCAATTTAATTTCAGATTTGCTTTGGAATATATCAATTTGGTATCAAAGCATGTGACGATCCGTGGCGACTTAAACAAGATTGATACTTTGGAGGAGAAATTTAGCGGCAAGATCGAAGGGGTAAATAGATTGTTGACGGAAAACGAGGAAGCAATAAAGAAATTGATGGCCTCCATCGACCAATTAACGACGAATCAAGCGAAGCACGAAGAGCAATTTGCGCAATTGATCTTCCAATTGGCAGCAAACAACAAAGGGGAAGGGAACACTAAATCGATAACAAAGGCGCCACCATTGAATAAGGGGAAGGAAAAAGAAGAGCTTTTTGATGCGGATCGGGCCTACGAAGAGGAGGAATTTAACAAAGAGGAGGATGTAGAGCCTTGGATGGAAGATTATCGCGAGGGCGATACTGCGAAAGGCGGAGGAATCAAAGAGGGGGGCGGCGAACCTAGCCGCCGCCCCCAAGATTGGCGGCTAGCAGAGGGGGGGCCCACGGGACCCTAGGAGGACACGCGGGGGGCACCCAGCACCTGCAGGGGCCAGTGAAGCCTCACTGGCTCCCCGGCGGGCCCCGCGGCCACCCTATAGGGCCACGGGGCCTCGCAATTCCACGACAGGGCCCCACGGCCACCTTACACGGCCGCGGGGGCCGCGGGGGCCCCGGAATTTCACGGCAAGGCCTTGCTGCCTATGTACAGGGCCGCCGGGGCCCCAGTTTCGCTCGCTCAGGTCCCGCGGGACCTCAGCAAGCCTGCGGGACCCCGTCGAACCCCGGCGGCTCCCCTACGACGGCGGGGAGGTGACACAGCAGCAACAGTAGGGGGTCTTTCGCCCTATTTGGAGGGCATGGCTCGTGGTTTTGATGGTGGATTTGATCCCATTGAAGGGCAGGGGCACTATGAAGGCGGAGGGGGGTTTTGGGATCCTCCCTACCCCCAGCACGACGACGATAGGGGACTGCCACCACCCCACACCTACGAGGGGCACCCGGGGGACTACGAATGAGGATACAGAGACTATGATGAGGAGTATGTGGGCCTGACTGGCGGCCACGGTGGGCGAGGAGAGGGGCCACGAGGGGGACAGGGTGACCAGTGGAGGGGACACCAGTGAGGATACGACACAGGCCGAGAAGTGGCAGCACTGCCATTAGCCTAGGTATGGTGGGGGACGAGGTGAGCAGGGCACCTACAACATGGACCGGCTGCGGAAGCTGAATATGCTGGTGTTTGATGGAGTGGACCCCGTTTCGTGGGTCAACAGAGCTGAGCTGGTTTTCAGAGTTTCTCGCATGACAGAGGAGCAAAAGCTAGAGGCGGCAGGAATATGCTTAGATGGGAAGGCCTTCCCCTGGTTTCAGTGGAAGGATGCGAAGCGTCCTTTCCGCTCGTAGGAGATTCGAGATTAGATGGACAGATTCAGGGACCCCCACCAGAGGAATGTGAGGGAGCAGCTGCTATTCTTCAAGCAGGAGGGCACGGTTCGTGATTATCTGGAGAGGTTAGAGGCCTTGGCAGGACAGGTGCACGGGTGACTGATGAGACCATGGAGAGCACCTTCTTAAAGGGGCTGAGGGCGATGATTCGGGCAGCGGTACGGATGCAGAAGCCCCAAAAGCTGCTAGAGGCCATGGAGTACGCTCAGATGGCGGAGGACTGTCAGTTGGAGGATAGGAAGGCCATGAGTGGATGGAGTGGGCCAGCAGCCCGTAGCCAGCCAGCGTCAGGTGGTCAGCAGAGGGCCATTATGGGGACGGATCCGGCTGCCAAGGAGAAGACTGGGGAAAGGCTGAGTGCACCGCAGGCTGGGGGACAGTTCAGGCGGATGACGGACTCAGAGATGAGGGAGAAGCGACAGAAGGGCTTGTGCTTCAGATGTGATGATAGGTTCACACCGGGTCACAGATGTGACGGAAGCTCCAGGTGCTGCTGCTCGAGGACGATGAGGACGAGGCTGACGTCGATGACGAGACCGCTAAGGGAGAGGAGCATGAGGGCCATCAGTTAGACGTGGCGGAGATGTCCCTTAACTCCGTGGTAGGGTTCACACCGAACCATACCATGAAGTTGAGGGGTGAGATCGGCGACCAGTAGGTGACCGTGCTTATTAACAATGAGGCGACTCACAACTTCATTTTCAGGAGAGTGATGGCCCAGCAGGGGCTCCAGCTTATCGATTGTGGCAGTTTCAGCGTTATGATGGGAACGGGGAAGGAGAGCAGTCGGAGAGTCTGTCGAGGGTTGGTATTGACCTTACGGGGGATACATGTGATCACAGATTTTTTGCCTCTAGACCTGGGGAGCACCGACAACATCTTGGGTATGACGTGGTTACAGACGTTGGGGGAGATGACAATGAACTGGAAGCTTCTTAGGATAGAGTTTCAAGAGGAGTGGAGAGCAGTTACACTGCAGGGGGACCCCAGCCTATGCAGAGTGATGGTCTCGTTGAAGACTATGGTGAGGACCATTCAGACAGAGGGAGGATACCTAGTGGAGCTGCACTCGTTGACGGAGGAGGGGGCGCTGAGGCCAGTGATGAGCAGCCCATTCCAGGAGAGGTGCAACAGCTGATGGAGCAGTTTGAGGAGATCTTCCAGGAGCCTCGGGGTCTTCCACCACCGAGGGACCATGAGCACGTCATAGTACTGCGGGAGGACGTGTCTCCCATCAGTGTCAGGCCCTACCGATACCCCAGCATCAGAAGGACGAGATTGAGAGGATGGTGGCAGAGATGGTGCATGCAAAGGTAATTCAGCCTAGTGTGAGCCCTTTCTCTAGTCCAGTGCTGTTAGTGAAGAAGGATGGGAGCTGGCGCTTTTGCGTAGACTACAGAGCGCTGAACAAGGAGACAGTGCCAGACAAATTTCCCATACCGGTGATAGATGAGCTCCTGGATGAGTTACATGGAGCATCCCTATTCAACAAGATAGATCTCAAGTCGGGCTACCATCAGATCAGGATGCGACGGGAGGATGTGCCCAAAACGGCGTTTAGGACGCATGAGGGCCCCTACGAGTTTCTAGTCATGCCTTTCGGCTTGACGAACACACCAGCCACCTTTAAGCCCTTATGAACAAGGTATTTCGCCCTTACCTGAGGCGATTTGTACTCGTTTTCTTTGACGACATATTGGTGTACAGTCGTACCTTGGGCTTAGGGGAGCACTTGAACCCTCTGCAGGTCGTGTTTCAGGAGCTACAGTATCATCAGCTGTTTGCAAACACGAAGAAGTGCTTATTGGGACAGCCACATGTGGAGTATCTGGGACATGTGGTGTCAGCAGATGGGGTTTCAGTAGACAGAGCGAAGATAGCGGCGATGCTAGACTGGCCGCGCCCTACCACACTCGGGGGGTTGCGTGAGTTCTTGGGCCTGACAGGTTACTACCGCAGATTTGTGGAGGGGCATGGGACGATCGCCTGGCCACTGATCGAGCTATTGAAGAAGGGCCAATTCCATTGGAGGAGGATGCGACGACAGCATTTGAGGCCCTGAAGAGGGCCATGATCACCGTGCCAGTTTTGGCGTTACCAGATTTCTCCAGACCCTTTGCGGTAGAGGCAGACACATCGGGACATAAGCTTGGAGCAGTATTGATGCCGGAGCAGCGGCCCATTGCGTATTTCGGTCAGGTATTGACCGCTAGAGCCAGACTGCGGTCTGTCTACGAGAGGGAGCTGATGGCCATAGTCTTGTCGATTCAGAAGTGGAGGCCGTACTTGCTAGGACGGAGTTTTCTGGTGCGTACAGATCAACTGAGCCTCAAGTACCTATTAGAGCAGCGGTTGGTAGCAGAGGATCATCAGAAGTGGCTGCGGAAGCTGATTGGGTACATGTTTGAGATTGAGTATCGCCCGAGGCTGGAGAATAAGGCGGCTGGTGCACTTTCGCGGCGAAGCGCTAGCAGTTTCCGTGCTTCAGGACTGGGAGTCACTATAACTGGAGGTTGAGTAGGATCAGGAGTTGGCAGGCATACTGGAGGCTCTATTGTAGGGATCGACTGAGTACCAGGGGTATTCTCTTCAGGATGGACGGCTACTATATTGGGGGAGATTGGTTTTGCTGAGGACTTCGACATATATACCGGCCATACTCCAGGAGTTCCACAGCAACGACGTAGGACATTCTGGGGTCTTCAAGACCTACTAGAGACTGGCGAGGGAGGTCTACTGGAAGGGGATGAAGAGGGAGGTGGCGAAGATGGTTGCAGAGTGTGACGTGTGCCAGCGTCACAAGTACCAAGCGATGTCCCGGGGGGATTACTACAGCCGCTGTCCTTGCCCGATCGGGTGTGGGAGGACTTCTCCATGGATTTCATAGATGGACTGCCGAAATCGGGTGGATATAGTCATATTTGTTGTGGTTGACCGCCTCAGCAAGTATGCGCACTTTGTCCCACTTCGGCATCCTTACATCGCAGTGACGGTGGCGGAGGTATTTTTTGAGGGAGGTCATTCGCTTGCATGGGCCTCCAAAGTCCATTGTCTCTGATAGAGACAAGGTGTTCTTGAGTAGATTCTGATATGATCTTTTCAGGCTGCAAGGGACATTGTTGAGACGGAGCATGGCCTTCCATTCTCAGACCGATGGACAGACGGAGGTGGTAAACATTAGTGTGGAGACTTACCTGCGATGCTTTATTTCAGAAAATCCCAAGGAGTGGGCTCGTTGGCTAGCATGAGCGGAGTACTGGTACAACACCTCTTATCATACTGCAGCTCAGACGACCCCGTTCAGGATTCTGTATGGCATGGACCCTCTTCATTTACTGCATTATGGGCAAGACTTGACACCAGTATCCGATGTAGAGCAGTATTTGGTGGAGAGGGATCGGATTTTGGAGGAGTTGAAGCTCCATCTGGCTCGGGCTCAGCAGGTTATGAAGGCGAGGGCAGATCTACACCGCAGAGATGTGCAATTCGCAGTAGGGGATATGGTGTACCTGAAGCTGAGGCCCTACAAACATCGATCCTTGGCTCACATATGAAATGAGAAGCTAGCACCGCATTATTTTGGACCTTTCGAGGTTGAGGTGAGAGTAGGACTGGTTGCTTACAGGCTGATATTGCCCCCAGGATCGGTTATTCACCCGGTGTTCCATGTTTCACAGCTTCGCCAGGCTGTCGGAGACCACACCCCTTCACCCACCCTTCCAGAGACGTTGACATCTGATATGGAGGTGAGGTTGGAGCCAGAGGTGCTGAGAGAGCACGGGAGAGCGCGAGGTCTTACTGCAGTGGAAGGATTTGCCAGAGCACAAGAGCACGTGGGAGTCTATGGACGTGATGGCACAGCAATTTCCAGACTTTCACCTTGATCACAAGGTGTCTCTTTGGGGGAAGTACTGATGGAACTCGGGTCTACACCCGAAGGCGGACCCGAGTCCAGGCCGAGGAGCCTTAGCTGTGCGTGCACCCCTATGACCTTTATTATTATTATTTTAACGGTATGATGGTAATTGTGATTAGGTGGGGGTTTATTCTTAAGCGAGGGCTAGCCATCGCTAATCTCTTATGCTTATTTTGATTATTTTGTGAGATTTCTTCGAGAGTTCTTCGAGGGATCTTAGTAGAGTGCGGACATCCTCTCTTGTCGGCGTCTTGGGAGGGTGGTTGCCCCTTTATTGTAGCCAAGATTATCTTTTTATTCACGGTTAGCAATTTAATTTCAGATTTGCTTTGGAATCTATCAGATATTCTCTAGTGCTATGACATTCTTTTCTTCATGTAGAAAGAAGTCTCTCATCTCAATATATTTGGTCCTCGAGCTATAGGCCTGATGCTCTGCCAAGTGGATGACGCTCTGACTATCACATGACTATCACAGTAGAACTTCGTTACCACTTGCAGAATACACAAGTCTCTCAGTAGAATTCACATGTATTTGTCTTGATCGCCTTAACTGTAGCTGTTAGTTCTGTCTCAATGGTTGGCAACACTACAACATACGAAGGACTGACCTCTAGGACACTGCAATAATGCTTAACGTAAACACGTATCTAGTCGTCGTCAATCTCATTCTGTTTATGTCACATACATAGTCTGAATAACAAAATTCGGATACACCAACCCTTCATCCTTGCCATAACACAATCCAACACGAGCTGTTTCTTTCAGGTATCTCAGTTTCCACTTCACAGCTTGCCAATGTTTTTTATCAGGAGTCGCCGTATTCTACTGACAACTTCGACAGCGTAGACCAAGTCCGAACGTGTGCAAACCATCGCGTACATTAATATTCCCACGACACTCGCATATGAGACTTTAGACATGTAGCTTATATCATCGTTGGTGCTCGGTGACTGTTTCGCAGAAAGTTGGAGTGGGCCCCCAGTGGTGTGGTCACAATCGTTGCCTTCTTCATTTCATATCATACTAGGACATTCTTAATGTAGCCATCCTGGCTCAATTTCAACCCCCTCTCTGTCTCTGCCGATCTCCATTCCAAGGATCTTTTTCACAAGCCTTAGATTTTTCATATCAAACTCCTCTGCAAGTCTCCTCTTCAGCTCATTGATTTCCGTCATATTACGTGACACAATCAGCATATCGTCTACGTATAAGAGCAAGTAGATACTTGATCCATCAAGTGTGTGAGTATAAACACACCGATCCTTAATCCTTCTCTCGGAACCAATAGGCAATATGAAGGAATCAAATCTCGTATACCAGTGTCTTGGACTCTATTTCAATCCGTATAGAGATTTCTTTAGCTTGCATACCCTCTGCTATCTGCCCTCCATCACGAATCCTTCAGGCCGGCGTATGTAAATTTCTTCCTCAAGTTTTTCGTGCAAGAAAGCTGTTTTCACATCCAGCTGTTCCAGTTCTAAATCATGAGCTGCCACCATAGCCAATAACACACGTATCGATGTGTGTCTCACCTCAGGCGAAAAGATCTCGTTGAAGTCTTCCCCTTTTCTATGTACAAATCCTTTGGCCACCAGCCGGGCTTTGTATCTCACATCGCCATCGCCATCGCCATCCCCGTGACTTTATATATCCTCTTACATCCAATGGCCTTCCGATCCTTGGGCAACTCTACCAGTTCCCAAGTGCAATTCTTATAAAGAGACTACATCTTTTCTTCTATCGCAAATCGCTACTCTGCAACTGCGCTCAATGTTTGGACTTCCTCAAAAGTCAGAGGCTCTTCGTGCTCAATGTTCAGGGCATACGCTTGCATATCTTCTAATGCAAATGTCGAAGCAGAGTAGATCCACTCTCCAAGTCTCTCCGGTGCTCTCCTATTCCTCGGTTATCGTCGCATCTCATCCGACCTTGGTTAGGAACCTCATCCTGAGTCTACCCGATTTGTCTGTGTAATCTGATTCTTTGCTGTAATCGGATTTTGACCTGTCTCAGTATCTTGTCTCTCAATATCACTGGAAAATCACTCGACCTCAGTATCGGGCTCCTCAGACTTATGTTCAACACTTTACTGAGTCATCTTCAGCCTGACCATCGACAACTCATTAAATGTAGAATGTGTGCTGCCAAATGTCTTCTTGGCCACATGATCCAACAACTTATATCATTTCACTCCTTTATGGCATCCAAGCAATATGGACTTTTGGCACTCGAATCAAGCTTGTCCGCCTTTTGTAGTGCATATGCATGGCATCTAAATACCCACAAGTAGAAGTAATCACCGATCTTCCCCATCCACTCCTCCTCTGTAATCTTGAAGCTGATCGACAATAGTCTATTCATAAGATGCACGATCGTGTCACTTGCTCTAGAATGGAAGTTTGAAGCATAAACTTCAACATGTTCCTTCTTAAAACATGTTCCTTCTTAAAATTATGAGATTCCTTCATATATATGGAAGCTACATAATGTTATATGCTTCTTTGAAACTATCAATTTATGCTTTTATATTGTCAATCATTTAACCATTTTCTTGTTCCTACAGAGAAGGACCTTTCTCTACATACGAAAAACCATCTTGCTGAATGCATTGGGGAAAGCCCGTTTAAGCTTAAACGTAATTCTACATTTTTTTTCCCATCAAACCATAATTTTCCCTCAACCCATAAGAGGCCTTGGCGAGGATCCATCTAGTTTGAAATTGAGATATAGTCCTATTTTAGAGTTTATTTTTAGATTTTATATTTGAGATAGAGTTTGATTTTTTTTGAATCTTTAAGTTATTTTATTTGAGATAGAGTTTGAGGCGTTTTAGTCTTTTAGCGGTTTTCGAGTCTTCTAGTTATTTTAAAGTTTTATTCATTGTTGGATGAAGTTTTTCAAAGTCAATTTGTAAGCTTATATAAAGGCCACAAACTTATTTGTTTTTCAATGAAGAGTTGAATAGAAATCAAGATTTTTGATGGAAACTTTGAGTTTTTTAAATTTAAATGTTTTGCATTGGAGTGCGAGAGTGTGTTTGGTTGTTTCGGCAATGGTTCGTAAAATCTCCGCATGCGAGGCGTGTGAGTTGGCGATCGTTAGATCTTCAAGGTGCGAAGCTTAAAAAGTTATCAAATCTTCTAATTTTATTCCTCTAAAACCCCCACCACTAATCTTCCTGCTTCCGTCTTGCGTCAAACTTGTTATCAGAGCTAAAAGCTGACCTTTTCCACTATTTTCTCCACCATAATTTTTTTCTTTTCCTTCTAGTTATGATTTAGATTAAAGATAAAAAATCCTAATTTTTTCTCCCTTTTATTATCATATTCTTTTTAGGGTTTTAGTTCAAAAACAAAAAAGAGTGAAAAACAAATAATAAATAGTGAAAACATTTAAAGAGAGATCAACAAAGAAAATCAAAAATAAAATAAAGAGCAAAGAAAGGAAAGAATTTTTTTACTGTTTTTTGCCACATCGTAGATTTGTCACTGTCATCGTCACTGCTCTTGGATCAAGCTGCCATCGCTAATATCATCTATAGGACCCACCTCCACCATCTCTCAGTTTCATCGTCGTCTGCCATTGTCGCCATCTTCACCATGATCCTTCAACGATGACTTACCTCTGTTGCTGGTAGCCTTTGCTGACCATACGATTAGGTGTACTAGATCAAGCTAAGCATGACGCACCTTCAATGGACGACGATCACGAGTGAAATTAATTGAAAAACTTAATAGTGTTGATTTGTTACAGTAGCGACTCTGACAAGCTATTTTCGTCGTCGAGCTTGGACAGCGAGCCATGTCGATCGTTAACTGCCAATATTGTGCATTGGCGCAGCTGAGCTGAATTTGGTCATCAACTCAGCCAAGCTGACCACGCTGAAGCTGAGCGGACCCGAGTTGACGAGCTGATCTGAAGACGGCTTGAGTTGAGCCGTTTTGATCGGTTAACGACTCAGCGCCCAATCATTTGATCGAGCCGAGCCGAGTTGTTGCTCATGTATGGTTTCACATTTTAAGGAATTTATCTGGATCTTCTGTATGTGAGTAGTATTTTTAGCCACATTTCCAACGTATTTTGGTAATTTTTTATTTTTTTCTCGAGCTTTTTACGTGAAATTTTGGTCACTGAAAATCTGAATTAAATCTCTATAAGTTTTAAAGGCCTTATGTGATGCTATAAAATTGAACTTCACTCCACATAGTCTCTAATCTGATCAAGATTTTAAATGTTAAATTTTCAAAATTTTCTCTATTTAGTTTTGTTAGATTAATTAATATCGTTGATAATTACAACATTTTATAGTCTCGATCTTTGCGTTGTATCATCATATTTAGAACCACATTTTACCATATAAATTTGGATGTTATTATTTTATTTTATTTATTTGCATAATTGTGCACATATCTAGTTTGTATTTAGGGCCGTGTATATGCATTCGTGTGACTAATTGATATTACATACTGTTACATAGTGTCAAAATTATATGATCAGATATAGATGATAATAAAATTTAAAGGTTAGAAAACCACTAAAAGAAATATACACAAAACTAAAAGTTGACATAAATCAAACATGAGATCGCTTAAAAGGCTTAGAGAACAAGTCGATTAAACAACAAAATTCTATGGATGAAGCAAATATTACTTTTAAAGATGAACCTAGAATGATTAGAAATAAAAACATTCGAAATAATAGCAGAAATAATAGCAGACTAAAAGGAAAATCTCGAGGATAATTTTAGACGAGATAACGTTGCACATTGGATTAGGATAAATGCTCTCGACTTTGATGGAACAGATAATCCTCAGATTTTCTCATATTTATTATCAGAGATGGAAAATTTGTTTGAATGATACCAATTATCATACGAGCAATGAAAGGTTCAATTTGCTAAAGATTAAACTGATGGGGTCTACAAAATTTTCTAAACATCCATAGAGAAACAGCGAAAAAGAGTACATAAGACGTATATAGACATGGAATGAAATAAAATCAAACTCAAAGAGAAATATTAACCTCCTACTTATATATACCGCCTTTAGAAAAATTAAATGATCTACATTAAAGAAGCATGATCGTTAAAGAATATATGACTAAGTTCAACGACTTATTCGTTAGGATTGTTCTGAATTGAGATCATATATTAAGTGTTAGATGTTTTCCCTCAATGTAGGTAATTTGCCATACACAATCAATCTAGGCTTACATTTAGAATTCATAAGAGCTCATATAGACAAAAAGTTTACTTCCAAAGTCAATGAGCAACCTGAGAGCCTAATGACAACATGTCTAAATCTATAACTATTATCAATAAGGAGACAAATGAAAACATTAAGGTTGAAGAACTGTTACAACAATAACCTAAAAGTGTGCAATATTTCAATGTCATGGTTTGATCATTTTACTAGTCAATGCCCCATTATGAGCTTATTTGTGGGAGATGTTAATAAATAGGATGAATTAATCACAAAAATACATTCTATATGACAAAACTGTTGAGAAATATTATCATCTAGATGTGTCTAGAGTCTTACAAGTTATTAATTGTATAGCTACTATACTTAAATATAAGGAAGATTGACAACAAATCAATGTTTTGTTTGCAAACATCAAAATTGGAGATAGATCTTTCAAAGTGATGATTGATGTATGTAGACATACAAATTTAGTCGTCAAATCAACTATTGAGAAGATGAGATTAAAAGCTATACCTTATTCATAACCTTATACCATGCAATATTGCTTAGGTTCATGATAACTCGCATTCTGTTACCTAATTTTGTTTAGTATTTATCTAGTTTTCGAGCTGTCATGATAACACATGCTGTGATGTCGTATCCTTAGATGCTACACATATCCTGTTAGGTACGCCTTGGCTATATGACTTAGATATTATGTATTTTTAGGAAAACCAACACATTCATATTTGAAGAAAAAAATTATGCCGACTCATTGTAGATCCAAGAGCATAATTAAAAAAATCAAAAGAATATGTTAATATGTAGTAAGCTAATAACTCAAATATCTCATCATGTGATTCCAAATTTCTTAGAGTTTGGCTTTTATTTTATCCCTAATGCATTTCGTGATCATTTACATATGATTTGAGTGCTTTTCATCCCCAAACATGTGAAATTCTTTCCGTAAATAATGTTACACATAGGTTTGTTACAAAATCAAGTAGAAATTTATAGAAATATACTGTTATGGATGATGAAATGATTAGAGCTTGACCGAAGAGGTTCATCTTAGAAGCAACAAGGATACTTTGTATGCTTCATATAGGTTCTCAACGAGCGTTTCCAAGTCAGGATCCCGATACAATCGAGTCGAGTATTTCACATAAGCTTGTGGATAAACATTTATCAGCAATATTCATTATTCGTCATTTGAATGTGTCACTATGGAGCTGATCGTGTTCTATTCGGTTATGCTATTCATGTCGTCATTTACCAGGTGATGAAGTTCTTAAGTCAAAAAGAATGATGATCTAGTTTAAAATTGAGATAAAATTCTTTTTTAGATTTTATTTTTAGATTTTATATTTGAGATAGAATATGAGTTATTTGAGTCCTTTTGTTATTTTATTTTAGATAAAGTTAAGTCATTTGAGTCTTTCTTATTTATTTTTTCAATAAAAAGTTGAATAGAAATTGAGAATTTTTTAAAGTTTTTTAAAATTTGATTTTTTTTGCATTGGAGTGCGAGAGTTGCTTAGTTGCTTGGACGACAGGTCCGAAAAATCTCCATGTACAAGACATGTGAGTTGGTGATTGTTAGATTTCTGGAGTGCGAAGCCCGAAAAGTTATCAAATCTACAATCTTTTTCTTCCCCAAATCCACACCAAAAATCTTTCCGTTTTCATCATGCGTCGGTTCTCTTATTGAAGTTCACTCCCCACATGAATCACCCAAGAGTGAAACCATCCTTTTATATACTTTACGTTGTCCCTTAACCATTTGACATAATAAAGCATGAATCCAACCAAATTATAGGCTTATGATATCCAAATAACATGGACTTCTTCTGTCTTATGAATGCTGGAGACTGAAACCGGTGATTGACTCATCTTGTCTTCTGAATTCAGAATCCATAGCCCCCCCCCCCCCCCCCCCCCCCCCCCCCCCCCCCCCCCTCCCGCCGCCGGTGCTGCTCCCAACAAGGTGGGGGTTGGGTTTGGGAGAGAGCAGCCACATGAGCACACTACACAGATGTCGGCACTGCGTAAATTTGGTGCCCATCTTCTCTGTGGTTTTAGTTTTTTCATGCATGTTTAATTGACTTAATCATAAGGTAGGTATTAGGTAGCATTGCTTCGGCATGATTTCACTACTAGTTGTGCATTTGCTTGTCTCCTTCTATTGTATTACTGCTAAGCCCGTGTTTATGTATTTGTATTTCATATGTGCTTATCATATTATCATGCATGACCACTCTTGCCAGTTTCCAAGTTAAGTCCAATAACTATGGAAGTGTATGAGAGCTACTGCACTTGTGCCTATCATTGTTGGCGCTAGTTATATCTGGTCCATCAAGCCGCTCTGAATCCTGATGCTTGTCCCAATTCTGTCATCTAAACTGGCAACTTGTTTATAATGAAACCCTTCCCATGTTAACATCATATATATTATGCATTTGAGGATGTGATGTGATGTTTGCCCCACTAGGACAAAGGAATGGATAGAGTGGTGGCCATGGTTTGGTCACCTCATCATGGTGAAGCCCACTTGGGGGTGGGTGGGGGTTTGGGTGAGGTTTATGGTGTTGTTGTGGAGCCCGTAAGGAAAAGGCCCCCACATTCCATACTTGCCATTGCCAGAAAACCCCCTCTCCCCTATTTTACATGCTTGCCATTGGCCATTTTTCACTTTGCCCCGGCGTGTTTTGCGTTTAGCCACTGCATTTCCCTGTTTTAGCCCCCGACGACACACACACACACACACACACACACACTCTCTCTCTCTCTCTCTCTCTCTCTCTCTCTCTCTCTCACTCCCCCCCCCCCCCCCCCCCCGACACTGCTCGTGGGCACCACATCCTGTGTGTGGGATTTTCCTTGGGCCCCCGTGGAACTGTACAACAGAAACTACAATTGTGGTTCTGTTCCAACCGCGGCTGATGTTCTGTGAATGTTAATCTTTTCAACCTGAATTTTATGCACATAAACATGCTTGTTAAATTCTGATGGATGTTTGGATATGAAATACCGAGAAATATGAATGTTAGAAGTCAGAAAATATTGGGACATCTGATTCTGGATAATATAGTAGCTAGTGTTTGCTAATGTTAAAATCAGACTTCTGTGCACTTACAACTAGAATCTGTATTATACATGTGCAAAATAAACATGTTATTTTGATCTTTTGCGTGTGTGAGCACACATGCATGTTGGTTCTGAACAGCAGAGTTTCCTGTTTTTGCCCTGTGAAAACACTTTGAATGTATTGTTCATAGGCAACTTTGTCTTATACACATGCAGGAAATATATGCTAACTATGTGCGAAATTACTACCTTGGAAGCTTTGGTGTATCTGTTCAAACTTATGATCAGCGGCATTTAAAGAACACAACTGTCAGTGAAGATGATGGTAATATGTTGCCTGAGCTTTTGATATATAGTGCTTTTGGTAGACAAAAGAGGGGATTATTAGTTTTTGGTCATTATGTAAGTATTTTTGCAATCGTCACATGCAGTTTACATGTCTTGACTAAATGTTGAAATACTAGGTGACCGTCTATGGTGGTTTCAAGTTTGCTCTGAGGTTGCATATTTCCAAGTTGCACCAAAAAATGACAGTGTTCGTTCTTCAAAGATTGACACTAGGTACTGTTCCATTTATATGTTTTCTATCCTTGTGGTTTGTGAGATTGTTCATTTGTTAAACAAAGAAGTCAAAATATACTAAAATATAACTGTTTCAGGATCATGCCAGTTTTGCTTGTATCTTCGACTTAGCCCACATGAGGATTGTCAACTGGGAGAGTTGTGACATGTCATCCACTTACTCTATCACCTATATGCATTGGAAGCATTGCAAGCACAATCACAAATCCAGAGTTAGATTTGGATCATTGACATGACTCAAAAGACAATCCTTCCAAATTCAAATCTGGTAATACCTGGTGCAAGATGACAATCCACTGTTTAAGTAGGCCTAAATTATAGGTGTCCCCAAAAAAATACACATGGATGAGAGAGGGGGGGGGGGGGGGGAGCAAATGATAATGGATCATGTGTGCTAAGTATTGATATACTGCTAATCATGTTCACATACATGTGACACTGGGGTGAATTTGCACAAACATTGGGACATATCAAATACATAAATTAGGATATGTGGACTCGTGTTTCATCATCTAAAACTTGGGATGGAAATCCTTTTCTCTTGTTTGCTTTGAGTGAACAGTGTTTAAAATTGGTTAATTGACATGTCAACAAACATCACGATACTAATGAAACTTATTTCAGAGCTTTTGGGGATGATATTGTTGGGTTTTCTATAAGTATAACAAAATTTAAACGTAGCGGAAAGAATACAAACCCACCAAAGATCCTTGTGTTTCAATTGATTCAATCGTGATTACTAACCGTTGTTGACTGTTCGAATGAATCAGCCTGTAGCTGCTGCGCAAAGAACGACCACCATATACCAATATCCACACACGAACGTCACGAACGGAATTGCAAGGGTGCTAGCTCCTTATCTGCAACTAGGGTTTTTCTCGCGCTTTGTATTTTTCTCAAAACGGTAAAGAAAGATTAATCGTGCAATATTCTGAAAATACTCTATGTTATATAGAGTCACACGTTAACCCTTGCTCAATTTGATGAGTGGTTAATGTGTTTCAGTTACGCAGAGATATCTTAGGGATAATATCTTAACAGTCAAGATATATCATCTTATTTCGAATTTCAAATCAGATTTTAAATTCAAAATCTCATTAAACCCCTATCACATCCATTACGTTTTATATGTACCATCCAGTAGGCTCATATCAAATTGGTAGTCGGCTTAATCCTCTCGTAAGGTCTGATGTGAAATCTGAATCGTCGCTGCAGGTCGCTCAGCATTGTTATCATCATCGTAGTTGCTGTCATTTCCATTGTCGATATTGTCATTGATTTGGTTGTTGACGTTGTGGTTGCGGCCATTGCCTTGTAGATGGTCTCATGAGGGTTGTGGTTGACGATGTTGATATCGTTCACGATCTCAGATCCACTCTCATCGTCTTGTTCCATTGTCAGATTTTCATTGATGACGGTCGGATTGCTCCCAGTAGTGTGTACACGACGGTTATATGCTTTCGACATTCTGTATTCCACAGAAGGATGTCAATTCAATTGTTTATTTATGAGCATTTCATGATTGCTCTATACTATTCACGAGGTGTTTTGCGGGGACCTGCATGGGCCGCCACTTGTAACCCCCCATGTCTAGGTAGCATTACATTTTTCGTTATTTGTGCAGGTCCTGCAATACATCAGTGAAAGCAATATAGAACGAACAAAAAATTATATAAATGAAAAAACTTTATTCATCCTTCAAAGGGTACAAAAGCATAACTAAAGAGGAACTACTAGTCTTTCATTCTAACAATAAGGAAAACAAGCTAAACAAAATGTAAACACTTATTACTATAATGTCTCAGAAATAACTGGAAATTCAGACTCCTCGAACACTGGAGCCTCCTCATATGCTGGTTGACTTCCTGTTGAAAAACATTTATAGAGGATGAAGTAGACGATATTTACAATAAACAATTATAACTTTACATGCAACCCTAGTTCTAAACAGGCCAATAACACATGATATCTAATCTATGACTTTCTAACTAAAACATTTCATTATTATAATACTCACAATATTAAGGGAAAGAGCGAACTGAAGAGCCACCCTGGGTTCACAGACGAGCTCACCTGTGCCCTAAATTTCATGGTCAAATAGGTTGCAGGATCCCGTCAATTCGATACAATTCTGTCAATGAGTGTGGTCTCCTCCACTCTTTCTAACTTTAATTATGAGTTTCCAAAACCCGATGTGTCTGTTCTATCTATCTCAATACCTATTTCAGTAATCCTCTAGTGCTTTACTTTCTAAACTATGTAAAAAGAATCGTGCACCAAAAACTATAGGGTCTATAGCATTAAGTCCAATGTATCAATATTCTATAAAACAATAATTTTATTTGCACAATTCTAATTACAAAGTTTATCTCCTAACTATAACAATTCCATAAGTTAATTTCTATGGTGAAGGAACTCTATTCAAGTTACTCCAAAACAATTCTAAAATAATGAAATCTTTCGAACATTTAAACTGAAACAAAATCATTTTTAAACGGATTACAACATCCATAGGATCAGATTCGTACTATTTGGCATCCATGATTGGTTTCTAGGGTCCATCATGCTTGAGGGAATTTCTCCAAAAATCTGAAAATAGTGAAATTATTTAATCTCATTTAAGAAAAATCCCAAAAATCAGTTCATGCTACGGTAAGTCATCGAACCATAATCCCACATTAAAATAGACACAATGAAAGAATCAGCCACAGGACATCCAAGACAGGAGAAACAAACACAGCCGAGCCCAAAAGAGCCCAAAAGAACACAAGCTGCGAGGAGAAGAACAACCATATGAAGACAAAACCATCAAGACAAAACCCATCTGAACACACAAGTGAAGAGGGAAATCCCGACGGCCAACCCAAGTCCCCAAAAATCTCAAATCGATATTGCGAAGCTGCGGCGAAGTTACCGCCTTGCTCGTAGGATGCCTTAACTATCAATAGGGAAAGAAATCCCGTCGTATAACAACGAATCATCATCTCCATCACAAAACATCCAAGTACTTTGAAACCCTAAATCATTTTCAAATTAAAGGCATGAAAAAGACATAACTAGAGTTTAGAGCAAATAGGGTCTATCGTGTACCGTAGAAGGCAAGCCGAACTCCCAAGAAAACCAAAAACCCAAATCGGAACTCAATCGGAAACTTTTGAAGAAGAAGAATCAATTTCGCATGAGAAAAACCCCAAACATCTACTGCGTATAAATAGAAGAAGAGAAAACACGTGAGAGGGTAAGATAGAGATCTTATCGGAGAGGGACTCCTCAGAAATTGCCGGCAATAAGCTTTTCGAATGGAACTAGTGTTTTAAAATTCCCATCGGAGCCATCGACTTGATTGATCGTTGCGCGATGAGGGAAAAGAGAACCCACGCTGGAATCGGGTCAGGCGCGGGCTACGGGTCAGTTAAATGAGAGGGGAGAGAGAGTTAGTGGGGTGTTTGGGTTTTTAAAAAAGAAAAAGAAAATGGGCCAGAGTCCATGGGGCCTGGTTGGCTTTTTTTAAAAAAATAGGGTCATTACATGATGTGTAATCAAAATTCGCCTAGGGAGTCCAATGGAAAGAGAGGATGAGATGCGAGAGTGTTACACTCACTTATTTGATATATCTTAGCTTTTAAAAATTCCAAAGATGGGATTTTTGATGTAATGTCATGTATCTTACTATGATGCAATTATAATTTTTTTTGGAATTTTTTTTTTCCTTGTCCTTTCTTTTTCTTTTTCTCCTTTTCATTTTCATTTTTCTTTTGCTTCGGCCATCAGCCCGGTCTACTTTGTTTTCTCCCCAAGCGTAATGCCCGAATGACCTGCTTACTTTTTATTTTTTCCCGCCCCCAGCCCACTCACTCAACACACACATCCGAACCCCTCACTCTCTCCCACGCCTTCACTTTAAATTCCCCGAGCGAATACCTCTCTGCTCGTCCGACCTCCTTCGACTCGACGCCTAGATTAAACTCCCCACCAACCTATTTGTCTCTCCCTCGATCTCCTCCCAGGCCAATCGTCGCCGCTTTGCTCCCTCGGTGAAAATCTTGTTGCACGCTGCTGTCGCCGTTGTTCGCAATGAACCCTTGCGTGGATGGCTCTCTCGTATCCCCCTCTACGTGCTACTTTCATCTTCTCTCCTCTTCAAGTTCTCATGCAAAAAAATTAAATTTTTACTCTTTTTAAATTTCTTGACTGTTGGTTTTCGGTTGATTTGGATTTGGATTTGCGTTTGGGGCTTGATCTTCTCAGTTTTCACCCTCTAGACAAGCAGCCGCTTCCGCTCAACGACACGACGGTAGGGCACAGGGTTCTTTGACGGATTTCCAATGTTTGGTATATTTGCTTTAATTCCAATTTTGGTTTCTAATTTGTACTTGTGCAATGATGTTGATCCAAGCAATGGGTTACTCTTAGGTTTTTATGTTCGATGGGTGAAACCTTGATGATTCTTAGTGGTCTCTGACCACCCTGGGGCTCGGTGGCGACCCTGTTGTCGTCCCTCGCCGTTGTTACACAGCTTAGGGCTTCTGCCCATGTTGTTCAGTTTCCTTTTGGGGTTTTCCCTGATTGCTGTTGGGTTGGACTATGGGCTTTGCCTGTTTGTTGATTGGACCAGGCTGTTACCTTATTTGCTGGACTGCGGGATTTCTGCATTGCTTTATTATTGCCCGTGAGCCTTTGTTGTTGGCAGTGGGCTTTCTGTCCGTTTCCTGTTGGCATGTGGACTTTGTCCACACTTTGTGATTTTAGTGGGCTGTTGTCTTTGGTTATGGATCATAGGCTTTCATTCATGGAAGAAAAATTGGGATTTTTGTTTAGCCATACACATGCATGTGTCAATGAAAACTGAAAATCATCCTTGATGATATGTGTGAAAAAGGAAAAGCACGTGTAAATGGATTTGACCGTTACAATGATCAATAAGACAATAATGAGACTTTTTCTGAGATCATCAGTTGACCGGCACCCTAGATTAATTACTTGATGCATGCAAATGATCAAATAATATTTTTTGACATCAATTAGGATATATTTTTGGGTTGAGGTCATGTTGGAATATGGTCTTGAAGTAAGCTATAATTGTTCTCATGCATGGCTTATTATCGGCTTGATGGAATTGTTGATGATATCTCTTTACATGTGACATATTATTAGAAATAGAACGGTTGATATAATGACCCTTAAGATTGTTGGAATCATGATGTTGGATGGATCTAACTCACATATCAACCCAACCATATTGACTTATCATGGTGTGACCATTTACGTTTGTTGAGATACGTTGTTCTCCTGTCTATAATTGTTTAATGCATGCTAGAGTAATCCCTCACAATAAAAAAAATAGAAGTATCACAACTGTTAAATGATTAGACGATTACTGTTATAACTTATGGCATGAAAACTATGAAAACATCGTGGCAAATTGACATTATAAACATCTCTTGAACAACACCACGTTGACACGGGAAACTATACTTCTTAAACAACACTTCACATAATAGACTCACAGTGTTTTGAGGTAACATATATTAGAAAGTATAATATTGACTGGAGCCATGCTTTCAGATCGTATCTGGTAGAATCTCATTTATGTTTTTGGTCCGACCGGGTCTTTTCACGACCTATACCAGTTATTTCAGATTGATCCTGAGTCTCTTTCCTGTTTTCAGTTTGGACCCGGCCCGATTGAGCTCGCCCGTGTTACAAGGTGGTCTCCAGTTGCATATCGCACTCTCCAATATGAATCACGACATAGAATTAGTATAACTGCAAGCATGCTAATAACTTAAGATTAAACCGAATATCTGCATTACCTGCTTGTCTTTAGTTTCATTATACGGTCACTCGTATATACTCATTCATACTCTATTTCAATCATGCTCATACACACTATACACACTGGTTTAAATTTCGAATTTAAGAATTATTGTAAATTTACTCTAATTTAGATGTTGTCGATTTTGCTGCACCGCTAGGTGCTGATCAGGAATACGATGAGACTTCAGTTTATGAAGATACTGAGTGTGTTGTGCATGACGTAGACTTCTGACTTATTAGGTAATGAGTGGATTTCTTCAGGTATTTTCTTTATATATTTGGGAATATTGTTTCCTTCGCATTGTCAGACTTTCGTACTCCTTATATTTGGAGAAATTTTATATGAATATTTAGTACATCCTCTGAGCGTTGCCTATATTATTTTCACTAGTTTAACTTCAAGACATACCTTATTGCTTAACAGTCACATCTCCTGGGAGGCATGGCATGACATCAGATGATAACATGATATCAGTTTTAGGACCAGATTAGATACAATATTAATATCCACCTTACTATTTTGCATCACAACTAGATAATTATTTTGAGCGAGATATTTTATATCTTTTACTTTTTTGCTTTTCATTTTTTGTATTATGATGCCATGTTTATGCACCATTATTTTATGTAATGTTATTATTTTATATTAATAAAATAGTAAATGACTGGTTGGGATCATAGAGAAGTTCTAGCTAAATTTTATGCAACTGTATATCTACTATAAATTTTTTTGGGGGGGCGTGTATACACTATGTCACTATATATGAAATACGTAATCATATGCTTATACATATGTCAAAAAACCAAAACCAAAATCGATACATGAAATGAAACTACCGAAACTACTGATACGAATGAAATGAAACAAAACTGTGCAATGTTCGAAATGATCAAAACTACCTGAAACTTTAAATTTCCCAGAAGACCGAAACTGAAACCGAATTTGAATTATCTAACATCGGTTCTAGTGTAAAGTATATTTTTACAAGCTAGAAGTATATTATGTGTGCGATCCACCTTGATAGGGAGTGTTGGAGTTACATTAGAATTAGAAAAGGGTATATTTGTAATTTCACCTTTTTAAAAAAATAACACATGAACACACAAAACAAGTGCTTTTCTTCGCTCAGGGTTTCTGAAAAATATTTGTCTTTTCTATAAACAAAGAGCAAGCTCAAGGCAATTGGTATGAAGATGGAATGATGGAGTCTAAGCTTTGAGGATTCCAGATTTTCTTTAGAGTCAAGAGTCTCTATGTACGGGGAAATCATCTTGATTAATTTGCGAGTGGAAGCTCAAAACTAGCTTTAGTTGTAGTCTGCATCTTTCCTTCCTCAAGCAGCCCCTTATGATTCTTGTATTACCACTCTCAAATTTGTTGATATGTTATATACATGATGAGCAACACATAGTGTATGGTGCTTAATTGTCTATTTCACTATGCATCGCAATCCAGCTTAAAGGAAGAGGGTTGTGTTGGTCAGTCAGATCTCTATAAATGAACCTAAGGGGTACCGGTGGAGGCTTCCCATTCGTTACACACATTTGTGTAACATTTGATACGTGATGCAATATTAAGTGAGCAAAGGTTGTGTTCTAGGGAATTTTGCCCAAAGGAGCATGTACCACTGTTGCAGCCCAAGTGCGAGGGACGGTAGACAAGGGTAGGTTGGTGCATCTTAGATGACACATCATGGTGCGCTTATACCGTCTAATTTGCATCAGTTTTCCAGGTAAAGGAAGGCAGGGGTTATAAGCTCGTACGTGAGATGAGGATTGTGCTTGATATATAGAATATCATAACACTGTCACTAAACTGAATGGAATTGGGAGATAATGATTGGACGGATGGATACAATTTGTATAGAACAAACCAAATGGGCGAAGGAGAAATAATGGGAGATCAAGGATACATGATAAAAACTATAATATACTTATATACCTGACATTTGAAGTGTAAAAACGGGTTGGGGATGCTTTTAGATGGCAATTATGAGCATGTTGTGGATGTAATGAAAATATCATGATGCTAATGACACTTTTGTTATGAGAAAAGGTGATTTATATTAATAGCATTCATGTATCGCAAGTTAGGTTGCACAAAATAATGGAATGGCATTTTGGGAGCATAGACGAATTATCAGGGAATTTAATTAGTGGAGTTTCCATCCCTTCTGTCTTTTGTTGTTTTATGTTTTATGTTTTTGTTCTTTTGTATTTATTGGTGCAGAGGGGTTATCCATTGTGACTTTAATGTTACTGTTGGTAAAGATGGTAGTAAATATGAAAGAGTGTCAAGGGCATGTGAATATGGAGTAAGCTCGGTAAAGAAGACGAGATATGATTATGGATAGTGGATGTGTATTAGCTTATAATATCATATACATGCTTTAAAACAGAGTGATGAATGTTTCATCTCTCTTAAAAAGTAAGTAGATTAATAACTAATATTGTGATGGATAAGTTCACATGTAAAGATGGTAAAAAGTAATATTGGAAGGGAGATTAACAACAGAACTTATGATTAGCACCTTTAACGGTGACTCTCAAGGGGGTTATGTTAGGATCTAACAAAAGGCACAATTTTTATAGAGACTATAATAGCAAAACTAGATAAGTGAATACAAAAGAGGTGTATTCTCATCTCAAGACGCCAAAGAGGACGTCCGCACTCGTCTACCTATAAGGTCACACAATATCAATAATCAAGCATAAGTCCAACAAGCGACGGCTAGCCCCCTATTTATAATAAAAACTAGGGTTCAAAGGGGGCTAGGGCATGCGGCTAAGGTGGGCAAGGGGCGGCCTGGGCTTGGGCCCGCCCCACCCTCCTGCGGGTGTAAACCCGCAGGCGGGATGGGCCCGCTGGGGGCCCATCAATACTCCCCCCAAAGAGCCATCTTGTCCTCAAGGTGGAAGTCTGGAAAACACGTCGCCATCTCGTCCATGTCCTCCCACGTACTATCATGCTCTGGCAAGCTCTTCCATTGCAGCAACACCTGTCGATCTCATGTGTCGCTCCTCCGAACCCCTTTCAACACCTCGGGTTCCAGTCTCACCTTCATATCAGCAGTAAGAGTCTCTGGTAGGGACGAAAAGGGTGTGTGGTCGCCAACGGCCTGGCGCAACTGTGAAACATGGAAGACTGTGTGAATGGCAGATCCTGGGGGCAAGCTCAACCTGTAGGCCACCGGCCCAACTCTCGCCTCGACCTCGAAATGTCCAAAATAACGCGGTGCCAGCTTCTCATTCCCCCTGTGAGCCACTAATCTCTGTCTGTAGGGCCTTAGCTTCAGGTACACCATGTCCCATACCTCAAACTGTACGTCGCGACGGTGTAAGTCTGCCTTCGTCTTCATCACCTGCTGTGCCCTCGCCAAGTGGAGTTTAAGCTCCTCTAAAATCCGGTCCCTCTATGCTAAGTACTGCTCCACATCCGACACGGGTGTCGTCTCATGCCCATAATGTAGTAAGTGCGGGTGGTCTCCGCCATACAGAATCCTGAAGGGTGTCGTCTGCGCCGCCGTGTGATATGAAGTGTTATACCAATATTCCACCCATGATTGCCAACACGTCCACTCCTTAGGATTCTCTGAAATGAAGCACCGCAGGTAAGTCTCCACGCTCCTGTTTACCACCTCCGTCTGACCATCGGTCTGAGGATGGTAGGCCGTGCTCTTCTTCAATGCCGTCCCCTGCAGCCTGAAAAGCTCCTACCAAAATCTGCTCTGGAATACCTTGTCTCGATCCGAGACTATGGACTTTGGAGGTCCATGCAGACGAATGACCTCCCTCACAAACACCTCTGTCACAGATACTGCGCTGTAAGGATGCCGAAGCGAAACAAAATGCGCATATTTGCTGAGGCGGTCGACCATAACAAAAGTGACAGTGTATCCACCCGACTTCGGCAACCCATCTATGAAGTCCATGGAGAGGTCCTCTCAAACTTGGTCTGGTAAGGATAGCGGCTGTAGTAGTCCTCCTGGGGACATCGCCTGGTACTTGTGATGCTGGCACACGTACTCTGCCACCGTCATTGCCACCACCTTCTTCATTCCCTTCCAATAGACCTCCCTCGCCAGCCGCTGGTAGGTCTTGAGGACCCCAGAATGTCCTACAATGGCACTGCCGTGAAACTCCTGGAGTATGGCTGGTAGAAATGCAGATGTCCTCGATAGCACAAGCCTCCCTCAGTATAGTAACCGCCCATCCTGAAGAGAATACCCCGGATACTCAGTCGACCCCTGTAGAAGGGCCTCTCGTATACCTGCTAACTCCGGGTCCTACTCCACCTCCTGCTGTAGTGGGCCCCAGTCCTCAAGGACATACACTACTAGTGCCGTTAGCTCCGCCTCCTCCTCACGCCAGGATAATGCATCAGCTGCCTTGTTCTCCAGCCCCGGGCGATACTCAATCTCAAATCTATACCCCATCAGCTTCCGCAGCCACTTCTGATGCTCCTCTGCTACCATCCGCTGCTCTAATAGATACTTTAAGCTCCGCTGATCCGTGCGTAATAGGAAACTCCGCCCCAACAAGTACGGCCGCCACTTCTGAATAGCCAAGACTATGGCCATCAGCTCCCTCTCGTAGACTGACAGTAGTCGGCCTCTAGCAGTCAACACCTGGCTGAAGTAGACAATGGGCCGCTGCTCCTGCATCAGTACGGCCCCCAGCCCATGCCCTGATGCATCCGCCTCCACCACAAAAGGTCTGGAAAAGTCTAGTAAGGCCAAGACCGGCACCGTCGTCATGGCCTTCTTCAGCGCCTCAAAAGTTGTCGTCGCCTCCTCCCCCCAATGGAACTGATCCTTCTTTAATAACTCGGTCAAGGGCCAGGCGATGGTCCCATATCCCTCCACAAACTGCGGTAGTATCATGTCAGCCATAGGAACCCCCACAGCCCACTGAAGATGGTGGGACGCGGCCAGTCCAACATCGTCGCAATCTTTTCCCTGTCTGCTGCCACCCCCTCTGCGGACACCACATGTCCCAGGTACTCCACCCGTGGATGTCCAAAAAGGCACTTCTTCCGATGTGCCACCAACTGGTGGTACTGCAACTCCGTAAACACCACCTGCAGATGGTCCAAGTGCTCCTTCAGGGTGCGAATGTACACTAGTATATCACCAAAGAAAACAAGTACGAATCGCCTCAGGTACGGACGGAATACCTTATTCATAAGGGACTGGAAGGTAGCGGGTGCGTTCGTCAAGCCAAAAGGCATGACGAGAAACTCGTAGTGGCCCTCATGCGTCCTGAACGCCACATCCTCCCGTTGCATCCTGATCTGATGGTAGCCTGACTTGAGATCTATCTTGCTGAACCAGGCTGACCCATGTAACTCGTCCAGAAGCTCGTCTATCACTGGTATGGGAAACCTATCTGGCACTGTCTCTTTGTTCAAGGCTCGGTAGTCCACACAGAAACGCCAGCTCCCATCCTTTATCTTCACCAGGAGTACGTGGCTAGAAAATGGGCTCAACTAGGCTGAATCACCCCCGCCTCCACCATCTCGGCTACCATCCTCTCAATCTCGTTCTTCTGATGTTGGGGGTACCGGTACGGTCTAACACTGATGGGAGAAACCCCCTCTCACAGTACAATGGCGTGCTCATGATCCCTCGGCGGTGGCAGACCCCGAGGCTCCTGAAAAACCTCCTCAAACTGCGCCAACATCTGCTGCACCTCCTCCGACACGGCCTGCTCCCGGCTGGTCTCTATGTCTCCTCCCCCCTGTCATGGTATACAGCTCAACCAGGTAACCACCGCCCTCAGTCTGTAAGGTCCTCAGTATGGTCTTCAATGGCACCACCGACCTGCAGAGACTCGGGTCTCTCCGCAGGATGACCGCTCTCCCTTCATCCTGGAACTCCATCCGCAGAAGCTTCCAGTTCACCTTCATCTCCCCTAGCGTCTGTAACCATGTCATGCCCAGGGTGACATCAGTGCTCCCCAAGTCTAGAGGCAGAAAGTCCGCCATCACCTGTATCCCCTATAAGGTCAGCACCAACCCCCTGCAGACACCCCGACTACTCTCCTTCTTCCCCGTGCCCATCATCACACTGAAGCTCTCGCAGTCGGTCAACTGCAGTCCTTGCTAGTCCACCACTCTCCTGGAGATGAAATTGTGGGTCGCCCCACTATCTATCAGCACGGTCACCTCCTGCTCGTCGATCTCCCCCTTCAACTTCATGGTATGGTTCGGTGTGAACCCTACCACGGAGTTAATGGACACCTCTGTCACGTCCAGCTGATGGTCCTCGGGCTCCTCAACCTGCTCAGTACTCTCATCCTCGATGTCCCCGTCCACGTCGTCATTCTCCAGCAGCAGAATCTGCAACTTGCGTCCCGCGCATCTGTGGCCTGCATGAACCCTCTCATCACACCGGAAACATAAGCCATTTTGACGCTTCTCCCTCATCTAAGCGTCAGTCATCCTCCTGAACTGTCCTCCAGCTAGGGTGGTACTGCTCTTCTCCCCCGTCTTCTCCCTGCTCGTCTGGGCCGTCCCCGTGGTGGTCCCTGCTCCTCCAGCTCCAGATGGGATGCCTCTCGGTATCTGTCCACTGTAGCCGCTCCTGACCCTCATATCCTCTGTCTGAGCATCCTCGACCATCTGTGCCATCTCTATGACCTCCGAAAACCCCCTGGGCTTGTAGGGTCTCACTGCGGCTCGAAGGCTAGGTCGCAGCCCCTTCAGGAAAGTGTCCTCCAGTGACTCGTTTGACATACCATGTACTCGCCCTGCTAGTGTCTCAAACCTCTCGATATACTCCCGCACCGGTCCCTCCTGCCTGAGGGTATATAGCTGATCGTGCAGGTTTTCCAAACGGGGATCTCTGAACTTCTCTAACACGAGGTCCTTCAGCTCCTCCCAGCATCGGATCTGCTGCCTCCTCTTCTTCCACTGGAACCACCCCAAGGCTCACCCCTCCATGCAAATGGCTGCCGCCTCCAGCTTCTGTGCCTCGGTCATGTGGTGCGCCGCGAAGTATCCCTCTGCTGTGAACAACCAGGCATGTGGATCCTCCCCAGAAAATAGCGGCATCTTTAGCTTCCGCACCCTGCAATCTCCTCCAAAGTGCCCCTGCTCGGGCCTCTCCTCCACTCGGTGATGCGGACGGTAGTGCTGTCTCATCTCATCCTGGGTCTCGTACTGCCTCGGTGGCACTCCTCCACGACCCCCATAGTCCCCTCGGTGACCTCCATGCCGGCCATCGAAGTCATCCCAGCCTGCATCATCGCCGAAATCAGCCTCGTAGCCCCCCGTCGTCGTAATGATAGTCTCTCCCGTGTCCGTCTCCGAAAGAATGATCCTCCACTGCTGATCGCTGCCCCGCAGGCTCAAAAACTCCCCCAAAAGGCTGTCCGCGTGTCTCTCCCCCTGGCGACTGCCAGGGGGTCCCCCTTTCCTAGCGCAGGTCCGGCAGGACCCTCTGGGGGTGTCGGAGGGCCGGCAGGGTCGCCGGACCTGGGCGAGGGCCGGCAAGGCCTGGTCAGCCCTGTCAGACCTCGCGGCAGGCGGGGGGCTCCCCTGCCCCAATCCCGCGGCGTCTGCCCCCCAGGCTGTTTTGGGGCGTCGGCTGCCCTTCTTCGCTGGCGCGCGGCTCCCGAAAGGGGCGGCTAGGGTCGCCCCCCCCTTGACTCTCCACCGCCCTTCGCCGCACCTCCTCTCGATAATTGTCCTTCCATGGTCCCTCCTCTTCTTCCTCGTCCAATTCTTCCACAAAATAGGGTTGATCTTGGGTAAAAATTTCTTCTTTTTGCTTTTCCTTCTTCAAAGTTGCCGTCTTTGGTGTCGGATTAGGGTTTCCTTCGCTTTGTGGGATAACCGTCAAAAGAGAGAGGATCTTTGCGAGTTGTTCATCGTTCTTTGCTTGACTTGCCTTTATTTGATTGATGGATTCCGCCACCGATTTCTTTACACCTTCAATGGATTTCGCCACCGATTTTTTTACCCCTTCAATCTCCCCCATGAATTTTTCCTCCAACGCCTCGATCTTATCCTTCGATTTCGTTGCCGTCGCCATGGATCGTCACGCTCTGATACCAAATTGTTAGGATCTAACAAAAAGGCGTAATTTTTATAGAGACTATAATAGCAAAACTAGATAAGTGAATACAAAAGAGGTGTATTCTCCTCCCAAGACGCCAAAGAGGACGTCCGCATTCGTCTACCTATAAAGTCACACAATATCAATAATCAAGCATAAGTCCAACAAGCGACGGCTAGCCCCCCTATTTATAATAAAAACTAGGGTTCAAAGGGGGGCTAGGGCTTGCGGCTAAGGTGGGCAAGGGGCGGCCTGGGCTTGGGCCCGCCCTGCCCTCCTACGGGTGTAAACCCGCAGGCGGGATGGGCCTGCTGGGGTTACCCATCCCACTACTAATAAATGGGTAGTACTCCTTGGTCCTTCTTACGCATGGGACAACAGTATTAAAGTGCATATCACGGTGTGTAAATTGAATTATTTGAATCTAGAATATTTAAGAGACTATAATGAGATGCTCACAATACTCTGCTCTACACTAGATTGTGGGGGGAGTTTTCTGTGTTTTTTCATAAAAGGTAATGAAATCTAAAAGCCTAACACCCAGAAGTCAGCAATAAAATAGAAACAAAATGGTTCACATTTATGAAACCAAATTTAGTATGATATATTTTCTTGCAGATGTTTCTAGTCTAATGTCTTAAATTTTTGTTAATATATTGTAGGTACCATTTGGATCTTTGTAGAAATGTTTTTGGTGAAGGAGTCTACCCTGATGTGTATATGACTAACATATACTACGGAGGCACGGGAATTGCTGGTCAGCTTCTCATTCAATTTTTCCTGCTTTAATTGATTGTGGTTGTTTCTATATTAATATTTTTATACCTTTTCTTTGTTAGTTATTCAGGTCTGATCTTTTAGCTTGGTGAGTGTGCTAAATTGTATGCACATATCACGTCCCCGTGAGAATATTTTTTCATTTGTCACTTTTGTCAAGCCCATTTATTAGCTGGAGTATCTAAATGCATTTACGATTCTTTTTAGCCCACTTGTTCCATTATAATTTTTGTTCCCAAAATAGAGGGATGTGGACTCTTGTTATCAATTTGTTCCCCAATGACCATCACTGAAATATACATGATTTGCACATATGGTGATTTAATTGTTTATGCTAATATATTTGACATGTGGACATTCAAACAAGAGTGATATGCTTTAGTTGAAAGCTTCAAACTTTGATTGAAATGTTTGTGCTGTGGGCTCCATCCCAAGATGATTGCTTAGAGAAAGAGCAATTCAAGTCCATGCTCAGCTTAATATTTTATAGAAAACAATTTAAAGAATTTTTCTATGAAAAGCTTTCATTTAATTATTTCTTCAGGAATGCACTTAACATTGGGCAAAGCCATCCTGAACTGATATAAATTCATTGATTAATTTACAAGTTATACTGAAATATGAAGAGAATTCATGTAAGATATATGGTATGTCGGATGCTATCAAGTCATTTAGTATAAGTGATGTTTCAAGTCTTGGCTATGTTCTTTTCTGAACATGTTGATATGACCTGGGGCTAATGTCTATATCCATATAAATATGCAGGTTCCAAGATAATTTTCACTAATGGTTCACAAGATCCATGGCGCCATGCTTCCAAACAAAAATCCTCTCCCGATAGTGAGTGTTTACAAACCCTCATGTGAAATATAATAGTACAGTACCTTAGTTTTATTGACTTCTACAGATATGTTTGTTAATATATGTAATATATATGCGCTATTCTAAAATACATCTGGGCTTTTCTTAATTGATTTTCTTAATATGCTTGCTTCTGTACCTCGATTTTATCATGACATCCAAACGATGTTAAACTATTAACTAGGGTTTTCTTTCCAGTCAACTGCAATTATGTTATGCAATCAAAGAGGAGTCTAGAATTATTCCAATAGTTTGTGTTATATTACGGTGGTATTACTATCTGCAACAAGTGAAATTAGTTAATCCAATCCATTTGGAAAAAACCTAAAATATATATAACTTTGAGTGAGTGAGAGATGTGTGTGTGTGTGTGTCTATTATACAAAAGAGGGCCATTGATGTGACGTTTGTCCCTGTCACAAGTCCAGTAGGAGTCTAGTGTTCTAAATATCGGACCGATATCCGATATATCGGTCGCAATATCGGAAATTAGACATGAGTGATACGATATATGGCAATAAATTGTGTTTTCCAATATTTGGCCGATATCGGCCGCAATATCGGTTGCAGGGCCGATATACCGGCCGATATTTCGCTTTAAATATCGGCCGGTTTTTGGTTTTTTATTTTTTGGTTAGCATGTCGAGTGACTAATGTGTTACCCAACCTGACCCGATACCCGCACATAAAGGAAAAACGTCGTTAGAGGGAGGGACAAAGGCCTTAATTTTCTCACTTCGATTTCGTCGACCGACAGTTTCGTTGCTCTCTCTCTTCGACCGACGCCGTCGCTCTTCCTCTATTCGATCGACGACACAGCTATCCCTCTCTCTTCGACTGTTCGACCGACGACATAGCTCTCCCTCTCTCTCTTCAAACAACGATGCAGCTCTCTCTTCGACCGACGACACAGCTCTCTCTCTCTCTTCAACTTAAGTCCAAAGGTAAGGATTTATCGGCTTCAGTTTGCAGTCTTTGCATAAGATTGATCGGCTCCTTTTTTCAATTTTTGTTGTTTTTTATTTGCTTCAATTTACAATCGCTGATCTTTTATTTGCTTCAGCCTTCAGTTTGTAGTTGATACCTCAGTCGACATATTCTTCTCTCTTTGACTGTTCTACGCTTGCATGCTCTTTTGCTCTCAAATACATGATTTATGCTAGCAAACAATGTTATGTCTTGGTGAAATGAATTTCGTAGATAAATGCCTTGGTGATAATAACTTGATTCCCATTAATGTAACATGAATAGAAGTTTTGTATAATAGCTGTGAAAGTGTTAATTAGATTTTTCTTAATAGTTAACAACGTAGTTGTGTTATTAAAATGATAGCATGCTTAATTAATGTAATATGAAATCATATTTTGTAGGTATTGTACTCGCATGGTTCGTGACTACTTAAAAAATTTCACTAGGTGAATGGCCGATATTCACATTTAATGAGCTAAATATACTCAAACATACTTTTATTTGAGTTTGTATAATTTATATCTTCTTAGATACATCTATACTTGCATATGACATTACTTGTTAGCCTCCGATATGACACTCTGATATTTAGTCAATATCCCTTATTTATCTCCGATATCCGCAATCCGATATCAAATTTTCCACGCCGATATGCGACTGATATCCGATATCCAGAACAGTCTGTAGGACAAACGATTGGCCCAGGTTGTGTCACCTCATCTTTGTGGGGCCCAATGGTGGGTGGGTGGGTTTTTTGGCTTGGTTTGGGGTGTGTTTTTGGGGAGTTGGGTTAAATGCCCCACTCATTCCCATTATTTATGAGCTTGCCATTGCTTTTTTCATAAAATCCAAATGCTCCTCCCTCTTTCACTTATTTGCAAGCTTGACATTAGTATTGTTGCACTTTGTTGTTCCAAGGTTTTTTAGCAATTTAGCACATGCTTTCCCCCTTTTACCCCCGACGATATGTAAAAGCCCAATTTTAGAGGCGCATTCTCTCTTTTCTTTTGTTTTTTACTTTTCTTTTCTTTTTCCCCTTAGCTTGCTCAGTTGGCCCAAATTCCCAGCCCACTCTCTTACTCTCTCTCTCTCGTGTCCTCACTTCAACATCGACGATGACAAAAACACCGCGATGTCGGTTCTCTATCTCTCTCTCGTGATTCCTTCGACAAGAAGGAAAGAGAACCACCCCTCCTCTCCTCCACCTCACGAGGCACATGTCTTCTTTTACGAATCGATCTCAACCCTAAATCGTGAGGATCTGACACGACTTTGCCTCGATTCGAGGCCGGTCGCCTTCGTGGCGAAGCCACGCTTCTTATGCACTCCGCATGTCTCCTTCCTCTATTTAAGCTCGCTCGAGCCTTAGGGTTTCGATTTTGTGCAAAAAAATTATTTTTCAAAAGAAATTTGGGTTTTTTCTTCCCGTTGGAGTTCGGTTTTGGGTTTTGCTTTACTCTAGTAGCCGTAGCCACTCACGGCGAGGCTCGGATCTCCCTGTTGGACTCCGATTTCAGTAAAATCGCTTTAATTCTTTAATGTGGTCTTTAAATTTGTGATTTTGTGGTAAGTTCTTGCGATGATGATCTGAGCAAGACTCAGGTTTTTGGGGGCTTAGCGACGACCCCTGCTGGCACCTCATGCCCCTGTCGTGGCTGACCCGTGGGTTTTTATCCCTGTCGAGGATGCCATAGCCTTTGTTTAACCCCCCTCTGCCCCTATCGTGCATGTCATATGCTTTAAAAATCTCCAGCATGACCATGTGGGCCTTACGAGCTCTTGCAGTGCCTTCCTTTGGCCTAATTGAGACTGATTTGGGCTTTCATGCCCTAGTTGGATCGGGTCCTTGTCATGGCTGTTTTCGGTATTTTAGGTATTATTTTCTTAGTTGGTGGTTGTAAACAATGTTTAAATGAAGTTTTGTTGATGTTGAGGCTTAATGATGACCATGGGTTAGTATGTAAGCCTCGGGGCTTTGCCCCACATGTCGGAGTTGTATTACCCGATGGTTGTAGATGAAGGTTTTTGGCTAATAAAGGCTGTGGGAATTATAGGATGTAGTGATGTAATGCATGTTGGATCATATATCAAACTACTGCCTAAAACTGCCTAAAGGATCATGGTTTACCACCTGCGGGATCATAAACTAGTGCCTGAAGGATCATATAAAATCATGAACATATAAGTAAGTCTCATAAATGATCGATGATGAAAATTATCTGAGATCACCACAGTTGTCACTCCCACATGCTTTAAAGTGCAACACTGATCACTATCACGACATGCAGGTTAGTTTGAATTATTTATTTATATTTCAGTTTTAGTTTTTTAGTATGTTATAATATTATTCTTGTTGTTTGCCATATTTATGCTCCTTGACGCATGTTTAAAATAGTATGACTCATATATGCTCCATATTAAATGTTTTAAGTAGTAAACATCTATAGGATACTAAATGTTTCATTGCTTTCCATCAATATAAGCTACATGTTTCCTAAATAATCATAATATAAGCTTACACAGTGGCCCATGAAATTAGGAATAAATGATAAGTTGTGTCACTATGGAAACCAAAATAAATTGAAAAATTTGTGGAATGTATGTATTGTTACCATCCTGTTGAAATACACTTAGAGTAGAATATTAAAAATATGACTGAACTGGAATGACATAGCACTCTAAATTTAATATAGTTTCAATGTGGCCCTAAATTTAATCCAGAATTTTATGTTCTAAATCATGTTTTAAAAATTAATTAATATTAAGTTAGAATTCTATCTGGACTGTATCACTGAGGCATTGAGGGATGTACACTTGACATACACTTGGAACTTCAGATTCACCGGGTTTTGGGGTAAATCATATTAGTGAAAGTGCGGGAGCGACTGGAGCCATGCTCTTATTGGCTTAACTGTATCGACCAGGTCTCATCATGAATCCGATAGGACCCATATTGGTACCACTGGTTTTAATTAATGAGTCCCACCATGTTACCCTTTTGGACTCATAGCCCCATGTTCCTACTTTGGGCCCAGCCCAGGTGAGCGCCCCCGCAGACCAAGGTGGACTCCTGGTTGCTTATTGTATTCTTCAATATGATTTGCAACCTAGGATTGGCATAATTGATAGGGCCATGATAGTATAACCTTAAATGAATAACTGACGTATATGTTTGTCTTAAGTTTCTAATGTCAACATATTAAATAATTAATTAATATATTACCCGCTCTCAGTTCCTGATTACTAATCAGTGTTTACTCACACTTACATGTTTATATGCTAAAATTCTAGAATTAATGTGATTTACCTGGTTGGTCTTCATTTTGTTGTACCACCAGGTGTTGATTCAGAGCCAAAGGAAGCTCCAGTGTTCGAGGACTCAGATTTTGCAGTGGTCTCCACTGACTTCTGATCTGAAGGTAGTAGATGTACACACGTCATCTCTTGTATTTGTATTTTTGTCAGTAAGTGGATATTACGATGTATACAATTTTGTAAACTTGGAAACGTATATAAATGAAATTTTTGTTAAGCATTTTGATGCACCTCTGCTCGTGTCTAGATTGTTTTCACTGGTTAACTGCGGAACATGCTACTCTTTGCGAAACATGTTGCGGCCCCATGTTGCAGGATATGACATGTTTTTCTTAGTGGCACATGCAAGTCCTCGCAACCAACCTCGTGAATAGTCTAGAAAGAGTAGGGTGCATTGTGATAAAAATGCTTAATCGAAACTGACCTTGCCCTGTGAATGCAGGCGTATGCGAGTTTACAATCGTCGTAAGCGAACCACGAAGAAGGCTCAGAATGCTTCTGGATATGGTTCAGGTAACCCGACAATCCATCAGATCTTGGAGCATGCCCTACGAGAGCTTGTTCAGGCTTTTCGAGAGGAGTTAAGAGTATCGGAGAGATACATCAGTTTCGGGCTCTGCGTCCAGCTACATTTACTAGACGGGAGGACCCCCTATAGGCAAAGGAGTGGTTGCGTAGCATAATAGACTACCTGACCGCGGTAAGGATCCCCACAGAATCCTACGTGAAGATTGCCAAGTTACAGCTGGCAGAGGGAGCGAGGATCTGGTGGGTTGGAGTAGAGGATCGATTAGAGAAGCCTATCACTTGGGATACATTCAAGGAGCAAATTAATGCCCAGTACTTCTCTCATGATGCTCAAATGGAGTTGGAGGCAAGGTTCACCAATCTGAAGCAGGGTGCCATGACTGTAGAGGAGTATGATGTTGAGTTCTCTATGCTCAGCAGTTTTGCGAACGAGATGGTGTTCACTCCCGCAGCCCGAGGTCGACATTTCCAGCAGGGTCTGAAAATAAAGCACCGAGAGAAGATGGTTTGATTGAATTTGTAGACCCATGCAGTAGTGCTTGCGACGGCATGTGAGTATGAGTACATATAAAGGGAAGCTGAGCGGGAGCGTCTCATGTCTATACCTTCGAGACGACCACCACTGCCTACAGCTGTCACCAAAGGGACGAGTTAGCCACATATGTCCCTGCTTAGGCATATGCACCGGCCAGTTAAGCAGATCCAGTTCAAGAGGTCGGCACCACATCAGTAGCCACATCAGCACTTACGTCCAGTGTGTCACTACTGTGGCAAGAGTGGACATAGCAATGATGAGTGTCGATGGTGCTTAGGGCTTTGCCTGGTCTGTGGATCCAAGGAACACAATGCTAGAGACTGTCAGCAGAGGGACCATAACCAATAGCATTAGCTCCTGCTTCTGCTCCTGCTCATGTTCCTACTCCAGCAAGGAATGCACCACGTAGATCACCGACCACGGCCTCCACATCTGAAGCTTCAAGCCTTTACCATGACGGCATTAGAGGCTGAGGCTATTGACCAAGTGATTACTGGGAAGATTTTATCGCTTTCAGTAATTACCATTCACATGTCATTAGTTAGGTACTTGGACAGTATCTTTGACATTAGGTATTGTACTAGTCGATGGTAGATCTGTGCTTACATTATTCGACTCAAGAGCCTCTCATTGTTTCTTAGTCACTCGATTTGTTATCGCACACATCATTCTTGTTGAACCCTTGGCTATCCATTGGAATTTTAGTATGGGCAAGGTATAACGAAGACAACTAGTAAGTACACTCAGTGCCCTGTAGTGATTTGTGAACGAGAGCTATTCACGGATTTTCTGGTGATCGAGATGCCTAGTTTTGATGTTATCTTTGGAATGGATTGGTTGTGGACATTTCTTGCTACCATTGACTGTCATCAAAGGAGGATAGTGTTCGAGATGCCTGATTGTCCAAAATTTGAGTTCATCAGCGGAAGCAGATTCGAAGGGCCAGTGCAATTCAGGGCCAAACCAGCAGAGGCAGTGGTGAGTGCCATGGAAGTTGAGCCAAAAATACCGGAGGTAGTGCGAGAATTCATGGACGTGTTTCAGAATGATCTTACAAGATTGCCTTTAGAATGTGCCATAGAGTTTTCCATTGATATGATACCAGTGAACAGCCGATGTCCAAGACACCATAGCGTATGGCATCGCCAGAGCTAGAAGAAGTCCGGGACCAGTTAGATGAACTGCTAAAGAAGGGTTGGATACGACCCAACATATCCCCTTCGGGTGCTCATATATTGCTAGTGCTGAAAAGGGTTGGATCTCGGCGCATGTACATTGACTACATGGAATTGAACAAGGTGACGGTAAAGAATATGTATCATCTTCTCCATATCGAGGACATTTTTGACCAGCTTGGAGGATCTAGCATTTTCTCGAAGTTGGATTTGAGGTCAGGTTATCATCAGGTGAGGGAAAAGGAGGACATCCACAAGACTGCATTCAGAACCAAGTATGGGCACTATGAGTTCTTGGTGATGCTATTTTGGCGTGACCAATGCGCCAGCAATATTCATTAGTCTCATGAATCAAGTCCTATATGAGTATCTGGATAAGTTCGTAGTAGTTTACCTCGATGATATTTTGATATATTCTAATAACACTCGGGAGCATGATGAACACTTGAGGAAGGTACTGGAAACTTTAAGGAGACACCGGTTGTTCGCTAAATTGAGCAAATGTGAATTCTAACCGAACAAAGTGGCTTACTTAGGCCACATGTTGTCTGGAGAAGGAATAAATGAAGATCCTGAGAAGGTAACAGCTGTTCAGAACTAGCATGTTCCATAATCAGTGACAGAAATTTGAAACTTCTTGGGATTGGCTGGTTACTATTGTTAGTTCTTGGGTTCAAGACTAACGTTATTTTGATGATGATGATCAATACATTATATTAGTATGCTAATCAATGTTTTAGTTTTAGTTTATCTTAATGATTATAAGTTGACGAGACAAAGCATAATGCTTGGAGAATGATGTAATGGATCTCTTAAAGACCTCCAAGAGTGTTGGATTACAAAACTTGGATCTTGATGAAGGGAAGCTCATCGAGAGGTGCCAAAGCTAGGAAGATAGTAGGGAGCATCAAGGCATCAAGAGCTTGAAGCTTAGACTCTAAGAGAAGCAATGTAATCAATGTAATATCTTTTATTACTTGTATTTCTCTGAGTCTAGGATTATTGTAATGCCTTGATAGATGGTCTACGCTTTCATGCATATGCATATAACCATCTTAGTGAGCCTTAGGATTATTATAGAATCCAACCCAATAAGTTCATCATGTCAAATGATTCAATTGGAGTCTCTGGCTCTCCAACAGGTGACTACTGAAGGAATGACAGACGACTAAGTGATTCCAGCGCCTGGCCGGCCTTCTACAGTTGATTGTAGTACATTGCTCAAGTCAATTTTTTATTGACTTATACTTGAGCTTTTGGGAACAGACGACTGACGTTCATTATTCAAGCGCATGTCTTCCTTCAGGCGCCCGGGAATTGTCCTACAGTCGTCTGTATGCCAAAGTGCGTAACTTGCATTTTCTGGGCATCAACACACTTTGTGAGTCAGTCGACTGATACAAAGTTTATAGTCGCATGTATAATTTCAGGCGCCTGGACTTTGGTCATCAGTCGTCTGAATGCACAAGTGCATAAGTTGTATTTTCTCTATTTTTGTCCATCACATATGACAGTCACCTGCTGAAGGATATTCAGGCGCCTGGGCAGTCGCATGTCCTGGCTCAGATTATAGCCGTTGGGAATTTTATAGACGTTGATCAGTCGACTGTCCATCCTCCATTAGTCGCATGTCTTTGTCGTAAACTGCCAAAATCTAGCCGTTGCAGAATTCTTTTCTTTGGCTTTTTGGTTGGTTTTATGGGCTTTTCTTGGCTTCATTTATATAGAAGATGGCTTAGTTCATTTAGAACTCTTGAAAGGATTAGGAAATCATTGAAGATTATTTCATCTCTTCTCTATGCCACTCCTTCCGCATTCCCTTCATAAAGCTTCAATCTTATGTTATAGCATCTAAGCTCTAGGAAATTTCTCCACGGGATTTTAATCTCATTCCTTTTCTTAGAGAACATCTTTCTTCTCTTCATTTCATACACTCAAGTGAGAAATAGTGTTAGGATGCATTCCTAAAATAGAGAGATAATCAAGTGCAATCAAAGCCTCATCTCAAGCATTTGGGTTTCACTTGCATGCATTCTTCTTTACATTGGTAAGATCATATCAAGGCATAGGTAAGTGTTGTTTCATTTCTTGAAATACTTTCTTTGTGAAAGTTAGTTTACTTTCTTTGTGGGAGTTAAGTACTCTCTTTGTGAGAGCAAGGATTTCTCTTTGTGAGAATCCAAATCCTCTGTGTGAGATATCTCTGTGTGAGCTTGTATTCACTACCTTGTGTAGGATCATAGTCAATATTGGAGTGGCTGGATTTACCCAGGTTGGGGAACCATGGTAAAATCCTGTGTATGCGATTGTTGTTGAGCATGCTCGTTAATTTCTGCTACTTATTGTGCATTAATTTCAGTAATTTTTAATTAAGCACTTTGCTTGCCTTTACACTATTCACCTCGCTCTAGTGTATTGTGTAGCCCCTCAAGGTCCTAACAAGTGGTATCAAAGCCTTGGTTTGGTGGATTTTGCAAGCATGACTTCTAAGTCTCAACAACTCATCTCTCTTCCTCCAAAGTTCGAGAGTGAATTCAATTCAAGATGGAAGAAGAGGATGTGCAAATGGCTTGCCGTGCAACAACAAGAGATGATTAGAACTGCCGATGCCCAAGTGTGGGAAGCCTTGTTAATGTCCATTGACGAAGAAAAGATTGCAAGAAAATTGGTGAAGTTGGATTCATCTTGCAAGATATGGGATTATCTTGATGGCAAGTATGGTGGAGAGTAATCTTGCGATGATGAGAGCATCGTTGGTAATGAGGTATCTCGTAACTCTCTCGTTCAACGTAGTAATTTTATTAAAAATGATAATGCATTGTTTATGGACTCTCTCAATGCGAAAAATAACAAGCTTGAGAGAGATGCTCGTGCACACACTTCGTTATCATCCAGACCTAGTGATGATACACAAACCATTGCATTGAATCAAGAAAAGATTGCTCTTGATTCTCATGTGTGCATGTTGAGCAAAGAGAATGACTCTCTTAAAGCTCGTATTAAGTATGATCGTGATTTTCACAAATCTGTGAAAGAGAGTCTGTGTGCATCGCATCATGTTGAACTTAATTCGTTGCATACCGAGAATGATAGTCTTCTTTCTCAATTGAGTGCCTTGAGAGATGAGAATGCTTCTATCAAACTCCAAATGGAGAAGATGCACTCGGAGTGTGATTACAACATTTTGAGTGATGAGACATTGGCTCTCAAGTCAAATGTTGTGAGATTAGATCATGTCTATCCAAGAGGGGTGACAATATTTCTTCTCTTTTGAAGAAATGTGAGCTATTGTCTACTCAAATTGAAAATTTCAAATTGAGTAAGAACAAGGTTTTGGGATCCTCTTCACTGAAGGTGAACAAAACAAGCTATTCTCCTAGAAGCACCCAAATAAATTTTATGGGAGAGCATTCTAATGAAAAAGTCACATCCAACTCTTTTGGCCTAAAATCAACTATTATTTCTAAGCCAAAGAAAAATCATGCATTTTTGTATTCCGGTTTTGCATATATTAAGAAGCCTATTCAATAATATATTGATATGAATGCTTCTTCTTTGATTGCTATGCATGATGTTTCTACTCATAGGAAATCTTATCATTGCTTGCATGTTAGAATTGATGATAAACCTTTGCATGCTTCACATGTTCCTATGCATGATAGAATTGCTTGTGTGAATGCTTCTAATGATAGATCTCATGTTTCACACACGTGGCACGCCAATGTTTATATTTCACCTCATAAGCGTGCACCCTCACCCCATACTCATGCCTTAACTAAACTTCTCTTAAAAATCCCAAATCACTTTCTTTGTGGATTCCTAAGAATGTTCCTAGGCTTGATAGGAATTTGTGTATAGATTCATATGCTCGTAATGTTATATTTTCATATGATTATATACGGAAACCAAACTCCACTTTTGTTTGGTTTCCACCTTGCTAGCTCACTCACATTGTTATTCTTGCTTGGGTATCATACTTGTATGTTTACATTTTGTACCTATATTTATGTGAGTGTGTTCTTTACTTCCAATTTTGCATTATGGGGGAGTATGGAACTTTTGTTTGCTAGTATTAGTTTTTCCATTCATATGTTACATTGAATGTCATTCACATTATATTTGTACATATGGTATGGTTATTTCTCTTGCCCTTGGTTTTCCTATTTGGCTATTATCCATCTTTTTGGTATGCCAATGGGGGAGAGAAATGGGTTATGTAAAAATATTCATTATGCTTTTTTATGCATTATTATCAATTGATATGTTTTTGCATAACATCTATCAATATGATTTGTGCTTTGCATGTTTATATTTTGTGCACATTTGCGTATTGATAGGGAGAGTTTGTTAGCACACATTGTTTATTTCAATGTTTATTATATTTTGACAATGGATTGTCATCAAAAGGGGGGAGATTGTTAGTTCTTGGGTTCAAAACTAACGTTGTTTTGATGATGATCAATACATTATGTTAGTGTGCTAGTCAATCTTATGTTTTAGTCTCAGTTTATCTTAATTATTATATGTTGATGAGACAAAGCATAATGCTTGGAGAATGATGCAATGGATATCTTAAAGACCTCCAAAAGTGTTGGATTGCCAAATCTTGGATCTTGATGAACGAACACTCATCAAGAGGTGCCAAAGCTTGGAAGATGGTGTGGAGCATCAAGGCATCAATAGCTTGAAGCTTAGACTCTAAGTGAAGCAATGTAATCCTTGTAATATCTTTTATTACTTGCATTTCTCTTTTTGAGTCTAGGAATATTGTAATGCTTTGATAGATGGTCTACTCTTTCATGCATATGCATATAATCATCTTAGTGAGCCTTAGGATTATCATAGAATCCAACCCAATAGGTTCATAATGTCAAATGACTTAATTGGAGTCTCTGGCTCTCCAACAGGCGACTGCTGAAGGAAGGACATGCGACTGAGTGATTCCAGGCACCTTGTCGGCCTTCTACAGTCGACTGTAGTGCACTGCTCAAGTCAACTTTTTATTGACTCATACTTGAGTTTTTGGAAACAGTCGACTGACGTTCATTATTCAGGCGCATGTCTTCCTTCAGGCGCCCGGGAATTGACCTGCATTCGTCTGTATGCCAAAGTGCGTAACTTGCATTTTCTGGGCATCAACCCACTTTGTGAGTCAGTCGAATGATTCAGAGTTTATAGTCGCATGTATAATTTCGGGTGCCTAGACTTTGGTCATCAGTCGTCTGAATGCACAAGTGCATAAGTTGCATTCTCTCTGTTTCTGTCCATCCCATGTGACGGTTGCCTGCTGATGGATATTCAGGCGCCTGCTCATTTTCAGGCGCCTGTGTAGTCTTCTACAGTCGCCTGTCCTGACTCAGATTATAGCCGTTGGGGATTTTATAGCCGTTGATCAGTCGACTGTCCATCCTCCATCAGTCGCCTGTCTTTGCCGTAAACTGCCAAAATCTAGCAATTGCAGAATTCTTTCCTTTGGCTTTTTGGTTGGTTTTATGGGCTTTTCTTGGCTTCCTTTATATAGGAGATGGTTTAGTTCATTTAGAACTCTTAAAAGGATTAGGAAATTATTGAAGATCACTTCATCTCTTCTCTAAGCCACTCCTCCCTCATTCCCTTCATAGAGCTTCAATCTTATGCTATAGTATCTAAGCTCTAGGAAATTTCTCCACGGGATTTCAATCTCATTCCTTTTCTTGGAGAACATCTTTCTTCTCTTCATTTCATACACTCAAGTGAGAAGTATTAGGATTCATTCCTAGAAGAGAGAAAGATCATCAAGTGCAATCAAAGCCTCATCTCAAGCACTTGGGTTTCACTTGCATGCCTTCTTCTTTACATTGGTAAGTGTTGTTTGTTTCGTTTCTTGAAACACTAACTTTCTTTGTGAAAGTTAGTTTACTCTATTTATATGAGGGTGATGAGAGGAAAAGAGAGAGAAAGGAGAAATAGAACATGCAGGCCACTGCGCACATGTTGGGATAGTATCATGAAGAGTAAGGGTAATGATTTCTCTTTGTGAGAATCCAAATCCTCTGTGTGAGGTATCTCGGTGTGAGATTGTGTTCACTACATTGTGTATGATCATAATGAATATTGGGTGGCTGGATATACCCAAGTTGGGGAACCAGGGTAAAATCCGATGTGTTTGCGGTTGTTGTTGAGCATGCTCTTTAATTTCCGCTGCTTATTGTGCATTAATTTCAATAACTTTTAATAAGCACTTTGTTTGCCTTTGCACATTCACCTACCCCCATCTACTGTATTGTGTAGCCCCCAGGTCCTAACAACTATAGGAGATTCATTAAGGATTTCTCCAAGATCACAGAGCCTATGATGCAATTAACGAGGAAGAATGTGATGTTCACTTGGTCCAAGGCATGTGATGAAGCTTTCCAAGAGCTGAAGAAGAGATTGACCTCTACACCAATTTTAGTTATACATGATTGGACAGGAGGATTTGAAGTGTTTTGGGATGAATCGGGTAGAGGACTTGGATGTGTATTACATCAACACGGTCACGTAGTAGCTTATGCAAACAGGCAGTTGAACAACCATGAGAAGAACTATTCTACCCATGATTTGGAGTTAGCAGCAGTTATTTTTGCATTGAAGATTTAGAGACATTTTTTGTTGGGTGAGCATGTGAAGATATTTGCAGAACATAAGAGTTTGTAATATATTCACTCGGAAGGAGTTTAATATGCGGCATCGTCGATGAATTGAGCTGATGGCAGATTATGATATTGACCGTCAGGATGATAGTATCATTCTGTGAAGGTCAATATTGTACTAGATGCGCTGAGTCGTCTTCCAACTGTAATGACTCTCACGACTCCATGGAGACTGCAGCAAGAGATAAGAGAAATGGAGATAGATGTGATTTTGTCTTGGTCAACTGCCTCGTTGAAGAATATGCAGATTCAGTCAACTCTAGTGAATAGAATCAATGTGGAACCAAAATGTACAAGGACTTGAGGCAACATTATTGATGGCATGTCATGACGAAGTGTCACTAAGAGTGTGGTAAAGTGTACGATATGCCAGCAAGTAAGGGTTGAACATCATCGTGTTGCTGGTTTATTAAAGCCTTTACCCATCTCAGAATGGAAGTAGCATCACATAACCATGGATTTTGTGACTAGACTACCTAGAAGCGTGAAGCACAATGACGTTGTTTGGGTGATCTTGATCGGTTGACTAAGTCAGCACACTTCATTCCCGTCAGAGTTAGCCCGTCCACAGAAGTGATTGCCAAGAAGTATATGGAGGAGATTGTAAGTTTACATGGAGTTCATGTGAGTATCATGTCAGATAGTGACACCCGATTTACCTCCCATTTCTAGAAGAGTTTAGATGATCATTTGGGAACCACTTGAGTTTTAGTTTGGCCTATCATACTTAGATAGATGGCCAGCCCGAGCGCACTATTTAGATCATGGAGGATATATTGCGTGCATGTATGCTAGACTTATAGGGTCGTTGGGAAGATCACCTTCACCTTATGGAGTTTACATACAATAACAATTATCAGTCCAGTATCGGAATGACACTTTTTGCAACATTGTACGAGAGAAAGTGTCGCTCGCCCTTGAGTTGGGATGATATAGACCATATGGAGCTGATGGGACCAGAGATAATTATAGAGGATGTGGATATTGTGCGCATCATTAGAGAGAAGCTTCAAGTGGCACAGGATCAGTACAAGCACTGGACAGATGCGAAGCGCAGACACTTAGAATTCTAGCATGGTGACCATGTTTTCTTGAAGATTTCTCCTACCAGAGGCATGATCTGATTTGAACGGAGGGAGAAGCTTAGCCCTCGCTACGTGGGCCTTCTGACATCTTGGAGTGTGTGGTAGAAGTGGCATATAGACTTGCACTACCTCCATCATTAGGAGTGCATGATGTGTTACATGTATCCTAGTTGTGCAAGTATGTAGGGGATCCGACACATGTTGACCACTATGAGATTATGGTGCGGCCTGATCTGACGTATGAACAACAACCCGTGCAGATCATCGACTATCGACTATCAACAGAAGGCACTTTGGAACGGAGTCGTTAACCTGGTGAAAGTAATGTAGCATCGAGACTCGCCAGAGGAGTCGACCTGGGAAAGACGGGACGAGATGCATGAGTGCTATTTCTCACTTGTTTGTTATATCTTAGTTTTGTTTTTGTAAATTCCGATGGAATTTTTGTAAGGAATATAGAATGTAAAAGCCCAATTTTAAAGGCCAGTTCTCTCTTTTCTTTTGTTTTTTCCTTTTCTTTCCTTTTTTCCCTTAGCCGCTCAGTTGGCCCAAATACCTGGCCCACTCCTACTCTTTTATCTCCTTCTCTTTTTCTCTCACGTCCTCGCTTCAACAGCGACGACGACAAAAACAACGTAATGTCGGCTCACCCCCCATCGATTCCTTCGGCAAGAACGAAAGATAACCGCCTCTCATCTCCTCTCTCCACCTCTCGAGGCACATGTCCTCTCCCCACAAATCGATTTCAACCCTAAATCGTGAGAATCTGACGCGACTTCGCCTCGATTCGAGGCCGATCACCTTTGTGGCGAAGCTACGACTTCTCCTGCACTCCACGTGTCTCCTTCATCTATTTAAACTCGATTGAGCCTTAGGGTTTTCAGTTTTGTGCAAAAAAGATTTTTCAATAGAAATTTGTGTTTTTCTTCCTGTTGGAGTTCGGTTTTGGGTTTTCTTTGCCCTAGCAGCTGTAGCCACTCACGGCAAGACTCGGATCTCCCCTTGGACTCCTATTTCAGTAAAATCATTTTAATTCTTAAATTTTGGTCTTTAAATTTGTGATTTTGTGGTAAATTCTTGCGATGATGATCTGAGCAAGACTCGGGCTTCCCGGAGGCTTGGCGACGACCCCCGATGTCTCCCCATGCCAATGTCGTGGCTAACCCATGGGTTTTTGTTCCTACCAAGGCTTCCCTAGCCTCTGTTTGACCCCCCTATGTCTCTGCCATGACTGCCATATGCTCTAAAAATCTCCACCATGACCCTGTGGGCCCAATAAGCTCTTGCAGTGCCTTTGACCTAATTGAGACTGTAACGCCCCGCCTCCCGACGGGTGCCGCTACAATTGAAACAAGAGTGTACAGGTCCCACAGGTGTCAGTGAACTCAATGTGGAGCAGTGCAGAAAGTAAGGAAATACTTAAGACATAACAAGTAACATAGTTCTAAATAAGGAAAAGACAGTAACAAACAGGTAAGGACCGTAAAAACAGGTTAACACAATACTGAACATGAAAGAGACAAGTAAAGGCTACACTACTGCTGAAACGTAAATGGAACACGTACCTGCCGCAACGTCAAGGCTCAAACAGTCCTGCACTGGAAGTTTTGACTCCTCTCAAGGTTTTGTACCGAACGCTCCAACTCCTCGTGCTCAAACACCTTTGTGTGATCATGTGCGTCGTACCTAGTGGGCAACAGAGGTCGCACCACGCTCAATAGAGTAGACAATATCAAACAAGAGACAAGAAAAGTAAGTTGTTAGGATCCAACAAAGATACGATTTTTAATAGATAAAACAATGGAAATAACAATATATTTGAGCACAAAAGATGTGCGCTCTCCTCCCAAGACGCCGAAAAGGACGTACGCACTCGTTTAACCTAAGATCTAAACTAAAGTCGCTCAATAGAAAATATCCAATATCAAGCATAAAAATACCAATGACGGCTAGCCCCTATAAATAGAAGAAACTAGGTTTCCTAGGGTAATGGGGCGCGCGCGCAAATACAAAAGGGGGAGGCCGGCGGCTAGCAATGGGCCCGGCCCATGTAGGGGCGGGTATAGACCCGCGGGTCTATCAATACTCCCCCCAAAGAACCACCTTGTCCTCAAGGTGGTGTAAGTACCGGCGGTGCTACTTTGAGTGGGAGTCGTCCTCCCCCCTATCCCTTCGTCCTCCACGTCATCCTCCTCGTCTGTTTCCGCTATCAACACTTGCAGCTTTCGATCCACACAGCGGTGTCCCAGAGAGAAGCGCTCGTCGCATCTGAAACAGAGCCCTTTTTGCATCTTCTCTCTCATCTCCGCATCGGTCATCCTTCGGAATGGGCCGTCAGCCGGCGGTGGGTTGTTCTGCTCCCCCGCCTTCTCCAGCCGTGCCTGAGCTGCCTCAGTAGTGACCCCTGATCCGCCTGCTCCTGTCGCGGTGTCCCGCTGTAGCTGCCCACTGTAGCTGCTCCCGCCTCTTCTATCCTCAGCTCGGAAGTCCTCCACCATCTGCGCCATCTCGATGACCTCTGAAGGCCCCCGAGGCTTGTAGGGCCTCACCGCCGCTCGAAGACTAGGTCGCAGCCCCTTCCAGAAGGTGTCCTCCAGCGACTCGTCCGACACCCCATGAACTCGCCCTGCCAGTGTCTCAAATCTCTCGATGTACTCACGCACCGGCCCCTCCTGCCTGAGGGCAAATAGCTGCTCGTGTAGGTTCCCCAAACGTGAATCTCTAAACTTCTCCAGCACCAAGTCTTTCAGCTCCTCCCAGCTCCGGATCTACTGCCTCCTCTCCTTCCACTGGAACCACCCCAAAGCTCTCGCCTCCATGCAAATGGCTGCTGCCTCCAGCTTTTGTGTCTCGGTCATGTGGTGTGCCGCGAAATATCTCTCCGCTGTGAACAACCAGGCGTGTGGATCCTCCCCAGAAAATATCGGCATCTTCAGCTTCCGGACTCTGCAATCTCCTCTAAAGTGCCCCTGCTCGGGCCTCCCCTCCTCTCGGTGATGTGGACGGTAGTGATGTCTCCTCTCATCCTGAGTCTCGTACCGCATATGTGGCCCTCCTCCGCGGCCCACATAGTCTCCTTAGTCTATGTGCCCCTTGTCGCCTCCAAATCCATCCTCTGGCCACTCCTGGTAGTCTCTGTATCTGCCCCCGGTGCCTGATGTGCGTCTTTCCTGGGGGTGGGGCGGTAGCTGCCACCCTCCATTGTCAAACCGAGGGTCGGGAGGGTCCCGATAGCCCTCGCCGTAGTCTCCATGCTCCTGAAAATCCCCGGGTCCCAAATCCTCCTCAAAATAACGTGTCGGAGCCTCTCAACGCGGCTGCCCGTCGTGAAAAGTCGGGAAATCGTCGCTCGGTGCCTCGAAAACCCCCCGCGGGGGTCTGATCCTGTCCGCGGGGCCGCGGCCTGCCTGGGGCAGGGCCGTCGGCCCCGCCTGGTAACTCTGGGGCCCCAGCGGCCCCCCGGAGGTCGGGGGGTCGCCGGTCCCCCCGGGGGCTTCGCCGCACATGGGCGGTGGCCCTGGGGGGCCCCAGCGGCCCCCCGGAGGTCGGGGGTCCGCCGGCCCCCCGGGGGCTTCGCCGCCCCTGGGTGGTGGCCCTGGGGGCCCCAGCGGCCCCCCGGAGGTCGAGGGGGTTCGCCAGCCCCCCTGTGGCCCTCGTCGCCCCTGGGCGAGGGTCCTGGGGGCCCCTGCTGCCCCCGGAGGTCGGGGGGTTCGCCGGCCCCCTGGGGGCTTCGCCGCCCCTGGGCGGAGCCAGTGGAGTCCACGGCCCTCCTGGGGTCGGCGGGGCCCTGGGGGGCTGCCGCGGCCCCCCTCCGCTTCGCGCGTTCGTCCATGGGGTTGGATGTTGCCGCCGGCCCATCCTTGGGCTTCCGCCGCCTTTCGCCTCACTTCTTCTCGATAATCAACCCTCCACGGCTCCTCATCATCATCCTCGGCCAAATCCTCCCCCAAAAAGTCGCTTTTCGGGTCAAAGCTTTCAACTTTCTCCTTTTCCTTCTTCAAAGGTGCCGCCTTTTCCCCCGATTTAGGGTTTCCCTCCCCTTTGCTGTTCGACGCCAATTGATTTAGGGTTCCCATCATTTGCGTGAATTGTTCGTCGTGCTTCGCTTGATTCGCCGCCAATTGGTTGATGGAAGCCGTCAACTTTACCATGGATTCGTCGTTTGTCGCCAACGATTTCTTGATCCCATCGATTTCGCTCGTGAACTTTGCCTCCAAAGCCTCAATTTTGTCGCGCGATCTTGTCGTGGCCGCCATGGATCGTCACGCGCTCTGATACCAAAATGTTAGGATCCAACAAAGATACGATTTTCAATAGATAAAACAATGGAAATAACAAGATATTTGAGCACAAAAGAGGTGCGCTCTCCTCTCAAGACGCTGAAGAGGACGTCCGCACTCGTTTAACCTAAGATCTAAACTAAAGACGCTCAATAGAAAATATCCAATATCAAGCATAAAAATACCAATGACGGCTAGCCCCTATAAATAGAAGAAACTAGGGTTCCTAGGGTAATGGGGCGCGCGCGCGCAAATACAAAAGGGGGAGGCCGGCGGCTAGCAATGGGCCCGGCCTATGTAGGGGCGGGTATAGACCCGCGGGTCTATCATAAGTGTGAACAAAAAGGAAACAAGACAGCCACAGATACGATAGTACTGAATAAAGAAGTAACCGGACCTGGCAATCAACAAACCCACACAACGGAAGAGTAAGGAGGTACAAAAAGGCGATGTGACAGCAGCTAGAAAGGGTACAGAAGAGAGACATGTTATTTGGTTAAAATGAGCACAAACTACTGTAAAGATAATTCTAGCTAAAGTGAACCAATCCCAGGCCGTGACTTATGAGGGAGAGTACAGTAAGCAACGGTTAGACCCTCTTGAGACCACAAGAGTGCTATCCCGGGCCGAGTCCAAAAGAAGAAAGTACCGAACTGTAAGAGCTGCAAAATTGCAAGTGTTGTAACACTGTGATCTGTGGTTGGGGCTCCAGGACCCATCAAGATGGCCGTCCATGTCTGCCCCCTGGACTCCAGGACCCATCTGCACTAGTGATGGATGTCCACTCACCAGGCCAGGGAGCTGAAGATAGGTCTCAGTTGCTCTCATACTCTCCAATCATAAGTTTCCCCAAACCCGGTGAATCAAGCTGAAGTAATCATTTTATTAGTTATTGTGTCGTGATGTTCAATATTTGATTAAACTACGTAGTCAAGGGAGATCTGAGAACCACTGTAATAGTAATAGTCCAGCTCAAATCCTGCCATGCATGCAATCAGTAACCGGTCATAAAAGTTTCACCTCAAAAGCTTGCCATGCATGCAATAATAAGTTGTCGTGATAGTCCACCTCAAATCCTCTAGTCAATCAGTACAAGTGCTATCTCAAGCAACAACCCAAGACTACGCAAGTTAACACAATATTCAACTTAATGGTACTAGTAAACTCAAGAGACAACATGATAATGAAATTGGCATGTGACAAAGTAGCATGGATGTTTCTCATGACATGATATTCCAAACTGAACTGAAAAGGAAGCAACACCAACTGTTTTATGCAATGAATCAAGAAAAAAGGAAAACATGATAACTGCTTGATTAAAAAAAGTCGAGAAACAAACAATAACCCATATACCTGAGATAGCACGCAAAGGAAGCTACCAAACCTATCAAGCAAAGAGCTCAAAACAGTAAGTAAATAAGCCAGCCACAACCCACATCTAGCAAGGAGAGCCAGCCACAATCCAACGACAACTTAGGAATCCCAAAACAGCAACAAGGGATTCAACCAAACCCAACAAGAAACAGAAAAATCAACCACAACTCAACAACCAGCAAGGAGCCCAACGCCGCAAACAAAGGAAGCCAACGAACCCCATAACAGCAAGAAAACCCCAAATCCACAAGCAAGGGGAGTCACCGTACCTCAACCAGCAAGGCAAGCCCAAACCGCAAGCCGAAGAAGCCACCGAACTTAATCACCAAGCGATGAAGCCCAGAACAGCAAGTAAGGAAGCCAACCAACCCAAGAACAGCAAGGGACCCCAAACCCTCAAGCAAGGGAAACCCAAACCCCAACAATACACAAGGAACCCAAGGTCAGTGGGCACGAGACAACCAAACCAAACAACAGGCAAGAGAACCCTAACCTGCGAGCAAAGGAAGACTCAAACCCCAACACAAGCAAAGGAATCAAAATTGGAGTATAGGGGATAGATTCTACAGGAAACCGAAGCCGAAGAACCAAGAGGAAGTTAAGATCCGAAGCCCAATCATCAGCAGAAGCCTACGCCGCAACCATCAGCAACAAGGGATCCCAAATCCGTCAGCAAGGAGAGCCACCGGAACCAGTAACGCAGTAAGCAGGAACAGACAGTAAGCAGAAGAACCACTACAATCCTAAAACAGCAAGAAGATCAAAACCTGCAAGCAAAAGAGTCAGCCGAACCCAGTTTAAGCAAGAAAAGGACAACCCACAGGCAAGGAGGAGATTAAACCTCAACAACAACCCAAAATAGCAAACCAAACCCACAGTCGAATCCAACGACAGCAGAAAACAACAAGCCGCAAGCAACAGCTAGCAAGGAGCCACAGAGCGCAAGCAAGAGGGAAAGGATGAGAGAAGATGGGCCTGCTGAGTGGGCCGAGCCATTACAGATACTAATTTGGGCTTTCATGCCTTAGGCTGTGACTGATTGTTGGCTCTGGCCATTGTCATGGCTGTTTTTAGGGATTTTCAGTATTTTCTTAGTTGGTGGCTGTAAACACTATTTGAATGAAGTTTTATTGATGTTGAGGCTTAGTTGTGACTGTGGGATAGTATGGAAACCACATGGCTTTGCCCCCATGTTGGAGTTGTATTACTCGATGATTGTAGATGAGGGGTTTTGGCCAATAAAGGCCGTGGAAATTATAGGATGTGCTGCATGTTGGATCATATACCAGGCTACTGTCTGAAGGATCATGTTTTACCACCTGTGAGATCATAAACCATCGCCTGTAAGAACATATGATTAAATCCTTTAAATGATATATGATGAAAATTATCTGAGATCACCACAGTTGTCCATCCCCCCATTGTCCATCCCACATGCTTTAAAATGCAACACCGATCGCTATCACGACGTGCATGTTAGATTGAAATATTTGTTTATATTTCAGTTTTAGATTTTCTAGCATGTTAGAATATTCGGCTTGTTGTCTGTCATATATATGCTCCTTGACGCATGTTTAAAATAGTATGACTCGTATATGATCCATGTTAAATATTTTAAGTAGTGAACATCTATAGGATGCTAAATGTTTCATTGATTTCCATCACTATATGTTATGTGTTTCCTGAATAATCATAGTATAGCCCATGACATTGGGAATAAATGTTATATTGAGTGTGATATAGAAACCAAAATAAATTGGAAAATCGGTGGAGTATATGTATTGCTACTATCCTGTTGAAATACACTTTGATAGAATAGAATATTGAAAATATGACTGGAACTGGAATGACATAGCACACTAACATATGATTTAGTTTCAATGTGGCCCTAAATTTAATCCAAAATTTTATGTTCTAAATCTTGTTTTAAAATTAATTAATATCAAGTTAGAATTCTACCTGGACTGGATCACTAAGGCACCGACTATTTATTTATATCCATCATATCAAAATATATTATATCTCTAATTCATTATGCTTTCTTCACAGTGTTGACATTGCTAAGAATTCCTATTATGATTGGATTAGGCCTCACCTACAGGAGTCTAATTGGTGAGGATATAAATTAAGTTGATACCCTATCTAACTCAAAAACTTAAGCCAATGAGTAAAGTCCTGACTGTTTATTTATATCCATCATATTGCTTTAATTTATCTGATGTGAGACTATTATCAAGCACATAACGTTAACAAATCTTTCCCTTCATGTGTGTTCCATCCATATGAATTACTTGGGCCACCATTCTCAATTTTCCATCGCATTTCTCTAATTTATTGGATGTGGGACTATTAACTAGCACAAATATCCCTAGCAAATACCTTCTTTCATGTGTTACATCCATAGAAATTACTTGGGCTAACATCCTCAATTTTGGGAGCATAAGGAGGCCAACATGGTCTGAAACATACCATATGTACTTCACCAACAATTCTTTAAACTCAGTGGCACACAAGATTGTTAATACAGACGGCTCAAGCCGCCGCTGCCTATGGGCCTAAGCCGGTTACCAGCCACACCTCATTCTCCTAACTCCTGTTGGGCCCCAACCGGGCTCCAATACCACTTGTTATAACTAGATCGGGTCCCACCCACATGAAAGTTGATGAGAACATAAACTAAGTTAGAAACATAGTTAACCTAAAAGAGTGGCCCAACTATCTATTTATATCTATCACATTTTCTTAAATTTACCCAGTGAAAGCCTACTATTAAGCATGTGTGACTCTTAACTATTTTGATTTCATAATTAAAATGAAATCAAAGTTTTGTTTTTCTAAATCCCAAGCAACTCTATCTCCACATAGGGCATAGTAATTATAAATGCATCTGCAATATGTTTAAATTAGGTATTGTTACGACTAATGTCAGCGAGCCCAAAGCACAACGGCCCACGGCCCAATCTCAAAGGAGAAGCCCGCTAGAGAAGACGGGCCCTCCCAAAGGAGGCCCACGGACAGAGCGGAAGGCCCAACCACCTCGCCCTCGGGTACACCCGACCGACCCCCATACGGCCGGATTAACCGCCCCCCTAATCCGCGATCCCATGATGGCCATTAACGACCCGTTAATGGGCCACCTCACCACGTCGCACGAAGGGGAGGAGGCGGAGGCGGATCATGGGGACGTGAAAGGAGGCAGGACGTGGGGCAATCAGGAAGAACCCTATAAGGGGAAGGCCAGGACGACGAAGCAAAGGGGGAGAAAAACTCAGGTAACCCACACAAAGGTACTCCATCAACGACCTAGGCTTTCGCCACACCATTTCCTCCCTCCCCCAATACTTGCGCCGCCTGGGTCGACGTTCCGGCTTCTTCACAACCCGGATCTCCCCCGCCGAGTATCCTTTCAGATTCTAATCTGACTTAGGCATCGGAGGGGCTTTGGCCGGAACCTAGGTCCGGCCTCCCTGACAAGTTTCTTCATCTGTCCAGGAAGAAGACATCCGAGACGCAGAGGCTACCCCTCGGCGTCGGTCGGCCATCATCGACGCAGTCGCCAGGAGGACGACTGATCAAGCACCGACTCAATAGCAAGGCGCCGAGGCTACCCCTCGATGCGGATACGACCGAGGCCGAGCTCGACCCGACCGAGGCCGAGCTCGAATCACCGAGCCGAGGCTTCCCCTCGGCTCTCCCACGTCGAGCACAAGCGAACTCGGCGAACCCAAGGGACCCCCAAACCGGCCCCTTGACCACGTTGACCACACATCTGACGGTCAACGAGCAGTGGTGAGAAAACACCCGTAAACATCTGGCGCCGTTTGTGGGAACGTACTAACACCCACGTCAAACCACCAAAATGGAACCTGTCGGCAACGGCCTGGGGCGCATGTCGCCCATCCCGGAGGAGGGCGCATACCACTCCCCCGTCGAGAACCTGAACGGTCACGCTGCCGGGGAAACCAACGACGCCCTGCTGGCCACGCAGGGGCAACTCCGAGCTTATGCGCAGGAGACCAACACCAACATCCAAACTTTAGCCGCGACGATTCAACAGCTCGTCAGCAGCACTCCTACCCCCCGAGGGTGGGGAGAGGCGGTCTCACCGCCAGGAAGGGGAACGTCGACCCCTTCGCTCCGCTGTGGTCACCGACCACGGAAAAAGAATGCGAAATTCGGAAAGGAAGATCACCGGGCCCGGCTTTTCTCCGGCGCGGTCCCCCACTCCCACCTCGTTCAGAGAGGGAAACAGGAGGGACTCGGAGCAGACAGGCGACGTCTCCAGGACGGCCTCGTCCGCGCGTCCAAGGTCAAACAAACGCAGGCGGGATGATCGGCGGTCGACAAGCATCCGGTCCGAAGGAAGTGGAGGTAGCCGACGAACCCACCACCAGGAAAGCCGGAGAGAATGTTCACGCCGATCGAGTCCGGCACCCAAGCCGGCAAAGACCCGGGAGGAGGTCAGACTGCCACCAGCCCCCCCGCTGCAACCGAACGGCAAGGAGACGGGCGAGGGGGAGCGGCCCGGGTGCATCAGCGGGGAACGATGCCCCTTGACCCGGAGGATAACCGAGGCACGAATACCCTCGAACTTCAAGGTACCGACGCTGGAGAAGTACAACGGCGTCAGCGACCCTGCGGATCATGTGATGGACTACGAGGCGGGCATGGCGTTTCAGGGAGCCGATGATACCCTGCTCTGTAGGGGCTTCTACTCCACCCTACGGGGGGCCGCCAGAACCTGGTACCTCAGCATGCCTGGTCGATCGATAGACAACTTTGACGAACTCACCCAGCTGTTCTGCAAGCAATTTATGGCCGGGCAACAGGTAAAGCCTGATTCGGAACACTTATTCAATGTGGTGCAGGGACCGGCCGAATCTCTGAGGCACTTCATGCGTCGCTTCAATGTGGAGCGATTGAGCGTGGATAGCTGTCCCGAACTTGTTGTGAAGGCGGCCTTGAAGAAAGGCCTTCGACACAGGGGCTTGAAGAAGTCGCTACATAGCGACCCGCCGAAGGACCTCGCCGGAATTATGGCCCGAGCGGAACGCTTCATGCTGACAGAAGAGGCACTGGCCGAGGATGAGGGAAAGACTAGACGCGAGACCAAGCGCGGTGAGAAGGAGCGCCGCAGCACGGAGGAGCCTCGATCGGAGAAGAGGGCTAGAGGGAGACCACGGAGGGAAGAGCCCCGGCACTCCTCGGTGACCAACGCCCCAGACGTGATCCTAGCGCAAGCCCAGAAGGAGGGACACGCGGGCCGACCTCCCCGCAGAATGAGGAAAGGGGGAGGGATGAAGAGAAATACTGCAAGTACCACAAGGATAACGGACACGACACCGACGACTGTTGGCACTTGAAGAAAGACATCGAGAAGCTGGTGAGTCGGGGGCACCTAAAGAACTCCGCCAACGACCCCGCCTCGGGGGAAGGAACGTCCAAACAGCAAGATAGGGGAAAATGGGTGAACGCGGTCCAGACGGTCACGCGTATCGTCGAGTGAGGAGAATGGAGTAAACAGCCGCCGCTCCACCAGGGGAGGGCTACCCTGCCAGAACCTCCCCCGTGTCTTGTTGCCTTTTTTCCTTTTTTCCATTACTCCAAATGTATTGTCTCACAGAAATGAAGACATACAATGTCAATGTAAATTCTATCACCAGTTTTCTTAAACAGACGATTCTGGGCACGAAGGAGGGTCCGCTCAAGGCAAACCGCGATCTGACTAATATAGACCATATCCGGTCCACAGCTGCCCACTCCTTCGTCGGCCGTAAGCCGAGGGGCTACTCCCCTCGCCACCGAACGACTCTCCTTCGTCGGCCGTAAGCCGAGGGGCAACTCCCCTCGCCACCGAACGACTCTCCTTCGTCGGCCGTAATCCGGGGGGCAACTCCCATCGCAACCGAATGACTCTCCTAAGCCGAGGGACAACTCCCCTCACCACCAAACAACTCTCCTTCGTCGAGGGGCAACTCCCCTCACCGACGAACGAAGGAGTAAGCACCCGCACATGACGACCCCTTGGCCGATGCGCCCGGTCGTGAACCGAAAGGAACCTACCTCCTCGGACTGAGCAGACCGCCCACTTACAAGGCAGGAGGCAACTCCCCCCGCCGAGGAGCGCGATTGTCAGTCCTGAGCCTAGGGGGACTTATCCCCGCAGACCGAGCAGAACACCCACTCCTAAAAGTTGAGGGCAATTCCTCCTGCCGACGAGCGTGACCGCCGGCCGGAGGCCTCGGGATGACCTCCCTCGCGGGTCAAGGGACCTGCCTACTCGCTTGATGAGGGCAATCACCCCGGCGAACAGACTCGCCCCGAGCCGGCCAAGCTCAGGATGACACCCCTAGACGAGGATGACGACATCTGCTCGACCTAGGAACGATAAAGGCTATTTCTAAGGGGGAAACCCCCGAAAAAGAGGCCCAAGGAGAAGAAGAATTAACCAGAAAATATCATTTTCATTAATGGTATGGGTTACATATCACTCAACAACATTCTCACGAGCACATCAGCTGACAACAAAATTTGTCACCCAAGAAAGGAGACGGGATACAATGGCTTTGCAGGGGTCCGGAGCACAAGCGGCGGTGTCACCAGGAGTCCGCAGCACCGTTGGTGACAACAAAATTTGTCACCCAAGAAAGGGGGACCGGACACGAAGGCGTTTCAGGGGTCTGGAGCACGAGAGATAGCGTCGCCTGGTGCCTCGCCTTGCTCCGAGCCATGGGGATCGGCATGTCCCGGAGGAGGGGGATCGGCTCCCGAGCGAGCTCCGCGAACTGCCGGAACGACTCCCTGATGACCTCCACTATGCGAGGAGCGAGAAGGTCTTCGTAAGTCCCGAAGACTTCATTCAGGACCGACGCAATCTTCGGTCTTATGGCCGTGTCGACGCCCTTCTCGGCTTCCTCGGCAAAACGGAGCCTCCGACGCAGCTCGGCAAGCTGACCCCAGAGATCCTTCCTCTCTTGCCGGAACTTCTCCTCTGCTTCTCGGCTTAAGTCATGAACGTCTTCAAGCTTCCGCTTGAGATCGTGCACTTGAGACTCGAGTTCGTCAGCACGACGGCGTTGCTGCCGAACCTCCATGCGGGCACCCTGAAGCGCTACGTCGGCCTCCCCGGCCCGGGCGCGCTCTCGACTCAGAGAGTCTTCTCGGCACCTCAACTGGGTCGCCCGACGCTGCGTCTCGAGAGCCATCGCGGTGGCCTGTAGATAAAAAGGAGGTGGATTATACTGAGGGAGATCGAAAGAGAAAACGATCATCTGAAAAGGGACAGGAATCCGAACCTGTTGGAGGTGACCGACCAGGGAATCCGACAGAACGTCCACAGGGGACAACTCCAAAAGGGAACGGTCCCCCGAAGGGACGGCGTCCGCCGCCGGCCGGTCCACCAAGGCCAAATCAAGACCAGGAGCCAAACCCTTGACAGGATCAGCGAGGACCGCTGAGGCGCTCAGCGGGACGCGGACGGCCCCGAGACCGAAGGGGCAGTCGAGAGAATATCAGCAGCGCGGCCGGGGACGGCGGACGACGCGACCACCCTACCGGGATCCGTCGTCACGACGGCAGGCGTCGGGGAAGAGGCGCGCCCGCCGTTCTTCCGTGATTTCTTCCCAATAGGGGCAGCGATCGCCGGAGGGGAGCGCTTGCGACTCCCGCTCGCGGACGGTCGAGGAGCCGATCCGGGATCCTCAACAGGGAGGGGGCCGGCTCCAGAGACTTCCCCTCCGGGGGCACCAAATGCGACCCGTGAGGGCAACTTGGCCTCGATCCTTCCCGAAGGAGACTCAGACCGGCGCCAACTCTTCATCAACCGAGCGACGAGGCGCCCGTCCAGAAGAGCTCCCGCGGCCCCGGCGAGATCCCAAGCGAATGAGCTCGTCGACGTCATGGGTGAACTCTCGGCCAGCCATGCCTGCGAGAAAAAGTGAAATCAGGGTGAGCCAGAGGACAAAAGGAAGGAAGAGAGACAACTAACCGGGGGACCACAGAGTGCACTTTAGAAGAAGGTCGTCCAGCAAATGCCAGACCGACCTCTCTTCGAGAGAAAGTGACGATATGAGACGGGCCGCGGCTCGCTCGGCCTCGGATAAGGTTACCGTCCTGTCGGTGTGTTGCGAACTCCCCTAACCTGTCAAGATCACCGAAACCCGGGGGAAAACAACAAAACAAAGCTAGAATCCCAGTTTCCCGACCCGGGTGGCAGACCAAGAAGGCACACTCGACCCGCACGGCTCCGGAGGTGCAGCCAGGATCCGAGGCCGACCGTCTGGATCCGGTAAAAGTAAAAGAGGAGTGGGAGAGACGGCTCCAGGCCGTGAGTGAGGCAAAGCGTAATGAACCCGGTCAACACCGCGACAGAGGACGGCGTTAGTTGACACAAGGCGACTTTCAGGGAGTCAGTGAACTGAATGATAAAGGGGTGGAGGGGGAAACGAAGCCCCAGATGGAACATCTCAACATAGACGCCGACCTCGTTACTCCGCGGGAAGCAGATCCGCTCATCCCCAAAGGGAATTCGGACGTCATAGGGATAACACAGATACATCTCCAATATTTCCCTAGTAACTAAGAACGGGGCTATAGACGACGACCGAAGGATCGAGGGAGGGATGCCCAACCGCTCGGAAGACGAGGTCACATCGTCCCCAATGGGATCCGGAAAAAGCTTTCTTTTTCCTTTGTCCGGGACCCCCAGGGACGGCGAAGAATCTTTGAGCCCCGGGGGAGGGGCACGATCGGGACCAGGCGTCGGTCCGCCAGGACGCGTATCACCTATTCTAAGCATGGCCATGGCCGGAGATAAAGGGTGGAAGAGTTACCTTGATCAAAGCTGGAGAAAAGACAAAGGTTGGGAGGAAGAAGCTGTTGGAACGGAGATCAAGAAGGAATGAGCGCGAAAGAGTTGAAGCCCGAGGGAGTGGAACGTATATATAGAGGGCAACGGTGGGATCTGAACCGTCAGGAGAGGGCACGCGGCGATGCTTCGAAAACTGCACCAGCGGAAGTTCAAACGAAGCGGCAATGATGACGCTCATTTAATAGCGGGGCCTTGACTGACGCATCCATCAGGTCACGAAAGAGTCACATCACCCGCACCGAACCGACGGAAGCCGAACGGTCCGGGCGATGTGGGCAATTGTTACGACTAATGTCAGCGAGCCCAAAGCACAACGGCCCACGGCCCAATCTCAAAGGAGAAGCCCGCTAGAGAAGACGGGCCCTCCCAAAGGAGGCCCACGGACGGAGCGGAAGGCCCAACCACCTCGCCCTCGGGTACACCCGACCGACCCCCATACGGCCGGATTAACCGCCCCCCTAATCCGCGATCCCATGATGGCCATTAACGACCCGTTAATGGGCCACCTCACCACGTCGCACGAAGGGGAGGAGGCGGAGGCGGATCGTGGGGACGTGAAAGGAGGCAGGACGTGGTGCAATCAGGAAGAACCCTATAAGGGGAAGGCCAGGACGACGAAGCAAAGGGGGAGAAAAACTCAGGTAACCCACACAGAGGTACTCCATCAACGACCTAGGCTTTCGCCACACCATTTCCTCCCTCCCCCAATACTCGCGCCGCCTGGGTCGACGTTCTGGCTTCTTCACAAGCCGGATCTCTCCCGCCGAGTATCCTTTCAGATTCTAATCTGACTTAGGCATCGGAGGGGCTTTGGCCGGAACCTAGGTCCGGCCTCCCTGACGAGTTTCTTCATATGTCCACGAAGAAGACATCCGAGACGCAGAGGCTACCCCTCGGCGTCGGTCGGCCATCATCGACGCAGTCGCCAGGAGGACGACTGATCAAGCACCGACTCAATAGCAAGGCGCCGAGGCTACCCCTCGACGCGGATACGACCGAGGCCGAGCTCGAATCACCGAGCCGAGGCTTCCCCTCAGCTCTCCCACGCCGAGCACAAGCGAACTCGACGAACCCAAGGGACCCCCAAACCGGCCCCTTGACCATGTTGACCACACACCTGGCGGTCAACGAGCAGTGGTGAGAAAACACCCGTAAACAGGTATAATTCCTGAAAGCTTTGATTATAATGAGAGTCTTTTGAGGGGGAACCTCAATAAATTCTAAAAATGTGGTTGGATTGTTGGAAACTTTCTAAAATATTTGTGGTATGTTCTAAATTAAGTTTGAGTGTGCTGCTCCCATGTGGATTTGGAACCGAATATTATCTGTTTGGATTAGATGATGGGGTGCCCATCTTGAATATCTACTCCATGGAAGTAGATCTACATCTTTTGGAGTGCCTAAAAACCAAATTTATAGTATTCTTAAGTTTTTTACGCATGCATCAAGTAGACTAAGAACTGGTGGTTGCAAGTTGTGTTATTTAGTTTTATAGTTTAGAATGTTTCAAACCTAACAAAAACAGTGAAGTATTTTAAAGGTGTTTTAAAATCATGATCCAAGTGGTGAATTTCAATTTGTCTTCTTGAATTTATAGATCGCAAAACCATCTTGCGTTAGTTGTCTGTTTTAAGGCCACATGATGCATATATATTTGAAATTGTTAAAACATTTGATTTTTTATATTTTTTAGGTCTATATGTCATATTTTATGGCATGTATTTTTCGTTTTAAGCTACATAATATATGCTTTCAAAATGAAAGGATATACACCCAAATCCTATGGATAGGATCGTAGTCAAACTCTTCTAATTCACTTGGGTTTATATAAATGTACTAACATCTAGAGCCTCCAAGTGACTTTGTTAAATCAAGTAACTAACCTGGCAATCCATATAATTTTGGAGCAAATGTGATTGTAGGATACAACTCTCTAAAATAAGATACAACTCTCTAAAATAAGTATGATGAACACCCTGATGACAAAACATAAAGGATAGGACCAAACACCAGTATCCATCTTTTATGAGCATTAGATAAATGATATTAAAAAATAAGCAAGTAAACATTCATGAACTGAGAGAAAAGTCTTTAATATCTCATGAATAATGTTGATTGCTGAAGAGTGATTTGGAGTACTAATCCAATGGAAGCTGCAGGAGTGGATTTAGATACTTGTATTATTCATGCAAATTTAGTAAATTTGAGTTATAGATATCATTTTTCCTTTCATTCTTAACCAATACATTTTCCTTTATCATTCCATTATTGATTCATAATCCTTTTTTTCTTTGCCTACTTAATATTTTTTTTCTTTTTTTCTTCATTGTTACTCCATCAGACATGTTTTGCCATAATGTTTTACAATATTTTTTTCTTTTCTATATGCACAAGTGTTGCTATCTTAGGGTAGTGAAAAAACATAAGTGCAAATGTTGATTAATTTTATTTGCATTGATATTGACAATTTATTTAAACTGTACAGTGCCTTCTTACATTGTTGATTGCCATAATTGTGGGCATGGCAGTGATTTTAGAGGATGTCCTCAATCTCCTTTGAACATTGAAGGTATGCTCAGTTTCTGTTTTATGCGGGTACTATTAAATTATTAATGCTGTCTGAAACATTTTCTCCGTAGCAAGGGAACTGAGTTAGAAGTATTTTTGTCCCGCTTGGAATGGGTTATCATCCATATTTCTTCTTGTATGTAAATTGGCTTACATCTGAACAAGTTTTACTAAAAGCTTTAGGATGCTTAATAGCAGGGAAACGGTTGCATGATAGGTCTTTTCAGCTTTAAGTTGGAACAAGCATACTTTATTATTTGGTTCGGATTTTATTATTTATGCATGAAAAATTTTCATAGGTAATGCACAAAACTGCACATCAGTCGAAGCAGTACAAAAGGTGAGACAGACGATCATTGAAAACATTGACTTGTGGCTTTCAGAATGCCAAGCAGGTAGGAGTTCTAAGTGCTAGCAAACCACCTATAATTCTGCAATCATTCTTGATTCATCGTGTTACTTATATTTTCACCTGATACATTATTTATTATCATGAGCTAACGTATGCAAGATCAATCTAATTGTGTTAGTTTATTGTTTGAGTTAAATTTTAGCATGCATCTGGGCATAGTGACAAAGGCTCTTGACTTTGATGGGGTTTGGTTAAGGAACTCATATGAGCTAAGGAAAACCTATTACAATCTTGGGTCCGATCATTGTAACCCTCTTTGCATATTCTTTATTATCATGTGACGCCGTCTGTGTAGGCTAATCCTTCTTTCCCCTTTGTCTTTGACTCTTTACTGTCATTCTTATCATGTATTCTTTTAAATTGAATTCATGCCACAACATCAACACTTTGAAGACTCTGGTTCTTCATAAATTAAGTGCCTCAATATGCCTATAATGACGTACTACGTTTCTTTCTGACAACTATAGTTAGCATGGGAGCCCTGAAAAATGATTGTGTTTATACGAATGCTATTGTTGCTTTCAGAAATTTCAGTAAGTATGTGATACGATCCGGTAGATCGATCAATCAAATCAGTAATTTTAAAGTGGAAAATATGAAAAAGAGGAATTTTATAGATTAAATCAGCGAAGAACAAAAGATAAAGGGAATTGCTATTAGAACAAACCAAACTGCTTAGTTCACAGACCGTCTAAATTTTTACTGTTGTGCACAGACCTAAATAACAATTTTGCTGAGTTAACAGACCGGGTTAGACAAAAATGCCCATCATTAGGGTCCAAACTGTGTTGTCCAAATTGATTCCTCCAAAATAGTTTACCTATTCACATAAACTTCAGTTATTGTCTTCTTGCAAAATTAGGGAAGAAAAACACAGGTAAAATGATCTCGTGTATATCAGGTTATCGTCTTCTTCCAAAATAGCCTACCGATTCACATAGCAAAGAACTCCATTGCCTCAGCTTGCAGCACCTCACCCAGAGAATCACAAAGCAGATCAATCTGTACCCACAATTAAACCCCATCATCACCCACTCAGAGAATAAATAAAATTTAAAATTGAACTAAATGAACAGGGGAATGCTGATGACGGACCTAGCATATGGCGGAGCTAGGGCTGTGAACGAGTTGGGAGTCGCCGGGAAATGAACTGAAGGGACGATGGCATTTTTCACGATCCAAGCGTTTTTTTTGGGGAGGAGGGCTTCTTTCACGATCTGGGAGGAGATGAGCGAGACGATGGCTTCCTCGTGCGAGGGGAAGGGAAATGGCTTGGAGTCATGGCTTCACCTTGGGGAAGGAAGAGGCCGTTGAATTCAGCAATTTTTACCGCGTCTTCGGTCTGTGTTCTAACAGCAAAAAGGTCTGTGGAATTAGCAATATGTAGGGTATTTTGGGGTTTTTTTGGTATTTATCAGAAAAGGGTATTTTGTCATTTTTTTGAAAAAAAAGGCGGTCTGTGAACTCAGCGGTTTGGTCTGTTCCAATAGCAATTCCCAAGATAAATTGGGCCACTTTGGAGACGAACCCATATCTCCTAGCTTTGGATGAACGGACCAAAGCCTAAGCACCTTCACAATTGATACCTAGTTGTTCATCACAAATAAGCATAAGAAAATACGAAAAGCGGCTATCCCTAAATAAATTGAAAAAGGGATTTGCTAATCTAGTCTGAAAAGACTAGAATACCCATGAATCCCACTACGCGGTGTCCCCACGTCTCCTGCGCCGCATGTAAGTCATCAAAGGCGGCAAAGGCAGGCTGGCAGCTCGAGGGGGTACGGGCCCAGGTGGTGTGTCCGCATCAATACCCCCTAAAAGTACCACCTTGTCCTCAAGGTGGAAGTCTAGAAACTGTTCCTGGATCACGTCGTACGCCTCCCATGTGGCATCACAGTCCGGTAATCCCGTCCAATGTATCAGCACCTCCTTGCGCCCGTCCGGGGCCTGTCGAACTGCACGAACCTCGAACGGCTCCAGCATCACCTCTATGTCCTCGGTCAATGTGGGTGGTAGCGTGGGCGCTGCTGCTTGCTCCCCAATGGCTCTCCGTAGCTGCGACACATGAACCACCGGATGGATCGTCGTCGTAGGTGGCAGTCTCAACCTGTAGGCGACCTGACCAATCTTGGCTTCTATCTCAAAGGGTCCGTAGTACCGGGCCGCTAGCTTCTCATTCCTCCTCATGGCCAAAGACTTCTGCCGATAGGGCCTTAGCTTCAGATATACCATATCCCCCTCCTGGAAGTATACGTCCCGTCGATCTCCATCGGCCCTAGTCCTCATCACCTGATGCGTCCTTAGTAGATGTGTCTTCATCTCCTCCAACAAGCTATCTCTCTCCTCCATATACTCTTCTACCTGTGACACCGTGGTCTGCATGTCCCCAAAACAAAGCAGAGAGGGCGGGTCGCGCCCGTATAGGACCTGAAACGGTGACATACCTGCTGCCGAATGGTACGAAGTGTTGTACCAATACTCGCACATGCTAACCACCTGTGCCACTGTTGAGGCGTCTCTGAAGCAAAACACCGTAGATAGGTCTCTATGCTGTGGTTCACCGCCTCGGTCTGGCCGTCCGTCTGAGGGTGATATGCTGTACTCTTCTTCAACATTGTTCCCTGAACCCTGAACAGTTCCTACCAGAACCCACTCAGGAAGACCTTATCCCTGTCATAAACTATAGACTTGGGCACTCCATGCAGTCGTATCACGTCCCGAGTGAAAGCGCTCGCCACCGATACTGCTGTGTAAGGATGCTTCAACGGTATGAAATGAGCATACTTACTCAACCGATCCACCACCACGAATATCACCGTAACCACATCTGACCGCGGCAGTTCATCAATGAAATCCATAGTAACCTCTTCCCATACCTGCTCCGGCAAGGCCAGCGGCTGCAACAACCCCGCTGGTGCCATGGCCATGTACTTATGACGCTGGCAGACGTCACAAGTAGCTACCAAACGAGCTATCATCTTCCTCATCCCTGGTCAATACACCTCCCAAGTCATCCTCATATAAGTCTGTTGCACCCCTGAGTGGCCACCCACCTCGGAACTGTGAAACTTCTGAAACAAGACCGGTATGAAAGTGGACGTCTGCGGTAACACCAACCTGCCATGGTACAGTAGCCTCCGTCCCTCCATCGAGTACCCCTCCGGTCCTCCTGCTCCGCTCTGTACTGACTCACGGATCTTCCTCAGCTCGGGATCTCCCTCTGCCTCCTGTATCATCGGCTCCCACCCTAACCATATAGGTAAAGACAGGGCTCTCACACTGATGTCCTCCCCTCTGCGTGACAAGGCATCGGCAGCCTTATTCTCCAACCCTGGCATGTACTCAATAGTAAACCGGTACCCCACTAGCTTGGACAACCACCTCTGGTGCTCCTCCGCGACCAACCGCTACTCCAATAAATACTTGAGACTACGCTGGTCCGTCCTGACCACGAAGTCCCTCCCCAACAGATACGGCCGTCACTTCTGCACTGCCAAGACAATCGCCATAAGCTCCCGCTCATACACAGACTTCAGTTGTGCTCTGGCTGATAGCACCTGACTGAAATAAGCCACCGGTCGTTCCCCTGCATTAACACCGCCCTCAAGCCATATCACGACGCATCAGTCTCCATCACAAATGGTACACTGAAATCCAATAGAGCCAGAACCGGTGACGTGGTCATCGCTACCTTCAAGGCCTCAAACGCCTTGGTCGCTTCCTCCCCCAACTGAATCCATGCTTCTTCAACTGTTCGGAAGGGGCCAAGCTATAGTGACATACCCCTTCACGAACTTCCTGTAATATCCGGTCAGCCCCAGATAGCCACGTAGCACCCTCAACGTCGTAGGCAGTGGCCAGTCTAACATGGACTCTATGTTCGATCGGTTAGCTGCCACTCCTACCTCAGAAACTACATGCCCCAGATACTCGACATGTCTCTGCCCGAACTTGCGCTTCTTCTGGTTCGCATACAGCCGATGTGCCAACAACTCCTGGAAAGCCAACTCCAGGTGCCCAAGGTGCTCTGTCATAATCCTGCTGTAGATGAGTATGTCGTCGAAGAACACCAATATGAACCTCCGCAGGAATGGCTGAAACACCTTATTCATCAAGGCCTGAAAGGTAGAGGTAGAATTGGTCAAGCCGAAAGATATGACCAAGAACTCGTAATGCCCCTCGTGTGTGTGAAACGCCCTCTTCGGCACATCCTTTGGCCTCATCAGTATCTGATGGTATCCCGACCTCAGATCGATCTTCGAAAAGACCGATGTCTCGTGAAGCTCGTCCAACAGCTCATCGATCACTGGAATAGGAAACTTGTCAGGAACAGTTTCCTTATTCAGTGCTCGGTAGTCAACGCAGAAACGCCAGTTTCCGTCCTTCTTCACTAGTAACACTGGGCAGAGAACGGGCTAACACTGGGCTGGATCACCCCCGCCTGCATCATCTCCCGCACCATCCGCTCTATCTCGTCCTTCTGCACATGCGGATACCTATATGGTCGTACACTCACTGGTGCTGCCCCCTCACGCGACACTATCGCGTGCTTATGCCCCCGGACAGGTGGTAATCCATGCGGCTCCTGAAAGACCTCATAATACCGCTCCATCAGCTGCTCCACCTCGGCTGGGGTCTCCTCCTGCGGTGCCTCACCCTCCGTCACCAAACCTCGGCACTCCACCAGAAACCCCTCTCCTGATCTCTGCATGGCGCATGATATGGCTTTGAAAGCCACTAAGGAGAAACAGAGGCTAGGGTCTCCTGTCAAAACCACTGTGCGGCCCCCCTCCTAAAACTCCATCCTAAGCTGTTTCCAATTTACCTTGACCTCGCCCAACCCCTTCAGCCACTGCACCCCCAAAATCACATCAACATCCGAACCCTATCACGAAGTTCAGAGATACCTCCGCTACATCCAAATGGGATTTCTCTTCCTTCACGACCTCCTCGATCTCATACTCCTCAGCAACATAGCCATCCTCATCTGGCACAATGGTGATCTGCAGCAGCCTGCTCACACAACGATGACCGGGGGTAAACCACTCATCACATCGAAATCACAGCCATTTGGCTCTCTTCTCCCATACCTCCGCCTCTGTCAGTCGTCACCCCAATGTCGCCGGCCGTGCCTCTCCTCTAGCCTCGGGTGCTCCTGTAGGGGCCCTCGGTACTGCTGCTGGTGCTGGGCGGGGATTGTGGGTCCCCCAAGCCCCCCATTTCCTCCTCTCCTCCGCGTGCTTCCCCTCCGCCTTGTGGGCCAGACGAAGGATATCCTCCAAGGTCACAGGGCGCAACTCCGCCCGTATAGAGGGCTTCAACCCCCTCATGAAGTTCCCGATCATGACCTCATCTGTCACCCCTTTCACCATGTTGTTTAGCATCTCAAACTTCTCCACATAGTCTCTCACCATCCCCTCCTGTCTTAGAGCCAACAGCTGCTCATAGAAGTCTCCCCTCGTGGTCTCCTGAAATCGATCAACGATCTATGCCGATAGCTCCTCCCAAGTACGAAAAGGGGTCCGTGCCACCTTCCATCGGTACTATGCCAGGGCCTTGCCCTCGAAATAGATCCCGATGGCCCTCAAGACCACATCCTCTGTCAACCTCATCACTTGGAAGTAGCGCTCCGCCCGGTAGATCCATCCATCAGGATCTGTGCCATCAAAGATTGGCATATGTAGCTTCATCAGCTGGCGATCCGCATTGATATCACCCTGTTGTCCCCCACTCTGCCACGATCACATGTCCAGCCCAAACCTCCACCAAGTGCTTTTACCGGTCCTCCACCATCCTCTTCATACAACTCCTCGGGCCAACCAGGCCTCTCCCAAGCCTCAGTCTGGTAGTAGTAACCTGGAAACTTCGGCGGTCGCGCAAAAGTGTGTCATTCGTCCCCTCCGTACTGCTGGAAAGGCGATGTCCGACCTCCTAAATAGCCCCCAGACCTTGCCCACGCCCTAGGAATCCATCCAAAGTCTGTCTGAGGTCGACCACTGGTCTCAGCCCCTGTGGAAAAGTCCCCGGTCTCCAGAATTGGCCCGCAGAGGCCCCTATGACGGCATTCAGCCCCCATCCTCCCCCACCGTGCCCCGACGTCTCTCCTTGGTTGGGGGCGAAACCCGCCACACCCCAATTTGGGGTTGCGAAACCTGCGGCACCCCCGCAGGGGTCCGCCCAGCCCGCTGCACCCCCGAAAGGGGGCGCGCTTCATCCCGCACCCCCGCGAGGGGGTGCAGTTGTTGCGGCAAGCCTTGGATGGCCTGCCGCTACCGCCGCAGGCCCTGTCGGACCTGCCGAGCTTGCCGCAAGCCCCGAAGGGCCTGCCGTGGGCCCGAAGGGCCTCGCCGAAGTGCCCCCAAGCACGTTGGAGCCTGTCGATGAGATCGCAGGCCCTGGCGGGCCTAACGCCTGATGAACAGGGCCGATCGGCCCTGTTGCCTGCTGCGTCGGGCTGGGGAGGTCTGTCGGAGTCGTCGCCGTTCCCGGTTGACCTAGGGTTGTCGATTCGAGCGAGGAATCCCCCTGGATCTCCTCCCTTTGGATCCCCTTGTCTCGATCTCCTCCTTCTCCCGTCGTTAGGGTTCGTAACATCTCCATCATCGTCGGAATTGACGTCGTAGCTTCTCTCAAAAATTTCAAATCTGAAGTGGCTTCTTTCAATCCCTGGAGATCACGTCCCATTTGCGCGGCTTCCCTCCTCATGGCCCGGAGTTCTATCTGGATGTCTTCTTGTGAATGGACGTGATCTTTGATTGAATCTCCTAGGGTTTTCTTCAACCCCTCGATCTCCCGGTTGAATTCTTCTCGAAGCCCTTGAACCTTCTCATCCACGACATCCGCCTTCGATCTCGTGCTCGTCGCCATTGGATCTCACCGCTCTGATACCAATTTGATACGATTCGGTAGATCGATCAATCAAATCAGTAATTTTAAAGTGGAAAATATGAATAAGAGGAATTTTTATAGATTAAATCAGCGAAGAACAAAAGATAAATTGGGCCTCTTTCGAGACGAAACCATATCTCCTAGCTTTGGATGAACGGACCAAAGCCTAAGCACCTTCACAATTGATACCTAGTTGTTCTTCACAAATAAGCATAAGAAAATATGAAAGTCGGCTAGCCCTAAATAAATAGAAAAAGGGATTTACTAATCTAGTCTGAAAAGACTAGAATATCGCTGAATCCCACTAAGCGGTGTCCCCACGTCTCCTGCGCCGCACGTAAGTCATCAAAGGAGACAAAGGCGGGCTGGTGGCTCGAGGGGGTGCGGGCCCAGGTGGTGCGTCCGCATCAGATTCTAGTCTATTTTGTGCTATTTTTCTTATCAAGCATGTTTGGAGTTTGTTTTGAGCCACATTCAATTTTATTGCAGTTTTGAGCTAGATTTTCTTGGAATATTATGAGGATCATTGCCATAGAAGTAATTGTTATCATTCTGAAGATATTTTGAGAGAGATGTGTTCAAGCGTATTCCTTTAGAAGGATATGCCTATCGTCATTACTATAAAGATGAGTATTGTCAAGAACATCTCTTTCTTATTTCGACCTAACAATAGAAAGAAAGTATCTGCATGCTAAATATAATTAAGATTAAGAACCTCGAGAATGTTAGATTAACAACATTCAGGCTTATCGAAGATGATTGTAAATGAAAGTTAAGTTTCGACATCAGTATACATCTAGATGTCGATCAATGCATCATTCATCACACTCAGCATAGCTTGAGAGAGCCACAAATAGACCTTTTGAGACTTTCAACAAGCTTCTTCATGAACTTCACAACGTGATTGAATTGTATAAGAGATAGCAAGAGCCTAAATTAAAGCATGTCCCTAAACCCGAGCCCGAATTGAAGACCCAACTTGGGTTAAATCCCGCAGAGCCAAAAGTATAGGCAGAGCTTGCAAAATCAAAGCTTGAGCTTGAGTCCTCAACATGTGTTCGAGCATAAGCGTGAGGCCCATCCCAAGTCAAGGCCTAAGCGTGAACTTGAGCCTTAAGTCAGAGTTCGAGATTTGGTAACCTATTGATTTTAAGACAGAATATATTGAGTTTATAATTCTATATCTTTATCTACCAATCAGCAGGTTTTGTGTTAATTTTTTATATTTTCTCAGTTTTTTGACATATTCGTCTCAAATTAGTCATTTAAGCTTATTGATTTTGCATTTTTTTTCAAAACTTGAGGTTGAGTTTTCTCAACCTAGATGAGATTTGACTCAAGATAAAGATGCATCTGATGTTTTGAAGCTAAGAAGATCAAGTTTACGCTGAAGAGCAATCAAAAGAGGGTCATTTTTTAGTTATTTTAGGCATCTTAAATAAAATACACATGTTGTGCACATGATTAAATGGACTTCTAGAGCCTTTTTTTCATTTTAGATCAACACTTGTAAAACACGTACATCTGCCTATAAATAGGTTTATACAAAACTTATTAATCAATGAAATGAAGAGAATAATTTGAGTTTTGGAGGGGGAAAATTAGATGGTTCGTGGGTAGCTCATGATTTCTTACAAATCTCCTTGTATGTCTGGCACTTGTGAGTGGGTGTGTGAGGTTCATGTGTGTGAGGTCCAAAAGTTATCCGGTAAATTTATCTATCCTTTTCCGTGTCAAAATCTATCTAGCCATTAGGTTTTTTTCAAATCCCTTGGATCCCTAATTACTTCCCCAAATCCCACCATTTAGATCCCTAGATCTTACTTTCCGCTACTTGTTCCCCATCAGCACAATTAGAAAATTTCATGATCTGTTATATAGGGAATCAAGTAGTAGTATGTGTGGATCAACCCAAAGAAATTTCATCATCTAGGATTGTAGGGACAAAATTGTGGTAGCTGTATATGTGGATCATGTATTTTACCTTCACGTAAGAACCAAGTGGGTCCAAGAACTCAGTCAGGTCAAAGGCCAATTCGATGGAGGAGAAGGATCGGGTAAGAAATTCGTCTAGTGTACTTTCGACTAAACCCTACCCATTTATTATACTAGTATCACAGATTTACCTTACCTTACAATACCGCTTGCCAAACACAACAGTCTGTATAGAAATGTATCATTTAATGCAAGTTGGAATAAGTGTCAATCGACATATGTTGGGAGATGATTTAAATAGCTAACCAACTAAAGAACACATGCACTATAACCACAGCGACAAGAATCATTTTTTGTATGAAAATTACTCAAGTCAGCAAGACCAAATATGATATTAGAAATGAATGTTTATTCTTTGTACAATCGGTCAATCATGTTGATATGATTATTGCTCATGATAGAATACTTGATTAAGGTTTATCTGAAACCAGTAACTTTGGGTCTGTGAAGCAGTCACATGCTCACAGTTGCTCATCATACATCAGCTTCGATACAATTAGAACTGCATTCTACCATGAACTATTAATGATATTAATGTTTCAACCACCCATTCACTCTTCCGAGTTGGCAATTTCAATTCAGATAAACCTCAAATAGGGTTAGAAGTTGGAACAATTAATAGTATCAATGATCTCCATCCTTCAACTTTTCAGTAAACATGGTAGCAGGGTTTTTGCTAACGTGCATGCTAATTGACTTTGTATATATTGTTTCCACTGAAATCTCTCTATAATAATGCATTATGAAATACAAATCCATGTTAATATACATCTTTTGAGTCTTTTTTATTCACGTGCAAGATGTGCATGCATTTTATCTGAGTAGAAAAATAATGCAAGTTCTCTACCATTGTCCCTTTTCACACTTTATTTCCCAATTGAATGGGCTTCGGTGGCTGTACCTCATCCTTCCCGATACAATTTTCTGCTGAAACCCGACAAAATCCCTTGGATGGCTGTATTTCTGCTATCCAATTACTACTTTCTGCTGAAACCCATAGACAACTCAAATATTGATCCAAGATTCTACAGGAAAATTAATAAAAGCAGAGGGAGTGTAGTTTTTAAGTTTTTCGAATCAGTAAAGATGGAAGGCAAAAGAATACACATTAATCAAATTCGAGGTGGGGTTAAATTGTGATATCATTCCAACTTATGCTCTTCATCATGCCATGATATTTTTTAAATTTTCAGACTTGTTGCACAACGCTAGGTTGGAAGAGCTTGTGGTTTTGACCATTAGGACTGCTTAATGACATCATACTCTAAATGGTACTAAGGCTACTGCTCCCAAACCATATGTGAAAAGACAGTGTTACCTTGTAGTGGCAATTTCAAGAAACCTTTTAGACATTATGGGTCCTTTAAATGGAACTTGAATAACACGAGTCAATTGGCTTAGTGGTATTCGCCCTCCCTACCTTGTGAGTGATCGAGGGTTCAATTTCTCCCATCTATCAGGACCGGATGCTGATTACCCTAACTGTTTATTCTTAGCAGATGAAGGGATGACTTATGCCATGTAGATAATGGCACGACTTTCAACGTCTTGTAAATTGTAACGTTATTCTCCATGATGCAATGGGAACGGGAGGAGCCAGAAAGCTAAATCGGGTGCCTGCATCAACGTCGCCGTGAAATATTGTATTGTGCTTCTCCCGATTGTGTTCAAGCCTGTATGTATATCTGTGATCAAGCATTTTAAGCCTGTTGTATATCTGTGATCATGTATATCGATCATTATTAAAGTAATAAGCAGCTGGTGAAAGTCTGCTGTAAGATGATTTAGGCTGTTCCCCTCGATCTTGGAAACGTCTTTCTTATTGCGATTGACAACATATAATGCTGCTAATCCACCCTTATATGTGTATCCTTGTCTCACAATCTCGGTGATTGATTAAGGATGGGTAAAAAGTTATGCGATTGATAGGCTAAATGAAGGATCGTATGTGATCTAGCTAGGCCAAGTGCTTACGCCGTTGATACTGACTAGCACCGACTTACCTGGCCGAAAATTTCAAGCCAGCAATGAGAGAGGATTCAAGACTGCCATCTCCAAATCAATTATCCCTTTTAACCCTCGCCAAAGTAAAAGTTTACGCTATAGAATGACCTCCTTTGATAGGCTTTTCGTAAAGAGCAAGAAGATTTGGTTGGATTTCAAGAACCCAAAAAGGTCTGTGATGTCGTCTGTGGAGCTGCTGGAGCATCAGAGAGTGAGGAAGAGATTTTTAGGCGTTTGGCGGACGTGACCAATTGGCAAACATGCCTTTCTTCAGTCCTCAGGCTCGCCATTCACGGTCTGCTTGCCGAGCTGAGCAATGGAGTTGGCCTTGGCACGAACAAGCAGCGCTTCTTGAGCCACAGTTACGTTCTTAGGGTGACCTCCCCATGTCCCGAGGCGACTATTTTACCAGTTCCGGGGTTGATACCCAGATATTGTACCCCTTGTTAATTCCACACCGCCAAGTTCAAGTCCTGTGCTAGCAAGTGAAAAGTTGCCGCTATCAAGTAGTATCAAGTCAAGGTGGCCAAATGGTCCGAATGCCTGCGGCCCGGTCAACGGGCCGGCCCAACCCGGGCCCGACAGTGTTGACCGGGCCGGGCTACCGACAAATTTTCGGCCCGGCCGCAAACAGGGCCCGGGCCAGGTTTCTTCCTGATAAAAGTATACTTTGGTTTTAAAAAATTATAAATCTAAGAATATGACAACTGTTATGAATCAAGTATTGAGGGGAGAGCCCTCAAGTCTATATTTATAGCCAAAGGGGAGAATACAAGTGGGTATGGGCCCAACCACTTGGGTTGGCCCAATAACTCACCAACCCAGTAAATACACATTCACAACACTCCCCCTTATCCAGCCATGGTTGTGGACCCCGCTCATGAATACTTCAGGATTCTGAGCCTGTATGGGTCTCACATGGGGTGGATACTTCAGGATCCTGAGTTGGTGAGATTTGCCTCGTTAAAACCTTTGGCTATGGAAAACCCAGTGGGAAAAACCATAGTTAAGGAAAAAGAGTGCAAACTCTGCCAAACTCCCCCTGATCTGTACAAACTCTCAAGCTTTCAGATCTCTTAGGCGTCTCATTCCAATCCTATGTACAAGTTTTCTAAAGGTAGCAGTAGGAAGGGCTTTGGTGAACAAATCTGCCAAATTGTCACATGACTGCACTTGTCTGATGTCGATCTTGCCATCTCTCTGTAGCTCATGCGTCCAGAAGAACTTTGGTGAAATGTGTTTCATTCTGTCGCCTTTGATGAAGCCACCTCGTAGCTGAGCTATGTAAGCAGCATTGTCCTCGAACATGGTAGTGGGCTCGAGGTCTCCCGTCTTCAGTCCGGTCGTAGACAAGATGTGGTGGATGACGGAGCGTAGCCATACGCATTCTCTGCTTGCTTCATGGATGGCAATGATCTCCGAGTGATTGGATGAGGTTGCCGTCAAGGTTTGCTTGATGGATCTCCAGGAAATGGCTGTCCCTCCGTAGGTAAACACGTACCCGGTCTGTGATTTTGCTTTGTGGGGATCAGACAAGTACCCTGCATCAGCATAACCTGCAAGTGTAGAGGATGTTCCATTTTTGTAGAAGAGTCCCAAATCTGTAGACCCTTGGAGGTAGCGCAGAAGGTGCTTTACCCCGGTCCAGTGGCGCTGCGTAGGCGCTGCACTGTATCTGGCAAGCAAATTTACTGCGAACGCTATATCGGGACGCGTGCAGTTTGCCAGATATAGTAGTGCTCCGATGGCACTCAGATAGGGAAATTCCGGACCAAGTATATCCTCCCCCTCTTCCAGCGGCCGGAAGGGGTCTTTATGTGCATCCAGTGATCGTACTACCATAGGTGTACTTAATGGATGGCAATGGTCCATATGGAATCTTTGCAACATTTTCTTCGTATATGTGGTTTGGTGTAATAGGATTCCGTCTTTCTGATGTTCAATCTGTAAGCCAATGCAGAATTTGGTTTTGCCTAGGTCTTTCATTTCGAATTCTTTTGTTAGGCTTACAGATATCTCAGTGATCTCTTCGGGAGATCCTATGAGATTCAGATCGTCTACGTAGACAGCTATTATCACGAATCCTTTTCCCTTTGTTCTTATGAAGATACAAGGGCAGACTTCATTGTTCGTGAATCCTTGTTGAACAAGGAACTCACTGAGTCTATTATACCACATTCTTCCTGATTGTTTGAGACCATACAATGATCTTTGTAGCTTAACAGAATAGACGTCCCGAGGTCTATCTTTCAGTTCAGCAGGCATTGAAAAGCCATCAGGAAGTTTCATGTAGATCTCCTTGTCGAGATTGCCGTATAGATACGCAGTCACAACATCCATTAGCTGCATATCTAGGCCTTCCTTTGCTGTTAAGCTTATCAGGAATCTGAACGTGATCGCATCCATGACCGGTGAGTATGTTTCGTCATAGTCTATGCCCGGTCTTTGGGAAAATCCATGTGCTACAAGTCTAGCTTTGTAGCGTGCGATCTCATTATTTTCGTTTCTTTTTCTGACGAATACCCATTTGTATCACACAGGTTTGACACCGGTAGGTGTCTGGACTATTTGCCCAAAGACTTTTCGTTTCTGAAGCGAGTCCAGCTCGGCTTCTATTGCCTGATTCCACTTTGGCCAATCATCTCTACGTTTGCACTCAGCAACGGAGTGTGGTTCATAATCATCATCGCTTCCGGCGACGTGAATGGCAATGTGAAACGCGAAGTCATCGTCGACGATTGTACTCTTTCTGTCCAATACCTCCCCTGTACGTACATAATTTAGTGATATTTCTGTTTCTCCCGGCAGTTCCTCTGCAGTGGATTCCGGGAGGGGAGAGGGTATGGACACGAGCTCGTTTCTCTGTGGGGGTATCGTCCCCAGGTCTCCGGATATTTTTCTTTTTCTTGGATTTTTATCCTTGGAGCCTGGTGGTCTGCCTCTTTTCTGTTGAGGTGCAGCCACTTCTGCTGCAGTTGGATTGCATCCATCCTTCGGGATGTCAATCCTAGCTGGAGTATTCGCAGCAGGGATGTGTGATCTAACAATCTTCTGGTTGTCAGTGAACGAGTCCGGTAATCTATGGACTGTGTCCTGGATGTGTAAGATCTTCCGGATCTCATCATCACATTGTCTTGTTACCGGATCGTAGTGGGTCAAGCTTTTTGTATCCCACGTCAACATTTGCTTTGCACTAGACTTTTCGATGTCTAGGCCCATTTTGGGGAAATACGTCTCATCAAAATTGCAGTCTTCATGGTGTGCCTTGAAGGCGTCCCCCGTTTGGGGTTCTAGGTATCTTATAATGGAGGGTGAGTCAAACCCTACGTAGATACCTAGGCAACGTTGAGGGCCCATCTTGGTCCTCTGTGGTGGTGCAATGGGGATATAAACTGCGCAGCCGAAGATTCTCAAGTGAGAGATGTTCGGCGGCGTTCCATATGCGAGTTGCATTGGAGATAGACTCTGACCTCCTGAGGGTCTTATTTTTATTAGTGATGCAGCATGCAAAATTGCATGTCCCCATGCATCCACCGGCAACTGGGATTTCATCAGCAATGGTCGTGCGATCCATTGGAGTCTTTTGATTAGCGACTCAGCTAACCCATTTTGGGTGTGAACATGTGGCACCGGATGTTCAATTTCTATTCCCGTTGCCTGGCAATATTCTTGGAATGACTGAGAGGTAAATTCCCCCGCATTATCCAGACGTATTTTCTTTATTTGGTTGTCTGGGAAATGCGCCCGCAACTTTATTATCTGTGCCAAAAGCTTTGGAAAAGCTAAGTTGCGGGTTGAAAGTAGACACACATACGAGTATTTCGAAGATGCATCAATCAGTACCATAAAGTACCGAAAAGGCCCGCTAGGGGGTGGATAGGTCCACATATGTCTCCATGTATTCTTTCAAGGAAGCTAGGAGACTCGATATCCACTTTAAGTGGTGATGACCTTGTTATTAGTTTACCTTTAAAGCAGGGTACACAAGGGAATTCTCCCTTCTGAAGAATCTTCTGGTTCTTCAGGTTATGCCCATGGGATTGTGCTAGGATGCGGTGCATCATCACAGATCCTGGGTGGCCAAGTCTATCGTGCCAAAGTAAGAATTTGGCCGATGTCGGGCACTTTAGGTGCTCCGTCAGGTTTGCTTCCTCTCTCCGAATTTTTGTATGGTAGAGGCCTGATGAGAGGCTCTCAAAACGTTCAAGAATGGTTTTAACTCCATTTTCTTGAGACGTTACATACAGTAATTCGTTTTCTTTGACATTTGCTGTTTCCAAGTGGAATCCGTTAAAACGGATATCTTTGAAACTTAGTAAGTTTCTCTTGGAATTCGGAGAGTAAAGTGCATCTTTTATTTTTATTTCTGTTCCATTGGGGAGCAACAAGGTTGCATTCCCAGAACCTTCAATTATGTCCGATGGCCCTGAAATTGTGTTTACAGGGCTCTTATACGGGATAATGTTATGAAAATAGCATTTGTGTTGAAGGATCGTATGTGTTGACGCGCTGTCTACTAAGCAGTCATGAGAGCATTCCATCTAAAAAATGAGTAAACATTTGCATTCAGAAAAGCTAAATTTTATTCAGCAGAATTGAAGATACATAAAAGCTCTCATGAAATAAAAATGTTCATACAATAGAAATGCTAAGATAAATGATAACAGGCTAATCAAGCAGATTATCTGACTCGAAGTCTTTTGCTGTAAATTTGACTGCATTGTTCGCAGCCACCAGGTTTGATTCAGCATTCTTTTTCTTGCTTTGTTTATAAAGCTCCTGGAGATGCACTGGGGTCCTGCACACTCTAGACCAGTGGCCTGTCATGCCACAGCTGTGGCACTGGTCTTCCCAGTCCCTCTTGGGTGGGGGTGCATTGTTTTTCTTGTTATCATTCCTGCGTCAGGTGAACTTGCGCTTCCCTTCATTCTTGCGCTGCTGTGGTGGGCCCTTGGCTCTTTTCTGTTGCCCCCCTTTCTGTGGTCTTTCTTTTCTTTTATTGTCCCTCTTCTTTTTGAAGGAAGAGGTATGGTGAGCTTCTGGTAGGGGGACAGTGCCGGGAGGGCGCATATTGTGAGTGGCGAGAAGAAGCTCTCTGTTTTGCTCGGCCATGAGAAGACATGACAGCAGCTCTGAATACTTGGTGAACTTACGTTCACGGTATTGCTGCATAAGTATCGCATCCTTTTCATGGAAAGACGTATACGTCTTTTCCAGCATGCGATCTTCTGAGACTTTTTCACCACACAACTTCAGGCGTGAGGTGATGCTAAAAAGTGCTGAGTTGTACTCAGCAATGGACTTAAAGTCCTGCAGTCTCAGGTTCTCCCACTCATATCTCGCCCTTGGGAGTATGACATCTCTCTGATGTTTATACCTGTCCTCAAGTGCGGTCCATAGCTCAAGTGGATCTTCGACCGTAAGGTACTCAGCCTTTAAGGTCTTGTCCACATGGCGGCGAATATAGATGATGGCTTGCGCCTTCTCTATATCGCTAACATTTTCTTTTTCAGTCACAGCAGTGATGAGGGACTTGGCCCGCAGGTGAAACTTAACATCTAGCTGCCAGCTTAGATAGTTTCTGCCTGATGCATCCAGCACTTCAAAGTCAACGCTTGCAATTTTAGCCATTTATCTAGCAGAGCACAAACATGCATGAATTAATAATCAACCAGAAAAACATTTTCATGCAGAAGCAATATTTAATGAAAGGCTAAATGTGTGGATCGGCCAGTCCCACAAGAAAGAGTCCAAAAAGTCCACAGTCCAAATTATACAAATTTGCAGCTTGAATTAAAATGAAAATACAACTTTGGAAACCTCGTGGGTCCCATTTTAATATCTTCGTCTTCAAGCGTAGCTTCCGACTCCATGGAAGTAGGTCTTCTTTCTTTGACATTTACATAAATTCCTCACTACAATTTCTCTCAAAAATAAAAGAAAAAGTGCGGGAAATAAACTGTGGGACTAAACGGCCGATCCAAAAACCACATTTAGCAATTCATGCAAGAATATTGTGCTCATCATCATTTTCATCCACAGACATCACAGGCAGTTTATTCATATGAGGATAAAGCAATATTTAATCACTTAATAATTATTGGACCACTGGGCAACGTCATACACCGTTAGGTTAGGTAACTAACGGCAGAGCGGTCGCGGGATCTTCCTAATTATTAAGTTTTTAAATAAAATGTACAACCACGCAAATAATATCCACATAATTTTGCCAGAGATGTAAAGCATGTAAAAGGGATTACGATGCATAGGTTGTAAAGTAAATGGGTTTAATCAATCAAATTGATTAAGAGCCCAAAATTAACATTTTCTTTGTCAGAGGGAAAAGTCTCCCTCGTCATCCCAAAAGGTCCCCAAAAAAATCCCCAAAACGCCCTTGTCTGCCCGATATTCGTCCCGTAATTTACCGTGATTTTTCACGAATATTTTGCCTTTGAATCCCCATTTTAAAACAATTTTTAGGCTAATAGGTTGCCTTTTGAGGCACATTCATAGCCCTATTCATAGCCCTATTGCCTCCCCCCAATTTTTTTTTTTTTTTGAATTTTAAAGGTTTTCAAAGATTCTTTTTAATTTTTTCATTTTTTTAATTAAAAAAAGCCCGGCCCGGGCCGCGGGCCGGGCTTCCCGGCTCCAGCCCCCTTCCGGACCGGCCCGTGGCCGGTCAAAACCCGCCGGGCCCAGGCCAGCCCGAGGGACACCTTGAGTATCAAGTCACGCAAATTAAACAGCATCCCAGGATGATAATAATATAAATAATACAAAAAAGAGGAGGAAAAAATAAGCAACGAAATGGAGACATTCACTAGTTTAGTTGGATACGCAACTGTTTGAAAGATCTGGCATCGATGCCCCATCTCTCAATGGAAATCAATAGCTGCAGGGCCGTGCCTCAAATTCCAAGCACATAGCCAACAAGAAATTACACCTCTTTTTAAACAAAACTGCCGACATGTTGTAAAAATAAATCACCCCAAAAAAAAACCTACAGAATATGAGATGGGGAAGCTATGGAAAAGAGTTGATCTTAACGCTATTTCAAATAAGTAGAAGCCACCCACAGAAGCACGTAGCTTAGCAGAGAAGTGCTCACTTCCAAACTCCGTGGACCTTTTAGGAGAGGTGGGACCACCGAAACCATCAAGAAGGTGCCCAGCAACCATGATCCCAAGAAAGCCGCGATTCTGAAGAATATCATCATCAGCAAAACAGAATTACTGGGGGAAAAAAATACTGGCATGTTGCCATCTACTAAGACTTCGAAAGCATCTTTTATGCCAGAACTCTTTACGAATAATGTTTGCCGAGATGGGTGTCACTATTAGAGATGTAATGATATTAAATTAAGGAAGAAACCACAGGTTTCAACAGGGTACCAAATAGATCTGGAATATCATTTTCAAGAATGCTGGACCACCCTAGCGCGAGAGTGAGGGAGGGAGGTTATTCAAAATTATGCGAGGATATTTTGAGGGAGACCGATTGGAAGGATGAGGATCTGGTGGTGGTGGTGGTGGTGGTGGTGGTGGAAAGCCCATGCATTTTTTTAGGCTTCAATGACTCCATTCAGATAACTTCGGTCAAGATATCATGGTCTAGTTTATATTATATTGTATTACATGACGATAAAATGCCAATACTGGAAAGTAGAAGCTTAAATAACTAGAGAAGTGGACAGAAAAGCCTTGAAAGTGCACGTGACAGTAAGGATGCTGTCCAAATAGTACCAGGCAATTATAGTGCAACCATTTTCCCTATAATGAAACCAAGGTATTGAAGCTTGGTCACGATCTAGTTCACCTTCCTGGAGTTGTTGCTTTTAATACTTTCTGTGCTTTCAGTGGTTTCATATCCGAGTTAAAATTTAATGGTTTTTAATTTTAATTTATTAATAACAGATCAGAAATCATCCAAATTAAGAGCATTATAACAATTTTTTTTGTTTTTAAGTTTCCACCTCCGAATTTTAAAGAACACATATTGATACAAGAATTAAGAATAACTAATGGTAGATACCCAATATTATGCTTTTAAGGTAAAGAAAAGATCCTTCACTTCTAGAATTCTGTGTGCAAAATTTGGCAGGACAAGACAAATGAATATGATAACAAGAGGGAGATAATGTAACCTTTGGTGTCAGAAATGAGGATCTGAAAGTGTTAAGAGGGCCAAAGTTATTGACCACGGAAATATATGACAACATGTAGAAATCAGAAGGTGTAGGAAATTACTTTGTTCATTGCTTGAAGGAATTGGGTATTGGTTTCATTTTGAATTCTAAATGCTAACCTGATTGTATCCCATCAGAATTGGCTAACCTAATTGCGTTTGAGCTGAATCTAAATTGGTTGCCTCCATTGTCCAAATCCAAGCTGGTGAGGTGCGGCAGCAACATTAGGAGGTGACACGGGTGGTGAATCGTGAATCGTATTGCCGCAGTCAATGTGATGCTGTATTGGAATCATGGCACAGGAAAGCAGCTGAGGCAGGTAGTACTCTAAATTCCCCCTTCTCATGTTTCTTTATGGAGTCATTGTTGAAGTTTGTGCTACATTTATAATTACTGAACAATAAAACTATTAGCATTTTGCTTCTGCGTTAGTTTTATGTTCACCTTGAGACATAAAGAGCATGTTTTCTTGCTGGCTCTGGCCTAACCAATTCCGAAACTGCCAGAAGTAGTTAATGTTTCTTAAGAATTGAAACTATGTGAGAACTGTTATAAGAAGGATGCAGAGTGAACAAGACATTTGCTAGACCACAGATGGATAACACACATGAAGAGGTGGTTCTGGTGTGTTATATTCTCATTGACTTTGCCAATGGAAATCTGTAGACATTGATAATGACCAAATGTCATATGGCTGGACAGTAGAAAGCAATGCAAAAAAAAATTAAGATGTGGCAGGAAAGAGAATGTGGGGATGGATTTAAACTGAAAATCTTCAAAAGAAAAGGTGAGGTCCCAATATACATCAGTGTTGAACATTTCACCGCACAAGGATATGATAATGGAAAATCAACTAAAATTTTAAAAGGGTAAGTAGACATGTACACTAAAGTGCGCTGGTGGCCTAATATTGAAGTGCACTCTGATGTTTCTCTGACAAGGAATAACTGTTACTCTACGTACTGGTGTCGTACAATGAAATAGTTCACTGACAAACTTGAAATAGCATGGATAAGCATTTACCGCTCTAGTCATGGAATGCTGGGAGACCGTACCCAAATGCCTCCGCACTTTTGTGTGATGTAGTTATGTTAGGGACATACTTTGTTGAGTTAATAGCTTCATCATAGGGGTTTTCCTCAGCAAATAGTGAAAATCAAATGATATATCGAGGATATAAGATCATCTCAGAAGTTCTTATTTGACAACTTACATATATTTCCTATGTATAAAAGTTGATAGCTAACGAATAGTTCTAAACTTAAATGACTTACATGTCATCTATCTAATAAATATTATATCATGACCTGCATACAAGGGAGTACAAAGATGATATACATTGGCACAATGCAATAAAAATCATGAATTTGATATAGTCATAAAAATTCAATTAGCTTATGTGGCATAATAAATTGTAGCTGCTACTAACTTGGAATTACAAGAATGAAACAAGAAACGTTAATAAGATTAAATCCTCACCCTAAGTTCATATGGTTTTGGAATTTTCCAAATAAGAAAGAAAATTGAAAATTAGAAGCTAGTACCATTTTGGTTTGAGAACTTACAGCTTACAAATCATTTGGTTATAACTTAAAAATTAAAAAGAAAACGTAAAATTAGGTCTCACTAACAAGAAAGGACTTTTATGATTAGGTTAATCCTCTTTTTGTATTTGATTAGAACCTCTTTTAACCAAAGCAAACAGGTCAAATATCGATTCTGATGCTTCGTTCTCATCTTTATTTAAATAAGGGCTACTTTATCTCGATAGGCATCCCTTGTCATTTTTGCCTGTTCAAGCCTTCTTCAAAGTAAGTTTCACTTCATCGTCAATGACTTGTTGCTTATTTAGCATCATTGCTGGTGATATATTACAGCATAAAAAGAACAACGAAATGAAAGCAATTTAGTTGGGGTAGAATTAAAAGACTTATGTGACAATAAGTAATTAGCATATGATCTGTGTGCATAATAGGTTTGGTTTTTAGGAAATAATCCGTATTTAGTTTTCACTTGAAATCCAAACTAATTTTAACAAGTCAAATATGATTAATATTGGCCAATGTTCTCCAAGAATAAATTGGGGTGACGATATCCGAATTGTCAGATGATATAGCATAAAAAAGGTTAAACCATTTTTTCCTTCCCTTACCATAGCGGAAAACCCTCAAAAGTGATATTCGGGTGTATGTATCATTCTTATCGGTCCATATTTGGACCAATCTTAAACATGTTTGAGAAATCCTTACGGTAGGAAAATTTCCAAATGGTTAACAAAGCTCAGATGGATAACAATAAAAGGAGCAAGTTGAATGGAACACGTGTCAGAATTTGATCACTTGTATGTCACTACATTCTAAAATGATATCCATTATAGTCATCCTCAACAGACAATCAAGTTTCCAATCACGGATAGGGCCCTAGAATCATCAGGAAAATAATCTAAATGAAGTATCAAACTTCTCTTTAAAATGAAATTGAAGACTCGGTTTGCGAAAATTAGAGACAATCAAGGGAAATTCGGTGCAGAGAATAAGGATACACATAAGCAATAACTTTTGGAGTAGGCACATGGAAATTACTGATCAAGGCCTTGCAGCTACGTAAAGCTGCATACTAAGCATTTATTGCACCCAAGTATCCAATTAATCCTACCCACTTCGTAATGTATATACTATATAGTTCACAGTAGCACACTCTCCAGCGTCCTAATTCAGCATAAAAAGAAAATGACATACCATTCAAAATGAGAATCCTTAGAATGAAAGCTTGATTTGTTTAACTGTGAAAATCTCAAAAGGCTAGTAGAGTGAAGCCGGTAACATCAGATTTCTAGTATGTTTGATACATGGTGGGGGAAGGAATAAAGACACCTTTGAACAGTAGGTGCAGTATGATCGGAATGCAAAGAATCAGAAAACGCTAACTGGATCAAAATTCCAAGAAGCTGTCGGAAGAAGACTGGTCTTCTTTTAGTATTCTTGTCTGATAACATTCTCCAAAATTCAACCTGGGTCTAGATTGATCTTGATCAAAACCATAAAAACAAATCAAGTCTTATCACTGTGTTTAGATTCAACACCCCGCCAATTCTGATTAAATTTGACTAGTGTTCCTTAAAGGTGCATTTTGGCTACATCTCCTTTAAATTCTCCATGGACAGTTTTATGATTTTTGGTACTGAAAATCAACCCTGCTAAATTTCATGCCATGGCTACTTGTCTAGTGCTATAACATATATGACCTAAAGATAAGAACCAAGTGATTATAATATGCACAGATATGCAATTTTCAGACTTAATAGGGAGTGGAATATAATTATGACATCATTTATTTTCTTCCACCTTCAGATAAGAACGAATTTCCATGTGAAATGTAGGGCTCCTATGCATTTAAACACTTTGTTCTCCTACCAAATTTTAGTCTCATAAAAACATATAAGAAAATCCAAGCTAAATTGCATCACAAGTAGCTACCATAAGTTCAGTTGCACATAACCATGTTCTAAATTGCACAATTTTAATTCATTGAATTTGACTTCGTAAGGTTTCAGAATTTGAATTCATAAGATCTAAGAATCGGACTTCACGACCCAACCAGCGTATGTGGAATGAAATGTATATGATTAATATATGTCAGTATTGTTTATACATGTGTGGAAGTGGTCACCCTTGCATGCCCAACATTGTTATAATTTTTTCTATATATGATGAAGAAAACATTACTGAGGCATATGTTAGTGTGGCTATCAAGTGTAAATGAACATAACTTTCAAGAAAGGCAAGTGTAAATAGGTTGAAAACTGCCTGTAGGAATGTTTGATTTTTCTAAAATGATATCATACTCGCATTTATACGTAAAGGATTAAAGGAAGTAGCATGCTCACCCAAACAGGAATGCTCGGATTCTACTTTTAAGCCTTCCATATATGAAATATATGGATGCTATAAGAGAAATAGCGACTTGGAGAGTAGGGCCTTCCTCCGTTGGAAAAAGAACAGTAAGTACTCCAAGGACTATGAATGCTACAGTTGTCTTTATAATGACATTTGTTGCTGGGGTTTCAAACCTGCTAGTAACAGCCTTGACAACCCGTGATTGACTAACTTCTCTTACTTTCTTCTTGATGTCGATTTTTGGATTTTTCCTATCATAAAAGCTCTGCATGATTATTTTGTCGTGAGCTGATTCAATGGCATCAACACTTGGCTTGTGTCCTCCATATTTGTTTATCAAAAAGTTCCTTGCAGCTTGAATTTCTTCTTCAGATGCCTCTCTGCTGATCCCAAGTCGTTTGTACGGATCCTTTACGTTAATCCTTGGAAAGACATCTGAATCAACAAAGAGAGAGTAGGCAGGACATTTAATGATTGTAAAAACATAATAGTTGCTTGTAATTCAAAGCAAAAGTATAGAAAAGAAAAGGCAATCATCATTCTTGCAATTTAGATAATCACATGCAGGCTTGGTATTGAAGGAAAGGATTGTTTAAAAAAGAAAAGAAATTCACCCCAAAAGAATGGCCAGGCCATTCTTGAGTTACAAATTGTCAAAATATCTATTATACAAAAGTTTGTTGTTTACAAACATTTGTCCCACTAGGACAAAGGTTTGTCCTGGGGGCGGGTGAAGGAGTGTGCCACCTCATCCCCCCACATGGGGGGTGAGTGGTGTGTGCAATTTGGGGTGTGGGTGTGGAGACCCAAAGCAAAAGCCCCTCCCCCCCCCAACAAATAAAAACAAAAAAAGAACCCAAATATTCCCTTAATTTCATTCGTGCCAACCCTTTTTCATGGAACCAAAGAAGCCCCTTCCTCTCTATACTACTTATAACTCTACCATTGCCCTTTTTTGCACTTTGTCCCCCTGGTTTTTTGCTCATATGCTCACTACTTTTCTCATTTTCTCATATTTTTTTACCCCCTGCTTCTCGCATTTTTACCCCCGTTTTGCACTTTGTGCCCAGCTGACGATGGTCTACGTTTGCACTTTGTGTCCAGATGACATACTCTCCATTTGCACTTTGCGCCCAGGTGACGACGGTCTCCGTGCCCGGATGTACTAGTATAGCCATAAAACGGACTGAACACATTCTTTCAAACTCCAAAGGCTCAGGTTAGAATGATCGGGAAGAAAGATTCGTAGCCAACCGAATGGGACTGCAGCGATTAACTACTGGAAGCATACAACTAGCCTAGTTACTTCAGTATTGCCCTTGACCCTCCACTTCCAACGACTTCTTTGCACTTAAAGTTCTTCTTTCCTTATTTTTATTGCAAGAAATGTTTTAAAATTTGCTTTCGTATGCGCATAAGGAGGGCCTCCTAAGCGGTTTTAGGCTAGAGGCCACTTCGCTTAGCTCCAAAGTGATCATCTATTCACACACTATCAGTTGCTTAAATACACACTGTTTCTCTTTCATTAAGAGGTACATGTTAAATTTAATATTGGTAAGAATATCATACTTTATTCTTACTCCAATTTTCTTTTGTTCTCTATAATTAAGCTTTTTAGGAGTGATTCTACATTGATATGGGAGCAACAATATCAACATTTGACTTATAATTGAACATAGCATGTCTCTTCCCATCCCCCAAACCTTTTTTAAGAACTTGAAGAGTGATGAAATAGGGATCATTTAGGCAACTTCCAATATTTTTCCTTTGTGGTGCGGATTTTTTTCTAGCACTCGTTTCTTCCATATTATCTTCTTTTTTACTTTTAATTTTCCTAATCTTCATTTTCTATATTTCAGTTTTGGCTTTTTTTTTCCCAAGTTTTTACAGCTTTTTCTTATTCCCTACAGTTATGTTCTGTTTCACTTTTTTCTTTGTTTTACTGTTTCTTTTCTTTCTTTTTTTTATATGTTTTCTCTTTGTCATGTCTTTCTATTTTGTTTCATTCTTTTACCCATTTTTTGGGGGTTTTTTATCTGTCATTTGTATTCTTTGGTTTTTTGTGTAATTTATTGGTTCAAAACATTATTTGTGTTCTCTACTTTATGTATTATACCACTAAAACTCATGAAAACCTAGCAAATATTATATGTTTGTATATAACTTCATTTTTAATATGTAACAAAGTTCATATATCATGTTAATGTCATTCTCAGCCTTTATTTATTTTTGTTGTTCATCTCACGCTTTGCATGTCATAATATGAAAATAAACCTTAAAGCCATAAAAAGACATTAAAACAAAAAACTTCATTGGAATTTTGTAAATTAAACGTAACGATAGAGGTAATGATAGAGACGTGTACATTACTTGTTACAAGATAGCATAGAATAAGCGATAATGTATAAATATTCACAAATAATATTCCTCTTGATTGATCTTTTAAGCCCTCAATTTTACCAACAGCATTAGCTGCTCGCATATAGACAGACCTTTCTTAGATGTTTACTCCCCAAAATCGTAAGAGGCTTATCTAAAGGTTAAAAACACAAAATATTAAACAACAGCTAGAGTTAAATGTTTGCTAAACAGACAACAGAAACTAACACTATTAGGTGGCTCGAAGTCATACAGACTTTGTTTGGCCACCTAAACGCTTGCACTTAACTGCTCAGCCTAGACAACCAATTTGGTTTTTTTTTTCTTCTGCTTTTAAAACACTAATTGCACGAGCTTAGTGCACATAAACAAGAAAACAAGCTCGGCCTCCCCATTTGACCTTTAAATATCCCGTGAACGGGACCTCTATCCAATTGTTTTCGGTAGGAATTCATCAACAACTCAGAAGATCGATGTCAGGTTGTAAAGTGGTTGGGAAAGATTCTTTAACATTTGAAGGATCATTGCTTGTCAAAATAAATGTCATATAGATGAGGTTCGGCCTCTTGGTTATGGTATTGTCTTTCATAATTTTTTAAAGCAACTTGATGGAAATCATAGTAGACAGAACCAAAAAGAACTTAGATAACTTCGGACCAATATGGGGAACTTCATTAGTTTCTTTTTGCATAAACAGATTATGGAATAAGTGTTGGAATTTCCCTTTTCTTGGAAGGGTGTATTTTGATAATCACCTAAATACATAATTGGCTACAATTTATTTCCAAGAAACATTTTGTACTATATAAATATCCATATGGAACATTCATAGTTATGTCAATAATCAATATTTGTGGTTTTTATCAATTACTAATTAATTATGTCCATTTGTTGGATATTGGATTATCCCGATATTTGTTCAATGATGATCAAAAGATTCAAATCATATGCTTGTGCTAACATACTTTTTGCAGCATTATGTGAATCATATGTTCATGTGTCAAGGTGTGTCAAGGTTCAGGACTTGGAGTCTTTTAAGTTTGGAAACAAAGGACTTAAACACATTCGGTATCAATGGATTTCATGTTTTTTATATCATATTTGATGTAATCTTTACCTTTGTTTTTAAGGTTGGTTGTAAAGTCTTGATCTCACACACTTCATGTATCATCGGGATCATGACCTAGAAATAATCCTTGATTCATTTGGGAACTTGAGTTAATTCATATCTTTCTTATGATATTTGTGAGTGTTAGTTGACTAACAACCCCGCCTAGTCGATTAACACATATCAGATATTTACACATATTCAAAATATCATTAATTAATCGACTAATCACTTGTCCTAGTCGACTAATGCCTGTCAATTTTTTTGAACTCATAGTCAACCAATAGAATCATTAATCGACTAACACAGAAGTTTCATTTCTGATCTTTGAACTATATCAGCCAATAAATTTCCCCAGCCGATTAATGTAGAATTACGTCACTCAAACTATTAGCTGTTAATCGACTGGCAGTATGCCAGTATCACTTGCCAACTAATACAGATTATTGTTTCTATTTATTTGTGCGGATTAGTCCACTATAAGCTTATCTGTTATACAATTGCCGACGTTTTTTAAATTTTGTCCTACGTGGCAGTTTTGTCCCAGTCATATTTTGGGTTGCTGACTGGGACGCCCGTGGGGGCCCCGTGGATGATGGGTGGAGTTCTGGGCTTGGGTTTGGGATGGGTTTTTGGTGATTTTTTTTGCATTTTAGTCACTACTTTTCCTCCTTTTGCCTCCCGACCATCCTCTCTCTCTCACCCACGCTTTTTCACTTTGGCAACCGCTTTTCTCTGCATTTGTGTAACTCTCCGAAACGGATGCCGTCACACTCACAATAATTTTGTAGGTCTTGCAGGTACTAGTGAAGTCAATATAGATTAAACAGGAAATATTTGAGACAAAGATAAAGAAATATTCATTTTATTAAACCTTGAAAGGACTTACAATGTCTAGGCAAAAAGGAAAACTACAGCTCAACTAAAACAATGCTGAAAGTGTTGTGAAGGGAAAAATAGGGAAATAGGTGTAGGGGGTTAAGAGCCCCCTACCCTCATATTTATAGCTTTTAATGGTGGGCCGGATACCCAATGGGCCTCATGGGCATGTTCATAACACTTCCCCTTATCCAACCAACATTAAATATGAGGTGAATTCTTCAGGATCCGAGTTAGGATAACTGTCTTGTTAAATAAAGAACAGTTAATCCATAACTTCCCCTGCTTTAGGGATGTGTCTAGGGGTGGATACTTCAGAATCCAGAGTCAACGAGGTTGCCTCGTCAAAACCTTGACTACGGAAAACCCTGTGGGAAAAAACCAGTAGCCAAGGGAAAAGAGTACAACTCTGCAGTTGACTCCCCCACATCTGACCAAGCTTCAGGCTTGCAGATTTCCTATGAATCTATACATCAGTCTCCTGTGTATCTATGTGTTCATAGTCCTCTCATCCTGACCCAGTTTACATTTCCTCACTCTCCTCATCCCAATCACATATACAAGTTTCTCAAAGATACTAGTAGGCAAGGATTTGGTAAGCAAATCCGCCAAGTTATTACATGATTGAATCTTCTGTACCTCAATCTGCTTTTGCTTCTGAAAGTCGTGCGTCCAGAAGAACTTGGGGGAGATATGCTTTATCTTGTCGCCTTTGATATAGCCGTCATGTAGCTGGGCTATACATGCTACATTGTCTTCATGGAGAGGAGTAGGTGCAAGTACGCCGGTCATCAGGCCAGTGGAGGTGAGAATGTGCTGGATCACAGAGCGTAGCCAGAAACTCTCCTTGCTTGCTTCATGGATCGCTAGAAGTTCTGAGTGGATGAGACGGTTGTCATGGTCTGCTTTACAGATCTCCAGGATATGGCAGTGCCACCATAGGTAAACATGTACCCGGTCTGAGACTTCTCTGTATGAGGATCGGACATGTATCCTGCATCAGCATAACCAACTAAACCAGTTGATGCCCCTTTCCTGTAGAATAGACCTAAGTCTATGGACCCTTGGAGGTAGCGCAGAAGATACTTAACTCTGGCCCAGTGCCGCTGTGTAGGTGCATCACTATATCTGGCTAGTAAGTTGACTGCAAATGCTATGTCAGGACGAGTACAATTAGCCAGGTAAAAGAGTGCATCGATAGCACTTAGATAAGGCACTTCAGGGCCTACTACTTCCTCCCCCTCTTCCAGCGGCCGGAAGGGGTCTTTGTGCACATCCAATGATCTGACGACCATTGGAATGCTGAGGTGGTGGCACTTATCCGTCTGAAACTTTTTCAATAAGTTCGATGTGTAAGTTGACTGATGTAACAAGATCACATCGTTTAGATGTTCTATTTGAAGACCTAAACAGAATTTTAACTTTCCGAGGTCTTTCATCTCGAAGGTTTCTGTCAAGCTTCTAGAAATCTCGACGATCTCTTCAGGAGATCCGATGAGTTCAAGTTGTCTACATAGACGGCTATAATGACAAATCCTGTTGCCTTTGCTCTTATGAAGATGCAAGGACAGACTGGGTCATTTATAAATCCTTGTTTTGCAAGGAAGTCGATCAGTCTGTTATACCACATCCTTCCGGATTGTTTTAGACCATACAATGATCTTTGCAGTTTCACTGAGTAGATGTCACGTTGTCTCTTTTAGTGCTGCAGGCAAAGAATAACCGTCAGGCAATCTCATATAGATGTCTCGGTCTAAGTTGCCATATAGGTATGCAGTCACGACGTCCATAAGCTGCATATCTAAACCCTCTTGGGCTGTTAAGCCAATGAGAAATCAGAAGGTGATCGCGTCCATGACCGGGGAGTATGTGGCTTCGAAATACACCCCTGGACGTTGGGTAAAACCCTGCGCTACAAGCCTTGCTTTGTAGTGAACGATCTCATTCTGTTCATTTCATTTTCTAACAAATACCCATTTATAACCCACAGGTTTTACACCTTTTGGTGTCTGGACTATAGGTCCGAAGACCTTGCGTTTGGTGAGTGAATCCAACTCCACTCCTATTGCCGCTTTCCACTTTGGCCAATCATCTCTGCTTTGACATTCTGCAAGAAAGCGGGGTTCAATATCATCGTCGCAGTACGCGACGTTGATGGCAATATTACACGCAAATGTGTCATCTATGGTTGTGCTCTTTCTGACCCAATGCTCCCCAGTTCGTACATAGTGTATCGAAACTTCATTTTCTCCCGGTTTTTCCTCTGTTTGAGAGTTTGGAAGAGATGGAGTAGCATGGCTTACAGTAGCATCCTGTGGTGGTATCGTTTACCATTGCCAAGGGTCCTACTCTTTCGAGAGACTTGGTCCTGCCCTCTCTTTTTGAGAGGTCCAACCATTTCTGCTGCAGGCGGATTGCATCCATTTTGCGGTATGTCAATCCTAGCTGGAGTGTTAGCGGCAGAGATGTGTGATCTGACAATCTTCTGGTTGTCAGTAAATTTGTCCGGCAAGAGATGGACAGTGTTTTGGATATGGAGAATCTTCAGGACCTCCTCCTCACACTGGCTTGTGGGCGGATCAAAGTGACATAATGTCTTTGTATCCCACGTGATACAGTCTGAAGCTTCGGGCTTCTTTGTCTGTGAGCCTAGTCTTGGAAATGATGTTTCATCAAATTCACAGTCTTCTAGACGTGCCTTGAAAACGTCTCCTGTAAGAGGTTCTAGGAATCTTATTATGGAGGGGGTGTCAAACCCAACATAAATGCCTAGGCGACGTTGTGGACCCATCTTTGTCCTTTGTGGTGGTGCTATGGGGACGTATACTGCACAACCAAATATTCTCAAGTGTGAGACAATTGGTGGGGCTCCAAGTGCTAGTTGCATTGGAGAAGATGACTGACCTCCAGAAGGTCTTAATTTTATTAACGATGCAGCATGCAAAATTGCATGACCTTATGCATTCACTGGCAGTTGGGATTGAAGTAATAATGGACGAGCAATCCATTGCAGTCTCTTAATTAGAGATTCTGCTAACCTGTTTTGGGTGTGAACATGCGCTACAGGATGTTCGACTTCAATGCCATGTGCTTGGCAATAGTCTAGTAAGACTTGTGATGTAAACTCCCCCGCATTGTCCAGACGAAGTTTCTTTATCTGGTGGTCGGGGAAGTGGGCCCGCAACCTAATTATCTGAGCTAAAAGCTTAGACAGTGCGGGGTTACGGGTGGACATTAGACACACATGTGACCACTTAGTAGATGCGTCTATCAGGACCATAAAGTACCTGAATGGACCACTTGATGTGTGTATAGGCCCACAAATGTCTCCGTGGATCTTTCCAGAAAACTTGGAGACTCCAAGTCCACTTTCAGTGTGGAGGGTCTCGTAATTAGTTTACCCTTGTAACAGGGTGGATATGGGAATTTACCTTTTTGAAGAATCTTCAGGTTCTTCAAGTCTATACCCCTTGAGCTTTGTATGATGCGGTACATCATAACAGATCCAGGGTGTCCCAGTCTACTATGCCAGAGTTGGAATTCTGGTGTTTGGGTGCACTGCAGGTGCTCCGCCATTGATGTTTCTGGAGTTTGTATACTTGTTTGGTAGAGTCCCGAGTGGAGTCCCTTGAAACGTTCCACAATAGTTTTTGAACCATTTGTACGAGATGTTACAAGCAAGTATTCCCTTTCATTTTTCTCGACCGTCTCTAAGTGATATCCGTTTAAACGGATATCTTTAAAGCTTAGGAGGTTTCGGATAGATTTAGGGGAGTATAACGCATTTCTAATTGTGATTTGTGTGTTACCGAGGAGCAATATGGTTGCTTCCTCTCATCCTTCGATTATATTAGCTGGTCCTGAGATTGTTCTCAGTGGACCAGAGTAGCTACATATGCTCGTAAAGTAGTCTATGTTTTGAAGGATCGAGTGCATCGATGCACTGTCCACTAGGCAAATTGATTCCATATATATATAAAGAAAGACATTTAAACAGTAAATGATATGAAAAAGAGAAGATCTACTTTCATTTAAGATGCTCAAAGAAATGTTCGACATGGAATAAAACTAGGTACGATGCATAAAAAAGGAAGATACATTGCTAGTAGATAAAAATGGTCCATAACTAGAAAGTGTCATCTCCCATGAAATCTTCAGGAGTCCATGAGGTCTCTGGCAACGCTGCGCTCTCAATCAGGTTTGTCTCAGCTCGAAACTTAAGGCTAGCCTGGTAGAGGTCCTGTAGGTGTTTCTGGGTGCGGCAGATTCTGGACCAGTGGCCCGTCATTCCGCATTTGGAGCACTTATCCTCCCAGTCTTTCTTGGGAGTACCACCTTTGGACGTCCACTTTTGCTTCTTTTCCACGAACTTCTGGTTCTGAGGAGGAGCTTGGGGAGTGGCCTTCTTCCGCTTCTTCTGTTCTTTCCATTTGTGGAATTTAGCCTTCTTGTCCATCTTCTTCTTCTGGGAAGACTGGAAGTGTGCCTCTGCAGGAGGTGGCAGTGGAGCGGAGCCAGGAGGGCGCAGGTTGTGAGTGGCAACCAACAGATCTATGTTCTGTTCAGCCATTAGCAGGCATGAAAGCAGATCAGAGTACTTTGTGAACTTCCTCTCACGGTATTGTTGCATAAGGATCATGTCCTTCTCGTGGAAAGACATGAACGTCTTTTCCAGCAACATTTTCTCAGTCACAGTCCCACCACACAACTTCAGGCGTGAGGTGATACGGAACAATGCTGAGTTGTACTCCGCTACAGATTTGTAATCTTGTATGCAGAGGTGAGTCCACTCGTACTGTGCACGGGGGAGTATGACATCCCTCTGATGCATGTACCTCTCCTCAAGTGCGTCCCACAGTTCGTAAGGATCCTCTAAAGTAAGATACGCATCCTTCAGGGTCGAGTCTAAATGTTTCTTGATATAGATAATGGCTTTCGCCTTTAGTATATCGGAAACTTCTTCTGTATGAGGTGCTTCTTTAGAAGTATCCTTTTCAGCTGTGGGTGTCAGACTGAACCCATGAGATCACAGATGGAACTTCAGGTCCAACTGCCAACTCAAGTAGTTCGACCCATCGACCTTCAGGACCGAGAAATCGACATTCGCAAGTCTGGCCATTAAATGATCTAGCAATATAAAGAATAGCATGGATTATCAAACTGTAAAAAGAACAGACATCCATGCATGTATTTTTTTACCATTTTCATAACATGAATTATTAAAGGAAATTAATATCCATGCATACTTTTTAACATTTTCATACCGAGAATTATTAAAAGAAAATTAACATTCACGCATGCTTTTTAACATTTACATAAAAGAAAATTGACATTCACGCATGCTTTTTTAACATTTTCATTTTAACATTAAAATAGCATGAAATATTTAACATCCATGCATTTAATGTATAAGCAATGAAAATAAATCAGGACTATGGGGATCAGCCAGCCAACGTCAACCAAAAAAAAAGACAGTCCGAAAGTTACATCAAAAAAGTGCATGAAAAGTAATACAACTCGGGAACTTCAAAAGGAAGCCCATTTCTTCTTTGTGCATACGCCTTCAGCTTCTTTTTGGTGTCCTCCGGTCTTCTTTTTACATATAAATCCTCACTTACAAATTTCTCTCAAAAAGAAAAAATTGCAGAAAAGTAAAGATGTCGGAAACCTGGCTGATCCCTAAAAACATAGCCTAATAGCACATCCACGCAGATAATATATGAAAAATATACAACCACGCAGATAATCATATCACAGGCATGTAAAGATTAATAAATAATCTAAATCGTGTGTGACGTGCTAAAAATTATTTTTTTTGAAAAACTTTTTACCTTTGATTCATATTTTTAATATTTTATTTTCCGCTTTAACCCTTATTTGAAAATTAAAAATTTCTTTAATTATTTTGGGCTTTTTGGGCCAAAAAGAAAAAAAGAAATTATTGTGTAAATGGGCTAATTTTCGGGCTTTTGGGCCCTGAAAACAACCCATTAGGGTTAATTGGGCCTCCCCAAAAAATTTGGCCCGTTAAGGACAAGGGTTTCCGAAAAACCCTAGGGGGCCCGCGGCCGCCGCGGCCATGCCGCCGCCAGCGCTTGTGGAGCGCCGCCGTTACGCCCTTCGGGCGTGTGGGTTATGGATCAAGGTTGGGGGAAAATTGACTTTTCAGACATTTAGAACTCTAAAACGATTTTTATTGATTTTAGACATGCGGATCTAAATAAAAAAGTGATTTTTACCGTGTTTTCAAACTTTTTGATCTTAAATCATGCATATCTACGGGAAACGCAAGTTTAGATCTAAAAAATTTTGAGCTTTACCTCTAGATTCGACAAGGGAATCTAGACGACGGTTGGTGAAGGATGCCCTTTTCGCTCCCCGTTGAGAAGATTACGATCTTAAAACTGAGCGGTTGATGGATCTCCTTCCTCGAGCGCCGCTGCCTTTTCCAACGAGCGTGATCGTGCTGATAACGTGTTGTGAAGGGAAAAGTAGGGAAATAGGTGTAGTGGGTTAAGAGCCCCCACCCTCATATTTATAGCTTTCAATGGTGGGCCGGATACCCAATGGGCCTCATGGGCCTATTCATAACAGAAAGGAAAAAAACGTCTAAGAGAACACTCTCCTGATAATACAGAAGATCAAAAATCTGCGTCCTCAACAGGAAAATCGGACTCTTCGTACTGTGGAGCCTCCTCTTCAAGCTGAGTATTACCTGGTGGATTTGAACCACCATTAATAAAGTGGATTGCAAACCGTATTAAACATTTAATTGATTTATTTTATAGGAAGTTAAAAAGGTATAAAAGGAACTGTAAATGAAAATTACTGACCTGGCATAATTAAGTGGCAATAAGAAGTAAGCAAATAACCAAAAGAATCGTTGTTGTATTGTGTTGTGACTTATAAAAGGAGAGCACGATTTGCAACATGAAGTCCACCTTGGACCGCGGGGTGCTACCCCGGGCCGAGTATAAGGTCAAAGTATACCGAGAACTCGGAATCCATAAAGGAAATCCTCCCAGATATGGGCCATAAGCATGGCTTCAATCGCTCTCGTACCCTCTCAATGTAAGTGAACACATACCCGTGATGTCAAGTGTAATTCTAATTCTAGAGTGTGAAGTATCTAGTCATGTAGTTATTCTAATTCTAGGGTGTCAAGTATCTTGTTCATGTAGTTCTCTAAATTATATATTTAGATAGCTATGCAAACTCTATGTTCAGGTTGTCATGTTTGTGCAAGAAAATCAGGCGTACCAATAATATCGTATAATTTCATTGCATAACTTCTAAACATATACTTTAGAGAAAAGTGCCAATTATATATGCATGCCCAATTAACATTATGAGATAGTCGTCCATTTATCAAATCTGTCCAACAAATTACTAGAAACACTTTAAAGCACATAAATAAAATGACACAAAAATAAATAGCGGAAGTAACAAGAAAAAAATGAAAATCTATGATAAAGTAATCGAAAAGGATAAATAAAAACTAAGAATAAATCAGGTTCATGTTGGCACCATTATAAGTTGTGGTCTACCTGCCTAGAGGGGTTGCTTGGTTCCGGATTTGCTTAGAAGGATACCGTTCTAGCTCAAAACCATTGCAATAAGGGAGTACAGGTTCCCAGCGATTAAAATAAGCTTATAATGGAAAAACAGAAACTGAACTTGTAAGGAAAAACTTGTAAGGATAAACTGAACTGAATTTTAAAAGGCACTAAACCGAAATTTTAAAAGGAACTGGACTGAATTTTAAAGGAACTAAACTGAAATTAGAAAAGAATTGGACTGAATTTATAAAGGAAACTGAAACTCAAAAAAATACTGAACTTAAAAGTTCAAAGAACTCTATTGTAATTTTAACAAGTATTGAACTGAGATTCTAAAACAACTGAAACTGAATTTTTTTAAAAACTGAACTGAAATTTTAAAAGGAACTAAACTGAACTTTTACAAGGAACTAAACTGAAATTTTACAAGGGACTGAACTGAATATACATATAGGTGAAACAAAGCTAAAGCATAGGGAAAACAACCTGATAAGTATATTACCCAAGTGATAAAAAACAAATAAAGATAAGTTCTGCAAGCCCAAGGAACCACATCATCCTAAAGAACCAAACGCCAAACAGTAAGTCCCGCCGGCAAAAAATCAAGCAACACTCAAGCCTTACCTTCCCCTTGGCGGCCGACCCAACCACATACCAACACAAGGGTCTAATCGAGAATAAGGGACAACGGCCATAATGCTGTGAATCTAACCTAGGTGCCAAATATATTCACAGAGGTGTTTCCTCTCTAAGAATTTTACATGAATCATCATCTTCATCCTGAGAATAAATAATTAGAAGCGTAATAGGATTCGAAATCTACCTGAAATCGAAGGTTGCAAAAATATTATAAAGATCCGAAGCCAATAGAGTAGAACCAGAAGCCCCAAGAGCAGATCCGAAACCAAGGAGCAAGTGACGAAGCCCCCAAAAGCAACAATTGAAAGCACAAATGTAAAACGAACACTTTTGGAAGAGAAAAATACCTTTCGCATCACAAACCCCTAAGAAAAAGAATCCATTCATATAAATAGGAGAGAGAGAGAGAGAGAGAAAGGGAAGAGATCTTATCTTGCGTGAATCGTGGTTCCGAAATCACTGGGATATACCCACAAGAAGATCGGGCGGTTGAAGTTGGGAATAAGGGTTTCGAAAACCCTAAGTAATTGCCGCTGTTATTGTTTGTGCGAGGGAAAGCGAGTCGAACGGAACGATTAACGCAAAATAATCGGCTCGCCTGGGCACGTGTCGAAAGAGAACGAGAGGGGGGGAGACGAAGTCAGAGAAGTTTCGGGTTCACCGCGAGAGAGATAGAGAAAGGAAAACGAAGCATCGGGGGGGGGGTTTTGCTGGGCCTGGGTGTGTTAAAATGAGAGTGGGGAAGAGAGAGTATGAGTGGGGTTTTTTTAAAGGGGAAAATCTGTGGGCTTGGGCTTTCAAAAGAACGGGCCATTACACCTTGTACACCTTCAAAGAAATTACGTCCTCGGAATTCAAAGAAAACACTAAACAGTGAAAATGTACGGATACCGCTCCTTCGTCTCTTCTTCTCGCTCCCAGGTAGCCTCTCTTGGCGAGTCACGATGCCACATCACGTTAACCAAATCCACAGACTTGTTCCTGAGAGCCCTCTGTCGACGATCAATTATCTCCACTGGCTGATGTTCGTAACTTAAATCTAGCCTCACTGTGATCTCGGAATGATCAACAACAAAGGTTGGATCTCACACATACTTACGCAGCTGAGATATGTGGAACAAGTTATGCACACCCTCCAGAGATGAAGACATTGCAAGTTTGTATGCCACCTCGCCTACACGCTCGAGTATGTTGAAAGGTCCAATATACCGTAGGCTAAGTTTTCATCTGCGACCAAAACGGATCATGCCTCTATCAGGTGAAATCTTGAGAAAGACATGGTCTCCAGGCTGAAATTCCAAATGTCGCCTCTTTGCATCTGCCCAGTGCTTATAACGGTCTTGTGCCACCTGTAGCCTCTCTCTGATAGTCCGTACAACATCCACTGCCTCTACAATCATCTCGGCCCGACCAGTTCTCTCTCTCCAACATCGTCCCAGCTCAAGGAAGAACGACACTTTCTTCCATACAAAGCAGCAAAAGGAGCCATTTCAATGCTCGCTTGATGACTATTATTATAAGCAAACTCCACGAGATGTAGATGGTCTTCCCAGGACCCCTTGAAATCTAACATGCATGCCCGCAACATGTCCTCCAAAATCTGTATAGTACGCTCTGCTTGTCCGTCCGTCTGAGGATGGTAAGCTGTATTGAACTTCAGCTGCGTACCCAACTTCTCCTGTAGACTCTTCCAGAAGTGCGAAGTAAGCCGGGTGTCTCTATCTGAAACGATACTCACTGGGACCCCATGTAGCTTCACAATTTCCTCCATGTATCTCTTAGCAAGAGTCTCTGTAGACTGTCCAACCCTGAAAGGAATAAAATGAGCCGACTTGGTCAATCGATCAACGATCACCCAAACGGCATCATGTTGCTTCTTGCTCTTTGGAAGTCCCGTCACGAAATCCATCGTAATATGTTGCCACTTCCACTCGGGGATGGGCAGGGACTGTAACAGACCGGCAACGCGGTGATGCTCAGCATTCACCTGCTGAAACACCATACATCTGGCCACACTTCGCGCTACGCTTCTCTTCATTCCATGCCACCAGTAATTTCGTCGTAGGTCTTGGTACATCTTGATGCCTCCTGGGTGGATGGAGTACGGGAAACTGTGTGCTTCCTTTAATAATTCATCACTGACATCTCCTGATGGCACACATATCCTGCTGCCATATCTCAACGACCCATCTGCATGTATCTGAAATTCTAGTCGCTGTCCTGCCAATGACATGTTCCTGATCCGCTGAAGCTTTGCATCTCCTGTCTGAGCAGCCTTGATTCGGTCTACCAACGTCGACTGTATCTCCATGTTCATAAATGACGAGATCAACCCAGGTAGCACCACGTCTATTTCCATGTCGTGGGTCTCCTGCTGCAGTCTCCACTACGTCGTAAGCGTCATCACTCCTGAAAGCCGACTCAAAGCATCAGGTACCATATTGACCTTTCCAGGATGATACTGAAGGTCAATGTTGTAATCTGCCATGAGCTCGATCCATCTCCGTTGTCGCTGATTCAGATCCTTCTGCGTGAAGATGTATGTTAAGCTCTTATGATCCGTATATACCTTCACGAGCTCCCCAAGTAGAAAATGCCTCCAGATCTTCAAGGCAAATATTACGACCGCCAACTCAAGATCATGAGTAGGATAATTCTTCTCGTGATTCTTCAATTGCCTTGATGCATATGCGACAAAGCGTCCGTGCTGATGAAGCATACACCCAAGACCCTTGCCAGACGCGTCGCAAAACACTTCAAAATCTCCCGTACAATCTGGAATTACCAATATCGGCGTTGTCGTCAATCGCTTCTTCAGTTCTTGAAAGGCATCGTTACACGCCCTCGACCAAACATACATCACGTCCTTCCTTGTCAACTGTGTCATGGGCTCTGCGATCCTTGAAAAATCTTTGATGAATCTCCTGTAGTAACCAGCTAGTCCCAAGAAGCTTCGAATCTCTGATACTGTCTAAGGGCCTGGCCAATTCTGAACTGCTGCAACCTTTGCTGGGTTCACAGAGATTCCTTCTTCCGAAATCACGTGGCCTAAAAATATCACCTTGTCCAACCAGAACTCGCGCTTATTGTACTTGGCATATAGCTTGCTCCGCCTCAGAGTCTCCAGGACCGTTCTCAAATGCCCGGCATGCTCTTGTGCATTCTTCGAGTATACCAATATATCATCCAGATACGCCACTACGAACTTGTCCAGATACTCGTATAATACTTTGTGCATGAGATTCATGAATATCGTCGGTGCATTAGTCACACCAAACGGCATCACCAGAAACTCATAGTGTCAATATCTAGTGCTGAAAACCGTCTTATGCACGTCTTCTTTCTTAACCCTCAACTGATGATAGCCGGTCTTCAAGTCCAATTTAGAAAAAACACCTGCTCCTCCTCCAAGCTGATCGAATAAGTCGTCGATACGGGGAATGGGATACTTGTTCTTCACCGTAAGCGTGTTTAATTCCATGTGATCGACGCACATCCGTTTGGATCCATCTTTCTTCTTCACCAATAATATTGGAGCACCCCAAAGAGACACACTAGGCCGTATCCACCCTTTCTTCAAGAGGTCATCCAACTGCATCCGCACTGCATACAACTGGGATGGTGACATGCGGTAAGGCTGTCTGGAATAAGGCTGGGCACCAGACATTAGCTCAATTGTAAACTCAACTCTGTGGTCTGGAGGTAACCCAGTAAGTTCGTCCGGAAACACATCTAGGAATTCTCAAACTACCTCTAGCTTCTCTATCTCGATCTCCATGGCAGTTGTTGTTGTCGGTTTAGCTCTGAACCTTATTGGTCTCTCTGTTCTGACAAAATCAAAACTGGGTTGTTTGGCATATCAAACACCAATCTTCCTTTGCGACAATCAATCGTGGCATAATGTACTGCCAACCAATCCATCCCAATGACGACGTCGAAACTAGGCATGTCGATGACGATGAAATCTGCTGGCAGCTTGTGTCCACATATATCCACAGGGCATGAAGAATATGCACTAGTTGTTGTCAGTACCCCACTGCCCGTGTTAACGTCCCAACAAGAATCGAGGGGCGAAACAGGAATGGTTTGCTTGGACATAAAGCAATGTGAAGCTTCCGAGTCGAAAAGGGCGAGGACGGGTCTATTGGCAACTATTATAATACATACGGTCACGGATACTAAGTCTAAGCATACATATACTATTGTATGAAAAACATAATTAAATAGATTAATAAGCAGTAACTGTAAACTACATACCAGTGATAACTTGGCCAGTGGCCTCTGCCTCCTCTGCAATCATAGTAAAAACCTAGCGCTTAATTGGTGGAGCCTGAGTCCTCGCCTGCTGGTACACCTTTTGCTGAGGTGAAAGTGGAGCTCTACGCTGATTGCCCCCTGCTGGGGCTGGAGCTGGAGCGGAAACTGGTGCAGTAGTCTGAGCTGGGGCAGCTGGTCTCTGTCCCCTATGCGGGCAATCTCTCGCAGCGTGATCCTTTGCACCACAAATCAAGCACAAATTTAGATAAAGTCGACATTCTGGCTTGATGTGACCCGGTTTATTGCAGTAATGGCAGATAGGAGTGGGTCGCCTGAGTTGTTGTGACTGCTGCGGTGGCTGGGGTGGTGCATGCCTCTTAAACTGTGTCTGATGCATAGGCCTGTGAAGTTGTCGAGTAGGAGCAACTGGCTGTCTGTGATGCCCCGCAGAAGCTGTCGAAGAGGGAGGTGGTCGTCGTGAGGTAGCCACCTGATGCTCTCGCGCTCGCTCCTGTTGTACATACTCGTACTCTCGAGCAGTGGAGAGTACGTCAGCATGGGTCTTCAGTTTGAATCCGACCAGCTTATCACGGATGTCGATGTTCAGGCCCTTTTGGAATCTCTTGGCTCGGACCATAGGAGTGGACACCACGTCCTTAGCAAACTTGGAGTTTACAGATCGTTTAGAAGAGAAATCATGTATCTGGAATAATTAACAGTTATGTGTCAAAAATACGCACCTGCTGAGCTTAGAGAACTCAGCATCGTATTCTTTCACAGTCATGGAACCTTGCTTCAGTTCCATAAACCATTCCTCGAGCTCCATCTGTGCCTCAGGTGAAAAGAATTGGGCATCGAATGCCTCCTTAAATGTAGCCCAGGAGATCGGCTGTGGTAAACGGTCCTCCACAGAATCCCACCATAACATGGCATCCTTGGTCAACTGCAGCCTTGCCATATCTACCCAGGAATCCACAGGAGCTCATACCGCCTTCAGCATATGAGTAATGGACCGCAGCCATTCCTCTGAAGCTAGAGGATCCTCCTGTCCAGTGAAGATCGGTGGACGTAGTGACCGAAACTCTTGTACTCCCCCTTCTCGTATTGGTTCCTGCCGCACGGGTTCCTGCCGCATGGCTTCCTGTCGTATGGCTTGAACCATTTCTCGCAATGCTCGAACAGATATCTGATGCATCATCGGAGATTGTTCAGTATCGGCACTGTCATCATTGCTAGCACCGTTTCCATTGAGGCCAGCTTCAGGATTGATATTGTTGGCGGGATCTTCATTGTTGGGGATATGGTTCCCATTCCCATTCAAATTCATCTCCATCTCTGCGTTGACAGTATCGGGATTTGTTCCAGCGGTGGTACGTGTACGTCGGTTATACACCTTCAACATTCTGTAATTCAAGGATGGTTGTCAGTTTAATAATTCGAGTATCTTATAAATATTTCATGTTTATCCTATACTGTTCACGAGGCGATTACGCGGACCTGCATGGGACACCACTTGTAACGCCCCGAAACGGGTGCCATCACACACAATAATTTTGCAGGTCTTGCAGGTACCAGTGAAGTCAATATAGTTTAAACAGGAAATATTTGAGACAAAGATAAAGAAATATTCATTTTATTAAACCTTGAAAGGAATTATGATGTCTAGGCAAAAAGGAGAACTACAGCTCAACTAAAACAATGTTGAAAAGAAAAAAACGTCTAAGAGAATTAAACACTCTCCTGATAATACATAAGATCAAAAGTCCATGTCCTCGACAGGAAAATCGGACTCTTCGTACTGCGGAGCCTCCTCTTCAAGCTGAGTATTACCTGATGGATTTGAACTACCATTAATAAAGTAGATTGCAAACCGTATTAAATATTTAATTGATTTATTTTACAGGAAGTTAAAAAATTATAAAAGGAACTGTAAAGGAAAATTACTGACCTGGCATGATTAAGTGGCAATAAGAAATGGGCAAATAACCAAAAGAATCGTTGTTGTATTGTGTTGTGACTTATAAGAGGAGAGCACGATGTGCAACGTGAAGTCCACCTTGGACCGTGGGGTGCTACCCCGGGCCGAGTATAAGGTCAAAGTATACCGAGAACTCAGGATCCATAACGGAAATCCTCCCAGATATGGGCCATAAGCATGGCTTCAATCGCTCCTGCACCCTCTCAATTATAAGTTACCCAAGACCCGTGATGTCAAGTGTAGTTGTTCTAATTCTAGGGTGTCAAGTATCTTGTTCATGTAGTTATTCTAATTATAGAGTGTCAAGTATCTTGTCCATTTATCAAATCTGTCCAACAAATTACCAGAAACACTTTAAAGCACATAAATAAAATGACACAAAAATAAATAGCGGAAGTAACAAGAAAAAAATGAAAATCTATGATAAAGCAATCGAAAAGGATAAATAAAAACTAAGAATGAATCAGATTCATGTTGGCACCTTTATAAGTTGTGGTCTACCTGCCTAGAGGGGTTGCTCGGTTCCGGATTTGCTTAGAATGATACCGTTCTAGCTCAAAATCATTGCAATAGGGGAGTACAGGTTCCCAACAATTAAAATAAGCTTATAAGGGAAAAACAGAAATTGAACTTGTAAGGAAAAACTTGCAAGGATAAACTGAACTGAATTTTAAAAGGCACTAAACCGAAACTAAACCGAAATTTTAAAAGGAACTGGACTGAATTTTAAAGGAACTAAACTGAAATTAGAAAAGAACTGTACTGAATTTATAAAGGAATCTGAAACTCAAAAATACTGAACTTAATGTTCAAAGAACTCTATTGTAATTTTAACAAGTACTGAACTGAGATTCTAAAAGAACTGAAACTGAATTTTTTTAAAAACAAAACTGAAATTTTAAAAGGAACTAAACTGAAATTTTACAAAGGACTGAACTGAATATACATATAGGTGAAACAAAGCTAAAGCCTAGGGAAAACAACCTGATAAGTATATTACCCAAGTGATAAAAAACAAATACAAATAAGTTCTGCAAGCCCAGGGATCCACATCACCCTAAAGAACCAAACGCCAAGCAGTAAGTCCCGCTGGCAAAAAATCAAGCAACCCTCAAGCCATACCTTCCCCACGACGGCCGACCCAACCACATACCAACGCAAGGGTCTAATCGAGAATAAGGGACAACGGCCATAATATTGTGAATCTAACCTAGGTGCAAATATATTCACAGAGGAGTTTCCTCTCTAAGAATTTTACATGAATCATCATCTTTATCCTGAGAATAAATAATTAGAAGCTTAATAGGGTTCGAAATCTACCTGAAATCAAAGGTTGCAAAAATATTATAAAGATCTGAAGCCAAAAGAGTAGAACTAGAAGCCCCAAGAGCAGATCCGAAACCAAGGAGCAAGTAACAAAGCCCCCAAAAGCAACAATTGAAAGCCCAGATGTAAAACGAACACTTTTGGAAGAGAAAAATACCTTTCGCATCACAAAACCCTAAGAAAAAGAATCCCTTCATATAAATAGGGGGAGAGAGAGAGAAAGGGAAGAGATCTTATCGTGCGTGAATCGTGGTTCCGAAATCACCGGGATATACCCACGAGAAGATCGGGCGGTTGAAGTTGGGAATTAGGGTTTCGAAAACCCTAAGTAATTGCCGCCGTTTTTGCTCGTGCGAAGGAAAGCAAGTCGAACGGAACGAAGAACGCAAAATAATCGGCTCGCCTGGGCACGTGTCGAAAGAGAACGAGAGAGGGAGAGAAGAAGTCGGAGAAGTTTCAGGTTCACCGCAAGAGAGATAGAGAAGGGAAAATGAAGCATCGGGGGGGTTTTTTTCTGGGCCTAGGTGTGTTAAAATGAGAGTGGGAAAGAGAGAATGAGTGGGGTTTTTTTAAAGGAGAAAAATATGTGGGCTTGGGCTTTTAAAAGAACGGGCCATTACAATTTGCGTTCGGCCCTCGGGTGACGACTGCCTCCGTGCCCTCCGGGCACGGGCAATTTCTAGTTTGTCGACAAATAAAGATGGTTTCTATTTGTATATCATTCATAATATATATATATATATATATTGATGGCGATTGTAACAGATCTATTTTCAAACATTGTGAACGTTGAGAATCGCCTCTATTTATAGCTTTGCAACAGAGAGACAGTGTTAATTCTTTCCATTTGCTTTGAATTCTCATAAAATACGAACTCCTTTGTGATAGGATCTTTATGGGTTTTTGGTGTAGAAAATTAGGGTTTATATGGAAATGTGGGATTTTTGGAAGAAATGTGTGATTTTTAGGGTTTTAAGAAGAATTGGGGAAAAGATAGATTTTTATTGATGAAAAACTGAAAATAAGAAGAGATACAAAGATAAGTTGACCTCTTTCGAGAAGAGGCCGCTCTCCATTGGCCACGTTCAAGAGGTGGACCGCTCTCCCAAAGCTTTTATTTGAAGCGAAGTCGCAATCTCCCACAAAAGAATCTTCTTTCACTCAGATTCAACATGATCCCCCTCCGGTATCCCATTAGTTCCATATATATGATAAACTAAAAAAAGAAATTACAAAAGACCCCTAAAACTGAAAATTACGAAAACCTCTAGAAATCTAAAATTTGCGGGCCAAAATTACAGACCTCCCTTCAGATGTGGTCTCAACATTCCTCTGTCCCTAAAAATCTACATTGTCCTCGAGGTGTTGCAAAAAGTGCATGGACCATGTCTGCAAATTAAACAAATCATGTATGGATTAAAGTAATCGCCAAAACAATGGTACAAGAGATTTGATGGGTTCATGCTTGAAAATGGGTTCAGCTGGAACATTAAGAATGCATGTGTATATTTTAAGAAGATGAAAAATTGTGATTGTGTATTTGCTCTTGTATGTGCATGATACGTTGGTAGCTTCCAAGAATGTGGCAGAGGTGTGAAAGTTGAAGTTGTAAGTTGTAACTGAAAGAAGGGTTTGACATGAAAGATATTAGTGGCAAGAAAATCTTAGGTATGGAAATCACCCGGGATCAAAAGCAGTGTGAGTTGAGACTTACATAAAAGGACTACATTGATAAGGTATTGTCTAGGTTTGGTATGGATAATGCAAAGCTAGTTTCTACACCCATGGCTATGCATGTTTTGCTTTCGAAAAAGATGTCACCGGTGAAATATGTTGATAAAACTTGTATGTCTAAAGTCTCATATGCTAGAGTTGGTAGTTTAATGCATGACATGTTGTGCACGAGACCGGATATAGCTTATGTGGTTGAAGTTGTGAGTAGATATATGTCTAATACGGGAAAAGAGCATTGACAAGCCGTGAAGCGGGTATTGCGTTACTTGAACTGTTCTTTTAGATATGGTTTGGTGTACGGGGATAAAGTAGGTAGTTAAAGTGAATTTACAACTCAAATTTTGCCTGTGACAAAGATAGAAGAAAATCAACTTCAGACCATATATTTACATTAGGTGATGGAGCCATTAGCTTAAGATCAAAGTTGCAGTCTAAGTTGCAGTCTGTAGTGGCCTTATCAACTACAGATACAAAGTTGAATGCTGCTGCGGAAGCAGCAAAAGAAGCACTCTATCTGAAGAGATTGATGTGTGATTTGGGGATTGAACTTGATAGTGTGATAATGAATTGCGATAGTCAAAGCACAATTCATTTCGCAGAGAACCTAGCATTCAATTCAAAGACAACACATTAAAGTGTGTGAGTCTTTTTTGGTCGATATGGATAAGGAAAATGTGTACCTTAGAAAAATTCGTACAAAGAAGATCCAGCTGACATGTTTACAAAGCCATTGCCGTTGTCCAAGTTTGATCATTGCTCAAACTTAATTTGCATACTAATTGATAGTGTACCACGAGGTGGCACGGAGAGCACGATATATCATTTCAGTTTTTGCTTTGGATCAGATTGTTGCGAAGATGATTTTGGAGTTTTCACTTTCATAAGGAGATTTGTTGGACACTTGGTTAGTTAGTGATGCTTAGTGCAAAGCTCACTAACCAGGTAGCCTGACCTAGGGAAGAAGTGGTTGATTTGAAGGTGGAGGTTATGAACATGTTGGAGACACATTTTGACCTAGGTGTTGCCATTAGTGTATATTAGTATGAAAGTGAAGTGTTGAAAATATTGATATTAAAACACACGGGTCGGGTTTAATTTGGATCTGGGTCAAGTTCTTATTGTGTTTGGGTTATAACTTATTGGGGTATATAAGTTATGTTTCCCTAGGGTTAGAGAGTGTGTGAGGAGTTGTGTAGCTGTTAAAACCCCAAAGTTGCTCTCAGGTTACTATATCTACAGTTACCCGATCTACTATTTTGGTTCTCTCTCAATTTTTTTCTTAAAAAGTTCAATCCTCTCCAAAATCAAAGTTAGGGTTTGGAACCCTTTGTAATCTAAGTTCCTAGATGTTGTAATCCAATTTAATATGAAGTGAAAGTGATCTCTCCAACTGGATGTACACCGATTTGGTGGTACCAGGATAAATTCTGTGTCAGGTATGTTCTTTCCTTTTTTCTCAATTTGTGATCCATATTTTATTGCAATTGGTTGTGAAATTATTTTAGGAGTGGAGTACTGTCATTAGCCTAGATTACTAATTCACAATCTTATGTGAGGTGATTATCGGGTTTGTCATCTCAACCCTAACAATATATTTAAGGCTTAAACCACAGGTAATGGAAGCCAGATAATCATACCTACTACATTCAACATGTCAAGATTGATGACTTCTAGCTCATAATTGAATCTTTCTTCCCATTAAACCGTCCTTCAAATCATTTCATGGCCCTGTAGCATCAATGTTTGTGGGGTTTTTTGCCCCGAGTTTGCAATTACTCAGTTATCTGCCTTTGTTAATAGCGGTTACATGAGATATACCAATCTCTGCTAAAATTAGGAAAGGCACAAGGTATGTGCTTGATGAATCGAACTTTTCTAGGCACTCCATGGCTGGCCTTGCTTAGAAAGGGTGTTTGCTTCAAACCTACCTATCAAATAGAGAATCAATGTTGTTTTTGCCTTCAACCTACTTATTACTGTGATATCCATCATTATGTCACGTATTCCACAGTTGGTGACAGCGTGCTTCAGAAAAGAAGTATATCTTTAGTTTACCAAAACATATGGGAAAATTATGTTATCAAGTTATTTTGCTATCTGTGTAGTCAATTTTATTATACCCAATTGGGCTTCTGTTTATATCTCATAGGTGCTTGTATGGACTAGGAGAGCTCCAATCCATAGGAAAATAATCGTAGATGTCGTTTTTTTCCAATGGGTTGGCTTGTTTGGATACCATTTTTTAAAATAGATCCAAAGGATTCTAAATCAAATAATAGGACAATCCCTTGTATCATTAAATTTTGGACTTGACCTCGTTTTCAATCCAAATGATTTTTATGGTCACAAAGTTGCTTTTGACAAAATTAATAACATATGATTGCATCCAAACAAAATTTTTGGATTGTAATCCAATGATGTTCACACATTAAAATATAGATGTAATCCAATGTATTTTCGTTCAAGATGAAATCAGGTGTATCTTTATCCCAACTACCCAAACAAGCCCTAAACCCTGTGAAGGTCGGCCATAAGTTTGAGAAGTGGAGAGGTGCCGAATCTTCCAATTAAATACATGAATTTTAGCATGTGCAAATCATTCGCAACATATGCTTACTATTTAATGAGTGGGGACAAGATGCTTTTAACTTTATAGTCTACATATGTAAGTACTCATGGAACAAAATATTTGAATGTTGTTATCATCCATTTTACATAGATAATTCCATGTACTCTTAGCATGCTACATGACATTCAGTTAATCACGAGAGCAACGGGCAATAATCATGCTAAAAGAACCATATACCGGTTGAATCATCAGCCATGTCACCAAATGCAGCATACACTCTGCTCTTTATCTTGCCAGGTCTTCTTACTGAATCTCCATGAATTGTATTGGTAAAATATTTCCTGCAATAATTCATTGCAGTGTTGTCATTGACTACATTCAAGCAGTTTATCTAATGGAATTATCAACAGATTCTGGCATTTACAGAAGGAAGTGGCATACCTTATACTTACCTATGTATATGGGATAATAAGGAAACCTTCTCCCTGAATACCCCATTACAAATTGAAGGTGAAACTGGCCTACGTAAGGAAGTTGACCCTCTTGTATGTACCAAACAACAAGTCTTTATGGGATTAAAAGTTAAACCAGAAACTGACATCTCAAACGATGATTGAATAGCTGTTAAAAAAATAAGACAAAAAATAGATTTGAGCTTTGCTGTAATTTTGAGCAACAAAACGGTGAAAAAAGAATTATCAGAGTAGGAGTACCAATAAAGATTGAGAGATTATAAATCACATTTATTATACCCATGTGCTCATAATCAAGAATTCAATGTTGTCTTGATTGGCATAGCAATATATAAGCGTGAAGCACCAGGAATCATAAGTTTCATACTACATGAACGGCAGAAAGTATGACATGACTTCATAAAGCAAATATATGAAGTGTTTCATTCCAAAGTAAGCCATTCCACTCGAACATTAAGAAGAACGATATTAAGAGAAGAGTTTGTTTTCGGCTAGTCAGTATTCTCGCAGTGCCAGTCATATTACTTATAAGGATAAATATGAAACAAAAAATTGCACTAATGTTTGTTTGCTTATAGCTTCACAGCCCTTACCTTTTGATAAAGTGTCCTCTACAATCACAACCTGTATAAAAAAGCATCTTTCTGTCATCACATTTGATTTTTTTTCCTCTCCTATTATTTATTATTATTATTATCCTTTTGCGTCAAAAATTAATATTTTTTTCCTTACTTAAATGTCCAAAGTATAATCTTTTTGGATGAATTTGCACATAACGTTTATTGCAAAAGTGAATGTTTATACATAATTCGCTATTTGGTTTTATTTCTTTTTAAATTAGGAGGTTGTTGCATAAGAGAAAGCATGAGGAGACGGGGTTGTGGCATTGGATGATGAGATTATGTAAAACATGGTGGTAGTATAAATGGGTAAGAGGAGAAAGTGGAGAGAAATGGGTGAAGACAATGCTTGTCACATTAGAGTAGATGGGAAGGAAAGTAATAATGGTGCTGGATGAAAGGAGACGTGATGTGGTGCATGAGGAATGAAAGGTATGAGGAAGAAGATGACATAGAATAATATTTTGAGAAGTGAAGGCTATATTGGTCCTTTTCAATCATGCGCTTAGCATGTAACATACAAAACTAACAAAACACTACTATGCGGTATTGACTAGAAAAAATTTGAAATTTGAGGGTGTTCTAAAGGAAAGAAGTATGAGGTATATTTCCTAAATGCCAAATTTGCAAATACATTTTTATATTTTCCCTAATTAATACTCAATAATCACTGGCTGAAAACATCTCTATAAGATCAAATCTATATCAACAATTAAAGGGGCCCCTCCAAATGTTTACAATTATCTAGCGCTACACACATGACCAGGGCATAGAAGTTTATCCCTTTAACACTAAGGCTGCAACATGAAATTTTTGTTTCCCATTTCTTCGCCAAAATGCTTCAATATTTCAATAAATGCTAGAGAAGGCATGCATCTTCTATTTTTTGTATAGCTATAAATTAAATTCTTGAGTATGTACTATACCTCGTAAAACAAACTCCTCCATCCCCCATGACATGATTATAATAGCAGTGCAATACCTTTCAACCCAACTTTATGACAACGCCATAATGGATTATGTAACGGTTCTTTTTCTTTTAAAGCCCACTAAGGCCAACCGGCCCATTACCTTTATAATTCCCCCACTAACTCCCCCCCCCCCCATTTTCTCTTAACCTCACCAGTTCTCTTTTTCTTACCCGAGCCCTCATCTCTCAACTCTCTCTCGCGGCACATGAGTCAGCGGACTGCGGTGACGAAGGGTTTTCGAAAGCCCTTAACAACCAACGCACCGCTAGATCTTTCGGGATCTCGGATCCGATAAGTATCCAACCCTAACCCCCCTTACGCGTCTCCCCCCCCCCCCCCTTCTATTTATACGAATGCTCGGTTAGGATTTTTGGGCATGCAAAATTGTTTCCTCTTCTCAAACTTTCTGATTTTCTTCGTTATTGGGTTTCTGGACTTTTGGATCTCTCGGCTTTGCTTTCTACACTCTCGGTAAACCTTATTTGTCATAAATTTCAATTATTTCCTTCATGCTTTTGAATCTGTGAAAGAACTAGGGTTTCGGGATTTTGGTTCATAGGAAATGATGATTCGTTGTTGTAAAAAGGGGATTTTTATCTCCTTATGATAGAAAAGGCATCCTACGAGCAAGGCGGCACCTTTGCCGCAGCTTCGTTCATATTGATTTGGGACTATTGGGCACTAGGTTGGCCGCCAGACTTTTTCCTCCTTGCCAGGGTGCTCGGTTGGTTGTGGGTTTGCTGTTTTGGCTTCCTGTTAGTGTTTGCGGCTTGTGGCATATGGTGTATGGCCACTGTTTGTTCATTATTCGCTATTTTGTGTTGTTTCTCCCTGTTCGGTTCATTATATGCTATTTTTAATGTGCATGTGTAGATTTGATTGTTCGGTAGCATATTTTGGCTGATTTGTGGGATTTTAAACGAGATTAGTCCATCTGCATATTTTCAGAAATTGACGGAAAATTCTCTTGAGCTGGTAAACCCTAGAAATCCATCACGGATGCCTAAAATACGAATCTGATCCTAATGCTGTTTAATTCTTTTATTAATGAATTATTTTCAGTTTTAATTGTTTAAAAGTCTTGCTTGATTGAATGCCGTGTAGTGGAATGTGTAGCGATTTTCCTTTACTTTAGAAATTGATGGAAATAGATTGCTAGGGTTGTTACGGTTAGAGAATAAACCTTGTATTTAAAATTATGCCATAAAGTCATTTTGTGATATAATGTTACATTGGACCCGTTTCTAACGACATAATAGTTTTATGCACTTTTCTTCCTACAAAGTTTATAAGGTATAAAATTAGTGAATAATTGAGATAGACACTGAAATGTTAAAACGACATGGGGTTTGGAAACTCTTAATTAAAGTAAGAAAAGGTGGCGAAAACTACGCTCATTGACAGAATTGAATGACTTGACTGGCTTCCTTGATGAATATCTTGGACCAATAAGTTTAGGGCACTGGTGAGCTCGCATGTGAAACCCGAGGCTGTTCTTTAGCCCGCTCTTTCCCTTTACATTATGAGTATAATATTAAAATGGGTTGTTTTAGTTAGGTAGGTACAACCTAGTGCTTAGTGTTATTGGCTTGTTTAGAACTAGGGTTGCATGAAAGTTATAATTGTTGTTTATTGTAAATATCGTTTACTTTATCCTTTTAAATGTTTTCTCAACAGAGACTGAACCAGAGTACGAGGAGGCTCCAGCTTTTGAGGAATCTGGGTTTCCAATGGAGAGTGCTGACTTCTGAGACCAGTTTTAGTAAGGAGAGTGTTTATCCATTGTTTAGTTGTTTTCTTATTGTTTAGAAATAAAGACTAGTATTTTCTCTTTTGTTATGCTTTTGTAACTCTTTGAAGGATGAATAAAGTTAATTCTGTTATGAAAATCTCTGTTTGCTCTATGTTGGCTTCACTGGAACTTTGCAGGGCATGCACCAATAATGAAAAGTACGGGTACCCGGAAACGGGGCATTACAGCTTATCATTCCAGATGGCCTACAATGGCAACCAAATTGCCTATAGTGGCGACATATCGGTGGCCCTTGGGCTTCCTCCAGGCAGCTAACTGGTTGTCTCCTCATTAAGGCGCCTATAACTGCAATCCACTTGACAAATTGTATCGCGGAAACATCTTGGCTACAACAGTGATCTACCTGGAACAAGCTGCCTACAATGGCGATCTTCAACTTACTGTGCCATTAAGATCCATAAGGTTGTGACTTACTACTTTCCAAGTGTACTCCTTGGTAAATAACACATACATCGCATTTCATTTATTTAATAAGAAATTCAAATTTCATCTATATAAATATATATATAGCACCATAGAATGATAATTCAGAATCACATATGGCAACAATGAAACATCACAATGCCATGCATTTCATACTTTGAAAATCAACTCTCGGCAAGAATCCCTAGAATAGGGCGAACACATCGACCAGTTAATAATATGCTAATTTCAAATTCCATATGCATGTACCTATCACTTAGCCATCCAAACCCCAAACGCAGGGTACATACGCATAAAGATCTTCATAATTAGCTTATATTAGCCCTCATAATTTTACTTCTTTCTTCCGAAATTGTTCTACATTTTTCTGAGAACAGAAAGTGTTCGGTTAAATTAACACCCAGGAGGCAGCGGCCGGCAACCGGCGGGCCCTCCGTGGGCAAACATTTTCTTCGTCAACGAGAAATTCAAAATGCACAATCTGATCCGTCGCTTAACAAGTAAAGTCTCGGTCAAATTGAAGACGCTGTTGAAACCAGTGAATTGAATGAACCCTATCTTAGAATTCAAGCAGGAAAAAAAGCGGGGAGAAAATCTTACCTTGGATCTCTCCTTTCTTCTACCCCCTTTCGCCTTCCTCTCCTCTCTTGACTCTCTTGTGTGCCGAGACGAATACGAGGGGGGGTGATATGAAGTGGGGGGTCGGGGCGGGTCAAATTGTAGGCCCTGGATACGATCAAAGAACGCCCGACCCGTTTAATTTGGCCTGACTTATTTTACTAACCCACCTTCCGTGCAGATGAGGGGCTTTCGCATAGTAGGGCAACCCAAAAGGATTGGTTACTTTGGGTTGAGATTTACTGTTGTGAATAGTAAATCTTGGTGGAATCTTGATGTGGGGTCTACGGGTTGGAAAGTGGGTTTGTCATCTCATCTTGTGAGTGCCACTGGGGTGGGGGGGGGTATGCAATTTTGGGTTCGTTTTGGGGTGTTAAATGAGGGCATTTGTCATATTAGGACAACCCCAATAGGACATCGGATAGGTCTAGACTTTGCCGCCTCATCGTGGTGGGCCATTTGGGGGTTGATGGGATTTTGGGTTTGCTTTGGGATGTGGCCTTTGTGAAGTTGGGTTATAAGGCCCACAATTCCCCTTATTTTCAAGCTTGGCATTGTTTTTTAATCAACTGTAACGGTCAGTTTTCTTAGTGCAAGTATTTCCATAACAAGACGATTTCAAATGATTTTCAAAATTGAGTAAATGATTTTTGTTATTGTTGTGAAGGGAAATTTAGGGAGAATAGGTGTAGAGGGTTAAGAGCCCCCTACCCGTGTATTTAACATTCAAGCAATAAATATAGATAAAATATTCACTTTCATAAATGCTCAAAAGATATTGTTTGACATGGAAAATAGAACTAGATACGATGCATAAAAATGAAGATACATTGCTAATTGCATAAAAGTGGTCCAGATCTAGAGAGTGTCATCTCCCATGAAGTCTTCAGGAGTCCATGAGGTCTCTGCCAACGCTGCGCTCTCAATCAGGTTTGTCTCAGCTCGAGGCTTGAGGCTTGCCTGGTAGAGGTCCTGGAGGTTTTTTGCTGTGCGGCAGATTCTGGACCAGTGGCCCGTCATCACGCATTTGGAGCATTTGTCCTCCCAGTCTTTCTTGGGAGTGAATACTTTGTGAACTTCCTCTCTCGATATTGTTGCATAAGGATCATGTCCTTTTCGTGGAAAGACGTAAACGTCTTTTCCAGCAACATCTTCTCCGTCACTGGTTCACCACACAACTTCAGGCGTGAGGTGATGCGGAAGAGAGCTGAGTTGTACTCCGCTACGGATTTGAAATCCTGTATGCGGAGGTGAGTCCACTCGTACTGTGCACGGGGGAGTATGACATCCCTCTGATGTCGGTACCTCTCCTCGAGTGCATCCCACAGCTCGTAAGGGTCCTCTACAGTGAGGTACTCGTCCTTTAAGGTCGAGTCTAAGTGTTTCCTGATATATATAATGGCTTTCGCCTTTAATATATCGAAAACTTCCTCTGTATGAGGTGCTTCCACTGAAGCCTCCTTGTTAGCTGGGGCAGTACTTGTTGTTGCCTTTTCAGTCTGTGTGAGACTGAAACCATGAGAGCGCAGATGGAACTTCAGGTCCAACTGCCAACTCAGGTAGTTTGACCCATCGGCCTTCAGGACTGAGAAGTCGACATTTGCGAGTCTGGCCATTTTATGATCTAGCAATGTAAAGAAGAAACATCATGTATCATTTAACTGAGTAAGATATACATCCACACATGTAAACATTTTCATAGCATGAATTAATTAATGTGATTTTAACATACATGCTTTTTTTTCAGATAATGTGAATAATTAATTACTAAAAAATTAACAATCACGCATGCTGTTAAGTGGTTTCATTGTGACATTAAAACATGGTATTTAAACTAAGTAACAACCACGCAGTTAATGTATAAGCAATGAAACAGGAAAAAAATAATTTAGGACTATGGGGATCAGCCAGCCGACACCGAAAAAATAAAAAGAAGTCCAGTCCGAAGTTACATCAAAAATAAAATGCATGAAAATTAAAGTACAACTCGGGAACTTCAGAGAGAAGCCCCTATCTTCATTGAGCGAACGCCTTCAGCTTCTTTTTGGTGTCATTCGGTCTTCTTTTTACATTTTCATCCTCACATACAAAAATTCTCTCAAAAAAAGAAAAATTGCAGGAATTTTAAAACGGTGTCGGAAACCTGGCTGATCCCTAAAAACATAGCCTAAAATTTGCACATCCACGCAGATAATATATACGAGACATACAACCACGCAGATAATCAAAAACACAGGCATTTAAAGAAATTTAAATTTGTGTGCGACGTGCAAAAACTTTTTTTTTGAAAACTTTTTGCCTTTTGATCCATATTTTAATGTTTTATTTTACAGCTTTAACCCTTTCAAAATTTCTTTTAACTATTTTGGGCTTTTAGGGCCAAAAATAAATAAAATAATTTATGTGAATGGGCTAATTTTCTGGCCTTTTGGGCCATGAAAACAACCCATTAGGATTAATATTGGGCCTCCCCCGAAAAATAGCCCGTTAGGGTTAGGGTTTCAAGAAACTCTAGGGGGGCCCGCGGCGTGTCGCCGCGACGGCTGGCCGCGTAGGACGCGGCGACGGGCCGCGGCGGCCGTGGCGGCGGGCCGCGGCCTGCAGGCCGCGGCACAGGGCCGCGACTTCAGGACGCGGCAGTTGGCCGCGGCCTGGGGCCGCGGCGCAGTGTCGCCACCTGAGGCCGCGGCTGTCGCGGCCTGAGGCCGCGGCGGCAGTCCGCGGCCTGAGGCCGCGGCGTTCGTTTTCCGCCGACGGCGCTAGAGGCGCGCCGCCGTTCCGCCCTACGGGCGTGCGGATTTTTGGATCAAAGGCGGGGGGTAAAAATCGGATTTTTTCAACAATTTTGATCGCTAAAAACAAGTTTTTATTGTTTTAAACATGCAGATCTATTAAAAAAGTTGAATTTCACCGAGTTTATAAACTTTTTGATCCTAAAACATGCAGATCTAATGAGAAAAGCAAGTTTAGATCTAAAAAGTTTGGATTTTTACCTCTAGATTCGACGAGGAATCTAGGCGACGGTTGGTGAAGGATGCCCTTTTCGCTCCCCGTTGAGAAGATTACGATCTTCTTGAATCTGAGCGATTGATGGATCTCCTTCCCCGCGAGCCGCCGTCTCCTCCAACGAGCGTGATCGTGCTGATAACGTGTTGTGAAGGGAAATTTAGGGAGAATAGGTGTAGAGGGTTAAGAGCCCCCTACCCGTGTATTTATAACTTTCAATAGTGGGTTGGATACCCAATTGGCCCAATGGGCCTATTCATAACAGTTATCAAATTTTCCGTCGCTCAAATCTAAAATTGGACTTTGTATTCTTGATCCACGCAACAATACGAACATGTGACTATGTTTTCGTAATTTTTCCAAGTCGTTTCATCTCAGAGGCAAAATCGTAAATTCGTTTTTACGTTTTACTAATTACCATTTACTAATTTTGTTTTAATTTTACTGAATTAACTTTTTACCTTAGTTAACCTACCCTAAACCAGAAAATCGACGAAAACGTTTTCCTGCTTTCCTTCCTCCTTCAATCAGTTTCATCCTCCTAAACCATTTGTCAAACCCCAATTAATGAGCCATTAATAACACTTAATTATAACAATATTATATGCTAAAAAACTCTTATAAATCTTAACCCCCAACGTCTCTCTTCCTCATACAGAAGCCCGAACCCACTTCCCTTTCCCCTCCTCCCTTCGTGCATCACACACAGACTTCACATTCTCCTTCAGCCCATCACCTGACCACCACACCTCGTGCCCCCTCTTTCCTCTGCCACGCACAAAGCCTCTAGGACGAGAGCAACCATCCTCTCGAGCTCCTATCCGACGTAGCAAACAATGCCCAAGCTCCTCCAACGCCTTCACGAACAGAGCTAGCTCAAGCAGCCTCGCCGACGTCCCTTCCCTTCAAAGCAGCAGCGCGTAAGCCCCCTCGTCGTCGCTCCGCCTTGTTCGCCCGCAGCGCCGCGGCCTCCGGCGATCCACGTCGCCCTGGAAACCCCACACAGACCGTTGCTCCTCACAACCACCCTCGCCGACGTACAACATCGCCGGAGCCCACCCAAGCCGGTGCTTCGACGCTGCTACACCACGGGCTGCGTCGCCGCCGACCTGCACTCCAACTGCCTCCTCACCATCGCCGGAGACACCAAGAACAGCCCAAGCCCAAGCAAAACGGCCCCCTTCACGCTTCCACGCGGCCCATCCGCTACACCGCACCCGTCGGTGGCTAGCAACGCCTCCTCTCGAGGCCGCTAGGGCCACTGCAGCCGGCCTGGCCCCCATCCCCGCCCTGGTAGCCGCTTCCTTGCCGTTTCCCATCATGCGCAGAGGCAGTGGCGGCGGCATGTAACGTAGAAACAAAAGCATAGCACGCGGAGGTAAAAGATAGTAATGGGTCAGAGAGAGAAAGAAGAGAGAGTAAGTTAGGGAACATTGAAAAAAATTAGAAATTGAAAATATATGGCCCATACTGAAAATCTAAATATACCAAAATGTCCTACGCGTTGTCGCGAACGTGTAGGCGCCAGTTTCATCTCAATCCGATGTTTATTTTTCAGGTTATGATTTTTCAAAGTTTACAGTAGTTAATTCAGATTTGATAAAAACGTGTATATCTCTCGAACGACACGTAAACCCATATGTATAAAATGTATCTTAGTGTTCTACTAGCTGAGAGTAAAATTTCGACCTATCATATGAAGATTTCTGATTTGTATATTTTTCTGAATAAATCGTGGAACACTTAGGATTGATAATTTTTAATGTAGTTTTAATTCTAAAAATTGTTTTTGAGATTTTAAAAATTATAAAAAATATATAGGAGCTTCAGAAAAATATTTTCTTCTTAGATAAACTTATATTCCTCGTATCTAGCCTATCTAAGATTTTAACCGTATTTTGACACCTTTTCAAGCTATTAGAAAATAAAGAACGGTCGAGATAAATAGATGAAAAATAGTACGACATAGAACCAATGAATTTATGTGAATGCAGGTACCGATTATTGTGCACCAGCATCCTTGGAAGCTCTAGCTCTAGCCCCAGCTTACTACAATGGCTTCAAAACCAGTCAGACACACTAATTCTAAATTTAGAAATTTAGATAGTAAACTGGTCTGAACTATCACAGATAGTCTCAGAACGACTATTGACTTAAGAATACGACATTGCCACCTTTCAACTTTGGTGGTTGTAGCACGCGACCATCTACTTGGGTAAACTGTGTACTAAAGAAAATACCACGTGCTTGAAGCATGGGATCAGTATCATAGTTGTTGGACTTCAAAACATTACTCGGGACTGACATTCTCTCTTGAGGCTTCTGCTTTGACTTTTCAACTAGCGAAGCTCTTTGGTGTGCCATTAATGCTTTTGTATAACTCTGAAGTGAGACCATCGTGCATAACTATATTGGTATGTAAGTCGGTCAATCACAATCGCCATTAGCATCTTTACATGCTCTCTACTTCAGAGTAAATAATTGTTGATTGCAAGGCTATTCTTTTGTATTCCATGTTTGTTGGACTAGTCTTTATCCCCAAACTTTTTAACATCCCCTTTGCTTTGGCCCAGTCAATTTGAAACATGTCCCTAACTTTCTAGTTTTCAATAAGTGTAATGGTCACTTTCCAACCGTACGAATTTTAGCGCGTATTGTTGTTGTTTTTGTGTGCGTATTTTCGTTTGATTTTTATTACTGTTTTCCGTAGCTCAGACACGCGACCGAACCCCGTATTTACAATCCTCTCGGAGACGTGATCACCCCAGTATTTTTCTTTTTAGTTTTGGATGCCAGGGGACCCATCCACTGTATTCATTATTAGTCATTAAAACACTTTTTATATAAATCTTTTTTGAATTTCAAAATATTAGGTCACGTACGATTTTTTTAAAAGACCTGACTCTAATGGCAATATGGTTAGTCAAACCTTTTAAAAAAACAAACAAATCAAAAACAGATCCTAATTCATAACTACCCAACAGCAAACCCCATATATCTCGTACCCTACTAACCCCCCTATCCCACGTATCAGCCCCACTCCCCAAACGTCTCTCCTCACGTGTATACCTCTCCCCTATTCTATTATAAAGCCTACCCTATGGTTTCACGTACAGAGAAAGCAACAGCCGCACAAACTCTTTTCTCTCCTCTCTCGCGCTATAACCTACACTAGCCTCTCCTCGTCCCCTCTCTCTTTCGCATTGCACCCCACACCGACGAGAACCCATCGCCGGCTGTCCCTCTGACCAACCGTAGCAGTCATTGACCGCCCCTCCCGCTCCACGCAACTACTAGCAGCCTCCGCTGCTTCTCCCAGACGAGCCCGACAGCTTCACGGCCTGCCTCCGTCACTCGCCGTCAGCAGGACCTCACCGCAGCTACCCTCGCGCGTGCAGGGTCCCCTCTTCGACCTGTCATTCTTCTCCCATTTCGACTTGTCGCACGACCCTCACGCCGGCAACCAGAGCGCCTTGTTGTCGCTAATAGCTGCTGCCGCACCTTGCTGCTGTGTGCCCCCTCGATGTCAGCCCTCCGGTCATCCTCCACACACTCGACCACGCTCTCCCTCTCCCTTCCATACGGCCAGAGCCCAGTCTGACAACCCATTTAACCTGCCGGCCATCCCCCTCTCAGACCCCACGGCTGCAACCTCCTCGTTGCTCGCCACGTTGCCGCTGCTGCCCCTCCACACTGCCGTCAAACTGTTTGGCTGCCACGTCTCCTTTGCTACAGCTGCAAGCTATTGTTTTCCCCTTGTTTCCGCTGCCGAGTTGCTGTTGCTGCTGTTTGTGTTGGCGCTGCTGTACCGTTGTAGCCGCCCCTCTCCGTTAACACTGATTCGCTGCGATACCCACAGCCGAGGCGACCTCGACGATTCTCCTCTTCATTGCTCTACCCGCAGTCGAGGAACTAGATGCGACACGAACCATTGCTGCTTCCAGATCCGACGTCAGACTCATGCGTATTTGTCGTACTAAGTTGGTTCCTGCTACTCGTAGAAACCCACACGTTACGCCATTGAAACCTAATTAAAAAACGACAACCTAATCGCTAAATTTACTTTACGCTCCTTTAAACTGTTGTGACAACTTAGGCCGACGATTAGACTATATTGATTGTGCACATAGAATCGTCGTAAAGAACCGTAGAATAGATCTGATCGTGTGAACACGTGCTTTGGGACTGCTAGGATAGCCATGTTCAACTTAGAAACATACCATAATAGGACTTCTAAAAATACGACCTGACACCGTCCCGTTTGACTTGCTTCAGCGAAACGTAACCGACACGCTACCCGTGACGAGACGCTCCCTACGGACGCACTCCTCGTCACTTTAGGTAAGTGTTTTCACTTGTGTAGTTACAGCCACGTTTAGACCATTACCTTCTTTAAATTGTAAAGAGCAAACAAGAGACCTAGACATGAAATGATAGCATCTAGGACACACCCACGACGGCCTAGACTTGACGAAGAAGTCTTGGCACAACCACTATAACTGACATGCATTATTCATGGCATGCCATGTAACTCATTCACGAATTGTTTTGCATAACATGCGGGTAATGGGGCACTCTCCAAGATAGAGAGAGTGATCCCTTGTACGGATAACCTGGAGGTAATAGGGTACTCTCCAAGATAGAGAGAGTGATCCATTGTACAGACTTGTCTTGTGCACTTGGGTTGGGGTGGGGTTGAGCGGTCGCATGGTTTAGAGGGTTTGGCCACCCTCTAACCGTAAGGCGTGAACCCTTCGTGACACACACAGTCTTGTCGTACCTTGTCTTGTAGCCGATATCACACTCTACGGCCATTGCCATGCCACATTTACTTTTCTTGCATTGTCTTTACTTTTGCCATAATATATATTTGCCATGCTATTGTATCATATAAGGATAGCTGTTGTTATAGGATAATTCCTCTGGATGGAGATGATCCTCCCACGAACCCTTCAAATCAAATGTACAAGCCCTCAGCATATCATCCAGAATCTAAATCGTCCTTTTCGACTGGCCATCGGTCTGCGAGTGGTACATCGTGCTGAAACTGAGACTCTTACCAATGTTCTCCTGCAGACTCTTCCAGAACTGGGTCGATGGAGAGGATCATCTCCATCTAGTGGAATTCTTCTATAACAACAGCTATCATATGTGCACAGTCAATATGGTCCAACCGTCGGCTCTATATGGAAGGAAATATCGATTGTCACTGAGCTAGGATGACATTGGAGAAAGAGATTTGGGTCCGAAGATGATTGTTGAGGCTGTGGATGTCGTGAGAGACATCGGGGATAAGTTCCGGATTGCTCAGGATCGCTACAAGCATTGGGCAGACACCAAGAGACGACCTTTGGAGTTTCAGCCATGAGATCATGTCTTCTCGAAGATTTCTCCGAATGGCGGAGTCATTCGTTTCGGAAAGAAGGGAAAGCTGAGTCTGAGATATATTGGACCGTTTGACGTGCTGGAGCGTGTGGGAGCAGTGGTATATCTCCTTGCTCTACCACCATATTTGGAGGGAGTTCTTGACGTTTTTCATGTATCTCAACTACGTTGATACGTCATTGACCCATCAAACGCTGTGGATTTTTCAGAGATCACGGTCCGACCGGACCTGACATATGATCAGCAACCAGTGCATATTTTGGATCGTCGACAGAAGCAGTTGAGGAACAAGGTAGTCGACCTGGTGAGAGTGATGTGGCGTCATGGATCACCTGGAGAGTCCACCTGGGAGCGGAAAGAAGAGACGAGAGAGCGTTACCCGCATTTGTTTCCTGATAAGTAGGTGTTAGAAATTCCGAGGGCGGAATTTTTTGTAAGGTGGGTAGGATGTAACAGTCACTTTCCGACCGTACGTATTTTAGCGTATATTGTTGTTGTTTTTGTATGCATATTTTCTTTAATTTTTATTACTATTTTCCGTAGCTCAGACGCGCAATTGAACCCCGTATTCACAATCCTCTTAGAGGCGCGATCACCCCAGTATTTTCCTTTTTATTTTTGGATGCCTGGGGACCCATCTACTATATTCATTATCAGTTAGTAAAACATTTTTTATATAAATATTTTTTAATTTCAAAATATTAGGTCCTGTACGTTTTTTAAAGACCTAGTCAAACCTTTTAAAAAAACAAACAAACTAACTAATCAAAAACAAATCCTAATTCATAACTACCCAACAACAAAACCCCCATATCATGTATCATACTAACCCCCCATCCCACATATCAGCCCCACTCCCCAAACGTCTCTCCTCACGTGTATACCTATCCCCTATTCTATTATAAAGCCTACCCTAGGGTTTCATGTAAAGAGAAAGAAACAGCCGCACAAACTCTTTTCTCGCCTCTCTCCCGCTCTAACATACACTAGCTTATCCTCGTCCCATCTCTCTTTTGCAATACACCCCATGCCGACGAGAACCCATCGCCGGCTGTCCCTCCGGCCAACCGCAGCAGGCGTCGACCGCCCCTCCTGCTCCACGCAACCGCTAGCAGCCTCTATTGCTTATCCCCGACGAGCCCGACAGCTTCACGGCATGCCTTCGTCACTCGCTGTCAATCGGACCTCGCCGTAGTTGCCCTCGTGCGTGCAGCATCCCCTCTTCGACCACTGTTCTTCCCCATTTCAACTTGCCGCACGACCCTCACGCCGGTAACCAGAGCGCCTCGCTGCCGCTACTAGCTGCCGCCACACCTTGCTGCTGTGCACCCCATTGCTGTCAGCCCTCCAGCCATCCTCCACGCACTCGACCACCCTCTCACTCTCCCTTCCTCACGGCCAGAGTCCAGTCCGACCACCCCTTTAACCTGTTGGCCATCAGACCCCACGGCCGCAGCCTCCTCGTTGCTCGCCAAGTTACCGCTGCTGCCCCTCCGCACCGCCGTCAAACTGTTTGGCAGCCACGCCTCCTTTGCTACAGCCGCAAGCTATTGTTTTCCCCTTGTTACCGCCACCGAGCTGCTGTTGCCGCTGTTTGCGTTGCCGCTGATGTGCTGTTGTAGCTGTCCATATCCGTTGACACCACTTCACTGCGCTACCCGCAGCCGAGGCGACCCCGATGATTCCCCTCTTCGTTGCGCTACCCGCAGTCGAGGAACCATAGGCGACACGAACCATTGCTGCTTCCAGATCCGACATCAGACTCATGTGTATTCGTCGTACTAGGTTGGTTCCTGCTACCCGTAGAAACACACACGTTACGCCATTAAAACCTAATTAAAAATCGACAACCTAATCACTATATTTACTTTATGCTCCTTTAAACTATTGTGCCAACTTAGGCCGATGATTGAACCACATTGACTGTGCACATAGGATAGAATCGTCGTAGAGAATCGTAGAATAGGTCTGATCGTGTGAACACGTGATTTGGAACTGCTAGGATAGTCACGTTCAACTTAGAAACATACCATAATAGGACTTCTAGAATCACGAGCTGACACCGTCCCGTTTGACTTGCTTCAGCGAAACGTAACTGACACGCTAAACATAACCGACTTGGCTTTGAAAATTTATTTATGGTTTCTTTCCATCATGATTTTATATTATGTTTTAACAATATGAAGTAGTGATAATCAAATTAAGGTGCCATGATTCAATTTTCATGCAAAACCCCCTTGAAATTCCAAGCAAACCCATCTCTTTAAAATCCTGAAATTCAGTTGTGCGTCGTTGCTGTAATTACAGTTACTATAGCTTGAATCATGTTTCGAAAAAAATTATATTCTGATAGATCTTGAAGTTCTACCCCAAAATCATATAAATTTTGATATATGTTCAATTCAGAAATTAGGAGTAAAAATTCCATCTTTACAACATGTCTGTTTGATTTTCAGTATTGACACAATTTAGCAAAATTGACCTAAACACCTGCACACACAATGGAATTTTATGTTCTTGGTCTCGTTGGAAATTTAACAAGTTCTTCTAAAATTTCATCTCAGTGCATATATTTCGAAATTCTAGCTACAACATGCTCAAAAACAGCAATCTTTATGGGCCCTGCAATCTGTCTTAAAAACAGATTTGACAGACTTCACCAAATAATTCACCATAAATCACCTACTTAATATATTTGCATAAAATTTTATCTGTGAATCCAGGACTAATATATCTATAACCTTCATTTGGGACATTTTGTCAAATTCTCAATAAACACTGATGTTATATGCCATGTATTAACAACTTATGCAAATTCCAGCAAGCTGAAGTATTAAAGTGATGTTATGAATTGGGTATTGTTGATAATTCACTCTCTATAATGCATGACTATTGTTGTTACATGAAAGGTAGATTCTTGGTATGTGTTCCTAATGGATTTGCTATTATGATCATGGACATGTATGTCACGCCCATCACGTGTTTGTGAAAATACCTCAATGAAATGGAATTTGAGAAACATGAGAAGGGTGATTCAATGAACAATGTTATGGAATTGTGATATTGCGAGACATGTATGTCATGATTTCATAAGTGATGTATCAATGAGTTGTGATGGAGGGCATGTCACTTTAGTGCATGACCCATGTTGATATGTGATGTGGTTATGATAGAGGGCATGACACTTAGGTGTATGGCCCAGCTTAATATGAATGAGAAACGTTGACACTGTGAAATCATGCCATCGTGACTCTTATAAGATGACTTATGATGTTTAATTAATGAATTAGAATATCTCAATCCTCTCTAAGGAGGGTGAGTTAGCAAAACCCGGGTTTATGTGGGATTTGAGTAAATTGTGGATATGAGGCCTGGACTGAGAAGTTGGGAGAAATGATTATGTGATATGTGATGTTTATACCCACTCGCCCTTACCGGGATTGGAGTGGATATTTATACCCACTCGCCTTTACCGGGAGTGGAGGGGACATACGGAGGTTGTGTTATTATGCGGAGATCCTCACTCCTGCCAGGGACGGAGGAGCTAAGAGGCCCGTACAGTGCCGGTGTCCACTGCGCCGTGTGCTATATTCACCCCAAATTTGGGGTGAAGTCTAGGTACTGGTATCACACGGTTTACCCAAGTTCCAATTAATTCAATTATAAAATAATAAAATAAGAATTTGTGTGTTACTCCTTCTACTGGCAGCACTTTCCCTTCCCTTTGCCTGTTCCTTGTGACTCTGTGTCATGCCTTAGGCACTTGCAATTATCTTATTAGATAATGGTTGATTGAACACTTGTGTTATTATTATTATTATTATTATTATTCGTACTGACCCTTTTCTTGCAGCATCTCGACATTGGACCGCAGGTATGATCCCCTTACTTAGCTATTTACTTTTCATTGCGTTACTTAGTTTGCATGCCTTAGTTCCCTTGCCTTGTCTTGTGGATTAATAACATTCGAACGGTGTTCCAAATCCAAGTTGGTTCCTACTGGGGCACGCATTGACGGGCTCCTCTCCACTTTTCAGGTAGCAGTGACAGCATAGTTAGTGGTGGCTTGGAGTTGGGTAGTCTTGGTGTGAGCTGTAGCTGTGTAGTGTGATATGATTGTCATGGGAGGTGGAGAGTGGTGGTGTATGTGTAGTGGTGCATTTGGACTATGTATGTAAATGAATGTTGTTATATAAATTTGTTGTTGTTATTCTATGTTATTCATAAGTTGTTTGATATCTTAATGAAGCTGCATTTGTACTATCCCAGCATGTGCGCAGTGGCCTGCTTATTCGGTTTTTTCTTTCTCTCTCTTTTTCTCTCTCATCACCCCCACTCTTCAGGTTGCCGGGTATTCCGGGGAACGTGGCGTGACATATCTTGTGGAACGTCTTGTAAGAAACATATACATAGAACACTTGACACTTCACTGGGTTTGTGTTAACTCAAAGTTTGAAAGAGTGTGGGAGTGACTGGAGTTCATCTACATGTCCAGCTGCCTATGTTTCGGCAATCCCGTCCCGATGCCTGTGTTTCGGCAAACATAACATGCTGCCCGTGTCAGTATCATATCTAGTTGCCTGCGTTTTGGCATTCGTCTGGGTAAGCACACCCAGATAAGAGATGAACTCAATAGTTGCATATTATACTCTCCGACTTGAGTCATGTAGTCCTAGTGTATTTACTGCTTGCACAGTCACCTTTACTTTATGCATTGCATGCACGTTACTTACCACACTTGTGTAGCTATTCGTACTTTACTTATCGCTCTTATATGCATGACTGCATTTACTTTACTTGTCGCACTTGTCATAGCTAATTCCTTAGCATATTTCCTTACTTAGCATGTTCTATACTTGTGCACGGCTTTTATTTCTATTTTTAGAAATGTTGTGACTTACCTACGGTTTCATTTTCGTGGTACCACAGACGACGCACATGTTGATGTAGATGTTCATGAGTATGAGGAGCCAGAGTTCGACCCTGAGACCGCAGCTTTTAGAGTTATATTCACATATGTACTTCTTTTCTTTCATGTTTTCTTGTTGTACTTTACGGATTGTAATAAATGGACACTATTTGAGTATTTTTTCCTACATATCTGCATCGTGGCTATATTGTTTTCAATGGTGATCTGCAGACCTGCAAATGAAATCAAATAAGCAATGGCCACCCGAGAGGAGTCGTTACAAGTTTGGTGGCCCACGCAGGTCCGTCTAACTACCTCGTGAACAATATAGCAAGATCATGACGTACAGTTTAAAATACTCAAATTGAACTCTGGAGTACTGATTGTCTCAGTGTTCGCCTATATGGGACATACAGGTGAAGTGTCCTTATTACACATATTCCTTGATCCGCTTTGATGCTCATCTCTTTCTTTGAACTCTTAACCCTTGCTTATGAACTCATGTTCCATTCTTTGGATATACCTTCCATAGTAGCCTAATTCGTTGACAACCCGAGTGATCTTCGATAAGTTGAACCACTTATCTCACTTCATCACCATCACCCTTTCTTTAGCTAGTGATTGCCTTTTGATCATCTTACTTATTCTTATAATTCTTCCTGGTCGTGTTAGTTCGCCTAAACCATGTCTACATCCTTTTGTAAGGAGGGTAGCCTTCGAAATTATCGATCATCTGAATTTCGAGTTCAACAATGGGAGCAGATCAGAAAGACAAGTGAAGATCAAGCCAGACTTACAGAGGCAACGACAACTACGATGAAAGTTAAGCAACGAAAAGCTGAAGTGATTCGAGAACTCATGGATGTATTTCTGAATGATCTCATATGGTTATTTTGGATCACGTCCTCGAGTTTTTATTTGATCTGGTGTCATCCACTCAACCAATATCAAAGGTACTTTACGCACAAAGCCACCAGAGCTTCATGCTCGGCTGGATGATTTGTTGCGAATTGATCGGATACGACCTAATATTGGAGTTCTCTTGGAAGGACAGATCTTGGCACGAGAGTATCGACTATGTTCGCTGAATGAGATAATTGTGAAGAGTGAACATCGTCTTCCTCGCATTGATTATACTTCAATCAACTTGGCGGATCAATCAAGTTTGGACTTAAGGAGAAGATGTCACCAATTGAAGGTTAACGTCTCAAAGACTACTTCCAAGACCAAGTATATTCGTTACAAATACTTGATGATGCCATTGGTGTGGTCAACCCACCGCTGGTATCCACGAGTCTCGTAATCATTCTAAGAGTGCTTGAATACATTTATGGTAGTCCTCTTCAACGACGTTTTCGAAGGATACTCAGAAGTATGCAAAGCAGTTGAGGATGAGCCAAACCGAGACATTCAAGCATATGCGGCTACTTCTTCTTCGTTTTTCTTGAGCTTGTAGTTTTATTTTATCTTTTCTGAACCTGATCTTCCATAGGTTGAATCATTTTTCCGCCCACCATCTTTCCCCTCTTTATTTCTTTTTGTCTGCATCCGTATCTCGAGCCCCAGACTGGCCTACCCTACACTACCCTATTAACGACTTCGGCACCATATTTAATCCCCTCATCTCTTCCCTCACCAAACCCATCATGTGGCTTCCTCTGCGCCACAGTGACACCCACGCCTCCACCTTGCCTCTCTCCCAACGAGACCAACCCATCTCGTCTTGCCCGTATCTCCACCACCCCACCCTATTCCAGTAACACCCGCCACGTCGAACAGTCGCAATAGCCGCACGACATGGATCGACATCCGCCGATGGCCCACCGACAATTTTAGGGATTGTTGGGCTTAGCGACGACCCTCACAACCACCCTCGTTGTTGCCGTGTGGTTGAGATCTTGGGAAGTTATGATTCTTTGGCTTCTTTTGAGTTCCTTGCCATGGGTGTTGTCCCTATTGGTGTCCCACTTCGGTTTCTTCCTTCGTGTTTATTGGACCGTGAGTTCTTGGTCATCGACTTGCTTAGGGTTAATGATGATAACTGTGAATGTCAACCAATTGTGGTGGCAAGGGGTATCATTGGGTATGAGTATTAGCTTACTATTGGCCTTAGGTGTCGAGGTTGGATGTCGGCCTTGTGCCTGTATCTGGAAGATGGTTTTGTTTTGGCTTGTTGTTAGCTATTATATGAATTATTGGAAGCAGTGGTAGTGTTAAGTATGGTCCTTGAAAGTTGGCCTTGTATTTGTGTTTTGGTGTTGTCCTGGGTATTGGCTTGGTGTTGGGCGTTATGGGAATTGATGGCATTGGTGATTGACTGGTTAGGTGAAATAGCACAAATGCTTAAGGATTAGTCGATACCATCTTTGTATGCTATATTATGAATGACATCCTTAGCTAGGCCCCGTTAGTCACGATTAGCACCAGTAGAGACTTTAAACTTTATGATTTCCCTTTTGATGTGATGTATCTAGCTTGCTACTAACTTATCACCTCAAGTTCCAAGTTCGAACAGATGTTTTCCTCATAATAGCCCTCATTTTCATGTGATGCCATTATCTCATCATAATTTTGGCTATTTGGGAAGTCAAGGACATATTGTTATGAGACTGGTTTATGGACTAGTTACGGAAGCTATGTATTCATATATAACATCTCTTGTTTTCTTGATGATATGATATCACATTATATTTCATTTTGTTTAAAACTTATTTTACCAAATCGTTATCATTCGTCAAGCCTTCCCTATGATCGTTTAATTGCCTATGCAATGATCGGTCTTTTAAATTCTGATGATGGAATTTTTATAAGCAGGGTAGAATTTAACGGTCAGTTTTCATAGTTCACGTATTTCCGTAACAAGGCGATTTCAAATGATTTCAAAATTGAGTAAATGATTTTTTTCAAATTTTTCGTCGCTCAAATCTAAAATTGGACTACGTATTCATGATCCACGCAATGATACGAACATGTGACTATGATTTCGCAATTTTTCCAAGTCGTTTCATCTCAAGGGCAAAATCGTAAATTTGTTTTTACGTATTACTAATTACCATTTACTAATTATGTTTTACTTTTAACAAATTAACTTTTTACCTTAATTAACCTGCCCTAAACCAGAAAATCGAGGAAAACATTTTTACGTTTTCCATCAGCCTTCAATCAGGTTCATCCCACTAAACCATTTGTCAAATCCCAATTAATGAGCCATTAATTTCACGTAATTATGATAATATTATATTCTAAAAAATGTTATAAATCTTAACCCCCAGCCTATCTCTTCTACATGCAGAAGCCCCTAACCAAACTTCCCTCTCCCCTCCTCCCTTCGTGCATCACACGCACGTTTCCCCTCCTCCTCCAACCCATCGCCTGACCACCACACCTCATGCACCCTCTTTCATCCGCCACGCACAAAGCCTCTAGGCCGAGAGTAACCCTCCTTGCGAGCTCATCTCTGACGTAGCAAACAATGCCCAAGCTCCTCTAACGCCTCCATGAACAGAGCTAGCTCAAGCAGCCTCACCAATGTCCCCTCACTCCAAAGCAGCAACGCCTGAGCCTCCTCGCCGACGCTCTGCCTTGTTCGCCCGCAACACCGTCACCTCCGATGATCCACATCGCCCAGGAAACCTCACATAGCCTGTTGCTCCTCACAACCACCCCCACCGTTGTACAACACCGTCGGAGCCCATCCAAGCCGGTGCTTCGACAACGCCGACATGCACTCCAACAACCTCCTTACCATTGCTAGAGACACCATGAACAACCCAAGCCCAAGCAAAACAGCCCCCTTCACGCTCCCACGTGACCCAGCCGCTGCACCGCACTCATCGGTGGCTAGCACCGTCGCCTCTCGCGGCCACCGAAGCCATTGCAGCCGGCCTAGCCACAGGCACCGCCCTGGTAGCCGTTGATCGGTCCATATTTTACACCTTTTTCTGCATGTTTTCACGCCATTTCAATTGCTCATATTGTGATTTTCACGATTATTTGATGATAATGTGTTACTTTTCATTATTTCTTGTTTTTTGTCGGATTTCAGGAAATATGGAGCAACCGGGAGCAAAAATGGGCTAAAGGAACTAACGGCATTGAAGGATGAGTGGAAGAAGAAGCAGAACTAAATTTTTGGGTTGCTTGCAGGCTGGGGAGCATAGCAAAAGACCCACTCGGCCGAGTGATGAATCCCACTCGGCCGAGTGACGCAGAGCGCCAGAGTGCCCAAACCCCAACTTCGAAGCAGACTCTCTGGAATTTTGGGAAAACATCAGAAGATCCTACTCGACCGAGTCACACTTCTCACTCGGCCGAGTCATATTTCCACTCGACCGAATGACACGAGCGCCCAGATTTTCAGACATCCTCTCTCTTTTGAAATCTGCTATCATTCCAGCGGGCGAAGTATTTTTCTTGTATTTTTTATGGATAGTAGACTTCATAACGGTTCCAACACCACTAAGAAAGTGCCAATCGGATGTCGGATGAAATCTGGAGAATTTCTGCAAGTTGACGCTGCAGTGCTGAAACTGCTACTCGACCAAGTCATATTTCCACTCGGTCGAGTGAGCGGGCCCAGAACTTAAGTTGCGGCCAGAGCTGACTTTCGGCACGATTTTTAGAGGGTTTCCAGGGTTATTTGCTAGGGTTTTTTTTGGGGGGGGGGGGCTATATATAGGGTGTGTAGCCGTCATTAGAGGGATTTCCATTTTGTTTTCTTGGAGACTATTTCAGAGGTTAGCCCATGCCATAGGCCCCATCCTAGATCTAAAAGCTTGTATTGGGACTGAAGTTCTTCATCAAAGCTAAATATCGTTGTTCTTATTATTTGAATCTTTGAGTTGATATCTTTTTACATGCAAGCAATGTTTTCTATTGATTCTTATATCGTATTTTCTATGCTTGAGTAGATTCGCTGTTCTAGGGCAAAGGGATGAACCATATGGATCTAATTTCAGATTTGTGAGGAATGAATTTATTTGTTGCTGGAATTTCGAGGAGGTTAGGCTGTGATCGATTTATCACGGATAGCTAGGAATTTCCATCGATTTGGGGTTTGCAAGAGATTGGATTCCGATCGATGGGAAGGCCTAGATATTCGATTTATATTTATAATCGAGATTCACTAGGTTTGGTTTGCAAGAGATTGGACCAAAGCTAGCATTTTTATTATACATCTATACACATATTTTTTTGCAAGAGATTCGACGAATACGAGCTATCACAATCTAGGTCGTAACTTGAGTTTGCAGGAGAGTGAGCTCGAGGTGCGATTAGACGATGATGTCGATCTTCATGCTAGTGGCTTAGGTTAGGGTTTACACGAGAGTGGGCCCTAATCTTGGTTGCTATAGACTGTCAATAGCGAGAGAGTATGAGCTTGGTTCTCTATTCAGTTACGACTAGTTCACCTCAATTCAAGTCTTGCAACATTGAGATTCACGATTTACAAAGATAAATGACGATCCGTAGTGGGGATTTCCTAGCTATAGACTCTTTTATTATATTAAATTTGAATCGATATTTGACCAACTTCTTTATTACTGACACCGACATCCATCACCATTGTCATTACATCACATCATACCCATATCCACCAATAATACATTCGTAGTCAAACCAACCTAGGATAGATTGGAGCCAACACCACCTCCTCGTGTTTGATACCCGCTCGCCACTACACCGTGCACTTGCGGTAAAACTACGACTGTCTCCCGGGTGTGTATCTGGAGCCGATCAAGTTTTTGGCGCCGTTGCTGGGGAGGTGTTTCCTATTGGGTGCCAATTTGTCACAATTAGGTTGATTAGACTTCGAAAAAAATTAAATAAATTAACAAACGGAAATTTTCACCCCGCCACCATTATTATCATTTCTATATTCTTTTGTGCCACTGATATTTTTCCCCAGGTAGTTATCTTTGTTGATCAAGTGTTATGGATTATACTATATGGCCCACCGATTTCGATCAGAGTGCTCATACGGGAGAATACTTTTTTGACGAGATGCATGCACACCAGGTTGAAATAAAAGCCAGGCTTGATAAGGGCGACCTTCAATTGGAATGGGTGAAGAGGAAACTTGAAATGAATGCGCTCATGTTTAATGTTGCAATGATTTCCAAAGATATCAGTTCTGCTTCTTCATCTTATGGGCAAGAAGCATCGCCAGTCATATTACCAGAGCCAAAATTAGAGCCAGAATGTACCGTCGTCGATCCCACACCCTACGATACAGCTATTGCATATGAAGAATGGATAAACGAAGAGGCAGTGGAGGAAGCAGAAATTGAGTCATATGCGCTGCCAGAGGAGGACACATTTCAGAACTTATTTGAGGGCCTCTTGGAGTCAGTGAGGTTCACCGGTTCAGTTAGCATTACAGCAGGTGATGTATTTGAGCTATGATTTGTAGGTTTTGTTATGAACCGTGTTTCAGCTGTAGGAACAATTGAGGAGGACATCCATGTCAGTCTTGAGGGGGATGGACTAAATTTTTGGGTTGCTTGCAGGCATTCCACTTCACATGATACATCCCCACAAGTTGACACACATGAGCAGCCAGCATCACCATTCCAGAGGGAGCCTACATTGATAGTTGATGAGAAGGTAAAAGAGGACACTACCATTCATGAGGCATTAGAGCTTCTGCAGCCACCTCATCCTTCCACTGACGCTGAGGACTATCCCTCAGAGCTTGCAGCTCCCGCTCAGAGAGATATTTTTGCCCATACCATTTCTGAATATTGTATTCCATTTTATATTTATTTTGATTCAGACATTATTGACACGTCGTACCTTTTGCAGCACAAGTACGATTATGGATCGAAGGTATGCTTGGACGTGTCATATCTAAACGAACTTATCAATAATGTCCACACCTATGATCTAGAGTTACCTGAGCAGCTGAGAGAGGACACCACAGAGATAGCTATCAAAGTACAAGAGGATATTGAATTATTTCCAGGGAAGTGTCATCCACCACTATTTATTTCATATATTTCTATAGACGATCCTCTTTGGAATATTTTTATTATGAGAGTGAAATTTTTGCAGCGAATTGATGCATCCTATTCTCTGCAGGGTACATGTGGAGTCCTTGTGAGAATGATGGAGGATGCATTGCTGGAGTTCGTTGGTGTTTGTGGACATACGCGCCTGGCGGAGCCACGGAGGGAGCAGTTGGAGCAGTTGCTTGCATCGACAAAGATACTGGATCCACCTTTTGCTATAGGTGATATCAATCCAGTAGTGTAGTATTTTATGCTTTAAATAAACACGAATCCTCAGCGAGAGGACCGTATAGATTTGATTGAATAAATATCACCTCATGTGACGATAACAAAAATCTTTTACACCCCAAACCAATTATATATATTAATTACCCTCTTCATATTTTGATACGCCACATCCTTTTGCTCACCACCATCTAGCATTTATTTCAAGTGAATACCCACTTTCTTATTCGTTTGACTTGAGCTCGCTTAGCAAAGACGTGACACTTTTGATTTAGTCATTTCAATAGGACTGTTTTGTATAAGCTTGGGGGGAAGGCTATCTCATGCATCATTGCATGTGCATGTAGTTGCATTAGGATTTCATGTCATTCATGTCATCATATCTTATTCACCCCTATTATTATTACATTGTTCCTCATATTTTTCCATTATGATTACATTGAGGACAATGTGAAGTTTAAGCTTGGGGGAGTGCATTTGCATGCTATTTAGTTACACTTTTACTCTTATTTTAGGGTTTTTAGAATTTTTCAAAAATTTGGCATCATTTTTTTATTTTTCCATCTTATTTTCCTTTTATATGTATTCATGCATCATATTGTGTGCTTGTTTTTCTTTTTTTCCTCTCTTTTACTTTTATTTCTTTATATTCTTTTCTCTTCTTCCGCTAGATGAATTTCGTATGATGACATCTCTTATTGCTTTAGCAACAATCACGATGCTTATTATTCCTGGCCATGCTACTTAGAGTATTCCATAGTCCTGTTATTCATGTGCTTGCATATATATTCTTTTGATGATTCCTCTGTATGAATGCATAATATTAATTGAAGCTGAATGTATGGATTAGTGTTTTGTATGCTTTTGTTGGAAGTGCACCAAGATTCACGCATCAATTGTATATTGGAAGCATCTGCCTTATTGTCTTATTCACCTTCTGTTGCATCCCTGATATAATTGTACGCTTTACAGCTTGACTTCACTATTTGTTGAAATGATTGAGAATATCCATGCTTATATATAAGTTTAGTTGATGTATTATCTTATTGACCCGTTGGTGCACATCTTAGAGTGAACCGAGTGTTAAATTATTTCTTTCTCCACAAATATCTTTTATTCTTTACATGTCACTTGAGTTCACCTCCTAAAGCTACTTACATCATATCCATTTCCCAAAAATCCCTACAAAATAAAATGTTAGCTCCTAAAAGTCCAAAAGCCAAAAAGAAGCCGAAAACCAAAAATACAAATCAAAAGCTCCTACAAGAATCCAAAAAGAAAAATGAGAAACAAAAAGTTCAAAAAGAAAAAGAAAGATATTTCTCCATCTCATTATTGGAGCCACAAAATACTTGGAAAAACCAAGGCAAAAATCACATTTCCCCCTATCATTTTCCTTTAGATGCGATGACTCAAGCTAAGATTAGGGGTGAATTCATTTGACCGTATGAGTGAGTACGACATTAGAGTGGAGAGGTGCAGGAATGGGGAAGTTTGATAATACCGAGACTTGGCGAATTACTTTAGCTATGGAGATTTCTTATGAATTGATATGAAAGTATGAATGACATGACCCTTATTCCATCTCTATTGCATGCTTGATGTGATTCATATATGCTTCTGTTATAACTCTTGATTGAAAAGAGCATCGCCAATATTTGTATATTAAATTCTATGAAATGCTTGATTAAATTCTATGAATTGATTGTATGAATTTAGAGAGTCCCTTTTGTTGTTATTAAAAGCTTGCAAGTACCATGTTTAAGTAAGATCTGAAATCCTTATAGCATGTGATTCGTATTATCCGAGTTGTCATGATGTGTAGCTTATGGCTTGAGATCTGAGAGAATAATCTAGCGGCCATTTCCACTTCGTACTCTTTTTCTTTCTTTCTTTTTTCCTTTTCCTTATTTTTATCCACCGGGTTCGTCGTTTCACTCATCTTCCTCGAGGACGATTAAGAGGCAAGCTTGGAGGATTTTGACCGGTCCATATTTTACACCTTTTTCTGCATGTTTTCACGCCATTTTGATTGCTCTTATTGCGATTTTCACGATTATTCGATGATATTGCGTTACTTTTCACTATTTCTTGTTTTTGTCGGATTTCAGGAAATATAGAGCAATCGGGAGCAAAAATGGGCTAAAGGAACTAACAGCACTGAAGGATGAATGGAAGAAGATAAAGAACGTCGAATAAATTGACGAAGAAGCGAGGAGGATGAGAAATGAGCTCTGAAACAGGCCACTCGACCGAGCAAGGCAGTTCACTCGGCCGAGTGAAGCAGCCTACTCCGCCGAGCAAGACTGACCAAAGACATCGGCCTGACAAGAGTGTCACAATGCACTCGGCTGAGTGGTGAATTCCACTCGGCCGAGTAGAGAACCCCACTCGTCCGAGTGAGTCAGAATTTCTGAAGGAAATCAAAGCGTGTTGGATCTGGATCGTAGCCTAGACGGGGGGTGAATATGCTATTAAAAATATTCATGCAACCCACGAACAATCACACGCAGTTATAAGCACAGGCAGGGTAAAAAGAATGCAATCACGAAGTACGCACAGATATACCCTGGTTCGGTCGTCCGTACGACCTACTCTAGCCCCGAAAACAGCTACTAGATAGATATGTAATCAAGTACAGCTACAATGAGTCAAGATCCTAAATCTACTCTCACCTAGCTCATACGCACACCACGTGCTCTACACTCTCAATCTAGTCAGATGCTCTCCCTCCGTAACGACTCCCAAAGTCGTCAGGTCCCCAAAAAGTAACACAGAAGGTAAAGTTTCCCATACAGAGATCGCTACACCAATACAAATATAAATAAATAGAGTTTTAGGAATGCTCAGTAATGGTGTGTCGTCTCTGTCGTTCAGCGCGTGGTCAGATCAATCTGACAAATAGTAGTCTCTGATGTCCCCTCAATAGTTCGGCTCTCCTCTCGATGAAGCTTGCGCCCTTCGCCAAAGATTGAAACTTGCGGCACCTCACCAAAGATTGCGGCTGCTTAAAGGGGGCCTTTTGGAACAGAGAATATAAGGCTGCCCTTTGGAGATGAGATTGCAAATTTCGGCACCTTCATGAACTTTGGCTTTTGTTTTTCGTTGATGCACAGGCCTCCGAAAATATTTTGGCTTCTCAAAAGCAATGCTTCTATGCCTACAAACAAAGAAAAGGGTTCAGTCCTTTTAAAATAAAAACCACTTACTTACCTTAACATGAAGCTTCTCTCTTGAGATTGATCTTTGATGAAGAGGCTTTCAAGCATGCTCCCTTGGATTTTTGGTGAGACTCCTGAAAAACACAAGGACACAAAACATCCTACTTAGCCTCTTTCTCTTAATAAATTATGTGTTGATTGGCTCTGTGATCAAAAAGACATGCTCTCTGTAATTTTTTGTGCAAAAACAAAAACATGCACCCAACAAAAAGTTGTGCTGCTCTCAAAAAAAATGAAACGGCCAGGCACACAACTTTGAAACGACCAAATTGAACAGGAAAGCACAAAGAAAAAATTCGGCCTTCAATTCCAAAAACAAGAGAGAGGAGAAAAAAATGATTGGGCTTTTTTAGATTTTAGTGCAGCTCTCCATATTATTTTTGTTGCCCTGAGAAAGACGTGCGCAAGCTCTCTCTTCTTTGAGATTTCGGCTGCTAACACAAAACCAAAAAGTTACGGCTCTCCTCTGACCTAAAAATTTCGGCTACTAGGGTTTTGACGTGTGAGGCTTCTTTTTGATGGCCTATAGGATGAGGGCTTATATAGGGTACGCTAGGAGATTTGCGACAAGGGGAAGAGATCAGTGGCTAGGATTAATCAGGCTATAGGGAATCCTAGTGATCGGGTGATTAGCAATGGGGATGGAGTTTGGACTCGATACGGAATAGGATTATGGTTTAATCCTAATAGATATGAGTCAACTAAAGCTAGGTTCTCTCCCTTTCTCTTTTGCACATTGACCAAGTCCTTTCGTGAATTAATCGCACGTTCGCCGTTCCTGAAACACTTAACACACAAATTAAAACGTTCACAATTGTTTGTCATCATCAAACCATAAATCCTAGATCGTTGTATCCAACAATCTCCCCCTTTTGATGATGACAAACCAATAGAGATTTGCACTTACCGATTTTTAGCAATATCATCGTGTGTGAATTGTAGTGGAGAGGTGTATGCAAAACCAGTAATACATGAAGTTCAAGCACACAGGCATGCAATACAATAGCACTAGTTTGTCTACCATGCTCCCCATATTTTCATGTATTCGCCCAGCAAATAATAATACCCCAAGACTAATATTCCAAATCTTTCAATATTTCTCCCTTTTTGTCATCATCAAAAGTGTATTCTTGAGGATTAAAACATACCACATGCAAAAAGAGAGCATTATTAACTATAACTAGCATTTGCATGTCGTCATTCTATAATTAGCACTTAAAATCCAACGATAATAATAATTAGAATTCAACACCATCGTGTAAGTGCAATTATTAAACATAGAAGTACAAAGGGAGATACTTTTACAAGTCCAACCAAGACCAATCCATCATTTTCCAAATAACCTCATATCACCTAGGATTGATTTTCCCCACCTCATTAAAAATGAGTTCAAGGTACCACACCCCAAAACATTGCCCATAAGGACTCTTAGATGTGGGGGTGGCATTGCTTGATGAGTAAATACACCAACGCTAAAGTTTACACGTAAAGCTTATGTTGGATACTCGTGGGTAGCGTATTTGCCATGAATTGTATCCATTTTTCATACAGAGCAATTTTCATGTTTTTTTCATATTCATTTCCTTTGTTTTGTGCTCAATTTTTATTCATGGCAATTCACATCATATCCCTTAGATTTTTTCAGTTAATAATCATCCTACATTCACTTACCAATATTCATAAATAGTATCTCCAAAAGTACGACATAGTTTAACATTCGTGGAAGTGAGAGTAGGTGTAGAAATCATATTATCAATTCATCGAACTTGGCATGGCTATTAAGAAATAAAACATACACATGTAGCCATAATAATAATACTACAATTTCTATAAGGATATGATCATCATTCATTTATATCACTAGAACGATGCAAAGAGGAAGATATGCAATAAGCTCTTTTTTTTGCTTTTGTCCTTTTCCAAATTTTTTTTGGTTTTATAATGAACTAAAAAACACACTAAAACAATCAAGCAAACAAAAACAAAAACAAAAAAATCCAAGCACACAAAAAAGTTAACAAAAAAATGCTATGAATGTATGCATTAAGTTCAAAGAATGAGATATACCTTCGCGTCGCTATTTGACTAAGGAGCCAAAATATTGAGACTCTCAATTTATCGCTCCTCGCCAAATTTCCGTCTCACATACAAAAGAGGTGTTATGTATGACCTTGGAATTCAACACGGTTCACTAGTGTTAGTCAACAAAGACTTAGGAACCCATATTTGTTTGAATTTAATATTGCAGTTCCTATATTTGCAATGATACGATGTGTGACCAACACTATCACATGTAAAACACTTTACATAAACATTTTTATCAATGGAAGGCACATTGTGAAATTTTTTATACTTAGGATTTTCAACATTTTTAGCACTAAATCCAAGGTCACGCCTATTATTTCCATACAATTGATTTTCAAGAATGATATCCAAGTTTTTTTTCCTATGAAAAATCTCTTTAATGACAATTCTAGGGTGACGACTTTGGATTTCAATATATTGTTTTCATTCACAAGCAAAGTGCATTTACTAATGAAAGCTTGCTTGTTTTCCTCTTCTTTCTTTTCAAAATCCCTCATTTTTTTTTCTTTAAGTTCAAGATTTAGCATGTTAATCTTTTCAGAAAGCAATTCATTTTCAACTTCAAGCTTTATCTTATCGAGCTTTACATGCTAATATCCTTTAATAAAGAGGGACATGAAAGACAATCAGTTTTTTCAGTCAAGCTAGCTTTCTCTTTTTCTAACATGGCAATCGTAGATCTGCATGTAACAAGCTCTTCTTTAATGTTTTTCATTTCTATAGACATGTCATATTCAGTTTGTTGCATATCAAAGTTATCATTCCTATAACATTCCACATCAGCTTCTAGCTCATCAATTCTATGTTGCATTCCTTTACAGATTTCTAAAAGTTCAGCTTTAGTGGGAGATTCTACCTCATTGTGTTTGGCCATTAATGCCATGCAGGAGTGGGCTTCATGTTCCTCCTCCTCATCCTCAGCTTCGCTATCCATGTCCCACGTCAGCACTTTCGTTTTTCCTTTTGCAACTTGAGCTGTGTGTTGTTGTGGGCAATCTTTTATATGATGTCCCTTTTTCCTGCATTTAAAACATTCATTTCTATTAATAGCTTTCTGATCAGAGGAATTTCTACCAAAATTAGAATTATTAGAACGAATGAACCTTTTTTCCATCTCAGCTCTTCCTTGATCAGTCTGAATGTATCTCCTGAAGTTTCTGACCATTAGGGCTTGCTCTTCATCAAGATCGTCGTCGTTAACTTGAAGAGCTAATGGTGTGGAAGCTTTGGTCTTCTCTTCAGGTTTCTCTCTGTCTTCTATACTCTACAACTCAAGCTCATGTGACATTAGGTTGCCTATCAATTCCTCCACTTTCATTGTTAACAAGTCCTTAGCTTCTTGAATAGCGGTGACTTTAGGCCTGAACGAGCTTGGTAGCGCACTTAAGATCTTTCGTACCTGTTCATGGCTAGAGTATGGCTTACCGAGGGAACTGGATTTGTAGACGATATCCGTGAACCTCGCAAACATCTCTTTCACAGATTCTGTTGGTAGCATGCGGAAGCTCTCATATTCTGTGCAGAGCAACACAAGTCTAGATTCCTTCACTTACGATGTTCCCTCGTGTGTCACCTCCAGAGTATGCCAAATTTCCTGCGCAGTTAGACAATGTGAGATACGATTAAACTCAGATTTATCAAAAGAACATATAAGCGCATTCATAGCTTTACCATTAAGAGTATAGAGTTTCTTATCAGCTAAATCCCACTTGTCTTTAGGCTTAATCAAAACAGTGTCTTCAATTTTAATAGTGGGTAGACTATAACCATTTTCAACAATATCCCACACATCATAATCTACAGACACCAAATAGATTTTCATCCTAGCCTTCCAATATGCAAAGTCTACACCGTTAAACTTAGGGGGACGGGCTATAGACTTACCTTCAGCAAAAGCACAATCGGATATATTCATGGTCATCAAAAAATCTAGACTAGATCCTTTAAACTGGATTTGATACCACTTGTTGGATCTGGATCGTAGCATAGAGGGGGGTGAATAGGCTATTAAAAATATTCGTGCAACCCACGAACAATCACACGCAGTTATAAGCACAGGCAGGGTAAAAAGAATGCAATCACGAAGTACGCACAGATATACCCTGGTTCGATCGTCCCTACGACCTACTCCAGCCCCAAAAGCAACTACTAGATAGATATGTAATCAAGTACAGCTACAATGAGTCAAGATCCCAAATCTACTCTCACCTAGCTCGTACGCACACCACGTGCTCTACACTCTCAATCTAGTCAGGTGCTCTCCCTCCGTGACGACTTCCAAAGTCGTCAGGTCCCCAAAAAGTAACACAGAAGGTAAAGTTTCCCCTACAGAGATCGCTACACCAATACAAAGATAAATAAATAGAGTTTTAGGAATGCTCAGTAATGGTGTGTCGTCTCTGTCGTTCAGTGCGTGGTCAGATCAATCTGACAAGTAGTAGTCTCTGATGTCCCCTCAATAGTTCGGCTCTCCTCTCGATGAGGTTGCGCCCTTCGCCAAAGATTGAAACTTGCGGCACCTCACCAAAGATTGCGGCTGCTTAAAGGGGTCCTTTTGGAACAGAGAATATAAGGCTGCCCTCTGGAGATGAGATTGCAAATTTCGACACCTTCATGAACTTTGGCTTTTGTTTTTCGTTGATGCACAGGCCTCCGAAAATATTTTGGCTTCTCAAAAGCAATGCTTCTATGCCTACAAACAAAGAAAAGGGTTCAGTCCTTTTAAAATAAAAACCACTTACTTACCTTAACATGAAGCTTCTCTCTTGAGATTGATCTTTGATGAAGAGGCTTTCAAGCATGCTCCCTTGGATTTTTGGTGCGGCTCCTGAAAAACACAAGGACACAAAACATCCTGTCTGGCCTTTTTCAATTAAATAAATTATGTGTTGATTGGCTCTGTGGTAAAAAAGACATGCTCTCTGTAATTTTTTGTGCAAAAACAAAAACATGCGCCCAATAAAAAGTTGTGCTGCACTCAAAAAAAATGAAACGGACAGGCACACAACTTTGAAACGGCCAAATTGAACAGGAAGCACACAGAAAAAATTCGGCCTTCAATTCCAAAAACAAGAGAGAGGAGAAAAAAATGATTGGGCTTTTTTAGATTTTAGTGCGGCTCTCCATATTATTTTTGTTGCCCTGAGAAAGACATGCGCAAGCTCTCTCTTCTTTGAGATTTCGGCTGCTAACACAAAACCAAAAAGTTACGGCTCTCCTCTGCCCTAAAAATTTCGGCTACTAGGGTTTTGACGTGTGAGGCTTCTTTTTGATGGTCTATAGGATGAGGGCTTATATAGGGTACGCTAGGAGATTTGCGACAAGGGGAAGAGATCAATGGATAGGATTAATCAGGCTATAGGGAATCCTAGTGATCGGGTGATTAGCAATGGGGATGGAGTTTGGACTCGATATGGAATTGGATTATGGTTTAATCCCAATAGATATGAGTCAACTAATGCTAGGTTCTCTTCCTTTCTCTTTTGCACATTGACCAAGTCCTTTCGTGAATTAATCGCACGTTCGCCGTTCCTGAAACACTTAACACACAAATTAAAACGTTCACAATTGTTTGTCATCATCAAACCATAAATCCTAGATCGTTGTATCCAACAAAGCGAACTCCCTGGAATTTTGGGGAGCACAGCAGAAGACCCACTCGGCCGAGTGACGTAGAGCGCCAGAGTACCCAAACCCCAACTTCGAAGCAGACTATCTGGAATTTTGGGAGAACATCAAAAGATCCTACTCGGCCGAGTCACACTTCTCACTCGGCCGAGTCATATTTCCACTCGACCGAATGACACGAGCGCCCAGATTTTCAGACAGCCTCTCACTCTTTTGAAATCTGTTATCATTCCAACGGGTAAAATATTTTTCTCATATTTTTATAGATAGTAGACTTCATGAAGGTTCCAATGCCACTAAGAACGTGCCAATCAAAGGCCGGATGAAATCTAGAAAATTTCTGCAAGTTGATGTTGCAGTGCTGAAACTGCTACTCAGCCGAGTCACATTTCCACTCGGCCGAGTGAGCGCGGGCCCAGAACTTAAGTTGCGGCCAGAGCTGACTTTGGGCACAATTTTCAGAGGGTTTCTAGGGTTATTTTCTCGGGTTTTGGGGGGCTATATATAAGGTTTGTAGCCGTCATTAGAGGGATTTCCATTTTGTTTTCTTGGAGACTATTTCAGAGGTTAGCCCATGCCCTAGGCCCCCTCCTGGATCTAAAAGCTTGTATTTGGACTGAAATTCTTCATCAAAGCTAAGTATCGTTGTTCTTATTATTTGAATCTTTGATTTGATATCTTTTTACATGCAAGCAATGTTTTCTATTGATTCTTATATAGTATTTGCTATTCTTGAGTAGATTCGCTGTTCTAGGGCAAATGGATGAACCCTATGGATCTAATTTCATATTTGTGAGGAATGAATTTATTTGTTGCTGGAATTTCTAGGAGGTTAGGTTGTGATCGATTTATCACGAATAGCTAGGAATTTCCATCGATTTGGGGTTTGCAAGAGATTGGATTCCGATCGATGCGAAGGCCTAGATATTCGATTTAGATTTACAATCGAGATTCACTAGGTTTGGTTTGCAAGAGATTGGATCAAAGCTAGCATTTTTATTATACATCTATACACATATTCATTTGGAAGAGATTGGACGAATACGAGCTATCACAATCTAGGTCTTAACCCGAGTTTGCACGAGAGTGGGCTCGAGGTGAGATTGGACGATGATGTCGATCTTCATGCTAGTGGCTTAGGTTAGGGTTTGCATGAGAGTGGGCCCTAATCTAGGTTGCTATAGACCGTCAATAGCGAGAGAGAATGAGCTTGGTTATCTATTCAGTTACGACTAGTTCACCTCCATTCAAGTCTTGCAACATTGAGATTCACGATTTACAAAGATAAATGACGATCCATGATGGGAATTTCCTAGCTCTAGCCTCTTTTATTATATTAATTTTGAATCGATATTTGACCAACTTCTTTATCACCGACATCGACATCCATCACCATTGTCATTACATAACATCATACCCATCTCCACCAATAATACATTCGTAGTCAAACCAACCTAGGATAGATTGGAGCCAACACCACCTCCTCGTGTTCGATACCCGCTCGCCACTACACCATGCACTTGCGGTAAAACTACGACTGTTTCCCGGGTGTGTATCCGGTGGCCGATCAGCCCCCCCCCTTGCCGTTTCCCATCGCGCGCAGACGCTGCAGCAGCGTCATATAACACAAAAACAAAGGCACAGCACGCGGAGGTAAAAGAAAGTGATGTGTTAGAGAGAGTAAGCAGAGAGAGAACGTTAGGGGAAAATGGAAAAAAATAGAAATTGAAAATATAGGGCCCACGCTGAAAATCTAAAAAAAACAAAATGTCCTATGCGTTGTCGTGAATGCGTAGGCGCCAGTTTCTCAAGCCGATGTTTATTTTTCAAGTTGTGATTTTTCAAAGTTTACGATAGTTAAGTCAGATTTGATAAAAATGCGTATATCTCTCGAACGACATGTAAACCCATATGTATAAAAAATGTCTTAGTGTGCTACTGGTCAAGAGTGAAATTTCGACCTATCATATGAAGATTTCTGACGTGTATATTTTTCTGAATAAAGCGTGGAACATTTAGGATCGATAATTTTTAATGTAGTTTTAATTCTAAAAATTGTTTTTGAACTTTTAAAAATTATAAAACATACCTATGAGCGTCAGAAACTTATTTTTATCTTAGATAAAATTATATTCCTCATATCTACCTTATCTAAAATTTTATAACGTATTTTGACACCTTTTCAATCTATTAGAAAATAAAGAACGTTCGAGATAAATAGATGAAAAATGGTACGACATATAACCAATGAATTCTTGTGAATGCAGGTATCGATTATTGTGCACCAGTATCCTTGGAAGCTCTAGCCCTAGCCCCGGCTTACTACAATGACTTCAAAACCAGTAACTCACCTTAATTCTAACTTTAGAAATTTAAATAATGTATTGATATGAACTATCACAAATAGTCTCAGAACGACTATTGACTTGAACATATGCATTTCCAGCTATAGACCTAATTAAATAGGAAACTAATCAACTGCAGAACGACTATTGACTTATGCTTACACCTTTGCTAACTTTGAACTTTGGTGGTTGTAGCATGCGACCATCTACTTGGGTAAACTGTGAACTAATGGAAATACCATATGCTCGAAGCATTGGATCAGTATCATAGTTGTTGGACTTCAAAACATTGCTCAGGATTGCCATTCTCTCTTGAGGCTTTTGACTTGACTTTTCAACAAGCGAAGCTCTTTGGAGTGTCGTTAATGCCTTTGTATATCTCTGGAGTGAGACCATCGTGCATAACTCTATTGGAATGTAAGTCGGTCTATCACAATCGCCATTAGCATCTTTACCTGCTCTCTGCTTCAAAGTAACAACTGCTGATTGCAAGGCTGTTCTTTTGTATTCCATGTTTGTTGGACTAATCTTTATCCCCAAACTTTTTAACATCCGCTTTGCTTTGGCCCGGTCGATTTGAAACGGGTCCCTAACTTTCTGGTTTTTAATAAGAAAGTCAATTAGTGTTCCTGGTTTAACTATCATAGTAAATAGGGAACTACTCTAATGCTTGTAAATATAATCAATGGATCTGATGTGATGATTGACAGTATTAATAATGATACCACCCGTTGTCTAGGATCGTTTGCGCCAAGTTTGGATCACCCTGCTTGCAGGGATAGTGACCTGCTTGGCCAAACCTGACTGGCCGTATATGCATGGATCCATGTTATAATTCCAATTATCATCAGTTTGCAACTATTGTTTATAAATAACTTCAAAAGAGTTACTCCAACCTTTTCATGTAACGGCCTGTTTTCATCAGAACAACTATTTACATATTTAACCTATTTTCGTATTATTTTTAACTATTTTATAATGGTTTGTTAGGAGTTTTACGATTTCAAAAATTTCTTATAAAAATGTTTTGGAGTATGAGACTAGTTACGGAGTATTTTAGTAAAACCGGATTTCATCAAATATCTTCAAAAGATCTGATAAAAATTCATTTTCGGATATTACCATTTTGGCTTAATGAATTTATTTTCCTTACAAACATCTTCAAAACGTTTTCAAACTTTTACGGTAACATTCAATGATCATTTAGGGCATCCCACATTAATTTCGTAATTTTCTGAAGTCATTTCAATAGAGAACCCGCAAACCCGCTTCCTAAACGTTTTGATTAAAAACTAGTATCAACGTAGCTCAAACCCTAAAACAGACTTCGTATTCGCGATCCTCGCGATGATACGATCCTGTGGGTATGTTTTCATAATTTTTCGGACACGTTTACTAGTAGGGGCAAAATCGTAATTCCGTTTTTGTATTATACAAAATACTTTCACTAATGGGCTTTTACTTTTTACTAATTAACTTTATCATTTACTAATTACATTTAACCCCTAATTACCTTAACCCAAAACGATTAACACGTTACAAAGTTTTTCTACGTTTAGTCAGAAACAAATACCTAACATCATTAATCCTCTACATTTTTTCAACATCCTTCAACAACCCTCATTAACGCACTTAGACTGAATTCTTTGGATCCATTGATTGTTAGTATTATTTAAATCCAAATCCTAATGTTTGCTGGCACAAACGTACACAACACACCCTCTCTCTCTTTCGATTATTCCCTAAACCCATCTCTCAGTTCTCTCTCTATCTCTTGTTTAAACCCCCTACCCACGGCAAACCCATCATCTTCAAACCCGCTCTCTTCCCTCGCCTTCCTCTTGTGCAAGAGGCCCGAAGCCGTTGAGATCCGCCGCACGCTGCCCCCTCTCGCCCGCCTCCTTGGACCGCTGCCCGCCCATCGCCAACATACCCGTAGCCCACCTCCGTCGAGCTCAGCCCGAAGGCGACGTTAAGACACCAAGCCCACACCCTCGTTCATTAGCTTGCCTCCGCCTCCGAGCGCTCGTCGCCACGGCCCGAAGCTCCTCCACCTCCGTACCTCTCCGTAATCAGCTCGCCACCGAGCGAGACCCCATCCTGACCTCCCTCTCCTTCGGTGGACCACTACCTCGCTCCTCCGCCACGACTGCAGTGTCCCTTCCCCCCCGTTCGTCACCACCGTCTGCCGTCTCCATCTCCGACGTTCGACGTGAAGCCGCTGCCCAGTCACCCCGAGTCCCCTCTCTCCGATCTCCAATCGCTGCTCAGCTCTCCGACGAGCACCCTGCTCGATTGAAGACGCCGGTGAGCTCCTTCGATGCCCTGCCACCGCTCGAAAGCCCCGCTTCGAGAGAAGCTCCGTCGTCGCTTCCTCCGATGCCGGTACGCCGTCAACAAAGCAACGAGCGCCTCCCCCGTATGCTGCAGGCCCCTTGCCCCACGACGACGACGTGCCCGCCTCCGCCGCAAGCCCCCAAGCAGCTCCGCACCTCGTCGTTGTCCCCGAGCGCAGCTCAACGCACCGCCTGAGCTCCGGCAGCGCCGAACCCATGATCTCCTCTCTCCATCCTCCGCCCGTAGCCTCAGCTCCGCCCCATCGCTGCTCCGACTGCCGCTCCTAGAGTCGCCGACCACCACACGCCGCTGTGGCCGCCTGACGCCGCCCCGAGCCCCGCCGACGTTGAGCGGGAACCCCCGCCTCCCATGCAGTCGACGAGCGAAGGGTGAGGGGGTTATTTCGAAGCGTTTTACGTTAAATACGAAAACGTATTTTCGTAAATACGTATTTTTAAATATTTATTAAATGGGTTTATTGGTTAAAAATTAATAATAAATAATATAGAGATCAGAAAATTACAAGACTACCTCTAGAAAATCAGAAATGACATTCTGGACCCAATGACGCCAGTTTCGTCTCAATCCGACGCTTAGTTTTTCCAAAATTAATTTTTAAACCTAAATTTTAAATACGTTACTTTCTTTTAAAAATCCGTATCTTTATATTTTTACGCACACTACTAAGTGATAAAAATATATGTTAAAGTACTCTCCGAGACGGCCATTTTGACACCTCATTTGCAACTTTCCGATACCGATTGCACCCAGAAGAAATTATTGAATAAATACGTTACTAATTGAAAAATAGTTTTTAAATTATTTTAAGCTTTTAAAAATTATAAAAATTCATACAAGGTTCGGAAAAATATTTCCTCTCGCCGAAAAATTATTTTCATCATATCTAGGCTATAGAAAAATTTAGAACGTTTTCCGACACCGTTTTAGCCAGTTTTGAAAATCAGAACGATCAGATTATTTAGGTAGGACAGTTGTGTGTTTTAATCAATGTTTTTGTGTTGCATGTACAAACTATTGTGCACCTATTTCAGAGGAAGCCCTAGATCAAATTCAGGCTAGCTACGACAGCCTCGAAATTGGTAAGTCACGACTAATTCTAAAATTAGAAAATTAGTTAGTGTCCTCGTATGTACTTAGGAACACTATCTATAGCCTCCGAACGGCTATTTGACTTGAACTGAACTAGAGACCTAATCTAATAGGGAAGTAATCAACTACAGATTACTTCGCCAACTTTCAACTTTGGTGGTTATAGCACATAACCATCAACTGGAGTAAATTGTGTGCTAAACAGTACTTCTACTTGCTCGAAGCATGGAATCAGTATTACCGTCGTTGGACTTGTCTTTATCCTCAGTTCGTTTTGGCACAGTCAGCTTTGGAATGAGATACCACCCTCTGGTTTTCAATGAAAAAGTCAACCAGTGGACTTGGGTTGACTAACATGTGACACACCGTATGGAACATCTTGTGAAACTTGTTGTGGAATATCTGGTGGAACATCTCATGAAACATCTTGTGGAACATCCCGTATAAACATGAACATAGAACACTTGACACATCACTGGGGTTTTTGGGGGTAACTCATAGTTTGAGAGAGTATGGGAGTGACTGGAGTTCAATCTTCCCGTCCTGCTGCCTGTGTTTCGGCATACCGTCCTGCTGCCTGGGTTTTGGCAAAATACATGTCCTACTGCCTGTGTTTTTGGCATTCGTCTGGATCGCGACCAGGCAAGAGATGGACTTGATGGTCACATATTGTACTCTCCGACTTGAGTCACGTAGTGTAGTTACTTTTGCACAGTCACTTTTACTTTACGCATTACACCTTTACTTTACGCAGTACATTCACTTTAACTACTACACCTGTACAGTCACATGTACTTTACCTGTCATACTTTTAGCTACAGCAGTAGTATGTTTCACTGGCTCAGTCTGCTTTACACTTGCACTACCACAGTACAGAGATTCTCTCCTTTCAGTTCAATTTGCCTTTACTTTTCAGTTGTGTACAGTTGTTACTCCGTACTTTACTTTTCACTCTGGTCTACTTGTACGTAGTTACTTTTGTCATACTTGTGCACTGCTTCTTTTCTATATTTAGAATTGTTGTGACTTACCTACGGTTCCATCTCCGTGGCACCGCAGACGACGTACAGATGAAGATAGATGCTCCTGAGCTAATAGCGCCAGAAATCGACCGCTGCTTCCAGAGTTATTTTCAGTGTTGTGTCCTTTATTCTTTCATGTATATTGTTGGGACATCTTGTACAGTACGAGTTGTAATAATTGGACACTATTTGAGTATTTTTGTACATCTCTGCATCGTGGCTATTTTGAATTCACTGGTAACCTGCAGGACCTGCGCAAATATCAAATAAGTAACGGGCCCCCGAAAGCGGGTCGTTACATTTCATTCCGTGATCACTCTCTTGTCTCGTTCACCATTGTCTACCATGTTCTGATGCGTTTCACTTAAAAACTTTGCATGAAACATTGATACACTTGTGCACGATTGCTCACGTTAAAATAGTCACATCACCTACTGCATGCCATCTATGACTCGGTGAATGCTAACGAATAATCTTATGGAATATCATGTGGAGCATCTTGTGGAGCATCTTGTAGAATATCCTGTGAAATATCTCGTGGAACATTTTGTAAGAAACATGTATATAGAACACTTGACACTTCACTAGGTTTGAGGTAACTCATAGTTTGAGAGAGTGTGGGTGTGACTGGAGTTCATCTACCTGTCCAACTGCACGTGTTTCGACAATCCTGTCCCGCTACATGTGTTTCGGTAAACATAACATGCTGCCCGTGTCAGCATCATATTTAGCTGCCTGCGTTTCGGCATTCGTCTGGATAAGCGCACCCAGGCAAGAGATGAACTCAATGGTTGCATATCATACTCTTCGACTTGAGTCACGTAAATCTAGTGTAGTTACTGCTTGCACAGTCACCTTTACTTTATGCATTGCAAGCATGTTACTTACCACAATTGGTAGCCACTCGTACTTTACTTATCGCTCTTGTATGCATGACTGCATTTACTTTACTTGTCGCACTTGTCATAGCTACTTCCTTAGCATGTTCTATACTTGTGCATTGCTTTTATTTCTATTTTTAGAATTGTTGTGACTTACATACGGTTTCATTTATATGGCACCGCAGACGAAGCACATGTTGATGTAGATGTTCTTGAGTATGAGGAGCCAGAGTTCGACCATGAGGCCGCATCTTGTTGAGTTATATTCACATATGTACTTCTTTTATTTCATGTATCCTTCTTGTACTTTACGGATTGTAATAAATGGACACTATTTGAGTACTTTTGTACATCTCTGCATCGTGGCTATATTGTTTTCACTGGTGATCTACAGACATGCAAATGAAATCAAATAAGTAATGGCCCCCGAGAGAGGGTCATTACATCAACTCTAAATGCACATCCCCTTCCACGTATTTACGGGTTTTCCATCCGGATTGTTGCACTTTGATCCCAATGTTTTTTTTTGCATTTTAGTCCCTGATTTCCCCCTTTTACCCCCGACAACGCCCACACACCCCTCACTTCTCGCTCCTTCTCGGTTTCGCGCATGCACCACATCCTTTCCTTATGGTTTTCTTGGCGCTGTGCACTGTTTGCACCGGTTATTTCTAGACGCTTACACAATTGAGAGAGAGAGACAAACATCCATATCACCATATGACAAAAAGTGGGCCACACATTTGTCCCGCGAGGACAAAGTGGCTTAGGTTGTGCCACACATGCATGGTGAGCCCCACTTGGTGGTGGTAAGGGCTTGATGCTTCAGGTTGGGTTGAGTTAATGGAGAAGCCAAACAAAAGCCCACTCATTCCCATAATTTTCAAGCTTGTCGCTACTTTTTGATATAATCCAAATGCCCATCCATGTTCCACTTACTTACAGTGTTGCCATCGGTCTTTTTTCACTTTGACCCATTGCGTTTTTGCACGTTAACATCTGCTTTTCCTCCTTTTGCACTTTACACACGGGTGATGACTACCTTCGTTTGCACTTTGCGTCCGAGTAACGGCTGTCTCCAGTGCCCGTTGCGCACAGGTGATGAATATTACTGTGAAGTAAAAATTTTTAAGGTTGATAAGAGTAATTCCCTATTTAAATTTTTTTATAAATATAGAAGACTATTGTTATGCATATATAGGCGGACAAGCCCAGAAGGATAAAAGTCCATACTAGAACTGTATAAGATGGCTCAACATGTTTGAATTGGCTTCACCTCAAAGCCGGTATGATTAATGCTCAATTGCAAAAGCGATCATATGCATGATGCGCACCAAGGATATATGACACCCGACAGGAAGCTTTGGACCCATTTACACCGAAATGGGCTTTGCTTGTACTGACCACTAAATAACAAGAGGGGTTCTATTAGTAGTAGACCTCTAAATGCATTTAAAGATGTTGATGCAATTACGGACCTTGACCTGTGTTGGGAACTCCAAATGCCTTTAAAGATGCTGAGGCAATTACGGTCGTTGACCTGTGTTGGGAACTCCAAATGCATTTAAAGATGTTGATGCAATTACGGTCGTTAACATGTGTTGGGACTCATACAAGCAGTACACATAATCTCCGTATATATGTACCGTTGGGATATGTATGTCATTAAGACAATTACTGTAATTGATATATCTCGTACAAAATAACGGTAAGCTATTTGGCGATCTTTATCTATGCAAATTCTTGATGCATTTGGTTATATGTGTGCATATTCATATGATTGCATGGATAAAGTCCATGGATCGTGTGATGATATTAGGATAACGACGAGATGATGAAAGCAAGACATAATCGATTCGCTTAAGCACAAATCAAAAATATTGTTGGTCCTATGAATATCAAGACGGGACATTGATATTCTGGATAGATCCAGGTGAACTGATCTTCACCTTATAGATGATAATGTCTGATATCATAGTCATTTGATGTGAAAATGCCATGAGATGTTGTGCATGTGCTTCTTGGAGAATAAGTATACAAAATGACTCAACGAGAATCTTCTATATGGTAGACATACTCACAATGTCAATGTAAGCTATCTAGTGGTAGCTGTTTCAACATAATCTTCATTGTACTCTTAAAAAGGTACAATCAAGATCGTGGAGGAGGATGGTGGAGGAGAAGATGCAGGGGAGGAGTGGAGGGGAGTATCTTCATCTTCTTCGTCTTCTCAAGAGATGACATGACTCATACTGCCATCGCCACCGTCTTTTCATCTTCTTTACCATATTCAACAAAAAATATATGCACAGGTGTAGTTTTTTGGGAGGAGGGGGGATGGAGGCGTGAGGAAGACGACGAGGGGGGTGGCGACGACGGGGGTGAAGACGTCGGAAAAGAGGCTTGGAACTTTTGATTTAGGGTAAATGTTGTATATTTTAACCATCAGTTAGTCTTTTATGCATAGTTGATGTGTATTTTGCCTATGATACAAGCGATTCAAGACTATTCATTATCATTGGAGCAACATCTTCATCTATGCATAAAATACAATTCTACTAAGTATTCTGGTATTCTCAGTATTTTTCACGTGTATATTTCAGGCGCACGATTCCAATGCCTATTTACTCATATTTTTCTGAGATCCGTGCCAATTTCTATGAATTTTGAATGTAGTATACCATTTAAAATGCTAAAATACACCGTAAATACAGTGGAAATACGGAGATACGTCGCTAACCGTATGCATCCCGCTCTAAAGGCGGGACATGTGGCAGATTCATGTCGGCACCCCGCTTCATCTGACGCCATTAGTGGATCACCGACGCGGTCTTATCTCTACAGTCGGATTAAGATCCAACGGCCCGTGTCATCCCAGACGCGAACTCAGAGAGAAGCGGTGCGGGGCTACGTGGCATGATCGCAATCGATCACCGATCGATTCGACGGTCCAACGAATCCGATGGTGGGCTCCAACATGCAAGCGGATGCAGGCGACGTCAGGACCCCGCTTGGACACGTGGCAAGCTCACAGGCGATCCCACATGAGATGAACGATCAGAATTGGCTGCGACGATGCAGGTGCAGGTTTGACTCAGAATTGATGCAGATCTGATCCGCCAACCAACATATCCAAAACCATATATAAACAGTGCTATGCGGCGTATTTTGGGACTTTTCTGGCGTATTCTGAGCCGTATTCTAGGGGTTTTGGTGCATATTTTGAGGCGTACCTTGCGTATTCATGAGTATCTTTTGGGGGCCTTGGATACATGGACAAGGACAAAGTTTTGAAGGAGATTTGGGGTCCAAAAGGAGAGATTTGATAATAGAATTCTAAACTTTTCCCTTAATTTTGAGTATTTGCCTTATATTCTTGGTATTAGATGATGTATTTGTCTATGAATATTGATTCTTTTCTCTCCATACTTGGCTAAAACTCATATGCATTGTTTGTGAGGTAGTTAGGGTCATGTAATCTCTGGTTTAATATATGTACACCCTATTTTGCATGTTATATTACACATTTAATTAGTTTCTACTTTCTACACGTATTATTCAAGTATTATCGTTGTTGGTGTACTTGGATCGAATATGATCTTTGTGGACTTATTCGTGGTGTGATCCCTGCGGACATCGTCGTGACCCTTGCGAGCACATGTGAAAGAACTAAATATCTAGATTAATCATTAAGCAAGACCATGCAATTAATAATCTAGATATACCATATGCTGAATCTTAAAACGTTACCTTCTCTGTTTAGCGGAAGCGTACCTCAATCCATCGCTAATAGTCTGAAAGAGATCCTGACGATAACGTGGCGGATGATCTTCCAGAACAGCGCGAATCAACCGTTGGAGAAATCCTTTGGCTTTCTCTCGGTTTCTCTCCTAGCGACGGGGCGCAGAAAAATACGGCTAACTTGTTCGTGTGCTCCGGGGATCATGACCGCATATATTGTAATACCCCGTAATCACATATACGGGTATTATATACGTATTCTTGATTGCATTAAATGCGAATTGTATTGTTATGTATTTTCAAGATTTTTCTTTAGTTATTAAAATGGTAGAATTATTATTATTTAGAATCATTTGATTACTAATGGGTAAAGTATTGGATGAAATACATAATATGGTGAGAGTATATGGTATTTAATCATGTATTTCTATTTAATAGAAAATGAAAATTTGGAAATCCTTAATGATGACACCTAATAGCTTGAGGTGTCATCAAACCCTTAAACCCCACCTATCCCATTAACATGTGGCATCTCTCCCTTAATCCCCACCTACTCCCTAACCACATTGCAACATTAGAAGAGAAGGGGAGGATGATGAAGACATTAGTAGGGATTAAAAGCTAAAAATTAGATAGAAAATGAAAAAAAAGAAAATAAAAGAAAATGAGAAAGCTTCACCTTGCTACCATTTTCTCAACCAAAGCCAACTACTATTCAAAACCTAGTTTCCCAAAGCTTTGAACTATCAATTGAAGAAGGAAGAGAAGCAATCAGATGGTCATCAAGGATTAAGAAGGGCCAAAGATCATTTGGAGGACTTTTTGAGGTAGTAATTTCTAACAATCTAGTTATGAGTTAGTTTTAGGATTGGTATTAGTAGGAATTTTTGATGTAGGATAATTTGTACAGATTAACTAAAACTTGAGTAATGAACTGCTCTTAATTGGCTCCATGAAATTGCTTGAAAAAAAATTATGTTATGTATCTTGATGTCCTTAACAACTTTCGTGTTCACAACTTTTCCTAATTCCAACTGGAAGTTGGGTTAGAAATTCAGTCTTTAAAAGTGGTCTGATTTTAGTTAATCTGTACACGTCTTAGTGAAATAGTCACACACACACACACACACACACACACACACACACACACACACACACACACACACACACACACACACACACATGCTAGCCTCCTTAGCCCTAGGGTTTCCAATTCGGCCCATCAACGAATTGAAGCCCAATAGTCGCCACACATAAATGCCCACAACCTATATGACTCATTTAAGCCCACTTAACTTAATAAATGCGATCACTTATAAATTGGGTTTTAATATGACAGTCTAGCACCATATAATTATTTATCGCATATAAGCCCAATGTTGGATTTAAGATCCAACTTAGTTGGATAAGTTCCAACAATCTCCCACTTGGGCTATATGCTAAAATTTATAATTATATTTCGTTGTGCATACAACCAAATAAGATCTTAACTTACTATCATTTCTTTAATGAGTAAAAAACAATCTGGTCTATCAATTATATTAGCAATAGATCAAAGAGATCTTCGCCGCAGTAATTACAGCTCGACCCATCTGTGGTCACGTACTAATACAAAAGAATGACATGGATTATGAAGTGGATGTGTAGCATGGAAATTACATGTAATGTGATCTAACATGTCTATTTTCAACTGATCCTCCTTAACCTTAGTGAGATCATACACAAACCAAAATCGGAGTGAAGCCGAACTGAACCGAAAAAATTTATTTCTGATCAGAAAATAACCTCAAGCTTAAGCTGGAGACATAATTTTGTCTATTATATGAGTACCCAAAAAAGAACAAACTCCCACAAAACTGAATGTTCTTAATGGAATGACATCCATATGAGTAGCGAGCTCACAAAACCTTTTGGATGACATTTCCTTAGTACAACGGATCCATAATTACATGATTTGTTCCGATGTGCTCATTAGACAATTATACACTCCGAATTATTAATCAACAATCTAGGAACTTGATCTCTGAATATTTAAAATTTGTCGTGTTCCTGTTGTTGCTGGAATATACAACTGCAGACTTCATTGTCACTAAATAAAATGTGTGGTGTTTCAACACCATCCCTAATTTGCAGCATAGTGACAAAATATGCAGATATATTTCATGATTTGGATGTCACATAATATGATACGAAATCTAAAGCCATGTCAGGAGAGACTATATAAAAGAGACCATTTCGATCTCTTCTAGTAGATGGCGCCTAACATAGATTTTCATACATTCTTTGCATCCAATAAATGATCTGAGTCAGTATACCAAAATGATCTCAAACCTTTTTGAATACTGATCCTTGAACATGTAACCCTTTTGTTCTGCTGTCAAATGGTTAACTCCTGAACTTAACAATCTGCCCAACACACCTGTAATATATGCAATAACCAAATGCATATAAAACTGAGCATACTTTAGACCCCCTATTGGTGAGATATAGAGAATCTTCTGAAGATTATTCTTAGGGCAATTATTGAGACTAAATTTGTCGCCCCCAGAACTTAACATTTATTACCACATAGATATTATAGAAATCACATGCTCCCACAGAACTCAAGATATATAACATTATTAAACATCATCTCAAAACCGAATGAGGTGATCACTTAATGAAATTTAATATACCATTAACGATATTGAAATGCTCTACTAATGGCATTATAAACCTTACAAAGTCTTTCATGAAAACTGAACAGGAAGCCTATTTACAATTAATGCATTCTTTTCTGTATAAAGTCTTTGAGTGATACGCTTTAAATCGTTTCTTAATACCTTTTTGAATTCTTTTTTATTATAAAAAATTATTTAAAATCAATAGGTTTCAAACCTTATGGCAATGAGAAAAGATTTTAAGTATCATTCAAAGACTTTCTTAATTAATGCATCAATCCATTTTATAGATGCAGAACTTTTATGACTTGATGTAAGTCGAACTTCCATCATCCTAATGACAACAGTGAACGTGTCATCTCTTTAATGGATTTCCTGAATGGCAATTAGTGCTTTGAGGTGCTAGAGTTTGTCCTTATGAACAATTTCCCGAATGGGAGGAATTGCAACATTATCTTGAATTTATTGTGTCTTGACAATGTCAGGAATACCATCATGAACAATGCCAACACCTGTGGAGATATAATCATATTCAAGAATAATGTCACTAACTAAATTTCCCCTCCTCAAACTCTGTATCCTCAAATAGGTGTGTATTTCCTAATTCGTAAATTAACTTAATATAGGGATAATGTAAAATCATACAAATATATCTATTTAAACTATTCAACAAAACTAGAAAATCATTAGCATTAAGTCCAGTTTCTTTTAAGGCTTATAAAACCTTAACTTAGTAGGACATCCAAACATGCAAGTGATTTAAATACATTTGTTGAAACTTTATTAAGGATATAACCTGCAATCAAAATAACTGAATTCTAAATTGTTAATTCTTTCTTTATAACACATGTACTTAAATTACAGGAATTCTATAAATGAAGCAACATTTCCAAATAAATGAAGATTATAATGATCTTTTAAAGAACCAGAATAAACTAATTTTGAATCATGAGACAACCAAATTTTCCATTCATAATTGAACAATAACTACCGAATTTGTTCAAAAATAGAAATAGAAATAGAAATCCAAATTCTGTTAAAACGATATATAATATTCTCATAAAGTTCAAATACAATATAGCATTTAAAAGAAATAATCTAAATTTAATTTGCTTCTACTTGAACCGTCTTGCCATTGCCCATATCGATGTATCTTTCACCATCATTTGGCTCTTGGCATCTTAGGCAGTCCTGCATAGACACAATGATGTGAATGGTTATATCAGGATCTTTCCATCACGTATCTATAAGTATCATATTTTGAAGGAAAAGAAATTAACTTAGAATTAAACCAAATTAAAGAAACATACCCTTTTAGCACGCCAAGCGTTATAATTTGTGCAATTCTTCTTTACATGCCCTTCAGCTCCACAAAAGAAACAAACATTACCTTCTGAACTTTTCAGTTCCCTTTGTTGTTTCTTTTGAGAAGCTGTATCTGTAGCTTCAGTATCATTCTTCCTTTTGTTGAAGGTGGAGGTCATGTGAGTGCTTTCTGTTGTTTCTTGCTTAAGCCTTTCATCTTCCTTTACACAGTATGAGATGAGCTCATCCAGAGACCACGTCTCATCATTTAGATTGTAGCTCATCTTAAACTGGTTAAACTGTGATGGAAGAGATATAAAAACAAAATGCACTAGAAGAGCCTCAGAGAGGTCTAGCTCAAGTGCTTTCAACATTGAAGCAATATTAGACATCTACACTATGTGCTCCCCGATGTTTCCTTTACCTTCGTATTTCATTGAAGTTAGGTTTGTCAAGAGTATACTAATCTCACTCCTTTCATTCTTGACAAACTTCTTTTCAAGCTCAATAAAGAACCATTTAGCTGTGGCAATTTTCTCTGAAACAGATCCCCTTAGATATTCTGGAATGGCATTCTTCGCAAGTATAAGGCACATGCGATTTGATCTCATCCACTCTTCAATCTCCCTCTTTTCTTCAGAGGTACTCTCGTCAGTGAGTGGTGGAGGACTATTAGTCCTCAGTGCCATATCAAGATCCATAAATCCGAGGATTATCAAACGATTCTCCTTTCATGCCTTGAAGTTAGTGCCATTAAGTACTGGAATAGATTTGAGGTGGGTAGAAAAATTTTCAGAGCCGAAAAGAACAAGAAAACAATTGTAACATGTTCCTATGAGTATAAAACAAAACAACCCCCAATTAAAATTAATGATATTTTTCCATCTCAAGACATCCTCCACTAGCCCGACATTTATCTTTGTATAATCTATTGAATAATCGTTGACATCTTGTTATAGCAATCAGACAATGACAATAATAACATGCCAAAAAATAAATCTTCCTTTGGGCCGAATTAAATTTGCATGTATTGATCTCACTAATCATCACCTTGTCTATTGCCACATGTGCACATAAAATGATAAAGAACGGTAATCTTCATTTGGGCCGATTTAGCATTCATTTCAAAGTATGCACATAAAATTCTTTTTATATTTATGAAATGAAATAATGCAAAACAACAGAGCCCACTTTGGCGAGATGATGATTACATCAAGTCATTTCAAATATATATATATACATTTGCAAAATTTGAATCTATGTCGCATTTTAATACATGAATTTATACTTTAAGTGGAAATATTCAAGTCCACTTTTTATTCAAAATCAAATTTAAGGCAACCACAATTTTCATACAAAAGTATATAATCAACTTGTTATATTTCGAGATTACAACCAATCTTCACAAGAAAACCCACTTTGGTGAGTTGATGATCCAACTAATCTCTATTCGAAATATATAAAATTAATTGTGCCAAAAATTTGAATCTGAAACTAAACTGAATTTATCACAAAAATGATTGTTTTATTGGAAATATATATAAGAACATTTTATTCCACCTTTTAAACCATTATTTTAAGTTAAATAAAATCCATAGTTTCAGCACAAATTTTCTTCTTTACAATGAGGTATATAGATGTACTAATGTGTATATGAACAGACATGGAAAGTTATATATACACACACACACCCATCCCATTTTATATATAACTTTAAAATGTATCGAATTTCCTTAAGACCATTTATTTGATGGTTATTGCACAAAATTCCTTAAGGCATTTTAAAATTATCCTTGAAGAGAAATATATTCATCCCGAAGAAAACACTTGGAGTTTGTTTTTTTAATTTAAATCCAGATTTAGGTAAATTGAATTTTCATACCAAGGTATGAAGTCAATTTGTTATATACCGAAATATATATGGGATTCATGTAGATCAGGTGGCACCTGATCTAATAGATCAGGTGCAAGACACCAAAAGGTGGGCCCCAACGAGTACAAGCCCATGTGGAGCTTGTACTTTCCACCTTTTTTGTGTCTTGACACCTGATCTATTAGATTAGGTGCCACCTTTTCTACATTAAATCATATATATATATATATGGTTTTATGCCTTAAACTTAGAATTTAAATTTATTGTAGCACAATTAACACAAAATTTATCTTTGAGGAGAAATATACATTAAAGCGTCGTATTTCATCTTCAAACCAATTTAAATTCAATATTAGGCAACCAATCATACAACATATGTATTTAATCATTTATATTCCAAAACAATAAAAAATTTAACAGTAGAGCCCACTTTGGTGAAATCTCGTAATAATTAAAATTGTTTCGAAACATATAATCTAATGTGCCCAACAATTGAATTAAAATGAAAATAAACTTTAAATGCAAAAATACGTGAAAACCTTTTATTTACTCCTTCGATCCATTTAAAATTCATCCATGCAACTGATCATACAACGTATGTATTTAATCGTTTACATTCTGAAATAATAATAATTTAACAATAGAGCCCACTTTGGTGGGGTCTCGTAATAATTAAAATTATTTCGAAACGTATAAATAAAATAAAGAATGTCTAAAAGAATTAAAATGGAACGAATATAATTTAACACACAAAATTGGGCTTAAGGGAAATATATATACACAACCATTTATTTCCTCCTTTAACGAATTTAAATTCAAAAAAAATTAGGCGATAAATTTTCATACAAAGCATGTACGTATCCTTTTACATATCGAAATAAAATTAATCGCCACGATCGAGCCCACTTTGGTGGGGTTTCGATTTAATTACAATTATTTCGAGATATATATAAGTAATTATGCCTAAAAGAATTGAAGTTAAATCAAAACCAAATAAATTAACACAAAATTACAGCATAAAGGAAATATATTCATAGGGCCTTTTATTTCCTTAAATGTTTTGTGTCAACATCCTTAATTAACAAGCTCAAAATGATGTCCAAATGACCCAAAATAAGGTCCAAAAGCCCCATAAATGAAAGCCTATTGTGTAGGCCCATAAGAATCGGCCCATATACTCTTTCAAAAAAAACTGATTGGGCCTGAAGCTGTTGGGCCAAAGCCTGCTAGGGTTAGTCTCCCAGGGGGGCGGACGCCGCCGCCCCCTCCCTCCTGTCGGACGCCGGCAGGGGGCCGGCGCCAGAACCCCAGACATGGGAGGCCGGGGGCCGCCCCTTCGATCATTGGGGGGCAGGCTGCCGCCCCCTCCTTTTGTTCCATATGCCGCCCTCTCTTATGCCGACGGGGGGCGGCAGGGTGCCGCCCCTCTGTTCCTGAACGGGGGCAGCGGAGGCCGCCCCCTCTTATTCCTGTAGGATCCTGTCAAAACAGCGTTAGGATCGATAAATGAAGTTGAGACTTACGCTTGCGTATGCGGCACGGTTGTCTCGGAACTTCGCCTTCGGATTCGCCACGACGGATCGAGTCTTCTCACGAACGGAATAATGCTACTAAATCCACAATCTAAATCTATACTTTTAGATTAAGAACTTGGATAAAGAGAGAGGAAGGATTTCGACAGAGTTTCGCTAGAATGAAATGCAAGGCAAGAATGCCATGCAAAAGTGTAAGAAAATGGCTAAGCCTTGGGTCTTATTTATAGCCCCCAAGGTAGTTATTTTAGGAGTAATTGTTCCTTTGGAACAATTTAACTAAAGTGTACCATCATACATGGCACATTATAAGCTTAAGTTGTACCATGTGCATGGTACAACATAAGCTTAAGATATTCCCCCTTTATTAGCCATATGTCGCATGCACTTATGCACATATAACGCGACTTTCCCACTAATCTAGAGATCCTCTCCGCAAGGGAACAGATTCCCTTTGCACACGACTTCGTGTACGCGACGTTCGAGGTCCGTATTCCCTCGTACATCCCCTACAAGGGTGTACAAACGTCATCCATATCCAACATCTCCCACTCACACTTGAGGGGAATGTAAGAGAACGTCTTTCTCTTAGTTCTTTCATCTATCATACCGAGAAATAGACCGTGCGACCGTCATGCGCGTAGAGTCTGTTGTTGTGCACTTGTTAGAGATACACAACGACCTCGAAGGTGCAAAGTTGAGTAGTTTAACGCATGCTTTACCCGAGATTATTTCTTCATATTTCTTATACTTTATATTCAACAATTGAATCCCATCTGGATCACAATTGGCTGGCCAGCTTTGAATCATTAAAGTCCAAATGCGAATATGAAATCAATCTTCCTCTTCTTGCGAACCTTCTGATCTTGACTTGATTCGCTTTTCTAACGTGCCCCGCCGAGCCGAATTATCATAGCCCATTAGCAACACGCTAAGATAGCGATCATCTCGTCAAATCTAAAGGAACCAATTGGAGTCCTTGAGGGTAAGAGTTAAGACCCATATGGCCTTTGAGTCTCACATAATAGCAAACACTGTTGCTACTAACTCAGTGGTCGAAATGCATACGTGGTATGAACACGTATTACAACATCACTCCTTTCCCAGGGAGAGTATGTCTTAATGATGTTGTACAGATGAAAGATCAGACACCACAGTGCCTATCTTTTGAGTCCCCTTACTACCCATGAAATATTCCCGGACTCTCATCCTGCATAAGACAGATAGGATTTAAAAAATCCTATGAGATCTCTTTTAAATATCCTTGTGATACAGATCTCAGATCTTTTGTAAGCATCCATATGATGCAGATCTTTCATTTGACTATCTTGTTTAAGTCACGACTCTAAATCATTTGTCTAATGATTTTGACTTTAAACTAGTCTCATCTCTATCTTATCCATCTGATAAGATAAGGCGGTTGCTCATGTGAGAGAGCCAACCTTAATCTGTCCGACATACACACAATAAAATAACTGAGACTTAAACACAAATGTATATAAAATCATTTGTAAGAAACTTGTATGCAATTTAATAAAAAAACCTCTTCTTTTTATTAAACTTTGATCTTCTATAGACATGGGAAATATTATATGATACAGCTCAGCACCTACGCATTCCCATAGATGATAAGTGTTTGAAGAACACATCTCTGGGGATCGCCTTAGTAAGGGGATCCGCTATCATCTTATGCGTGGATATGTATCCTATGTCTACTTCCTTCCGTTTGTCATAGTCCTTCGCAAACTTGAATCGAATATCAATGTGTTTGGTCTTACAATGAAATTTAGGATCTTTGACATATGCAACCGAAGCTTGACTATCACTGTATATAGGAACAGTGCTCGAGTCAGTGGCATCCGTCAGCCTGTCTAAGAATTTCCTAAGCCAAACAGCTTCTTGGACCGCCATGCTGAATGCTACAAATTCGGCTTCCATGGTTGATAGGGCGATGCAGGTTTGCTTCTTGCTGCTCCAGGATATTGCACCATTCCCGAGCAAGAAAACAAAGCCTGAGGTAGATCTTCGCTCGTCGAGATCACCTGCCCAATCAGCATCAGTATAGCCTTCGAGTTTCAAGATATTGCCTTGATAGCACAACGCATAGTCCGCAGTCCCTTTGAGGTACCTTAATATCCTCTTCACCGCTTTCCAGTGTGCCTGTCCTGGGTTGGATTGGTAACGGCTTACCATACCAACAACATAGCAAATGTCCGGTCGGGTACACATCATGGCGTACATCAGACTCCCGACAGCACTGGAGTATGGAACATTTTCCATAGCTTTCTTTTCTTTTGGATCTTTGGGACACATTTCCAAACATAGACCCTCACCTTTGCTTATTGGAGTATCAATTGGCTTGCAGTCATGCATATTAAACCGTTCTAAAACTTTCTTTATATATGTTTCTTGAGAGAGAGAAAGAAGTTTCTTGGAACGATTCCTTGAGATCTTAACCCCAAGGATATATGCAGCTTCACCCATGTCTTTCATCTCAAAGACGGATGAAAGCCAAGCTTTGATATCCATGATAAGACGCTTATCATTGCCGGCTATAAGTATGTCATCTACATAAAGAGACATAATTACATACTTATTCTTAATCCTCTTAATGTATACGCAGTTGTCTTCGTCGAGCATGGAGAAACCATACGACAAAACGACTTCTTGAAAGCGCATATACCACTGCCTTGAGGATTGTTTAAGACCATATATGGATTTACGAAGTTTACAAACCTTATGTTTGTTTTCTTCTTGTACGAACCCGTTTGGTTATTCCATGTAGATCTCCTCATCTAGTTCTCCGTTAAGATAAGCAGTCTTTACATCCATCTGATGTAACTCGAGGTCCAAACAAGCCACCATTGCCAGAATTAAGCGAATGGATGTAAAACGCACGACAGGAGAGAAAGTCTCTTCGTAGTCTATTCCTTCCTGTTGCGTGAAACCTTTCGCAACAAGGCGAGCTTTATATTTCTCGATGGGGCCATCAGCCTTATGCTTGATTTTGAGAACCCACTTGTTCCCAATGGCTCTACGTCCCTTAGGTAAATCAACCAAGTCCCAGACTTGGTTTGTTTTCATGGATTGAAGTTCTTCTTCCATCGCCGCTATCCATTTATGTTTAGCAGGGCATGTGACGGCCAGTTTGAAATTTGCAGGTTCGTCATCATCTTGTAGTAATGTCATGAATGTTTGAGGAAATTCATCCTCAAATCTCAGAGGTGTTAGCCTCGTTCGATTACTACGCCTTGCTTGAGTTTGATCACTCCCACTTGGAATGACATCACTCCCACTTGGAATAACATCACTCCCACTCGGAATAGGATTGGTATCGTTCGTATCATCCATAGGTGAAGTATGAGGGTCATTTTCCTCTTCACCAAGAATTCTCCCACTCGAACGTTCCGATCCTTCTTGATCCCAAGTCTCAAACAAGGATAAGTCTTGACTTATCTCACCCTGTCTTGGAAACTCGTTTTCCAAGAAGACAACATTCCTCGATTCGAATTCTATTAGACCCCCATTGTCCTCTTGACCGACGAAAACATATCCTTTGGAGTTTTCAGCGTATCAGATGAAGATACACTTCCTCCCACGTGGCCCAAGTTTGCCATAGTTGTGAGAGGATAAATGTGCGTAAGAGGCACAACCCCAAGGTTTTAGAATGCTTAAGTCTGGAGTTCTATTGTTCCACAACTCATAAGGAGTAGAACTTACCGACTTCGAGGGTACACGGTTTAAGATGAATGCTGCCGTCAATAATGCATCACCCCAAAAGGTGATGGGCAAATTTGCCTGGGAGATCATTGATCGGACCATTTCCATCAATGTCCTATTTCTTCTTTCCGCAACAACGTTTTGTTACGGAGTATAAGGCATAGTTATTTGATGAACTATGCCTTTTTCATCACAGAGTTCCTTAAATCTCGTTGATTGATATTCTCCACCCCGATCGGCTCGCAAGACCTTTATCTTGCGATCTAGTTGATTTTCCACTAAACTCATATAGTTTTTGAAGCAAGATAAAGCTTCATGTTTGTGGGAAATCAAATAAATGTGACCGAAACTGGTGAAGTCATCGATGAAGGTGATGAAATAGGACTTCCCGTGTCTTGTCTTAACATTCATTGGACCGCAAATGTCCGAATGGATAAGCTGTAATGGAACTTCGGCCCTTGTGCCAGTTCCAAACGGCTTACAACAAGTTTTCCCTACAAGACAATGTTCGCAAGTTGACATTTCAATGTTTGAAACATTAGATAGCAAGCCACTTTTGGCAAGTCTATCCATTCTAGTTGGTCCAATGTGACCAAGTCTTGCATGCCAACAAATGATCTCAGATTCAGAATTAGAAGCATTTGTCAAATGGAAACTTTCATTAATAGAAGAAGAATCATCATACATAGTGTTTAAAACAATCAATCCATTACAAACATTACCCGACCCAACTAAAGAACTATTACAAACAAGATCAACATTTTGTTTATAGAACCTCCATTCATAACCTAAAGACATTAACATGACCACGGATACGATATTCCTTCGAATATCTGGAGCAAAGAGGACGTCGTGCAATAATAGAGTCCGGCCGTTGTCGAGAAATAGCTTGCATGTTCCAACGCCCTTGACTTCAACACGAGTGTTGTTGCCGACGTATATCCACTTTGTTCCTTGAGTTATCCTTCGATACTCTACGAAGAACCTTCTGTCCTTCGCTACGTGGTCTGTGGCCCCTGAATCAATCAACCAAAAATAGTTAGATTCAGCAAGAAACATGGAACTAGAAACACATATGTAACTAGCCCTACAAGTTACCTTATCACTTCCATCCGTACACGTACGGGCGAAGTGACCGTACTTGTTGCACTTAAAGCACTTGATCTTCTTCAAGTTTTTCTTCTTTGAGTGCACATTCTTTTGCCACTTTTTGTTCTTAGTCTTCTTTGAGGTTTCCGGTTCTTGCTTTCGTTCGTTCATAAACCTTAAGCGTTTATCCTTCCGCTTCTTTCCTCCATGTTAGGAACTAGCGGCCATGTGCACTTCGGCACTAGGTTTTGCGGCTTGAATCCGCTCTTCCTCGAGTTCGAGGTGTTTGGATACATCGCTTAAAGTTTTAATGCACTCATTATGAGTGAGGTGCATTTTCATGTTATCCCGGCTATCTGGGAGTGAACGAATGACTGCTTGGATTTGCTGTTCGTCAGACAGCGTAAGACCCGCATCCTTCAATTCAGCTATGGGATTCGCCATGTGGCGGAGATGCTTTTTCATAGATTGATCTCGCTGCATTTTGTACGAATCAAATTGACTATTTAAGGAGCGGAGTTTGGTGACCGAAGTTCCACCAAACTTTATTTCTAGCCCAGACCATATGTCTTTGGCTAGGTCGAATTCCCGAAATAGACGCATTATGTCATTGTCCATTGCGGACAATAACGTAATACGTGCTATTTTGTTCTTTCGAGTCCAAGTCTCATAAGCTTCTCGGTCCCTCTTATGTTGGGCCGTATTGCCCAACTCAGGTTCTTCCATTACGTTTTGGAGTGTTTCAAGCACATCTTGCTCCTCCAAAACATATTGGATTTTTATTGACCAAAGTTTATAATTGTCGACGTTGAGCTTCTCACCTTTGTTAAGCTCGGCGACAATATTCTTAGAAGCGGTAGACATATTCGAATCAAAAAACTGCAAAGAAAATGAAAACCACGATCAAAATTCTATGCATAAAGTTTCGATTCTTTAAACACTTGATAAGTTCCTTGGATAAGCTGAAATGTTACTCTAGAATCGAGAAGTTCACTACGTTCCCAACTACCATCTAGAAGTAACTTTCAAAGTATCCCTCTTACTTATCTCATGTAAAAGGAAATCAGAAATGATACCCGTATGGTACCAGCAGTGGAAAAATACTTTTGAAAAACATATCTTTCAAAATGGAATAGGTGAGAGTTTGCGCAAAGAATTTTAGCGCAACAATTGCCAAGCCACGAGACCTGTTCTACACACCTATGGGTTAGATAACCATGGCTGGATCGTGGTAGGACTTGGAATTCTAAATTTCGCTATCCCGATTAAGGACGGGACATAACCTATTTGAAAACACCTTTTTAAAAAATTTGAAATACATTGGCTAATCTCCGTAGAGTAGAGCACAATGTCATAAGTACATTGACTAATCTCCGTAGAGTAGAGCACAATGACATGGCTAATCTCGCATGAAGTAGAGCACTATGGCTAATCTTCAAGGAGTAGAGCCCATGAAAAAAAACTTTATAAAATAAGAGCAGACGACTGTCGTTAGCCCCGTATGGGCTAGTCGTCACATTCGTGTTCGACCAATAATAATGGTTTGAAACTTCTCCCAGCCAGGGCCTCTGCCCTGGCCGAGGCTGGCCAAGGGCCGGCCAGGGCCTCTGCCCTGGCCGGCCAGGGGCCCTGGCTCCTCGACCAGGGCATCTGCCCTGGCCAAGGCCGGCCAGGCCCTGGCCGAGGCCAGGGCGCCGGCCCCTGGCCGGGGCCTGGCCACGGCCAGGGCCCCCTGGCCCTGGCCGGGGCCGGCCAGGTCCGGCCATTGCCGGACCATGGCCATTTGGCCTTGGCCGGCCATGGCCCATATGGCCATGGCCGTCCACCCCCTTATATGGGGTTGCCGCACACCCCCGCCGGAGGGGTGGCCGTGGTGGTTATTGGCCGTAGCCAAGCCCCTCCGCATGGGAAGGGTGGTGCGTTGCCTTTATAGCCCATTTGGCCATGGTGATCATGCACCAAAAGTCATCTTCTCCGATGTAGATAACTACCATCATCTTCCTCGGTGAAGCACCCGTTCGTCGATGAAGCACCCGTTCGTCGAGAAAGTAGTTATTATCTAATGGCCGTGGGCCAAAAATGAAAAATAACACACTTTAAAGTTCGTAAACTATGCGCTCCACATGAAGAGAGTTCACATTCCCTATGAATGGAGACTCAGCATCCATGAAGAGAGCGAGCTTGACGATATGAACGGTCGGTTCTTCCCGTCACGGCGAGTTCCTACCATATCCGAAATGATAGGAGACCCTAACGTGAAAAGAACAACTGCTGCGTTTTCTCCGTCACGAAGCGTTCCTACCATATCCGTAATGGTAGGATACCCATTCGTGAAAAAGGCAACGCCTCGTTCATCGGTTCGACGTGGCGGTGGTTTTGACCGGGGCGAACCCGTATGGCTCTGATACCAATGTAGGATCCTGTCAAAACAGCGTTAGGATCGATAAATGAAGTTGAGACTTACGCTTGCGTATGCGGCACGGTAGTCTCGGAACTTCGCCTTCGGATTCGCCACGACGGATCGAGTCTTCTCACGAACGGAGTAAGGCTACTAAATCCACAATCTAAATCTCTACTTTAAGATTAAGAACTTGGATAAAGAGAGAGGAAGGATTTCGGCTGAGCTTCGCTAGAATGAAATGCAAGGCAAGAATGCCATGCAAAAGTGTAAGGAAATGGCTAAGCCTTGGGTCTTATTTATAGCCCCCAAGGTAGTTATTTTAGGAGTAATTGTTCCTTTGGAACAATTTAACTAAAGTGTACCATCATATATGGCACATTATAAGCTTAAGTTGTACCATGTGCATGGTACAACATAAGCTTAAGATATTCCCCCTTTATTAGCCATATGTCGCATGCACTTATGCACATATAACGCGACTTTCCCACTAATCTAGAGATCCTCTCCGCAAGGGAACAGATTCCCTTTGCACACGACTTCCTGTACGCGACGTTCAAGGTCCGTATTCCCTCGTACATCCCCTACAAGGGTGTACAAACGTCATCCATATCCAACAATTCCGACTGGGGGCATGGTGCCGCCCCCTCTTATTTCGACTGGGGGGCAGGGTACCGCCCCTTGTTCCTGAACGGGGGCGGCCGCCGCCCCCTCTTACCTGCTGCAGGCGCCAAAAGGCGCCCGATTTACTGACCGGGGCGGCGGACCAACCCCCCTATTGATCTGTGTTGGGCGGCAGTCGGCGGGCCACCCCGATCTAGGGTTCGTAAAATTTTTTTAAACAGGGAAAAAACAATCAAAAAACCCATCAAACATATAGATCTGAATTCATACAGAGTAAAAATCGAATTTTTATCAGATCTGAATCCAAAAAAAATTAAAAATCTAATTTTTATCAGATCTACTCATAGAGGAGGCAAAATAATAAGACCCAAGCATGTCGGCTCTGATACCACTTGAAAGAACTAAAGATCTAGATTAATCATTAAGTAAGACCATGCAAATAATAATCTAGATATACTACATGCTGAATATTAAAATGTTACCTTCTCTGTTTAGCAGAAGCGTACCTGAATCCATCGCTAATAATCTGAAATAGATCCTGACGACAACGTGGTGGATGATCTTCTAGAATAGCACGAATCAACCGTTGGAAAAATCCTTTGGCTTTCTCCCGGCTTCTCTCCAAGCGACGGGGCGTATAAATAGGCTTGCCTCCTTAGCCCTAGGATTTCCAATTCGGCCCATCAACGAATTGAAGCACAATAGTTGCCACACATAAAGGCCCACAACCTATATGACTCATTTATGCCCACTTAACTTAATAAATTAGATCACTTATACATTGGGCTTTAATATGACAACGTAGCAACATATACTTATTTATCGCATATAAGCCCAATGTTGGATTAAGATCCACCTTAGTTGGATAAGTTCCAACAACATGAGCTTAAAATCGTTATGAAACTAATAATTTATATGATACTTATGGCGTTATTTCTTATCCGATATCGTTATATTTTACGACGTTCTCATATCATTGCGGGATGAACATTGCGTTGTTTAGGTTAAGTAATTGTTTTTGATGTTCTAGATCTTGATTTACACACATACCACATACCGTGAGGATTCCGAGAGAAAGATGTATCACGAGGACACATCTATGTGTGCATACACAGAGAGACCCGAGCGGGCGATAATCCACGAGACTCATCCATGAATTCCGACCACAAATGTTATGAACCACTTGATTAACCAAGACATCAATAACCATTGCATAGACCATAACAAAAGCACAACCGACACATACTCTTCACATTGGAACCATAATATCGACTTCCCCGTATGTATTTTAGGATCGTTTTTATTATTTAAATCAATCGTCAATATTAGTTCACATTCGAAAGGTGGCCGTTTCTTATCATCTAATACTCTTTATAAACTGAAATTCGCGACTTTGCATGTCAGCTGTCGCATTGATACGTTGCCTAGACTCATCAGGAATATTAGTTGTTCGATCTTCTTCACTCGAGAGTAGCGCTTGCATATTTCGAGACGAGCCAACTTTTCATAGGAAAAAGAAAGCGAATAAAGAGTTTAGTTGTGAATAGATAGGTATGGGTAAAATAAAAGGCCGAGTCAAAAAATTGTGGGTGAGGGTGGCTAAAGTGGTGTGTGCGTATAGAATTAACCGACCTTGATCATTCAGTCGATCCGACGATGGAATCATCGGCCGCTGACGGCGCTAACGCTCGTGTGGTGCGGTGTGGCGTGTCATGGTGCGAAGCGGTTCTTCAAACCAAACCCAACAAATTAAAATTATAATAAACAAACTCTCTTAATTTTTGTTTTAAAAAAATCCGCAACCCTCTCTCTATTTTGTTGCCCCTTTATTTTTCATCTCCTTTTCTCTTTGTTGTTCTCGATTCCTAACGATGGACCGAACAGCGCCCGGCTAAATATAGGAAATAAAATCAGTAATCGGCAGCTAGGGTTTTGGTTGCTCGAACTCAGACCCCATGGAACAAAACGAAGGAGGAGACCCATTAGATTCCGATTCTAACCTAATCGATTCATCCATGGAGCACAACCCGACGCCCCAATGCCAACCTCAAGCCGAAGCGGAGGCGGCGGAGGCGGAGGCGGAGGCGGCTGTTGAAGCTCCAGAAATAGAGCTGGAACCAAACCAGAACGAGGAAAAGGTTGCTACCGACGTCGCGGAGGCTGTGGGTGCGCCGGCGGCCCCGGAGGAGGTGGAGGAAGAGGCGGAGCCCTTGACCGATGCTCCGAAGAGTGTCCCCAGCGGGAAGAGGAAGCGTGGGCGGCCACCGAAATCGCAGGCCGCGAAGCCGCCGGTGAAGAAGAAGGAGAACGAGGAGGAGGAGGTCTGCTTCATTTGCTTTGATGGGGGAAATCTTGTTTGCTGCGATCGCAGGTCAGTGCTGCTTGCATGTGTATTTTAGGTTTTATTTGTTTATTTATTTTTTATGAATTTATTTGGTGGTTTTAGGGGATGTCCGAAGGTATATCATGCTGTCTGCGTTAATCGCGACGAGGCCTTCTTTGAGACCAAGGGGAAATGGAATTGCGGTAAGGTGTCACACTCCTTCATGCTGTTATAACTACTGCCTTTTGTTGTTTGGAATTTTCATATGTTGGAATTAACTTGTTTCAGTTGCAACTCTGTTTATCATGCTAGAGTTTTAAGGATGGCGGCCATATGCATTCTGAATAATTATGTTTAGCACACATACATATGGGAGGTGATTTGTCGTTCAGCTAGGTGTTTCATGCTTTTCCTAGTCGTTTGTTAAAAGAATTTGAAAAGAAAACTGAAATTTATTTATATCTTTATGCAACGATCAGCTATCATCATTAATTTCTTTCTTGATTGCATTAGTTACAAATGAACTTACTACAGATATTTAGTACAACCCTGAGAGGTTCTTGACAACAAGACGGTTTTTAGAAATGTCTTTCTCAGTCAGAGGATTGTTGTAACTTCTACTACATTCAAAGTCACCCTCTTTCTTGGGCATGTTTATGATACATAGTCACTTCTTCACATGTAAACACGATCCATTTTGTTATAGCTTTCAGTATTTAATTAAGAGTTGCAACTCATGGTGGGAATAATGAAAGATTCACTAAGTAGGTCAGCATGCCTGTGATTGTCAGGAGTCCTTCACTTCCACCATTGACTCATTGAGTAGCATGTAGCTCCCCCTTATATATTAGCAAAACCTAAATGATGGAGATTGAAATTTATTTTAAATGCAGTGTTGCAAGTATGCGTTGTATCTTGGTACTGACTACATCATCAGGCTCTTGGGCTCCGGAAGATATATAATGTCAAGATTGGAACAATTTGAGCATTGTAGGAACCAACAGAATCATATTCTTGGTAACTTGATTGGTAGAAGGTGATGAATCCGATGGTTGTTGAAAAAGAGATAATTGAAGTTCGGGGACATGGATATTATTACGAACCCTTTTGGTCCTATGCCTTCGTATGGTCCTCCGTGTTATCAGTGGACTGGTCATGCCATTAATAATTACAAATTTACAATTGCCGTCATATGTCATCTTATCATTGATTAGAGATGATGGAGACACATACATGATGTTTTTGACCAAGAAGCTTGTGATGGTGGTTGTAGAGTGTAGTTAGAAAGTAGAAACAGATGGGGTTGAGTTGATTGGTGGTGACATGGTTATCGGAAGGGGTTGAGTGCAATTAATAATGAATGAGAGTGAAAATGTTCTTGTGAATGGGCTGATGGTTATTCATAGATGGAGTTGCTAGGCAGTGGCATTAGGGGAAAGGACATGGAACCCTTAGACGGTGAAAATGGTAGATGGTGGAGGTAACAAATTAGGCTTTGATAGATGGAGTTGCTATTTGTTAGATGGAGTTGCTCTTTGTTAGGTGGTGCTACAAGTGTGGAGGATAACATGGAATTAGTGATGGAAAGAACGGTGGATGGTTGAGGAAACAATAGCACAGTGAATTTGATTAGGGCGGGGATGATGTATGGATCATATCGTATCTTGAATATTTTAGTGGGGATATAAAGAAGCTCATGGTGGGTGATGGAAAAGGTATTATTAATGGAGATGGTGATACATGCGATGGTCATGTTGATCATGATTTGAGGATTCAGTGATGTTATTGGAGTGGTGATCTTTCATGGGGAAGGCAGAAGTTATGGATGTGGTGGTAATCTCTCCTTGGAAATCTTTAGGATGTCTTGACCGTGTAGTTTGTTTTATGAGGACTGTAGACTGGTTTATTGTCTTCTGTAAGAGACTGGCCATATTCCCCTCTTCTCTTTGGTCTTCTCTCAAGGATATTGTGTGCTTTGACCATGAAGGCAGTAAATGATTGTATGGACCTTGAGCTCGATCTCTTTTTATAGGACAAATTTTGGATGAGGAAAACAATTCTACCAGCAGAATGCACGTGAGATCTGTAAGAGGAAAGCACCAAAGGAAACAAAACCTTTATTGGTGTTGGCTACATGGATCCTTTTTCCTACCGTCAGCTTTGGCAACGCCCATTTCCTTTGTTAGCGCTTGTTATATTATAACGAAGATAAAAGGGCAATCAGAAGAGGTTAGAAGTGGAAGAAGAGCTTTCTCAGATGAAGAACATAGCTTGAGAAAGAGATTTCTTTCACTTTCAGATTCTGCACAAATATTTGAAATTAACAAACGGAACAACGTGTTTTATGATCGACCAGCAAGACTGGGAAGGATATAGGTGAGGAATGTGCATTTATCCTCCATCGCTTGTGATTTGTAAATTGGTATTGATCTCTACAAGCTTGATTTCTGCCTTGTAAATGTTATCTCAGGATGTTATTCAAATTCGTAAAAGATCCAAAGCAACCAACTCTATCCTTGTGTTCATATCCTTAATCATGTCCAAGGCACTACAGTCAAATTGTTTGGGTGAAATTCATTTTCCGTCTTTGTTGTTTCTGGAATATAGATGAATGAAAATGCACCGCACAAGTTACAGGAGAGAAATTTGAATAGAGAGTTAGAATCCTATTCCATTTCTTTGTTGGTCCACGGAAATTTATGGGGACCCACACCTTCAGATGTTCTTCATATGCCTGGACTCTTTTATACATCTGTCATATGGGAATCAAGCAATTCTAATGTCATTCTAGTGTTGTCCATGTCTAAAAGGAATAACATGCTAACTGCCGACTCTATTTGACTAAACCTTGTTATTAAACAGGACCATACAGATTCAAAAAATATTTGAAATGAAGAAAATTTAAATTTGACAATTTAGAATTAAGTAAAATCTGAACTTAAATCAATATCTATCAGGCTCTTGTTTACCAACTGAATGTTGCTCTTTGTCATATGTTCCTGTTCGATGGCTATGCTTTTAGTCTCTGAGCAGCTTTCATCTTTGTATTAATATTCATGGTGATGGATAAAATTTAGTTGTTCTGAACTTCTAGGCTTCAAACTGGTTTGGTGGAAATATATTGTTAAGAAAAGAAAGTTAATGGGAATATAATATATAGGGAGCATATAATGTTAGTAAATTCCTGTTGATTCTTTATTTTTTGTATTATTTCAACAACACATACAGAATGCATTCATATCATTTAAAGTTACTTGCACAAGTCGGTTAATATCCTGATTATTTTCAATTTGAATGCTGTGGTTTTCTCTTAACATGTATATCTACTTCTCATTCCAGGCAAATTCTATGGATGAATATCTGATATGTAAATTTTTTATTCTGAAAGTCAACTTTAATCATAGATGGAAGTGTTGCTTTCATATACTATATCTTTACTCAAGTATCTAACATATTTAAAAACAAAAGAAATGATTGGACAGTAAATCCTATGTGAGAAATTAAAGTTTGACTAAGCTTGGGCTACATATGGGTTGGCACTATCCACAGAACTGCTTGGTCCATTAATTTATTGTTTTAGACTTGAAGACATATTGGGAAGCTAATTAGTGCAGTTGGTGTAATGATTGTTTCAATGTGGGAAACAAAAGTTGCATGGAATTGATGTGGAGGAATAAATGTTTCAATCTTGCTTCTACATGTAAGAACACATAACTGTTCTATTTCTGTGTGTATATTTGATGCAAAGGTGCTCTATTGATGCCTCTTAGAGTCCGTGTATTCTCATTCCATTTTGCTTCACACACACACACACACACACACACCCCCCCCCCCCGCGCGGGGGGGGGGGGGGGGGGGGGGGGGGGGGGGGGGCATGCCCATGCATGTTACAGTTGCCATTCTATTCTACCTCTCATTTTCGACCCGTAGATCTTGCCTTCCTACATACCTGGACACTTTTCTTTGCTTTAATTTATGAAAACTATTATGCCTCATGTATTCTCCCACTTGTTATGTATTGGATTCCTAGAAGTTCCAACAAAAAACTTGCCCTTTATACTTTAACTGGAGTAGGCCTTTTGCTTTCTGTATAATATTCAATTTCATTACATTACATTTATTTTTACATTGATAAAGTTATTTTGTGGGCATGTGCTAAAGCCATCCGTCCAGTTACATGTTCAGATGACTTCTGTATTTCATGCTTGTACCTTTTTGATTTAGTAGATACAGTTACTTCTATTGGTCATTGGTGGCACTACCATATAATTAAAGAGGCTGGTATCCCGGTCATCTGGCTGTCATAGTTTTATGATGGGGACTTTACTTACTCATAGGTTACATAAGCTTCTATTACCCATTGCCTTGCTTTGGAATTTGTTGCCATCTCGTTGTGGCCTTACTACCAAGTTGAAAGCCAGTTTTATATTCCTGGTCTCTTCTTGTGGTGGCATCATTCTTTCACTTTTGCGTTATCCATAATAGACCACATTTAAAGAGGAAAAGTTTATGACGACGACGATTTATGTTTATTTTTTCTAGTTTATATCGGATAGCTGAATATCTATTATCTGATTCTCAGGTTGGCATATATGTAGCATCTGTGAAAGATCTGCCCAATACATGTGCTATACTTGTACATACTCTCTGTGCAAAGGGTGCGTCAAAGGGACAGGATTTGTATGCGTTAGAGGGAAAAAAGGCTTCTGTGAAACATGCTATGGCACTGTGATGCTTATAGAATCAAAAGGTTATGCTAATGAAGGAAAGGTGTGCATTTGTTCTACACTTTGAAGTATCAGATTTTCTTTTAAAATTCCCTAGACATGCCTGGATGTAATTTCTCAGTTGTTTATAGCGATTGATGTATGTAACATAACTTATCATAAGAATGTACGGTAAGTAGATTAGTGTAAAAATAACGACTGGATCTAGCTTTTAAATATGAAGGATTTGACCATTGGGGAGAGTCTTACTAAATGGCTTTCTTTTCTCCTTTTTATTGTTTTGACTCCCACTACAAGGAGTTTAGCTTATGCACATCTGCCATTTCCCCATCTCTTCTTCTTGATTGGTTAAGTAATGGATATATTGGCAGTTATGGGTAGTGTTTCCTATGAGTCTGACTTTTCTGTCTCTAAATGGCAAAAGATGAATCCCATTTTGTCAGAAGTGCATTTGTTCTACACTTTGTCGTGTCACCTTTTAAATTAAAATTACATAGACAAATATGAATGCAATTTCTCGCTGTTTATAATGACTGATGTATGTAACATGATTTATCGGAAGAATGTACAGTAAGTAACTGGATGTAAGAATTACTATGTGGCTTTCTAATATCAAGGATTTGATGGTCAGGGACAAATTTACTAATTAGTTTTCTTTCATCCTCATTGTTTTGACATTCGCTTTAAGATATTGAGCTTATACAACCTGCCATTTCTCCATATATTCTTCTTGATTGGTTAAGTGATGGATATATTGGCAGTCATGAGTAGTTCCTATGAGTCGACTTTTCTGTCTTTAAATGGCAAAAGATGGATTGCTCCAGCAGAAATAAACATTTCAAGTAATCATGCAAAAATCTGTATTTGCCTTCATAGTTGTGCAATTATGTTAAATTACTGTTTTGACGAGACTTTTTTCATTCACCTTTTTTCCTTGCATGTTTCTTTTTCATATGCATACATATGTATGTATGCATACATGCACACACATACATGCACACACGTACACATGCACACATGCACACATGCACACATATCTATTACATAAAACAAATTGTTTTTGAATCCTAGGGCTGACTAGGACAAGTCCCAGTCATCAACAACGATCAGGATGCATCAACATCCTTTGCATCCAAGGGTCAAGATTTAATTCTGGGGAAACTTGAACTCCTGTTGGGAAAATCGAGAAGTTAAAATCTTGGGGTGGGGGAATCAAAAACGCACAGCACCCAACACAAAACGCTTAACATCCAAGGGTCAACTTTTTTTGTTTTTTCTTTGGTTCTCAAACCCCATCCCCACAATCACTACATTTGCGCAGAATACCGCCTCTTCCCCCCTTTTTACTAAAAACCCCTTCTATTTCACTTTTTACACCCACACCCTTCACACACACACACACACTTATGCACTCCCCACTTCATTTTCATGCATTTCTCTTTTGGCCTAGGACCCCCACACCCTACCCACACACACCCACACTTATGCACTTCCCCCCTTCATTTACGTGCGTTTCTCTTTTGGCCCGGGTTAAATTTTTTCCACACACGAAGGCGTCCGCGCTGAATCTAAATTGTTGTTCGTTTAAATTTTGGAGGATATCTGAAATGAACCGTGCCCGAGGGTCGAAGGCACTCGCGCCGAAGCTAAATTTTTGTTCGTTTAAATTTTGAAGGGGAAATAATTTTTGGGAAGAACAAAGATTTTAAGTGGATATCTTAAATGAACCGTGTCCGAGGGCACGGTTCATGACTAATTTACATACATACATAAATTTTAAGTGTACACATACATATATGTTGACAATGATGCGTTGGTTTGGATCAAACACATTTGGATCTGGTCCACTAAAATTTAATATTGGATAATCCAAATATGAAATTCACGCGGTTAAATGTTATCTAATAGATCTAAAATATATACAAATAAAATTTCAAATGTTTTGAATTTGTTTTATCTATACAAATGTGAATGTGGTTGTAAATCAATACTTCTGGTTGTCTTAAATTTGAATACTAAGCTATATACAAATAAAATTTCAAATGTTTTGAATTTGTTTTATCTATATAAAATGTGGTTGTAAAATCAATATTTTTGGTTGTCATAAATTTGACTAATTTATCGTCACTTGATGCATGGTTAAAATACGTCGAGATTATTTGAAATTTTGTCCATGAGTAGTTTAGACGTGTTAGCATGGTTTAAGGTTTCGCCCGATACCCTTCGGTTTCGGGCGTTTCATCTTGGTTTCGATGTAGACCGATACGAAACGGGGTTGTTTCTCGGTTTCGGCTGGAACGGTGCCGTTCCGACCGAAACGAAAGGGAAAAATGAGTAGAAATTGCAGGAAATTTTTTCTTGACTAAAGAAGCAAAAACAAGAAAAAGTGAATGGGAAAAAGAAACAGAAAAATAAAAAAATAAGTAAAGAAGGCTAACCTCTTTCGTCGCCGTCTTCGCCGTCAAACTCGCCGCTGCCTTCTTTTTCGCTGCCACCAGCACAAGGGAAGATGGAAGAGGGAAGAAGATGAACGTGATGTGAGGGCCTAGCATAGGGAGTAGTGGGTGCAGGGCTCCACTTTAGTGTTGCTATTCACATAACACATTTTGTTAAACATACTTCCTTTATTTACAAGTTCCACAGGGAAATGGCAAACTTGTAAATAAATGAAGTATGTTTAGCAAAAATGTGTAATGTGAGTAGCATCACTAAGTGGGGTTCCTCAGATATTTTTTCAGGAAATTGCTATACGAACTACCCTTTTTGCACGGTTCACAAATCAACATATTTACAAGTTTGCATTAGTTCTTTACACGTGTAGCATTCATTTTTCAACCTTTTTAAAATAAGAACGGGGAAGTGAGTTTCTTTAATGAAAGAAAATTGAGATAGTAGTGTATAGAATTGTAGTCCAAAGTATTTGATAATATTTGATATGTATCGATATTCGATACTGACGAAACGAAACGAACCACCGAAACCACCGAAACAGGCGACACCGAAATCAAGATCCAAATTTTCGAAAGACCGAAACCGAGACCTAAAACCTTGCGTGTTAGATCACAGCTAACAAAACAAAACATATTTTAGGTTGTTCAATGTTAAATTTGAGTGGGTTGGACTTGCATGTTTGGTCTACTTATATGTATCTTAGTCAAGCTCCTCATGCACACACACCCCGCCTTTTCCTGATATGCAAGTATAGATGTTTTCTACAAGTCATTGCTACAAACTTAATGGTTTCCCATTTGTAAATTTTCACTAGTGGAGTTTTTAGTTAGTCAACAAATCTATAATGGACATTAAAAGCAAGCATATCTTTGTTGTTCCAACAAAGCTATAATGGACATTTAAAGCAAGCATATCTTTGTTGTTTCATATATGATAGACTGTGGTAGCACCCTTGTACTACGTGGGTGCCTACCAATTGCAACCTAAACACTTATTTCCTCAAATTTGCCCCTTGCACCCTTACATCACCGAGGCTTTTGTCCAAAGCGGACATGGAAGGGTTAATTAGGTATCCTTATAGTATAGGGCTTGCATGGATGATGAAACAGGTCAGTTCAATAGAAAGAGGCATGGCCCATATGACCATAAAGGGAAGTGATATGTAAGTATGTGTATATGTATATGTATATGTATATGTATGTATGTATGTATGTTATATTTACACATACATACATATAGGAAAACTATTACTGAGCTAACTTCTTAGATAATTATCTAAGGAATCAACCTAAAATTGGGTTACTTTGTTAATGATTCATTCCATTCATTATGATCTCCATGGTTCAAAATAATTGTTCATAAAAAATCATATGGTTTAGACATTTTTTTGACCATTGATCAAGTGGCGTTATTTATTCTATTGTTAAGAAACTTTCATTTTGTAACCACTCAACATATGGTTAACACGCATTAAAAATACATGCTTTTTTATAAACAAGTATTTGGAGGCATGTATGTCATAACGAATGGAACAGATCATCCATAGAATTAGTATATATTGTGATTTGAGGGGACTCCTTAGATAATTGTCCAAGTAATCACCTTAATAATATTTTTCCATATATGTATAGAATATATGTATCATATGATATTATGGGTTAAAGCCTCATATGTGGCTTTAGAAACTCTACCCTACCATATTTTTAGACGATCAGAACCATTCATTTTCATCTTCATATTTTATAATCCAAAACACTAAATATTGGGTGAACCCAAAGGATTTTGCTTGTTCATCCGCGCAAAACGTTCTATGCTTTAAATTTGTGACATGTTGATGAACGAGCAAAATCATTTGAGTTCGCATATTATTCGGTGCTTTGAGTTTCAAAATATAAAGATCAAAATGAACGGTTTCGATCATCTGAATACGGAAGGGAATACATGATGGTGGAGTTTTTGATGTCGCGTATGAGGTGGGGGGAGGGGGGTGATGGGGATGTGCTTGTGCCTCGATGGTTCAAGGGAGTTACCCACAACGTACTAATTTATATAGATACATTTTACATGTACATAGTTAACTCAATCTTTTGGACCATGATAATAACATGTATAATTTTAGGTACTAAGAGCATGGTAACCCATAAATGTTGACATTCAAGAAGTTATGGACACTACCACACACACACTTGACTAAAAGTAGATTAGAAATGTTGCTTAGATTTATGAATTTAAAAATCGTATACTCGTGCTTTGGAGATTGGATTGAGGCATATGCATTACATTCTCTTTTGGAGTTCGGACCATGGGATCTTTCTCAATAAGAATATACACAATAAGAATATACTGAATTTTGTAAAAGAATAAAGTATCTTTCAAGTTCTTCATTTGACTAGCATTTTTTGCAGCTTTAGATCCATGGTTATATTTTATTTCCTTGCTTTTGACCAATTTAAGAATTATGTGTATGTATATACACTGTGATGTAGACGAAAGGAGAACCATGGGAAATTGAAGAAAATTTAAGGAAGAACAAAAAAGGAGATTAGAGCTTCAAATCTTCTCATTAAGGATTTTAACTTCTCGCCAAAATTGATCTTTCTCAGATTTGTGGTTTAATCTCTTAAAATAATTCATTTTCATTCATTGCCATTAAATAAGTTCATATATGCCTATTTACTAGGCTTATAACTTGAAACAAAACCACTCCAAACAGATGTGGGACTAAACTTAATAACAAATTATTAAAAATATCAAATAAAATCAATTAAAAATCTTACAAATAAAATCAAATAAAACAAATGAATTCCTAACTAACATGTGAACAAAATTTCAACTAAGTAGAATTCGATTCTTATCACACACTGGTTTAGAAATATTGACTGTTTGGCAAATGATGGTAAGTGAGCATGAACTTACACTAGTCAGCTGTTTCTTAGTGTTATAGAATACTCATCCTTGTACCTTTAAATGACCCAAAATGAGATAATGCATCTTCAGAAGAATGTATTAATATCATGAAAATAAAAAAAGACGTAAAGTGTATTGACCGGTAGGCTTTAGTGGATTGGGAAGGATGAAGTTAATATGCTTAATCATATCAATATCAAGTGGTGTCTCTAGATGTAGCTTTGGCACACGATCAGTAAATGTCTCAAGTGGGGTTCTAGCTCAGACTGTGGTGCTGTATCAGGATTAAGATGAGGCTCTAGCTCAGGCTTCGGCTCAAGGCATGTTGAGATTCAATCTGTCTCAATCTCATATTCAGGGTTTAGCTCAAGCTTACTGTCTCAAGTTCTGGCTCGGGCTTAGGCTCATTGTGAATTTAGACTTGGGTTCGCGCTCTTGTATAATTTCTTGTTGTTTCCTTTTTATTTCCACAATTTGCAAAAGATTGTTCAGGTCCTCATAAATCTTTTTGTTCTTATAAGGGTCTATTTTATATTCTCTCTTCGGTTTTGAATTCGATGAAAGTTGAGGTAAACGATAGATTGGTTGGTGTTTGTGAGGAGACTGATGTTGAAGCTTCATCTTCAATCAAGACCAACAAGGCTCTTGTCTCCTAAAATAAAGAGCTTCTTTAATTTTGTGTTTGGTATACTAGAATTTATTTGCACCCATTAGATCATGGTAGTAGGAAAATAAATCTTGCATAACAGACTTACATTCTTCATATTACCCGTGTTCAGTGTTCGTTGCTTCTTGAAAACAGGTAAGGCGCAATACTTTCCATACTCAGCTTTTGTAAAATTGCATGTATTCAGATATATACTGAATTTTTTATTAAAATATACTTTAAATAATTGAAAATACTTTCAAGATATTTAGTGGTTCAAACTGACCTACGGCTGGTTCGAATGGACATGAAATCTATTTGAAAATTTCGTCAAAATCATCGAAATAGACAAACATGCGTGTAAATAGCCTAAAATGGCTCATGAAATGTCCCAAAATAGCACCGTAGCTAGCTGGTGGCTTGTTCAACAATTGGCCGAGCCTTTGATTAGTCAATAGCTCAGTCGGCTCGGAGCAATTCTGCAGCTCGGATTTCTCTGATTTAACTTAATCGGCTTGGGTTTATATGATAAATCGTGTTGACTTGGATGTTGCTTGATCGGTTCAGACTGAGCACAGACTGAGCACTGATGAATAGTATCGGTAATGGTTGGCTTGACATCTAAAACGGTTCGTCGAAGCCCTTACTGTGGCAGATCAACACTAGCGACGTTCACGATTTATTTCACCCGTTTTTCTTCTTACTGAAGGTTGCTGTTTTGGACGTGGCGGATGATAGTGAGGTTGATGGATGGGTCAACGTGGCCTGTCGGTATCGGGATCAATGGTAACATCACTGCTCGACGTTAAAAACGACGACGACATTTAAGGATGGTGGTGGTGATGTTTGAATTTGGACACAACGGTGACAGCGGTCGCAGAAGATGATGATGGTGACGACATGGATCAAGGGCGGGAGTGACAAGGGCGGCATGGATCTTGGTTGGGGTTAGTTAGGATTTGGTGAATGATGATGTGAATAATGTTTTTTGCGATTTTCAGTTTTTTGGATCTAACACTAACCCTAATTTAATCTAAAATCGGAAAAAAGCAAAGAATTTTGACATTGATACCGAAATGATGTAGAACAAACGAGAACTTTGAAAAATTGAAGAAAATTTAGAGACGTTAAAAACAAGGGTTTGGGTTCCATGACCTCTCACCAAGGATTTTGACTTCTCTTTAAAATTGATCTTCCTCATGATCGGAAGTTTAATCTATCAAAACAATTCATTTTTATTCATTGCCATTAAATAAGTTCCAATGCCTATTTATAGGCTTACAACTTGGAACAAAAGCTATCCTTAACAGATGTGAGACTAAACTCAAATAACAAATTACTAAAATTATCAAATAAAATCAATTAAAATCCTAACAAATAAAACCAAATAAAACAAATGAAATCCTAACTAAAATTCAAACTAAATTTCAACTTAATAGAACACGATCATTATCTCATTGTAAACCCATTAAGATAAACATAAATGAAGAAAATTTCAATGCCACCTGCGTTGTGAAAATACCTCCACCTGACTTTCAAGTTCAATAAAATAAGATTACTTGTTGCAGCTTCCTTTTTGTTTCAAACTAAGGGCCATTTTGATTTGAGTATATTTGCTAGCAGCCTAGTATCAATAACGTATCAAGTTAATTGTCATACAAATAAGGCAAATCGGTTTCATAAAAATTTGTTAACTACTATGTTAGAACCAAACATATTGTTGATGGGTTCAGGCCATTCTTGCCTCGGAAACCTTGTCATTATACATCCATCCATCCATCCATCCATCATCATCACCATTTTGCACCCCCCTTAAGAGTTCGCTTGCAACAGTTGTCATGTAGCCGAGGAAAAAGAACGATTGGATTCAGGGCGTGGTTGCTAAATTGAAGAACCATTTCATTCAACTTGCATTTAGGTATCATATCGGTTTGTTTATATCACATGCTTCAGTAATGTTATTACCCTTGTAATTGTCACCATGTGCCTTTATGCTGTGACTGACCCTTACATTGGGTTCTTGGATGAATTTTGTTTATCAATCTCAGGGGGTTCTACTTGCATATATTATAACAAATATCAGGCACTGGCTTCATTGGAATTGATCCTATTAGGTATGACTTTGTGTCACATAATGATTGCAATGCAGTTAAATGATCTATAATATCCAGGGATGTCCTCCATCTTTTCTATCTGAGCTAGTACCAACTGGAACTTGGAAAGAGCATCACATTGAACACTCACCGATAACATGATTTTTTAGGTTTCTGAAAATGATAAGCTATCAGCATTACAATGCAATCAATCATGATGCTTGATAAAAGAGCTAAACAATTGCAATTAATGTTACCCATCAATATGGTCAACTTACCGTGGTAAATATCACACACTGATTCTGGTTGATTATTCTTTGGATAAATGTACCAAAACTATCAAATACTTTGTTATTTTCCACTAAACCACACTCACCTTTGAAAATTAAAGTTAACTACCAAAAAATTTTGTTGGCATATAAAACGCCAAAAAAATTCCTTGAATAAAACTACACTATTGTATTAAAATTATCTAATTTAAATGCATTGTACTTAAAAAGTTCATAAAACTATTGTAAATAATCCATAGCTGGAAAGTTTTTGGTAGTTAACTTAATTTTCAAAGGTTGGTGTGTTTTAGCTTAGAACACCAAAGTACTTGGTAGTTTTGGTAAAGTTGGCCATTATTTTTCAGGACGATAAGAGCCACATTTTCCACTATTGGAAGACTTAAGGGTTAAACTATGCTTGAGTGGAATCATTTTGCATCGTTTTCTATATTACATATCCAATAGTTCCCAAACCTTTCATTTGGTACAATCTTTTGGAATTTGCATTACTTGAGTTTTCCTTTTTACTGGTATATGCTGTGATAGTATTACATGGTTTTTGTCTTATGTGCATCAGAATAGTGATCCTATCTTTTTATTTTCTGTTAATATTGACTTACTTTTGTTTGCATGCAGGTTGGAATAAATTTTGACGACAAGAATAGTTTTGACTGCTTGTTCAAGGAATATTGGTTTGATGTGAAAAGAAGACTTTCATTAGCAGTAGAAGAACTAGAAAATGCTAAGGTGCCGTTGAAAGGATCTGGTGCTTGTGCTCGTATTAAGGATTCTTCTTCTGATGAATTATATGATGGCAATGATGAACAAGAGGCTAGTTCAGACAGCTCTTCAGGACGTCGGAAAGGTGGCACTTCCTTGAGGAAAAAAGTGAGAAGACGTTCTCGGACCACTATTACTGAGGAGAGCTCTGTTGTGCAACCCGTTGATAATTTAGGGACATCCTTTTCAGAGGATACTGAATGGGCTTCAAAGGATCTTCTAGAGTTTGTGGCACACATGAAAGGTGGTGATAAATCAGTATTATCTCAATTTGATGTACAGGCTCTTTTGCTTGAGTATATAAAACAGAATAACCTTCGTGATCCTCGTAGAAAAAGTCAAATCATCTGCGATCCAAGGTTGGAAAGTTTGTTTGGGAAAGCAAGAGTGGGACATTTTGAAATGCTTAAGCTCCTTGAATCACACTTCCTTATCAAAGAGGCCTCACAGGTTGTTACAGATGATGATCATGGGGCAGGTGTGGATCCTACTAGTCAAATGGATGCTGAAGCATATGCTGATGGAGCAGCGAAAGGGTTTTCCGATAAGAGGAGAAAATATCGGAAAAAAGGCGAAGAGAGAGAACCACAGACCAACCTTGATGATTATGCAGCTATAGATGTTCATAACATTGGCCTAATTTACCTTCGCCGCAATTTGATGGAGGATTTGCTTGATGAAGAAGACAAGTTCACTGACAAAATTGTTGGTGCTTTTGTAAGAATAAGGATTCCTAGTGCAGGGCAGAAGCAAGACATGTATCGACTCGTGCAAGTTGTTGGTAATTTGTTGCATACTAAATCTCTAAACTGTCATTGCACAATTTCTGAAATAAGCACTCAATAGTAAGGTTATGTAAGCATTTTCGTGCTGCCAATGTTCACTTCGTTCTATGATCTATATTATTGATTGGTGCAGGCACATCTAAGGCTGCAGAACGATATAAAACGGGCAAGAAGACGACTAATTTCATACTAGAAATACTGAATCTGAATAAGAGAGAAATTGTAACTATTGACAAGGTCTCAAATCAGGATTTCACGGAGGTAATTTTTAAGGGCAGCTTGCTATTTTTTCCTTCCAGCAGGATGTCCAAAGAAATATATATTTAGCATAGTTGATGTGTCTTGATCGTCCAATGATTGAAAGATCTATTGGCACGGTTTCCTCATAGGAAACTCATACCGAGACATCCACTTTTTCTTCTCTCTTTCATCGGTTCACATACTTAAGTGATGATGTTAAGTAGTGAGAGTCCATGCTTTCTTGCGTCTTTGAGGATTTTCAATTAATAACTAGTGTTCAAGCATGCATTTTACCATTTAAGCTCCTTGAAACTATAAAGTAATTTGGCTAGCCATATCTGAAACTTCACCTGAGGTTGTGATTGTAGTTACTAATTTAGCTGTTCATGTTGCCTAATCCGAAGTGTCATGTTTCTGTGAACATCTTTTCATCATTAGGTTGTTACTTGGAGTAGTTGGTGCTTATTTAATCTGGTATATATTATACCTAATTGCTATAGCCTGTTATATTACACGTTTTGACACAGGAAGGATCAAGATCCATTATTTTATTTGGCTCTGGTCTGCTGCGATTTCTAGGGATTTGTTAGAGTTTTTGGGAGGAAACAAAGTTTTAATTATTTTTTGATGTATTGGGCAGTTATGGAATTGGTTTAGTAGTTGTTTTGCGGAAGAAAACTAGAATTTTTTTTAAAAAAGGACGTTTGGGTTCAGATTTCTGTTCTGAACAGATCTGAACGTAAAGAAAAGGATTTAGGCTTTTGATTGGTTAGGGTTTTGCAACAACAATAGTAGAAAACTATAAGGATAGAAGGAAATAAGTTTTCACATCTTTGATTGGGATCACACTCCCAATCTGGCATCGCACCTACATTAAATCTTACCCCATAACGCACCTCATGTTGTATAGATGGTGAAGGACAATTTTCATGGCACCTCACAGTCCATACAAACAATGAACGACAGTCTCCATAGGATCCACTCATAAAACAAACTCAATAGCATTCAATTAGTAATATTTATATATACCAGTTTTTTGGTTGTGCGCTATGCACGTTTGAGAAAAAAGTTTGAAAGCAATGAGTGAAGTAAATATAATATGTAATTATTTAATAATCATATACAATTTACAATCTAAATTTTAGATACAAGATACAAGGATTGATTGAGACGGTTCTAAATGAATTGGGTTCTAACTAGAGTTATGAAAATTGAGCCGGTTTAGTTTTTCAAGAAAAAACTTGTTAGAATTACTAATTTTATATTTAAAGATAACTACTATAAATAAGATTTTTATTGAAGTTGAAACTAATTCTACTTGTAAATATGTAAGCGGATTGAGTTTATTTTTTTCATAGATAAGATAGATTGGGATGTTAATAAATTTTGTGAATGGAATACAGTTGTATGTTTGTGCCAGTTCGCTGTAAGAATATATAATAAATATGAAATAATTTCTGACTTTCTGATAGCATCATACCTAAGAGTAATATTTTAAGTTAAAAATTAAATTGGTGCATGTCTTACATCTAGTTAAGATATTTATTTTACGCAAACAAACGATATATACAATTTTTGATAAATGAAGTCGATGTGATTGACAAAATAAATTATTGTGATATAAGATTGTGGAAAAAAGTCATGATAAATACTTATCAAGTGCTCGTGTGGAAAAGAAGATAGCAAACTTAATGAATCAATAAAATTGAAATTCTTTAGAATTGTGACCTGAATCTCTATTTATGTTTCATCTATACATGTATTAGAATTTATATTCAACAGTTTTAAATTTATATATTTAGATAGTCACCGACATGTTTAAATTAAAGTGAAGTTGAAGACATTAAATTGGAGAAGTTAAAAATCTTGTCTGTAAGTAATTAGGATAAGGATTGATATCATATCAATGCTCTCAACAACAAATCGTACTTCCACAATCCCATATAGATTCCAATCCCCCAATCATCTAAGCCATGATGACTAAACACCATTTGGCCTGCGTGCAATTGTTGTAGACATTGGTTGAAGGCTGACTTGTTGGACATGCATACACCAATTATTTTGCAAAAATAGATATGACAGTCTCCAGATGGATTATGGTGCAACATAGTCTATACCAGATTAGTCTAACTCTTACCTGATAAATTTATGCTCTTTGTGGTTCAAATTTTCGGGTCTGGGCAGAATTACCACTGCTATGCATGAGTAAACACGAATTTTTAACAAACCTAAATGTCGGTTTTGAACGTTTCCTAAGTTCTGACAATAATTAGAATCAATGAATCACAAGAGCTAGCTATGAAACTTAGAAATAGGTGTGTGCCACTGGTGTTCCCTCCAAAATACAAACTGTGATCTCCACATTCACCAAGCCCCCTTTTGTTATGCTTTTACGTCCACTGGTCTTAATTTGGTGCATGCCTGTGATCAGAAATAATTACACTACTTCTGCTAGCATACATTATTGATGTGATTATGGCGGAAGCTGCTTGATTATATTTAGAATTTAAAAGAATGTTTAGAGTTCCCTATCGGTCTTTGACTGCCTGATTGAAATTATATCTGAATTGGAATCATGCCTTGCATGCTCGAGATTATGAATCTTTTTAGTTTTAATTTTTTTAAAGAACATGCTATTGAATGAGGGAAGGAGAGGTGTGAAGAAACAGGATATTGTTGTGTAGCTTATGAAGGTCAGTTGGTCTGGGGAAACCACCAATATGATATTGAGGGGGAAATGAGCGGTTACCTGGTAGGAGTAAAATTGGGATGCCATGATAGCTGCTGAGGGTTTAGTTAAACCAACAAGTTATCATTGTGAATATATTGGTTCTTTAGGTTGTGGAACAACTAGTGCTGCTTGGACTTTCAAGAGGCAGCTGGCACGGGAGGTAGCTGATGTATAGCAGCCTCAGTGGGCGGTTTGCATAGCCTTTTTGGCCTCCTTTACGCTTTTAACATGGATGCCCATTCTTAGTACCACACCCTTAAATAAACACCAGTGAAAGAGATTCTGAAGAGATGAATCTGAGGCTGCATTTAATATTACAATCATGATAGGTTCTAGTGAGTTTTGCTGATGTTTTAATTATAATTCAGCAAGGCTAGGAAGCATTTTTTTTGTTGTCTTTCATGGTCTTACCAGTTTCTTCCTTCCAAAATTTCCAACTAGCGGTGTCTTATATTAGAAAAGCGCACATGACCATGAAACCAGGTTTATATGCATGGAATTAATCTAAAGTCATATGGGAAATAGTGCATAGTTGCCAGTGATAAAACCTGTATATTTTTTGCTCGGTACGTCGAATGTTTTCAATTGTTAAGTGACATTGGAGTTCTGTTACTGTGCCAGCTCATGATGGTCTGCTTCTCAGCATTTTGGCTGATGTTGTTAGCATACTTTAAGTCTTTAACATTAAATGCTGTTTCCCCCCTTTTAATTGTGTTTTATGATGACTGATGAATGTTCTGTTCCTAGGAGGAATGCAAGCGCTTAAGGCAGAGCATAAAATGTGGATTAATAAGTCGACTCACAGTGGTACTATTATATTTCTACTGATATACTTAAATACTTGAATCTCTTGTTTGTTTTTTCGCACAATTGTAAAATATTTCCATTGAATGCTTAGGGGGACATTCATGAGAAAGCTAGGGTCCTTCAAGCTGTGAGAGTCAATGATGTAAGTACTTACCCACTTTCACGGAGAAGTTTTGATTGAGTTTGGATCATTTTGTGAGCTTTGTGTATATATGCTACACCAGGCGCGTCTTGCTTTGTTACTAATATAGATTTATACTTCTTTTGCAGTGGTTGGAAAGTGAGAAGCAACGTCTTGCTCACCTTCGTGATCGTGCAAGTGAAACAGGCCGTAGAAAAGAATATCCTGTACATTTTGCTATTCTTTTTAGGTTGTTTTGTTGCTGTTATTATTATCGTTATCATTGCTTATTATGCTCTAAGCTCTGTGTTCCTCCTTTGACATCATTCTTTGCATATGTTCATGAGGAGTCTTCTGTGATTTACTCGTTCATGCCTTCTTCACAGCGTATCTGTTATTTGCTTATGCTATGTGATATGTCCCTGTTTTATGAAGATTTGAGGTTTCAGATGAAACCCAAACGTTTCGACCGTTTTGGAGGATATCGCTATGAAACTAGGCCGAAGCATTGGTTTTGGCCAAATAAACTAATAAACCGCAAAAAATCACTGATAATTGTGAAATCCATGTTGTAGATCATGAAATCAATCATAAAAATAGAAATAGAAAAGATGAAACAATTGAGTGCATATTGGAAATTGAAGAAAAATATAGAAAACATGTTTACAGAAAAAAGAGAAAAGAAGGGAGAAAGTGCTTACCTGTAATCTTTCTCCATCTTTCTCCAACTTTCCAGATCATCATCAATCTCATCTGCGAGTCTTGCCTTCTCATGGCAATTGACGCTTGATGCGGACTGGTTGAGGTGGCTAGGGTTTAGTCTGTAAACATCTAGGACTTTATACAAAACGGGTCAGGTCATTAGTGAGTTACTTTGAACTAAATATTAAATTGGTGAATTAGAATTTTGATAAGATGGGACTAAATCCAAACGGGAAATCCGAACCACTTCAAGTTAAATGGTTTTGAATACTTAAACCTAAAATCTGTTGGACATATGTTGTTTTTCTATTTAAAGGTGTCATTTAACACCTTGACATTATAATCAATTATTTTTTGACGTTTTTATTTACAAAATGGTCAATGAAATTATTAGGTTTAAAGTTTAATCCAAAATCACATAATACATATTTTGCATCACTAATTAAGATTATTAAAGAAGGATAATCATTGCGTACATAAATATCCCAGTTAATTTGATTGTTACAAATATATATAAATGCTAATATGTACTTTAATAATATAGGGAAATCCAAAATCAATCCAAACTTAAAACGAACCTAATGAGACTTGTCAAAACCAAATTTTTTTGAAGGAACCGAACCCGAAACCGGAAGTAAGTTCTCAAACCTTTGTTTTAATTGTTCACGGACATTTATAATTTTCATTTACCTCCTTGCTCTTCCATTGTTTTTCTCCTATTTGACTCTGGCAGCACACATGTAGTAGCACTTTTCCAGCTATACCTTTGATTATTGACTGTTTGTATTCTTATATTCCCAAACTTTTGACTAAATATATAGGTGTAGTCATTAACAGTACGGGCAGTTTTAGATCCTACTGGATCTGTCTTCCTTTGTCTTTGGCCTATAACGAGTGCTTTGTGTTGATCTCATTTTTTCTTCTTCTGCTCACCACGCTATATCTTGATTTTAAACCCTCAACAAGAACATTGCTGCTCATATATTATTAGGTCATTGCCTTTAGGAGTACTGTGAATATTCCACAGTCAGTTCGTCAATCTCTTCACTTATGCAACCCACACAAAACATGCTGGAGTCTTCCTTCTGCTTATTGGCATTGATGATGGACTACTGCTGTCCTTCACGAAATGTCATTTCCCCATGTCGTGCAGAAGATGTCATATTGGTCCCATAAGTGTGAGATGTGAACTCTGGATAGTCCAGACATTGAATGAAATTATTTTGCATGAAATCTTTCCCATGTAGCAGCTGCTGATGGCAAATCAGGAAGTGCACTGCACTGTTTTAATCTTCAGTTTGATGTCCTTTATTGATCCAACCCAAAGGGCCGGGTTGGACTGGCTCAGTCTCCATACCATTTGTGTGTAATCGTTGAATATGGCGTTCAATTTGATGTTGTCATTCGTTGTATGTTCTGACAGTTTTCGGTGTTGCACAACCCTTGATTTGGTCTTGACTCTAAGTTACCTGATTGTTCTCAAATAATGAATGTAAAATTTGCCTGCCTGGAAGTATCAAGATGGCTCTGGTACCAATTATCTAACAAGTTCACACAAAAATGCATTGTCAAAATGACACATTACATCTACAATATCTATAGCTGAAGATCACGTAAGCTTGAGAGAATAATATACATGATAGCAAATGTGACCCTCATCGATGTCAATAGCTATTCCGATGTGCTTATACAACCCTCAGAAGGGTTGCAACATCAAGTGCTCCGAAATATTTTGGGGGCATGTCAAAAACTTAGAGGAGAGATCGCTTCTTCAACCTCATTAGAAGTTGGTGCTAATAACGTGAAATTAGAGCTCATTCGAGAGTGGAGTCCATTGTTCTTTGTATGTATTGTACTATTGATTATAATGGCGCGTAATATTTGTTCTTCTTCAAGCACTTTGGCCGTTTTGTCCCTTGGAATTACAAGAATCTCATCTTTGATACCTCTAAAGTTTCTGATTATTTTTCTATGCCCCAAAAATGTAGAGCCTTTTTCATTGTGGTTACTTTCCTTTTGCTGTAAGATTGGGACTTCTTAATCATAGTGAAATTTCCACCAAGGAAGAAATTTTAAATAGTACCTTTCTACTTTTGATTAGAATTCTTCCTTTAATTTTGGCAACGCAAAACAGAAGCGGGAATGGATGTGGTGGGAATTTGGAGAAGAAGAAACACGAAAGTTGGGCATCCCAGAAATCTTACGATCACCGACTCGCACCCCTCGCAAGTGGAGATTTTTCGGACCTCTCGCCCAATCAACCAAGACCACTCTTGCACACGAATGTTAAAGATCTAATTTTTTGGAGAAATAAAAGTTTACACCAAAAACTATTCTTTATTCTTCTTCATTAAAAAAACAAGTTTGTGGCCTTTAAATCTATTATACAATTCACGACTTTGTCCTACGTGGCGGCAAAAGTATGACTAGAACAAAATCTTTGTCCTACGTGGCGGCAAAAGTGTGACTAGGATAAATTTGATGACTGTGCTTTTCCAAATAAATAAAACCAAAAAACCAAAAAGTTTTTCAATTTTAATTTTTAAATCTCACATTATTTGGTGTAACCGAATTTTTGTGCACTACTCAATTTTTTTAAAATGAACCGTGCCCTACGAGCATGGGTTATGACTAGGACTAGAACTTTAGAATAAATAAAACAACTAAAACACTCAATAAATAAAAGGCTCAAAACAACTAAAAGACTCAAAGAACTTATAAACTCTATAAAATAACAAAAGACTCAACTAATTAGAAGTATCTAAAGACTCAAAACTCTATCTCCATCACAAAATAAAAGACTACATGTCAAATTTGATTACTATCATTTGGTCGACAAAATCTTAATTAGACTGATCTTATTTAATCACATAAGTGCCTCATGATCACATCAAGAACAAGAAAGTAGGATAGTGGTACTACTCAATCAGGCCGAGAAGGGATGTTTTAGCTAGCAAGGCTAAGAGACAGTCTTGGGGATGGTCGGTTGGATTTGAGAAGTCAAAGACAGAATTCATTACGAAGGACATGCGTTATATTGTTTGGGGTTTTGTTTGGGATTTTGCTATTTTTACCCAAACAATATAAAATGTGTCAATTTGTCCTAATTAATAAAGCTGGGAAAAATTTAGAAATAAATTTATGAAAATACAGTACTTTCTCTGTTTCAAGCAAGAGCAAGCACTTGTACACATGAAAATAATATGAGTGCACGTGTTGCATTCTGTTCTACTACTCACAAGTTACATTTATCAAATATTCAAAATCGGCACCAAAATTTGAGGCCATCATTATTACAATTGAGGGATGTTTTTGAATTTGTCCCATGTGGCAATGTCACATCGTCACATGGGACATCCTCCTTAAACCCAAAGCCCAAAAAACCCAAAATCTCACCTAACCCACCAAAACACACACAAACCCAAAACAACTAAAATCACACCCCTAATCAAAAAAACCAAAACCCCCAAGACAATACACACACTCAAATCCACCCTACTCATTTTCATCTGTATTTGCACTCATCGAAACACCCGTGTGGGTCCCGCGTTCTGATTGAGTGGGTTGGTTATTGGGTGTGTCCGTGCACCTTGGTTCACGGGTTAATTCTAGTACATGTATATAGACGGCCTGAAATGGACTATCATACCACCCAAAATGTGGCATTTGTGATGATGTGATTGCACAAAACATAGTCGGTACCACTATGCTGCTTGAATTTGGGAATGCACTCACCCTTTTCTTGCTTCTTTCTGTATGGTGGATCATTTCTTATGGACATCATGCATGACACTGGCATTTGGTATAATCGTCTTACATCGAGTTTTTGTTATATAGACACTTCACATTGCTAAGGTACTGATGTTACTTAAGCTTTGCTGCCAATTTAGTTGAGAGTTGATGTTACTGCTTAATTTTGGGAGGTAATATGCATTTGTTGATGGCTTGTTCTATTTTATTAGGTGTATATGTTCTTTAGGTTCTGTAATTAAGTTAGTGCAACCTTTTACATTGGTTAAAATTAGTGTTAACCATTTACTATTGGTCAAGGTTATTTGGTATTTGTTTGTTGTTTTCTCTTGGTTAATCTGTATTTGTTTGTTGTTTTTTCTCGCTTATTAGGTATGTGTATGTAGTGTTGTAATTAGGTTGGTGTAAATTTTAACTTAGTTACCCTCCCCCAACGGTCTTATTAGAAGCCCTTGTTCCTCCAAATGTCAAATCATGTTTTGTGGGAAATTTGGGGATTCCGCCATCCTCACTTTCCTAAGTCATGCCATATGGATTTTCTGCGATACAATGTTTTCCTGGCTCATTTGTTATTTGTGTTATAAAAATTTCTCACTTTCTATGTACATATCTACGTATCTAGCCCTTTTGGATTTTCTTTTCTTTTCCTTTCCTTTTTCCTCGATCTGTTCCCCACCCTACACCAGATTTCTTTGTTCTTTTTGTAGTTATGTGTATCCATATAAAATGACTTCAGCACATGACATGGCAGGCATCAGGGCCCAGGGGATCCCATATTGGCGTACACTTTACCATATTGCCTATCAATATGAAAGCCACAAAATTGACCACCAAAGCCGGCAGTCATGTTCCTGTAAACTCTACCAATACATCATTGTGCATGATTTTTTTTGCCGGGGGGGGGGGGACATGCATGCTATTTGTGGGTTTGTGATTCTCTCTGCATTATGCAGAAACAGGATGTAGCACACCGCTTCCAGCAGGTACCGCTACAATTGAAACATGAGTGTCCAGGTCCCGCATGTGCCAGTGAAGTCAGTGTGGAGCAGTGCAGAAAGTAAGAAGATACTCTAAACAAAGCAGTTAAAAACAGTAAAACAGGTAACGCAGTACTGAACAGGAAAACGACAAGTAAAAGCTACACTAGTGCTGAAACGTTAGTGGAACACGTACCTGTCGCTAGGCCAAGACTCAACAGTCTTGAACTGGAAGTCTAACTCCTCGTGCTCAAGTACCTTTGTATGATCTTGTGCGTCGTACCTAGTGGTAGCAGAAGTCGCACTACGCTCAATAGAATAGACAATATCTAAACAAGAGACAAGAAGGTAAATGTGCACAAAAAAGAAATGTGACAACAATAGATATGATTTGAACAAAGAAGTAACATGTCATGATGATTACAAAAACTCACACGACAGAAGTAAGGAGGTACAAGAGGTGATAGGACAACAATTAAAAGGGTACAGAAGAGAAACATGTTATAATAATTAAAATGAGCACAAACTACTGTAAATGTGGTACTCACTAAAGTAGACCAATCCTAGACCGTGACTTATGAGGGAGGGTATTATAAGCAATGGCTTGACACTCTTGAGACCGTACGGGTGCTAACCCGGGCCGAGTCCCGAACTGAAGAAAGTACTGTATTGTAAGAGCTGTAAAACTGTGACATGTGGAAGGGGCTCCAGGACCCATTAAGATGGTTGTCACTGGCTGCCCCCGGACTCTAGGACCCATCTGAAGTGATGGACGTCCTCTCACCAGTCGGGGAGCCGAAGACAGGTCCCAGTCGCTCTCACACTCTCAAATCATAAGTTTCCCAAACCCGGTGAGTCAAGTTGAAGTAATCATTTTTTTAGTTTTTGTGTCGTGAAGTTCAATATTGATTAAACTACATAGTCAAGGGAGATCCGAGGTTCACTGGCAATAGTAATAGTCCACCTCAGATCCTGCCATGCATGCAATAGTAGCATGGTGTGTCATGATAGTCCACCTCAAATCTTGCCATGCATGAAATCAGTATAAGTACCTTCCCAAGTAAAAACCCAAGACTACGCAATTTAACACAATATTAAAGTTATCGGTACTAGTAAACTCAAGAGACAACATGATAATGAAACCGGCATGTAATAAAATAAAGGCATGTATGTTTTTCATGACATGATATTCCAACCTGAACAGATAATAAAACACCCAACTGTTCCATGTGATGAACCAAGAAATGAAGGAACTTCATTATTGCTTGAATAAGAAAGTCTGGAAGTCAAACTCAGGATGGCGCTAGGCCAGAGGGTCAGATCCCAAGTAAACCACACCGAAACCCAAAACAAGCGAGGAAATCACCCGAGCCCAACCATGATCCAGGGAACCAAGACAACACGTAAGAGACGCTCCAAACCTAACAAGTAAAGAATCTAGAACAGTAAGCTAGACAGCCACAACCCACACGGAGGGAAGCTAGCCGCAACCCAACAACAAGCAAGGTGGCTAACCGGACTCATCAACAACACAAACCCCCAAAACAGAAAAAGGAATTCAGCCGATTCCAACAAGCAACAGAAAGCCAATCACAGCTCAACAAGCAGCATGTAGCCCAAAGTCGCAAGCAAGAAAACCAACGAACCCCATAACAGCAAGGAAAACCCAACTTGTAAATAAGGAAAGTTACCGTACCTCAACCAACAAGGCAGGCCCGACCTGCAAGCCGAAGAAGCCACCGAACCTAGCAAAACAACCAAGAGACATCCTAACCCAACAACAAGTAAGACCATCCCAACCCGCGAGCAAATGAAGACCCAACCTTAACACAAGCAAAGGAATCGAAATTGGAGTATAGAGGATAGAGTCTACCTGAGATCGAAGCCAAAGAATCAAAGGAAGTTAAGATCTGAAACACAATCGTCAGCATGAAGCCTGTGTCGCAACCATCAGCAACAAGGGACTCCAAATCCGTCAGCAAGGAGAGCCATCGAAACCAGCAATCTGCAAGGAGAAACAGACAGCAAGCAGAAGAGTCGTCGCTACCTAAAACAGCAAGAAGACCAAAATCTGGAAGTAAGAGAGTCAGTTGAACCCATCTTAATCAAGGAAATCTCAGACTGCAAGGAAGGGAACAGGTCAAACCTCCACGACAAACCAGAACATCAACCAAAACCCTCATCCGAACCCAAACAACAACAGGAAACAGCAAGCCGCAAGCCCCACACATCAAGGATTCACCAACCGCAAGTAAGAGGGAAGCCACATCACCCCAATTCAGCAAGCAAAGGGATAACCCGCAAGCAAAGGACCATCGAACACCATCAACGAGCAAAGGGGAGCCACCGAGCCCAACTCAAGCAAAGAAAAAGACTCAATCAGCGAGGAAGAGTTAACCCGCAAACAAGAGGAGCCGCCAAACTCCAATCAGCAAGCAAGGGGCCAAGGCAACTAGCAAAGAGGAGCCACAAACCCTAATCGGTAAGCAAGGGGAGCCACGAATAGCAAGAGGAGCCACCGAACTCTGAAAACAGTGAGAGAGGGACGGAGGGGACTGCATCGCGTCGAAGGAAGCATACAAAGGCCCTCCGCCGCAAACGTGGGAGAGGGAAAGAGGGGCGCGAGGCATCGTTGCTTGGAGAGAGGATGCGTCGCATGCCCTAGGGCTGCTGCGATCGTGTCGAGAGAGAGAGCGAGCGTGGGAGAGACGCGGGGAAAAGAAAAGACCTCGGGGCTTCTTTGCTGCGGGATCTGAGATAGAGAGGGGGAGAAACAAAAGGGGGGAGATGAGCCCGTGGCCATGGGGCTCTCGCGAGTGGTGTGGGCCTAACGAAAATGAAAAAGAAAGAGAGAAAGAGAGAGTGGGAGCGGGCCGTTACATTCCACCCACCTTAGAAAAATTTCGTTCTCTGAATTCTTATAAGATGGATCGAGTCAGTCGAGTATCGTACTTCTTGCCTTCTCTACACTGTTCATGAGGCGATTGCGCGGACCTGCATGGGCAACCACTTTGTAATGCCCCGCTCCCTGCGGGTGCCGCTACAATTGAAACATGAGTGTGCAGGTTCCGCATGTGCTAGTGAAGTCAATGTGGAGCAGTGCAGAAAGTAAGAAGATACTCTCAACAAAGCAGGTAAGAACAATAAAACAGGTAATATAGTATTAAACAGGAAAGAAACAACTAAAAGCCACACTACCGCTGACACGTAAATGGAACACGCCCGCCGCTAGGCCAAGACTCAACAGTCTTGAACTGGAAGTCTAGCTCCTCGTGCTCAAGCACCTCTGTATGATCCTGTGCGTCATACCTAGTGGAAGCAGAAGTCGTACCACGCTCAATAGAGTAGGCAATATCTAAACAAGAGACAAGAAAGTAAAGGTGCGCAAAAAGAGATGTGACAGCAATAGATATGATAATACTGAACAAAGAAGTAACATGGCATGATGATTACAAAAACCACACGACAGAAGGAGGTACAAGAGGCGGCGAGACAACAGTTAAAAGGGTACAGAAGAGAAACATGTTATGATAATTAAAATGAGCACAAACTACTCTAAAGATGGTACTCACTAAAGTGAACCAATCCTAGGCCGTGATTTATGAGGGAGAGTATAGTAAGCAATAGCTAGACCCTCTTGAGACCACATGAATGCTACCCTGGGTCGAGTCCTAAACTGAAGAAAGTACCGTACTGTAAGAGCTGTAAAACTGTAAGAGCTGTGAAACTGTGACATGTGGCAGGGGACGGCTCCAGGACCCATCAAGATGGCCATCTCTGTCTGCCCACTGGACTCTAGGACCCATCTGAAGTGATGGACGTACCCTCCTCAGTCGGGGAGCCGAAGACAGGTCCCAGTTGCTACCGCACTATCCAATCATAAGTTTTCCCAAACCAAATGAGTCAAGCTGAAGTAATCATTTTATTAGTTATTATGTCGTGATGTTCAATATTTGATTAAATTACGTAGTCAAGGGAGATCCGAGATCCGCTTCAATAGTAATAGTCCACCTCATATCCTGCCATGCATGCAATAGTAACATGTCGTGTCATGATATTCCACTTCAAATCTTGCCATGCATGTAATCCGTACAAGTACCATCCCAAGTAATGACCAAAGACTACGCAATTTAAAACAATATTAAACTTAATGGCGCTAGTAAATTCAAGAGACAACATGATAATGAAACTGTCATGTGATAAAATAAAGACATGGATGTTTCTCAGGCATGATTGTCCAACCTGAACAGATAATAAAACACCCAACTGTTCCATGTGATGAACCAAGAAATGAAGGAACATCATAATTGCTTGAATAAGAAAGCCCGAAAGTCAAACTCAGGATGGACTAGGCCAGAGGGATCTGATCCCAAGTAAACCACATTGAAACCCAAAACAAGCGAGGACTTTAGCCGAGCCCAACCATGATCCAGTGAACCAAGACAGCACGTAAGAGAAGCTCCAAACCTAACAAGTAAAGAACCCAGCACAGTAAGTAACCAAGCCAGCCACAACCCACACACGAGGGAAGCTAGCCGCAACCCAATAACAAGCAAGGTGGCTAACTGGACTCATCAACAACCTAAAACCCCAAAACAACAAGGAATTCAGCCGATCCCAACAAGCAACAGAAAGCCAACCACAACTCAACAGCCATCATGGAGCCCAAAGTCGCAAGTAAGGGAAACAAACGAACCCCATAACAGCAAGGAAACCCTAACTCGTAAACAAGTGAAGTCATTGTACCTCAACCAGCAAGGCAAGCCCGACCTGCAAGCCACCGAACTTAGCACAAGTAAGAGACATCCCAACCCAACAACAAGCAAGACCAGCCCAACCCGCGAGCAAAGGAAGACCCAAACCCTAACACAAGCAAACAAATCAAAATTGGAGTATATGAGATAGAGTCTACCTGAAATCGAAGCTGAAGAACCAAAGAAAGTTAAGATCCGAAGTCCAATCGTCAGTAGGAAGCCTGTGACGCAACCATCAGCAATAAGGAACCATAAATCCATCAGCAAGGAGAGCCCCGGAACCAGCAATCAGTAAGGAGAAACATACAACAAGCAGAAGAGTTGACGCAACCTAAAACAGCAAGAAGACCAAAACCTGCAAGCAAGAGAGTCAGCTGAACCCATCTCATTCAAGGAAATCTCAGATCACAAGGAAGGGAACATGTCAAACCTCCATGACAAACCAGAACAACAACCAAAACCCTCATCCGAACCCAATCAACAGGAAATAGCAAGCTGCAAGCTGCAAGCCCCAAACAGCAAGGAACCACCAACTGCAAGTAAGAGGGAAGCTGCATCACCCCAATTCAGCAAGCAAAGGGACAACCCGCAAGCAAAGGACCATCGAACACCATCAGCGAGCAAAGGGGAGCCACCGAGCCCAACTCAAGCAAGGAAAAAGACTCAATCAGCGAGGAAGAGTCAACCCGCAAACCAGAGGAGCCGTCAAACTCCAATCAGCGAGCAAGGGGCCGAGGCATCAAGCAAAGATGAGCCAAAAACCCTAATCGGCAAGCAAGGGGAGCCACGAATAGCAAGAGGAGCCACCGAACTCCGAAAACAGTGAGAGGGACGGAGGGGGCTACGTCGCGTCGAAGGACGCCTCCGAAGGCCCTGCCGCCGCAAACGTGGGATAACGGGAAAGAGGGGTGCGAGGCATTGTCGCTCGTCGAGAGGACGCGTCGCATGCCCTAGGGCTGCTGTGATCATGTTGAGAGAGAGTGAGCGTGGGAGAGACTCGGGGGGAAAAGAAAAGCCCTCGGGGCTTCTTTGCTGCGGGATTTGAGATAGAAAGAGGGAGAAAGAAAAGGGGGAGAGGAGCCCGTGGGCTTGGGGCTCGCGCAAGTGGGCTGGGCCCAACGGAAATGAAAAAGAAAGAGAGAGGGGGAGGGCCGTTACACATGAAATCAGCCTACACCTCTGGTTGTCAGGGAGACCCCATAAATGAATGAAACCAAAGGAGGGATCTTGTAGTTGGTTGAAAAAAGGATGCCAAACTTTTGGCTAAGTCCTTGATGACTTAGAATGTGGGATTGATCTATTTTCCTCTTTGGATGCTTCCCACCTTGACAAGGATCGGAATTTGTAATTTTTAGTTGTATTTTGATTTTATTGAGTCTCTTAGTTTATTTTGAATGTTTAGGAGTTTTATTATTTTGGGAGAGTTAAGTCTCACATCGGATGGGGTTAGGAGAAGTGTTGGGTTGTAAGGCTATATAAAGGCCACTAGACTTGTTATTTTAATCAAGTAATGAATCAAGCCTGAAAGTAAAGAATGATCCAATCGAACTGTGTGAGCTCTGCAACCTTTGCGAACAATTGGAGAGGGAGCATCAGAATAAACTCAAGCATGATCCTACAGTAGAGATCGATCCAACACCTGAGGCAAAGTGTGAACGAGTCAGAGCCTTGCCAAAAGCCAACAGTTGAGCCTGCGCCAGAACAGCCGAAAGAAGAACCATCGAATCTGATCAATCATATAGAGTCTGTTATCACAGATCATCCTATACTGACAACAAACAAATGCTGAATGTTTTTCTACCTTTCGTGATTTGGGAGAAATTATCAGAGGGCGTGCTTCTACCAGTCTACATTATGATGCACTTTAGAATTCGTGGATGCGTCTTTTCCAACAACCGAGGACTTTCGATTTCTGTGCAAGAGTATTACTACTGCCTACCTTCACCAGGAGGTGAAGTTCTCAAGCATGGGAGAATGATAGTGATCAAAATTGTAATTTTATTTTAGTTTTTAGTTTGAGTCTTTAGTTAATTAATGAGTGTTTAGGAGTTTTAGTTTTTTGGTGAGTTAAGTCCCACATTGGATAGGTTAGAAGAAGTGTTGGGTTGTAAGCCTATATAAAGGCCACTAGACATGTTATTTTAATCAATGAATCAATGAATCAATGAACAACTTGAGATCAAATTTCCCCTCAAACATGTGAAAGGTTCTCCCCTTAGTGTGAAGCTATGGATCCTTGGTGTGAAGCCAGGTTATTTTTCTTCTCCCAAATTCCTCAATCCCTAAAATCATTCGTGTTCTAAGGATCGGAATTTGTAATTTTTAGTTGTATTTTGATTTTATTGAGTCTCGTAGTTTATTTTGAATGTTTATGAGTTTTAGTATTTTGGGGGAGTTTAGTCCCACATCGCATGAGTTAGGAGAAGTGTTGGATTGTAAGGTTATATAAAGGCCACTAGACTTGTCATTTTAATCAATCAATGAATCAATGAAAAGAGAGATTCTCAAAACATATGAAATGTTAAACTCTCCTCCTTGGTGCGAAGCCTCAGAAACCCTTGGTATGTCGCCAAGTAATCCCCAATTATCTAGTTCTTTCTCAAATCCTCCAACAAACCCCTACATCCCACCACATCCTACATCTAATTGGTACCAGAGCCGAATGATTCTATTTTCCTCTTCCAATTTTATTCCAAAAAACAACCTAGATCAGCTCAGCCGCCACCTTTCAAAAGCCTAACCCTAAGTTCCCAGTAGCCACACTCTTCTGACAAAGAAAAAAACCTCGCCTCAACCACAGCCACCATCACCTCACTCCACAGCCACCTTCCTCTGACAAAAAACACTTGAGAAAATTCCTTTTCCAAGTTCCTTCGTCGATCACATCTCCCACTGCCGCAGCAAATCCTCCCTCAATTCGATCTGAAAAAAGAGAGAAGAGAGGAACGATAGAGAGAGAATCACTTACCTGGAAGCAACGAGCCACCACAACCCTAATAGCACCACACCGACGCCGACTACTTCCTCCTCCTCGCAGACCGCCTGTTCCACCTTCGAAACCAAGTAGCCGAACGCCCCATCTACGAAGCCACCTTCGCAGCTGCCAACAACCGACGCCTTCCCGACTTCAGGTGAAACAAGAGAGAAGAGAAAAGAAGAAAGAGAGGTACTCACCTGAGCCACATGGCCCTCATCCTTCTCCGACTGATATAGAAGCCAAGCGCAGTCTCTTCGCCTTCCTCGGCTTCTTGATTAAAGCAAGAGGCTCTCTTCAAGCCACACTGAGCTAATCGAGATCGACACTCTGGAAGCTGATCTTCCTGAATTTTCTTTGGCTGTTTCCTCCTGCTTTCGTGCTTCTCGCGTGCCCTCTGGGACTCTTTTTCTGAAGGTTCTGGTGATGCCTCCACATCGCACTTAGCCATAACGGATGAAAGTATGGAGTCGAAATTCTCTTTCCTTTGGCTCATGCGATGAGGGATCATAGCAACAAGATCCATCTCTCCTTACATCGACTTTGGTTTTGCACTAGAGGATTAGTAGGCAGCTTTGTTGCTAATACTTACTTTGCCCATTTCTGGTATGCTTTAGTTGTTTTGAGCTCTCCTTAAGATATTGCTTCATCGATTATATGCTTGAAACGATGTGAATAAATCTTTGACTCAGAACAAAGCATTGAATGGAAAACCCTTTTCATGTTGCCTTTAAATTCCGTATAAAGGCCATTCGGATCTTTCTTCTCTAACATGATCCTCTATAGTTAGCTTCAAATTCTTCTATATCAGCTTCAGTAACCTTACTGTACACCGTCGTGAAGAACTCTTGAAAAGTTTCTAACTCTTGAAGAATTTTTGAAGCTTCCCTTGAGAGTGCCTCATCATCTACATAACCGGTCTAATCATAAATTGCCCTTTTCTCATCATCTTCAAGAATTAAAACTACTTTTTGCCAGAGCTAAAATTTCCCCTTTGCTTTCTCGTCATCAGGATTCTTAATAGTTCCAGTATTTTGACTATTTTGGATCTGTTTGAAGCCCAAATTCAGCGCCTTTTTGCGTCAGTAGATAGCTGACGCAGCCGACTACGCATTGGTACCCCCATACGAACAAATATTTTCTAAATTACGGAATACAACAATGATTACTATGATAACGGTAATTACTATGATGATTATTACCATCACTATACTCCCCGAACAAATTTTGAGCTTGAGAAGTGAAGACAAGCACCAATCTTCTATGGCTTCAAGGATAAATTCGGATATAATGATTGTGAGTACTTTCTTGAGAAGTTCTTCTCCCGTTTTGATTTATCTAATGAAGCAATATAAGTATGCATAGCTCAAGCTAGATGGAGAAGTGTTATCTTGGTGCTTGAATTTTCGAGTTCCTTATCGTTGGTCAACATTCAGATCTTCTCTTTGATGTCGATATTTTCCATGCATCGGTATATTCCCCAGGCAGCCTAACAATCCTCAAGCCCAATAGTAAGAGATAATCCTATAAAGCTGATACAGGAGATACGTGCGATTTCTCTTCAAGCATACAAACTTAAGCCATAGTCCACGGCAGAGGATGATCTAAGTTCTGAGCCAAAGTGTAAGCTTGAACAAGAGATGAAGCCTGATTCAAATCCTGAGATTGAGACACGGTTAGGGACTGTGCCTGACCTGGAGCCTGAGAAAGTATTGGAGTCTCCGCAAGAGCCTGAAACCGAACTAGAGTCAGAGCATGAACTAGAGATTGCTCTAGTACTACAGTTTGAGCCTAAACTAGAATTTGACCCCGTGCATTCTGAGCCAGAGATAGAACTTGATCCAGTCCTACAACCTGAGCCAGAGCCTCATTTAGAGCCATATGTGGAGCGTGTGCCAGAGTTGCTTATAGAAGCACCATTAAATCCGATTGAGCATAATGAGTTCGTGATCACATATTCTCCTCCCATAACCAACAGACAGATGCTATCTGTCTGAATATTTTTCTATCTTTCGTGAATTGGGAGAAATTATTAGATGACGTGTTTCTACCAATCTGCATCATGAGACACTTTAGAGTTTGTGGGCACGTCTTTTCCAACTGCTAATGACTACTGATTTCTATGCAGATGTGCTACTTCTGCCTCCATTCACTAGTAGGTGAAGTTCTCAAGCGGGGGGAGAATGATAAGGATCAGAATTTCTAATTTTTGGTTGTATTTTGATTTTATTGAGTTTCTTAGTTATTTTGAATGTTTAGAAGTCTTAGTATTTAGGGTGAGTTTAGTCCCACATCGGATGGGTTAGGAGAAGTGTTGGGTTGTAAGGCTATATAAAGGCCACTAGACTTATTTTAATCAATCAATGAATCAATGAAAAGATAAATTTCTCAAAACATGTGAAAGGTTCCACTCCACTCCTTGGTGCGAAGCCTCGGAAACCCTTGGTGTGAAGCCAAGAAATACCCAATTATCTAGTTCTTCCTCAAATCCTCTACCAACCCCCTAAATCCCACCATGTCCGACATCACACCTGTTGCTACTGGGACACCAACAACCCCATCCCCCCAAACCCCCGGCGGCACTGCTGCCTTGCTGTTGATGTTGAAACATTGCAGAACTGCTAATCCTAGAACAATAATTATGTTAGCTGAACTGCTACATTTTGATGTAATGAAGATTTTTGGAAGCAATGGTGATACTAAAACCATTGTGATACGATCTAGAGGATCGATCAATTAATTTCAGATTTAAAGAGGAAAAATATAAAAAGGTGGAATTTTTTGGATCTTAAATTGCGAAGAACAATGAAATAGATTGATAGTTGAGTCTCTTTCGAGGGGAGACTCGCTCTCCTAACTTTTGATGCACGGACAAAAGTCTAAAATCCCTCACAAGAGATGCTTACAAGTTCTTCACAAAATAAGCATAAGAAAATAAAATGACGGCTAACCCTAATAAATAGAAGAGAGGGGATTTACTAATCTAGTCTGAAAAGACTAGAATACCCCTAGACTAACCCACTACGTGGTACCCGCCTCCTACGCCGCACGTAAGTCACTAGAGGGGGTGGGCCCCACCACCTTGGCCGCCGGCCGTGAAAGGATGCGGATCCGCATCAATACCCCCCTAAAAGAGTCACCTTGTCCTCAAGGTGGAAGTCGGGGAACTGCTCCTGGATCACTCCGTATGCCTCCCACGTCGCATCACAATCTGGCAACCCCGCCCAGTGTATCAGCACCTCTCTATGCCCGCGTGTCCCCTGACGAACAGCACGAACCTCCAGTGGCTCCAACATCACCTCCATCTCCTCAGTAAGTGTGGGTGGTAGGGTAGTAGACATCGTCTGCTCTCCAATAGCTCGGCGAGGCTGCGAAACATGAAAGACTGGGTGTATCGTCGCCGTCGAAGGAAGTCTCAGCCTGTAAGCCACCTGGCCAATCTTGGCCAAAATCTCAAAAGGCCCATAGAATCTCGCTGACAGCTTCTCGTTCCGCCTCCTCGCTAGCGATCTCTGTCTATAAGGCCTCACCTTCAGATATACCATGTCGCCCTCCTAAAAGTGCACATCACGCCGATGCCCATCCGCCCTAGCCTTCATTACCTGCTAAGCTCGTAATAAGTGCTTCTTCAGCTCCTCCAGTATGCTCTCCCTCTCACCCATGTAATCCTCCACCTGGGATACCGGTGTCTGCCTCTCCCCAAATCGAAGCAGCTCTGGTGGATCCCTCCCATACAACACCCGAAAGGGTGTTGTCCCTGCTGCTGAGTGGTACGAAGTATTGTACCAATACTCCGCCCAGGCCAACCACCGATGCCACTGCCGAGGTGTCTCTAACGCAAAGCACCGCAGATACATCTCTATGCTGCGGTTCACAACCTCCGTCGGTCTGAGGGTGATGGGCGGTACTCCTCTTCAACACTGCCCCCTGGACACGAAATATCTCCCGCCAGAACCCACTCAGGAACACCTGATCTCTGTCTGTCACTATGGATGTTGGGACCCCGTGTAGCCGTATCACCTCACGAGTGAAAGCTGCAGCCGCTGAAACCGCCGTGTACGGATATTTCAGTGGTATGAAATGGGCGTACTTTCTCAATCTGTCCACCACCACGAAGATCACTGAGTACCCCTCTGATCGGGGCAACCTGTCGATGAAATCCATTGTCACCTCCTCCCAGACCCGCTCAGGTAGTGCTAAAGGCTGTAGAAGCCCGGCTGGCGCCATGGCCATGTACTTGTGATGCTGGCAGACGTCACAAGCGGCAACCAAGTGTGCTATCGCCCTCCTCATACCAGGCCAATAAACCTCCCGGGACATTCTCATATATGTCTGCTGCACCCCGGAATGTCCTCCAACCACCGAGCTGTGGAACTCCTGAAATAATGCTGGTATGAACGCGGAAACCCGTGGTAATACTAATCGTCCTTGGTACAACAGTCTCTGTCCCTCTAGGGCGTATCCCCTTGGGGCCTCCCCGTGTCCCTGCAGCTGCTCGCGAATCTGTCTCAACTCCGGATCGGCCTCCGCCTCCTGTAGCATGGGCTCCCAATCTATCCACACGGGCAACGAGAGTGCCCTCAAGTGCACCCCCTCCTCTCTGCGCGATAAGGAGTCGGCTGCCTTATTCTCTAACCACAGTCTGTACTCGAATCGGTACCCTACCAGCTTGGATAGCCAGCGCTGGTGCTCCTCTGTCACTAGCCTCTGCTCCAGCAAATACTTCAAGCTGCGCTGATCTGTCCTGACCATAAACTCCCTTCCCATAAGATAGGGCCGCCACTTCTGAACTGCCAGCACGATTGCCATCAACTCCCTCTCGTACACAGACTTCAGCCGTGCTCTACCTGAAAGCACCTGGCTGAAGTATGCTATCGGCCGACCTAACTGCATCAGAACCGCCCCCAAACCAACGCCTGACGCATCTGTCTCCACAACAAAAGTGACGCTAAAGTCAGGCAACGCCAAGACTGGTGCTGTCGTCATCGCCACCTTCAAGGCCTCAAAAGCCTTGGTCGCTTCCTTTCCCCACTGGAACCCATCTTTCTTCAGCTGATCGGTCAGTGGGCGGGCAATGGTGCTGTACCCCCTCACGAATTTCCGGTAGTATCCTGTCAGTCCGAGAAATCCCCGCAGTGCCCTCATAGAGGTGTGTACCGGCCAGTCCAACATCGCTTCTATCTTCGCCCTGTCTGCTTCTACCCCTGCGGCCGACACCACATGCCCCAGATACTCTATCTGCCTCTGGCCAAAACTGCACTTCTTCCGGTTTGCATACAGCTGGTGTCTCAACAGCTCCCGAAACACTACCTCCAGATGGCCAACGTGTTCCCCCATGGTCATGCTGTAGACCAAAATATCGTCAAAGAAGACGAGTATAAACCTCCTCAGGAACGGCCGAAAGACATCGTTCATCAATACCTGAAATGTAGAAGGAGCGTTCGTCAAGCCAAACGGCATGACGAGAAACTCGTAGTGCCCCTCGTGGGTGCAAAATGCTGTCTTCGGCACGTCCTCTGGCCTCATCAGGATCTGGTGATACCCTGCCTTTAGGTCAATCGTCGAGAACACCACTGCCCTATGCAGCTCATCTAGTAGCTCGTCTATAACGGGGATATGGAACTTGTCAGCCACCGTCTCCTTGTTCAGCGCCCGGTAATCTACGCAAAAGCGCCAACTCCCGTCCTTCACCAAAAGTACCGGGCTCGAGAACGGGCTAACGCTGGGCTGGATCACCCTAGCCTGCAACATCTCACCGACCATCCGCTCTATCTCATCTTTCTGCACGTGGGGTAACGGTAAGGACGCACATTCACCGGTGCTGCGCCATCCCGCAAGACTATCGCATGCTCGTGTCCTCTCACTGGTGGTAGCCCCTGTGGGTCCTGAAATACCTCCTGGTACTGTCCCAACACCGGCTCCACCTCCTCGGGAACCCCTGCATGCAGCTCCTGCTCTGCCTACACGACACTCTACCAAGTACCCCTCTCTCTCTCCGTAAGGCCGGAGTGATGGCCTTGAAGGCCACCAGTGACAAACATAGGGTCGGGTCCCCTGTGAGCACCACCGTCCGGTCCCCCTCCTCAAACTCCATCCTGAGGCGCTTCCAGTTCACCTGCATGTCCCCCAGCTTCTTCAGCCACTGCACGCCTAGGATGATGTCAACATTGCCCAACTCCAGGGGCAGGAAATCCTCCATGATCTGCACTCCCTGCAAGGTCAGGCACAGACCCTTGCAGAGCCCCTTGCTCTCCTCCATCTTCCCTGTCCCCAGCAGCACAGTAAACTTTTACTGCGTGCTCAACTACAGCCCATGTCTCTCCACTATCCGGCTGGAGATGAAGTTGTGGGTGGCCCTACTGTCGATCAGCACTGTCACCGCCGTGTCTCCTAACTGCCCCGACAACTTCATGGTGTGGTTCGGAGTGAACCACACCACAGAGTTTAGGGACACCTCTGTGAAGTTTAGGTGAGACTTCTCCTCCTCCACTGGCGCCTCCTGCTCCTCGAACTCCTCATCACCCATGTACCCCTCCTCGTCTGGTACCATAGTGATCTGTAGCAGGCGACTAGCACACCGGTGTCCAGGGGTGAACTTCTCGTCGCAACGAAATCATAACCCCTTGGCACGCTTCTCTCTCACCTCCGCCTCTGTCATCCGCCGCCCCAGAGTCGTCAGACGGCTCTCCCCTCTAGCCTCAGGTGCAGCTGTGGGTGCTCTCGGTGCTGTCGCTGCTGGGGTGGGGCGAGACCCCTGAGTCCCCCAACCTCCCCGTATTCTCCTCTCCTCCGCATGCTTCTCCTCTGCCCTGTGGGCCAGGCGAAGGACATCCTCCAGTGTCCCCGGACTCTGCATCCTCAGATCCGCTCGTATAGAGGGCTTCAACCCCCTCATGAAATTCCCAATCATCACCTCGTCGGTTACCCCCTTCACCCTACTATTCAGCATCTCGAACCTCTCCACATAATCTCTCATCGTCCCCTTCTGTCTCAAAGCAGATAACTGCTCATAGAAGTCTCCCCATGGGGTCTCCTGGAACCGGTCTAGTATCTGTGCGGACAGCTCCTCCCAAGTGCGAAAAGGGGTCCGCGCCACCTTCCATCTGTACCAAGCCAACGCCTTGCCCTCGAAATAGATTCCGATGGCCCTCAGAACCTCCTCTTCCGTCAACCTCATCACATGGAAGTAACGCTCCGCCCGGTAGATCCACCCATCCGGATCCGTGCCGTCAAAAATCGGCATCTTCAGCTTCATAAGGCGGCGATCCGCATTAATGTCCCCCTGTGGTCCCCCATCTCTACCGCGGTCACCCCCACTGCCGAATCCTTCGCCGCCTGCCTCAACTGGTCCTCCCCCGTCAACCCCGTACAACTCCTCGAGCCAAACGGGTCTCTCCCACGCCTCAGGCTGGTAATGGTACCCCGGAAACTCCTGCTGTCGTGCCAACCCGGGCCCTCCTACCCCTCTGTGGCTGTACTGGTGCTGCCCGGCCCCCAAAATAGCCTCCCGGGCCTTGTCCCCGCCCCGGAAAGCCATCAAACGTCTGTCTGGGATCAACCTGCGGCCTCAGTACCTGTGGATGAGCATCTGGTCTCCAAAATTGGGCTACTGGAGCCCCAATCGTCGTGTCTCGGGCCCATCCGCCTCCGTCTTGCCCCTAGGGGACTGTCTGCGCTGCTGTGGGCCCCCAGGGGGCTGTTTGCGTCGTCGCGGGCCCCCAGGGGGCTGCCTGCACTGCGGCAGGCCCCCATGGATCGACCGCAGGCCTGTTTGGGCCTGCTGGGACAGCGGCAGGCCCGAACAGGCCTGCCGAAGTCACAGCAGGCCCGGTGGGACCTGCAGCTGCTGCGGCAGGCCCGCTGGGCCCTGCCGCAGCTGTGCAGGCCCGACAGGGCCTGCAAAGTGTGCCGCAGGCCCTGAAGGGCCTGCCGTGCTCGCCGCATGCCCGGATGGGCCTGTCGAGCTTGCCGCAGGCCCAGATGGGCCTGCCGCCTTTTTCCAGGGGCCCCGGCCCCTCCCTGCGCCTGTCCGGCCTTGTTAGGGTTCGCGGCGGCTGCGGCTTGCTCCAGAATTGTCGTCGTAGCCATCGCCCTCTCCGGTTGCTCCTGATTTACCGATTCAAGCGTCGATTCTCCTTGGTTTTCTTCCCCTTAAATCCTTTTGCACTGATCTCCTCCTCTCTCCATCGTTAGGGCTTGAAGCATTGCTTTTATCTCCGGAATCGACGACGTGGCCTCCCTCAAAAACTTCAGATCTGAAGTCGCCTCCTTCAAATCTGAAGTCACCTCCTTTAGCCCTTGGATATCACGTCCCGATTGCGCGGCGTCCCTTCTCATGGCCCGTAGCTCGATTTGGGTGTCTTCCTGCCAATGGGCGTGATCCTTGATGGACTCCCGTAGGGTTTTCTTCAATCCCTCGATCTCCCGGTTTAACTCTTCTCGAAGCCCTTGCACCTTCTCATCCACGCCATCCGCCTTTGACCTCGTGCTTGTCGCCATCGGATCTCAATGCTCTGATACCAATTTGATACGATCTAGAGGATCGATCAATTAATTTCAGATTTAAAGAGGAAAAAATATAAAAAGGTGGAATTTTTTGGATCTTAAATTGCGAAGAACAATGAAATAGATTGATAGTTGAGTCTCTTTCGAGAGGAGACTTGCTCTCCTAACTTTTGATGCACGGACAAAAGTCTAAAATCCCTCACAAGAGATGCCTACAAGTTCTTCACAAAATAAGCATAAGAAAATAAAATGACGGCTAGCCCTAATAAATAGAAGAGAGGTGATTTACTAATCTAGTCTGAAACCAGAATACCCCTAGACTAACCCACTACGTGGTACTCCGCCTCCTACGCCGCACGTAAGTCACTAGAGGGGGATGGGCCCCACCACCTTGGCCGCCGGCCGTGAAAGGATGCGTATCCGCATCACATTGCCATGCCAACTTGCTTGTAGTTATTCCACTTCATTCATTTTACTCCACGTAGCATTGATTTTGAAATGTTAAATTGAAGTCATGCCTGCTGTGAAGTAATTTTTTATTCATCAACCTTTGTTTGCCAGTCTAGGAAATCTTTTAAATGATATAAAGTGTATTCCTAACATTAGGGATTTTATTTTCTACAGTGTTTGAACTTTTTTTCTTGGATTTTGTTAAACCGTATAGACCATATTCGATGCATGGGTAAAAGACGTTGCATGTAATAGTTCTATCATAAATCAGACTTGCATTTTGACAGAAGCAAATATTTTGGCTACCTTAACTTATCTTCACGCTCAGAGAGTGCGTAGAAAAGCTGCAGCTTTTGAGCATCCCTGAAGAGCGTGCACGTAGATTAAATGAAGTTCCAGAAATACATTCTGACCCTAAAATGGATCCTGACAATGAGTCTGGCGATGAAGATGAATCTGATGATAGAAAACAAGGTACATCGTCCTCCCAAATACTGGTTGTTTATGTGTTAATCTGTGAATGTTATTTATGCCAGTGCTTCTGGTGTTGTGCAGGTTCTTTCAGCAGACCAAGGGATTCATCTCTTAGACGAGGAGGTCCTGCTCCAAGTAACTGGGCTGGTGGACGCAAAGGGCCTAGTTCTTCTTGGGATACAAGCAGAAATGCAAGAATCGATGGCACACGAGACAAACTTGAGGTGCTTAATGCTATTGCTGATGGAACAAATGAACAGTCATGGAACCACGAAAGAGATGTTCACCAACCCAACAACTGGGAGACTGGAACAGGACCATCGAATGCAAGTTGGAATAACAATTTGCCTGAAACAGTTTCTAGGCAGTCACATGGTGTTGAAACCGTGACAACTTCGGATGAGACCAATGAGACAGAGAAAATATGGCACTATAAAGATCCGGAAGGAAAAATCCAAGGGCCTTTTTCTATGCTGCAGTTGAGGAAGTGGAATACGACTGGGTATTTCCCAGTTGATCTGAGGATATGGCGAGCATCTGAAAATGAAGAAGACTCAATTTTATTAACTGATGCATTGGTTGGGAGGTTTGAGAAAGACCTACCGCAGTGGGAGCCTCCACAAAGCAACCATTCTCATCCTACAACATTCCCGACAGGACCAGAGAGTCGGCCAAATGAGCAGAGCGGTAATTGGGGACAAGCTAATAGTCTAACGCCAGTAGGAAACGATCCAACCCCTCCCATCTGGACAGGAGCTGGTAACATAGTTCACCAAAATGCTGATAGGTGGGCATCTCAGCCATCCGCCGTAGCTGCACCCAAAATGGAAATGACCATTCCTAGGGAGGCAAGTAATGTCATATCTATGGTAAACTGGGAATCGTCAGGGGATCCTAATGCTTGGTCTGGACCACCCCAAGTTCACAGCAACCAGAGGCCAACCACTCCCTTTAATGGCAATCCGTGTGGACCACCACCTTCGTATGAAGGCACTGGGGTTCAGGGAGTAAGAAATACTGGAAGCTGGAATCCAGGACAGGATCACAGAAGTAACTGGAGTTCAAACAATCCTAGGGGGCAACAACCTGCCGGTCAGGGGTATGGTCAGCAGATTGCTAATTGGGGATCTTCGGCCAATCAGGCTTCTAGAAACCAGTGGGGAAATGGTTCATACGCTCTCCCAACTCCTCATATGCAGCCAGCCAGCCAAGCATGGGGTCCTGTTCAAGGCACTGCAAGTATAGCTACATCCCCACCACCCAGTGTTCCACCAACGGGCACTGGCTGGGCATCGGTGAACACACATGTACCCCCAATTCCACACCCGGTAGGCACTGGGTGGAGGACTCCGAACATGCATGCGCATCCAGCTCCTTTTCGACCTATGGGCACTGGCTGGGGAGCTACCTCAGCAGCTGGGGTAAATGATTGTCATTCTGCTGCCCCAACTATTGAACATAACAGAGCTGGACCTGGCACCAATTCAAGGGGGGGCACATGGGACTGGGGCTCGAACTCTGCCATGCCTCAGTTTGCAAATCAAGTTACTGGTGCTAATCATGCTCATGTTCAATGGAGACAGCAGACGGGTGCTCCGAATGTAATAGAAACCCATTCAACTGGTTTCCCCCGGAATGTTTCTCCAAGGAATCATGCGGTTGTTGGCTTGACCACCCAGAGTAAGCATGGTACTGCTGTCAACAAGAACAATTTTTTTGACAGCGGTTGTCCAAGTCCTACTCCAAGTAATGAGCGGGAAGGGCATCCTGCAGTACAGCTTGATGAGATTGATAATGTGATGAGGTGGGGTGAAGCAAATGAGGGATTGGCTACTGGTCTTGCTGCTAACTCTTCTGCACTGGCAGTTTCAGACTCACCTAGTGAGTTACAAAGTGGAGCATTGAAATTGGGACCCAGTACTCCTGTGGAAACTGATCCACATGATAATATGTCTCCTATCAGAGTCACAGAGGCGAAGCCTATCCCTTCGGTTCTAGTTGCCAAGCCTATTGATAAATCTGACGAGGTAGAGTCTCTGTCGGTTCAGAGAGAAGAAGAGTCCGCACCTGCATTTGGTATGAAACAAGACCCTGATAGTCAAATCCACAGTCCTACACCTTCGAGGCGTGGATGGGAACAGAATCAGACATCAATGATGACAGAACCTGGGTTACCAAAAGTTGAACATCTAGAAACCAGTAAATTGGGTGGTCCACAAGACACGATGAGGGGAAATTCGTGGTCTTTGCCATCTCCTACACCAGCTAGTGAGCCTTCTGGATGGAATGTTGGTGCTGTTTCACCTTCTAGTAACAACCAAAACAAACCATTCTCTCAACCATGGGGAGGCTCATCTGCTGGACGGCCACAAGCATCACAGTCAGGTGGGAATATTGGCGACAATGATGCTTCAAGCATAGGCTTGGGGCTAGCTCCACAAGATGCACAAACGAGTACCGGATCAGCAAAGGGGAGTGAAATTATAGGTTGGGGAGATCCAGCAGTAAGAAATGCTAATCCAAGCCAGGTATGGGGTACATGGGAGGAACAAATGAATTCGACGGCTGGCAATGAAGATGAAAAGAAATCTGGTTGGGTAACCGGATCAACAGAGGGGGACTCGAATTCCTATCCAGGTTGGAAAAAAGACAGCCAGAATTCTGGATGGGCAAGTGGGCAAGAAGACACAAATGGTCAGGGCGTCCAACAAAACCAGAGTGTAGACCGGTACAGAGGTGGGCATGCAAGAGACTCCATGTATGAGTCGAGGCGTGGTGGCTTTTCGAGGCGTGGTGGGGACTCTCGTCATGAGTCAAGATTTGGAGGTGACTCGAGGTATGACTCAAGGTATGCAGGAGATTCGAGGTACGATTCGAGTCACACTGTTGGCAGGGGCCAACGGAATGAAAGGATGGGCCGTGATCGCAGAGGGATGTCATCGAGAACACCTCCGAGCGGGGAAGGACGTGGTGGGATCTGCAAGTTCCATGAGAGCGGGTACTGCAAGAAGGGAGCAGCATGTAATTATGTGCATTCGTAAGGTAGATAAAAAGAGAGTAGAAAAGAGAACATGTTGATTTTGTTTCGTATTTCTGTATTATATAGGTTATACAGCAATTTTCTGCACCCGAGAAACGCTACTAGGAACTTTCTTGCTGTGTTAGAGCTAGGGAAAAGTTTTTGTTCTTCCCCTTAGAAGCAGATGTAAGTTTGGCTAACTGCTTTAGAATGTGATGGATCTGAGCCATCTGCACTGCTTTTGTGGCGTGACATTTATGTTCACAGTCGTCGGGAATAACGGCAGCAAGAGAATACCATATGGTATCTAAATGAGAGGGTTATTCATCTGCGATGCATTGTAGGAAATAAAATGTATAGGCACAGCGTTCCAGCTGAAACCGTGCAGTTTTAGATAGCTCTGGATGCTGTTATTGAATTCCAAAAGAATGTCACAAGCGAGCTCCAATGCTCACCTTAGTGGTTGAATCATCCGACCGTCTCGGTAGAGCTCAAGATTCGTATTCCACTGCTCACTATCACCTTTTAATTTTCTTTATTTTCCTGCTTTTAGGGTTTCGTTGGATATATGTCTTCTCCGTGTTTGAGGTTAAACGTTGCTAGTCATGAATTGTTTGTTTGCAGAAAGTTTAAGAGAGACTTTTGAATGACCTAACTGATCTCTTAGGAGGATTGTTGTATCAATGCATTACAACTATTTTTAGTGTGGTTTAAGAGGCGTGACACCGAAGTGTGTTGCTAGATCCTTTGGGTCTCCACATCCACCGTGCGTGTTAGCGTCAGTCTCTTGAACCTTGGGGTGATATGAAGGCTTTTATAAAGTGTTTTTTTGAAGTGTCACTTCATCATCGTAGGGAAGTAGTCTAGGCTATCTTTAAAGCTAGGGATCTATAAATTATCTTCGTTGTTTGGCCTCATCCTTGTCGAAGGGTTACCTTGGCCTTATGACCCCTTCTTTTGGGACTCGTGTTTCACTTCGTTCTTTACCAGACCATGCATCACCTACGTATTTTGGCATCCATTTAGGTCCACATGCTCCATAACCTATTGCATAGGACGTCTGCTCCTTGGATCTTTTAGTACTTCTTTAATTTTGCCCTTGGACCAAACAATTGGCGCCATTTTCCTTTTTTCCCGCCAAACAGTGGTACGGTGCTAAGGGCTTCCCGCCAAGACCAAACTATAAGGGAAGCAAGCTCGAGCTTCATTCATCCTCTCTAACCCCCTCTCCCCCGTTCATCAAAGACGAAGAATCAATCGAGGGAGCTTCAGATTCAGCATCAGGCTACGAGATGCTCCGTCAAAACACCATCCGCCGAAACCAAGAATTCCTCCGAAAGCTCGGCATCAAATCGACTCCGACCCTCAAACACCCAAAACCCAAGCCCCCTCCTCCCTCAACTCCCACTTCAACTCCGCTTCGTCGCAGCACCCGAAACCGGGGCCCTCGACTTGTTGAATCTGCATGTTCGTCCGTCCTTAGATACGCTTGCAACGAGGCACCGTCCACTCCCTTCTCATTCTCATCGTCTGATGACATCTTTGGGTTCGAGATCGTCGGCGAGCCCTTTTGTGATCCCCGTCTGACTAGCATCTACACGCTGGACGTCTCTTTCCTCAACGACGAAGGTCACTTCTTGATTGCTGCCGGTGGACATGGTGGATTCATATCCGTATTTGGACTGGGAGGCATTGGAAACCCTCCAACTCCGATGAGTTGGAAGGGGAGTTGGAGTTGGATTTCAGGGGTGAAGCTATGTTAAGCGAGTCCATGAACTCCAAAATCAAATACCAGAACCTGGTATCATTCTTTCGTTTATTAACGAAGGGAAGACGGTCGCTACTCCTGAACAAGGTTCGAGGAAGATATCTCTGTACAGCATCGACAATGGAACCCTTATAAGTCAAGGGATGTTCGGATACAACGTTAATCTGGTCAAGTTTATACATAATGCTAGCGATGGACATGCAATACGTTGGACTGCAGGAAAGCAAGTCAACCAGTTACGCACAATGCGGTATCATCAAAGAGAGTGACTTTGCGTTCCCATGTGAACTTGTTTCGAAAAAAGGTTATGGGATTCGGTGTTAAGAGTCTTATCATGTTTGCAATGTGCATGATAATATGATATGCAGTGTTTTGAGGCTTCGGTTCTGTATGCTAGTTCTAGTTCCGTATGCTGAATATTGAATTTGAAATGCCAAAATACTTTGAGAACCCATACACTGGGAAAAACAGAAAGGAGAGCTATGGATATGTAACATATTTGTATACTATTTACATGTGTATTCGTGTCTTTGAATAAATTCCCTCAATGAATGGAATTCACAGGTGGAGTGACACTAACAGTAGTAGTGCTGTAACATTTTGTTCTCTCTAAACCCCGTCGGTATATCACTCGAACTTTGATCTTTCATATCAATGCAGCAGCACAGGATGTGCAAGCAATCGAATCCAAAATCGGTCAAAAACTCCACTTATATGAGTGTTAGACAATTTCCCAAAATTACGATTAGTCAGATTACAATTGCCAACTTTGCTTTACTCGGGAATTGGAGGTGCACAGCAAAACACTGGGAAGTAAGTATCAATCTCGAGCTGTGCCACGATCTGCTCTACAGCCCCAAGGTATGAAGAGTGTCCATCTATCAGATGAGTAGCATCAACCTGTGAATCACAAGAAACTCAGTCTCCATGTATGACTGAAATCACGGCCATGAGAAGAAAATGTCAGAGAAATAGATTATCTTCAGTTACATTTTCAATCCCAGGAACATCGACAGCTTGAATTCCAGCCAGACCTTGGGTAAGCAGACTGCAATGCAAAAACCCATCAGACATCCAAAATCCACGCAAGAGGCAAACACCTTCACGTAAAATGCATACCTTGCACGAAATGTCACTCCGAGTATCCAGTCATTTGTTGAATACACATTTATAAATCTCCCAGCAACCATCTGGATCGCAACACAAGTTTGAAGCATATTCTATGTTAATAGAGCATAGACAAAGCATACACGCACATGAATTGATACACCTTAGTGTAAAGAAAGGCATGCCGCAAGTAACAACCTGAGAATTGATCATAATTTTGAACTCTTTAATTATGCATAAGAGACCAACGAATCAATTGGCATGACCAAACCAACAAGACTTTTACATTGAGATCACTGCGATTGGGACATGGTTTTGCTAGCAGAACAGTAAATGTAGGGAGACATCTGAAGTCATCTGAAATAACAGAGAACCCTCCATCTGATATTTACATATTCTTCAGATGTGTGCTTGAGATGGTAAGTATCAGATGTACACCTAAATGTAGCTTTATGTGTGCTTCATGGAGGGCTCTTCAGATGGTAAATATCAGATGATCACATAAAGGCCTTCGAACTTGTCCATGGAGGGTTCTCAGAATTAATTACATAAAGGCCTTCAGATGGTAAATATCAGATGGACACCTAAATGTAGCTTTATGTGTGAATATCAGATGGACACCTAAATGTAGCTTTATGTGTGCTTGAGATTTTTACATATTCTTCAGAAAATAATTCCTTTAGGCATCCATCTGATATTTTTATGCTGCTTCCAATACTACCAGTATTGACATTTATGATTTTATCTTACCAACAGTGTTCGGCAGCATGCAATGTGCCATGGCAAAGTGATGCTAGATACAGCATTCAGGTATAGTAGAATCTGAGCATCTGCAAAAAACATCTAATCTATATAACCAGAAAGAAGAAAGCTTCATCATGCCACGGACCGCAGCAGACAGTGCCCTAAACCCCTGATTTCTAACCATATGAAAAGAAAAATATAGTGAGCCCCATTGGAAACATGAGCGTATTTAAAAAAAAATCTCCTGCCATCCATGCTAAGAATGCCCATACACTCTTGATTTGAAGGAACACTCCAGATGGGAGACAGTTAACAAAATTCATGTGACCATGTAAGGCTTAGCCACTAATCATGTCCAAAGGGAATTGATTTTTACATCTTAGCCCACTATCATATTTTTCATACCGCCTTAAAATACTAAATGCTAAATCTTACGACACATATATATGATGCTAATGGAAAACATGTGCCACCTGATCATTTTGATCAGATGATGCTGAGATGGAGCGTTCTAATTGCATCATCTCAAAAGCAGGCACACAAGAGTTTTTTTTTTCAAACCTCCAAAAATTCCAATCGCTCTCACCTCCTTCATCTCACAGCCTGAGCACGCTGAGCTCCCCGCCACCATCAAGATAATCCTTCACTGAAGTGCTTCCCCACCATGTCACCTCATCCTCCGCCCCCTCTCATTCTCCTCTCAATCCCCTTCACCTCCTCATCATCATCCTTGTCGGCACGTAGGGATGAGAATGGGCATGCCCAAAGCCCGATTGGGCTTCCAAATGGGCATGCCACATCATCATCCCTAAAATTCCTTCACAAATTCTAGAAAAATTTGTGAAGGAATTGTAGGGATGATGATGTGGCGTGCCCATTTGGAAGCCCAATCGGGCTTTGGGCATGCCCATTCTCATCCCTATCGGCACGACCTCCGCCCGCCGCCACGTCCTCCCCCTCTAATCCTCTTCCCCCGCACCTCATCCTCCTCGTTAGTGATGACTGACCATTGCCAGCATGGAGCACAGGAATGGGTAGCGGCTGCAGTGATGAGGATGATGAGGCGGTGGAGATGAAGAGGATATGATGGGGGATGGGGAGGAGGGGGAAAGGATGAGTCGGTGGGGAAGCATGGTGGAAGATGAGGATCTCGATGATGGTAATGTGGAGCTTGGGCTTCGGGAGATTTATTTATTTTATTTTTTATTTTATTTTTATTTTTTTTGGGGGGGGTTAAAAAGCTCCTCATGTGCCAGCTTTTGAGTGGGCACATTCAGAACGTGCCACCTCAGCACGTCTTGATCAAAATGATCAGGTGGAACATATTTTCTATTAATATATTCATATATAAGAATAATGATATTATATGATATATATTACTAAACCTCATATATAACCCAAAAGGTCCACCTTTCATTGATGGCTCTATTAATTTTGATCTTCATGTTCTAAAATCTCAAAAGGTCTAAAAAGATAAGGTGAACACAAGACTTTGTGCTTATCGATCTAGAGAAGATAAAAGTTCTATTGATGAAAAACTATTAATTTTTTAACAAAACGATCGACGAACAAAAAAGCTTTGGGTTCATCCAATCTTTGGTGTTTTAAGATTTCAGAAAATAAAAATGAAAATAAATGGTAACGATCCATTAAAAATCTTTAAGGATGAACTTCTTGAGGTCGTATATAAGACTTAGCCACATGTTATATGAAATATATTATTTAATATATAATATGTATCATATTATATGATCTATCATATAGAACGATGTGACACATTCTTCTCCATAAAATACAAGCGGTCATATGAGGTGTATTTTTATGTTCCACGTGCCTTCTATGGAGGATGATGTGTATATGAGAGAGAGAGAGAGATCACATGTAAAGCTTAGCCAACTAATAATATCCAAAGGAAATTGATTTTTTTACATCTTAGCCCATTCTTATATTTTTCATATAGCCTTACAATACTAAATGTTAAATCTTACAACACACATATATGATATTAATAAAAATGTCGTGCTTGATCAGATGGTACTAAGGTTAAGCGTTCTAATTGTGTCATCTCAAACGCATGCAAATGTGAGGCTTTTTCAACCCATAAAAATTCAAATCTCTCTCCCCTTTCATCATCTCTAAGCCTGATCCCACTGAGCTCCCCACTACTGTCATGATCTTGTCTGTTGCCACGCTTCCAACCATGTGTCTCATCCTCTGCGCCCTCTCCTCCTATCACTCCCCTTCACCTCCTCATCGCCCTACTTCTTGGCATGACCTCTGCCCACCACCGCCACCTCCTTTGCTAATCATCCTCCCACTCGTCTCATCCTCATTGTTAGTGATGACTAGCCATCATCAACAAGGACAAGAGGGGGAGGATGCCATGGGCAGAGGCTGTGGCAATGAGAATGATGGAGTGGCGGAGAAGATAAAGAGGATGTGACAGGGGTGAAGGTGATACGGATGGGGCAAAGGATGAGGCAGCGGGGAAGCACAGTGGAAGAGGATCTCAATGACGATGACGAGAAGCTTGGACACGGGAGAAAGAAGAGAGATTGAAGTTTTTAAAGGGTTTTTAAAAAAGCCGCTCATGTGCATGCTTTTAAGGTGGCACAATCAGAACGTGTCACCTCAGCATCTCCCCATCAAAATGATCAGATAGCACAAACTAATAAAATATACATATATGAGAATAATGTATATTATATGATACATGTGACTAAACCTTATATAACTCAAAAAATCTACTATTCATTATTTTTTAAAAAGTCGGCTCCATTAATTTTGATCTTCATGTTTTAAACCCCAAAACACATAAAAAGATCAGGTGAACCCGAGACTTACTTTGTGCTTATCGATCTAAAGATGATAAAAGTTCTATTGCTGAAAACTGTTAATTTTTCAACAAAACGCTCGACGAACAAAAAGGTAACAAATGGTAACAATCCTCCAAAAATGATGAAGGATGAACTTCTTGACGACATATATGATGCTTAACCAAACATGTTATATGAAATATATTGTTATATATATAATATGTATCATATGATATGAAAGATCTCTCTCATATAGAATGATGTGACACATTCTTCTCCACACAATACAAGAGGTCACATGAGATATAATTTAATGTTATTATATATTACATAGATCTCTCATGTAAGGCTTAGCGAACTAATCATGTCCAAATGGAAATGATTTTTTTTTACATATTAGCCCATTATCATATTTTTCATACATCCTTAAAATACAAAATGTTACATCTTATTACACACACATGATATTAATCGAAAACATGTGACATTTGATCATTCTAATCAGATGGTACTAAGGTGAAGCATCGTAATTGCATCATCTCAAAAGTAGACAAAGGTGAGGGTTTTTTTCAAACCACCCAAAATTCTAATCTCTCCCCCTCTTCATCTTTGAGCCTGATCCCGCTGAGCTCCCCACTACTGTCATGATCCTCCTCCACTGCCACGTTTCCTGCCACTTCGCCTCATCGTCTACCCACTTTTCTCCCATCACTCCCCTTTACCTCATTATCCTCCTCGATAAGACCTTCGCCCATCACCACCACCTCCTGCTCTAATCCTCCTCACACTTACCTCATCATCCTCATTAGCGGTGACTGGCCATCGCCAACAAGAAGGATGAAGGAGGCGGATGCGATGGATGAAAGCTATGGCGATGAGAATGACGATGTGGAGGAGGAGATGAAGAAGATATGATGGAGAAGGTCATGAGGTGGGGGTAAAAGATAAGGCGGTGGGAAGTACGTTGCAAGAGGAAGACCTCACAAACGGTGACGGGTAGCTTGTGTCCATGAGAAAGAAGAGAGAGATTGAAGTTTTTAGGGGATTTTTGAAAAAAGCTGCTCATGTGCATGCTTTTAAGGTGGCACATCAAAACGTGCCACCTCAGCACCACCTTATCAAAATGATTAGGTGATACATATTTTCTACATATATATATATAAGAATAATGTGAATAATGTATACCATATAATATATGTGGTGAAACCTCTTATATAATTCGAAAAATCCACCTTTTGTTATTCTTCTAAGAATCTGCTAATTTTGATCTTCATATTCTAAAATCTCAAAACACATAAATAGATCAGGTGAATCCAAGTTTTTTTGCTTGTCGATCTAGAGATGACAAGTTCTATTATTTAAAAACTGTTAATTTTTCAACAAAAAGATTGAGAACAAAAAGCCTTGGGTTCATTCAATCTTTGAAATTTTAGAATACAAAGATCAAAATGAATGATAACGATCCTCCAAAAATAGTGAACCATGAACTTCTTGAAGTCATATATGAGGCTTAACCACATGTCATATGAAACTCGTTATTCTATATATGTAATATGTATCATATGATATGAAAGATCTATCTTATATACCACAATGTGGCACATTCTTCTCCACACAATACAAGATCTCACATAAGTATTTTTTTGTTCCACACTCCATTTGTGGAAGTGAATACGTCATGTATCGTGTGTGTGTGTGTGAATAATGAATACATTATGTCATATCATACTCATTATTCTCACACACATTCATATATATATATATATGAGAATTATGGGTATCATACGCCATATGAGGCTTTGCCCTCTCACAAAAAGGTGGAAAGTACACGCACATGTGTGGCTTGTACTTGTTGTACTTCCCACCTTTTTGTAAGAGGGCAAAGCCTCATATGGCGTATAATACATTATTATATATATATATATATATATATACATTTTTTGGAAAGTTAGTGTGCTACTTTATTGAATATCAAAAATGTACAAAAATACACGTGACATCTATTGAAAGGAGGAGACTATTAAAGAGAGGAAAGAGCACAAGCGCCGTCACTCAGAATTAACAGTATCCTCTTCCTTTGCCAAAAATGTATACAAATCAAAAACTGCCAAAAATACAAGGAGAGATCATTCAACCATTATCCCTAAACCCCCAATTATCCATTGCATGGGCAACATCTGGCAATGTAGGATCTTGGTCTCGGAGAATAATTCTGATGTCAACTGCAATGTCCTCAAAAATTAAGGTCTTAGGCCTCTTAATGCCATCAAAAATCCTTCTATTTCTCTCTTTCCAAATAAGCCATACCATAGCAGATAGCGTTGTTTTAGCCAGCAAGCTCAAAGTATTCCTCCTGGCAAAGTGCGATATGAAATAGTCCCCAATATAAGAAAGCAGATGTTCAATAGGGTCAGATACATCCAATTAGGAGACTTCTGCTTAATATGTATTTTGTACAGCAACAACCAAAAAAGGTGATTTATATTTTCATCGATCTCTTCCTCACACAACACACAGTGAGGATTCGTACTAATACCCCACTTAGTGAGAAAATCTTTAGTTAGTAATTTACCTTGAAATGATGTCAGCAGTGATAATGACATCTTGGGAACATACTGTGGGTACCAAATTAATTTTGTGTAGGGAAATAGGATGCCCTGCCGCCGAGTTCCCTCCCAGGCTTCCTTAAATGAGAAGTTCGACCCAGTGGCCCAAATCCATGTGTCTTCACCGGAAGATAGGATGCTAATTTGCAGAAGCAGATGGCGAACTTGTTGAATCCCCGCATCATCGACCCAACCTGTAGGGGACAAATAATCTTTAACCTTCCGTGCACTTGCTTCTATCGGGACATCAACCAAGTCATTTAGTGGCCCGCACGCCAACCAGTTATCATGCCAGAATAATGTGAGCCTCCATCATTGACTTGTCTCTTTATCAGCTTCTTTGAGTATAACCTGCATCTAAGCATAAACTTCTGTGTTCCAGACTGGGTTACTTTGCTATCAGTTGCAAAAAAAATTGCTAACGTCTCTGTAGTTGCTTTTCATATAATTAGCCCAAAGCCTATTAGTAGACAACATCCGCCAGGTAAGTCTAACTCCCGCTGCATGGTTAAGATCTGGGAGTAATCTCAAGCCCACTCCTCCGTCCTCTTAGGAGTACATAAATCTTTCCAAGCCCAAATATTAGAAGAACCCCAAATAAACTTCCTACATGCTGATGTAATACTGCGTAGGACAGATTTAGGGATCTATAAACTTGCAATCAAAAAATAACCATACCGTAGATAACTGACTTGACCAACTCTATCCGGCCTGAAATGGATAATGTAGTCGACGTCCAACCCATACGTCTCTTCTTGCACTTGTCAACCAATCTACAATACATCGAAGGCTTAGGAAAATTGGTTGAGAGAGGTAGGCCCAAATAAGTCGTAATGGAGGAACCTAATTTGATGCCCAGGAAGTTTGATAGACTAATAGGACTCTTAGCGCCTTTACTGAATATTGAAGTGCTTTTCTCCCAATTAACTTGCAATCCATTAAGGTGAGAAAAATTTTTAAGCGGCACTTGCAGCCCTTCAAAAGAATGTTTATTTGCCCGACAGAACAATAATAAATCATCAGCAAAAAGGTGTGATATGGAACCCACCCTACACATAGGATGAATGTTGCGTGCTACAATAGCCTTCTCAACCATCAAAGAAAATGCTTCCATGGTAATGACGAATAGATAGGGAGAGAGTGGATCTCTCTGCAAAGCCCTCTGTTACCTTCAAAATAACCCACACGGGAGCCATTGACCATACTGAAAAAGTTGGTGTATAAATACATTCCCTAATCTAGCCTGCAAATATCCTGCCAAATCCCATTCGATGAAGCATATAATAAATAAATTCCCGGTTAACGCTGCCAAACACCTTCCTTAGATCCAATTTGAGACAAGCTCTGGTCCTCATTGGGTTACTAAAATCATGTATCTGTTCATGTGCTAATAAAGAACTATCAGATAGCAGCCTACTCTTCAGAAAAGCTGATTGATTTGGCGAAATTAACTCATGAATTACCATTTTCAACCTATTACAAATTATCTTGCTAATAATTTTACAGAGGACATTGCAACATGCAACCGGTCTATAATCTCCAAGCCCAGCGGCATTAGAGTTTTTAGGCACCAAAGTAAGGTTAGTGTGATTAATTGGATGCATAAGTGAACTAGATCTGAAGAAAGAGAGAACATCAGTAACATCTTTGCCTACAGTGCTCCAGTTATGCTGATAAAAACCCATTAAAGCCATGTGGACCAGGGGATTTATCCACCCCTATTTGGAACACCGCTTCTTTGACCTCCTCTTTAGAAATCCTTTTTTCCAACCATCTAGCAGCATCAGGGGTCAGCTTTAGCTTTGGCGAAAGCTTTGGAAATACATTCCAATATTGCTCTTGATGATGTAAGTCTTCATAAAATTTGGGTGCACTCTCTCTGAGATCCTCATATGATTTATTGTGGTTTACATTAGCATCAATGAGATGACCCAGGATATTAAGGCCTTGTCTAGACCGCATAGCAGTGTAAAAGAACTTCGAATTCTTGTCACCTAAACTTAACCAGTTCTACATGCTCTTTTGCCGAAGCATAGACTCCTCCATCTCCATCAAACTCGCTAATTTATTGGACAATTCTTGTTCATGTTTTTGCAAACTGATATCAGAATGCAGGCCAATATAATTCTGGACTTCATCCAAGTCATTTCGGCAAGCTATTAAATTGTTCTGCTTAATTTGAGTTTGCGCCCAGTCCCTTAGAATGACTTTTAGATTTCGTAATTTAACAAAAACACAATGCATTGCAGATCCTTCAACTTGTTGATTACAAACAAATTCAACGAGATCATTGTAACCTGGCAATTTGACCCAAGCATTAAAGAACTTAAATGGCTTTGGATAGCTTTTTACCTTGGACCGCAGTTTAATCAATGTAGGAGAATGGTCGCTTGTTAGAGGGTCCAAATATTCGACAAAAGTTTCTGGCAGAATCTTGAGCCAACTAGTGTTGCAAAGAGAACGGTCCAGCCGTAATCCTTCTAGAGCCCAGTCATGGGGAAGACGGAACAGCTGCCTAAACAGATGCTCGCTTCAAGATCTAAAATATGTTGGGAGACCACTAAGTTGGTCCCCTGACTTCTCCTTCGAGTATCTTATGCATTTAAAATCACCACCTACCAACCACGCTTCACCCCCTACAATTGTTGCATCCTGCCTCAAATATTCCCAAAGATGCCTTCTCTTCATGCTTAAGTTAGAGGCATAAATACCTGTTATTATAATAGAGAGCCCACCTTCATTCTTGCAACTCATAGTAATGTGTTGATGTGAGATGGACAAAACATCCACACTCCATGAGGAGCCATCAAACCCAATTAAAATGTGTCCCCCCTATGCTGCGCAAAATTATTCACCATTCTCAACTTAGTTTCAAGCAGAATCACCAAAGACAGCTTTAGAGTCTTTAATCTATCTCGCAGGTCCTAACCCTAACACACACACACACACACACACACACATACATAGGTACATACATACATACATACATACATACATATACATACATAGGTACATACATACATATATATATATACACATACATATATATACATACATAGGACAGTGCCCTCGGGCACGGTTCAGTTAAAATCTTTGATTCCCCAAAAATTATTTTCACCTCCGAAATTTTTGGGACATCTATTATAAAATAACAAAAATTTAGCGAGAGATTGAATCAACAGAGAAGTACTCGCGAGATCAATCGAGATATGATCGAGATCTGAGGAGTTGAGGGATCGTTCGCGATATGAGGAGTTGAGAGATGGTTGCGTGAAGAGTGCTTCGTGCTATGGGGGTTAGAGGAAAAATCGAGAGGTGGGTTTGTGCGTCGATTCGTGAGGAGTTGTGACCTGTGACTTTTTTGAGACTTTTGCATCCCAAGAATGAGCAAAAAAAGAGAAACAAAAATAATTAAGAACAAAAAATTGTGTGTGCGGTGAAGGGTTATTGGAAAAAATTGAGAAAAGCAAGAAACTGAGAACAAAAACGTGTGTAAGGGTGCGGTTAAGGGTGATGGGAAAAAATTGAGTAGTGCACCAAAATTCGGTTACAAAGTAATGTGAGATTTACAAAAAATTAAAATTGAAAAACTTTTGGGTTTTTTTCTAGTCATACTTTTGCCACCACGTAGGACAAAGATTTTGTTCAAGTCATACTTTTGCCGCCATGTAGGACAAAGTCGTGAATTGTATAAAAGATTTCCAATTTCTCTTGTCCAATTTCTCTTGATAACATCCCTCTTTTATATAATAGATATCCCTCAAAATCTCATCTATTATCCAATTTCTCTTGTCCAATTTCTCTTAATAACATCCCTCTTTCATATAATAGATACCCCTCAAAATCTTATGTCTTCTCCAATTTCTCTTGTCCAATTTCTCTTGATAACATCCCTCTTTTATATAATAGATAGCTCTCAAAATCGCATCTCTTATCCAATTTCTCTTGTCCAATTTCTCTTGATAACATCCCTATTTTATAGAATAGATATCTAGATATCCCTCAAAATCTCATCTCTTGTCCAATTTCTCTTGTCCAATTTCTCTTGATAACATCCCTCTTTTGTATAATAGATACATACATACATATATATATATACATACATACATACATATATACACACATAATAATGGATATAACATATGCTATATGAGCACAATCATATGACGTTGAAAAGTTTACTTTCCAGTGTTTTTTCAGAAGAGCTTCTTTATTTTTTATGAACATAATACGAAACCACTACACACCAAATATCAAGAGAACCCAAAGTTTTTTCTTGTCATTCTAAGCATGACAAAAAATTCATTATTGTAAAATCGTTAATTTTTCAACGAGTGAACTGATAAGCAAAACATTTTGTATCACTCGATATGTGATGAGTTGGGGTATTAGAATAAAAAGATCAAAAGTGAATAAAACCGTTCTTAAAAAATAATAGAGTGACCTTTTCGAGGGTTCCATATTAGTGAAGTGCTCAAATGGTATATGATACATATTTTTCTCATATCTAAAAAGTAAATTAGGGCTAATGTGTCACTCTAGCCAAGTGGCTAGATAACACTAACGTTTTACACTTACAAAGTTATTTTTTATCGTATCTTTTCATGATGATCCACATATGTTAAAACATTAACCCACTAAAAACTAATGAATCTCAAGCTGATTGCTCGTCAATCAGACAAATAAAAAAGTTCTCGGATCAGTGACAAAAAGTTCCATTATCGTAAAACAATTAAATTTCTAACAATCCGATCGATGAACAAATAACCTAAGGTTCACTAATTTTTTTTGATGTGTTGAAGTTTTACCAGTTGTAAATCAACATGGAAAGCTCCAATCATAAAAACTAACCTCGAATGTGTAACATTAGCCGCATTCTAGCCATTTGGCCATATAAAAATACTAGGCACATTTTACTCGTGTATGTGTGTGTTATTTTAAAGAATCATAAATCATACATGACTTGCACATTCTTTTTTGCAAATAGCTCAAATAAACGAACCAAGCTAAAAAAATTATATTCTATGCCTAAACTTACCCAACTGCATATAAAATAGATAAGATGTCCATAAATAACTTAATTTAAAAAAATAAAAATAAAAACAATGAAGGGACAAACACTAATAATCTTTTCAAGAAAAAAACTTATTTATCTTTGATCCCTAAATATAACTTTTGAAACTGCCACTTTAATATATTTTGTAAAGCCGTTTTTAATGTGCAAGACATTTGAATTCAATTATTACTTGCAGAAAGCCATGTAATATTTTTCACAAAATGGTTATAAATTTCAAATCATTTTATTGCAAACTGTTTTCATCATAAGGCTCTACAGTCCAAACAAACATAAATTATATAAATAATTTAGATGTGATTTTTTTAAATTAAAAAACATGAAAAATTGGATGCCATTATGTAAACATGTTTACATGCATGAAATATGTAACCAATGTGACACATGCTTCTTTTTTAATTTGCAAAATCATGTCAAAGTATACTTTGCATAACACCTCTAGAAAATATAAAACAAAAATATTATCTTTATGTGAAAATTCTATAGTTTTTATAAACTATGTTTGGAGTTTGACCAATGTTTGCACCCTTTTGGATGTAGAATATCGGAACTTAATTTTTTGTTGTTAAACTTAAAGGTTAAATAATATTGAAACCATGTTTAATTATTATTCACCTTCATATGGCATGTGCAGAAAACTAGTGACATAACCATTAGTTATTCTAAAGTTTGTTTCCAATGAATAGTCAATCAGTTACTTAAAAAAATTGAATTTGATTCTTGATGCCATTTGACATTTAGTACACGTTAACATCAAGCTTCTGGAACTTCAGAAATTCTAGGAATCATATCTATATGTCAATATTTGTTCTATAAAATTCTACAATGAAAGGAACCATATTTATGCACATGTAAATATGTGTTAGTCTACCTAGCACATGCAATTGCTAATGCAAACTCCTCAATCAAAGTAATTGCAACATAAATAGGAGGAATTGTTGAGGTACAGTATCTTATAGTGCAACGGGGGTATGGATGAAGCAAGCAATGGCCTTTTGCTAGGTTTACTTGTGTTTCTAGGGGAATCCTTGACTTATTCCTTTAAGTGGTTGCATGTCACTATTTCATCAAAAATATCTGAATGATAATCTCAGACAGGTTTATGACAAGGTGTTGCCATTGCACTCCTTGGAAAAGTTCCTAGGTTTATGTGATCACAGCGATATATACAGCAGGTTCTTTCCTTTGTTCTCAGAATACCATGACATCTTTCGTTGGGTTATCTATATAAAGGTTTTTTTCATCCATATTCACTCCTTAAAAAACTCCACCTGCGGTTTCTGGTTTCACTGCCAATCCCAATCCCGGATGAAAGAGGATAGTTGCGTGGTAGGCTTGTGTTAGCCAGCGTAATACTTTGTCACACTACACTATTATGATGATGGACTTGTATAGAAATATCGCTGGAGCGCTCTTTTCATGATCCAACATGATCACATGATCACGATCTATCATCCTTTCTATTGAGTCCATGAAGCCGATCCCAATTTTTTGGGGGATGAAGGCTATGATGATGATAATTCACTCCTGAAATCTTCCCTGATTCCTTTTTCAGTCATATAATCTTCATATTTCCATTCTCATACTTATATTGTACAAGTAGGAGGGGAAATTCCTCAAGTTAGTCACTTTTTTAAATGTGAGAATATAGTGGGAATATTACGTAATTTCAGATGTAAATACGGAACATTCCCAGTATGTTCAAGGAATATGCATATTCCCGCATACAAACAGGGTGAGTAATGGGAGGTGTTTATATCCCAGTGTACATGATTTGAGGCGTGAACATGGAAACATGAATATTCCAAGGGTGAACAATGAAGATTGCAGATGTGAATTGGGAAAATTTACAAAATTTTATCTTTGCTCTTGGAAGCTAAAGTCATGGATGCATGAAAGCTAGGGTCAACAGATAAAAGGAATCGGTACTCCACACAACAAACAGGTTGAAATAAAGATGTACACTAGTCAAACACCATTTTGGTTTATATGCATAGAGAATACCAGGAAAAGGCAGAGAGGAAGAAGAGAAGAAGAGGATGAAGAAGAGAAGAGACAATCAAAATTTCAGACCTTTCTAGCAGCTTCCCATTGTTCTCCTTTAACTGAAATTGGTGCACCAAGTAGAACCACCCTTTCTACAAGTCCCTCTGCATATTTTCATTTTCATTGAGTAGCTTAACAAGTTCAAGCCACTTAAGTGTGAAGGGGAAAAAAGTAGAAAAACAGCCTGAAAGTACCGTTGTCTCCAGATTCAGCCAATTGTTGCAAACACTTAAATATCACCCGTGCCCCTAAAGAAAAACCTAGTAGAGTCACCGGCCTGAAACAGTTAGCAATGGAGATACTAGTCAGCAATTCAAGGTAGAAGTGAAAAATAAATAACATTAAAAATTTGTCAAAAATTTGCCTGTTTCCCTGCAATCCCTTCAACAACACTTCTGCAAGCAGTTTTCCTGCTTTATCGGACCTGAAACAAGAAAAACGGCACTCAATGGAATATGGACTATCCAGTTTTACTAAAAAGGACTAGAATTTCTTAGGCTACATAGATACACTGAAATATGGTACAAGACTGATAATGAGCATGTAAGAGGTCTGGAGGTTTCTCTTTTTCCTTCCCTGGCTCGTTTTTTCCTTTATTTCTTTTTTACTTTTTTTGTGTGTTTAAGAGATGGTGATTTCTTTTCTAAAAGTTTTTAAAAATTTTAAAAAATTTTATATTTTTTTTTAATTTTGGGGGATGGGGGACAGCAGAATTCCATGATTGGCATTACTTAAGTATTATATATTTCCTTGTAAGCCAATTTCCATACAAGTCATGATGCCTAATAGTACAGAGTATACCAATATTCTTTATCTCATAAGCACACGAGATAAAAACAGCATACGTCTCAAGTCTTCAAGAGCTTTCCTAGTGTCATCAATTTTTAAGAACTCAAATCTAAATACTAATATCATATACTTAAATTTTCTTACTTCCATTGCAACGTTTTGATTTAATTAGTTCTCCCAGTAAACTAGTTCAACCTGAATAGTTCTAGTTAGTTAAAAGGGTTAACTATTAAGCTAAGAGCAATTTTGTCATTCCAAAAAAAAGGCGCGTGGCAGACATGTACCCAACTCTTTTGACAAAGGTATAACAAACGGTAATTTTATCAAAAGTTGATCAAAAGGTCATGTTGGCTACAAATAATAAGTTCATTTTAGCTTTCTGGAAAAACCTGACAATTCATGGAGTCAATTACTGAAATTTAACATTTCTAAATTACATGTATAACCCCCTTGTGACAACTGCTTATAAGAGTACTTTAGGAATGCTCTGTTTGTCTAGATCAGCTACCTAAGCACTCTCTCGTCATCAAAATTTTGCAGGACGTACCTATCAATAGCCATTGACCATTTGCTATCTATCCAATCAGTAGCTGCAAGTAATACAGCAGGCCAAGCTAATGCAGTAACAATAGAGCTTAACACAGTCATCATGGCACCTTGTCTCATCAACTCCGTTGTTAATCCTGTAAGAACAACTAGTAATCTCAAAATCTGAATGTGGTAGATTATCAAATGATATATGTAGGAAGAGATTACGACCATCAAGAGTTCGGGATAATTGTTCTAGAAAGAAAATATGAACAGATAATTACTTGATGAAATCCAATCCTGAATTGCAGTGCTCACTGCAATTAAATATTTAGACTCCCACTGAAGCACATGCCTGTGTCATCAATGGAAGTAATATTAAGACATTTAAATATAACTGGACATCATGACAAAGATTACCGGAAAATTTTCTCTAATATATAGAAGTCTGCAGTGTGCACAAATGTAAAACGAGGAACAAATATTAGAAGGAAAGAGGGAGAAAATGAAAAGAAGGAATAAAGAGGAAAAGAAAAGAAAAATGCTAATATTAAATATACATATTAGAGATATTGCACACATCGCCTGGTCCATTAGTATCAATATCACCTTCATGCTTCTTATCAATCATTTCAAAATGCAAATCAAAACAATCTAAAGCAAAAAATGAAAATGAGTATTATGTTGAATTTTCTGGCCAAGTAATAAAATTTACTGAAATAAATAGGTCTAAAACGGTAATAACATAGTAAATCATGAGACAAATATATTTTGATGCAACCCCATATTCTGCAATGTGAACTCAAGCTCTTCTACCTCTCCTTTTTCTGACCATTTTGTTGGCCGCAGCAGGTGATTCACTGTAACTCGAATAAAAAAGGCATCAAGCATGATGCATAAGTCAGCCATAGGTGATGCTGACGTAGCTGAAAAAAGATCTGAAGATTGAATCTAGAGTTGTGTTATTGGATTCTCCATGCTTTCAAGTAATTAATCCCTTAACAACATAAAGTGGTAATCTTATCCTCTCTCACAATCCAAGTCATTTAGACATTCTTATTACAGTAAACATATCAACTTTGAGCAGTCCAATTTTGAATGTTGCTAAACAGCATTAACTTCTTTGATCAGAAATTAATTGGCTCCCTAAAAATCTAAGCGTAACTTAATAGGGTTATATATATATCATTATATTTTTGTATATGTTTACCAGTAATCTATAATTATTTACATCCATTACCTCCAAATTCTATGTTTATTGGAGAAACCCCCCTTAAAATAATTTATGAGCAGCCGCCACTAAGAAATGGTGTCAGGTGACTGTGTTAGCCTTACATATGCATCATCACGATGACTCAAATAAGCCAACTGTGTCCCCTTGCGTGCACGAACATAGACTTCTAAATTATTTTTTGTGTTTATTTTTATAGAAATTCTCGTATCCTTGCTGCCTTCAGTGCCCACCTAGCTAATCCCTACCTTTGCCCTCCTATGCAACAAATTGCTTCATTTTACCAGATGAATGCTAGGTACCCAATTGTTTCATTCTATCATACATGTTATCCCAAGCTCTACCATGATAAAATCTTGCCAAGGCAATCTTCCTCGTAGGGATAATAGAATTCTGGATTAGAGAGCAGACGATTTAGACATGAACAAGGGAGAAAGGAGGAGTTAGGGCTGGAGAAAATTGGGGTTCATTGTTGGGAATGGTAAACAATTTGGAGGAAAGGTCACTTTTATCATTTGACTGCAAGTCATACCTTAAGAATGTATTAATAGAAAAGGTTGGACCACTGACAGAAGTCAACATGAGATTTTTTGTAAATACGCCAAAGATCTCAAGGTTTTATATGAAAATTGTTATAATATGAGATTGAATGTAATATTTAATCTTACTAAAACAAAGGGTTATGCATACCAAGATCCCTTAATAATATATAGACACATTGCTGCGACCAAAGGTTTTGACGTTTCAACTGTTTAATGTGTTTGTGAGACTCTAAAGAGCTTGGTTTGCATCAAAAGAAATTTGAAGGATTAAGAACATGCTAACTGCGTTGATCATTCATTTGATGGTCCAGTATATTTTATTAAGTGGCTAACACAAGCAACTCGATGTGTCTGTGTGTACCTGTGCTCCTCCATATCCATTTTCATTTAATTGATAAAGTAATTTTGACACATCTCCCAACCTATATTTGCAATGAATGTGTCTCAGTCTTTAAAGAGACATAGCATGCAAAGAATGACATAGCAGTGGTTCATGGGTGAACATTTGGCAGTGGAAATAGTATATCCACATAGATGCTGTTAGATTTGGGATGTGGGTGGCAAACTTGCAATGTTGGTCAATTTTGGGCTTTAGAGGCATTTTTGTAATTCTGAACAAATCAGTCTTTTATATATAAGAGGAGGGATTAGGGCTTGGTTTTCATGTTTATTTCTCTTTTCATCTATAAAAATCTAATTTTTTAATCCCCAAAACCCTAGAAGTTCCTATCCGATGCCTATTTTAATGTGTATATATAAGCACTTTATTTTGATCTGCTTGTGGTTACACTTGAATAAAGTTCAAGTACCAATAAGACAATATGAATTGGTAAATTATTACAACATGGGTGAAAATGGCCAATCAGAAACTGTGGCAGGTCCAACAAATGAGTTTTTGCAAACTTTAAGCGCTGATAGGGCCACCTTCTAAATAGATTCAATTCTTGCTAGATATACAATGATGCAAAAAGATCTATGATAGAGTGCTGCATTACTTTGGACTTGATGAAAATTGTGTTAAGGAAAACAATAATTTTAGTTAATGTGATTTGTTTGGATAAGACATGTCCAAGGGGTACTCGAACTTTATTATCTTCGTTTTATAGGCAGATTTTGACTTTAGGAATTTTATTTGAAATTTTACGATTCTTTAATAACTTTTCTAGATTGCTTAGGGATTTTTCATGAGGTATATTTATATAATTCTATTAAATCCAATCTTTTGTGTGTATGTGTGTATGTGTGTATGTCTGTATGTATACTCTAGCCTCTTGGTTAAATGGACAGTCTATCCACATTTACTGACACACACATATGCATGCATGATTAAATGGAGCTAATGTGTCTGTATCCAAGAGGTTAGAGTTAGTAGCTGTTTTGCATATATATAAAATAAAGTATATGAGCAACCGCTGTATGAAAATTCATATATCGATCCTTGAAAACTCCATCCTTCACTTCTTTTTGCAATGATCGAAATCATTTATATTGATCTATACATCTTGAAACATAGATAAACTGAAAAGCTTACGTTACATTTTATTTGCATAAATGTCACAGTGTGAGAAAATGAATGGTTTTATGATAATATAACTTTTTTATCACACCTAGATATGCTAGAATATAGCTTAGAATTCACTCAATTGATGATATATTTAGGTTTTAGAATGCAAATAACAATATAAACAACGCCAATCATCAAAAAAGAGGTTGAACATGAACTTTTTAAAGCCGATACAGGAAATTTTCTGCATCTGCTACTCATGTACCTTAACCTCATATATATAGTTAAAAGAATATGAGCTGTCATGTGAAAAAAATTCCTACAATGGCACTAAAACAACCACATCTTACTTATTTATTTGGTGCTCAATGCTGTTCATATTAATCGGGACATCCTAATACATAGATGCACCAAAAATTATGTGATTTTTGCTTTATTTTCGCATCCATTAAGTTGTTAAAAATTTAACAGTATCTGTGTAACGGTACTTTTTCCACCCTTAGATTAACAAAAAGTTTAGGATTCACTGAAACTTTAGCATATTTGGACTTTAGACTATGAACTCAATAGATTGGCACCAACCATTGAAAAAATAAGTGAAAAGCAATTTTTAGAAACGGTGTACAAAAATTCCTGCATGAAGGCTTATCCTCCTATTCTATAGTAGGGTTTCAATTTAATAAAGAAGATAGCTTTGGTTGCTAAGTTATTCCAGGTGATTTTTCCATTGAGAAAAAATAATTCATGTGATGGCTAGTGATTTGATGTATTACGACATGTTACTTCACAATTTTCAGGAAGAACTGAATCACAAGGAAAGAAATGCTTAAGTGAGCACACAAGAAATTGTGGTAGATAATTTCAAATAAACTGAGCCCCAATAATAATTTTAAAATTTCTTGCCACACGTGTAAGATATACGGAGAAAGCTGCAAGAAGGCAGCTGCCATCAGAACAGGTGAAAATGATCCTACAAACACATGGTAAGATGTAGAAAGTACCTTTCCAAGTTATCTTCGCATCCTTCCCAAGGCCTGACAAAATCTTGCTCATCAAACACAAAACCAGAAATCAATATACCAACGGCAAGTCGCTGAAAATGAAAAACAGATTTCCAATTATATAAAAGATTTGAGTACTTGTATGCATCCACCTCTTAAGGTACTTAAGCAATTTTTTAGGCCTAACAAGCCTGTTAGACATGAGCCGTAAAAGAGGATTCCACATTAAACATGCAGAGCAAAGATAACTTACACCCTGATTATGATTTTCTCCAATAGGTTTAAATTCAAATTCTTCAATGTCGCCTATTCTTCTAGCCATTTTAGTCCCAGAAAGTCCAGCTCCAGCAGCTGTATATTAAAAGCCATAACATTAGTCATTTAACGAGTATGATTAATATGCATAATCATTCTGGCTAATATGCATAATAAAAACCTAGGATTATGACAAATTGGCGAAGCTAGGGAAAACAAGCAATATTTTCAGACACACACACACACATAATTTCATGTGCAAACATTTCGCACAAAATTTTTCGTGCAAAAATATTTTTATTTTTTTCATCATTCACTTCACGCATTTATACACCCCTCAAAAAAATATTGGGTGAAAAATAATGGAATTTGACCCTCGATCAAGGCATTACAAACAGTTCTAAAGTAAAACGGTTAAATTTTGTAACGGATGGATCGATGCTCAAATCTTCATAAGGTTCAACCACTATTTTCCATGTGATATACAATTGTACGGATTAAACATAAAAAAATTCAAAAAAAATAATTTCGCACCATAATTTGGTATGAAATCTTTGCATCAGATTATTGATGTGTGTTTGTGTATTAATGGATTTTTGGACAGCCAATGGGAGGACGCCACGTCAGCGCACCTGACCCAAGTTGGTCAGATGCCACTATTTTTACATTATTCTCATATATGTGTGTGTTTTATAGATAAGCGCTGACGAGGCAAAAAATTTCCCACATTTTCAGTACCCAAAATCCAAAAAGGTGATATTTTAAGTTGTACACATCCTAAAATCCAAATATGGATGCACCCTATAGGGATTTAATCCTAGATCAATTTGTTGAAAAAAATTTAATTGCTCTAAAACCGTTGAATTTGCAACAGTTAGATCGAGGGTCAAATAGCATTGGGAATCATATGATTCTTGATATTTTGATCATCCATGATGTAAAGAACACTTCTAAAAAATTGACAATAAAAAAATGTATATGACTGTCATCATAGGAAAAAGTTTCACGATGATAGCACATATACATTATTCTTATATATACATACATATACATATATATAGAAAATGAGTTATCAGCTATCCAAGGAGGAAAATTTCATCCTTGGTAGTGTAATACACATACCATCCTATTTTTTAAAAGAAATTTTAGGATTTATGGTACACATGACGAATGATCACCATACTAAAAATCAAATGAATCTAACCGTTGCAAATTCAACGGTTACAGAACATAGAACTTTTTGCAACTGGTGAATTAAGAGTCAAATACTCTTAGGGTTCACCCATATTTGAGGCTATGGGGTTTCAGAATGTGTACAACTTTTTAAAAATTCAAAAAAATGTAGGGGCTTGGCCATGACCTAGCCATTGAGGAAATAGCTGACACCCATTTTGCTCATATATATACACTAGTCATAACTTGTGACTATGGATCACTGGTCATTCAAAATATTTTTCCAAAAAATTCCAATCCATTCCCTCTTAAAAAATTTTGTAGCCTCATTCAAAATATCCTACCCTCAAAATTTAACGCCATTCAAAATCTTCCCCACAAATTTTCAGCCACCTTAAAATACCTCCCTACAAGAAAAGTTTAACCATAATCAAACTAAAATTTAATTCCTCCAAATTTTAGTTCCATACAAATTTCGTTCTTCTAAAATTTAAACTTTTAGTTCCCTCAAAATTAAATTCATTCCAAATGTAATTCCTCCCAAAATTTTAAATTTTTGTTTTTCCCAAAAAATTTAGTCCACCCATAATTTAGTTTCATCCAGATTTAGTACTCCCAATATTTAAAATTTTAGTTTCATCTAACATTTAGTTCTCTCCAAATTTAATTTCTCTTAAAATTTTAAATTAAAATTTAGTTCTCTCAGAGAATTCTGTTCCCCTCAAAAAATTTAGTTCCCCAAAAAATTAGTTTCCTCAAGATTTAGTTCTCCTAAAATTTAAATTTTTAATTCCCCAAAAAATTAGTTCCATCCAGATTTAGTTTTCCCAAAGAATTTAGAGTTTTCCCCTAAAATTTTCACAAACTCTTATCCTAACCATTGATTACTTAAAATTAAATTTAAACCATCTTTCTATACCTCTTTGTCCTAGTCAGCAAACTCATTCCAAAACATCACGCATTTGTATTATATGTGTGTGGTCCTATGCAAAAAGTCCCTTGTGCAAAATCTAAAATATTTTCTTGATTTTTAAAGACCTAAACAGTTGGATGTGATCTATGCATATTAATACCCACATATATCAGAATTAAAAATCTACATATTTATCCCTTGATTGGATTATTACAAGATGTTCTATTGTTTTGAAGCTGTTAAATTTGTAATGACGTGACCAAGTGTCAAATTCCCTCAGGTTCATCCATGTTTTTTATTAGGATATATTTATGTATAGAGTAAATTTCTAAAGAATTGAAAAAAAAAATCAAAAATTGAAAATGTTTTCGCACCAAATTTTTTTGCACTGTTCACACAATACCACTACCTATATATACGAGAATAATGGATAGCAATTGTCCGATGAAAGAAATTCCTCAATGTAGCTTCCTAACTCCATTCTCTTCTAATTTTTTCTATGTTCGGTATTGTTCAAGTTATTTATCATACAATAAAACCTAAATAGATAGCAAATCTAGTGACCCCTGAAGTGTTGGTTGTCAATCCATGTAGAAAAAAAAATCTACTATTATAAACTGATGAACTTTGCAACCTCAAGATCAACAACTAAAACTTCTAGTGTTCGCTCAGTATGTTATATATTTTAGTTTTTAGCAAAGAAAAAGACTTCAATCGAACACTTTGGTTTTGACCGTTTCATTTCGGTTTTAAATGGGGATGATATGAACTACTTCTAAAACTCGGTTTCGGCTAAAACCAAATTGTTTCGACTAAAATCTCACTCATGACATTAAAGTATGAGTTTGAATTTAAATACACAGACGTATTTAAATCATATACTAAAAATTTTTATTAAAATTTTTAAAATATGAAAAAAAATAAATTTTATTGAAATTCTAAAATTTATTTTTTAAAAACTCTAGATATTTATTAAAATTTATTATAAATACATTATTATAGAAATACATACATAAAATATATATATCTGAAATCAAACTCAAAACGGAACCTGCAAAACGGGCAAAATTGTTCAAAAACTTTAAAAAAATTCAACAATCGAAACTACTAAGTTCTCAAAACTTAGTTTTTAGAATGTGATAAGCAACTTGAACGGTGATGATCATTAAAAAAATTAAAAAGTGCACTTTCGAATGCCCGGAAAGGAATTTCCTCTACCCGACAGTTAATATCCATTATTATCCCTATATCTTTGTGGGTATCAGAGTTCGCGCTATTTGTCACCTCATAGAAACACAATAAACATGACACCTCTTTTTGCTACAATGAATTTCGCATTCATTTCAAATATCTACATGATTCGTAAAGGCCACAATACTATAGACTACTTTTTTAAGGATTCTGACTGTTCACGATCATTTAACCACAAAATCATGATTGACCCATGATATTTAGAGAATAAATAAAACAAAGAGGTTCACTGAAGTGGTTTGACTACAAAGTAAACAAGATTTGCCATGATACGAGCAACTCAGTTTAAGGAGCAAGGACCTATATATGGTACTATCAAACGTTGGCATTTAAACATTTGAGTCAACTAATTTCAGCTAATTTGCCATTGAATCTTTATGGCATGTAATTACAAGTTCCATTCATAAAATCTTCCCACAAAATTAATATAAAACTAGATAAAAATGAACTTACCTGGTTGGTTTAGTTCTCCTGGATGCTGGTGAATCAGCACAGCTTTAAGGGACTTTATCCCCCTACGTAAATGGGCAACGGAGTAAGACTATATATATGAAGCCATATGCCAAAAGAAATTCCAAAAGAATTGGGGCTTGTTAGTCAATTGGGACTGAAGAGCAAAGCTGGACAAGTGGGATATATGTTTGGAACTGGAACATTTTGGGTGGAACATCAATAAAAAAGTTGTTCAAATTGGAACATCTAGATCTGAATATTGGAACATTTTCTTGGCCCAATGATGATACAATGCCTTAGTTTATTCATTTTGTAAGTTTAATAATAATTAATACTTGGTATAATTCTTCATGTCAACTTCTTGACCTTTATTTTATTTAATTTTAAAAGTTACAATTAACTAAATCATTAGTTCTTAAGATTTACACAATAAAATATGTATTAGCATTAACTCTTATAAAAGTTGGGTCTCTATGCTTTAATAACGTTTGTCGGGAGCAAGCCAATTATCATTCCTAATAAAATATAATTATCATTAATCATTGGGAAAACAATCAAATAAGTAACAATCATAAGAGTAAGTTTTTAATCTTCAATTAGTAATGTTAATTGTTAAAATATTTATAATAGATAATGAATAATGTTACCCACTAGTAAATATTAATTATCATAATTTTTGTATGGACACATGTAGTTGTTAATCATTAATTATAAAATAATAATTCACCAATAATTACAGATAATTATCGATATTAGCGATTAATAAATAGTAATCATTTAAAATTCTTCATAATAAATTATTATTAATAATTAGACATTTTATAAAATCTTGATTATAATTCTCTTATTAGGAGAGAGGCAATGAGGGATCAAGTAGATGGGGGTTCCAGATCCACTTGGTGTACATTTTGTATTTGAGGTTTAGATCATGAAGATTAAAATGAATGGTGTTGATAAAAAAATGTGCGGAGTGGACTTTTCTGGCTGCAACGTGTGCGCTTCAATCATGTGTCATGTTATTCTCTTTCTATTTAATGAAATCAGAAATCAGAATAATTGTTCTCTAGTTGTAGTTATAGTTCCGTGGGACTAACTTAAAAATTCCAATCAGTTCCATTTCAAGTCCTAATTGACCAAAACCTACCAAAACATTCCGATTTCAACAATACATGATATTCCATCAAAATGTTCCAATTCTAGTTGAGAATTCCAATTGATTAAGCCCCGTGAAGTTCCATTTAAGTTACTAGTTTTATTTGTTCCATTATCTGGTTAGTCATTTGGAAATTAAAATAAAGTCGGTTTAATTCTAACTAGGACTTGTGCGTGTAATGCATATGCAAATGGATCCGTTACTCTCAAACGACGTTAATATTACTATTAGTGATGGGTTAATATTGCAAATGGACTTCCCTCATCAAGTTTTCACCTCTAGATTTTCAACCTTCCAAGCACCTGATCATTTTCTCCATCTCTCTTAATCTTCTCATCCCCTTATTTTCTTCTTCTCATTACTTGTCTAACCCAACGTAATGCTTTTAGGTTAGCACTATTTTATCAATCAACATTACCATCTATCTTTTCATGAGTAATCATAGCCATAGCTCAAATATTATAAGTTAATAATATGATAATATATGCAAGCAAGCTTAAGTGTAATTGTAATAACAGAAATGTTACGGGCAACTCTTCTTCCTATAAAACAAAAGTAGTGATGAAAAATCAGTTAAAGTTAGAGCAACCATTTTAGAATTCAAGGCAATATCTATTGATCATGATGAATTAACGAGAAAGGCATGGATATAGTGCATTTAGAAGAAATGGACCTCAAGTGACATGCAATTAACAATATCAACGATGACATGAATCCTTAAAGGTATTAACATGCCTTTGTTTATAGTGATCAGATTGATGGACATGAACCAATTTTAAAATGAGTATTTTAGACATGAGAACCTTAAAGAGCATGTGGTGTTAATAAGATTTAGAGCTAAATATGGGATAGGAAACTCAGTCAACACATTATTTCACGGAGAAAAATCAAGACAGTGGTTTGAGGTGGATGGTTGATGCAAAATATTGGAGGTGGATGGTTGATGCAAAATAGCTTCCTGATGAATTTGGATACGGAAGCATCACATATGATCAAATGCTGAAATTTGGATTCATATCCAAGACTGCATGAAAACTCATAACCAGAGCATATGACCAGTGCTACAAAACATGAACCGGCTCAGATAACTACATCTACAGATGAAAAATTGGGTCAAATGACCATAGCATTTTGAAAAAAAATACCAAGGCATGTGTCACGCCCCGCTTCCCATTATACGGGTGCGAGAACGAGACAAAGGTCCGCATGGACGGGAGCTATGAAGCTCGAGCCCACTAAGCGTCTGTATGTACACCAATCAAAGTACAGATTCTTGCATTAAAGTTCAGAATAATAAATATACTCAAAAGAAACAACATCATTCATTCATCAATATAATAATCCAGCAGTACAAAAGAAGTCTAATAAAAGAAAGTCTCGGGCATGGCTACACTGAAAGGGAACTACTGGTGCTACACACCCAACCTAGACAAGAATCTAAATGGTGTTACGCACCCAAACTAGAAAGCTGGAAACTCCAAGTCGACAACAGGAAAGAAACTATAAGACCGGTCCTCGTCCGGATCGTACTCCTGAGCAGTGTCCACCTGCTCCAAGTCCGCAGGTACCGTCTCCTTGTCTACGTACTATGTCTCAGTACCTGACGTACAAACACCTACAGAAGAGGAGTTATACGTCAGGCAGAGTCTACAACGGAAATGTAAGAAAGACTCTACTGCAAGGTATATGGAATTTAAAGACAGTTATTAAATGTTGTTGACATGGCAGGTTATGAGATGCGACAGCATGGCAATTTATGTAAACGTGGCAGGTAAGTAAAAGACAGTACAAGAAAGTAAACGTTGCATGGCAATGGCCGTAGCCGTAGCGTGTGCTACCGGCTACAAGACACGACACGACAAGATTGTGTGTGTCAAGGGTTCACGCCTTAAGGTTAAAGGACGACCAAACCCTCTAAACCTTGCGACCGCTCAACCCAACCACATCCCAAGTGCACAAGACAATTCCGTACAAAGCTTCACTCTCTCTGTCTTGGAGAGTGCCTTATTTTCCGCAGGTTATCCGTACAAAGGATCACTCTCTCTGTCTTGGAGAGTGCCTTATTCCCCGCAGGTTCAATACAATTCATGAATCAGTTTACATGGCAAGATTAGAATGATGCATATCTGTTTTAAGATATTTATCAATATGGCGGTTACAGCTTATTATGCCTAGACTTCGTCATCAAGTCTAGGCCTAGAATTCGTCATCAAGTCTAGGCTGTCATGAGGGTATCCTAGACGCTATCATTTCACGTTTAGACCTCTTATTCCTGTTTTCACAAACTAAGTGAAGTAATGGCCTAAACGTGGCTGTTTCTACGCAAGTGAGTACACTTGCCTGAAGTGGCGAGAAGTGCGTCCGTATATGCGTCTCGTCACGGCAGTGCGTCGATTACGGTTTGCTGTAACAGGTTAAACGGGACTTTGTCAGGACTGGTTTAGAATACCTATTATAGCATGTCTCTAGGTTGATCGTGGCTACCCTAGCAGTTCCAAATCAAGTTGTTTACACGTTTCGATCTATTCTATGGTTCTATATGTCCATTCTACCCTATGTGCACAGTCAAAATAGTCTCGACGGTCTAGGTTATCACAGCAGTTTAAATGAGCATAAAATAACTTTATTGATTAAGTTGACAGTTTTAATTAGGTTTTCAGTGGCGTAACGTTTGGGTTACTACGAGTAGGGGATACCAACCTAGTATGACGATCACACGTAGATCTGGCGTCTGTTCTGAAAGCAGTAACGGATCACGTCGCGGCTCCGGTTCCTTGACTGCGGGTAGCGCAGTGAGTTGAGGTCGTTGGGGTCGCCTCGGCTGCAGGTAGCGAAGCGAAGCGGCTTGTGGCAACAGCGGCTTGCGGCAACGGCAAGGGGCGGTCTGGAGGCCCGGAGGGTGTGGGTTTCGGCCGAAGGCAAGCCGGAGAAGAGGGGGCGAGAGTGGTCGGACTGAGAGGGTAAGAGAGGGAGAGGGCGCGGCCGTTGCTCGGAGTAGGGGGTTGGCGCGCTGGAAGGAGTGTTGTGCGCGGCCTGCAGATGGGAGGGAAGCTGGCGTGCGGGTCTGGAGGTGGAAGAGAGGTGGAGATGGAAGCGCGCGTAGAGGGGGATACGGCTTGGATGCGGCAAAGAGAATGAGCCCAGGTCTGGGCGAGGGTTGTCGGCGGCCTGAAGTGGTGGCCGGAGATGGGGCTTTGCTCGGAGAGGGGTCACCGACGTTGGGTTCTTGGCGGCTGAGAGGGTGCGAGAGCCCGGACGTGAGGGGGGAGGCACGCGCCTAGGGTTGGGAGTTTCAGTTTTAGAGGGGGAGAGAAAAAGCTCATGTGGGCTTTGGTTGGGTTTGTGAAGGCTGGGCACACGAATGAAGAGGTTTTGGGGGTTTCCTTGGTTGCGTGTAAGCCTAGGGAAGTAGGGCTCTGTGTTAGCTAGGGTTTAGTATGGTGGTAGGTTAAACTTGTGAAGCCTAGGAAAACTTGTTGGGTTTTGAGAAGAACTGGGGTTTCCTCTTGGTTTGTTTCGGTTGTGCCTCATTTGGGTTGCCTTAGGTTTATGTACAGTATGTTATAGGGGAGAGAGAGTTGACGTGGTGAAAGGGGAAAGGAACTGTGCGGCTGAAAGTTGGAGAGAGAGGAGAGGGTATGGTTTCTAATTGTAGGCTCATAGAGTTCACGTGAAGCCTTGGGAAAGAATTGTTTGGGGTTTTAAAAGTCCTGGGGTTTGTTGGGATATGATATTAGTTAGGATAGGAGATTTGATTTAGTTAACAGACTGGATTTGGTGTGATTCCTTTTTAAAAATACTTGCAGTATTTAGAAGACTAGGTATTTAGTTAGTTAAAGCTGGGTTTTAAATAATTAATAATTATGAGTTGGTTTTAAAACGTACAAGGACTTTTGAAATTCAAAATTAAGATTAATAAAAAAATATTTTTAATAATTAATAATGAGTTATGCAGATTGTTCCCCTGACATCCAAAAATTACAAAGAAAATGCCGGAGTGATCATGCCTCCGAGAGGATCGTGAAAACGGGGTTCGGTCGCACATCTGAGCTATGGAGAACAATAATAAAAATCAAATACGAAAATAATACTTGTACGAAACAAAAATACACGCTAGAATACGTACGGTCGGAAAATGACCATTACATCTTACCCACCTTACAGAAATTTCTGCCCTCGAAATTTCTAACACCTACTGATCAGGAAACAAATGCGGGAAACTCTCCCTCATCTCTGCTTCTTGCTCCCAGGTGGACTTTCCAGGTGATCCGTGACGCTACATCACTCTCACCAGGTCGACTACCTTGTTTCTCAACTGCTTCTGTCGACGGTCCAAAATCTGCACTGGCTGATGCTCATAAGTCAAGTCTGGTCGGACCGTGATCTCTGGGAAATCCACAGCGTGTGATAGGTCACTGACGTATCGACGTAGTTGAGATATGTGAAAAAAGTCGTGAACTCACTCCAAAGATGGTGGTAGAGCAAGGCGATATGCCACTGCTCCTACACGCTCCAGCACGTCAAACGGTCCAATATACCTCGGACTCAGCTTTCCCTTCTTCCCGGAACGAATGACTCTGCAGTTCGAAGGAGTCTTCAGTAAGACATGATCTCCTGCTGAAACTCCAAAAGTCGTCTCTTCGCATCCGTCCAATGCTTGTAGCGATCTTGAGCAATCCGGAGCTTATCACTGATGTCTCTCACGACATCCACAGCCTCTACAATCATCTCCGGGCCCAACAGCTCTCTATCTCCAATGTCATCCCAGCTCAGTGACGATTGACATTTCCTACCATATAGAGCAGCAAATGGCGACATGCCAATGCTCGCTTGATAGCTGTTGTAGGAGAATTCCACTAGATGGAGATGATTCTCCCACGAACCCTTCTGATCAAGCGTACAAGCTTTCAGCATATCCTCCAGAATCTGAATTGTCCTTTCCGACTGGCCATCGGTCTGCGGGTGGTACGCCGTGCTGAAGCTCAGACTCGTACCAAGGTTCTCCTATAGACTCTTCCAGAACACGATGCTCACCGAAACTCCATGCAAGCGCACAATCTCCTCTAGATATTTCCTCGCCAAGATTTCCGTGGACTATCCCACTCGGAATGGGATGAAGTGTGCAGACTTGGTCAATCGATCAACGATTACCCAGACTGTATCGTTCTGCTTAGGACTCAGAGGTAGGCCAGTCACAAAATCCATCGTGATGTGTTGCCACTTCCACTCTGGGATAGGAAGCGGTTGTAGCAATCCTGCTGTCCGATGGTGCTCCGCCTCCACTTGCCGGCATACCAGACACTTGGCAACGCTCCATGCCACACTCCTATTCATGCCAATCCACCAATAGTTTAGACGGAGGTCCTTGTACATCTTCGTGCCTTCAGGATGTATGGAAATAAGGTAAGCTATGTGCTTCATTCAACAGCTCATCTCTAATGTCTCCTTTAAGTACGCAAAGTCTACTGATGTATCTCAGGGATCCATCCTCATGAATGATAAACTCCGTCCGAAGTCCAGCTTCGACCTGTCTTCTGATCCTCTGCAGCTTCGGATCTCTCGCCTGAGCTGCCTTGATACGATCCACAATCGTTGACTGAACGTGTATGTTCATCGACGAAACAATCACTCCAGGCAGGACAACCTCAATGTTCATCCCTCTCAGCTCCTGCTGTAATCTCCAGTGGACAGTATGCATCATCACTGCGGAAAGTCTGCTCAAAGCATCTGGCACTACATTCCCTTTCCTCGGATGATACTACAGATCTATCTCATAATCCGCCATCAGCTCCAACCATCGTCTCTAACGCATGTTGAGCTCCTTCTGAGTAAATGTATACTTCAAGGTTTTGTGATCGGTAAAAATTTTCACGCTCTCGCCCAGCAGGAAGTGTCTCCAAATCTTCAACGCAAATATCACAGCTGCTAACTCCAGATCATGCGTCAGGTAGTTCTTCTCATAATTCCTCAACTGACAAGAAGCGTACGCGACCACGTGACCATGCTGATGTAGGACGCATCCGAGGCCCTTGCCTGATGCATCACAGAAAATCTCAAAGCCTCCGCTCCGATCTGGTACCGCCAAAACCGGTGTTGTGGTCAATCTTGCCGTCAAAATACTGAAAGCCTCCTCACAATCATCTGACCAACAGAACTCCATGTCCTTCCACGTCAGTCAACTTCGTCATTGGCTCTGCAATCTTCAAAAATCTTTGATGAACCGATGGTAGTAGCCAGCTAATCCAAGGAAGCTCCAGATATCTGATGCTAACTGCGCGGTCGGCCACTGGCTGACTGCTCTGACCTTCTCCGGATCTACCGATATGCCATCACCAGACACCGCGTGTCCCAGAAAAGCGACTATGTCCAACCAGAACTCGCACTTACTATACTTGGCATAAAGCTGATGACGCCTCTGTGTCTCCAACATTATCCTCATATGTCGGCCGTGCTCCTCAGACTTTGAGTAAATAAGAATGTCGTCGATGAAGATGACGACGAACTTATCCAGAAAGTCATAAAAGATCAAATTCATGAACACTGCGGGAGCGTTGGTCACACTAAAAGGCATGACCACGAACTCATAGTGTCCGTACTTTGTCCTGAATGCCGTCTTCGGAATGTCATCCTTCAACTTCAGCTGATGGTATCCACTCCTCAAATCCAGCTTCGAGAAAACTCTCGAACCTCCAAGCTGGTCAAATATGTCATCAATGCGGGGCAATGGATACTTGTTCTTCACTGTTAATGCATTCAGCCCTCTGTAATCCACACACATCCTACGGGATCCATCCTTCTTCTTCACCGATAGGACTGGTGCACCCCAAGGTGACACATTAGGGTGTATGAATCCCTTCTGCAAAAATTCATCCAACTGCTTTCGCAGCTCCTCAAGCTCTACAAGAGCCATACGATACGGTGCCTTCGAAATAGGTTGCACTCCCGGTATAAGGTGTAATGCCCTGATAGCTACTGCACAAGTACTAAAGGGGGGTGAATAGTACTTTAAAATAATCAAGAGGATAATTCCTAATTATCTTGCAAACTCAACCAACAATGCGGAAATGAAAAGTGACAACAATAAAAGACAATCGCAAACAAACGATATAACGGGTTCGGATCCACCCAAGTCTCCCCGACTTGTTCCCGGTGATCCTACGTCCCAAACACCCGGATCCCCTCCGGCTACTTGAGTTAGAAATCTCTAACTCAAATTTGCACTATGAAATTCTTGTAGAAAACCTCTACAAGATCAAATCATACACAAATGAAAATGTGACTCCCACAAACCGGGATCACACACAACTCTCACAACCGAGAGTAAAACTTGCAATATCAAAGTAAATGAAATAAGAAATGCTTACCAACAAAATCCTATGCCTTGAGTAAACTTACGATTTTAGGGCAAGGGGATTTTGGAGGAGAAGAAGTCACCAAACCCTAGCTCCAAGAAATTGACCAGCAATAGAAGCCTAGGGTGGAGTTGGTGACCTAGAATCAAGCTCTTGGCTTGAGTTGCTCACAATCAATAAGAATCTCTCTTTAGGAATAAGAGTGAGGAGATATTCGTGTGAGAAATGAAAGCTTGGAAGATGAGAATAAATGCTTCTCTTTGATTCTCTAAAATGCAATTAATATCAGCCTTGAATGCTATGAAGAGCATCTCAAGATTATATAGGATAGAGAAGCGAGAGAGAAAATTCGTGTATTTAATGCTCCAACGGATCTATTTCTGAAGCAGTCTAATCGGTCTAAGAAGGATCACTGACCGACTAGATTCACAACTAGTCGGTCGGTGATTCAACATGGACCGACTAACAGCTTCACAGCTAATATAGAAAGTTCAGGGAGTAAATAACTAGTCGGTCTAAGAAGACTTGCCAACCGACTAGTTTCACAACTAGTCGGTCGGTGAGTGTTCTTTGACCGACTAAGAGATGAAATCAAATAGGCTGAATACAAATTGAACTAGTCGGTCTAAGAATAAATTCCAACCGACTAGTTTCACAACTAGTCGGTCGACAGATGTTCTTGGACCGACTAACTGTAAACAGTAACTCAGGCAGAAAAATGAAAGATTAACTAGTCGGTCTAAGAAGGATTCCTAACCGACTAGTTTCACAACTAGTCGGTCGGTGAACCTTCTTGGACCGACTAATTGATAAACAGTGTCTAGGCTGAATTGAGCAAGGAGATCTAGTCGGTTCAAGAAGGATTGCCGACCGACTAGATTGCCATCTAGTCGGTTGGTTCTTCTTCTTGAACCAACTAAGATGCACCAGAAGCCGCGAAATGAAGCGTGAAGCTTCGGGAAAGTTTGTATGGGCTTCTAAGATAATCCTAGCTCTAAGATATGAGTGTTATGAAGATTATCAAGTAAGACCTACTCAAGGCTTAACATTCTACGAAAAGAAGCTAGAAGACTATAAATAAAACTTGACGAACCGTCTTCAAAAGCTTCAATCCGAATCTCTTGACTTCAATAATGCTCCTAGAGCTTCAACGAAGCTTCAGGCACACGATCACGCGCTTTGAGAAGTCTTGAGACGTCGCTTTTGATATACGTGGAATTTTGACGACGATCTCCAAAAATGCGCTCACAAAGAGTTAGTTCACGATATTTATGTTTGTTCATCATCAAAACCAAATCCGGGGAATCAATACTCAACATAAGGTCTATGCTGAACTCCACAGCTCTGTCGGGTGGCAACCCTGAAATATCCTCCGAAAAGATGTCGTCGAAGTCTCTGACGACTGCTGGTCTCCCGATCTCCATCTGCATGGCGGCAACGATCAACTCCTCCGGCTTGGCACGAAATCTGATGGGCCCAAGTGGTCGCTCTTTGCTGTGAAACTCGAACCTCGGTTGGCCTGGTATCCTGAACACCACCTTCTTACTATGGCATTCGATCGATACATAGAAATCTCCCAACCAGTCGAGGCCAAGGACAGCATCGAAATGCGGTAGATCATGTACAATGAAGTCGGCATAGAGCTCGTGTCCACTGATCACCATCGGGATCGATCGACATCCCAAATTAACCGTCACCACTCCGTTTCCTGTAGTGATATCCCAACACTTTGGAAGTGTGTGGGTGGAAATGGAGTGCTCTGTTACGAACCTCCGGATTATGATGCACATAGATGCACCAGAGTCGCACAAAGTTATGTCGGATAAGATGACACTAAGACGGTGCCTAAGATATAAAAGATAATAACTAAGGTCAAAAAAGTATATCCAATTTAGACTTTGCACATGTTAAACTGGATATTAAATGAATGTGAGTAATGTTATCGTTCCAAACTTTTCGCACGACCTGCATGGGCCACCACAAAAACCTGTCACGCCCCGATTTCCATTATACGGGTGCGAGAACGAGACAAATGTCTGCATGGGCTGGAGCTGTGAAGCTAGAGCCCACTAAGCGTCTGTAGGTACACCAATCAAAGTACAGGTTCTTGCATTAAAGTTCAGAATAATAAATGTACTCAAAAAACAACAGCATTCATTCATCAATATAATAATCCATCAGTACAAAAGAAGTCTAATAAAAGAAAGTCTCGAGCATTGCTACACTGAAAGGGAACTACTGCTGCTACGCACCCAACTTAGACAAGAATCTAAATGGTGCTACGCACCCAAACTAGATAGCTAGAAACTCCAAGTCAGCAATAGAAAAGAAACTCTAAGACTGGTCCTCGTTCGGATCGTACTCCTGAGCAGTGTCCTCATACTACAAGCCAGTAGGTACCGTCTCTTCGTCTATGTACTATGTCTCAGCACCTGACGTACAAACACCCATAGAAGAGGAGTTGTACGTCAGGCAGAGTTTACAACGAAAATGTAAGAAAGACTCTACTGCAAGGTATATGGAATTTAAAGACAGTTATTAAATGTTGTTTAAAGGGCAGGTTATGAGATGCGACATCATGACAATTTATTTAAACGTGGCAGGTAAGTAAAAGACAGTACAAGAAAGTAAACGTGGCATGGCAATGGCCGTAGCGTGTACTATCGGCTACAAGACAAGACAAGACTGTGTGTGTCAAGGGTTCACGCCTTAGGTTAAAGGGCGGCCAAACCCTCTAAACCTTGCGACCGCTCAACCCAACCCCACCCCACCCCAAGTGCACAAGACAATTCCGTACAAAGCATCACTCTCTCTGTCTTGGAGAGTGCCTTATTCTCCGCAGGTTATCCGTACAAAGGATAACTCTCTCTGTCTTAGAGAGTGCCTTATTCTCCGCAGGTTCAATACAATTCATGAATCAGTTTACATGGCAAGATTAGAATGATGCATGTCTGTTTTAAGATATTTATCAATATGGCAGTTATAACTTATTGTGCTTAGACTTCGTCATCAAGTTTAGGCTGTCGTGAGGGTATCCTAGACACTATCATTTCATGTCTAGACCTCTTATTCTTGTTTTCACAAACTAAGGAAAGTAAAGGCCTAAACGTGGCCGTTTCTACACAAGTGAGTACACGAGAAGTGCATCCGTAGAGGCGTCTCATCACAGCAATGCGTCAGTTACGGTTTGCTGTAACAGGTTAAACGGGACGCTGTCAGGACTGGTTATTGAATACTTATTATGGCGTGTCTCTAGGTTGATCGTGGCTATCCTAGCAGTTCCAAAACAAGTTGTTCACATGTTTCGATCTATTCTATGGTTCTCTACGTCGATTCTACCCTATGTGCACAGTCAAAATAGTCCAATCCAGTCTAGGTTATCACAGCAGTTTAAAGGAGTATAAAATAACTTTAGTAATTAAGTTGCCAGTTTTAATTAGGTTTTCAGTGGCGTAATGTTTGGGTTACTACGAGTAGAGATACCAACCTAGTATGACGATCACGCGTAGATCTGACGCCGGTTCTGAAAGCAGTAATGATCATGTCGCGGCTCCGATTCCTTGACTGCGGGTAGCGCAGTGAGGTGAGGTCGTCAGGGTCGCCTCGGCTGGGGGTAGCACAGCGAAGCGGATTGCGTCAATAGCGGCTTGCAGCAGCGGCAAGGGACGGTTTGGAGGCCCCGAGGGTGTGGGTTTCGACCGAAGGCAAGCCGGAGAAGAGGGAGAGAGTGTGGTCAGACTGAGAGGGTAGGAGAGGAAGAGGGCGCGGTCGTTGCTCGGAGTAAGGGTCGGTGCGCGGGAAGGAGTGTTGTGTGCGGGAGGGAAGCTGGCGCGCGGGTCTGGAGGTGGAAGAGAGGTGGAGATGGAGGCGGCGTAAAGGGGGATACGGCTTGGGTGCGGCAAAGAGGAGGAGCCCAGGTATGGGTGAGGGTTGTCGGCGGCCTGAAGTGGTGGCCAGAGATGGGACTTTGCACGGAGAGGGGTCGCCGGTGTCGGGCTCTTGGCGGCTGAGAGGGTGCGAGAGCCCGGACGTGAGGGGGGAGGCACGCGCCTAGGGTCGGGGGTTTCAATTTTAGAGGAGAGAAAAAGCTCATGTGGGCTTTGGTTGGGTTTGTGAAGGCTGGGCACACAAATGGAGAGGCTTGAGGGGGTTTCCTTAGTTGTGTGTAAGCCTAGGGAAGTCGGGCTATGTATTAGCTAAGGTTTAGTATGGAGGTAGGTTAAACTTGTGAAGCCTAGGAAAACTTATTGGGTTTTGAGAAGAACTGGGGTTTCCTCTTGGTTTGTTTCGGTTGTGCCTCATTTGGGTTGCCCTAGGTTTATGTAGAGTAGCTTATATGGAGAGAGTTGACGTGGTAGGAGGGGAAAGGAACTGTGCGGCCGAAAGTTAAAAAGAGGAGATGGTAGGGTTTCTAATTGTAGGTTCATAGAGTCCACGTGAAGCCTGGGAAAGAATTGTTTGGGTTTTTAAAAGTCATGGGGTTTGTTGGGATATGATATTAGTTAGTTAGGATAGGAGATTTGTTGGGGTTTGTTGAGATTTGATTTATTTAACAGATTGGATTTGGTTTGATTCCTTTTTAAAAATACTTGCAGTATTTAGAAGACTAGGTATTTAGTTAGTTAAAGTTGGGTTTTAAATAATTAATAATTATGAGTTGGTTTTAAAACGTACAGGACTTTTGAAATTCAAAATTAAGATTAATAAAAAATGTTTTTAATAATTAATAATGAGTTATCCAGATTGGTCCCTCGACATCCAAAGTTACAAAGAAAACGCCGGAGTGATCGCGCCTCCAAGAGTATCGTGAAAACGGGGTTCGGTCGCGTGTCTGAGCTACGGAAAACAATAATAAAAAACAAATACGAAAATAATACGCGTACGAAACAAAAATACACGCTAGAATACGTATGGTCGGAAAGTGACCCTTACAGCCTGCAGCTTCAAGTTCAAACTTTTCTATAATGATCCATTTCATGAGTCAAAGCTGGCTTAAATCGTCAGCTTGAGTTCAGAGTAGAATTTGTTTAGTTTCCTAGTGTGTAAAGATTATCATCATTTAAATTTTGTAGTATTATCATAAAAAACAACTACAGTTATCTTAATATTTTATGTGTATTTTAGGGATTAGTTTCTACGACTAATATCTTTTTTCATTAAAGAAGACATTTTTGTGCCTTTCTCTTGCAGCAACTGAGTGTTACGAAAGATTTACGATTTTGCAACATATTGAATGAAAGAAATGTTTCCTTCTCTGGTTTTCTACCGTGTAAAGTAATGAGGGACATGCAATCTACTAAAAATGAGTGAAACCCACTGAAGGTGCGAAATTTCATCTACAGCTTCTCCCTTTACTTTTTGTCTTTCTTTTCAGATTTGTTTTCCCATATAATATGTACCTGAACTGAAATCTTTATCTGGAAACCGAACTTATTTCATTAATTTTCATCAAACTTTATTGCTACAGAACCTTCAATCCCTCTCCAAACATGTCCCCTATGATAAGATGAAATCCCAAAGAAAGCTGATTGGAACCAGATCCGTTTTTGAGATAAAAATTGGATTTTTATCGATAATTTAGGGAATACAAATGATAGTTGACCTCAATTCCAGATGAGGATCGCTCTCCTAGCTTTTGATTCAAGAGAAAAGTCTAACTCTCCAAAAATCTAGATTCCCTCTCCAAATTCAACATCAAAACATAGCCCTAGCCCCCTCCTACATATAATGGACTGACTTGTTCAGAATTACAAAATTGCGCCTACATCCAAAAATTACCAAATGTGTCACTGATAGTGGCCGCACCCCAATCCTTACAAAAGCCCTACTCCAAGCATATCACAAATTCAGGTTGAGAGTTGAGCTGTGGGAAATGTTGCATTTCACTTATGTCTTGTGTGCATGTGCAAGTCCATGTGCTATACCTTTATGGATATTCTTCATATTTTATGTTACCATTGTTGTGATGCATCCTTGCTATACTGATGGACACTTCACGTAATTTGCTTTTTTCATCCAAACGTGAGCATTTTTTCTTACATTCTAGATTTTGGGTAATGTAGGAACTACGGAACATTATTTTTGACGTCTTCCAAGAGTTCCAAAATAGCATTTTGGAGGATGACTAAAGGTCCCAACTATCATAGAAGGCTACACTATCATCCTACTTGCAATCTAACTGCAAACCCTCCTTGTCATAATCCTACAACTTGAGTATTGGAGCTGAAAGTTTTGTGGGGCTTGCTTTTTGAAGAACAAGTTGTGTCATGTGGTTGTTACATGTCTTGTCCAAGGCCCAAGCCATTCCCCTCAAAAGAAAACGGAAAATATGCATACTTGCGTGTGCACACGTGTGATAACACCTTCCATATTTTCCTCTAATGCAATTATTGTGGATTTTAGCTACTTCTAAGAATCTAGCAATCATTGATCTCATTGTGAGAGTGCATGATTGAGTGGTCGATCAACAAGAGCCTTGTTATCAAGGTTGCCCTCTAGAAATAGCAGGTTCTAATCAAGTAACTCGAAGGTCCCTTGAGGTAGTTATGAGTGTGTTTGTGATACGATCCGCTTGGATCGATCAAGCAAATCAATTTAAAAGTGGAAAAATTAAAAAGAGAGGAATATTTTTAGGGTTTTAGATTGAGAGAACAATGGAAAACAATAGATAAAAGCCTCTTTTGAGAGGAGACTTGCTCTCCGAGTTTTGATTGAACGGAACAAAAGCCTAAAGATCCTTCACTAAGGATAAACAAGAGTTTCTCAACAATCTAAGCATAAGCAAATATAATGGCGGCTAGCCCGAATAAAAAGAATGAGGGGATTTACTAATTTGGCCTAGAACGACCAAAATACCCACAAGGCTAATAATACTAACGCATCCACGTCTCCTCCTGCGCACGTAAGTAATCATGGGCGGTCCCTCCCCGTCCACCGCACGTGGTGCAGCCCCCTCGGAGCGTGTGACGGCCGAAGATGCGGCATGGTCTGCATCAATACCCCCCTAGAAGAGCCACCTTGTCCTCAAGGTAGAAGTCCGAAAACTGCTCCCGAACAATGTCGAACGCCTTCCACGTGGCATCGCAATCCGGCAATCCCGCCCAATGTATCAATACCTCCTGCCGATACCCCGGACCCTGACGCACCGCCCTGACGTCCAACGGCTCCAGCATCACCTCTATGTCCTCTGTCAGTGTCATTGGAAGTGTGGATGACACCGTCTGCTCTCCAATAGCGCAGCAAAGCTGCGAAACATGAAAAATTGGATGGATCGTAGCCGTCATGGGTAACCTCAGCCAGTAGGCCACTTGGCCAATCTTGGCCTCAATCTCAATGGGACCAAAGAATCTGGCAGATAGCTTCTCATTCCTCCTCCTCGCCACGGATCCCTATCTGTATGGCCGCAGCTTGAGATATACCATATCTCCCTCCTGAAAGCTCACATCCCGTCGATGTCCATCTGCCTTCGCCTTCATCACCTGCTGAGCCCGTAGCAGGTGCTTCTTCAACTCCTCTAGCATCACATCCCTCTCCTCCATGTAACCCTCCACCAACGAGACTGGTGTCCGTCTGCTCCCGAATCGAATCAGCTCTGGCGGGTCTCTTCCATACAGCACCCGGAAAGGGGTCGTCCCTGCTGCTGAATGGTACGAAGTATTGTACTAATACTCCGCCCAGGCCAACCAGCGGTACCACTGTCGCGGTGTCTCCGATGTAAAACATCGCAAATACGTCTCTATACTGCGATTAATCACCTCTGTCTGCCAATCTGTCTGGGGGGTGATAGACGGTACTCCTCTTCAACACCGTTCCTTGTACCCGGAACAACTCCCGCCAAAACCCGCTCAAGAACACCAGGTCCCGGTCAGACACTATAGAGCCAGGGATCCCATGTAACCGTATCACCTCCCGAGTAAACGTTGTGGCCACCGAAACTGCCGTGTACGGGTGTTTCAGCGGTATGAAATGTGCGTACTTACTCAGCCTGTCCACCACTACGAAAATCACCGAGTACCCCTCCGACCTGGGTAATCCATCGATGAAGTCCATCGTCACCTCCTCCCATACCCGCTCAGGCAGAGCCAAAGGCTACAGCAACCCTGCAGGTGCCATGGCCATGTACTTGTGACGTTGGCAGACATCACAAGCCGCCACTAAGAGGGCGATCGTCTTCTTCATCCCTGGCCAGTAAACCTCTCGGGCCATCCGCATGTAAGTCTGCTGCATCCCGGAATGTCCCCAATCCCTGAACTGTGGAACTCCTGAAACATCACTGGAATAAAGGCCGACCTCCTTGGTAAGACCAACCGTCTCTGGTACAACAGCCTGCGCCCCTCCAAAGAGTACCCCTTCCGCGCCTCCCAGCCGCCCTGTAGTCGCTCCCTGATCTGTCTCAGCTCTGGGTCGGTCTCTGCCTCCTGTAACATGGGCTCCCCGTCTAGCCACATCGGTAACGAGAGCGCCCTCAGGTGCACTCCCTCCTCTCGTCGAGACAAGGCGTCAGCCGCCTTATTCTCCAACCCGGGCATGTACTCAATGACAAACCGATACCCTACCAGCTTCGAAAGCCAACGCTGGTGCTCCTCAGTCACCAGCCTCTGCTCAAGTAGGTACTTGAGGCTCCTCTGATCTGTCCTGACCACGAACTCTCTCCCAAGTAGGTACGGCCGCCACTTCTGCACCGCCAACACTATCACCATCAACTCTCTCTCGTACACCGACTTCAGCCGGGCTCTGGCAGAAAGCACGTGGCTGTAATAGGCTACGAGCCGCCCCAACTGCATCAACACCGCCCCCAAACCTACTCCTGATGCATCCGTCTCCACTACAAACGCGATGCTGAAGTCAGGCAGTGCCAGTACCGGGGCCGTAGTCATGGCCACCTTCAAGGCCTCAAAGGCCTTGATCGCTTCCTCCCCCCAAACGAACACATCCTTCTTCAAAAGGTCAGTAAGCGGTCGTGCAATCGTACTGTACCCCCCACGAACTTCCGGTAGTAACCCGTCAAGCCAAGGAAACCCCGCAATGCCCTCAAAGAAGTAGGCACTGGCCAGTCCAACATGGCCTCTATCTTCGCCCTGTCCGTCGCTACTCCTTCCGCCGACACCACGTGCCCAAGGTACTCTATCTGCAGCTGGCCAAAGCTACACTTCTTCCGGTTCGCATACAACTGTTGTGCCCCCAACTCCCGGAAGACTGTCTCCAAATGCCCCACATGATCCTCCATGGTACTGCTGTAAACCAAGATGTCGTCGAAGAAAACCAAGACGAACTTCCTCAAGTACGGCCGAAATACCTCGGTCATCAAGGCCTGGAATGTGGAGGGAGCATTCGTCAAGCCAAAAGGCATGACGAGAAACTCATAGTGCCCCTCATGTGTGCGGAATGCCGTCTTCAGCACGTCCTCGGGCCTCATCAGGATCTGGTGATATCCCGCCTTCAAGTCGATCTTCGAGAACACAACTGCGCCATGCAGCTCATCTAGCAGCTCGTCGATCACTGGAATGGGGAATCTGTCAGCCACAGTCTCCTTGTTCAGCGCCCTGTAGTCGACGCAGAACCTCCAGCTCCCGTCTTTCTTCTTCACCAACAACACTGGTGAAGAGAAAGGACTCACACTAGGCTGGATCACTCCCGCCTGCAGCATCTCCCCGACCATCCTCTCAATCTCGTCCTTCTGCACATGAGGATATCGGTACGGCCGCACGCTCACTGGTGCTGCTCCCTCTCTCAAGACTATCGCATGCTCATGTCCCCTCTCCGGTGGTAGCCCCTGCGGGTCCTAAAAGACCTGAAACCGCTCCAGCACCTGCTCAACCACCTCGGAAACCCCTGCCAGCTGCTACTGCTCGACTCCAACTGCACGGCACTCCACTAAGTATCCATCTCCCTCCCTCTGTAAAGCCCGAGTAATGGCCTTGAAGACCACCAACGAAAAGCATAGGGTGGGGTCTCCTGTGAGTACCACCGTGCGGTCACCCTCCTCAAACTCCATCCTGAGACGTTTTCAGTTAACCCGTACGTCCCCCAACTTCTTCAGCCACTGTACGCCCAGAATGATATCGACGTTCCCCAACTCCAGGGGCAAGAAATCCTCCATAATCTGCACTCACAGCAAGGTCAGACACAACCCCTTGCAGAGCCCCTTGCTCTCCTCCATCTTCCCAGTTCCCAACAAAATAGTGAACTTCTCCATGGTGCTCAACTGCAGCCCATGACGCTCCACCACTCGGCTAGAGATGAAATTGTAAGTGGCATCACTGTCTATCAGAACTGTCACCGCCATATCGCCCAACCGCCCTGGCAACTTCATGGTGTGGTTCGGTGTGAACCCCACCACGGAGTTCAGGGAGACCTCCGCGAAGTCTAGGTGAGACTTCTCCTCCTCCTCGAGTGGCTTCACCCTGGGTTCCTCCTCGTCATCCTGACACTCCTCCTCATCCGGCACCATGGTAATCTGTAGTAGGCAGCTCGCACATTTGTGGCCAGGAGTGAACTTCTCATCGCAACGAAAACACAACCCCTTGGCACACCTCTCACTCACCTCTGCCTCCGTCATCCGTCGTCCAAGCGTAGCGGGACGAGTCTCTCCCCTAGCCTCTGGTGCACAGGCAGGGGCCCTCGGCACTGCTGGTGCTGGCGTGGGCCGGGAGTTTTAGATCCACCAAGCCCCATGTATTCTTCTCTCCTCCGTATGTCTCTCCTCCGCCTTCTGTGCGAGGCGAATCGGGTCCTCCAAGCCCCCCGGGCTCTGCATCCTCAGCTCAGCTCGAATGGAGGGCTTGAGCCCCCATGAAGTTCCCCATGAGCGCCTCCTCCGTGACCCCAGGCACTCGACCCGACAGTAGCTCGAACGTCCTGACAAAGTCTTGCACCGTCCCTTCCTGTCTGAGTACCCTGAGCTGCTCGTAAAAATCCCCCCCTGTGTCTCCTGGAATCGATCCATCAAGTAGGCCGTCAGATCCGCCCACGAGGAAAATAGACTGTGTGCGACCTTCCACCTGTACCACGCCAAGGCCTCTCCCTCAAAATAGATGCACACCGCCTTCAGGACCTCCTCCTCGGAAAAACTCATCGTCTGGAAGTACCTCTCTGCTCTGTAGATCCACCCATCTGGATCGTTTACCTCAAACACGGGCATCTTCAGCTTCTTCAATCGCCTATCAGCATGAAACTCTGCTTCTCCCCGCCTCTCCTGGTCCCAACGCCTATCTCCGTGGTTCCGTAGAGATTGTAGTCCTCATCTGCATATTCGTCCTCAGGCCAAGAAGGCCTACCGTCTGGTGCCAGCACATGGGGTCCCCTAAAAAGTGCAGCAGCTGGTCGCTACCTTCCTCGACCACCGAATTGACCCCCGGTCCTCGACCTCGCCTTGGAAATATCCTAGCGCCCTCCCGAAGACCTCCTGCTGGCCGCCCCCTGTCGACAGCCCCTAGGGCTTCATCCACCATTGCCGGGACCCCCAGAGGCCAAGCTGGGGCCCTAGGGTCCCGCCCGCCCCCGCCCGCCCCCGCCCGCCTGGTCGCGGCCCCCCAGCGCCCATTGGGGGGCCGCGCGGGGTCTCTGCTATTGCGGCAGGGCCCCGCCATCCCCGTACTGGGCTCGCGACCCCCCTGGGGGGTTCGTCGGGCCTGGCCGACCCCCTGGGGGGTTTGCCGGGTCTGGGCGACCCTCTGGGAGGGTTCCCAAGCCCTGTCGGCCCCCGCGCGTGCTTTTGCCGCTTCCCCTTTCGTCGTCGTCGCCCGATTTCATCGATACGATGACTTCCGAGGTTCCGACTGTTGTAAACTGTGCCGCCACCCTTGCATCTCGTGCCCTTAACTCCTGAACTTTGGAATCCGATTCATCTTCCTCCTCCGTCCATGATTTCTTCCACTTTCCCTTAACTAGGGTTTGCAAAATATCTATGATTTTTTGTTGACTTGCTTCACTTTTTACATGCTTCTCTTCTTGGGCGCGGTTGTTTTCCTCCATCCTCTTCTCAAGTCGATCGCTCATCGTCTCCATCGTGGTTCCGATCTCCTTGGTGATTTCTTCATGTAGGGCTTGAAGCTTCTCCTCAACGGTGGCTCTCATGCCTTGCGCCATTAGATCTTATATGCTCTGATACCAATTGATACGATCCGCTTGGATCGATCAAGCAAATCAATTTAAAAGTGGAAAAATTAAAAAAAGAGGAATATTTTTAGGGTTTTAGATTGAGTGAACAATGGAAAACAATAGATAAAAGCCTCTTTCGAGAGGAGACTTGCTCTCTGAGCTTTGGATTGAACGGAACAAAAGCCTAAAGATCCTTCACTAAGGATGCACAAGAGTTTCTCAACAATCTAAGCATAAGCAAATACAATGGCAGCTAGCCCTAATAAAGAGAATGAGGGAATTTACTAATTTGGCCTAGAACGACCAAAATACCCCTAAGGCTCATAATACTAACTAACGCCTCCACGTCTCCTCCTGTGCACGTAAGTAATCATGGACGGTCCCTCCCGTCCACCGCACGTGGTGCGGCCCCCTCGGAGAGTGTGCCGGCCGAAGATGCGGCATGGTCCGCATCAGTTTGAGACTATGTTTGATCGAGGACCTTTAAAGGTTTAAAATGGACTTAATTATTTAGGCTTAAATATAATCAAAACTTTATTCTTTTTATCATCTAAGAATCTGTGAGTACATTGGATCCTCCTACCAAAGCACAATCCGAGAAGATGGAAACAATTTGCAAGAAAATTGAGTTGAATGATATATATTGCATATTGATACAGACATTATATTCTGAACTCAAACATAAAATTGGTGTTTGTGTGGTAAGCATTCAAGAATAAGAAATAAATGCAAATTCACCTCCAAATGATGCTGCAACAGCTACAGAACCAGCAACTGATCCCGCCGCACTAGCTACTGCAGCAAATCCACCTGCCCCAATAACTGGGACCAGGGTTCCCAGTGTGGGTGCTAGGGCACCAAAGCCTGCAGCAATTGCTGGAGCAGCTAAACCTGACAACAGAAAGAATAAATGACCAAATAAAACATGAGAACATGTAGTCCAAGAACCAGGCTTGGATATAAAGGGCATAATATGCTTTGCCCAAATTTAGAATAACACCTCCAGTAATAGCCAGCAATGCTCCTCCAGTAACTGCAGCTGCACCGATGATCCCACCACGCTTCCATTTAGACCATTTGCTTTTCTTTGATTCACTTTCTTGTGGTTGTACTTCCTCTTTTGCGGCAGTCATTGCAGAACAAGCAACCATTATCTCCATAGCTTCCTATGGAACCAAAGTTCACAATTATGTAAATTGCAAACATCGTTAATGAACACTAAAAGTGAAACAAAAACTATTCCGATTAGATAGCTTGGTGGTTTAAAAAGGATGACGAACATTGAGTATTTGCTATTTAAGATTGAGACGGGTAATTATTGGAATGTATGCTGAAGTATTCATAGTAAAATAAAAAATGAGAACAACGTAATTGTTTAAAATAAGAGCAATCCAATAGATTTTGTAAATAGAATGCATGCAATGGTAACCATAGAGCAATATAGATAATTAGATGTCGGCCATAAAATCCTTAATCTGTTTTCCTTAGTCACATCCAAAAGATGTTACTCATTCTACTACTAGAAAAAAATATACATCACATATTTGCACAAATAAAAGAGTCATCAACAAGGGTTAGTGTTAGAGATAAATACACAATAAGCTGTCAAGCTATACAAACCATTTGTATCCACTTAACATCCAACCATGTTGCCAGCAATCGCAAAGCGACCCGATGCCGAGCATCATACCCTTTCCTATTTCGAGCATCCTTGTTGCTGTTCTGGGGTGTATCCGCCACACATGCAGAAAGAAGTTCAAAAAGAACCGAGACTTTCCGCTGATACTTGACCTGTTCATCCACATTCATGGGTGTTTCGCTAGTGGGCATCACAGTTCCAGAGTTATGTTTCGCATGCCCGCAAAACTTGGCTTTAATCCCAACTGAATAAGAAGTAGCCTCCAAGTTCTGGACCATAATGTCGATGGATTTAGCCAGAGCAAGCTGCAGTTCGGATCTTTCAGTGGATGCTTCGATTTCTTCTTCAAAGATTAGCCTCAGATACTGGATAAAGCGATATAAGGTTGGATGAAATTTAAGTAGTGTTGATTATATATCAATATAAAGTGGAAAAGAGGATTAATTATTACAGCCCCGACATGATGATTCACTACTGAAGAAGCCGCCGTCTCCTCGAGTCCCGGCCAAGCCTTTTTGTCGATCTCCAAGAACCTAATTTATTGGAAAATATTTCATTTTCAAAGTTAATTTTGGAATGAAGAAGATGATGATTTGGGGAAAAAGCAAGCAATCGAAGTTGGAAATTGAAGAAAAACCTGAAGACTGGACGAAGAAGGCCATGGGAGCGGTGGGTCCAGAAATGAGGGCAATCGGAGCTGCAACCTCCGCCCCCGCCGCTGCTGGTGGTGCTGCAAGGATCGGGGATTTCCTCGAGAAAAGAGCGGCGCTCCGCCTCCGGTTGATGCTGATGTAGGTGAGAGAAAGCGAAGCCGGCGGGATGAGTCTGGTGAATTTGGGCCTGGCGAAGGGCGAGGCACAAGAGTGCTCCTGCTGCGTATTTCTGGGTGGAATTCAGTGTTGAGATCGGCATCTCTTGCTTTGCTTGCTTGATTGCTGCCACCAATTGAATTCCAGTGTGTGCGCGCGCGTGAGAACAATGAAGGAATGTGCGATTTTTACAGCTTCGGACTTCGAAATTAGACGGCCTTCGCCGGGTCAAACTAAACGACGCCGGCGTTACTCGGAAAGGCCGCGCGGAAGCTGATGCGGCGTTTACCTGACTGTTTCGCCTTTTACCATTCCATATGCCACCGTATCTAAATTTTTCGAAAATTGCTTTTTTACTCGGGGGACATACCGAAAATTTATTATAAAGTTTGTCCTACGTGACAGTTTTGTCCCAGTCATATTTTTGTTTGCTGACTGGGACGCCACGTGGGGTCGGTTGTGTTTTTGGTGTTTTTTTTTTGGGTTTTAGTCCATGCTTTTTCTCTTTTTGCCCCCGACCCTCCTCTTACACACATACCCACGTTTTTTTCACTTTGGCGACAGCTTACCTCCGTATTTGCACCCGGGCAATGACTGCATCCGTGCCCTCAGACACAGGTTATGACTAGTACTAATTATACCATGGCACATACCTACTATACTCTTACACCAACATCCTACAATTCGAGTAATGTTATGGGAGATGGAGACTTATAGTCTCTTCTTCCTCATTTATCTACCGTAACACACCATTAACATGTTAGTTGGGTGAACCTTTGGGCTACTAGAGACCTATGGTCTTCCCTATCTTATTACGAATTCAATAAAAGGAGATCATGGGTGAAAGCCATAGTTAATTGTTCCAAACACGTTATCAGAATGATTACGCTCTAAGAAAAAAAATTGAGCCATAAATTTTTCATTTTCCCCACATAAGTTCCCTCTTGCGAAGGAATCTTATTTGTTGCGGCAAAGTTGCGACGACGATCGATTGATTACCTGCAAGGCGTTGCGGGAGCGGGGATTTTATTTTTCTATTTACGGATTCTATTGGTTCTTCCCTAAATCATCGATCTAGAGTTGTATTCCTTGGCTTGTAGATATGGATTATGCAAAATATTATCCATTTTTGCTAAAAATCAAGTACATGCACCTCGTTAATTGAAGTGAGAAAAAAAAATCTTAAGCAGACATTTTGATTTTTGGTGTACTTGATCTGTTTGTACGTTCTAATTATCTAGAGACATCGCACAATAAAATAAATAAAATAAAATAAACAAAACAAAACAAAACAAAAAACATCATCCCCCCCGAAGGGGGGCTCCTCGCCTACGCCGTGCCACCCCCCCCCCCCCTCGCGGGGGGGGGGGGTGTGGGTGGTGGTTCAGTCCTCCGCCGCCCCCCTGTTTCGGCGGGGTGGTGGGGGGCTGCTCCCCCGGTCAGAAGGGCTCATTCCCCCCTGTTCGGGGGCTCCTCCGGCGCGCGAACCACCGCCCCCCTGTCGGGGGGCCTCGACCGTCGCGCCACCCTCCTGAGATCGCTCTGCCGTTAGTTATCTAACCTAATGATGCATGATATGTCTCTACGTGGCCCAAGTAATTATTAAATATTTTAATTTTTCCATAGATATTACTTTCATGTGATGTTACGCAAATATTTATGCATGTATTTGTTGCATAATTTATAAATTGTATGGATATTTAATAAATTACGTTGTGATTTTAGATCGACCAGGTTGTTACCATTTTATATTTCTCGTATTTTCTTTTCTTTATTGAGAGAAATTGTAGTGATGATATATTTGTATAAGCCAAAGGCTAGAGTATCTTTCCTTGAAGGCGGATGCCAAATTGCAAAGTTGCATGGACCCTGATTAGGGTTCAATATTGCATGTTTTCCCCCTTATTAGATGGTATTTTGTGCATAATTTGTGTTCATTTTGGCTCCGATACACGCATTTTGATGATATCACTTAATTTTGGATCTTATCCTTTTTATATGTATAAAACATAATTTACATCTTATTAGCATCTTCATCTTAGTCTCCTATTATTTTCCAGTTGAAGTTCGTAAAGTCCCGATTCCAACGCATATTTTTCCAGAATTCTTGTAGGTCGGAGCAATTTACTGCAATTTTTTGGAAGACAATGTGACGGTGCCGAAAATTTCTGGTCTGGAAATTCTGCTTTTCCCCTATTGGGCAGAATTCTGCTATCATTCCAGTGTATATTCCGACCTAGTGATATTTTTTAGTCATAGTAAACTTTGTTGTGGTTCCATCGCCGCCTAGATCATGTCATTCCGAGGTCGGATGATTTTTCTAGAATTTTTGTAATACATGCCGACGGTGCTGGAAATTTCTGCTGATTTGTGCTTTAGTTGCGGGTTTTTGGCGCGGAGCCGACCCGTTAGTGCTGTTTCCAGACCCAAACTGATGGGTTTATATTTTGGGGCTTCTCCCCCTCTATTCCCCTCATTCCACTCTCCTTCTTCTTCATTCTTAGGGTTAGAGGCCATTAGAGAAAAGCAAGAAAGCTCGGAGGAGCACACTCTTTGGAGGGAAAGTTGTATTTTCTTAAGAGAAATCTCTGGTGATCTCTTCCCTTTATTTTGTGTATTTGATTTTGGTTATTGTAGTAATATTGGATGATGGTTTTTAGAGATGAAAATCTTTTTTTCATTGTTATGAATAGCTAGATCTATATCTTGTGTGTTGTGTGGTGATATTTGGTTGTTGGAATTTGGTATTTCAATCTTGCATGTTTTAATGATTATGTGTTAGATTGTTGATATATACTTTGAATTAGGGACCCTAGTGGGTATCCCTAGAGTGGAGTTTGCCTAGTAGTACCACTCATGCATGCTTGGACGTTTATCTCGAATTTCCATACACTACTTTCATTGCACACTAAGTGTTTCATAAAATGCCACATCCACCGATTGTGCTTTCCTTAACCGGAAAGACAATTGAGTTATCCTCGGATTGAACCCATGTGCTTAGCAACCTCATTCACACACAACACACAAGCTTCCTCGACTATTTGCCTCTCCAATTCTCGAACCATAGGACGTTGGTTTGGTAGATGGTCTCACCCACATTTTCAAACGCATTTCCACCGTTAGCTTAGTTGGTTGAAGCTTTGCCTTTATATCTCCTTTATTAATTGAACTTGCGATTACAAAACGACTAGTCCCTGTGATCCGACCTGGTCTCACCAAATATAAATTTATTAATTGACGTCCTCCTACACTTGCGAGTAGCGCTCAAGCATCACATACTTGAGACGCGTACAAGCAGACCTCAATGGGTTTCCAAGTTGTACTTTTCATTTTAGTCTTTTGTATTCTCTGGTCTGTATAACTTATGTACTTTGGACTTTATTATGTGGTAACTGGCCGATCCATGCAACTAATTTATTAATTTTACATGAATTTTTAGTATGCTTTATTATTAATTCATGTTATTTTAAATGCATAGATAATATGGCAAAAATAGCGAGCGTCGACTTTGAAATTCTCGATGCGGCTAGAAAGAATTATCTGAGTTGGCATGTGGACCTAAAGTTCCACTTGCGCGCACAAGGCATAATGGCCACAATCTCAACTCTTGCACCAACGGCAACAGGCACTACTGAGGCAACTTCTACACCTATAGTCTTTGATGTAGATAAGGCGAAAGCCATAATCTATACCAGGCGACATATTGATCGGACCCTGAAGGCTGAATATCTTACTGTATAAGATCCACTAGAGTTGTGGACTGCACTGGAGGACGGGTATAAGCATCAGAAAGATGTGATCCTCACATGTGCACGTTATGAGTGGGGAAATCTCCGCCTACATGACTTCAAGTCCGTTGCTGAGTATAACTCATCACTTTATAATATTACATCTGGCCTGAAGTTGTGTGGTGAACAAGTGACGGAAGAACGCATGCTGGAAAAAACTTAGACATCCTTCCAAGAGAAGGATGCAATCCTCATGCAACAGTACTGTGAACGCAAATACACCAAGTACTCTGACATGCACTCCTGCATTCTCATGGAAGAGCAGAACAGAGACTTGCTACTGGCCACACATAACCTATGCCCTGCAAGCTCAGCTTCTCTTCCTGAGGCTCACGGTGTTTCTTCCCAGAAGCAGAAGAACAAACAGAAGGGAAAATTCAACAAAGTGAAAGCCCCTAAGAGGCAGGCCAAAGGTCCTCCCCAGAACAATAACAATGAGAGAACGAAGAAGCTCCAGTGGAAGAAAAAGAACACTGGACAGACGTTTATTCCCAAGAATAATTGGGAGGACAAATGCCACAGATGTGGCATGACTGGACATTGGTCCAGAAACTGTCGTACTCCACGACACCTCCAAGATCTGAATCAGGCGAACCTGAAGTCTCCCGTTGAAACAGATCTGGTGGAAATCCAGCTGTCAACCAAGTTCACAATGGATGATTTCGAGAATGAAGACCTCCTAGACTGATGTCATATTTATCTGTTATGCATTTACTTTAATTGTTATCAGTACTTCATCTGTAATTTACTTAATCTTTACTCTTTCAATAATGAATGTCTTCCTTTTATTAAAGTATTGAATTCATTATCTATAGATGAAGTGTGAGTGCCTAGTAGACAGTGCCTCCACACACACAATCCTTCGCGAAAAAATATATTTTGTTAGCTTAAATGATTATGATGGTCATGTAATCACTATTTCGGGACTGTCAAACATAATTGAAGGATCTGGTGAAGCAATGATTTTGCTCCCAAATAACACGAGAATAATAATAAAAGATGCACTTTTCTCTCCTAAATCAAATAGGAATATATTAAGTTTCAAAGATATTCGTTTGAATGGATATCACTTAGAAACTATAGATATACATGAGGATGAATATATGTATGTTACTCGTCAAAAAGACGGTTTAATGACGGTCAAAAAGAGCTATTGATGTGCACTGTCGACATTAATGACGACTTTGCGTTCAATATTGATGTGCACACCGCTGAATACGATGATGACATTGAACCACGATCTATTGCGGAATGTAAACGCAGAGATGATGGCCAAAGTGGAACGATGCAATAGGAATAGAGCTAGACTCACTCTTGAAATGCAAATTTGTTGGACCAGTAGACCAAACACCAAAAGGTGTAAAGCCTGTGGGTTATAAGTGGATTTTCATCGGTGAAAGAAATGAAAATAACGAGATCGTACGCTACAAAGCACGGCTTGTAGCAAAGGGATTCTCCCAACGACCCGGGATAGATTATGAACAAACCTACTACCTTGTTATAGATGCGATCACGTTCCGATTTTTATTAAGCATATCATCTTTGGAAAGCCTAGAAATGTAGCTCATAGACGTTGTGAATGCATATCTATATGGAAATATAGATAAAGATATCTATATGAAAGTCCCTGAGGGATATAAATTACATCCAGAGAAATCAGAGATACCTCGAGACGTCTACTCTGTAAGGCTTCAAAGATCATTATATGGTCTTAAGCAATCGGGTAAAATGTGGTATAACAGACTGGGTGATTTTCTTGCACAACAAGGTTTCACCAATAATGAAGTCCGTCCATGTATCTTTATTAAAAGATCGGGAATAGGATTTGTTATAGTTGCCGTTTATGTGGACGACTTAAATCTCATTGGATCTCCTGCAGAGATCGTTGAGATATCTGCAAATCTAAAGAATACTTTTGAAATGAAAGACATATGGAAAACAAAGTATTGTCTTGACTTACATATCGAACACCTACGTGGTGGTATCCTATTACACCAATCCACATATACAAGGAAATTACTAAAAATTTTCAAAATTGCAAAATGTTGTCCTCTAAGTACACCAATGGTCGTTAGATCCTTGGATATACATAAGGACCCCTTTCGTCCGCTGGAAGAGGTGGAGGAAATGTTAGGTCCTGAAGTATCGTGCCTTAGTGCCATAGGAGTACTTCTATATCTGGCCAACTGTACGCGTTCCGATATAGCGTTCTCAGTGAATCTTCTAGCCAGATATAGTGCAGCCCCCACAAAGCACAACTAGAACGAAGTTAAGCAACTTCTGGCTACCTCCAAGGGTCGATTGACATGGGATTATATTTCCCTAAAGGTGGATCTCCCACTTTAATTGGTTATGCAGATGCATGTTACAGGTCTGATCCTCACACCGAGAAATCACAAACTGGTTTTGTGTTCACCTACGGTGGTATAGCCATCTCATGGAAATCTGTAAATCAAACCACTACGGCTATCTCTTCCAACCATTCCAAGCTCCTTGCGATTCATGAAGCAAGCAAAGAATGTGTATGGCTTCGTTCAGTCATTCATCACATCTTAGTGACCAACGGCCTGAAGACTGGTGACCTTGAGCCAACCACGATATTTGAGGACAATGCAGCCTATATAGCTCAACTACAGACTGGTTTCATCAAGGGCGACAAGCCGAAGCACATATCTCCAAAGTTCTTCTGGACGCACGACCTACAAAAGGAGAAGCAAGTCGAAGTGCAGCAAATTCAGTCTTGTAATAATTTAGCTGATTTGCTCACCGATGCTATGCCTAGATGTATTTTTGTAAAGCTTGTAAAAGAAATCGAGATGAGACAGCTGAGAGACATACAAGCTTGAAGCTTGTACGGATCAGGGAGAGCAACATGTGGGTTGTACTCTTTTTCCTTAATACTGTTGGTTTTTCCCGCAGAGTTTTCCACAGCTAAGGTTTTAACGAGGCATACATGTATACTCTGGATCTAGAAGTATCCACCCCATTAGCATCATGAATCCTGAAGCATTAATATGCTAAATCCAAGGTAATGGATGTATAAGGGGGAGTGTTATGAGGGAGGGAGACTTATGGTCTCCCCTCCCTCATTTATCCACCATAACACCCCCACTAACATGTTAGTGGGGTGAACCGTTGGGCTACTAGAGACCTACGGTCTCCCCTATCCTATTATGAATTCAATAAAAGGTGACCATGGGTGATAGCCATGGTTAGTAGTTCCAAAGACTAATTTCTTAATTATACATTGTTTATCTTTAAACACACACAAACCTAGTTGCTCATTAAAACTAAGGATGACGATGGGCTGGGCAGGGGGCAGACGAGGGGGCTGGGGATGTGGACGTAGGATGGTGGAGGGGGCATTAGGGTGGGCAGTGGGGGTGGACGGAGGAGGGGCTATGGAGGGGGCGTAGCGGGGTGGAGGTAGGCTAGGGATGTGGGCGGTGAGGGATGGAGAGGGGGCGGAGGTGGTCTGGGATGGTGGGCGGTGAGGGCTGTAGAGGGGGCGGAGGTGGTCTGGGATGGTGGGCGGTGAGGGCTGTAGAGGGGGTCGGGTGAGGTGGGCTAAGAGGGCGACGACGATGGCGGAGACGGGGGTTGGTGTTTTTGTTAATAAAAAGACGTTGATTAAAAGCAATTTTAATGAACTAAATAAATAATTATCTTAATGTGGCTGAGAGGTTTTGTTGAGAAGTCTGTGAAGGAGATGAAGAGAGAAGAAGAACACGATGACGACGACGATGTCTGTAACTGAGCAGTTGAGCTTTTGAGGGTATTTCAGGCAAAAAATTCAATGGCAAACTTGTTATTATCTAAAAATTAAGAGGAAAATGGTCTGTTGATGTATCAATTACTAATCCACATTAGTAGTTGATGTCAAAAATATTTAATAAAATTCATAACGAACAACATGTTGAGTATTAATTCCCCGGATTTGGTTTTGATGATGAACAAATATAAATATCGTGAACTAACTCTTTGCCAGCGCAGTTATGGAGATCGTCGCCAAATTTCTATGAACATCAAAAGCGACGTCTCAAGACTTCTCAAAGCGCGTGATCGTATGCTTAAAGCTTCGTTGAAGCTCAAGGACCATTATTGAAGTCAAGAGATTCGGATTGAAGCATTTGAAGACGGTTCGTCAAGTTTAATTTATTGTCTTCTAGCTTCTTTTCGTAGATTGTTAAGACTTGAGTAGGTCTTACGTTTTAATCTTCATAATGCTCATATCTTAGAGCTAGGATCTTTTTAGAAGCCCATAGAATCTTTCCCGAAGCTTAACGCTTCTTATCGCGGCTTCTTGTGCATGTTAGTCGGTTCAAGAAGAAGAACCAACTGACTAGATGGCAATCTAGTCGGTCGGCAATGCTTCTTGAACCGACTAGAATGCCGTGTTCAAATTCAGCTCCTTACTGTTTACAGTTAGTCGGTCCAAGAAGGTTCACCGACCGACTAGTTGTGAAACTAGTCGGTTAGGAATCCTTCTTAGACCGACTAGTTGAGCTTCAACTGTTCAGCCTAACTTACTGTTTACAGTTAGTCGGTCAAAGCACAACGACCGACCGACTAGTTGAGAAACTAGTCGGTTTGAAGTTGCTCTTAAACCGACGAGCTGTCTTTGGATTCAGCCTCTTTGATTTCATCTGTTAGTCGGTCAAAGAACACTCACCGACCGACTAGTTGTGAAACTAGTCGGTTGGCAAGTCTTCTTGGACCGACTAGTTCTCTATCTTCTGAACTTCACCTTTTGGCTGTTCTTCAGTTAGTCGGTTCATGTTGAATCACCGACCGACTAATTGATAAACTAGTCGGTCAATGATCCTTCTTTGACCGACTAGTCTGCTTCAGAATAGAGCCGTTGGAGCATTAAATGCCACGAATTTTGCTCTCTCTTTCCTCTATCCTATATATACTTGAAGGGCTGCTTTCATAGCATTCAAGGCTGATATTTATTGAAGTTTAGAGAATCAAAGAGAGGCATTTATTCTAATTTCCAAGCTCATTCATTTCTCTAGAATCTCTCTCTCACTCTTATTTCCAAAGAGAGATTTACATTGATTGTGAGCCATTCAAGCCAAGAGCTTGATCCAAGGTCACCAACAACTTCCTAGGCCTCCATTGCTGGTCAACATCTTGGAGCTGGGTTTGGTGCCTTCATCTTCCCCAAAATCCTCTTTGCCCTAAATCGTAAGTTTTACTCAAGGCATAGGGTTTTGTGGTAAGCATTTCATATTTCAATTACATTGATATTGAAAGTGTTTTAATCTCGGTTGTGAGAGTTTGTGTGTGAGCCCGGTTTGTGGGAGTCACATTTTCATTTGTGTATGATTTGATCTTGTAGAGGTTTCTACAAGTATTTCATAGTGCAAATTTGAGTTAGAGGTTTCTAACTCAAGTATCCGGAGGGGATCCAAGTGTTTGGGACGTATGATCACCGGGAACAAGTCGGGGAGACTTGGGTGGATCCGAACCCATTATATCGTCTGTTTACGATTGTATTTCTTTGTTGTCTATATTTACATTTCCGCATTGTTGGTTGAGTTTGCAAGATAATTAGGAATTATCTTCTTAATTATTTTAAAGTGCTATTCACCCCCCCTCTAGTACTTGTGCGGTAGCTTCGTAGGGCATTACATTTGGTATCAGAGCCAAGTACCTAGCTATGTCTTCCAACGAAAACAAAACAGTACGTCCACCTTCAGACTACAGCACCTTCAGGAACCGTGAAGCAGCTTCTTCGGTGATGGAAGGACACTCCTCGACAAGGCCTCCCTTCTTCAACGGTACCAACTATGGGTACTGGAAATGCCGGATGGAAACTTTCCTCCAGAGTGCTTCACTATGGAGAGCCACGTTGACGGAGTACGTCGAGCCCGAAGAAGAAGATTTCGCTAAGTGGACTCCCGCGGAGGTCGCCACGGAGGTAACCAATGCCAAGGCAATGAACGCCTTGCAATGCGCTTTGGAGCCCGAGGACTTCAACAAGATATGCACATGTAAAAGTGCATATCATATCTGGAACTCTCTCCTCATCTTGCATGAAGGAACGAGTAGGGTAAGAGACTCCAAACTCACCGTTGTTAATAAAGATTACGAGTTATTTCATATGCAATAGGGTGAGAAGATGAAGGAGTACTATGCTCGCTTCGTCAACATTACAAATGAATTGGAGGCTCTTGGAAAGACCTACACCCAAAAGGAGAAAGTCTCAAAGATCATTGACGGACTTCCTTCTTGTTGGGAGAAGCGTACCTTCGCCATCGAGGAAGGTAACGATATGAACAAATATACCGTTGTTCAACTAATGGGTACCTTGATGTCTTATGAGGTACGCAAGGATAACAAGATGAAGATGCAAGATAAGATGAAGTCTTACTTGAAGCAAGACGAGCTAAAGAAAAAGGCGATTGCGTTCAAGGCCGCTCCATCTACATCTACATCTACCGATGATGAAGACTCGGAAGACGAGTTGGACTTGAAATCCATTGCCCTCATGGCAAAGAAGTTCAACTGATTCTTCCGGAAAGGTAATTTTAAGAACAAATCAAAGTTTAGTTCTTCTAACGCCTCCGCTCCTTTGTGCTTTAAATGCAATAAGTTAGGACACATGAAAGCGAATTGTCCTCAAAACAAGCAAAAGGAGAAGTGGAAGGCGCCAAAGTTCGACAAGTCAAAGAAGTACAAGAAAGGGTACAAGAAAGGGCTTGTCGGCACATTCACCGACTCCGAGGATTCCTCAAGTGGAGAGTCAGATGATGAGCAAGTGGAGCAAGCACACATGTGCTTCATGGAAAGAGAGGAACATGATCAATGATCTTCCTCTGATGATAGCGAGGATGAATGCGATGAGGTAACTATGGATGAACTTAGATTAGCTAACGAACAAATATGGTCTAAGTATTCTAAATTAGTAAATAGATATACTAAGATAAAAGATGAGCTAGCTAGCATCCAAACCTCGCCTAAACCTATCATCGTCAACAACGACACCGTTGTTGAAGACTTGAGAAATGAGATTGTGAATCTCAAATCTCAACTTGAGCATGTTCATATTGAGGAATCGGATGAACGTGAGATGGTGGATTTGATTTATCGAAACTCAACTTTGAGTATTGAGAATGAGAATCTCAAGTCTCGTGTTTGTGTACTCACATCACAAGTGTCCATTTTGGATGCTTCTATACTTTCTCTCACCGAGAAGTATGAGTCCACATTAGGCCGGACTAATAAATTCAATAAAGGTAAGGACCATTTGGATAATATCCTAAATGACTTACTTCCGGCCAATCATCGCATTGGCTTGGGGTATAAGATGGGAAATTCATCCAAGTCGTCTACCACCTTTGTTAGGCCAACTTCCGATACCTCAACGAGTGGGAGCAAACACTATATTGATAGTTCATCTACCAATGGTGCTTCCACTTCGTACACACCCTCATTTGAAAAAAGAAACCCACTTTGAGTGGACCTCCAAAGAAGGGTCATGCTTATATGTACACCAATACCATGCCACGTAGGAACACACATCCTACTCCACATGTTCACACATATGATGATTTTTATGCACCACATCCACGGGCACGTGCACACCATGTGAGACACACTCACGCATGTGTTCATCCGCATGCATATGTTCATCCACACCATCATATGAACAATTATCATCCTGCACCATTTCATCATGTGCCATATGCCTATCCACGACATGCATCACGTAGAAATCAACAACGCATGCATGCTCCCAATAGGAATAGGGCTCCCAAAATCTTCACTATTTGGAGCCCGAAGAACACAAACATGCATGAAAAACAAGCTTATATGAATTCTTATTTTATGAATATCGTGCATAATGATGATTTCATTGGGAAGTCTAAGTCCAATTGGACTTGGCTTCCAAATGTCTAATCTTTTAGGACCCAATGACCTTGGGTACCATGGAATGATATGTTTATCTTTAGGTACTCAAGAAAAAGAAACGGAGCAACAAATCCAAATTTAGCTCCAAGAATAATTGGATACTCGATAGCGGCTGTTCAAAAAATATGACGGGTGATGCTCAATTCCTCTCCGGAGTGGTGCCCATTGCAAATGGAAACCATGTCGTCTTTGGAGGCAACGAGAGCGGAACCATCATATGTGTTGAAAAAGTTGGTAATCCTTCTAAACAACTAATAAGTGATGTTTACCTTGTTAAAGGATTAAACCACAATCTTATTTCAATAAGCCAACTTTGTGACAAAGGTTACAAAGTTAGCTTTGCAAAAGGAATGTGCCATATTTTAAGAAAAGATAATAATGATTGGTTAATTTCTGGCACACGCCATAAGGATATTTATATATTAGATCTTCCAAAATCACATGAACAATGTCTCATTGCCAACACAAGTGAACAACACTTATGGCATCGACGTTTTGGTCATGTGAACTTTGGAACACTCTTTAAACGTTCCAAGTTAAATTCTATTAGAGGCTTCCATAAGCTTGTCTTTCAAAAAGAAAAGCTTTTGTGACTTGTGTCAACGAGGCAAGCTTCCAAAATCGTCTTTTAAACCTAAGAAAAGCATTTCATCTAAGCGGCCTCTAGAGCTTTTACATCTAGATCTTTTTGGGCCAACTAGAGTTGCTTCATTAGGAAATGCACGATATGGACTTGTCATCGTTGATGACTTTTCTAGATTTACTTGGGTATTTTCCTTAAGTAATAAAAATGATGCTTTTGAAAACTTCACAATATTTGTTAAGAAAGTACAAAATCTCATTGGAACCACCATTGTCACTATTCGTAGTGATCATGGAGGGGAATTTGAGAATGAGTCTTTCTCAAATTTTTGTAATGAAGTTGGTATTACTCACACCTTTTCTTTCCCCCGTGCACCTCCTCAAAATGGTGTTGTTGAGAGGAAGAATAGGACGCTAGTGGAATGTGCTCGCACTATGCTTGATGATAGCCAACTTGGCCATCAATTTTGAGCGGAAGCGGTACGTACCGCTTGCTATGTGTTTAATAGAATACTTTTGAGGCCCGACACCAAACAAACTTGTTATGAATTGTTGTTTGGTAGATTGCCTCAAGTTAAATATTTTCGAGTTTTTGGCGCAAAATGTTTTATTAAAAACACATATAGTAGTTTGGACAAATTTGATCCAAGATCCGATGCGGGGATATTTGTTGGATATTCCTCCCGTAGCAAAGCCTACCGGATATACAACAAACGAACCTCAACGATCGAGGAATCACTTCATGTTTCATTTAATGAAGGTTTTGTCCCTACTAGAATTACTAATGATGATGACTCCATGGATGTCCTTTGTGATTCAATTGATAATTCTAATTCTATTGATTCTATTGATACTAACCCTACTAATGAATCTTTTGAGAATGTTCCTAGTGATCGGAGAATTCCCAAACGGCTTCATACAGTTCGTGACCATCCTCATGAGCAAGTCATTGGTAACATCCTTGATAGTGTCAAGACGAGATCTCAAGTCAACTACTTCGCTCATTATGCCTTTGCCTCCTCAATAGAGCCAAAGAATATTAACGAAGTGTGCGAAGATAGTGCTTGGATCCTTGCCATGGAGGAGTAACTCATTCAATTTGAGAGGAATGAAGTTTGGGAGCTTGTTCCATTGCCATCGAAGAACCACACCGTTATAGGAACAAAGTGGATTTTCAAGAACAAGACCGACGAGAACCAAATCGTCGTCCGGAACAAAGATCGGTTAGTAGCTCAAGGCTACCGGCAAGAGGAAGGTATAAATTTCAAAGAATCTTTTGCTCCGGTAGCTAGATTAGAATCTATTAGATTATTGTTATCTTTTGCATGCCATCAAGATTTTAAACTCTTTCAAATGGATGTAAAAAGTGCGTTTTTAAACGGAGATGTTGTTGAGGAAGTTTATGTTTCTCAACCTCCGGGTTTTATAAATGAAAAATTTCCAAATCATGTTTTCAAACTTAAGAAAGCACTTTATGGTCTGAGACAAGCTCCTCGAGCTTGGTATGACCGTCTAAAGAACTTTCTTTTGGATTTAGGCTTTAAAATGGGAGAAGTTGATACTACATTATTTGTTAAGTATTCGAATAATGATATTGTTTTAGTTCAAATTTATGTTGATGATATCATTTTCGGTGCTACTAACTTCACTCTATGCGAAGAGTTTTCTAATGTTATGAAGGATCAATTTGAGATGAGCCACATGGGTGAGCTCAAGTATTTCTTAGGTCTCCAAATTCGCCAAATGAACGATGCAATCTTCATCCACCAAACCAAGTACACGGTGGAGTTGCTGAAGCGATTTGGAATGGAGAATGCCTCAGGCAAGAAGACTCCAATGAGCACTACTACACATCTTGATAAAGATACGGGCAGCAAAGATGTAGACATTCGTCTATATCGAGGTATGATAGGTAGTTTATTATATCTTACTGCTAGTAGGCCCGATATTATGTTTGTCGTATGTGTATGTGCTCGTTATCAGTCTCAACCTAAGGAATCTCACTTAGTAGCTGTAAAACGTATTTTTCGTTATTTAAGTTACACACTTGACTTTGGATTACTTTATCCAAAGTCTAGCACATATGAGTTAATCTCATATAGTGACGCAGATTATGCGGGATGCAAATCCGACAGGAAAAGTACTAGTGGCACTTGCCATTTTATATGAAATTCTATTGTCTATTGGTTTTCCAAGAAGCAGAATTCCGTATCACTTTCAACCACCGAGGCGGAATATATTGCCGCCGGTGCTGCGTGTGCTCAGGTTCTTTGGATGAGACACTCTTAAAGACTTTGGTATAAACTGTTATACTTGCCCTATCATGGTGGACAACCAAAGTGAAATTTGTCTCTATAAGAATCTGGTACACCATTCCCGTTCTAAACACATAGATGTCCATCACCATTTCTTAGATGATCATGTTGCTAAAAAGGACATCATTTTAGTGTACGTTGAAACCCAGAAGCAAATCGCCGATATTTTCACACAACCTCTAAAGGAAGACTCCTTTGTGCGGTTACGTCGAGAATTGGGGATTATGGGTGAATCCGAGATTTAGGATTCATATGTTCAATAATCTTGCATGATATTAAATTTCTTTATATATGCTCATGCTAGAATTGTTGGGATTTTTCTGGATTTTTGGTTGAATTTTCGGAATTTATGCTCGAAATAATTCATGAACGTCGTATTTAAGATTTTCGATATTTTATGTGGTAGTATAATGATATATGAGAGTATTTCGATGTATCGTCCAAGTGCGGTTAGGAGAGAACTCAAATTTTCTGAATTTCAAATTTTTGGACTCTCTTAGTCGGTTCATGTTCATTGACCGACCGACTAGATTCAGTTCTAGTCGGTCAGTGAATGAACGCAGACTGACTAACTCAAGCCATAGTTTTGGCTTCAGTTACTGTTTGCACTTAGTCGGTTCAAGCTCATTGGCCGGCCGACTAGATTGCGATCTAGTCGGTCAGCGCTTGAACTGTGACCGACTAAATGCACAGGGACTGTTGCGTCCTTTCGCATTCCGATCGATTTAAATCTCTCCGCACCAACTAGTTTTCTTTCTAGTCGGTGCGAAAAACTCTCCCATCTCAAAAACCCCTTCGACTCTTCATCTCCCACCGTCGGTTGCCGTCGATTTCTGACCATCTCCGACCCTAGCCGTCGATCTCCTCGCCTAGGGTATAACTCTCACCCTCTCTCTCTCGTTTTAGGGTTAGATTTCAATCGATTTTCGTCGGTCCTAGGGTTTGTGTTAGGGTTTCTATTTCTAGTTCGATCTCGTGCGTTGTTGATTGCGCGTGTCTCGTCTCGATTATGGCGAAGATACGTATCCCCATCCGTCCTTCGAGTCTGTCTCCTATGACCGTAGAGTCTCCATCTACGGACCCCCCTCAACCCAAACACCGAGCCAAATCGACCCATCCATCGTCTTCTTCGCCTCCTCTTAAGAAGAAGAGGACGGCGATCGCTAAGACTAGATCTCAACCCAAGCCTAGGAAGCAGATTGTGTCTCCCGCCTCTTTCCGTGCTCCCACTCCTCCCGCTTTTGACTCCGACACTGAGTATATTCCGGAGTCCGAGCATACCGCTAGGGATCCTACTCCTCCTCCTCGATCTAGCACTCGTCCATCTAAGGGGGAGGCTCCCAAGCCAGTGGGCGGTGTAGATATATCGTTGTGTCGCGATGACCCGTTGTGTCTCGCGGCTTACAACCGTATTGAGCACTCTCCATTGCTATTGGAGCACTTCGTTCAGTTCTCTGATTTTCCTCATCTCGCCGATCTTCTTTCACATAGCGGCCTCATCGATTATCTTCTCCATGACCCTAAGGCGAATCCTTACCCGTACCCCCGTCTTGTCAAGCTATTCTATGCGAATCGTATTCGCGATCAGTATGACGAGACCCATTCCATTGAGACGACTGTCTTGGGGACACCGATTGTCCTCACGGCAGAAATCTTAGGGGATTTGATAGGTGTCTCCTCTTCTGGCCTTCTTCCTGCCGATATCTCAGTTGATGACATTTCTGATCTTGACCAGGCCATGCTCGCCGAAATGTTCCATGTGATCCCTCCCGTTATGATTGGCATCCCTTCAAAATCTTTCAAGCCAAACGCATGGGTCTTAAATCTTATCCTGAAGTTGTGCCTCCTTCCGAAGTACGGCTCATCAAGCTTGCCATCCCAGCCATTCCTTAAGCTGATCTACGCTCTTTTCATGGGGAGCGAGATCAATTGGGCTAGGATTATTCTTGATAAGATGGACTCTTTCGAATGTATCCGAAAGTCCACAAAGTCTGCTCACATCCCTTACCCTTGCCTTTTGACACTTGTTTTCCGTCGTTTCGGTGTCCTTCTCTCTCCCGATGATGAGCGTCCTCTTAGTCCTCCCCTAAATGCGACGGCCATCAAGAAGTCTCTTGCGGCGCTTCATCATGTTCAGAGGACGACCCCTTCAGCTTCTGCTTCAGCTGCTCCTCCACCTCTTACTCCTACTCTCGCTGAGCTTGCCGTCTCTTTGAGACGTGTGGAGTCTCGTGTCTCTCATTCTGAGGTGATGCTAGCTCGCATCTGCTCTCACTTGGGCATTGAGATTCCTCCGTCTGTTTCTGACGATGAGGAGATGGATGAGGATGAGCTCTAGGAGCTTGTTGGATCTGCTGCTCGTGCCCCAGAGGGTACATCCGCTGCTGCTGCTACTTCTGCCGGTGCTCCCGAGAGCACACCTGCTGCCATCATTCCTCCGGTGGATACTTCGTCTGGTGCTCCCGAGTAAGGGTGGCAATTCGGGCCGGCCCGGTCTTATCGGGTCGTGCCGGCCCGGTCCGGTTTTCTTAAAGGACTGGGCCAGCCCGGCCCGATAAGACTTCGGGCCATTCCGGAGAGGCCCAAGCACGGTCCGATAAAAATTCGGGGCGCCCGTCCCGGTCCGATAGGGTTGAATGAATTCTGTATTGTGCCAATATTTTATCATATTGGCAAGATGAACCAAAAACTTGTCTCATATGCTTAAAGATGCAACGAAATGGACCACGAAAGAAAAGGATTAAGTGGGTTGCATAAGGTGATGTGTCCTACATTGTTTTCATTTATTTGGCAAGATGAAGTAACATGTTTGGTGGTTCTTTGTCTCTTCTCAGAAACTGAGATCGACCCCCAAGATCCGAAGACATCAAAGTTGGCGCTGGCGGGAAGTTGTTAAAATTTATGATATTTGGACCTTGATCTGATAAGATTCATGACATTGGACTCAACACCATAAATGAATGCACATTACTGAGATCCGCTTTAGATCAGTGTGTGGTCAAATTAACGTGGGGCAATCAAATGCTTTTCGTGCCGTGCCGTGCCGCCCATGGGCTGAAAAGCTTGGCCCGGGTCCGGCCCGAAAATGAACCGGGCCGGGCCGGCCCGGTCCGATAAAGATTTCGGGCCAAAATTGTTGGCCCAAGCACGGTCTTATCGTGCCGGGCCCGTGCCGGGCTATCGTGCCGTGCCGAAAATTGCCACCCCTACTCCCGAGACCACTCCCGTTGCGACTCTCCCATCTGTGGACACTCATGCTGACCCAGTGACCACCAATCCTTCTGCAGAGCCTGCTTCTGCTGCTGACCCTGCCTCCACCTCCTGAGCTTGCGTTGGAGGACTCTCCCTAGTGCACTTTGGATGATATATCTTGTAGTGAGAGTGTGGGGTAGGATAGTTTGGGTGGTTCTGGATGTTTTGGATGTATTTTTGATGTTTTGATGATACACTTTTTGATGTATGTTCATTTAGATGTCCGGTTGTGATATTTGTTATATGATGTGCCCCGATCTGAGGATCGTTTATATTATTGTTGGCTGATGTATACTTTTGATGTATCCAAGTTACACACACACACACACACACACACACACACATACATACATCGTGTTGCCATTTACTTCTTTGTGCACATTATATTTTTGTCTCTGATGTTGACTTCGTCGCTCGACGACTATCTTGATTTAATAGAAATTATTTCTATGAAAACATAGAATTGTTTTCCATGCACTTAATTCATCAAGAATGTTGATATTGGAGAGTATATTCCATAACTCAATACGTGAAATTTAATTTGAGTTTTGTTGATTTTATTTTTCGACTATCGACTTTGGTCTTGTTGGCACGCTTTGATTTACTTCGTATTTTCCTTTGGTGTCATTTGGACCGTGGTCGTATTCTACGACTCCTGTGCTTTTATTTGTAGTCACTGTTGTTGTCGTTGTTCTCCTCCCACTCTTTTTGCTTATGCCAAAGGGGGAGAGAATTAATAATGACGATGTGGTAATTGATAATTCAAAGCAATTTACCATGAATCTAGTTTGATATGTTAGATTCAGGGGGAGTTAAGATATAAAAATGGATTTCAAATCTGAAATTTCAAAAATTGAATTCTCATTTTATACTTTACTCGTCTGCTTGATGCGTATGATTATTATTTAATTTGGAATTAACATGTCATCAATGCAGGGGGAGTAAGTAAATTTCATTTGAATCATTATTATTGATTATTATTTATGTTGGTTTGTCATCACCAAAAAGAGAGAGAATGTTGAGTATTGATTCCCTGGATTTGGTTTTGATGATGAACAAACATAAATATCGTGAACTAACTCTTTGTGAGTGCAGTTATGGAGATCGTCGCCAAATTTCTATGAACATCAAAAGCGACGTCTCAAGACTTCTCAAAGCGTGTGATCGTATGATTGAAGCTACGTTGAAGCTCAAGGACCATTATTGAAGTCAAGAGATTCGGATTGAAGCGTTTGAAGATGGTTCGTCAAGTTTAATTTATTGTCTTCTAGCTTCTTTTCGTAGATTGTTAAGCCTTGAGTAGGTCTTACATTTTAATCTTCATAACGCTCATATCTTAGAGCTAGGATCTTTTTAAAAGCCCACAGAATCTTTCCCGAAGCTTAACGCTTCTTATCGCGGCTTCTTGTGCATGTTAGTTGGTTCAAGAAGAAGGACCAACTGACTAGATGGCAATCTAGTCGGTCGGCAATGCTTCTTGAACCGACTAGAATGCCTTGTTCAAATTCAACTCCTTACTGTTTACAGTTAGTCGGTCCAAGAAGGTTCACCGACCGACTAGTTGTGAAACTAGTCGGTTAGGAATCCTTCTTAGACCGACTAGTTGAGCTTCAACTGTTCAGCCTAACTTACTGTTTACAGTTAGTCGGTCAAAGCACAACGACCGACCGACTAGTTGAGAAACTAGTCGGTTTGAAGTTGCTCTTAAACCGACGAGCTGTCTTTGGATTCAGCCTCTTTGATTTCATCTGTTAGTCGGTCAAAGAACACTCACCGACCGACTAGTTGTGAAACTAGTCGGTTGGCAAGTCTTCTTGGACCGACTAGTTCTCTATCTTCTGAACTTCACCTTTTGGCTGTTCTTCAGTTAGTCGGTTCATGTTGAATCACCGACCGACTAGTTGATAAACTAGTCGGTCAATGATCCTTCTTTGACCGACTAGTCTGCTTCAGAATAGAGCCGTTGGAGCATTAAATGCCACGAATTTTGCTCTCTCTTTCCTCTATCCTATATATACTTGAAGGGCTGCTTTCATAGCATTCAAGGCTGATATTTATTGAAGTTTAGAGAATCAAAGAGAGGCATTTATTCTAATTTCCAAGCTCATTCATTTCTCTAGAATCTCTCTCTCACTCTTATTTCCAAAGAGAGATTTACATTGATTGTGAGCCATTCAAGCCAAGAGCTTGATCCAAGGTCACCAACAACTTCCTAGGCCTCCATTGCTGGTCAACATCTTGGAGCTGGGTTTGGTGCCTTCATCTTCCCCAAAATCCTCTTTGCCCTAAATCGTAAGTTTTACTCAAGGCATAGGGTTTTGTGGTAAGCATTCATATTTCAATTACATTGATATTGAAAGTGTTTTACTCTCGGTTGTGAGAGTTTGTGTGTGAGCCCGGTTTGTGGGAGTCACATTTTCATTTGTGTATGATTTGATCTTGTAGAGGTTTCTACAAGTATTTCATAGTGCAAATTTGAGTTAGAGGTTTCTAACTCAAGTATCCGGAGGGGATCCGGGTGTTTGGGACGTATGATCACCGGGAACAAGTCGGGGAGACTTGGGTGGATCCGAACCCGTTATATCGTCTGTTTGCGATTGCATTTCTTTGTTGTCTATATTTACATTTCCGCATTGTTGGTTGAGTTTGCAAGATAATTAGGAATTATCTTCTTAATTATTTTAAAGTACTATTCACCCCCCCCCTCTAGTACTTGTGCAGTAGCTTCGTAGGGCATTACACAACATTCCAAATGTGGCCAACTCAAAAGTGATTCCAAACATGTCATTTTCTACATTTACATTGTAGTGAAAGAGAAAATGTTGCATCACATGTGTGTAAATGCAACTCGTTTCAATGTCCAATGTCATCCCACATTCCAGTGCCTTTATCCGTGCAACGACATGCAATATGCACATATGCTTAGAATGTATCACAGATTTGCATAAATAACGATCATCAAATAGCTTACTATCATTTTGAACACGATGTATCAATTATAATAATTGACTTAAGGCCATACTGTTGGATATGGAAGACGTTAGTACACCCTTGTAGGGGATGTACGAGGGAATACGGACCTCGAACGTCGCGTACACGAAGTCGTACGCAAAGGGAATATGTTCCCTTGCGGAGAGGATCACTAGATGAGTGGGAAAGTCGCATTATATATGCATAAGTGCATGCGACATATGGCTAATAAAGGGGGAATATCTTAAGCTTATGTTGTACCATGCATATGGTACAACTTAAGCTTATAATGTGACATGTATCATGGTACACCTTAATTAAGTTGTTCCAAAGGAACAACTTACCCTAAAATAACTACCTTGGGGGCTATAAATAAGACCCAAGGGTAAGCCATTTTTTACACTTTTTGCATGGCATTCTTGCATGCATTTTCATCCTAGCGAAGCTCTGCCGAAATGCTTCCTCTCTTTCTTTATCCAAGTTCTTAATCTAAAGTAGAGATTTAGATTGTGGATTTAGTAGCCTTACTCCGTTCGTGAGAAGACTCGATCCGTCGTGGCGAATCCGAAGGCGAAGTTCGTAGACTACCGTGCCGCATACGCAAGCGTAAGTCTAAACTTCATATTATCGATCCTAACTCTGTTTTGGCAGGATTCTACATTGGTATCAGAGCCATATGGGTTCGCCCCGGTCAAACCGTCGTCCCGTCGAAACTATGAACGAGTCGTTGTCTTTTTCACGAATGGGTCTCCTACCATTACGGATATGGTAGGAACGCTTCGTGACGGAGAGAACGCAGCGGTTGTTCTTTTCACGTTAGGGTCTCCTATCATTACGGATATGGTAGGAACTCTCCGTGACGGGAAGAACCGACCGTTCACGTAGTATGTTATTCATTTTTGGCACACGGCCATTAGGAAATAACTAATTTCTCGACGAACGGATGCTTCATCGACGAACGGGTGCTTCATCGAGGAAGATGATGGTAGTTATTTCCATCGGGTAAGATGAAATTTGGTGCATGTGCACCATGGCCAAATGGGCTATGAAGGCCATGCACCCCCCTCCCCAAGCGGAGGGGGTTGGCTACGGCCAATAACCACCGGCGACCACCCCATCAAGGGGGAGGAATGTGTGCGGCAACCCCATTCAAGGGGGTGGCCGGCCATGGCCAAAGGGGCCATGGCCGGCCAATGCCCAAAATGGCCTTGGCCATGACCGGCCATGGCCAAGCCATGGCCGGCCATGGCCAGGCCGGCAGTGGCCGGCCAAGGCCAGGCCGGCCAGGCCGGCCCTGGCAGAGGCCAGGGCATGGCCGGCCCTGGCCGGCCTCGGCCAGGGCAGAGGCCCTGGCCGAGGGGCCAGGGCAGAGGCCCTGGCCGAGGGGCCAGGGCCCCTGGCCGGCCAGGGTAGAGGCCCTGGCGGCCCTTGGCCAAGCCTCGGCCAGGGTAGAGGCCCTGGCCGGAAGATGTTGCAGACCAAAAATTGGTCGACCAATTTGGTGTTTTTGGTCGACCAATCCGACAGAAGGTCTGGGTCGACTGCAAACTTGCCAACTGACCCATACGGGGTGACAAAAGGCCTTGGTCAAACTCGAATGTGCCGATTAGCCCATACGGGGCTAACCATAGAGCCGACTAGTTCATACGGGACTAACGTTTTAATGAAGTTTTTCCTTGGGCTCTACTCCTTGAAGATTAGCCAAAGTGCTATACTTCATGCGAGATTAGCCGTAGTGCTCTACTCCTTGAAGATTAGCCGTAATGCTCTACTTCATGCGAGATTAGCCATATCATTGTGCTCTACTCTATGGAGATTAGCCAATGTACTTATGACGTTGTGCTCTACTCTACGGAGATTAGCCAATGTATTTCAAATTTTTGAAAAAGGTGTTTTCAAATAGGTTATGTCCTGTCCTTAAATCGGGATAGCGCAATTTAGAATTCCAAGTCCTACCACGATCCGGCCATGGTTATCTAACCCATGGGTGTGTAGAACAGGTCTCGTGGCTTGGCAATTGTTGCGTTAAAATTCTTTGCGCAAACTCTCACCTATTCCATTTTGAAAGATATGTTTTTCAAAATTGATTTTCCGCTGCGAAGTACTATAAGAGTACGATTGTTTGATAAGTGATGGGGGGAATATTGAAGGTTGTTCTAGATGGTGATTGGAATCATAGAGACCTTTTCGATTCTAGAACAACATCTTCAATATTTTTCGAAAGTAACTTATCAAATACAATATAATTCCAAGTGGGATTTGAATTTTTAGAACTATCCAAATGGGATATTCTATTATCATTTCAAGTGGGAGTTATATTTTAAGAAATTTTATGCAATGTTTTGATCAAACCTTCGTTTTTGTGTTGTTTCAGAGTGTTTTCTCACTACAATGCGTTGACCGTGGAGAACCCGGTCAACGTGGTCAAGGGGCCCGCTTTGGGTCCATCGGGGGCTTCGAATCGGTGCAGAAGGGACGAGGGGAAGCCTCGGCCCTGGTTGAGACGCTAGGCCTCGGACAGACGTGCTCGGCCTCGGCTGGAAGGGGGACGAGGGGTAGCCTCAGTCGCCCGGGTAGATGCACGGCCGTCGGGTGGCGAGGGTGAGTCTCAGACCCGATTAGGACACTCGGCCTCGGTAGGGCGTGCTCGGCCACGGAAGGCTGACGGTGAGGGGAAGCCTCACAGTCCGGTTGATCGAGTGGTCGGAGAGGGGCGAGGGGTAGCCTCGGCCCGTTGGTCTGTTGTCCACCTGCGTAGACGAGAACGCTCGTCAGGGGGCCGGACCTTGGTTCCGGCCAAATCCCCTCCGATGCCTAAGTCAGATAGAGATCTGAGAAAGGAGGCCCGGCGGAGACGGTCCGACTCGTGAGGAGATCGTGACGGCGTCTCTCGGCGCGAGCGGGGGAGGAAGGAGATGAATTGGGGGAACGAGGTCGTTGATGGAGTACCTTAGGTTTTGTTACCTGAGATGCGGTCCCTTTCTTCGTCGTCTTCCTGACCCTTTTGTAGAGCTCCCAGCATGATTGGCTCTGGCCCACGTCCCACGCCCGCCATCGATCGTGCACCATCCGTCCCCCCTCGCCGCCGCCCTCTCCGCCATGCCAGCACCTCCCCATTATCGCCATTTAGTGGTCGCGTGTCCGGGGGAGCGGTTTTCGCAGGAGTGGGCGAACGACCAACGGGTTATGGGGGCCGGGTCCGATCGACGTTTCGAGAAGGTCCCTTGTAGGGCCTTTGTCGAATGGGCTTTCAGGATGCAGGTGGGCTCTTGGGCTCGTGCTTTATGGGTCTCGGTCAAATAGGCGTAACAATTGCCCCCATCGGTCGGGTTGATCGGCCTCGGCCGGTTCGGCTCGGCCGATGTGACCTCTGCCGATTTTGACAGGCTCTCCAGTCGATGCCGACTTATTTATTAATCGTCATCATGAGTTAGCCCGTTTGATGTTTTTAAGGCGCGGGTTCCGAAGCGCCGTCGGCCTTCAGATGTTGCCACGTGTAGCGGCAAGCTTATCCCTGCCGCTCGCGGAGTCGTCTTAAGTGGAGAAGCCGAGGGATTCGTGAGCCACCATCCCATCGTCTTTCTTCTTTGCGCTGATCCCCCTTCTGTCTGAGCTTTCCCACATGTCGTCTTCCTCTGCTACGGGCTCGGTTCGTTCGGAGCGCGATGCGGCTCCGGGTCTGGCGGGTGGCACTCCTTCGGCGATCAGTCAGCACGGGGATGATCTTTCAGGGGTTCCTTCTGAGGTCTTGGCGTGGCCTTCGTCGATCTGTGCCACCGCCATCGGGAGCATGCGCTCCTCCTACCTGCTCCCGCCCTATTCGGCTCGTGCCCCTGGGGCTGACGAGCGGATCTGCTCTCCTGGTCCTATTGAGGTCGGAATATATGAGAAGTGCTTCCACTTCGGGCTCCGTTTCCCGCTTCATCCTTTTATCGTTGAGTTCCTTCAGGCCCACAATGTGTGCTTGTGTCAATTCTGTCCCAACGCCGTCGGGATCCTCGTCGGGTTCGTTGTCGTCTGCATGTTGAAGGGTGTGGTGCCCTCTCTCTGCCTCTTTGCCCAGTTCTACCGCTTGAGCCTCCACCAATCGGAGGCGTGGATTTACATCAGCGCCCGCCCGAAGATGTCCCTGGTGCTGGGGTTGCCGAGTTCTCTGAAACGCTGGAAGGGGGAATACGTGTTCGTCACATTCCCCCCGAGCGTACACTTCCCGACACGGTGGGTGGCGGCCGGTGCCGTTGTTCTTAATCTGGGTGAGCCGACGGTCGCTGAGCAGCAGACGGCGAGGGACATGTTGGCGATTCCTCCGAGGGAGCGCTCGATCGACTTCCTCTTTAGTGACTTTAATTTGCGTAAGACGGTGTGGCCCCTAGGTAAGCTGCTCCGAGCGTTCGCCCCTCGAGATCGCCCAGGTTCTGCTCTGTCTCTCATTTGTCCTTTGAGCTCAGAGCGAGGGGCATCCGGAAGAGCCCGGGCAGCTCGAGCAGGTGGAGCATTCTGGACTTGCAAAAGCACGCCCTGCTGCACTTGCATCATCTGGATCATCATCCGCATCATCTCACCGCTGGTGGGTTCCCGCTCAGGCTCCTCATCATGAGGGAGCGCACCACTACCACCACCGCGGGTGAAACGCCTTCCTGCCATCTAATGACATGGAAAACAAATCAGATTAGACTCATAGCTTATGAATCGGACGTCGAACTTAGTTTATTGGACATTCTAATATTATTATCGCTATTCCAAAAATCGCAGTTACAGAAGAGGACCTGCATGGGCCACCACTAAAACCTGTCACGACCCGCTTCCCTAAAATGGAGGCGAGTACGTGAAAAGGTCCGCACGAGAGTGGAGCTGTGAAGCCCCAAACCCGATAAGCGTCCACAATACATAAACAGGTCCCTGTAACCACAACAGAATAACAATAATAACACAAGTAGAGACTGAAATAAAATTCCACATCTCACAAATCGTCCAACATCAACAAAAGTCCAACATCCAGAAAAGCCACCAGGCTAAAAGAAAAGAGTCTAAAGGCCCAGAACAAGGCCAACAAAAGCGACGACATAACAAAGTATGGGTGCCACGCACCAATAACAACAACTGTCTAATAAAAGTAAAACACACGAAGACACTAGGACTGGTCTCCAGTGTCCACGTACTCCCCGTCAAACACAAGCTCGGGCTCGGCGTCAGCAAACACCTCGTCCTCAACGAGATACTCAGGCTCAGGATCTAACATGTGTCACCCAAAAGAGTAAAGGGGCACATGTCAGCAAGTCTAAAAAGACTTGGGCAAGGAAACTGAAAGGAAGGTAAACTAGCAACCTAGCAGTTTAGTATGATGCATGGCATGGCAGTTATAACATGAGTGCACAATTTGAAACATGGCAAGACGGTTTGTACAAGAGAGCAATCATCGGGACAAGACAAGAGTAGCCAAGCTACTATCAATTCAATCAATTCACATTTTGTAGGTGTTTATGCCATTCGCTGAATGGCATAGCATTTCAGACCGATCGGCACTAAACACTACCCAATACCCACACGATATGGAGCCTGGGGTCCCCGCACATTGAGCTCATCTAGTGAGCCTGAGGTTGCCCCGCACATTGAGCTCGCATTCTTAGTTCACAATTCATTACATCGAGCGTTGGGGTTTCCAACTCATTATGCTCGCTTCTGGTCACGAGCCAGGAACACAAGTATGGCGTAGGGAACACCTAGCCGGAACACGCAATTCGGGCATTGGCTATCAACCAACACATGGCCCGCTTCTGGGACACGAGCCAGGAACACAACATTGTAGCAAAGCTACGCAATCACAGCAACACTAAAGAATGCGAGGTCATGACAATTTATTTGCGTACAGTTAATTGAATTAAACGTGACAGGCGAAATGCAATGACATGAACATATTCGCGTACGGTTAATTGAAAGTAAACGTGACATGGTGAATGTGCAACATGCTAAAAGTCAGAACTAGCTTCGTTGTCAAGCTAGTTCCCCAATTTGCGCCTAGGCGAGTATCATTTCGTCGCCTAGCCTCTTTTACGCCTACAACAAGCATATGGCCTAAAACATGGCCTAAACCCTAAGTGGCAAGTTTCACTTGCCTAGCACCAGGGATGACGATCAACCTCGGCACACGGATGCTATCTACGAGGAAAATCGCTGTTATGGGGGAAACAAACACCAAACACATGAAATTAATTAGGGTTTTCATAAAATTATAAATAAGCTATGAAAACAACGGTAGATCGATTTCTCACCGAGAGGAGACGGAAGGAACACTCCGGGGAACCCTAGGATCAGATCTGGAAGCGTATGGAGAAGTTTGGGGAAACTAGGGTTTTGGGGGATTTGGGGATTTTGATGGGTTTTGATGGAGATTTGGGGAAGATGAGGGGTAGATGGAGTGAATGGTTGGATTGGATGATGATTCTAGGGCTTGGAATGAAGAAATGGAGCTTGGAGGAAGATGGGGGATCAATGGGGGCGATTTTAGGGTTTAGGGTCGAGTTGGAGGGGAAGAAAACGTTTGGGTTGGGTATTTATAGGCTAGGCTGGCGGCTAGGGCAAAACTAGGGTTTACAGCACTAGTTAGTCGGTCAAAGACCAACCACTGACCGACTAGTTTGACAACTAGTCGGTCGGTCGACCAACGCAGACCGACTAAGTGTAAACAGTAGCTACAGGTGAAATTAGGATTCTAGAGTTAGTCGGTCCATGAACAAATACTGACCGACTAGTTTAGCATCTAGTTGGTCGATGAACGTTCTTAGACCGACTAAGAGTAAACAGTAACTGATACTAAAATAAGATGATGAGTTAGTCAGTTCAAGAAGCAACGCCGACCGACTAGTTTGCAACCTAGTCGGTCAACCAACCTTCTTAGACCGACTAACGATAAACAGTAGCTTCCTCAGAAAATTAGAAAGCTCACTAGTCGGTCCAAGAAGGATTGCCGACCGACTGGATCGTCATCTAGTCGGTCGGTGGCCCTTCTTACTCCGGCTAATGAGCACAGAAAAGTTCCGATACGGAGCGCGAGGCCCCGTGATCGAATCCTAAGACTCCTAGGCTTGATCTAACAGTTAGATACGACCGTTATGAAGTCTGTCACGAGTGACATACTTCGAAATCGACAATCCTAAGGAAGAAGCGAGAAAATACGACGAATCGATCGAAAATGAAAGTTACGGAGACGAAAACCACAGAAGAGGAGAAAACCCACCAAAACATATATTATATTATAATAAATTCAGATACATGAAAAGCAGTCGTTACATCCTCCCCAACTTAAGAAAAATTCCGTCCTCGGAATTTCCAAAAACTCACGAGTCCGGAAACAAAAGTGGGAAACGCTCTCGCATCTCTTCCTCATTCTCCCAAGTAGACTCTCCAGGTGAACCGTGTCGCCACATCACCCTCACAAGATTGACAATCTTGTTCCGAAGCGATTTCTGACGCCTGTCCAGAATCTGCACTGGATGCTGGTCATACGTCATATCGGGGCGAACGGTAATCTCCGAAAAATCCACCGCATGAGACGGATCGCTAATGTATCGACGAAGCTGCGACACATGGAAAACATTGTGAACTCCTTCCAAAGATGGCGGCAAGGCCAAGCGATAAGCTACCTCGCCAACCCTCTCCAAAACGTCAAACGGTCCAATGTATCGCGGGCTCAACTTCCCACGCTTCCCGAAACGAATCACACCACGATTCGGGGAAATCTTCAAGAACACATGGTCGCCCGGCTGAAACTCCAAAGGACGACGTTTAGCATCCGCCCAATGCTTAAAACGGTCCTGAGCAATTCTCAACCTCTCCCGAATATTCCTGACGATCTCCACGGCCTCCACGATCATCTCAGGTCCCAACAACTCCCGATCACCAACGTCATCCCAACTCAATGGCGATCGACATTTCCTCCCATAAAGAGCGGCGAAAGGCGCCATGCCAATACTCGCCTGGAAGCTGTTGTTGTAGGAAAACTCCACCAAATGCAGATGGTCCTCCCACGAACCCTTGAAATCCAACATGCACGCCCTCAGCATGTCTTCCAAAATCTGAATTGTCCTCTCGGACTGGCCATCCGTCTGCGGATGGTACGCCGTGCTGAAACTCAGACGCGTACCCAAGCTCTTCTGCAAACTCTGCCAGAACTGAGATGTGAACCTCGTGTCTCTGTCAGACACGATACTCACGGGGACTCCATGAAGTCACACAACCTCCTGCACGATTCACGTTACATCACTATCCAAACTAGGAAAAGGAAATAAAAACGGAGAGTAAAAGAATTCTACCTCCATATATCTCATTGCTAGCGCCTCAGTGGACTGTCCCACTCGGAATGGAATAAAGTGCGCAGACTTGGTCAATCGATCTACGATCACCCAAATCGCGTCATTCTGCTTCGGACTCCGAGGTAGTCCAGTCACGAAATCCATAGTGATGTGCTGCCACTTCCACTCCGGAATCGGAAGCGGTTGTAGCAACCCGGCCGAACGCTGATGCTCCGCCTTCACTTGCTGGCAAACCAAGCACTTGGCTACACTCCGAGCCACGCTCATCTTCATACCATGCCACCAATAATTCAGACGAAGATCCTGGTACATCTTGGTGCCACCAGGATGCACAGAATACGGCGAACTGTGTGCCTCCACCATCAGCTCCTCTCTGATATCCCCAGCAGGCACACACAACCTGGCTCCAAACCTCAGCGAGCCATCATCATGAATCAAAAAGTCAGTCCGCAGACCGGCTTCCACCATCTCCCGAATCCTGACCAACTTCGGATCCTCAGCCTGGCCAGCCTTAATCCGATCCACGATCGTCGACTGTACCTGCATGTACATCAACGACGAAGCCTCTCCAGGAAGAACAATCTCCACGCCAGACTCGCAAAAATCCTGCTGCAATCTCCACTGCGAGGTCAAAATCATCACCGCAGGAAGCCTACTCAAAGCATCCGGAACCACATTCACCTTGCCAGGGTGAAACTGCAAATCAATATCATAATCCGCCATAAGCTCCAACCATCGACACTGTCGCATGTTGAGCTCCTTCTGAGTGAAAATATACTTCAAGCTTTTGTGATCGGTGAAAATCTTCACTTTCTCACTCAGCAGGAAGTGCCTCCAAATCTTAAGAGCAAACACCACGGCAGCCAACTCCAAATCATGCGTCGGGTAATTCTTCTCATGAACCTTAAGCTGACGAGACGCATACACCACAACATGCCCGTGCTGATGCAACACACAACCTAGACCCTTGCCAGAAGCATCGCAAAAGATCTCAAATCCACCGCTGCGATCAGGCACAACACGAATAGGGGCACTCGTCAACCTCTCCTTCAGAATACCAAAAGCACTCTCACAATCACCCGACCAAGCATAAGCAACATCCTTCCACGTCAACCTGGTCATCGGCTCAGCAATACGGGAAAAGTCCTTAATGAATCGCCGATAATAACCAGTAAGTCCAAGAAAACTCCGAATCTCAGATGCTGACGACGGAACAGGCCATTCCCTGATGGCCCGAATCTTCTCGGGATCCACTGAAATACCATCTCCAGTCACCACATGCCCGAGAAAAGCAACTCGATCCAGCAAAAACTCGCACTTCGAAAACCTAGCATACAAACGATGCTTCCTCAAAATCTCCAACACCGTCCTTAAGTGCGAGGCATGCTCTTCCTCCGACTTCGAATAGATCAGAATGTCGTCAATAAATATAACGACAAACTTATCCAAAAAGTCGTAGAAAATCAGGTTCATCAGATTCATGAAAACTACGGGCGCGTTAGTTACGCCGAAAGGCATAACCACGAACTCATAGTGTCCATACTTCGTCCTGAACGCTGTCTTCGAAACATCCCCCTTCTTCACCTTCAACTGATGGTAACCACTCCTCAAATCCAATTTAGAAAACACCCTCGAACCTCCAAGCTGATCAAAAATATCATCGATGCGAGGCAACGGGTATTTATTCTTAATGGTCACCGCATTCAACTCCCGATAGTCCACGCACATGCGACGCGAACCATCCTTCTTCTTAACCAACAACACCGGTGCTCCCCACGGAGACACACTAGGATTAATATAACCCTTCTGCAACAGCTCATCCAACTGCTTCCGCAACTCTTCCAACTCTGCAGGTGCCATACGATACGGCGCCTTCGAAATCGGCTGCGCACCTGGAACAAGATCGATAGAAAATTCCAGAGCCCGATCAGGCGGCAAACCAGACATCTCCTCGGGGAAGACGTCGCCAAAATCTCGCACCACAGCTGGCCACTCCAGCTCCATCTGCATAGCCACAGCCTCCACCGGCCTGGCCCGAAATCTGACAGGACCAAGCGAACGGCTACCACGACTGAACTCGAACACTGGATGTCCGGGAATCTCGAACACCACCTTCTTCCTCCGACAGTCGATCGTAGCATAGAAGCTCGCCAGCCAATCCATCCCAAGAACTGCATCATAGTTGATGATGTCGTGGACAATGAAATCAGCAAAAAGCTCATGTCCACAGACCACCAACGAGCAAGAATTGCAACCACGATGCACCGAGACCACACCATTCCCTGTAACGATATTCCAACTCTTGGGGAGAGGGGACGTCGACAAGGAATGCCTCTCCACGAAGCTCCGAGAAATAATGCACATCGATGCACCAGAGTCAAAGAGGACTCGTGCAGGAAATGTGCAAACCAAAATCACACCTAATCAAGCAATTAACAATCAACACTAATCTAGCAAACAACCATGTTCAAGCAAACAACATAATCTAGCAATCAAGACCAAATAGGAAAGTAGTAGCTAGAATGAGGATTACCTGTGATAATCTCATCCACAGCCGCGCTCTCCGCAGCGGTCATCAGAAAAGCCTGCCTCCTCGGCGGAACAGCCTGCCAAAAAGCCTGCCTCTGCGGAACAAGAGCTGCTCCACGTCCAGCAGGAACAGGCGCTCGCTGCTGCAACGGCTGAGCTGCAACAGGAGCCCTCCGCAGCGGATCCGCATGCCGACAATCCTTCACGACATGAGAAGCATCACCGCAAATCAAACACTGGCCCAGAAACTTCCGACACTGATCCTTGACGTGACCAGGCCTGCCGCAGAAATGGCAAAACTTCGGAATCGGCCCTCCTGGCCTCTTAAACTGAGCAGACTGGTTAGGCCTGAATCCAGGTCTAACCACAGCTCTTGCCTGCTCCACAGGCCTCTTCCCAGCACCAGCCACAGACCCTCTCCTCTGGTTCACGAGCAGCTCCTGCCTCTTGGCAGCGACTAGAACCTTCTGATAAGACTCCCGGTCAGAAGAGGTCACAAAACTCTGGAGCTCTGAAGCAAGCCCCTGCAGGAACCTCTGAGCTCTCTCCTCAGCGTCCTGCACCATCTTCGGCGCAAACCGACTAAGCCTCATGAACTCCTGGTGGTACATGTCCACCGACGAGTTCCCCTGCTTCAGATCGATAAAACGCTGCAGCATCTCCTCCTTGGCAGCCTTCGGGAAGAACTCACCCTCAAACCTAGCCTTAAAGGTAGCCCAAGCAATCGGCTCCACCAACAACTTCTCTTCTGCATCCCACCAATTCCTGGCGTTATCCTTCAGCTGCCTCTTCGCCAAATCAACCCAGCCAGCCGGGGTGATCTTGGCCATCTTCAGATTGTCCTCGACGTTCCGAATCCACTCATCGGCAGCCAGAGGACCCTCAGAACCATCAAAATATGCGGGACCCAGCTCCCGAAATTGCTTCGCTCCTGGCTCAGAGCGAGGGGCATCCGGAAGAGCCCGGGCAGCTCGAGCAGGTGGAGCATTCTGGACTTGCAAAAGCACGCCCTGCTGCACTTGCATCATCTGGATCATCATCCGCATCATCTCACCGCTGGTGGGTTCCCGCTCAGGCTCCTCATCATGAGGGAGCGCACCACTACCACCACCGCGGGTGAAACGCCTTCCTGCCATCTAATGACATGGAAAACAAATCAGATTAGACTCATAGCTTATGAATCGGACGTCGAACTTAGTTTATTGGACATTCTAATATTATTATCGCTATTCCAAAAATCGCAGTTACAGAAGAGGACCTGCATGGGCCACCACTAAAACCTGTCACGACCCGCTTCCCTAAAATGGAGGCGAGTACGTGAAAAGGTCCGCACGAGAGTGGAGCTGTGAAGCCCCAAACCCGATAAGCGTCCACAATACATAAACAGGTCCCTGTAACCACAACAGAATAACAATAATAACACAAGTAGAGACTGAAATAAAATTCCACATCTCACAAATCGTCCAACATCAACAAAAGTCCAACATCCAGAAAAGCCACCAGGCTAAAAGAAAAGAGTCTAAAGGCCCAGAACAAGGCCAACAAAAGCGACGACATAACAAAGTATGGGTGCCACGCACCAATAACAACAACTGTCTAATAAAAGTAAAACACACGAAGACACTAGGACTGGTCTCCAGTGTCCACGTACTCCCCGTCAAACACAAGCTCGGGCTCGGCGTCAGCAAACACCTCGTCCTCAACGAGATACTCAGGCTCAGGATCTAACATGTGTCACCCAAAAGAGTAAAGGGGCACATGTCAGCAAGTCTAAAAAGACTTGGGCAAGGAAACTGAAAGGAAGGTAAACTAGCAACCTAGCAGTTTAGTATGATGCATGGCATGGCAGTTATAACATGAGTGCACAATTTGAAACATGGCAAGACGGTTTGTACAAGAGAGCAATCATCGGGACAAGACAAGAGTAGCCAAGCTACTATCAATTCAATCAATTCACATTTTGTAGGTGTTTATGCCATTCGCTGAATGGCATAGCATTTCAGACCGATCGGCACTAAACACTACCCAATACCCACACGATATGGAGCCTGGGGTCCCCGCACATTGAGCTCATCTAGTGAGCCTGAGGTTGCCCCGCACATTGAGCTCGCATTCTTAGTTCACAATTCATTACATCGAGCGTTGGGGTTTCCAACTCATTATGCTCGCTTCTGGTCACGAGCCAGGAACACAAGTATGGCGTAGGGAACACCTAGCCGGAACACGCAATTCGGGCATTGGCTATCAACCAACACATGGCCCGCTTCTGGGACACGAGCCAGGAACACAACATTGTAGCAAAGCTACGCAATCACAGCAACACTAAAGAATGCGAGGTCATGACAATTTATTTGCGTACAGTTAATTGAATTAAACGTGACAGGCGAAATGCAATGACATGAACATATTCGCGTACGGTTAATTGAAAGTAAACGTGACATGGTGAATGTGCAACATGCTAAAAGTCGGAACTAGCTTCGTTGTCAAGCTAGTTCCCCAATTTGCGCCTAGGCGAGTATCATTTCGTCGCCTAGCCTCTTTTACGCCTACAACAAGCATATGGCCTAAAACATGGCCTAAACCCTAAGTGGCAAGTTTCACTTGCCTAGCACCAGGGATGACGATCAACCTCGGCACACGGATGCTATCTACGAGGAAAATCGCTGTTATGGGGGAAACAAACACCAAACACATGAAATTAATTAGGGTTTTCATAAAATTATAAATAAGCTATGAAAACAACGGTAGATCGATTTCTCACCGAGAGGAGACGGAAGGAACACTCCGGGGAACCCTAGGATCAGATCTGGAAGCGTATGGAGAAGTTTGGGGAAACTAGGGTTTTGGGGGATTTGGGGATTTTGATGGGTTTTGATGGAGATTTGGGGAAGATGAGGGGTAGATGGAGTGAATGGTTGGATTGGATGATGATTCTAGGGCTTGGAATGAAGAAATGGAGTTTGGAGGAAGATGGGGGATCAATGGGGGCGATTTTAGGGTTTAGGGTCGAGTTGGAGGGGAAGAAAACGTTTGGGTTGGGTATTTATAGGCTAGGCTGGCGGCTAGGGCAAAACTAGGGTTTACAGCACTAGTTAGTCGGTCAAAGACCAACCACTGACCGACTAGTTTGACAACTAGTCGGTCGGTCGACCAACGCAGACCGACTAAGTGTAAACAGTAGCTACAGGTGAAATTAGGATTCTAGAGTTAGTCGGTCCATGAACAAATACTGACCGACTGGTTTAGCATCTAGTCGGTCGATGAACGTTCTTAGACCGACTAAGAGTAAACAGTAACTGATACTAAAATAAGATGATGAGTTAGTCGGTTCAAGAAGCAACGCCGACCGACTAGTTTGCAACCTAGTCGGTCAACCAACCTTCTTAGACCGACTAACGATAAACAGTAGCTTCCTCAGAAAATTAGAAAGCTCACTAGTCGGTCCAAGAAGGATTGCCGACCGACTGGATCGTCATCTAGTCGGTCGGTGGCCCTTCTTACTCCGGCTAATGAGCACAGAAAAGTTCCGATACGGAGCGCGAGGCCCCGTGATCGAATCCTAAGACTCCTAGGCTTGATCTAACAGTTAGATACGACCGTTATGAAGTCCGTCACGAGTGACATACTTCGAAATCGACAATCCTAAGGAAGAAGCGAGAAAATACGACGAATCGATCGAAAATGAAAGTTACGGAGACGAAAACCACAGAAGAGGAGAAAACCCACCAAAACATATATTATATTATAATAAATTCAGATACATGAAAAGCAGTCGTTACACCGGCCCTTCACCTCTTCCGGACGGCTTTCTCCCTGATGCTTACAGTCGGTATCTGGGGGCGTTCCGCTCCGCTCCTGGCGAGTTCCCTTCGTCAGGGGAGGGTCTTCTTTGTCCACGCTTTCCAGTGGGTGAGAAGGAGTCGGTGTTCTCGAGCCGTGGAGCCGCCGCTCGAGTGGCCGAGAACTGTTGTCTCCCTCCCGACCAGGCGGTGTTGGACGGAGTCAGAGGTGATTGCTTGGCTACCTTCGTGATCCAGGCTGGTCAACAGGTAGTGCGTCTCTGCTTGTCCCCCCGTTCTCCAGCCGCTTTTGCCCTCTTACCTTCGTTGCTTTGGCACAGTTGTCCTCGGTGGGCCTCTCGATGAGGCGCCAATTCGCGGCTCTTCCCAAAGCCAAATCCGTGGCTGGGCTAGGCCCTGAGGTCCCTGGCGAGGAAGAGGAGGAAGCTGGTCAGTTGGAGGAAGCGCGGGTCCAATCCCTGAACTCCCGCATAACTGAGCTGTCCTCTGCCCTGGAGGCGGCGGATCGCGAGAGAGCCGTGGCTCTGGCCGCGAAGTCCGAGGCCGAGACGCGGCTCGCCTCTCTTTTAAAAGTCGTCGACGCGTCTGGAGGAGTCAAGCAGATCCCCGGCCCGGCTGTTGCCCCCGACGCCTCGGAGCTCTCCGATCGTCTGGATGCGGCGGAGGAGCAGGCGAGGGCCCTTGCTGCCCAACTAGGAGAGAAATCCCGGGAGATCGAGAAGGAGAGGGCGGAGCACCAACGCCAGGTAGAGACCCTAGAGGCCCAGCTGCGTGGGCTCGAGGAGGTGGATCCGGCCCGGATCGCTCGGGATGCCGTGGCGGAGTATGCCACCTCCTTTGTGGAGACCGCCTTGGCGACGTCGTACGAGAAGGGCTTCGCCCGGTGCCAGTCCGAGATCCAAAAGAAGTTCCCGCTCTCGGGGATTGACTTCGAGAAACTTCGGATGTACCCTGACGCCGAACAGAGCAAGGGGGGAGACCCTAGTGAGCTGCCAGCTTGTGGCTCCACCGGTGCCCCCGGAGAAGAATGAGGGAGGGGAATGCCCCTCGACCTCTTTGCGTATCCCTCTGTATGCCTTTTCGCTTTATCTGGAAAGGAGTGAATTTAAAACAAATTTATTTCATAGGAAGTGATACATCTATTGAAAGTATTTGCGTAAATATTCCGCATTCCAAGTGTGAGTGAGAACTCTCCCTTCCATGTCGGCTAGTCGGTAGGCTGCGGGTCCGAGGACCTCGACGACTTTGTAGGGTCCCTCCCATCTAGCCGCGAGCTTCCCTTTGCGAGCGGTATCGGTGGTGAAGCCCGCTTTCCGGAGGACCAGGTCCCCGAGGTGGAAGCTTCTCCCTCGCACCCGAGCGTTGTAGTATCGGGCCACCTTCTGCTTTTGGCGGACGATGGTGGCCAGTGACTGCTCCCGTCGCTCGTCGAGGAGCTCCAGGCTAAGCCCTAGGCCCTGCGAGTTCCGGTCTTCGTCAAAGTATTTGAGGCGAAGAGATTCTTCCCCCAATTCGACCGGTACCACCGCCTCGGCCCCGTAGGTGAGCATGAAGGGGGTCTCGCCAGTAGCCTCCTTGTGGGTCGTCCGGTATGACCAGAGTATCCCGGGGAGCTCTTCCGGCCAGTTCCCTTCGGCGTCCTTTACTTTCTTTCGGAGGGGCTCTATGATACACTTGTTGGCCGCCTCTGCCATCCCGTTGGTTTGGGGGTGTGCCACCGAGGCAAAGAGGAGCTTGATTCCCCATTCCTCGCAAAAATCTTTAAACCCTGCTGAATCGAACTGCTTCCCGTTGTCTGTGACGATGGCCCGTGGTACTCCGAATCGGGAGATGATGGAATTCCACACGAAGCTTTTCGCTTTCTTCCACGTGATGGTCACCAACGGCTCGGCCTCGATCCACTTGGTGAAGTAGTCCACTGCCACGATCAGGTGCTTCCGCTGCCCTCGTCCTGGCTTGAACGGTCCGAGGATGTCGAGCCCCCATTTCGCAAAGGGGAGGGGGCTCACGATGGGGATGAGCTCTGACGGAGGAGTCGAGATGTGGTGGGCGTACCTCTGGCATTCTTGGCATTTCTGCACGTAGCTTGTAGCATCTTTGGCCAAGGTCGGCCAGTGATACCCCTGCCTTAAGATCTTCTGCGCGACTATCTTGCCCCCGTGGTGATTCCCGCAGATCCCGTCGTGAACCTCCTGTAGGACGTAGTCAGCTTCTTGCGGTCCGATGCACTTCAGGTATGGGAGGACGTCCGTCTTGGTCCAGCGTCTCCGGTAGAGCGTCCCCTCATGGATCACGTATCGGAGTGCTTTTCTCTCCAGGGTTCGGCGCTCATCCCCATCGACCGGCACCTCTCCGTGGGTGAGGTATCGGATGATCGGGTCCATCCAGGTGGGCTCTTGGTCGATCGCCATCACCTCGTGCTCCATCGTGCTGGGGGACGGCAGGTTCTCTACGTAGATGGTGCGGCCCAGCTCCTTTGGCGAGGACAAGGCCAGTTTTGATAACGCATCGGCCCGCGCATTCTCTGATCGTGGGAGGTGTAAGACCTCCACGTCCTTGAATTTGGACATCGCCGCTCTGGCGACTGGGAGATATCTCTGCATCGCCTCCTCCCGTGCCTCGTAACTCCCTAAGAGTTGGTTGACAATGAGCTTCGAGTCGCTGAGGAGGCGGACGGACTCGGCCCCGAGCTCCAGGGCCAGCCTCAGGCCGTTGATCACAGCTTCGTATTCCGCCACGTTGTTCGTGGCCGGGAACTCGAACCGCAACACGTATTCCGCGATGTTCCCCTCCGGAGATCGGATCGCAATCCCAGCCCCTCCTCCTGACTGCGTGGCCGACCCGTCCACATGAACTATCCACGCTCCTGGATCCTCTGGCTGAAAGTGGTCAGCCGAAAGAAAGGACAAGGGTTGAGCAGTTACCGTCCCCGGGCCTTCTCCCTCTGGGGGGCCATTTCCTTCCGTCGTGCATTCGACGATGAAGTCGGCTAGGGCCTGTCCCTTGATGGCCGTGCGCGGTTTGAATCGGAGGTCGAACTCGCTCAGCTCCACTCCCCAGTTTAGCATCCTTCCCATTCGATCGAATCTCTTGAGGTTCTGTTCTAGCTGTGAGTCGGTCAGGATTAGTATGGTGTGGGCCTGGAAATAGGGTCGGAGCCTTCGCGCTGAGAGGACGAGGGCGTATGCCAGTTTCTCCATGGGCGAGTATCGCACCTCCGCCCCCTTCAAGATCCGGCTCGTGTAATATACCGGCCATTGCACCCCGCTGTCCTCCCGGATCAGCACCGAACTCACAGCTTCCTCTGCGCACGCCAGGTAAAGGCTCAGCGACTCCCCTTCCTGGGGTTTGGACAGGAGAGGGGGGCTGCGGAGATACTCTTTGAGGTCCCCAAACGCCCGGGAGCAGTCTTCGTCCCAGAGTATCGTCTTCCTATTGTTCGGAGGTTCCGCGATTGCTTTCCTCAGGACCTTGAAGAAGGGAAGCGATCTTTCCGCTGACTTGGAAAGGAATCGCCCCAGGGCTGCGATGCGCCCGTTCAGCCTCTGTAGCTCCTTGATCGTCGTCGGCTCGCGCATGTTAACCAGCGCCTCGATCTTGTCGGGATTAGCTTCAATACCACGATTAGTTATCATAAATCCCAAGAATTTGCCAGATCTTACCCCGAACGTGCATTTCGCGGGGTTGAGCCGAATGTGGTGTCGCCGCAACCGCTCGAAGGTCTCCCGCAAGTCGGCGATGTGGTCTTCCGGTCGCCTTGACTTGACAAGCATGTCGTCGACGTAGACTTCTAGGTTCCTCCCGATCTGGGAGCTGAACACCTTGTTGACCATTCTCTGGTAGGTGGCCCCCGCGTTCTTCAAGCCAAAGGGCATCTTCTTGTAGCAGTAGGTTCCCCGGTCTGTCGTGAAGGCTGTCATCTCTTCGTCCCGGGGGTCCATCTGGACTTGATTGTACCCGGAGTAAGCGTCCATGAAGCTTAGCATCTCGTATCCCGAGGCGTTGTCCACCAGGTGGTCGATGCGCGGCAGGGGGTAGCTATCCTTGGGGCAGGCCTTGTTGAGGTCACTGAAGTCCACGCACATTCGCCACTTCCCGTTGGGTTTTTTGACCATCACCACGTTCGACAGCCACTCCGGGTACCAGACTTCTCGTATGAAGCCGGCATCGAGGAGACGCTCCACTTCCTCGGAGGCTGCCTTCATCTTCTCGTCGCCCAGGTTACGCTTCTTCTGCCTAACCGGTTTGAAGTTGGGGTCGGCGTTGATCTGGTGGACGATCACCTGGGGGTCCACGCCGGGCATGTCTTCAGGCGACCAGGCGAAGATGTCCAGGTTCGCCTCCAGGCATTCGATCAGCTGGTCCCTTAGGTCCGGGCTCAGCCCTCTCCCGATCGAGACGAACCGGCCCTCGATGTCCGTGACCGGGATTTGCTCCTGCTCCTCCGCAGGGGTGGGCCTAGGCCCACTCCTTAAGTCGAGCGCGGCCATCCGGTCAGCTAGACGATCCTCGGGATCTTCCTCCGCCAGTTGATAGCAGGTATTCGGTCTCCCCGCGTCGCCTTCGACTTGCCCCATCCCCCCCCGGCGTTCGGAACTTAATGGTCCGATGGAGGGTCGAGACCATCGCGCCGACGGCGTTGAGTAGGGGTCGGCCGATGATCCCATTGTATTCCGACCCGATCCCTAATACGATGAATTCCACCGCTAGGGTCACAGAGTCTGGTGTGTTTCCGAGCGTTACCGGGAGATGGATAGTGCCGATGATGGGGGTGGAGTGACCCGTGAATCCGACCACGGGACCCGAACGAGGTCGCAAGTCTCCTTTCTGCCGGCCCATCTTCTCCAGGGTTGACATAAATAGGACGTCACAGGAGCTGCCGGTGTCGACAAGCAGCCGTCGCACTAAGGTAGTGTCTATGACCACTGATACCACCAAAGCCACGTCCGAGCTGCATGCCGTTACGGGCGCACTCTGTCTCCCAACCGGTGGGGAAGGGGAGGGCACCCCGACCCTTTCCTCACGACTCTCCTCGCGTCGGTCCCGTGCCCATTCTTGGCAACGATGGCGGGGCCTGTCGCCCCGCGTCGGGGCCTCGCCCTTCTTTCGCCGAGAGGAGGGGGGCCGCGTCATCGCAGATGTGGTTTGTTTCTTCGTGGGACAGTTTTCGTTCCCACAGACGGCGCCAGATGTTTCAGAGTGTTTTCAGAGTGTCTTTCGAGTGTCAAACCTGCATCCATAGAAATGTCAGCTTAGTTGAGTATCGTATACGATACATCCTGGTTTTACTATACTGTTCACGGGGTATTTTGCACGGACCTGCGTGGGCCACCAAACTTGTAACGACCCGCTCTCGGGGCCCGTTACTTATTCGGTTTATTTGCAGATTCCGCAGTTTACCAGTGAAATCAGCATAGTCACAACGCAGAGATGTACCAACAACACTCAAACCAGCTTACAGACATTATTACAGTCCAAATTAAAGTACAACAACAACCATCACTCTCTCACACCAATACATGAAAGGAAATACTGAAAGGAAATGCAGAAACGGAAATACATAGTACATTACACACTCCAACAGAAAAGTAACTAAAACTCCGCGGTCTCTGGGTCGTACACAGGCTCCTCGTACTCTGGAGCGATCTCCTCGATCAGGTCGTCGTCTGTCGGTGCCACAAGTGGAACCGAAGGTAAGTCACAAAGATTCTAAGCAAAGAAAAGAAGTACTGTACAAGTATGACAAGCAGAAGTAAAGTAAAGTACGGTGTAGTGTCTGTACAAGTGCAGAAAGTAAAGTGTATGACTGTAAAGAAGTAACCGTGCAAGCTCTGCTAAAACTACGTGACTCAAGTCGGAGAGTACAATATGTGACCGTTCAGTTCGTCTCTTGCTTGGGTGATACCCAGACGAATGCCGATACCCAGGCAGCAGGATGGTTTGCCGAAACGCAGGCAGCTAGACAGGTTTGCCGAAACACAGGCAGCTTGACAGGTAGACCAAACTCTAGTCACTCCCGTACTCTCGCAAACTATGAGTTACCCCAAAACCCGGTGTTGTGTCAAGTACAAGTTCTTTACATGATCGTTCCACGGGATGTTCCAAGTCAAGTCCAACACAAGAAAGTGGCGTGTATTTCCGTGCTTCGAGCACGTAGTAGTGTGGTGCTACAAGTTCGTACGGGCACAGTGGCTAGATTTCTAAGATTAGAACCTATCGTGACTTACTGATTTTGAGATCGACGTAGCAAGCCGAAACTGATTCTAGGGCTTCTACGGATGTTGGTGCACAAGAATTGGTACCTGCAATCACAAGAACACTTGGTTAAAAAAACGCGACATTTCTATTTTAATAATTTGGTCGTTTCGATTTTTAAACGGATTGAAACGTAGTCAAAAAGCTTTCTAAATTTTTCTATAGCCTAGATATGATGAAAATAATATTTCTGCAAGAGGAAATATTTTTCAGAAGCTTGTATGAATTTTTATAATTTTTTAAAAGCTCAAAATAGATTTAAAACTAATTTTTAATTAAGTAACGTATTTATTCAACAATTTATTCCTGATGCAATCTACACCGGAAAGTTGTGAATGAACTGTCAAAATGACCGTATCGGAGTCTATTAGCACATATAATTTTATCACATATTTGTGTACGTAAAAACAGCGAGTTACGATTTTTAGAATGATTTATACATATTTATCTTTTAAGTTTAAAAATTTATTCTGAAAAAAATAGGCATCTGCTCGCAGTGAGACTAGCGCCATTGGGTCCGAAATGTCGTTTCTGATTTTCTGGGACTAACCACACATTTTTTAGGTGCTTATATAATTAGTTATAGATTTATAACTATTACACCCTATTAATAATTAATTAAAAATCGAAAATACGAAATTTTCTTAATATTTACGAGTTTGCCATTCAATTTAACCTTCGCTCGTTCGTCTTCGATGCGCCGAGGGAGGGAGCGTGTGCTGTCGGCGGAGGGAGGCGGGGCGGAGCTCGGGGCGGCGGCCTGCGGAGGCGGGGCGGCGGGTCAGGGGGCGGCGAAGCTGTCGGAGGCGGCTTGGACAGACGGCGGCGTCGCTGAGGAGGTCGGAGGGGATGCGGGCTCAGCGAGGCGGGGACGAGCTCGAGGCGGAGGAGCGACGGAGCTCCGAGCTCAGGTGACAGCGGCGCTCGGGAGCTTGCGGTGGCGGTGTTGTCGTGAGGCGGTGGGTTCGTTTGTCGGAGAGAGGAGCTCACGGCGGTGGAGCTCGGAGGTGGAAGGCGGCGTCGGATGCAGGCGGATGCGAGGCGTGGGTCGCCGGCGGCAGGAGAAAGAGGAGAGGGGATGGGTCGAACGGCGGAAGCGGCGTTCGCGGCGGTGGCCCATCGGAGAGGGGTGCTCGGAGCGGGGGTGAGGGATCGTTGTGGTCGGAGCTGGGGGCTTTTGAACGGGGTACAAGGTCGACGGCGGTGGACTGGGGTCGAGCGACGGTGAGGCGTGGATTCGGTGGCACTGTTCGGACGTGGGGGCCGGTGCTCCGGCGGAGGCGAGGGTTTGCCCAGGGGGAGAGGGTGAAAGAGAGAGAGAGAGAGAGAGAGAGAGAGAGAGAGAGAGAGAGAGAGGGAGATAACTGTGTTCTGTGTGGGTTATCGGAGAGAGAGGGATGGGTTTAGAGAATTAAGCTGAGGTTTAAATAGGTTAATAGGATTAATTCATTCAATACTTAGTCAACAAATTTAATTGGGTTAGGCAGGATTAGGTGTTAGCTTTAGACTAAGTTAGGAAAAATGTGAACGTCCAACTTCCCATGTGTTAGTCATGGTTAGGGTAGGTAGGGATTAAGGTTAATTAGTAATTAAGTAAAAAGATTAAAACGTAATTAAGAGATAAATACAAAATTACGATTTTGCCCCTACAAGTAAACGTGTCCGAAAAATTACGAAAACATACCCACGGGATCGTATCGTCGCGAGGATGGCGAATACGAAGCCCGTTCCGGGATTTGAGCTACGGAAATACTAGTTTTAGGCCAAAACATTTAGAAAGCGGGTCTGCGGGTTCTCTATCGATTTGACTTCAGAAAAATACGAAATTAATGTGAGAAGCCCAAAATGATCATTGAATGTTACTGCAGAAGTTTGAAATCGTTTTGAAAGTGTTTGAATAGAAAATAAATTCGTCGAATCAAAACGGTAATTTTGGAAGATGAATTTTAACAAAAATGTTTTGGCCATTTGAGGAAATCTGAAATTGCTGAAATACAATATGATAAGTCTAGTGCTCTAAAATATTTTTATAAGAATTTTTTGGAATCAGTTAAAACTCCTAACAAACCATTATAAAAATACAATTAAAATGAAATTACTTTAAATACTTAATTTAAATGTATTGGAAAAATACAGGCCGTTACATTCTACCCTCCTTAAAAATAATTCCGTCCTCGGAATTTAAAAATATTTTTGAAATAAATAATTGATATTATAAAGAAGCTCAAGCAAATAAATGATTGAAAAGATAGTAATCTTTATAAATCAGGTTGTAAATAACATGAAATGTGATAAGAAAATATGGGATGTCACTAATTTATTATTATCACCATAGCTACTTCAAATTCATCAAGTAGGCAAAACATAAAATAATGGCATTACTCGGAAATGATAATGAGGATGATGATGACATCCGTTCGAACTTGGGACCTGATCAGGTGAAAAGTCAATAGCAAGCACACCAACGAGAAGAACGGAACGTCTAGAATACATAAACGATGATTACATGGTCTCAATCATGTAAATCATCGCCATAACATACAAAAACGTAAGAGACAAACCTAGTGCATCCTTACGGTTACAACTTAACCAGCCGAACACAAAGGACTTCATCTGCCACGCTACCAAATTACAAGCCAATATCCAGATCAACACTAACAGGCAAATATAAGGCCAACTCTCGCGGGTCAAGATCATTGCTACCACTTTTTCCAGCAATCTCCATAACATCCAACAAGAAGTCAACATCCTAGCCGTCTCCCAAATCCTAGCACAGGACCGACATCCAACTTCAACACCTAAGGCCAGAAGCAAGCCAATACTCATTCCCAATGATACTGCTTGCCAATACCATTGGTCGACATCTATGGCTATCACCATCAGTCCTACGCAATTCAACGACCAAAAACTCACAAACCAACCAACACGAAGGAGCGGCCCTAAGATGGAATCGAAGTGGGGTAGCTCGAGGGGGAAGAACCAGAAAAAGGAGCTCCCAATGGTACCAAGGGCGGCAGGTTCCCAATATCCCGACCACACGGCAATAGCGAGGGCGACGGTGAGGGCTGTCACTAAGCCCAACAGACCCCAAGGTCGTTGGTGGTCCATCGGCGGCTGTCGGTCCGCGGCGGCGAAGGCTACGACTGGTTGATGATCCATGGCGGGGAGGGCCTCCAGGATGGAGTGGAGCAGAAGCTGGCGGGGCTTCGGGTGAGAAGGCGAGCTCGCTTGGGAAAGAGGCCGGGAGGAGGAGGGGCGATGTCTGAGCGAAAAGGGAACCATGGGGTGGCTTGGGAAGGAAGGAGAAGAGGGGTTAAAAAGAGAAGGGGGGCACCGAAAGTCGTCGGTGTTAGGCGGGAACGGGGATCGAGGTGGGGAAACGGACAAAGGAAATAAATAGGGGGCGCCGAAAGTCATGGATATGTAGTATAGGGTAGGCAGGAACGGGGCTCGAGGCAAGGATGAGGACAAAGGCAATAATGAGGGGAGGTGGTAGGTGGGAAGGAATTCCAACACGTGGAAAAATCGGGTACAAGATGGGAGCAGGGTTAGAAAAGAAATACGAGTTACAAAAACATAACAGCCTATACGTGCACGCTACGTTTGGCTCGTCTCAAAATCTCCAGCATCATCCTCGAGTACTTCTGAACGTCCTTCGATTTGCTTCTGCTGAGGAGCTCGAACTTCTGATGATCGAAAAATTCGAACGCTACCCTCCTTAGAATAAACGTGGCTAGGGTTCAAGCAAACTAGAAATAGAAAGATTCTAAGAATGTCAAATGAAAGGTCATCAGGCTTAAAGGGAGGTTGGTAGTGAATAAGATCGATGACGTCACATAATCATGATTCACGTCCTTGCGGTCCAGCGGACACGGCCAGGGAAGTGACTAAGCCAGGATCAATTATGCCCAGTCTAGCTAGGTTGATCCAACAGACTTTAGCCAAGCACATTGACCGATATCATGGTCCATTGAAGGAAGATCATCATTCATATGGGTGCCATCGATACAGAAGGATTTTTTTTAAAACAACTAACTAATCTTATTTCGATTTTGATAATGGCTTTTATTAAGGCTAGGTAGATCAACTCCATTGGGCTCTCCGAGATGTTCCCGTCCGTCTTTCGAGTGTCAAACCTGCATCCATAGAAATGTCAGCTTAGTTGAGTATCGTATACGATACATCCTGGTTTTACTATACTGTTCACGGGGTATTTTGCACGGACCTGCGTGGGCCACCAAACTTGTAACGACCCGCTCTCGGGGCCCGTTACTTATTCGGTTTATTTGCAGATTCCGCAGTTTACCAGTGAAATCAGCATAGTCACAACGCAGAGATGTACCAACAACACTCAAACCAGCTTACAGACATTATTACAGTCCAAATTAAAGTACAACAACAACCATCACTCTCTCACACCAATACATGAAAGGAAATACTGAAAGGAAATGCAGAAACGGAAATACATAGTACATTACACACTCCAACAGAAAAGTAACTAAAACTCCGCGGTCTCTGGGTCGTACACAGGCTCCTCGTACTCTGGAGCGATCTCCTCGATCAGGTCGTCGTCTGTCGGTGCCACAAGTGGAACCGAAGGTAAGTCACAAAGATTCTAAGCAAAGAAAAGAAGTACTGTACAAGTATGACAAGCAGAAGTAAAGTAAAGTACGGTGTAGTGTCTGTACAAGTGCAGAAAGTAAAGTGTATGACTGTAAAGAAGTAACCGTGCAAGCTCTGCTAAAACTACGTGACTCACGTCGGAGAGTACAATATGTGACCGTTCAGTTCGTCTCTTGCCTGGGTGCTACCCAGACGAATGCCGGTACCCAGGCAGCAGGATGGTTTGCCGAAACGCAGGCAGCTAGACAGGTTTGCCGAAACACAGGCAGCTTGACAGGTAGACCAAACTCTAGTCACTCCCGTACTCTCGCAAACTATGAGTTACCCCAAAACCCGGTGTTGTGTCAAGTACAAGTTCTTTACATGATCGTTCCACGGGATGTTCCAAGTCAAGTCCAACACAAGAAAGTGGCGTGTATTTCCGTGCTTCGAGCACGTAGTAGTGTGGTGCTACAAGTTCGTACGGGCACAGTGGCTAGATTTCTAAGATTAGAACCTATCGTGACTTACTGATTTTGAGATCGACGTAGCAAGCCGAAACTGATTCTAGGGCTTCTACGGACGTTGGTGCACAAGAATTGGTACCTGCAATCACAAGAACACTTGGTTAAAAAAAACGCGACATTTCTATTTTAATAATTTGGTCGTTTCGATTTTTAAACGGATTGAAACGTAGGCAAAAAGCTTTCTAAATTTTTCTATAGCCTAGATATGATGAAAATAATATTTCTGCAAGAGGAAATATTTTTCAGAAGCTTGTATGAATTTTTATAATTTTTTAAAAGCTCAAAATAGATTTAAAACTAATTTTTAATTAAGTAACGTATTTATTCAACAATTTATTCCTGATGCAATCTACACCGGAAAGTTGTGAATGAACTGTCAAAATGACAGTATCGGAGTCTATTAGCACATATAATTTTATCACATATTTGTGTACGTAAAAACAGCGAGTTACGATTTTTAGAATGATTTATACATATTTATCTTTTAAGTTTAAAAATTTATTCTGAAAAAAATAGGCATCTGCTCGCAGTGAGACTAGCGCCATTGGGTCCGAAATGTCGTTTCTGATTTTCTGGGACTAACCACACATTTTTCAGGTGCTTATATAATTAGTTATAGATTTATAACTAGAGAATAATGGCTATCATACGCCATATGAGAGCCTCTCTCATACGCCCTCTCACATAAAGCACCCAAGTACAAGCCCACATGGGCTTGTACTTAGTTGTACTTGGGTGCTTTATGTGAGAGGGCGTATGAGAGAGGCTCTCATATGGCGTATGATACCCATTAATCCCTTATAACTATTACACCCTATTAATAATTAATTAAAAATCGAAAATACGAAATTTTCTTAATATTTACGAGTTTGCCATTCAATTTAACCTTCGCTCGTTCGTCTTCGATGCGCCGAGGGAGGGAGCGTGTGCTGTCGGCGGAGGGAGGCGGGGCGGAGCTCGGGGCGGCGGCCTGCGGAGGCGGGGCGGCGGTTCAGGGGGCGGCGAAGCTGTCGGAGGCGGCTTGGACAGACGGCGGCGTCGCTGAGGAGGTCGGAGGGGATGCGGGCTCAGCGAGGCGGGGACGAGCTCGAGGCGGAGGAGCGACGGAGCTCCGAGCTCAGGTGACAGCGGCGCTCGGGAGCTTGCGGTGGCGGTGTTGTCGTGAGGCGGTGGGTTCGTTTGTCGGAGAGAGGAGCTCACGGCGGTGGAGCTCGGAGGTGGAAGGCGGCGTCGGATGCAGGCGGATGCGAGGCGTGGGTCGCCGGCGGCAGGAGAAAGAGGAGAGGGGATGGGTCGAACGGCGGAAGCGGCGTTCGCGGCGGTGGCCCATCGGAGAGGGGTGCTCGGAGCGGGGGTGAGGGATCGTTGTGGTCGGAGCTGGGGGCTTTTGAACGGGGTGCGAGGTCGACGGTGGTGGACTGGGGTCGAGCGACGGTGAGGCGTGGATTCGGTGGCACTGTTCGGACGTGGGGACCGGTGCTCCGGCGGAGGCGAGGGTTTGCCCAGGGGGAGAGGGTGAAAGAGAGAGAGAGAGAGAGAGAGAGAGAGAGAGAGAGAGAGGGAGGGAGATAACTGTGTTCTGTGTGGGTTATCGGAGAGAGAGGGATGGGTTTAGAGAATTAAGCTGAGGTTTAAATTGGTTAATAGGATTAATTCTTTCAATACTTAGTCAACAAATTTAATTGGGTTAGGCAGGATTAGGTGTTAGCTTTAGACTAAGTTAGGAAAAATGTGAACGTCCAACTTCCCATGTGTTAGTCATGGTTAGGGTAGGTAGGGATTAAGGTTAATTAGTAATTAAGTAAAAAGATTAAAACGTAATTAAGAGATAAATACAAAATTACGATTTTGCCCCTACAAGTAAACGTGTCCGAAAAATTACGAAAACATACCCACGGGATCGTATCGTCGCGAGGATGGCGAATACGAAGCCCGTTCCGGGATTTGAGCTACGGAAATACTAGTTTTAGGCCAAAACATTTAGAAAGCGGGTCTGCGGGTTCTCTATCGATTTGACTTCAGAAAAATACGAAATTAATGTGAGAAGCCCAAAATGATCATTGAATGTTACTGCAGAAGTTTGAAATCGTTTTGAAAGTGTTTGAATAGAAAATAAATTCGTCGAATCAAAACGGTAATTTTGGAAGATGAATTTTAACAAAAATGTTTTGGCCATTTGAGGAAATCTGAAATTGCTGAAATACAATATGATAAGTCTAGTGCTCTAAAATATTTTTATAAGAATTTTTTGGAATCAGTTAAAACTCCTAACAAACCATTATAAAAATACAATTAAAATGAAATTACTTTAAATACTTAATTTAAATGTATTGGAAAAATACAGGCCGTTACATTCTACCCTCCTTAAAAATAATTCCGTCCTCGGAATTTAAAAATATTTTTGAAATAAATAATTGATATTATAAAGAAGCTCAAGCAAATAAATGATTGAAAAGATAGTAATCTTTATAAATCAGGTTGTAAATAACATGAAATGTGATAAGAAAATATGGGATGTCACTAATTTATTATTATCACCATAGCTACTTCAAATTCATCAAGTAGGCAAAACATAAAATAATGGCATTACTCGGAAATGATAATGAGGATGATGATGACATCCGTTCGAACTTGGGACCTGATCAGGTGAAAAGTCAATAGCAAGCACACCAACGAGAAGAACGGAACGTCTAGAATACATAAACGATGATTACATGGTCTCAATCATGTAAATCATCGCCATAACATACAAAAACGTAAGAGACAAACCTAGTGCATCCTTACGGTTACAACTTAACCAGCCGAACACAAAGGACTTCATCTGCCACGCTACCAAATTACAAGCCAATATCCAGATCAACACTAACAGGCAAATATAAGGCCAACTCTCGCGGGTCAAGATCATTGCTACCACTTTTTCCAGCAATCTCCATAACATCCAACAAGAAGTCAACATCCTAGCCGTCTCCCAAATCCTAGCACAGGACCGACATCCAACTTCAACACCTAAGGCCAGAAGCAAGCCAATACTCATTCCCAATGATACTGCTTGCCAATACCATTGGTCGACATCTATGGCTATCACCATCAGTCCTACGCAATTCAACGACCAAAAACTCACAAACCAACCAACACGAAGGAGCGGCCCTAAGATGGAATCGAAGTGGGGTAGCTCGAGGGGGAAGAACCAGAAAAAGGAGCTCCCAATGGTACCAAGGGCGGCAGGTTCCCAATATCCCGACCACACGGCAATAGCGAGGGCGACGGTGAGGGCTGTCACTAAGCCCAACAGACCCCAAGGTCGTTGGTGGTCCATCGGCGGCTGTCGGTCCGCGGCGGCGAAGGCTACGACTGGTTGATGATCCATGGCGGGGAGGGCCTCCAGGATGGAGTGGAGCAGAAGCTGGCGGGGCTTCGGGTGAGAAGGCGAGCTCGCTTGGGAAAGAGGCCGGGAGGAGGAGGGGCGATGTCTGAGCGAAAAGGGAACCATGGGGTGGCTTGGGAAGGAAGGAGAAGAGGGGTTAAAAAGAGAAGGGGGGCACCGAAAGTCGTCGGTGTTAGGCGGGAACGGGGATCGAGGTGGGGAAACGGACAAAGGAAATAAATAGGGGGCGCCGAAAGTCATGGATATGTAGTATAGGGTAGGCAGGAACGGGGCTCGAGGCAAGGATGAGGACAAAGGCAATAATGAGGGGAGGTGGTAGGTGGGAAGGAATTCCAACACGTGGAAAAATCGGGTACAAGATGGGAGCAGGGTTAGAAAAGAAATACGAGTTACAAAAACATAACAGCCTATACGTGCACGCTACGTTTGGCTCGTCTCAAAATCTCCAGCATCATCCTCGAGTACTTCTGAACGTCCTTCGATTTGCTTCTGCTGAGGAGCTCGAACTTCTGATGATCGAAAAATTCGAACGCTACCCTCCTTAGAATAAACGTGGCTAGGGTTCAAGCAAACTAGAAATAGAAAGATTCTAAGAATGTCAAATGAAAGGTCATCAGGCTTAAAGGGAGGTTGGTAGTGAATAAGATCGATGACGTCACATAATCATGATTCACGTCCTTGCGGTCCAGCGGACACGGCCAGGGAAGTGACTAAGCCAGGATCAATTATGCCCAGTCTAGCTAGGTTGATCCAACAGACTTTAGCCAAGCACATTGACCGATATCATGGTCCATTGAAGGAAGATCATCATTCATATGGGTGCCATCGATACAGAAGGATTTTTTTTAAAACAACTAACTAATCTTATTTCGATTTTGATAATGGCTTTTATTAAGGCTAGGTAGATCAACTCCATTGGGCTCTCCGAGATGTTCCCGTCCGTCTTTCGAGTGTCAAACCTGCATCCATAGAAATGTCAGCTTAGTTGAGTATCGTATACGATACATCCTGGTTTTACTATACTGTTCACGGGGTATTTTGCACGGACCTGCGTGGGCCACCAAACTTGTAACGACCCGCTCTCGGGGCCCGTTACTTATTCGGTTTATTTGCAGATTCCGCAGTTTACCAGTGAAATCAGCATAGTCACAACGCAGAGATGTACCAACAACACTCAAACCAGCTTACAGACATTATTACAGTCCAAATTAAAGTACAACAACAACCATCACTCTCTCACACCAATACATGAAAGGAAATACTGAAAGGAAATGCAGAAACGGAAATACATAGTACATTACACACTCCAACAGAAAAGTAACTAAAACTCCGCGGTCTCTGGGTCGTACACAGGCTCCTCGTACTCTGGAGCGATCTCCTCGATCAGGTCGTCGTCTGTCGGTGCCACAAGTGGAACCGAAGGTAAGTCACAAAGATTCTAAGCAAAGAAAAGAAGTACTGTACAAGTATGACAAGCAGAAGTAAAGTAAAGTACGGTGTAGTGTCTGTACAAGTGCAGAAAGTAAAGTGTATGACTGTAAAGAAGTAACCGTGCAAGCTCTGCTAAAACTACGTGACTCACGTCGGAGAGTACAATATGTGACCGTTCAGTTCGTCTCTTGCCTGGGTGCTACCCAGACGAATGCCGGTACCCAGGCAGCAGGATGGTTTGCCGAAACGCAGGCAGCTAGACAGGTTTGCCGAAACACAGGCAGCTTGACAGGTAGACCAAACTCTAGTCACTCCCGTACTCTCGCAAACTATGAGTTACCCCAAAACCCGGTGTTGTGTCAAGTACAAGTTCTTTACATGATCGTTCCACGGGATGTTCCAAGTCAAGTCCAACACAAGAAAGTGGCGTGTATTTCCGTGCTTCGAGCACGTAGTAGTGTGGTGCTACAAGTTCGTACGGGCACAGTGGCTAGATTTCTAAGATTAGAACCTATCGTGACTTACTGATTTTGAGATCGACGTAGCAAGCCGAAACTGATTCTAGGGCTTCTACGGACGTTGGTGCACAAGAATTGGTACCTGCAATCACAAGAACACTTGGTTAAAAAAAACGCGACATTTCTATTTTAATAATTTGGTCGTTTCGATTTTTAAACGGATTGAAACGTAGTCAAAAAGCTTTCTAAATTTTTCTATAGCCTAGATATGATGAAAATAATATTTCTGCAAGAGGAAATATTTTTCAGAAGCTTGTATGAATTTTTATAATTTTTTAAAAGCTCAAAATAGATTTAAAACTAATTTTTAATTAAGTAACGTATTTATTCAACAATTTATTCCTGATGCAATCTACACCGGAAAGTTGTGAATGAACTGTCAAAATGACAGTATCGGAGTCTATTAGCACATATAATTTTATCACATATTTGTGTACGTAAAAACAGCGAGTTACGATTTTTAGAATGATTTATACATATTTATCTTTTAAGTTTAAAAATTTATTCTGAAAAAAATAGGCATCTGCTCGCAGTGAGACTAGCGCCATTGGGTCCGAAATGTCGTTTCTGATTTTCTGGGACTAACCACACATTTTTCAGGTGCTTATATAATTAGTTATAGATTTATAACTATTACACCCTATTAATAATTAATTAAAAATCGAAAATACGAAATTTTCTTAATATTTACGAGTTTGCCATTCAATTTAACCTTCGCTCGTTCGTCTTCGATGCGCCGAGGGAGGGAGCGTGTGCTGTCGGCGGAGGGAGGCGGGGCGGAGCTCGGGGCGGCGGCCTGCGGAGGCGGGGCGGCGGTTCAGGGGGCGGCGAAGCTGTCGGAGGCGGCTTGGACAGACGGCGGCGTCGCTGAGGAGGTCGGAGGGGATGCGGGCTCAGCGAGGCGGGGACGAGCTCGAGGCGGAGGAGCGACGGAGCTCCGAGCTCAGGTGACAGCGGCGCTCGGGAGCTTGCGGTGGCGGTGTTGTCGTGAGGCGGTGGGTTCGTTTGTCGGAGAGAGGAGCTCACGGCGGTGGAGCTCGGAGGTGGAAGGCGGCGTCGGATGCAGGCGGATGCGAGGCGTGGGTCGCCGGCGGCAGGAGAAAGAGGAGAGGGGATGGGTCGAACGGCGGAAGCGGCGTTCGCGGCGGTGGCCCATCGGAGAGGGGTGCTCGGAGCGGGGGTGAGGGATCGTTGTGGTCGGAGCTGGGGGCTTTTGAACGGGGTGCGAGGTCGACGGCGGTGGACTGGGGTCGAGCGACGGTGAGGCGTGGATTCGGTGGCACTGTTCGGACGTGGGGGCCGGTGCTCCGGCGGAGGCGAGGGTTTGCCCAGGGGGAGAGGGTGAAAGAGAGAGAGAGAGAGAGAGAGAGAGAGAGAGAGAGAGAGAGAGAGAGAGATAACTGTGTTCTGTGTGGGTTATCGGAGAGAGAGGGATGGGTTTAGAGAATTAAGCTGAGGTTTAAATAGGTTAATAGGATTAATTCATTCAATACTTAGTCAACAAATTTAATTGGGTTAGGCAGGATTAGGTGTTAGCTTTAGACTAAGTTAGGAAAAATGTGAACGTCCAACTTCCCATGTGTTAGTCATGGTTAGGGTAGGTAGGGATTAAGGTTAATTAGTAATTAAGTAAAAAGATTAAAACGTAATTAAGAGATAAATACAAAATTACGATTTTGCCCCTACAAGTAAACGTGTCCGAAAAATTACGAAAACATACCCACGGGATCGTATCGTCGCGAGGATGGCGAATACGAAGCCCATTCCGGGATTTGAGCTACGGAAATACTAGTTTTAGGCCAAAACGTTTAGAAAGCGGGTCTGCGGGTTCTCTATCGATTTGACTTCAGAAAAATACGAAATTAATGTGAGAAGCCCAAAATGATCATTGAATGTTACTGCAGAAGTTTGAAATCGTTTTGAAAGTGTTTGAATAGAAAATAAATTCGTCGAATCAAAACGGTAATTTTGGAAGATGAATTTTAACAAAAATGTTTTGGCCATTTGAGAAAATCTGAAATTGCTGAAATACAATATGATAAGTCTAGTGCTCTAAAATATTTTTATAAGAATTTTTTGGAATCAGTTAAAACTCCTAACAAACCATTATAAAAATACAATTAAAATGAAATTACTTTAAATACTTAATTTAAATGTATTGGAAAAATACAGGCCGTTACACTAAGTCAGATAGAGATCTGAGAAAGGAGGCCCGGCGGAGACGGTCCGACTCGTGAGGAGATCGTGACGGCGTCTCTCGGCGCGAGCGGGGGAGGAAGGAGATGAATTGGGGGAACGAGGTCGTTGATGGAGTACCTTAGGTTTTGTTACCTGAGATGCGGTCCCTTTCTTCGTCGTCTTCCTGACCCTTTTGTAGAGCTCCCAGCGTGATTGGCTCTGGCCCACGTCCCACGCCCGCCATCGATCGTGCCCCATCCGTCCCCCCTCTCCGCCACCCTCTCCGCCATGCCAGCACCTCCCCATTATCGCCATTTAGTGGTCGCGTGTCCGGGGGAGCGGTTTTCGCAGCAGTGGGCGAACGACCAACGGGTTATGGGGGCCGGGTCCGATCGACGTTTCGAGAAGCTCCCTTGTAGGGCCTTTGTCGAATGGGCTTTCAGGATGCAGGTGGGCTCTTGGGCTCGTGCTTTATGGGTCTCGGTCAAATAGGCGTAACATGTGTCTTTTGCAGCATTTTAAAAGTAAAATGTCTTCCGCTTCAAAGAATATCGTCGCTGAGTTAAACAAAGGTGAAAAACTCAACGGCGATAATTACAAACTTTGGTCCATCAAGATACAATACGTTCTAGAGGAGCAAGAAGTGCTCGAAACTCTAAAGAACGTTATGATTGAACCCGAGTTGGGCACTACGGCCCAACACCGACGAGACAAGGAAGCTTTTGATGCTTGGTCTCGGAAGAACAAGATAGCACGCATTACGTTATTAAGCAGTATGGCTGATGACATAATGCGCATCTTCCGAGAACATGACCTAGCCATGGACATATGGTCTAAGCTAGAGGAGAAGTTCGGTGGCACATCGGTGTCCAAACTTCGCTCCTTAACTATAAAGTTCGATTCATATAAGAAACGTCCAGATCATTCCATGGGGGAACATCTGCGACATATGGCGAACCTTATCTCGGAGTTAAAGGATGCAGGTCATGTGCTCACAAATGAGCAACAAATCCAAGCAGTCATACGTTCCCTACCAAATGGGTGGGATCAGATGAAGATGCATCTCACTCATAATGAGAGCATCAAGACCTTCAACGATGTTTCCAAGCACCTCGAATTAGAGGAAGAGCGGCTTGCGGCTGCCAAGCCAAGTGCAGAAGTGCACATGGTTGCTAGTTCCCCACACGGGGGAAAGAAACGTAAAGATCGTTCGAAGTCTTCTAATGAACGTAATAAGCAACCTGAGTCTACCAAGGAACCCAAACATAAGGGTGGGCACAAGAAATGGCACAAGAAGAAAGACTTGAAAAGGATCAAGTGCTTCAAGTGCAACAAGCTCGGTCACTATGCTCGTTCGTGTACGAGTGGAAATGATGAGGTAACTTGTAATATTAGTTACATATGTGTTTCTAGTCCACTATTTCTTATGGAATCTAATCCATTTTTGGATAATTGATTCAGGTGCCACCGACCACATAGCAAAGGACAGACGGTCCTTCATGGAGTATCACCGGATACCCCAAGGAATGAAGTGGATCAATGTAGGAAACAATACACGTGTTGAAGTGAAAGGCGTTGGGACTCGCAAGCTAGTCTTGGACAACGACCGCACTCTCCTACTTCATGATGTTCTCTTCATTCCATATATTCAAAGGAATATTAAAACTGTGGTCAATTTAATGGGTCTTGGTTATAGTTGGTTCCTTCATGATTGTAATATGGACCTATTTTTGTAATAATTCCTTTATTGGTACTGGGTTTGTATTTCAAAGGATTTATTGTAATAAGTACAATGTATGATTCCTCATGTAATGAAAATTTCCTTGTGACAAATTTTTTTGACTAATGAGTCTAATATAATTTGTTGGCACGCAAGGCTTGGTCATATTGGACCAACGCGTATAGATAGACTTGCCAAACGTGGCCTTCTATCCAATGTTTCAAAGGTTGAAATGTCGACCTGCGAACATTGCCTTGTAAGGAAATCTTGTCGCAAGCCGTTTGGAACTGGCACAAGGGCCGAGGTTCCATTACAGCTTATCCATTCGGACATATGTGGTCCGATAAATGTCAAGACAAGACGCGGGAAGTCCTATTTCATCACTTTTATTGATGATTTCACCCGATTCGGTCATATCTATTTGATATCCCACAAAAGTGAAAGCACTAAACCTGCTTTAAAAACTATATGAGTTTAGTGGAGAATCAATTAGATCGCAAGATTAAGGTCGTGCGAACCGATAGGGGTGGTGAATATCAATCAACAAGTTTAAAGGAACTTTGTGATGAAAAAGGCATAGTACATCAGGTAACTATGTCTTATACTCCTCAACAAATTGGTGTTGCAGAAAGGAGGTATAGGACTTTAATGAAAAATGGTCCGTTCAATGATGGCGCAAGCTAACTTGCCAATCACCTTTTTGGGGTGATGCATTATTGACGGCCGCTTTCATTTTTGAACCGCGTACCCTCGAAATCAGTTAGCTCCACTCCTTATGAGTTGTGGAACCAAAGGTCTCCTGACTTAAACATTTTGAAACCTTGGGGTTGTGCATCCTACGCACATATTTCCTCCCATAAGTATGGCAAACGTGGGCCAAGGGGAAGAAAATGTATCTTTATACGATACTCAGAAAACTCCAAAGGTTATGTTTTATGTTAGTCAGGAAGACAATGGTGTGCTAATTGAGTTTTGAGTCGAGGGATGTCACTTTCTTGGAAAACGAGTTTCCAAGACAGGGCGAGATAAGTCAGGACTTATCTCTGTTTGAGATTTATGATCAAAAAGGATTACCTCGTTCGAGTGGGAGAATTCTTGGTGAAGATGAAAATACGTTTCAACCTTCACCAATGGATTATACGAATGACGATTATCCTATTCCAAACGGGAATAATGATCCAAGTGGGAGCAATTCTAACGACATTTCAAGTGGGAGTGATATTAGAATTGATCTAACTTCGAGTCAACAAGGACTTGAAGAATCTCAAATACGACGTAGTAATCATACAAGGTTGGTTGAAATTTCCGCAAACCTTTATGATTTTACTACAAGAAAATGACGAGCCTGCTACTTTCAAACAGGCCGTCATTTTGCACTGCAAAAGACAAATGGATGGAAGCGATGAAGGAGGAATTGAAATCCATGAAAGTTAACCAAGTCTGGGACTTAGTTAACTTACCCAGAGGACATAGAGCAATTGGGAACAAATGGGTTCTCAAGATCAAGCATAAGGCTGATGGCTCTATTGACAGATATAAAGCTCGCCTTGTCGCGAAAGGTTTTTCGCAACAGGAAGGGATAGACTACGAAGAGACCTTCTCACCTGTTGTGCGTTTTACCTCGATTCGCCTGATTCTGGCAATGGTAGCTTGCTTACACCTCGAATTACATCAGATGGATGTAAAGACTGCCTTTCTCAATGGAGAATTGGACGAGGAGATCTATATGGAACAACCAACAGGGTTTGTAAAAGAAGGAAACAAACATAAGGTTTGTAAGCTTCGTAAGTCCATATATGGTCTTAAACAATCCTCGAGGCAATGGTATATACGATTTCATGAAGTTATCAAATGGTTTTACCATGCTTGATGAAGATAACTGAGTATATATCAAGAGGATTAAAAGCAAGTATATTATCATGTCTCTATATGTAGATGACATTTTAATAGCCAGAAATGACAAGGGCTTTTGTGATGAGTATCAAGGCTTGGCTTTCATCAGTATTTGAGATGAAAGACATAGGAAAAGCCGCATATATCCTTGAAGTTAAGATTTCAAGGAATCGTTCGAAGAAACTTCTTTCTCTTTCACAGGAGACTTATATAAAGAAGGTTCTAGAACGATTTAATATGCAGGACTGCAAGTCCATTGATATTCATATAAGCATATGCGATAATTTATATCTGGAATCGTGTCCAAAGAACCAAATGGAAAAGGAAATTATGGAAAAAGTTCCATATTCCAGTGCAGTTGATAGTCTTATGTACGCTATGGTGTGTACGAGACCGGACATCTGTTTTGCCGTTGGAAATGGTAAGCTGTTACCAATCCAATACAGGGCAAGTACACTGGAAAGCGGTTAAGAGGATAATGTGTCTTGTAAGATCAAACACATTGATATCCGATACAAATTTGCAAAAGACTATGATAAAACCAAAGAAGGTAGACATAAGGTACATATCTACGCATAAGATGATAGAGGATCAGCTTACGAAAGTGATCCCCAGAAATGTGTTTTATAAACACTTATCATCCCAAGGATTGCGTATGAGCTGAGTTGTACCAATATATATTCCCATGTCTAAGAAATGATCAAAATTAATAAAAGAATAAGTTCTTTTTCCAACATTGCATATGAATTTCTTAAGAAATGTTTGTGTACATTTTTGAAATCTCAGCTGAATTGTGTGTATGTCGGACAGATTAAGGTTGGCTCTCTCACATGAGCAACCGCCTTATCTTATCAGATGGATAAGATAGAGATGAGACTAGTTTAAAGTCAAAATCATTAGACGAATGATTTAGAGTCATGACTTAAACAAGATAGTCGAATGAAAGATCTGCATCATATGGATGCTTACAAAAGATCTGAGATCTGTATCACAAGGATATTTGAAAGAGATCTCATAGGATTTTTAAATCCTATCTGTCTTATGCAGGATGAGAGTCCGTGAATATTTCACGAGTAGTAAGGGGACTCAAAAAGATAGGCACTGTGGTGTCTGTTTTTTTTCATCCGTACAACATCATTAAGACATACTCTCCCTGGGAAAGGAGTGATGTTGTAATACGTGTTCATACCACGTATGCATTTCGACCACTGAGTTAGTAGCAATAGTGTTTGCTATTATGTGAGACTCAAAGGCCATACGGGTCTTAACTCTTACCCTCAAGGACTCCAATTGGTTCCTTCAGATTTGACGAGATGATCGCTATCTTAGCGTGTTACTAATGGGCTATGATAATTCGGCTCGGCGGGGCACGTTAGAAAAGCGAATCAAGTCAAGATCAGAAGGTTCGCAAGAAGAGGAAGATTGATTTCATATTCACATTTGGACTTTAAATGATTCAAAGCTGGCCAGCCAATTGTAATCCAGATGGGATTCAATTGTTGAATATAAAGTATAAGAAATGTGAAGAAATAATCTAGGGTAAAGCATGCGTTGAACTACTCAACTTTGCACCTTCGAGGTCGTTGTGTATCTCTAACAAGTGCACAACAACAGACTCTACGCGCATGACGGTCGCACGGTCTATTTCTCGGTATGATAGATGAAAGAACTAAGAGAAAGACGTTCTCTTACAATCCCCTCAAGTGTGAGTGGGAGATGTTGGATATGGAAGACGTTAGTACACCCTTGTAGGGGATGTACGAGGGAATACGGACCTCGAACGTCGCGTACACGAAGTCGTACGCAAAGGGAATATGTTCCCTTGCGGAGAGGATCACTAGATGAGTGGGAAAGTCGCATTATATATGCATAAGTGCATGCGACATATGGCTAATAAAGGGGGAATATCTTAAGCTTATGTTGTACCATGCATATGGCACAACTTAAGCTTATAATGTGCCATGTATCATGGTACACCTTAATTAAGTTGTTCCAAGAAACAACTTACCCTAAAATAACTACCTTGGGGGCTATAAATAAGACCCAAGGGTAAGCCATTTTTTACACTTTTTGCATGGCATTCTTGCATGCATTTTCATCCTAGCGAAGCTCTGCCGAAATGCTTCCTCTCTTTCTTTATCCAAGTTCTTAATCTAAAGTAGAGATTTAGATTGTGGATTTAGTAGCCTTACTCCGTTCGTGAGAAGACTCGATCCGTCGTGGCAAATCCGAAGGCGAAGTTCGTAGACTACCGTGCCGCATAAGCAAGCGTAAGTCTAAACTTCATATTATCGATCCTAACTCTGTTTTGGCAGGATTCTACACATACAAATCCCAAAATAAGGAGAACTTTTAATAGCTAATGATTGTAGACGGCTGCATCATATGATATATCACCATCTTGGGCTATAGCACACTGAGTTTGCTCGTATTTATCACCATTCAATTTAAATATTTAATGGTCTCAACAATGATGGACTTTGGGGCCATGCGAAAATTACACATACATTAAGAATTTTTTATTAGGTTTTAAGTTATCGCTCGTGGGTTGTGCGCCACATGCTAAAATATTATCTCATAACATACTGAAATCTTTGGGGAATTAAGTGTTTTTGTTGATCAAAACATCGTCAAGCTCTAATTCATCACTGTTTGTGCTTCTTGTCAAAAACCTCCTAAAGTTTTATATAGAAAGTCACATAGTAATATAATCATCACATCGTAATAAGCACGTTTCCAATTCACATGCGACATGCTTTGTATAATCAACTAAGATTCCATATAAGATCAAGAATCTCAATTTTGCAATGGATATTATTGAGATATTGAGTCATAACCCGTATAGTCTTGAAGATGAGCAAACACGTCATCTAACATATACGAGTACATGTATAAGAGCTTAAGGCAAATCACATGCACTCAATGTTAGGAGTGAGTTCAACAAGCCCAAAGATCAAATGAAGCTAGACAAGTAGCCTGAAGCGCCGAGTTTACATCAAGTGACTTCCATGTAAAAGTTTATTTTTTGATGTAACTTTTTATTTCTCATCGTATCTTATTAAATTCTTGCTATAGAAGCTCTCACGCAAACGTATGAACACTTCAAAAATGTTTTTAACAGATTTTGGTAGTATACTCATACTTTTTTGATGCAGATATGTTTATCAAAAAAGTAGTCGCTGTTGTGATATTGAGTCTCACCCCGTATAGTTTTGATGATGAGCAACCATATCATCATATGAGTGTATGTATAAGAGCTTAAGGCAAAATCAGATAAGTGCTCAATGAATTAGTGATGTCATATATCAATTAGAGCAAGACAAATAGCTTAAGGAGTCAAAAATGCATCAAACAGTCATCATTGTAATAATTTATTTGATGCATTTTTTCTTTTCGTTGTCTTATCTTTGTTAAAGTCTTGCTAGAAGCTCACACACACATAGGAACTGCTTAAGATGATCATGCCCTTATACCATGGTTAAAACTTATCCTACCACTGATCATTTGTTATCCATGTCACATTGGAATCTTGGAGTCTGTAAATCTTTTTGTCTAAAGATTACTACTCCCACCGTAAACCATGAATATATTTTTAGTACTTCTTATGTGCTTAAAGTATAAATTTTATGGTAATCCAATATTCGACTAAACTTTTTATGGAGTACATTCATGAATTGATTGATTTCAACATCTATATGTTGGTTATCAAACAAAAGCACATAATCCTCGTACACTACACGGATTAAAACAGTGCTCCAAATGACCTTTTGCATGGTCCATCCTTATTTTGATATAGTTAAACTCTTTGATTATAATGTAGTATTACTTGGTACATGAAATCCAAAGACGCCTGGACATTGACATACAAAGGGTTGATACAAACGTTAATATAGCAGACCCACTCACGAATGTCCTTCCACAAAACGGACTAGAATGTTTAGTAGATAAAATCGGTACGAGTTACTGTAATAATTGGGTGTAAGTGCAAGTAGGAGATGTTGGTGAATGTTGCCATTAAGACAACTACGGTAATTGTAATAGACATCTTGTTCGAAATGGTAGTATGATATTTGATAAATCATTATCTGTGTAATCCTCTAAGTCACTTCTGTAGGTGATGTTGTGACATGTGATGCATGGATAAAGTCATATGTTGTATGCGAGGAACATTAGGATCATGATGAGATCATGATAGTAAGGTCAATGTCCGTCGAACATATGTATAAAAATGTTCCATACAGGAGGAATATCGAGCCAGGACATCAATATTCCTGTTAGGCCAGTGTGCATTAATTTACACCATCAGATGGTGGTGACTGGCCTCATATACAATTGGTATGGAGGGATCATTAGATAATGCATATGTGCTTATTTGAGAACAAGTTCACAGAATGTCTAACCTGCATCAGTCAACTGTCCTACGTGGTAAGTTACCGGTTGAATTCTCACCTACCATCTGACACAATGCAGCAGACGAATGTCCATTCTTCATCAGTCGCATGTCCTGACTATAAAATTAATCCGTTATGATTTTCCACACGGATTTCAAATGGGGTTTGTGTATTTTGTTTGAGGGTTTTAGAGAACATATAAAGATGCCCTCTACTATTTCATTAGAGTCCCTTGATCAATTCTTAACCATTCAAGCATTCATCTCTAAGCTATCAAGCTCTCATTTTTTCAAAGCCCTAGAATTCCAATCTCATTCTCTCTTGCTCTCCAACCTATAATCAAAGTTCATATCTTCTAGGCATTTGGTGGTGTCAAGAGAAATGGCGTCTCTCTCTCTCCTTGGAAGAGATCAACACTCTCATCACTTTGCTTCTTCAAGTTCTACGGCAAGGCATATGTGATTTGTAAGTATATTTCAAATTTTTACTCTCGGTTGTGAGAGTGGTTTGCTTGATCCCAAGTTGAGGGATTCAATGACATCAATTGTATATTGATTACACTTGTAGGGTTGCTACAAGTGGGTTGATAGAAAACCTCAAGTTAGGGTTCTAACTTGAGTATCCGGGTGGTATTCCGGGTGGAAGAGACGTAGGATTAGCGAAAACACGTCGGGTTTGACTTGGGCAATCCGAACCCTTGAACATTCTTGTATTTGCTTGTTCATTGTTGTTAATTCATAATTCCGCATCTTTGTTGGATTAGAATTTTAATTAGGCATAATTTCTTAGTTAATTTTATGAACACTATTCAACCTCATGCTAGTGTTTTCCTCATTGCCAGGTCCTTACAAAAAAGACAAAAGTGTACACACAATACAACACACACTCTAAACTACCCATGTAAGTCTTAATGAACAAAGTCACCCGCGGTGGGCTCCACATCTACCTCGGAACTGGGAGTGAACATTTAAATCAAGACCTTCTCCGGCTATATCGCTCTTAATCCTGTAAAAATGTAAATGGGACACGTCAATGCGTGACCCATTAGGAAAATCTAAATATGCTAGATAGTGTCACGCCCCGCTTCCCATTATGCTTGGGAGCGAGGACGCAAGCGGGTCCGCATATGCAAGTAAGGAGTAGGTACTTTTGATTTTCTTCCCTCCTTAACTTAACACAATAAGCGTATGTGTGAATTCTTGTAAGTTATTGCATGCATACCCAAAAACAACACAGATAATTTATATTTACATTACAATGTCAATCGTAAAAAATGAAATACAAAAATAACGAAAGGAAGAGAGGCCTTATGGCTCTTACAACACATATTACATAAATTTAACACAATGGAATCACAAGGAAAAGCAGCCTGAGAATATTTTCCTGGGAGAATCCTGCCACTAGTGGGTCACGCTACGCTGCGACTATGATCTGCAAAAATGCCCTCGGAACCTGACGGATATTGCATTAAAACACAAATACAATGCCCGTCAGTGAGGGTTACTCAAATAGATTCCCAGACATCAACTTCATTTAAATAATTAAAAGGAATTTAGTCGTGTAATGACAGTGTATACTAATATGATAAAAACATGTTACGAAAGAGATTTAACAAAAGATGTGAGCATGCTGAAAGTTAATACATAAAATTAAACAACGATTATCATATGATTTGCATTTCAAATAAGGTAAAGGTAGTTTGCAAGTTGAATGTTTTTCAGTTATTTGTGCTCGTGAATAAGTCCATGTCTGAGTAGGTAAATGTTCTCGATACACCCTATCATCGAGGGTTTACCGTGACGCTTCTTGACATTCCTAACCTGGAAGATGGCTAAAATGCTTGCCTCCATTAGTGTGGTTTGGAGATAGCCGTAAGATGTTCAAGCAACATTCACGGACTCTACTACATGAGCCAACCCCACCCAAGTGTTTGTCAAGTCATCGACTAAGTTCACCCCATCTGTATTCGATGGTTTCACCCCATCTGTATTTGATGGATATCACATATGTGTTACGAGTTTGTAACATGCTCCTTTTTCCAAATTAATTTAACTTGTTAGCATGCAAGTAGTAAAAGTAGTCCAATTAAATTAGAAGGCAACAAGCAAAATGAAACGTAATATTTGGCTACCAGAAGTTGACAAGCACATTGAAATCAGATTTAGCACTAAGTTTGAATAGCCAGATTTGCAATTCATTTACTAAAAATACTTGCGAATTTAAGAAATTAATAGCGTTAGAATATATAAGGGAGCACGTGCATAGTAAAATATAAGAATACACAATAATGTGAGGACATAGTATTCATACACAATTAATACATGATTTGCATTTGAAATAAACCAAACGATTTGTGTTATCAACTTGCATTAACACATATTATGTTAGCATGGAGGAATAGTAATAGCAGATCATGTTGCATTAACACATATTGTTTTATTTAGATGAAAGAGATGTAGGGAAACCTACTATACGATGCGTAGATCTGAGGAGGAGGCGGGGGTCTAAGTGATTGAAGCATAAGACGTGTTTTATGGATCTCGAGGTGATGGTAGTGAGCCGGGACTGAATCTAGTGCTGGTGCACGAGAATTGATACCTGTAAACGCAAGAAATAATTAGTTGAAGAATACGCTACACTCTATTTATTTACCTGATCGTTTTGATTTTTAAAACTGGTTGAAACGGTGCCAGAAAAAGTTCAAAATTTTTATATAAGCTGAAAATGAATATTATAATTTTACTGAAAAAGGAAAATATTTTCAGAAACCTCTGTTATTTTTTTATAATTTTCAGAAGCTTGAAAATCATTGTAAAACCCCAATTTTCTTAAGTGACGTAAAACTTCCGTAATTTCTTCCGCGTGCAATACTAGTCGAAAATACTCGAATGAGCAGTCAAACCGACCTTCTCGAAGATTACTATTACATATATTTTTATCACATATCAATGTACGTGAAAATAAAAGGTTACAGATTTTAGAATGAATTTTACGTAATTAAGTTTTCGGCTAAAAATGATTCTGGAAAAACTAAGCGTCTCATCGAGACGAGACCATTGTTAGTAAAAAACGCGAATTTTTATATTTTTTTACGTTTAAAATCCGTCTAAAATGGTTTCCGTATTAAATGGCCGTCCATTTGAATTATTCGGAAAAATACACGCTTTTTTAGGGGTAGACGAACAAAACGCGTTTTATCCCCGTGTTGCGCATTTTATGTGTTTTAAACGCGTTTTAGGGGCACTTTTAAATCATTTTGAACTATGATTTCATGATCATACTTTGGTTTAGGGCATGCTGCATGGAATATAATAGTATGATCATGTCATTTTGGTTAAAACTATGAATATAATTTATTTAAATCATGACTATAGAAGTTATGTTACTCTTATTTTATATTGATATTGTTGATTTTTAAGTTCAATTAGATGAATGATATCTTGACAGTATTCGTATTTTTAGTCGCATTTTTTATCTGGGTTAACGAATTAAACACGATTTAACACGTTTACGTTTTAGTCCCGTATTGCGCATATTTGACCGAATTTTTGACCGAACGCCTTTTGAAATTGATCGAATTAAACACGTTTTATTCGCGTTCAGAATATTTTCCGTATTACGTATTGCTAACAAGGGACGAGACCAGTGCCATTGGATCCAGAATATTATTTTCGATTTTCTGGAGCTAATCTCACGTTTGTCTGAGGCTTATATGTTAAGTTATGAATTTAATACCATAAACCCAATTATTAATTAATTAAATACGAAAATACGAAAATACTTTCGTATTTACGAAAGTGCCATTAGAGATAACTATGCTTCTTAGTTCCTTCGTTGCGAGGCTCGTGTGTGGCAGACGGTTGCGACACTGGTGGCGTGCGTCGGTGGCGTAGTCGGAGGGCACGGCGGCGGCTGGCGGCGTCGGAGCTCTCGAGCGGGCTCAGGTGGCGGCTTCGTGCTGCGACGAGGCAAGCGGCGACGACAAAACTGAGCGGAGAGGAGAGGCGTCGAGAGGGGAGGCGGAGGACTTCGTGCGGTGGTGGAGCTGTCGTACGTCGGGGCGAGCTGAGGGACTCGGGGTTGCTCCGAGCGGCGAGAAGAGGAGGGGGTCTCCGGTTGTTGCTGGGGGTTTGTCGACGAAGAGACGTCGACAGCGGTTGCATGGAGGTGGAGTCGTGGGGTGTTGCTGTGCACGACGGTGAGGCGTGGGTCTGAATGGGCGACGGGGGAGGCGCTCTTGGAGCTGTCTGGGCTTCGCTGTGGGAGGGCGTGGGTTCACCGGAGGGGCGAGGTGAAAACGGGGGCACGGCGGCGGGCTTCGTCGGTGATGGGCAGCAGACAGAGGTGATGTGTCGGTGGGCGACAGTGGAGGGGAGAGCAGGGGTGAGAGAGATAGAGAAGATGAGCGAGAGCGCGGGCCTCGTTGGGCTATAACGTGAAATAGAAAGAGAGGGGAGGGGATGAGTGTGAGAACCTGGGAGAGCAGGGAGCTTGCCAGAGTGCCTGGTTGGGTTAAGGTTGATGCGGGCTGGGTGTGCTGAAAACGAAGTAAGGGTGGGTATTATATAGGTTTAAAATTAGAAGTATGAAGGAAAATAATAATAGAGATAATGATAAATAATAATAGTGATATTAAATGGATCCCTGCCCATGTCGGATCTGAGCTACCAAAAGGAGGTGGGTTAATGGGGTAGGTTATGGAAATGATTAGGGGTAGATCTAGGTATTAATTAGGGGTAAAAGTTAATTAGTTAAAGATAGTAAATGTAAAAAGATCATTAGCGAAAGTAATTAGTGAACACAGAGAAATACAACCACATTTTCACATATGACTCCGAAAAATTAGGAAAACATACCCACGGGATCGTATCGTCGCGAGGATCACGAATACGAGATCCATTTTGGGGTTTGAGCTACGGAGATACTAGTTTTAGGCCAAAATGTTTAGAAAGCGGGTTTGCAGGTTCTAGGTCAATTTGATATCCGAAAATTACGAAATTAATATGAGGAGCCATAAATGATCATAGGATGCTACTATAAAAGGTTTAAAATGTTTTGAAGATGTTTGTTTAGAAAATAAATTCATTAAGCCAAAACAGTAATAATTGAAAATGCATTTTTTACCAAAATGTTTAGAGGTATTTGATGAAATCTGAACGTACTGAAATACACTATAATTAGTTTAATGCTTCAAAATATTTTTATAAGAAATTTTTGAAATCATTTAAGACTCCTGATCAAACTCTGCAAAATGCCTTTAAAATGAAATTACGTTAAATACTTAATTTAAATGTATTGGAAAAATACAGGTCGTTACAGATAGGGCCCATGTCTCAAAACCGGTCTACCAAACCAAGGGTTTGTCTACTGTGAAGGTAACGGGTCAATGCGTAAAGTAAAGTACAACATCAAAAATAGGTAATGAGCATAAAAGGAAAGTACTATACTACAACATGAAACTCAACAGGAGCTAAAAAGAAAGTCAACAGCTAATAACTCGAGTGCGTAAAAGTAAACACGAGTAGAAAAATGGGCAAACAATCACAATTAGTTAACAGATAATTATCAAACTACATTTTCCACCAATCACTTTATTTACACGGTCTCTTGGATTCAAAGGTGGCTCCCATGGATTCAAGAGGTGGCCACTGGCATTTCCGTGGCACGTTAGTCCATGTAGCACGTAGGACCATGTCGTTTATCATACCACACATATATTCAAGAGGTGGCCCCATGTATTAAAGAGGTGGCCCCCAGCGTTTCCGTGGAACTTTGGTCCATGTGCCACTTTTGGTCTATGTGGTTTTAATTTCGTGGAAGTATCATTCTTTCTATTATTACATCGGTGTCGGAATTAACCATGACCATCGTGACATAGAAACATTTCAACATTTCCATTACAAAGCTTGAATCACTTTCATAATAACATTTCTTTCATAATAACATCAAGATGAAGCATACTATTATCATGTCATATCAACATCAAGATAAAGCATCTCATTCATAAACACGAAGCATATGGAAATTTAGTATATGAAACATAGCGAAGCATAGCATTAACACATGGAGTTCTTTTTCATAATCTTAAGACATGAAGGTTATAACACAAAATTTTCAGAACATAATTACCATGTAAAATTCATCATTAGCATGGGTTATAAGGCACAAACTTGACATATAAAGCATAACAAAAAAGGAGCTAAGTAGATAAAAGTTAGGTTGGAAAACTAAATAACTCGGTCATGTCAGGCATCCCACAAGTCTATGTATATCATTCCTCAGTTAAAAAGAAATTACGCAGCCACATGTTCGTTTCCTACCTTCCACACGACCGTGTGGAGCCCGACATTCGTAGGCTCAAACAACGTACCCACACAGTCGGTTGGCATACCACACGACCGTGTGGAGTGCAAAACTTAACAACTCACCGAAATGTATCCACATGGTCGTTTATTAGGTCACACGATAGTGTGGATGAACTCACAGCCTCGATACCTCTGATGGTCGTTCAACAACCATGTCGGTCTGTGGAAAAAGGTTACGCACTTAATCGATGACACGGCCATGACTACATTGAATCGACCGTGTGGAACAGAGGAAATGTGCAGTCCGTGACACGGCCGTGTCTAAGTCGACACGACTGTGTGAAGCTGCAACTAGTGACATTGGGGTTGCAGTCGACCAAAATGACCGTGTCAAACTGATACGACCATGTCAATCGAGCTGCTGTCGGTTTCTACAGAACTTACACTACTTTCTACGCAAATCTAAAACAGAAACACTAGCTATTTAGTTAGAATTCCCACCTTAATCAGTCCTTCTAAGTGTATTTGGCACTTCTTCTCCTTGATGACCTTCTGCCAGATTCTCCTCTTCGATGATAACATGTTAGAAATGGGTTTGAAAGAGTTGTGGTTGGTTTGATGGTAGGAGAGGAAACAACGGCAAGCGGGGAGGTGCATGCGTGAGCTGATGAAAGGGAGAGGACGAGATTGTTTTCTATTTTCTTTTCGTTCTTTTTCCTCCTTTTTCTCTATTTTTCGTCTTCTGTTAAACCTCCACTTGATCCTTATCATCACCCTCTCACTCTCTAATGGTGACATGTTGCAAGGGTTACTTAGGGGTTAATGGAAAATTGACACATTAGAGTGTTAGGTGGCGCCATGAGAAATTCAAAGATTTAGATTTTTAGGAAAATTAGAAATACTCAATTAATACCATATACTGCTCCAAATACATGTATTTCATCCAAATTTTCCATCTTTTATAATTAAATTATTGTTTTAAATTATTTAAAAATAATTTTGTCACTTTAAAAATCATGGAAAATTCAAAAAAATACCCAAAACATACAAATGCGTCCATAAATATGTATATTATACTCGTACTCATGAAAACATGGTATTACATGTAAGTACATGCTGGGTATAGTTGGAAGCATGCGAAGGGAGTGGCCATCTGTCGTGATCCGTCTCCTTCGGTATGAGAGGTTAGTGTCGAATTAGACCCAAATGGATCCATAGTAAATTCCTAGCCAATGTGGAAGATGAACTTGTTAATGAGTTAACAAGTGTAATCCAATCGATAATTATGAGATCGCATTTGACTCGAGAGATTAATGTGCAGTTGGCATTAACACTAAAACATACACCAGACACCTTAGCGACATAGTTTTGACGAATGGACCAGACTGCAAGGAAACTGCCATTGGAAGGCCCGGATTATCTCGGACAGATTCCAGGCTCACACCAACCAGATAATGACGGTCTGAAACCGGGGTCGGCATGCTCAGCTAAGACCACTACCGATCGGTGACATGATGTGATCGTGTCACTACTGAAGTAGGAATAAGGTATTATAGTCTTACACAGATGATGACTCTTCACGAAAAGTAAAGAAAGAAACTTTAAGTCTATGAGATATACAATGGCAAGATCACAAGTGTTTTGATCAGCATGAAGAAAGAAGATGAAACAATCAACTTAGCAGTGACGAGTCGACTAATGGCTTGCCATTAGTCAACTAGTCAGCTAACTTGTTTACTAGTGATTTAGCACTAGTCGACCACTCAGGCCAGACTGCATAAGTTGACCCAGTTCACTGCCTAGCTAACTGGTGCTGATGAAATAGGATTCATGATTCGATCTTGGTAAGAGATTTGATCTAATAGTCAGTCATAATCCAAATCAAACTCATATCCGAGTTTCTAATAGAGTTTTAATAAGATTAGAACTTATATAATTCATCATCTTCTTTACAAGTTTGGAGATGAGGTTGGGTTTAACTCGAACTCCTAACCGTATCCTATTACGAGGTTACAATGGCACTATAAAAGAGGGCCTTCACCAGTCCTTTTGAGAGACACAATAATTTGCATCAAACAACCATAATATCTACGGAGAGAGTCTCATATTGCAGAGATATTCAAACCTCTTTGGATGGAGAATTTCTCGCATGAAATTAAACTTTTTCCTTCTTCGTCTTCATCGCTCTAGTAAGGCATTGATGATGGTTCGAGTTCTTTATGGACCCATGGATCGTGGAAAGGAACTTCATCCCGTGAAAACATCCAAGGCAATGGTTGGAGAGGAGAACGTGACGCTTCATGTCTTTGCCAAAAGAGATTTAGGAACAGGGAGTATCGCTTGAGTATACTTCGTCTTTGTGTCTTCGTCAAAGGAGGTCGTTCTTGCTAAACTGCATTGACGCCATGTTATGATGGTCTCCCAAGTCGAAGTTAGAAGATCCTTGATGGCGATGGCAGCTCGCAACGGGTCACATCTGTCGAGTTTGGCTAGGACCCATGGCTGCTGGGCCCCAGTCCAGAAGCGGTATCTACAGTGGATAAGACATGTCTATTTTCAGTGTATTTGGGAGTGTAGAATTAGCAAATACACATATGTTCTAGACCGTATAAATTCACATTCACTAATGAATTTCAATCGATTGTCGGATGAGAACATGCAACCCATCAGGACATACATGTTCTACTCTAAATAGTGCACGCGCACACGAACACATACACCCCTTGCTAGAATTAGGGTGGGATTGGACTGTCTTAATACTAAGCGTCTAAAGACATAGCCGATGTATGAATCACGAATAAGGATTCGACCGACCAAGTTACAAACTGGCTTGAACTAATTATTGATTTGGTGTGCCAATACAGATCGAACTTTTTAGTACGTTTATGAGCATGCATGGACATACACACCATATTTTGATTGGTTTTTCGATATTCGTCACTTAAACCTTCCATATTTTGATATTAGTCACTTAAATATGATTATTTACTTGTAAGTCTCTCAAATACATGTCTTAAACCTTAATAGTCCATTAAATCTGAGTATTTACTTCTAAGTCTTTTAAAGGTCTCGAAAACACTAATGAATACTCTATAATGCAACACGCATTGAAATCAATTAGTGTTTAAGTACATGCAATACAACTAGCCAAACAAACCAGAATTTTAGCATTACAACCGGGAAAAACCCAATAAATCATGCAAAAACACATTAAAACTCAAGTTTTTAAAAAACTAGGCGACGTCTCCTTCTCGTACTTAAAACATTCGTATCAAAATATTTTCTCTTCTCACACTTTAAACCAAGTCAGCAAACCCGTCAATCGAGTAGAAAACCCATAAAAATTGAACTTTTCCCAAAAACACCCTAAATCACCTTTAAAATCAACTGTTATGAACCATGAGCGCGAAGTTATAATTTTAACATGAAATCTTCAATTTTCAAACCTTATTCGCCATCTTTTCATCGAGGATTGCGGCAAGGTGGGTGTATAATCTGAGAGAAAGCGAGGAGAAAAAGAGAGGGGCGAGAGACAAGTAACGGTCTGCGATCCCATAAGTTTTTCTAACCATTTAAGAACACATGTGATGCGCAACTGCGGTTAATCCCATGGGTAGGTTAGTCCAGCACATCTTTAACTAGAGATGAAACAAAGTTGTGTTAAGTTTTTGATAGAACAGAGACAATAAGGAATGTTAATGTATAATATATGTATTTAAGGGACTTATAAGCAAATACTCGTATTTAAAGAACTATTATGGTTTAAGACATGTATTTGAGAGACTTACAAGCAAATACTCATATTTAATGGACCAATATGAAAGATTTAAGGGATGATTAAGGAAAAAAACCACATTTTGATATTGGTACTAGTCATAACACGTGCCTTCGGTGTCACGCACCTCTTCCCATTATACGGGTGCGGGAACGAGACGAAGGTCCACTTGGGCTGGAGCTGTGAAACTCGAGCCCAATAAGTGTCTGTAGGGATATACCATTCAATGTACAGGTTCTTGCATGCAATCAAAAACAATAGAAACATTCCATTAATTTAAAACCACATCCAGAGTTCTTACAAGAAATAACAACGGGGCCTCAGCATGGCCGAAGGAAACTACAACGATGGTACTATCCCTACTACAAGGTACTAAAGCAGAATCTAAAGCAGTGACAGAAAAGAGCCTCTAGCCATCCGCAGAAAGGGACTCAGTGTCTACAGCAACTCCTGGCTCTCTGGGTCAGGCGTCTCAACAAGTCCTCCTAGCGACCTGTCTCGTAATCTGACATACATTTCAAAAACATGAATGTATGTCAGCAAGGGCGCAGGTAAAGTAAGATGGCCCAACGCAAGGTATGCGAATAATAATCAATTATGAAGTATTAATGATCTTATACAAGGTGTCAGCAGCATTTAACATGTCAATTCAAAGCAGGGTAAAGTATGTACTTCTAGCATGGTAGTTCTAAAGCATTTTAAAGTAAAGTACCGTGCATGACAATTTGTATAGACATGGCAGTAAAATAAAAGACGGTACAGGAAAGTAAACGTGGAATAGCAATGGCCATAGCGTGTGCTACAGGCTACAAGACAATGACAAGATCGTGTGTGTCATGAAGGGTTCACGCCTTACGGACAGAGGGGGATCAAACCCTCTAAACCGTGCGTACCCTCAACCCTACCCCAACCCAGGTGCACAAGATAAGTCCGTACAAGGGATCACTCTCGCTATATTGGAAAGTGCCATATTACCTGCAGGTTGTGTATCCGTACAAGGGATCACTCTCTCTATCTTGGAGAGTGTCATATTACCCGTAGGTTGTGTATCCGTACAAGGGATCACTCTCTCTATCTTGCAGAATGTCCTATTACCCGCAAGTTGTGTATCCGTACCAGTGATCACTCTCTTTATCTTGGAGAGTGCCCTATTATCCGCAGGTTGTGTAAAACAATCAAATATGTTCAAGCAGTTCAAGAGTTTCATGTCATTACAAGGCATCATCAACTTACTTAATATGGGTCCACACACGCGCGCAGAAATTGCAATTAACATTAGTACTACAATAATTTATGAAAATTTGCACACTTGCATGTTTTGATGCCGGTTTTGGTGTCCAAGCGGTCACGGTGAGAGAAATGATTAAATTTGCGCCATTAAAGGTACGATATTAAGCTAACTGTTATTGACCAAAAGTAAAACTAACATACTAGTATATATAATCATTATAAATCAATGTTCACTAACCTACCTGACATATATGTCATCATATGAACTAAACTTTGTTTTAATGAATAACAAATCGCTATATAACATGTGCATACAAAATATTATAACTATAATAATATTAATTAATGAATACAATGAATAGCACGACCTTACTGATATGAAACAATGTAGAGGAATAACACATGTATTATATACATATTATACTGTTACAAATGATACTGCACGATACTGTCAAGGTACCAGCCTATGTGTTTTCTCCCAGCAATAGACTTATAGGGCACCATGCATATTAATCTTAACAAAACATTTACTGTTTGAAATCCTTCTCTTTCTTGCTCTCTTTTTCTTTACAGGGAGCTCTAGATGAGGGGCTAGGCATGGGCCGGCGTGGTGCTTGATCGGAGAGAGAGGGACAGGCGGGGGTTCGACGCTTTATGGGCTGAATCGGAAGTCGAGGGCTCGGCGGTGAGGGGAGATACGGGGAGGCGCTCGGGGGTGAGCGAGGTCGAGAAGCGGCAGAGGTTGAGGGAGGCTCAGTCGGAGGTGTACTGGGTGGGGTTGCGGCGTCGAGCGAGGATGCGGCTGTTCGGTGTCGAACAGGGTTGAGGCTCTCAGAGGTGCATGCGGGTTGGAAAGGGGAGAAGAGTGAAGGGAGGCATGTGGCAGCTTGCAGGGGAAGCCAGTCGGAGGCTGGGGCACCGGTCTGCTGGAGAAGGGGTGTCGGCGGCTCTGTTGGCCGGGATGGAGGTGGTTGGGATGGCGGCGGCTTCTGCTGGAAGGGTGGTCGGCGGACAGAGGATGAAGAGGGCGGCTGCTGGCTGGGACTGTTGCGCGGTGGCTGACGGTGCCGGAGGGCAAGCTCCAATGGTAGCGCATCTGGGGTGCTGCCGTCGTTGGAGTGGGAGCGACGTTGGGCACAGCCGGAGGTGGTCGACGGCGAGGATGCCGCGTGAGGGTTGCTATTCGAAGGGGCGGTGGTGTTCGGCCGTTGGGTTTGGAGGAGAAAGCCTCGAGGGAGAGAGATAGTGAGGGTGATAGGGAAAATAGGAAGAGACGACTGGAGATAGAATACTTTATGGTTTTATTTTTTTCTTTGTAGAATAGGGCGGATGCGTTTGCTTATTCTATGTTTGCCCTAGTTTTAGGTATAAAGAGTATGATATAGAAGAGAGAGGACATGGGGAAAGTGGGCACGTGGGAAGTGGGGAAAATGAGGGGTTAGTTAAGACTTTTGAATTAGATCCTTTAAAATAAGATTTGATTAGGGAAACCAATTTCATTAAGATCATTAGATTGTAGAAATATAGGAGGATGGATCTGGTTGGAATATTGAGATCCTTAAGATTCGATTTGATTACGAAAATTAATCTATCAAGATTTGGTTTAAAAGGATCATTTCAGTTAGGATATTAAGATTAGTAAGATCCATTAGGATAAAGCTTCGATCCAGAAAATTGATTCAGTTAAGATAATTGGATTATTATGATCTAGCCCTTGAATTCATCATCAACCAAAAATCATAACACGAAGATGATAATTATAAATCGCGAGTTTCGAGCTATAAAATAATAATGGATAGAATCATACGTTAACTACACACATAAATCACTATATTAACTTAAATACGTACGAAATACGTATATCTAAAAACAGGCTGTTACATCTTACCCACATTATAAAAATTCCTTCCTTGGAATTTCTATCAAATAGGGTGCGGCGGATGGATAAGGATGGCGCTCATGTTTATTTCCTCTCGATATACGCACACCGCACTCTCTACTATGCACACACACCACCAATAAATATCGACTATGCGATCATGCGTAAAGCTCAATCAATACTACTAGCACTAATAGTAATATCAATAGTAGTACCACTATAAGTAATACCTATTGACCACCAGGCTAGTAATAATAATAACACTTATACTTACATCACTAATTCATATCAATATTATTATTAACATACCATAATTAGTACACAACATTATTAATACATTGCCATTATACCATACAATTAAAGTAGTAATCAGGGCAATTACTAACACTTCACTTATACATATACATTACTAATTAAAGATAATAGTGCTACACATCAAGCATACACTTATCTATACATATATCATATATCTTAATACACAATCACACCCACATTATTATTAGTTTATCATGCACCGCCATACGTACATAAACATTATAATTTACATGGAGTTAGTATACTAGTACATACATCCATCTATACGTGGTTACAAACATACAGTTATGTATACCTCCTGGTATACACTTGCACATACATCATTCCGTATGGGAAAATAATACGATGCTAATTATCATCCTACTACTACACGTAAATCATACATATTCATACAATATATACATATACTATAACTAACCACATACATATTTACGCACGAGCACACGCCCATACGTACCAGCATATAGATCATATAATAGATATATACACGCAACTATAAATACACATATTATCATTACACCTAACATGCACATACCTTTACTCGCATACAATTACAAGTATTGACAAGTACATTCAAACTATAGCTATTCAAACACTAATTCTAATACGCACAGATATCCACATAGCGATATAGATATCCACACATATATGTATAATTATTACACTATAATATCCTACATACAGCTTCATACATATCATATATAACAATGCATATGCATATATAACACAAGAGCCAACCATTATATACTAATTTACTAAGGGTATGCACACTCATACATGAGTGGTATACAGGGTTTCACACACACGGGTCCACACACACTACCTTTATACATTAGGATAAAGCTTTATACATGCACCACAACCACGTTACAATTAATACTAAAGGACCCACTATACTTATACTAAAGTTTTCGTAAACAATGATAAGCATTAATGAGATAACTAAGCAGTAGTGTAGGAAACAGAGTTGAATGATGCAACGAATCAAGGTTTTGATCGATGAATGTTTCCAGATGAGGCATGGATAAGAAGTTGGCATGGTTAGGTGGCATAAAAATAACTATGAACAATTAAGTAATTTAGGAGGATGAAAGATATGTGAAAAATAACAAAACGAGTAAATGAGATAAGTTAAAATAGCAAGTAGATGGTAAAGTTAAAGTACGGAATGTGACCAGTCAAATGATGAATGAAAAGAGTAATGAGTATAGTGGTGAAGTGATTGTTCTGCAAATGGAGATAGATTTTTTTAACAAAAATTTTAAAGTATGAATACGATGAATATAAAACTGACAAACTTAAAAGTCGGAGTTCCATTTAGCTTAGAAAAATATTTTAAAGTATGTACGATAAGTTGTTTGAAGTACATTTAGTGGTATAGTAAGTAAAGGAATAATAATTTGAATTAGAGAAATAGAAATAAGATTTAAAATGAAGTTTGTTATATAATAAAGTAGAGTAAGCAAACGAGATTGGGTGAAATAGAAGAACGGATGATATATGTTAGAAAATCGTTAAAAGACTTTGTTAAGAGGGATTCATATTCAAGATTGAGGTTAAGTCAACTAAAGGGTAGAAAATCTAAGTATATACTAAAGGTTTTTAAAGAAATTAAACTGTTTGAGGGATTCAATAAAAAGGGATATCGAAAATACTCTTAAAGAATCAGGATTGTTATGTCATCATTGTGGTTCTTATCGTAACTAGCATGAATCAAATAAGTTTCAGGATATGCAATGGGGAGGATTCAAAAAGGCAAACAATGGCTGTCATGAAAGGATCACGTGGATCGAGGGCAAGGAATAGAATTGAAGGATCAAAACGTAAATATGACCAGGAAAAAACTTTGCGAATCTACTACGATGGAATTCTACGGACCTCAACATGAAAGTGTAATGATTAGGAATAATGAAAATCAGGGCTATAATTATTGGATCGACTAAATATTAGGAAAACTTAGTACTAAGACTTTCTAATGAACTAGGTTATGATAGAGAAATCAGGAAAAGGGTTCCTAGAGGATCAAGTTTATAATTCCACCTAGAGCATATACCTAGAACATCCTCCGGAAATACACCTTGGAAGTCTCTAACTATTGCAGGCTTTTCAGATTTGACTTGCACGGATGCGACGATCATTACGTTCTGCTGGGTACGAAATTTGATATGACCAAGCAAACGACTAAAGGAAACTCAAAAATCTAATATGGTCAGGGCTGGATGAGACCTACGATGACAATACGACTAAGGTGACTCCTAAGATGATAATACTAAATTTGAGCACGAATATCTAACTAACAACACGGGCATCTAATTAAATCTTCTTATAATCCTCGTCTAATGGGTTTCCCTATCATGCTGAGTCAAGATTCTCGGGTAAATTTCGTGTATGAGGTAATTCTAGACGTTTTGGCTAATGATAGTATTTCTATTGTTCTGAAGTTTGCAAATGCACGACCTGCATGGGCAACTACTAAAACCTATCACGCCCCGCTTCCCAATATACGTGTGCGGAAACGAGACGAAGGTCCGCATGGGCTGGAGCTATGAAACTCGAGCACAATAAGCGTCTGTAGTGATACACCATTCAATGTACAAGTTCTTGCATGCAATCAAAAACAATAGAAACATTCAATTAATTTAAAACCACATCCAGAGTTCGTACAAGAAATAACAACGGGGCCTCAGCATGGCCGAAGGTGTAGAGGAATATGCCCTCGGATCATTTGTATTTGATGCAAATGATAATTTAAGCCTAGATAGGGACTATTTTGCATTTGATGCAAAAGCGATTAAATGTGTATTAAATTGTTTAATACAATATTTAATAATATAGACGCAAGGAAAAGTTCACGGGTAAGACGGAAATATTCCGGTCTAGATCCAGGTTCGAACGGCGTCCAAATCGGACACCAAATGCTCAAGTTAAAGCCAAAACAGCCCAAAGGATCAGACCAGGCCAGGCCCAGTAAATACAAGGCAGAACAGGCTGCCTGGGCTAGCCAGGCACAAGCCTGGGCAGAGCCCAGGCTCGGCCTGGGCAAGCCCAGGCGCAAGCCTGGGCTAAGCCCAGGCCCGCCTGGGCTCTGCCCAGGCGCGGGCCTGGGCGAGCCCAGGCGCGGCCTGGGCTCTGCCCAGGCGTTTTCTGCGCGCGCAGCTAGCGTGGGGCCCACCCGTGGGCCCCACCTCTAGGGTTTTGAATCCTAATTGTGAAGAATCAAATGACGGCTCAGTTTTTGCGAAAAACTAGCCTAGGGCTGATGTTTGAACACTCAATTGGAGGGTCAAACGAACTCCGATTGACGAACGGTTTTTTCCTATGCGTTCACCATTGAACGCTCGTCGTATTGATAGTTTGTATCAATCTTGAAGCTCAACGGTGAGTGAGTTAAAATTCACGGAAGTTTGCACTTTGTGAAGTGCAAACTAACTTGATTTTAATTAACCCATTAAATAGTCCCACATCGGATTTTGAGAAAAGGGGAGAGTCCGCCGCCTATATAAATAGGGGTCTCTCCCCTTCCTCAAAACTCGTCCCAAGCTCTAGACCTGAGCGGCTCTCGTAAATGTTGGAGCACGCTCGGATCTAATCTAAATTAATATTTCTCCTCTCCCTATAAATTTCTGCCTTGCTCCTGAGTGCTCTAGCAAAGCCGCAAAGGAGTTCGGATTCAGATCCGAAATCTAGGCGGAGTTTTCACTCGCGTGAAACTTTCTTCGGCGCGTGGTTGGCTCGGCGACATGGGATTGATCGCCTCGGGATGCGGAGCGGTTTGAGGAGCAGTTCGGGGAGCGGTTCAAGGAGCGGCTCGGCGTGGGACGGGAGCAGCTCGGAAGACGGTGCAGAACATCTCGCCTGCCCCAGGGCTGAGTTTCCGGGTATGTGTTTAAAATTTTCATTTAATTATTCGCAGTAGTTAGATCCCTCTTGGGGTGGTCAGATCCACCCCAAGTTGGCAGAGATCCTGGCTAATATGGTCTGGTTCCTTAGGGTTGCATGTTAATTAGATTAACATAAAATTTTTCCGTTGCATTTCTGTGTATGTTCCGTCCGACTTAGGACGGGACTAGAGTTTTTGTGCCCTAAGGGTCATAGAAAACCCTGCATTGGTATCAGAGCCATCTCTGTATGTTGATCTTGGACTGCGAATTTATTATTTGAATGCTTTTACAGAAAAAATGTTTTCTTTAAATTTATGCAATAAATTTAAAATTTTTTTTGTTTAAAAATTTTATATGATAAATTTTAAACATGTAAGTTTTAAAATGGAATTTTTTAAATTTATGTGATAAATTTTAAAAATTGTTTTAAAGCTTTAAAACTTTATGCGATGAGTTTAAAATGTTGTTTAAAATTTTATGTGATAAATTTTAAACATGGAATTTTTAAAATGATGTTTTAAATTTATAAGATATTTTAAAAACTGATTTTAAAAAGTTTAAAATTTTTATGCGATAAATATTTTAAAGTAGCATGCAAATGTTATGATTTTTAAACAAGCTTTTACTTTATGAGATAAAATAAAATTTTTTAAAAATCGTATTTTTAAATTTAAATGTTAAATTTAAGTATGCATGCTGAAATTGTTTATGCGATATACTTTAGTCTATTTAATTGTTAAATAGTTGTACACTTTTTATGCGATAAAATTAGTGTAATTTTAATGACTATGTCTTCTTGTCCCTTATTTGATAACACAAGACAACCCTTTAGGTTAGCCATTAAGTAATGATTAAAATTTACTAATTGAATTTTAATGACATGCTATGTTTTAATAAAACATTAACAATGCTTCAAGACCTAATTCCTGATTAGGGTAGTCATTTTAATGAATTTTTAATTTTAATTGTTATTATTAAATCATTAAAGGACTTCGCTTTTAGCGTTGGTTAATAAATTTATTAAAATCCTAATAACGATTAGGATAGCACGTGAACCTTATAGTTGATAAGGACTTAATAAAAGTTATTAAACAAATCCTAAAATTTTGAATTTAAGGATGCAACTAGTTGATAGGATTAATTAGTTGTTAATAAAAGTTGTTTAGTCTATGGCACACATACAAAAATGACAAGCTTCATTCAATGGACCATGATCCAGTCAATGTGCTTGGCTAAGAGTTCTGGATCAACCCTTACTAGTCTAAGGGGTAGTGATCCTGGCTTAGTCAATTCCCTGGCTGTGTTCTGCTGGACCGCAATGTTGCGAATCATGATTGTATGACACCCTGGACTATATCTAGTCAATGCGTTATAAATCTTATTAAAGATTAATCTGTATCCCTCCTTGATTTTGGAGCTTGGTAACTGAAAGAAGACAATTATAGTTGTTGAGTCTCCTCAAGCTATGACATGTTTATCTTTAAGGAACAAACTCCAACATACATGTGATGTAGTCTAGACTTGACCCAAATCGATACGTCGGGTCTCCTCGAGCATCGATCTAAGTCAAATCTGGACACGAAATCAAGGGTCTGACTAGACCAATCATTATGATTTGTTGAGTCTCCTCAAGATCATAAGTGACTGTGGGTAAAAAACGATAGGGAGTCACATGTGATGTGATTGACTAAGAGTTAGTCTACCAATCATGGAACCAATCAACTTGTTGAGTCTCCTCAAGGTTGTGAGGTTCAGGATGATTGGATCCCTCTTTCACTAAATTTTAATTCGATTAAATAGTTCGTTATTAAGCTTTGAAACGATCGTAAAAATAGTGGGATGATATAGATAGATAAAAGCCATTCTACCTATATTTAATATTGAACATATGCTAAACTAGGGCAAGACTATGTTTACCGAAGGAATCAAAATATAAATTTTAATGGAATTAGTTAATTGGTCAAATAGGTTGATTAATTGAATATCAAGTTAAATTCTAATTGATAGAATCAAAACTATATTCTCGTTGACATTAAAATGACCTTCTAAAGAACAGACTTAAGAAATATGATTTCATTAAGTTCTGGGTCCAACAAATAAATTCACGCAACATGTCACTCGTCTCTATATGAGGCAGCTTGAACATATAGGATATTCGAAGTATGTTTCTCCCTACAACTTGTCGAGCTACCCTCAAGGTTGTATGGACAAACAATTTTGATCCGCAAAGTTCAAGAATTCGATCAAATTGTTTGAGTCGAATACGAGTGCATGAGCGATGCAAGGCTATGTATCCCAACCGGATCTTGAGACAAGCAACTTCTTGAGCTACACTCAAGATTGCAACTCTCAGGCGTTTGGATACATGAGACTCTTGTGTAGCCATTTATTTATGTTGGGCTATTTAAATATCTAAATGTGATTTAGAAAAGGAAGAAGGCACTCCGGGAAAGTCAATCGAGTTTAATAGTTTAATTTATCATTAGTAAAGGCATAAGTAAGAGGAAATAAAAATGTGACATATTTTGATGTCACGATTTTATAATTATTGTTATACAAAAGACGTCTAACACAATTTGACGAATGTCGTCACCTCGCTTCTGAAGCAATGTTTTGCGTTAGTAATTTATATATAACGATAAAATATATATTAAATGTTAATATATATATACACAAGATAGTAGCAAACTTGTATTGAAAAATAGACTAGGCCGTATCGAGAGACTAAGCTTCACAAGTCACATAAAGAGGGGTCTGACCTCTCGTATTATGAAGTCTGTGGACACTTGTGAGTCTTATCCTATTAGATAGAATGGCCGAAACCCATCTGTAAGACAGAGGGAGAATGAGTTGTCTGTCACGCCCCGCTTCCCAAAAACACGGAGGCGAAGCGTGACGAAGGCCCGCTTAGGCCGGGGCAAGAGCACAGACCCAATAAGCGTCTGTAGTTTTCCATAGCGAAGGTACAGGTCCCTGCAAGTTAGTACGAAATAACAAAAGTACAGAAGGAAACATTTCATTTTATTCCAAAATTTACCATCAAGTACTGAGAGTCTAAAGAAAATGCCGTAAACGGCTACAACTGCTGAAAGGGAAACTAACGGTGCAAGCACCCAACCTAAACAAGAAAGCAACAGGTGCTACCCACCCAATCTAAACTGGAACAGAAGTCTGGATCAGCAACACGAGGCCTCTAACTCTGGTCCTCCTCCGGGTCGTACTCCGGATCAACGTCCTCCAGCTCTGGGTCAGCTGGCAAGTCCGCCTCGTACTCGTACTCTGGCTCCACACCTGACGTACAGCACCAAAAGAAGGGAACTGTACGTCAGGCAAAGTCTACACAAACTGTCAGACTCTACTGCAAGTGTATCAACTTTTAACAATGATTTACTGGTTGTTTTAACATGCTGGGGTTATAACTGAGAAACGAAAAGTAGCGTAGCAGGAAAAGTAAACGTAGTAAACAGTAGACGTAGCGTGTGCTACCGACTACGGGACTAACCTACAGGTGTCAGGACAAGACGGGACGTGACGGACAGGACAAGACAAGACGGGACAGAACAAGACACGAAAGGGTTCACGCCTTACGGTTCGAGGGGGATCAGACCCTCTTGCCGTGCGCACGCTCAACCCAACCCCAACCCAGGAACTCAGGACAAGACTCACAGGGATCATTTCCGCTAGGGAAACATCCGAAACGCCCGCAGGCTTTTTGTATCACGGGGATCACTTCCGCGGAGGGAAGCATCCGAAACGCCCGAAGGCTTTTTGGTCACAGGGATCACTTCCGCGGAGGGAAGCATCCGAAACGCCCGCAGGCTTTTTGTATAACAGTCACGGGGATCACTCTCGCATGGAGAGCATCCGAAACGCCCGAAGGCTTTTTGTATCACGGGGATCACTCTCGCATGGAGAGCATCCGAAACGCCCGAAGGCCTTTTGTATCACGGGGATCACTTCCGCAAGGGCAGCATCCGAAACGCCCGAAGGCTTTTTGTGTGACAAGACACGACATGACAAGTGTAGGGAAAGTTATTCTAGGGTGTCCACACGCACGCACACACAAGGTAGTCCTATGTTGTCAGCAGTTCATTGTTGTCAGGCTCAGACTTCGTCGTCAAGTCTGAGTCGTCACGGTCGTCCCGGACGCTATCATTTCACGTCCGGTTCTCATCACACACAATCTAACAGTTCTACAACTAGAACTAAGGCACAGTCAAATCGCAAGTGAGTACACTTGCCTGAAACAGCGGGTGCGTCGTCTGTCCGGGGCGTCTCGTCCAGTCGTCGCGTCCGCGGTAGTCCGTCTGAAAAGAGATCACGGCGACGGTGTCAAGTCGCGATTTTCGTCAAATCCTATTTAGGTTCATTTCTAAGTTGAACGTGGCTACCCTAACCGTCACGAGTCAAGTTGTCCGATCAGCCTATCCGACGATTCTATCCTATGTGCACAGTCAAAAAGTCCAACGTCGGTCTACGGTTATACATCGATTTAAGAGAGCAGAAACTAAATTTAGCGAGTTAAGTTGCCAGTTTTAGTTAGGTTTTCAGTTTTGCTATTGTGGGGGTTTCGCTACGAGATAGGGGAACCAACCTGTCCGGAGTCTGGGGTAGAGCGGACGTAGAGTCTGAACGGCGACCGATCTGACTTGCACGGCTACGGATCGTCTCCTAGCGGCGTCTCGGCTACGGGCAGCGTGGCCAGACACATTCCGGGCAGCGGACGGGACGCGTGAACAGCGAGCAGTGCGTCGGGTAGGCGTACTACGGCTTCCGGAGAACTTGCAACGGCAACCGAGATGAACGGTTCGTCGTACCCAACGCCTACGACGTCGGGAGTCGTAGGAAAAGTCCGGGATGCCGCCGAGTACTCCCAGAAGGTGAAGGAGACTGTCGGAGGGCTCCAACAGCGAGGAGAGGCGGCGAGATCTCGGCGGCACGTCGGTACGACGCCAAACACGCAAAACAGCGAGAGAACTCGCTGTTACAGAGTGTATCGCGGCCTGGGGTCGCTGTCAACGGCGAGAGGGGGGCAGAGGGGGTTCACGGCGACGACGCGGGGCTCCGGCGGCGGCGGCGGCGGCGGCCGTCGCAAGCTGCTGCGGCTGTGCTGTGCGGAACCCGTCGGTTGTGGCGAGACAACGGCGGTCCCCGACGGCGGATAGGAGCTCCGGCGAGAGAGGGGAGCAGGTCGGCGGCGGCGGCGGCCTCCGGCGAGGCTCAGGTCGACGGGGGTTAGGCTTTTGCGTGGGCAGGGGTGTTTCTAGGGCCGGCGCAAGAGGGGAGGGATGCGGCTGTGGAAAAATTTAGAAGAAACCTAGGTTTTCTTATAGGGATGGGGCCCACGTGACTAAGGAGAGGTGCTACACGTGATGGGCTGCCACCAGCTAGGTTTAGGGTTAAATTAGGGTTTAATAGGCTTAATTAGATAGGGGTATTCTCGTAATTAACGGGTTCTACTAGTGCACAAGAGTCAAACGGTGCCCAAAAATTATAAGAAAAATACCGGGGCGACCGGGGCGACGAGAGCAAGAAGTCGGAAGAGACGGATTACAATTTCGATGTCGGGAAACAAAATTAAAAATAAAAACGCCTCAAGTCAAAAATGTGATACGCGACGTCTCCTCGGAAGAGGTCAAATCGTGGGCGAACGGCCCGTGAATTGACGTTGCAAGTCAACACGACAAATGTAGTACTCTCAGAGAGGGTCACAACGACATATCACACGATAGGGTTTGGAAACAAACAAATTCTAAAATAAATATGTGCACGGTCAAGCACACGTGCACAAAGAACTTACGATCGGAAACCGACCGTTACATCCTCCCCAACTCAGAAATGATTCCGTCCTCGGAATCAACATCAAGCATCACCCGGGAAAAGATGCGGAAAGCGCTCCCTCATATCATCCTCACGCTCCCAGGTGGACTCTCCAGGTGATCCGTGACGCCACATCACTCTCACCAGGTCGACTACCTTATTCCTCAACTGCTTCTGTCGACGGTCCAAAATCTGCACGGGCTGCTAGTCATATGTCAGATCCGGGCGAACTGTAATCTCTGAGAAGTCCACAGTGTGCGATGGATCACTGACGTACCGACGCAACTGAGATACGTGGAAAACGTCGTGAACACCCTCCAAGGATGGTGGCAGAGCAAGGCGGTAGGCCACTGCTCCCACACGCTCTAGCACATCAAACGGCCCAATATACCTCGGGCTCAGCTTTCCCTTCTTCCCGAAACGAATAACTCCGCGGTTCGGAGAAATCTTCAGGAAGACGTGATCACCAGGTTGAAACTCCAAAGGTCTCCTCTTGGCATCTGCCCAATGCTTGAAGCGGTCCTGTGCAACTCTAAGCTTCTCCCTGATGTCCCTCACGACATCCACAGCTTCCACTATCATCTCTGGACCCAACAGCTCCCGATCACCAATGTCATCCCAGCTCAGTGGTGAACGACATTTCCTTCCATACAGGGCAGCAAATGGCGCCATGCCAATGCTCGCCTGGTAGCTGTTGTTATATGAAAACTCCACCAAGTGAAGATGGTCCTCCCATGAACCCTTCAAATCGAGCGTACAAGCTCGCAGCATATCCTCCAGGATCTGAATAGTCCTCTCGGACTGGCCATCAGTCTGCGGGTGGTATGCCGTGCTGAAGCTCAGACTGGTACCCAAATGCTCCTGCAGACTTCTCCAGAACTGAGACGTGAATCTCGTGTCTCGGTCAGACACAATGCTCACGGGGACTCCATGTAAGCGTACGATCTCCTGCACGTACACGGTCTACGTCACGACTATTTCAAAGAGAAAATCAAATTAGAAGTAAAAGTAGAACGGAACTTTACCTCCAGATATTTTCTCGCCAAAGCTTCTGTAGACTGGCCCACTCGGAAAGGGATAAAATGCGCAGACTTGGTCAACCGATCCACGATCACCCAAACTGCGTCGTTCTGCCTCGGGGTCCGAGGCAAACCAGTCACTAAGTCCATCGTAATATGTTGCCACTTCCACTCCGGAATGGGAAGCGGTTGCAACAACCCAGCAGTACGATGGTGCTCAGCCTTCACCTGTTGGCATATCAGGCACTTGGCAACGCTCCGTGCCACACTCCTCTTCATGCCAATCCACCAGTAATTCAGACGGAGGTCCTTATACATCTTGGTGCCTCCAGGATGTATAGAATAAGGCGAGCTATGAGCCTCGCTCAACAGCTCCTCGCGGACATCACCTACAGGTACACAGAGTCTACTGCCGTACCGCAGCGAACCATCCTCATGAATCACGAACTCCGTCCGTAGTCCAGCTTCAACCTGCCTCCTGATCCTCTGCAGCTTCGGATCTCCTGCCTGAGCTGCCTTGATCCGATCCACAATTGTGGACTGAATCTGCAGATTCATGAATGAATGAACTACACCAGGTAGGACAACCTCCAAATCCATCTCCCTCAGCTCCTGCTGAATCCTCCAGTCGGCTGTATGCATCATCGCGGCGGGGAGTCTACTCAAGGCATCAGGCACAACGTTCACCTTCCCCGGATGATACTGCAAGTCAATCTCGTAGTCAGCCATGAGCTCTAACCATCGCCTCTGACGCATGTTGAGCTCCTTCTGCGTAAAGATGTACTTCAAGCTCTTGTGATCGGTGAAAATCTTCACACTCTCACCTAGCAAGAAGTGCCTCCAAATCTTCAGTGCGAAAATCACTGCTGCCAACTCCAGATCGTGCGTCGGGTAATTCTTCTCATGAGTCCTCAACTGACGAGAAGCGTACGCGACCACGTGGCCATGCTGATGTAAGACACATCCTAGGCCCTTTCCTGATGCATCACAATAGACCTCGAAGCCTCCGCTTCGATCCGGTACTGCCAACACCGGTGCCGTGGTCAAACTCGCCTTCAAGATACTGAAGGCCCCCTCACAAGCATCTGACCAGAGAAAATCCACATCCTTCCTTGTCAGCTTCGTCATCGGCTCCGCAATCTTCGAGAAATCCTTGATGAAACGCCGATAATAGCCCGCTAATCCCAGAAAACTCCTGCTGTCTGATGCTGACTGCGGAGTCGGCCAATCTCTGACTGCTCTGACCTTCTCCGGATCCACAGATATGCCATCACCGGACACCACGTGTCCCAGGAATGCGACTCTGTCCAGCCAGAACTCGCACTTGCTATACTTGGCATAGAGCTTATGTCTCCTCAGCGTCTCCAGCACTGTCCTCAGATGACAGCTGTGCTCCTCCTCAGACTTCGAATAAATAAGAATGTCATCGATGAAGATGACAACAAACTTGTCCAGGAAGTCATAGAATATTAAATTCATCAAATTCATGAACACAGCCGGCGCATTGGTCACGCCAAACGGCGTGACCACGAACTCATAATGTCCGTACTTCGTCCGGAAAGCCGTCTTCTGAACATCGTCCTTCTTCACCCTCAATTGGTGGTATCCACTCCTCAAGTCCAACTTCGAGAAGACTCTCGAACCTCCAAGCTGGTCAAAGATGTCGTCAATGCGCGGCAGCGGATACTTATTCTTCACAGTGACAGCATTTAATCCTCGATAGTCCACGCACATCCTGCGGGACCCATCCTTCTTCTTCACGAGTAGAACTGGTGCGCCCCATGGCGACACACTAGGGTGGATGAAACCCTTCTGCAGCAACTCATCCAACTGCTTCCGCAGCTCCTCGAGCTCAGCGGGAGCCATACGGTACGGCGCCTTCGATATCGGTTGCACTCCCGGCATAAGATCAATTCCAAACTCTAAAGATCTGTCGGGTGGCAAACCTGAGATATCCTCCGGGAAGACGTCGTCAAAGTCTCTGACGACTGCTGGTCGCTCAATCTCCATCTCCATCTGCATGGCTGTCACAATCGGCACCATCGGCGTGGCCCGATACTTGATGGGTCCAAGCGACTCATCTCTGCTACGGAACTCGAACTCTGGATGGCCTGGAATCCGGAACACCACCCTCTTGCCGCGACAATCGATCGAGGCGTGGAAATCTCCCAACCAATCGATGCCAAGAATGACATCGAAGTGTGGCAGGTCGTGGACAATGAAATCTGCAAAGAGCTCGTGTCCACTGACCACCAAAGGAATCGATCTACATCCCAAGTTTACTGTCACCACTCCGTTCCCTGTGGTGATGTCCCAACACTTGGGAAGTGTATGGGTGGGAATGGAGTGTCTTGTCACGAATCTCCGGGATAAGATGCACATGGATGCACCGGAGTCGAACAAGGCCAGGGCCGGGTGAGAAGACACTAGAATGGTGCCTAAGATATTAAAAGGAAACTACGGTCAAACCAAGCTATTCTAACAAACAAGTCAGGCAAACAAGACTAACAATTTAAAGCTAAACTATGAAATGAAGGACTAGAATTAAGGAGTTACCTGCAATGAATCCATCCAGCTCCTCAGTCTAAGCAGCTGTCATGGTGTACGCCGGCCTCTGGGGCTGTGCTGCTCTCTGAAACACCTGCCTCTGTGGCGCCAAGGGTGGTCCACGAACGGCAGGTCCTCTCTGAACTGGAGCGGGCGCTCTCTTCTGCAGCGGGGCTGGTGCTCCAACTATAGCATGACGGGCTCTCGGACAGTCCTTCGCAGCATGCGAAGCATCTCCGCAAACTAGGCACAGTCCCATCCTCTTCCGACAATCCTTCTGAACGTGTCCCAGCTTCCCACAGTAATGACACGGTCCCTTGCTCTGACTCTGAATGGGTGCTCCAGGCCTCTTAAATGGTACTGTCTGAACTGGCCTCATCGCCGGCCTAGCAGGTGGCCGGTACTGCTCCATAGGACGCTTCCCCTTATCAGCTGGAGGGTCAGGTAGGAGTGAAATAAGCTCATAATTCTTCGCAGCATCCAGCACCTCCCTCATAGTCGTGAAACTCGCCGAAGACATAGAAGCCTGAATCTTCGGACGCAGTCCCTGACGGAAGCGATCAGCTCGCTTCTCCTCCTTCTTCACCATATGCGGAGCAAAGCGACTCAGCATCTCAAACTCCGCCTCATACTCCTCGACGGTCATGTTCTCCTGTTTCAGATCTATAAACCTGCTCAGCAGCTCCCTCCTAGTAGTCTTGGTGAAGTACTTCATCCTGAACATAGACCTGAAGGTCTTCCAATCCACTGGCTTCACCAGGCGCCTCTCCTCAAGGCGCCACCAGTTCCTCGCATTCTCCGTCAGCTGCATCTTCGCTATCTCCACTCGGGTATCGTCTGGAATCTTCGCAGCAACTAACTTCTCCTCCGTGCTCTGGATCCACTCGTCAGCAGCTAGTGGTCCCTCCTTCCCCGAAAATGTCTTCGGCTGGAGCTCGTTGAACTGCTTCACTCCTGGAGCAGCTCGAGGGGCAGGTGGAGGTGGCGGTGGTGCAACTGGAGCAGCCTGGGCAGCACGCTGGGACTACTGAACCAACTGATGCTGCACCTCCAGCATCTCTCTCATCACACCCAGAACCTGACGGAGGTCTCCGCCCTGGTCTTCCTGAATCCCATCTCCAGAGCTCCCTGATCGGGTAACACGTCGTCCTGCCATCCTATTGACAGAAAGACACGGATTAGACTCATACAATTTCTGGATGATGATAATAAAAATGAAATTTAATACTTCAATTATTTCGTACTCGCAGAAGAGGGGACCTGCATGGGCCACCACTAAAACCTGTCACGCCCCGCTTCCCAAAAACACGGAGGCGAAGCGTGACGAAGGCCCGCTTAGGCCGGGGCAAGAGCCCAGACCCAATAAGCGTTTGTAGTTTTCCATAGCGAAGGTACAGGTCCCTGCAAGTTAGTACGAAATAACAAAAGTACAGAAGGAAACATTTTATTTTATTCCAAAATTTATCATCAAGTACTGAGAGTCTAAAGAAAATGCCGTAAACGGCTACAACTGCTGAAAGGGAAACTAACGGTGCAAGCACCCAACCTAAACAAGAAAGCAACAGGTGCTACCCACCCAATCTAAACTGGAACAGAAGTCTGGATCAGCAACACGAGGCCTCTAACTCTGGTCCTCCTCCGGGTCGTACTCCGGATCAACGTCCTCCGGCTCTGGGTCAGCTGGCAAGTCCGCCTCGTACTTGTACTCTGGCTCCACACCTGACGTACAGCACCAAAAGAAGGGAACTGTACGTCAGGCAAAGTCTACACAAACTGTCAGACTCTACTGCAAGTGTATCAACTTTTAACAATGATTTACTGGTTGTTTTAACATGCTGGGGTTATAACTGAGAAACGAAAAGTAGCGTAGCAGGAAAAGTAAACGTAGCAAACAGTAGACGTAGCGTGTGCTACCGACTACGGGACTAACCTACAGGTGTCAGGACAAGACGGGACGTGACGGACAGGACAAGACAAGACGGGACAGAACAAGACACGAAAGGGTTCACGCCTTACGGTTCGAGGGGGATCAGACCCTCTTGCCGTGCGCACGCTCAACCCAACCCCAACCCAGGAACTCAGGACAAGACTCACAGGGATCATTTCCGCTAGGGAAACATCCGAAACGCCCGCAGGCTTTTTGTATCACGGGGATCACTTCCGCGGAGGGAAGCATCCGAAACGCCCGAAGGCTTTTTGGTCACAGGGATCACTTCCGCGGAGGGAAGCATCCGAAACGCCCGCAGGCTTTTTGTATAACAGTCATGGGGATCACTCTCGCATGGAGAGCATCCGAAACGCCCGAAGGCTTTTTGTATCACGGGGATCACTCTCGCATGGAGAGCATCCGAAACGCCCGAAGGCTTTTTGTATCACGGGGATCACTTCCGCAAGGGAAGCATCCGAAACGCCCGAAGGCTTTTTGTGTGACAGGACACGACATGACAAGTGTAGGGAAAGTTATTCTAGGGTGTCCACACGCACGCACACACAAGGTAGTCCTATGTTGTCAGCAGTTCATTGTTGTCAGGCTCAGACTTCGTCGTCAAGTCTGAGTCGTCACGGTCGTCCCGGACGCTATCATTTCACGTCCGGTTCTCATCACACACAATCTAACAGTTCTACAACTAGAACTAAGGCACAGTCAAATCGCAAGTGAGTACACTTGCCTGAAACAGCGGGTGCTCGTCTGTCCGGGGCGTCTCGTCCAGTCGTCGCGTCCGCGGTAGTCCGTCTGAAAAGAGATCACGGCGACGGTGTCAATTCGCGATTTTCGTCAAATCCTATTTAGGTTCATTTCTAAGTTGAACGTGGCTACCCTAACCGTCACGAGTCAAGTTGTCCGATCAGCCTATCCGACGATTCTATCCTATGTGCACAGTCAAAAAGTCCAACGTCGGTCTACGGTTATACATCGATTTAAGAGAGCAGAAACTAAATTTAGCGAGTTAAGTTGCCAGTTTTAGTTAGGTTTTCAGTTTTGCTATTGTGGGGGTTTCGCTACGAGATAGGGGAACCAACCTGTCCGGAGTCTGGGGTAGAGCGGACGTAGAGTCTGAACGGCGACCGATCTGACTTGCACGGCTACGGATCGTCTCCTAGCGGCGTCTCGGCTACGGGCAGCATAGCCAGACACGTTCCGGGCAGCGGACGGGACGCGTGAACAGCGAGCAGTGCGTCGGGTAGGCGTACTACGGCTTCCGAAGAACTTGCAACGGCAACCGAGATGAACGGTTCGTCGTACCCAACACCTACGACGTCGGGAGTCGTAGGAAAAGTCCGGGATGCCGCCAAGTACTCCCAGAAGGTGAAGGAGACTGTCGGAGGGCTCCAACAGCGAGGAGAGGCGGCGAGATCTCGGCGGCACGTCGGTACGACGCCAAACACGCAAAACAGCGAGAGAACTCGCTGTTACAGAGTGTATCGCGGCCTGGGGTCGCTGTCAACGGCGAGAGGGGGGCAGAGGGGGTTCACGGCGACGATGCGGGGCTCCGGCGGCGGCGGCCGTCGCAAGCTGTTGCGGCTGTGCTGTGCGGAACCCGGCGGTTGTGGCGAGATAACGGCGGTCCCCGGCGGCGGATAGGAGCTCCGGCGAGAGAGGGGAGCAGGTCGGCGGCGGCGGCGGCCTCCGGCGAGGCTCAGGTCGACGGGGGTTAGGCTTTTGCGTGGGCAGGGGTGTTTCTAGGGCCGGCGCAAGAGGGGAGGGATGCGGCTGTGGAAAAATTTAGAAGAAACCTAGGTTTTCTTATAGGGATGGGGCCCACGTGACTAAGGAGAGGTGCTACACGTGATGGGCTGCCACCAGCTAGGTTTAGGGTTAAATTAGGGTTTAATAGGCTTAATTAGATAGGGGTATTCTCGTAATTAACGGGTTCTACTAGTGCACAAGAGTCAAACGGTGCCCAAAAATTATAAGAAAAATACCGGGGCGACCGGGGCGACGAGAGCAAGAAGTCGGAAGAGACGGATTACAATTTCGATGTCGGGAAACAAAATTAAAAATAAAAACGCCTCAAGTCAAAAATGTGATACGCGACGTCTCCTCGGAAGAGGTCAAATCGTGGGCGAACGGCCCGTGAATTGACGTTGCAAGTCAACACGACAAATGTAGTACTCTCAGAGAGGGTCACAACGACATATCACACGATAGGGTTTGGAAACAAACAAATTCTAAAATAAATACGTGCACGGTCAAGCACACGTGCACAAAGAACTTACGATCGGAAACCGACCGTTACATTGTCGAACTCAGTCTGGTACATACTGATGAACCCGAGTCTAGATTAACCAAATCAAGTTATTCGTATATTTTATTAAGACACGTGTTCTTGATGAAACACAAGTCTGTTAAAATAAAGAACGAAATGACTAAAGTATTTAAATTGATTCGATTAGATCGAATGGTCAAATACTTAGCTACATAAAATCTTGTGAAACTAAAAGAAAATGTGATTTTCTCTCAGGTCAAGTCTGTAAACACATCCGTGTGTTAAAAGGTATGAATCACACTTAGTTAGACTTGGTGTGATCCATTGTAAGTGACTCTGAGTTAAGTCCTCCTTCTGGGTTAAGTCCCATATAGTAATGCCTAGGTTTTGATAATGTCCTGTGAGGACATTATCAATAAGATATTTATTAAATCAATCATTAGGAAGTTGTATAATTACTCGAATTTCGTGAGACGAAGAGTCGAGCTAAACATCATAACTGATGATGACTTAGTCAACTTCCGGGATGAAATTCGGAGTAGTAACTCCGATTTATAACTTGATGCAATCAGAATAGGTCCATGTGCGTAAATAAATTTTGGAATTTAGTTTACGCACCCAAGGAAAATGTTTCCTCACTTTCTGCAAGTAAATCTTTACGTTGAAAGATTGGTGCAGAAAAGAAAGTAGTGAAGTGCAATCATGTTGGTCGAGAACGGTTTTCACCCTAATTCCTATAAAATGGATTATGTTGAAACCGTCTCGCCAGTAGATGTGCACAGATCTACTCGGACCAAACTCGATGTAAAATGCTTAAGTTGACCATGAAAATTGGAGCATTCACTTATAAGTTCATTTTTCTAAATATGATTTAGACGGACCAACTTATATGAATTAGCCAGATAGGTTTCAAGGTCAGTGGGAGCGTATAAATTACATGCGAGGCATCAAAGGGATGGAACATATATTTTGACAAAGTGATCAAAAGAGTTTGATACTTTATCAGAAATAAATATGAGCCATTTGAAATGACCAGTAACTAATTTAAATGATTATCGTAAGGTACGATGAACTGGATAAGATCCAGGGAAATAAATATTATGGATTCCGACAGACCTAATGAATTATTTGAATGAGAATCAAATGGTTGGTCTACTATGAACATAGAAACTCCCTAAGTCTATAGTGTAGACGGTTTTAGCAGATCCACTCACGAAGGCTCTACCACATGAAGTCGGGAAAACTTATGTGTAAAAACGGTATTAGATACCGAGATAAATGGGCCTGAGTGCAAGTGGGAGATGTTGAGAGATGACACCCTCGAGGCTATCTATCTTCATGTGTGAATAGCACAAACATCTTGTTCGAAATAACAGTAAGCTGTTTGGTAATAATTTATCTAAGTTATTTTATGATGTTGTTAACATTAGACATTAACTTAGGTAAAGTCCTAAGACTTTATGCAAGGTCAAACAGGTATCGAGATAAGTATCTCGATCATGGAGAAATGTTTGACCGTCTGTAGTATAAGTCTAAAAAGGGTTCGTGGTCGTAGATGTTTCGAGTCTATGATATCGAAACATTGGATAGACCATTGTGTCTTAGTCTTCACCGTATAGCGGTGGCGATGATCTCATGATCGCTTGACTTGGCGAAGTCGTTGATGAGACACAAGTGCTCATTAGAGAATGAGTTCACTGAACGATCCACAAGAGTTATCATATGGTTATATTGACCAATCTGTCAATGATGACTCTGTGTGATGATAGGCTAGTTGGTCTTTTGACTTGAGGTCATTTTGACGAACCTGTGCGTGAACGGTGCCACTTAGATCAAATGACCTAGCTTCGAGGCAAGCCCTGTTGAAAGGTCTTTGATTGGGTGACACTTGAAGCGTATGAGGAGAGTAATGACCAAGAGAGGATTCGTCTCTCCCGGTCAATTGGAGTTAGTATCGTAGGGTTAGTTCGGTCTTTAGTAAAAAACTCTGGCCAGAGTATGTTGGAAGAAGTCCAACATTTTTTGACTAAAAGATCGATAGAAACTAACCGGAGTCAAGTTATTGGGGTTGACAGTTTGACCGTACCCTAGACTTGATCTACACGACATAGTTTAGACGAAAAGACTATAACTGCGAAATTCATCACGGAAACAGTCAGGGTGGTCCCGACAATACTCATGTCAATGAGTTAACCACATAATGATGATTCCTGAAGCAGGGACGGCAACCACTGCTCGTGGTCACTGCCGTATAGGGCTTCGAGCCCAACCTGTTGTAAGGGTCAGGCTGTAGGGTCTCACACAGAGTGCGATCTTCGTCTAGTAATAGGTAGAAATTAGTTAGGGAGAATAATTTGCATTTGATGCAATGGATAAAATATTGCAAAAGATGTTTGCAATCATCTCCTACATTCGGGATAAATGATCCTGAGTGCAAGTGGGAGATGTAGAGGAATATGCCCTCGGATCATTTGTATTTGATGCAAATGATAATTTAAGCCTAGATAGGGACTATTTTGCATTTGATGCAAAAGCGATTAAATGTGTATTAAATTGTTTAATACAATATTTAATAATATAAACGCAAGGAAAAGTTCACGGGTAAGACGGAAATATTCCGGTCTAGACCCAGGTTCGAACGGCGTCCAAATCGGACACCAAATGCTCAAGTTAGAGCCAAAACAGCCCAAAGGATCAGACCAGGCCAGGACCAGTAAATACAAGGCAGAACAGGCTGCCTGGGCTTAGCCCAGGTAGGGCTGTTGACGAACGAGCTTGAACGAGCTTGAACGTGGATCTTGGTTTTGTTCATGAACAAAATCCATGTTCAAGCTCTGTTCGTTTACTAATCGAGCTCTAAAAACATGTTCAAGCTTGTTCGTTAATCTTACCGAACGAACGTAAACGAACAGTTACCGAGCTTGTTCACGAGTAGTTAATCGAACATTCTGTTCGTTAACAAGACTTATCGAGCTTGTTCATGAACATGGTCAGGAACATGTTCGTGAGCACACAATCAATCTTATTCATGAACATATTTTCAATCAAACAAACGAACGCCAATTTTTTAATCAGTAATAATACTATTTAAACATAATTGCCAATGACTAAATCAATTAAATAAAAGGATTAAATATTTGCAGGACAAAAACAATTAAATCTAGCATAATAGCTCCATAAATCCCATTACAAGCGTCCATTTCAAGTATAGTAAACAATACAGTATTTGTCTAAATTTATTATTTTCGATACATGTTCGTTCACGAACACTTAACGAGTATGTTCATGAACTTCACTTAACGAGCTTGTTCACGAACACTTAACGAGCTTGTTCATGAACATAAATGAACGAACACAGTTATGTTCAAGCTCTGTTCGTTTATTAACCGAGCTCTAAAAATCTGTTCAAGCTTGTTCGTTAAGCTTCATGAACAAACGTAAACGAACATGTACCGAGCTTGTTCACGAGTAGTTCGTCGAACGTTCTGTTCGTCAACAGCCCTAAGCCCAGGCTCGGCCTGGGCTAGCCAGGCCCAAGCCTGGGCTAAGCCCAGGCGCGCCTGGGCTCTACCCAGGCGCGGGCCTGGGCGAGCCCAGGCACGGCCTGGGCTCTGCCCAGGCGTTTTTTGCGCGCGCAGCTAGCGTGGGGCCCACCCGTGGGCCCCACCTCTAGGGTTTTGAATCCTAATTGTGAATAATCAAATGACGGCTCAGTTTTTGCGAAAAACTAGCCTAAGGCTGATGTTTGAACACTCAATTGGAGGGTCAAACGAACTCCGATTGACGAACGGTTTTTTCCTATGCGTTCACCGTTGAACGCTCGTCGTATTGATAGTTTGTATCAATCTTGAAGCTCAACGGTGAGTGAGTTAAAATTCACAGAAGTTTGCACTTTGTGAATTGCAAACTAACTTGATTTTAATTAACCCATTAAATAGTCCCACATCGGATTTTGAGAAAAGGGGAGAGTCCGCCGCCTATATAAATAGGGGTCTCTCCCCTTCCTCAAAACTTGTCCCAAGCTCTAGATCTGAGCGGCTCTCGTAAATGTTGGAGCACGCTCGGATCTAAGCTAAATTAATATTTCTCCTCTCCCTATAAATTTCTGCCTTGCTCCTGAGGGCTCTAGCAAAGCCGCAAAGGAGTTCGGATTTAGATCCGAAATCTAGGCGGAGGTTTCACTCGCGTGAAACTTTCTTCAGCGCGTGGTTGGCTCGGCGACATGGGATTGATCGCCTCGGGATGCGGAGCGGTTCGAGGAGCGGTTCGGGGAGCGGTTCAAGGAGCGGCTCTGCGTGAGACGGGAGCAGCTCGGAAGACGGTGCGGAACATCTCGCCTGCCCCAGGGCTGAGATTCCGGGTATGTGTTTAAGTTTTTCATTTAATTATTCGCAGTAGTTAGATCCCTCTTGGGGTGGTCAGATCCACCCCAAGTTGGCAGAGATCCTGGCTAATAGGGGCTGGTTCCTTAGGGTTGCATGTTAATTAGATTAACATAAAATTTTTCCGTTGCATTTCTGTCTATGTTCCGTCCGACTTAGGACAGGACTAGAGTTTTTGTGCCCTAAGGGTCCTAGAAAACCCTGCAGAAGGAAACTACAACGATGGTACTATCCCTACTACAAGGTACTAAAGCAGAATCTAAAGTAGTGACAGAAAAGAGTCTCTAGCCATCCGCAGAAAGCGACTCAGCGTCTACATCAACTCCTGGCTCTCTGGGTAAGGCGTCTCAACAAGTCCTCCTAGCAACCTGTCTCGTGATCTGACATACATTCCAAAAACATGAATGTATGTCAGTAAGGGCCTGCAGGTAAAGTAAGACAGCCGTAATGTATGCGAATAATAATTAATTATGAAGTATTAATGATCTTATACAAGGTGTCAGCAGCATTTAACATGGCAATTCAAAGCAGGGTAAAGTAAGGTACTTCTAGCATGGCAGTTCTAAAGCATTTTAAAGTAAAGTAATGTGCATGACAAATTGTATAGACATGATAGGAAAATAAAAGACGGTACAGGAAAGTAAACATGGCATAACAATGGCCGTAGTGTGTGCTATAGGCTACAAGACAATGACAAGACAAGACAAGATCGTGTGTGTCATGAAGGGTTCACGCCTTACAGATAGAGGGGGATCAAATCCTCTAAACCATGTGCACCCTCAACCCAATCCCAATCCAAGTGCACAAGACAAGTCCATACAAGGGATCACTCTCTTTATATTGGAGAGTGCCCTATTATCCGCAGGTTGTGTATCCGTACAAGGGATCATCCTCTCTATCTTGGAGAGTGCCCTATTACCACAGGTTGTATATCCGTACAAGGAATCACTCACTCTATCTTGCAGAGTGCCATATTACCCGCAGGTTGTGTATCCGTACAAGAGATCACTCTCTCTATCTTGGAGAGTGCCCTATTACCTACAGGTTGTGTAAAACAATCAAATGTGTTCAATCAGTTCAAGAGTTTCATGTTATTACAAGGCATCGTCAACTTACTTAATATGGGTCCACACACGCACGCACAGAAAATGCAATTAACATTAATACTACAATAATTTATGAAAATTCGCACACTTGCATGTTTTAATGTCGGTTTTGGTGTCCAAGTGGTCACGTTGAGAGAAGTGATTAAATCTGCGCCATTAAAGGTACGGTATTAAGCTAACTGTTATTGACCAAAAGTAAAACTAACATACTAGTATATATAATCATTATAAACCTATGTTCACTAACCTACCTGACATGTATGTCATCATATGAACTAAACTTTGTTTTAATGAATAACAAATCGCTATATAGCATGTACATACAAAATATTATAACTATTATAATATTAATTAAATAATACAATGAATAGAAAGACCTTACTGACATGAAACAAAGTAGAGGAATAACAAATCTATTATATACATATAGTACTGTTACAAATTATACTGCAAGCTACTGTCAAGGTACCACCTATGTGTTTTCTCCCAGCAATAGACTTACAGGGCACCATGCATACTAATCTTAACAAAACACTTACTGTTTGAAATCCTTCTCTTTCTTACTCTCTTTTCCTTTACAGGGAGCTCTATAGGAGGGGCTAGGCATGGGACGGCGTGGTGGCTGATCGGAGAGAGATGGACATGCGGGGGTTCAGCGCTTTGTGGTCTGAATTGGAAGTCGAGGGATCGGTAGTGAGGGGATATACGGGGAGGCGCTCGGGGGTGAGCGAGGTCGAGAAGTGGCGGAGGTTGAGGGAGGCTCAGTCGGATGTGTACAGGGTGGGGTCGCAGCATCGAGTGAGGATGCAGCTGTTCGGTGTCGAATGGGGTTGAGGCTCTCAGAGGTGCCTGCGGGTTGGAAAGGGGAGAAGAGAGAATGGAGGCATGTGGCGGCTTGCAGGGGAAGCCGGTCGGAGGCTGGGGTACCGGTTTGCTGGAGAAGGGGTGTCGGCGGCTCTGTTGGCCGCTAGGGAGGTGGTCGGGACGACGGCGGCTTCTGCTGGAAGGGTGGTCGGCAGACAGTAGATGAAGAGGGTGGCAACTGCCTAGGACTGCTGCGCGGTGGCTGACGGCGTCGGAGGGCGGGCTCCGATGGCAGCGGATCTGGGGTGCTGCCGTCGTTGGAGTGGTAGCGAAGTTGGGCGCGACCGGAGGTGGTCGACGGCGAGGAGGCCGCGTAAGGGTTGCTGTTCAAAGGGGGGTGGTGTTTGGCCTTCGGGTTTGGAGGAGAAAGCCTCGGAGGAGAGAGATAGTGAGGGTGATAGGGAAAATAGGAAGAGACGGCTGGAGATAGAATAGTTTAGGGTTTTAGTATTATTTTTTCTTTGTAGGATAGGGCGGTTGCGTTTGCTTATTCTATGTTTGCCCTAGTTTTATGTATAAAGAGTAGGAGATAGAAGAGAGGGGACATGGGAAAAGTGGGCACGTGGGAAGTGTGGAAAATGAGGGGTTGGTTAAGATTTTTGAATTAGATCATTTAAAATAAGATTTGATTATGGAAACCAATTTCATTAAGATATTTAGATTATAGAAATCTAGGAGGATGGATCTGGTTGGAATATTAAGATCCTTAAGATTCGATTTGATTACGAAAATTAATCTATCAAGATTTGATTTAGAAGGATCATTTCAGTTACGATATTAAGATTAGTAAGATCCATTAAGATAAAGCTTCGATCCATAAAATTGATTCAGTTAAGATAATTGGATTACTATGATCTAGCCCTTGCATTCATCATCAACCAAAAAGCATAACATGAAGATGATAATTATAAATTGCATGTTTCGAGCTATAAAATAATAATGGATAGAATCATACGTTAACTACACATATAAATCATTATATTAACTTAAATACGTACGAAATACGTATATATAAAAACAGGCCGTTACACTCGGGCACGGTTCATTTAAAATCATTGTTTCCCCAAAAATTATTTCCACCTCCAAAATTTTGGGACATATAATATTCCACTTCACAATTTAAAAAAACAAAAATTTAGCGGGCGCATTCGGCGAATTAATTAATTCCATGCAATGAACTCATTCCACATAATTACTTCTTTCCCTTAAGTAATTCCACATTCCCAAACAATCATCTCAACCATTCTGTTACCAAGATTAAATCCTAGCCATTCTTCTTCGTTCCACATAATTAATTCTTTCACATGAGTAATTCCATATTCCCAAACACTCACTTCAACCCTTCGTTTACCAAGATTAAATCATAGCATTCTTCTATCAATCGCTTTATACATCAGTACGACAACAGCTTGTCCTAGTGAGCAAGTCAATTCAAAAAAGTTCTCAAATGTAATAGTACTAGTCATAACACGTGCTCGCGGGCACGGTTCATTTAAGATTTTCCCCCGCGAAATCTTTGTTCTCCAAAAAATTATTTTCACAGCCAAAGTTGCGCGGAATAACAAATTAGTGTAAAAATCTTTAGCGGCACGGGCGCCTTCGACACGGAATAACAAATTCGGCGCGTGCGCCTTTAGCGTGGAACAACAAATTCGGCGCAGTCGCCTTCAATACGTAAAAACATTTAGCGGGCGTCTTCAGAGTGGAACAACAAATTCGGCGCGGACGCATTCGGTGTGGAACAATTAATTAGCGTAAAAAATTTAGCGGGCACAGAACAACAAATTCGGCAAGCATACAGGTAAAGAAAGTGCTCGAGCAGAGACAAAGCTAGAGAATTCTCCGCCTACGTCCGAAGGTATCCAAGGGAAAAATCCCCCGACGTCCAGCACTGGATAAGCAAGCAGACATCACTTCTCCACCACTAAAAAGGGGAGGAATGCATTCTTTTATGGTATATGGGAATAAAAGCACATAAACGTCGCTCAGTCCGCTCGCTAATTTATTTTTTTTTTAAAAATAAATGATCCCGGGGATTGGATGATGACCTGGTAAGTATAAGAGAAGAGTCCGCATATGAGGCCTTCTCACAGTTCACCATTGACGACGAAGACGACGAGTGTAAATGGAAGAGTTCGACAAATTATTATCATCTTGTTGCCCACATGCGTCAAAGAGAGGGTGTGCCCCACATTGAGAGAGAGATCATTTGATCTGCAGCATCATTCGATCTGCATCATTAAATGCAAGTTAAAGTTTTTTTTCCAAAATGCATTAATTGCATGCACTTTGCTATTCTCCCGAAACTTTCATTTTCCAGAAATTTTCATTTCCCCCGAAACATTCATTTCCTCGAACTGTTTTTTCTCTCCAGAACCTTCCACAAAATCTCATCTTAACCATTCATTACTCAAGATTAAATCTTAGCCGTTCTTCTATCAACCAGTTTGTCTTAGTCAGTTTGTCCTAGTTAGCCCTAGAATGCAAAAACAATCATCAAATATAACATAGACAAACAATCATCAAATATAACATAGAGGGAGTTTATTCCAAGTTCTTATCTATTGGTAGTCACGTATGTAGTTTTGAATTGTGTTGTCAAAGTATCTCTTCATATTATATACCAAATTCTGATATTTTTCGAATAGCCATTCCAATTTCTTATTTAAATTGTGGAGCTATTTTCGGGCAAAGGGGGCAAAAAACCAAAATTTGCTTTTTTGAAAGGAATTATATTTTGATTCGTCGTGAGGGGGCTCTTCTGCTTGTTTTGTTCCCCTTTTATTATTGTTATTATTTTCAGAAGAAACGCGATCTTTTGCTTTGGCCAATGCGCTTCACACTTCGGGGTCAGTTCAGAGCTCGAACTCTCTTTGAGTCATCATGCGTCCTCTCGATTCAACTCAAGTTTCTTGTCTTCGTCTTCTTTCTTTCAATTTTTGTTTATTGAATTTATTTGTGTACTTTTTGGTAAACATTTGCTCGACCTTTATCCGTTGCGAAAAAGATCACTCCTTTTTTGGCAAAAAAACTCAATTCAAGTCCCTGATTCAACTTCGGTGCCATTTTAAAGTGAAATTGGTTTGATTACAAGTTGTTGGCAGTGAGGGATGGCGGAGTCATCGGACGCCGGTAGCAGTAACGGGAAACCGAAAGGCGGTGACCCGATCCAGAGCTCCGATAAGAAGAAGACGGCGGCGAAGAAGAAGTCGCCGCCGCCGTCGACTAAGAGTCAAGAATGGAAAGTATGCAAAGGTTACCTCTACTACTCATCGTGGCTCCGAACTCATGGTCGGCCCCCAATTTGTATCGGCTCTCAGGCACCTCTTCCCCGGGGTACAGTCTATCTCCACTCCCTTCCATCAATATCATCCTTTTCCTTTTTAAACAAATGATTATTTACTGATAGGCCTGTTTATTTAGCAATTTTCATTATGCGGGAACAAAAACTTTTGCGCATTAGCGCGTATCTTTGTAGAATACATGCCAACTAGCTGACTAAAATCCCTTTACAAATTTGCAACAATGGTTAAATTATGAAACTTTTAGGTATTTATTTGTTGTTTACATGTATTTCTTGAGGGCTTTTGAGCTTTTCAACTTCCTATTGTCGTGTGTTATTCATATGAGATACAATCAAGCGGCATAATTAGGAAATTTTTGACCTGGGTGAAAATAAAAATGAAAAAAACACCAAAGCGGAAAAGTAAGCGCTAAGAGTGATTTGAATAAATATTGATAGGACGATATTTGAATTAAATCAAAAATTTAAAAAATAATATAAAAATCTACCAACTTTAAACCTATTTAAAAAACTGACCAAGTTCTCTCCACGTTAGCTCCCTGTGCGCACGGGGCTGCTGACTAGGATAATTGGGTTTTCACCAGTGTTACCAACCGCGGCCAAAACTGTCCTTCCTGCGTTTGGCCGCTGTTGGCAACCGCGTCCAAATGCAAGTCACGGTTAGAGATGTGACTTGCTTGAAGCGATCATTTTTTGTTCAATTTGGTATGATGATCTAAAGATCAAAGTTTGAAGATGTTTTAAAGGTAAATTTAGCGTTAGAGATGTGACAAGAAAGAAAATACCAGCGATTGAATCGAGGTTTCTTCTTCAAATTCTCGCCTAAACCCCTGGTTCGTTTTGTCCAGAGCTTTGATGAAAAAAATCGAAGTGCAGTCGAGGAGAAATTAAAGAAGATAAGAAGATATAGCCGTAGAGAAATCTGATTTCTCAGATATGAAATTTTTGTTCGATCCAAAAACCTTTGTCCGCTTCCCGTGGAACTCATGGCCGCTGTCACGATCCGATGCCAACGACCTCGTCATCCCCTTGAGCGCACTCTACACTCATCTACTTGGGCAAACCAAATTACAGTTTAGACGCGGTTGGCAACCGAGACCAAAATCCAGAATTGCAATTTGGGCTTACAGTTTACCCACGGTTGGCAACCACGATCAAATCTCAATCGTCCTAGTCACTAGACGAGCACGCGCTCGAGACTGACGTGTAAGAAAGTTAGTCGGTTTTTGTAATAATTTTTTAACTTGGTCGTTTTAAATAATATTTTGCCTAAATTCAAAGATCGTCCATATTGATAACATCAACAAAATAGTTTCATACATATCGTTCATATAACCAAAATATGATATCTAACATATAAAAGAGTGTCTAAATCAAACTCTACGAGTATCTCGTGAATTAAACTCATCTACCATCGCTTCTGTATCGAGAATGGAAGTAATTTGTTTTTTAATATAAGCATCATATTGTTAAACATCAGTTCATTTCCCATCTTGTTGTGCAATAATGTTACAAAAATTAAAGTAGGTGATCGATGTGGAGTCAAGTACTGCCGTGAGTTTAGACTTGGATTCTTATTAGGGGTTTTGAAATTTTGGTGAAGTTGGAGGGGACTGTTTGAAGAGATTTTTGCTGCTCCCCACTTTCAGTGTTTGCTTGATGATGTTCTTTTATCTATCCCCAACTCTTGCACTCTCTAAATAAAGAACATGGGATGTGCAGTAATATTATTTCTCTTTTCCTCTTCGTATTTGACTCCCTCATACATATAATAGCAGGTTACTGATGCGATCATTACGTACGAGAGGAGACACAAAAATGATGTCCAGGAGCCGCGGGAGCCAAATGGGTGAAATTTCTATGCACACAAGTCATGGAGAATTACTTTGCACACTACAATAGGTGTTATAAGAGGCCAGCCGGCCCTAGTTTTCTTTAGGTTGAAATTGATGTTGAATATTGATATTTTGTGAGAGTTCTTCGAGAATTCTTATGTAGATATAGGAGAGTACGGACGTCCTCGCATATTGACATCTTGGGAGGGCGATTAACCCCTTTAAGTATAATCAATATATCTTCTATTTCAGTTTTTATCTAATAAAAATAGTATCTTTTCTTGGTTCCTATCAATTTGGTATTAGAGCCTGCAGGCCTTTGCACACCACTGCAGGGACTCTGCAATACCCGTGCAGGCCCATCGGAGGCGTCTTGAGCCGTGGACGGATGACCCGAGACCCAGTAACATGTGTGGAGCCCACCACGTTATCAACGATGAGTTTCAGCTACTTTTAGGTCCTGAGGATGACGTGAAGAATCTACATGGGCTCCATGGACCAATGTTTTCAGTTGGGCGACCTTGTGAGAATCAGCAATTCTGTTTTGCTCATGGAGAACCTTCAGATCTGATGGACGACTACCATGGACACCTTCAGGACGACAGTGAAGGCGGTGGAGACCAATCTTATCCTTTTGATCCAGGAGGAGACATGCAATACGTGGAATGGATGGCCCATACACTTCATGCACTATCTTGAGGACAAGGTGTATTTTTGGGGTGGAGTAATGATGCGATCATTACATACGAGAGGAGGCGCAAACATGATGTCCATGAGCCGCGGGAGCCAAATGTGTGAAATTTCTATGCACACAAGTCATGGAGGAATTACTTTGCACATTACAGTGGTGGGTATAAGAGGCCAGTCGGCCCCAGTTTTCTTTAGGTTGAAATTGATGTTGAATATTGATATTTTGTGAGAGTTCTTCGAGAATTCTTAGGTAGATCTAGGAGAGTGCGGACGTGCTCGTATATTGGCGTATTGGGAGGGCGATTACCCCCTTTAAGTGTAATCAATCAATCTTCTATTTCACCTTTTATCTAATAAAAATAGTATCTTTTCTTGGTTCCTATCAGTTCACGTTACGATTGCTAAGTGGAAACGAAATGTTTGTGTCTTATATTTTTTTTGCTCTTTTTCTTGCCTTAGGAGCTGCCCAGGACGAGATACATGTACATATGACCCTGATTCAATGAGATTTGGAATATTGTAATCGGTCTCACCTCGTTTGGTATTAAATCAAGAGCTTAGGGGTGAACTATCAGATTGTTGGCATTGTTTAACAAAGTAAAATCTTATTTTTTTTCTTCAGGAAATCAATTCTAAACTTGTCTTTTATAATCTAATGAAAATATGCATGGGAGTTACAATAATACCGAAAGAGCTACCATCCATATTATTAGGAATGACAATATTGCGGGGCGGGACGGATATTTAACTACCCAAGCTTGCCCCGCCCCGTCTGCGGGGCGGGGCGGGGCGGGTAATTTCTTACCAAAAGCGGGTCGGGCCGGGTTGGATCGGTCGGGTCAGGTCATTACTGCCATCCATGTGAATCCCAAATAAAAGTTTTATTTGGGATTTGGAAGAATTGTGATTTACTGGTAATTTGGAATTGGTAATTGGCCTAATTGGAACAACATTGGAACAGAGTATGAGTTATGTGATATGGACAGACCGCATGATTCGCATCAAAATAGTAAGGTTTTTTATAATCTCTATAGTTTATCGGGGCGGGCCGGGGCGGGGCGGGTTGCATACAAAGCCCAAGCTTGCCCCGACCCGTCTGCGGGGCGGGCCGGGCCGGGGCGGGTCAAAACTATGGCGGGTCGGGTCGGTCGGGTCGGGTCAGGTCATTACTGCCATCCCTACATATTATATTTGATCAAAATTAATAATTAAATTAGATTACCAAGATTCAAGTTAAAGTTGAATCAGTGTAATTAAAAGTCTTTATTGAGACAAAGACTTCAATCATATATATTCGATAGACCAAATAGTAAAGAGAATATTTTCCTCCTTTTTGAGACTAAAAGATCATTTTAAATTTTTAACCAACTCCGCAAATTTACCAGTACATGTTTTCTAATTGGTAGTATTTTTAATTGTGGATCTGAAAAGAATTATTATCTACTCAAAGTTTTTGAAATTGATAATTTTGTTTGTTAAAAATGATTCTTTTAGACTTACGTGGGAAACTTAAGTTTAAATACAAGCTACTATTTATTGGTTTCCCTTTTATTAATTTTCCCGATTAAAGACTATTAAATCAACTTTTACTTCTATCTTAGTAGTTTGGCCAATGTCGACAATATTAGCTGGTTTCATTGATAATATTTTCTTGCTGAGACTGGATTGGGATGGTTCAAATTCAACCAAATACATATTGGTATTAACAGTTTTTAATCTGTAATTTCTATGTGACTTGCACATGGTCAAAGGAGTCAACCTCTAAACCTTTTTATAATTTACATTATTCATTACCTCCATATTGTTCGTCCCATTTTTCTTAAAACCATAAATCTTGTTAAAATTAAGACAACATGCATTCGCTTCAAACCTTTAATTTGTTTTAACAAGTCTATCTAATGCATAGAATGAATAATAAAATATACGTTCTATTATAGCCAAAAGGTCATAAGTAAAAGGAAGTCATGAAATCTAGACAAATTTCCACTTCCATGACCACACTTCTCAAAATTTTCATGCTCTCTATATTGATAATTAGATTATAGTGAGAATGCCATTGGAATTTCCCCAACCGGGGTGTGGGTTGGAGTTGCTGTGTTTAAGGATGGGGAATGATGCATGAAGGATGGAATTGGAGGAGGATATGGCAAATGGTGCTAGAGAAGGAAGATGAAGAGAAAGAAAAATGTAAGGTAGGAAGATAGTGTTGGAGCCCTGTGGATAACAAGTAAACCCGAGATGGATGAATAACGTCTATGAAATAAAAATATTTCTTTGTAAAATCTAGCGAAGTTTACAATTAGTGTTGCCTAATTTAAACTTAATGAACAACAATTAAATCTTGTTAAAGAGTATGCATCAGAAATAGAGCAAGAAATAATTCACAACACTGAAACATGCACAAACACAAAGATATACCCTAGTTCAGGTACGCCGTACCATACATCCAACACCTAATTCTTACTTGGCTAGTTCCATTGTTTCAATAAATAGTACAATTATCTCTTTCTAAGAGGATTTCTACAAACTGCATCTTCTCAAGAGGATTTACAACTCACCACCACACACTTGAGGATTTTGCACCTTGAAAGATGTTTATACAATTACATATAGCCTTGCTTAAAGCTCTTGCATAGTTGTGAAGCTATAAGAAAATCTTGATATCAAAAGATAGAATTTTGGCTTTGCGTGATCAAGAGTTTGGCCACTGAAATATAGAAAACCTTGAGAAACTTGGCCAAAGAGGAGAGTTTTTCTTGAAACCATGGAGTTCAAAAATACAGTTCAAAAATATTGATCTTTCTTGATGTCTAAAAACTGAGAAAAAATCTTCTATTTATGGGGCAAAATTCGGGTCAAAACTATTTACTAAAATACACCTCCAACGGTAAAAATGACTAGTTAAAAAGCTGGGTAAATGTGACCGTTGTAGGTGACTAGTCGACTATAGTTTATCCACTAGTCGACTAGTACCCCGTTAGTCGACTAGTTGGACAACATTGGTCGGCTAGTTTATCTTAACAGAATTTTTCGTCAACAGTAATCGACCATATCATTAAAACAAGTAGACTAGTTTTCTAATATTTTAACATGGGCTCTAAAACTTAGGAAGTGACTTTAAAAACAATTTTAAAATATTTTTAAGTATGTTCTAAGTTTGTGAGCTTCAATCAAGGTTTTAACATGCTAACACAAGAAAAATAAAAAGTACAATATTATAATTGATTCTTTTGATGTATTCTTGACACTTTTAGCCTTTTGCCTTACTTTGATTCATATGCCTATGTTAAACTCACATATCTTTGAGTACTTCTTTGATTGGCTTTAAGCTCCTAGACATGCACTCATATATTAGATGCCATGTTTGCTCATCATCAAATCTATACGGGATGACTTAATTATTTAACAAATAATAGTAGACATGTGAAAATCATCTGAAAAATACTCTTAATACTATTTAGTGATAATATGGCATTAAATGCTAGAGTGTGATGTTTTGTGGGTTAAAACTTATAATTTGTCATGTAAGTTCAAAATAGAAGTTGGGTAAAATGGACATTGACAAAGGAAATGACACTTTTTATGGCATTTCACAACTAAAGAAAGGGAGAATACTCCATCCTAAAATGGGGAAGGTTTGCCTAAAAAGGATTTTCGGGGTCAATGCATTTTCAACTTAAGAAACTTATGGGATTATCACTTATCACAGACGGCGGAAAAGGGCTTCGGTCGGATTATTCATGATCTAGGGGCGTTTTCGTAAACGTTGGACATTTTCGAAAATTTTAGGCTTTTTGGGTTTTTTCTGTAAATTTGTAATTTTCTGATTAATATTTATAGGCGGTAGGAGGAAGGGAAATTTGATGCATATTTTTGAGAGAATTTTGGAGAGGGGTTGAGAATTCCCTCTACTTTTGGGAGAGTGCGGTCGTCCTTTAGAAACGACGACTTGGGAGAGCGGCCCACCTCTTTAATTGTGGCTAAACTGTCTTTTATTTTCAGTTCTTATTAATGAAAATCTGAACTTTCCTTCAAGGCATATTAATTTGGCTTTAGAGCATTTACGATCCATGGTGACGACACGATCAAAGGACAAGTTTGAAGCTTTGGATGAAAAATTCGATGGGGAGATCAAAGAATTGAAGAAATCCGTAGAGGAAGTAATTGCATCGGGCAAGGAAAGCTACAAGACGATGAATGCGAAGATGGATTTGTTTTGGTGCAAAGTTTGATAATTGTATGCAAATCCTAATACAACAATAACGAGATTCCAAGGCAAAAAAATTAGATTTGGATGAGAATCCAAATCTAGGGCAAATAGCGAATGCTTTGCAGAAGGGAAAAGAAATGGATGAAGATTTCGTCAAAGGACTTCTTGAGGACGTCGAATACTACTTCAAGAAAGATGCAAAAGACGACGGAAGGGGCGAGGACCCACACAGTGAGCCCCTGATTCCCTGGGGGCTGGCCACCACTGTAGTCAATTTGCAGGGGCACCTGGCCCTTGCGAGCCAACAGCATGGGTGCCTAGCCCTTGCAGTTATGTTGCAGGGGCGGACAACCCCCGGTAGGGGGCGCCAAGTCGCCCTTGGTGCCAATGCCTATGTCAACTTCCAACGAGAGACTGCCGGGGGCCCTATGGCTTCCCGACGACATACAGAGACACCGACGACACTATGCAATATAGATTAGAGCACGCGACGACGATTATCAGGGGACCCATGGCCCCCAATACGCTAGAGAGAGGTGATGACGTCTGATTCCACCTTATGAGGAGTATCCGGAGGGCAGTTGCAGAGATTGGGATCAGGAGGAGGATGATCGAGGCTCCGTTTTAGGCGACGAGGACTGGGGTGGCCTTGTGGATCGAGATGGAGGCCATCAGAGAGGATTGGAGCGACATATGGACCGGTGGGGATACACATATCAACCTCATCATCACAGGCACATTGGGGGACGAGCTGGTCAGGGAAACTTTGGGGTGGACGGTCGAGTGAGGAAACTGAAGATGCCCATTTTCGATGGAGATGACCCCATATGGCTGGATCTAGAGAGGGAGATTATTCACGGTGACGCGCTTGTCAGAGGACAAGTTGGACGCATCGAGCATATATTTTGAGGGGAAGGTGCTTTCGTGGTTTCAGTGGAGGCAGCAAATGCAGCTCTTTCTCTGGTGGGAAGAACTCGAGGATGGATTAATGCTGTATTTCGGACACTCAGGGAGAACCTACGTGAGCAGTTAGCTCATGCAAGAGAGGATAATGAGAGTATATGGAGAAGTTCGAGGCATTATTAAGACGAGTGCGAGGGGTCCCAGACGAGACGCTGGAGGGGAGCTTTATGAAGGGGCTAAAGCCCAACATGTATGCTGAGCTTCGCATATAGAGACCTCATGGATTAATGGAGGCTCTGGACTTGGCCTAGCTGGTAGAGGATTGTCTCGCGGAGGAGCAGAGGTCTAGAAGATTTGAAGTGGGACTACCTTTCGCAGTCATGCATCGACAATAGGACAGAAGGCAACGGCTGGGGAAGACTAGTCCAACAAAGAGAAGCACAGTGAGCCACAACCAGGGGCAATTTAGGAGGATGAGTGATGCAGAGATGTGAGAAAAGAGACTAAAGGGGTTATGTTTCCGATGTGATGCGAGGTTTACCCAAGGGCACTGATGTGGCGTATGCAAGCTTCAAGTACTGTTACTAGATGAGGATGAGGATGAGGATGATGGGATGGAGGATGATGGAATGGAGTACCACCACTTGGACGTCGCAGGTGTTTCCTTAAACTCCGTGGTAGGGTTCACCCTACCATATCACGAAGTTGATAGGAAAGATATACGACTAGGCAGTGACGATACTTATTGACAGTGGGGCCACCTATAATTTTATCTCCAACAGGGCCGTGGAGCAGCATGGTCTCAGTTGGTGGATACTAGCGGTTTTGGCATGATGATGGGGACATGTCAGGTGGAGCGCAACCGAGAGTGTGCAGAGGTCTCATACTGACATTACAGGGAGTTCAGGTTGTGGAGGACTTTCTGCCACTAGACTTGGGTAGTACGGACATGATTCTGTGCATGTGGTGGCTGTAGTCATTGGGGGACATGAAGGTTAATTGGAAGTTACTTAAGATGGAGTTTCAGGATGATGGTAGGACAATGACACTATAGGAGGATCCCAGTTTATGCAGGTTTATGGTTTCCTTGAAGACCAAGCCAATACCATCCAGTCTGAGGGGACGGCTTCTTGTTGGAGATGCAGGGATTGGTGAGAGAGGACATGAGAGAGGTCGATAGCGAGTCGATCATTTCACAGGAGGTGCGGCAGCTGATGAGCAAGTTTGATGGAGTTTTTTAGACTCCCCAGGATCTCCCGCTACCACGAGACCATGAGCATGTGATAGTAATGCGGGAAAGGGTTTGCCATATTAGTGTGAGGCCTTATCATTACAACATGTCCAGAAGAACGAGATCGAGCACATGGTGACAGAGATGGTAAATGCATGGGTAATTCAGCCAATGGTGAGCCCTCTCTCTAGCCCAGTTTTGTTGGTGAAGAAGGATGAGAGCTGGAGGTTATGCGTGAATTACATGTCACTAAATAAGGAGACAGTCTTAGATAAGTTTTCCATCCCAGTTATTGACGAGCTCCTAGATGAATTGCATAGATCGACGATTTTTACGAAAATTGACTTGAAGTTTGGCTATCACTAGATCTGGATGCGTGTGGAGGATGTGCTGAAGATAGCTTTCATGACTCATGAGGGCTACTATGAGTTCATGGTCATGCATTTTGGCTTGACCAATGCCCCTGCTATATTTCAGGCTTTTATAAACAAGGTATTTTGCCCTTACGTGAGATTGTTTGTTCTTGTTTTCTTTGATGATACCTTGGTGTATAGCTGGTCCATGGAGGAACATATTGGACATTTGCAGATAGTATTTCATAAGCTTCAGCACCATAAATTGTATGCGAATAAGAAGCAGAGCCTTTTTGCTCAGTCGAGGATGGAATATTTGGGGCACGTGGTCTCAACAACGGGGTGGCAACCGACAAGTCAAAGATAGCAGCGGTGGTGATTGGCCATACCTGACCACACTACTGGGGTTGAGAGGATTCTTGGGACTGACGGGGTACTACATGAAGTTCGTGAAGGGGTAAGACACTATAGCCTGGCCACTGACAAAGCTGCCGAATAAGGATAAGTTTTATTAGAGCGATGAGGTGACAGAAGCATTCGAGGCCTTAAAAAGGCCATGACTACGGTATTGGTGTTGGCTCTTCCATATTTTATGTCACGCTTCATTCTCCAAAATACCTTGACATACGAAACTTTCCTAAGACTATCTAGAGGGTGAAAGGTGATACAGTTGTGTCAGTATTTAGACCCAAGGAATTGATCCCTTGACTCTCAATACTACCCAACGTAAAGTGATATAATAATTAAAAAATTCCACAGGCCACTGCGAGTGCTAGAATAGTACAAATGACAGATAAAAGAATTATTGCATATACTACAATACAGAAAAATCGCAGTCACAACACAGAGGCACAAAAATATTTACATATATTTATGTCGAAACGATACAAAGATACATACGATAATCATACAAGGTACACAAGGGATAAAAAATTTAAGACTTCCAAACACCCAACACAGTGTCCACAGCACAAGTACAACTCACTTCCTACTCTAGCCCTGAATGGCCAACTTCACGAAATCGCCCTCAGAGGGCTCGACCTCTAACTCGAAGATCTAGACAGTCTCCCGGAGGAGAACCTACTTTGCAGTCTCAAGCTCTAGACCTGGGAACAATGGGGTGGACACGTCAATGCGTGCCCAGTAGGAACTAAACAATTCTAGGTATGGAATACCATTCTTAAAATTGTTCTATCCGACTACATGTCATGCATCATGTGATGATAGAGAGGCAATTTAACTAACTTTATAATTTAAAACAAAAATGGGAACATGCAACGTTCTTGATTATAAATGTAAATATTCAGCAAATATGCTCACTTCATCCCACTTCGGTATCCTTAGTGTGGTTTTGGTTGCTGATGTCTCCTTGAGAGAGACTGTTTGGTTGTATGTGCCGCCAAAGTCTATTATTTCTGATGGGGACAAGGTCTTTTTGAGTAAAATTTTGGCAAGAGCTTTTTCGGGTGCATGAGATGGTTTTGAAGAAGAGTACGGTTTATCATTCCCAGACAGACGGCCAAACTGAGGTTGTCAATATGAGTATAAAGACTTGTGTTGTTTCATATCAGAGACTTCGAGACTGTAGGCGAGGTGGCAAGCTTGTGTTGAGTATTGGTACTATGGTTTGAGGTATCGCCCGATACCTCTTGGTATCAGGCGTATCGGATCGGTCTCGGAGGAGACAGATCCGAAACCTTCCCTTTTTCTCGGTATCGGCCGAAACCGTCGAGTTTCGGTCGAAACTTGCCGAAACTCGGCGGTTTCGATCGATACCGGCGAGCGGCGAGTTACAACGGAAAAAGAAGTCCAATTTGAAGAAAAGCCAAAAAAAGAATAAGAAAAGGAAAAGGAAGATGAAATCATGAAAATGAAGAGAGATGAGGGCTTACCTTGCCTGCCGCCCGTCACCGGAGCTTACCGCGCCGTTGCGCCGCCGCACCTGTTGCCTCGCCGTCGCGCCTGCTGCCTTGCTGCCGCGCCTACTCCCCCGCTGCACTGCTTCTGCCGAGAGAGAGATCGTCGATGAAAGAGGGATGTGCTATGGTGAACTCATAAATAAGGGTTATTCACCCAGATTTTTTATGGCTAACTTGTAAATAAGTGTTGTGTGCAGAGTAAAACGGTGGGTGCACAAAGCAACTCCTTATTTATGTAATGGTCAACTTGTAAATAAGTGGTATGTGCACATAGTAAAATGGTGGATGTGCAAAATAACTCGTGTTTAATGGCCATCTTGTAAATAAGTGGTATGTGTGCAGATTAAAACCTCCGACTGAAAGGTTTTGTAATGGCAAACTTGTAAATAAATGAAATGGTTTGTTTTATAACGGCAAACTTGTTAATATATATATACACATACAAATTTATGAATACATATTAGTAATACAAATTGATAATTAATTGATATGTATTTACATATTTTAAAACTACTGATACGGACAAATCTAAACTTACGTCCGAAACCACCGAAACGGGCGATACCGATACCAAAACCCAAATTTTTGAAAGATCGAAACCGAAACCGAAACCGAAACCGAGACCTAAAACCTTGATTGGTAGTACACCACTTCGTTCCACACTGCAGTCCTGACTACATCATTCAAGATTTTGTATGTGCGAGATCATCCTTATTTTTTGCATTATGGACATGGTTCGACGTCAGTTTCTGAGGTGGAGCAGTACTACTTGGCGGAGATGGACATGGTGTTGGAGGAGCCGAATCATCATCTGACCAGGGCTCAACAAATGATGAAGACTCGAGTTAATTCTCATCGCAGGGATGTACATTTTGCAGTGGGAGGTGTACTTGAAGTTGCGTCCCTACCGGTAGAGGTCCTTAGCGCATTGAAGGAATGAGAAGCTGTTTCCATGTTATTTTGGTCCATATGAGATTGAGGCCAATGTTGGCCTGATTGCTTACAAGTTGAGGTTACCGCCAGGGTCGGTTATCCATCTCATTTTTCATGTGTCGCAGCTCTACCAGGCCATTTGAGATCATACCACTTTGCAATTACTTCTTGAGACATTGATTGATGATATGGATCCTTTTCTGGATCTCGAGGAGTTGAAGGGAGTCTGCAGATGAAGTTAAGGGAAGCGCAATGTATTGGTGCGGTGGATGGGCCTACCTAATTATGAGAGCACTTGGGAGTTATTGGGGGTCATTGCGTAGCAGTTTTTAGACTTCCACCTTGAGGACAATGTTGCTTTTTTGATGTGAGTAATGATGTGATTATCACTTATGAGAGAGGCAAAAAGGGTGTAGGTGGGCTAATTCATGATTCATGGGTGTTTTCGTAAACTTTGGGCCTTTTTGTAAATTTTTACGTCTTTTTGGGGTTTTCTATAATTTTGTATTTTTCTGATTAGTATGTATAGGCGGTAGGGAGAAGGGAATTCTTATGCATAGTTTTGAGAGAACATTAGAGAGAGGTTGAGAATTCTCTCTACTTTCGAGAAAGTGCGGTCGTCCTTTAGAATCGGTGACTTGGGAGAGCGGCCCACCTCTTTAATTGCGGCCAAACTATCTTTTATTTTCAGTTTTTATTAATAAAAATCTGAACTTTACTTCAAGTCCTATCAGAAGCATCCTATCAGAAGTACGATTAATCCATTATTGACCAAATTACGACAGAAGTTTATTTTGACACAACATCTAAAATGGGCTGCCCTTGTTGGGGGAAATTATTTCAGACACCGCTCGTATGAAAACATAACCTTTGTGGGCCATCAACATTCCCATTATGGCAACAACTCCATAAGGTCAAGTGCATCTTCATCACCGCTATCTCATTACCATTGAGAATGGACATAGCATTAGTTTGGAAACACCGATGGTGTGTGATGCCGACGCTTGAACAATGCTTACCCCTTCTTGCCACTGTCAAAGAAGCAACAACAGATGCTTGATGCACAGGCTCACATCTTCCAATGATGGAAAAAATCATACAAAGATAAATCTCATGCTTTCTATATCATATCCACATATCATTGGCTCAATGACAGTGGCATTAGGTTGGCAAGCATTGTGGAAATTTAGGCGCTGCTTAAGGTCAAATCGTCATTTTGGCCATCTAGCAAACATGCATACCTCACTAAGGATAATCTTGTCAATCGACAATGACAAGGTATATTGAGCTGCATTCTTTGTAATGCTAGTCCAGAGACTGCGGGTCACATGACGTTTGCCAATCCGTTCTTTAGACAAATAGGCTTAACCCCAGAAAACCCTCTTAAGTTATGAATAAATTCAAATAATCCCATTGTCTTTTTATATCGAGTTGCGACCCAAAACTTTCATTCGCCTATTTTGTGTGGTGGAGAGTTAGTGATATTAATCAATAAGTGAAAAGATCAAATGAACCCTTATTTAATTTGTAAGTTTTCCCCCTTTATCATCTTTTTTCAAACATTCTCCCTTTCTTTTGGTGTAGCTAAGGAGCAATATATCCATAGATGTATACTGAACAAGTGGATATAAAGAGAATGTAGTTCTCTAATTTTGTATAAAACTTTTTTTTAATTATTTTCCCTCTTTCAGCAAAGTTCACTTTGTATTATTAAACTATTACAAATGTCCTTTTGTGTATTAGGTTAAAACATGGACGCAGTTGACCCGTAGGGTTTGGGTTAAACGTAACCTACTCATAGGTTTTGGGTTAAATGTAACCTGTATATGTTATGTTTGAGGCAAATAATTACTTTAAGAGTCAAACCATTTTAATATGATTCAGATGTAATTTGCTAATCTGAAAAACAAACATAGGTTCTTAACAATATAATAGATCATAACAATTGAATTTATATTATTTTTTAGCTAAGGGTTGAAGTTCTGCCCCCTTCTAATATATGAGCACAATGGGTTTCTGATAACCCGAACAAGTAACATCAAATAATTAAATTTCAGAATTTAAGCGTTTTGGGTCAATAATGGGCTTTGATAGCTTGTAATTGGAATGTTCATTGAAACTTCACCTTTTGTTGTTTAATGAGAACATGAAATGTGATTTATATTTCTGCAAAATGAACCTTTGTTGCAAATAAGGCCAATCGAATGAGGGCAAACACGTGGAGGGTCGAGAAGAGGAAATTGTGCAACATGTTCCCTTCCTATGTACCAAAGGGCCAGGGGTGTAGAATTATTAATTTTTCATTGGGATTTCTTCTCTAACATGAGGATATTAAGTTGGTGTGCATTTTTGGGAAGTTATCTTACTTTAGTCATAAGGCAATGGATTTTTTAAAATTAAGCCAGTGTAATATGTGTGCGCGCTTAAAGCTTGTATCAATTGATACCCTCCTCCGAATCTATAGAATGCCTCAGGATGAGAGAGAGGGAGGGAAGGAGAGAGATGGGATTTTAGCACTGCTGCTACATTTTGGGATATTTGAAGGAATGTAATAGAATGATCTTTAAGCATAAAGCTATACTCATTATCTGCGCTAACGAAACTTTTTGACTCCCTTCACTACCTACCTTCCTTCCAGGTCAAATCAAGCAGCAGACACCAGCTTAGATAGCTTATGGTATAGATCTTGACCTGTATCTGGTGGACTATGATGCCCCCACAACAGACAATAGGGGAGCCGAGATGGATGACAGCGGCTACTAGGAGTATTATACTCACCTTTTGTACCAATACATGTATTCTGGGTTTCAAACTCTTCATGCAGTTTGGATTTTTGGTCTTGCGGGGTCTGGTTTTAGTATTTCTCCCAGCTTGCATTTGTAGGCTATGCGCCTGCATATTCTAACATTTTGCAGGTTCGCTAAGTTCTTTTAATGATGTGCGGTTCTACCCACCATTTATTCTTTTAAAACGGTTCAAAATAAAAAGAGGTAACTTGGAAATATTATCTTTGCATTTAACATGATGTGAGATGTATTGTAGAAAAATGCGGATATTTAGCTGAATTAAAAACTTGTCATGGTATTTATATGTGAAGTATATGAAACATTATGGTATTATGGCGTGAGGTAGCCTCAACTTATTTATTGGTCACCAATATTTTTGGATCAATGTACTCCATTCAGCGCTGATAGAGGAGTGGCCAACCAAATGTAGAGACCAAACTACTGTTATTACATTTCCATCATACCAAACTGAGATTATGTGGTAACATCTTCCGTAGCCCGCTGGTTACAGTATGAAAGATTATAAAGCATACCAATGGAATCAGGAGGACACCAATTGTGTGTGTTAATGTTTTTAAAATATTTTGCATCTTATCTAGGCTAACTCTCGTGTAAGAGTGAAAATGAACGGTGTCCATGGTGCTGGTAATTTTGGCCTATTATATACTTCATGTTTTAAGGCCTGCAATTATGTGGATCATGTCCATGAAGTTTGTTTCTGTTTGATCTATGTTCTTACAATTTGAACCTATTATATGGTATTCATGACATGCAATGATCTAGAATTCGGAATTAGATCTATTGCAACGACCAGAAATTTCCTGACTTTCATTCCTTTTTTTCAGTACCTGCCCACGTTTCGAGAGAATACAAGATGTTAGCTGCTACAATAGGCAACCTTGAGTACTTTAAGTATGCCAGTGTTGGCTATTCATTTTTCTTGCATGATGAGGATTCTACAACAGAAGCGAAAAATAGATCAGTGGCATTGCCAATTTCTGCTGGCTATGAGGTATTTTCTTTCATCACCCAGTTCTCTTTATATTTCTGTCTAAGGACTTGTAAAATTATGTTCCAGTTGATTCTTTTGCTCCGTTTTTTTTTTAAATTTGATATTTCCACTTCTGTAGTAAATGATATATCCACTTTTCTGTGAATACTGATGATGTGTTACTACCATAGGAGTGAATGGGATGTGTGTTGTCATATTATTTAATATTAATAGTTTCCCCCCATTTTGTACTTGTGGCTTTTTTGAGTCCATCAGTGTTAACTTTGTAATTTCTTCATCTCATGGCTTGTTGTAAGTGTTCCCGAAGTTCTTCTAATTCAATTTATATATTTCGATATAAAAGAGGCAATACAAACCGTGGATATAAAAAACTAGATGCTTCCAAAATTTGAATATTATTTATGATATGCAAATACGGCATTATAGAAGCAAATGATATCCTAGGATACATTATTAAATTCAGAATTTTGAAAGAACATAGAGGAGGTGGTCGTGGGTTCGAGTGATGCTGCCGTGGTTGTTGAGGGTGAAATAAGAAAGAAGCACATATCGGAGTTGCCTATTGAAAGAACATAGAGCTTCCTCATTTGAAGTGCAACCACTACTATTATTATTTTACTTGTGCATCTCCGGATGTGCTTTGCGTTAAATTTACCTAGGAATGTTTTTTCTTTATTAAACAGTAAATTGAAGCACAACCTTAGGGCCTGTTTGTTTGGTGGATTGTGGGTATGGAAAGTAATTTTGGAATCCTAAGATAACACTGTTCATGGGCCTTATGCATAATTTTTTGATGGAATAGCATGTTGAAACAAATAGCTTTTGTGGAGGGGAATGATTCTTCACTGAGGTGACGTCCGTATGGCAGGCGCCACGTTAGCATTTCACCCACCCACAATATGCGTATTTTGAATGGATTGTGGAGGAATCCTGTGTGACGGGGGCCTGGGGCCTGACCTCCTGCTCAATCTTTCTCCTTTAATATCTATCTCCTATGTCTCTCTCTCTCTCGCGATAAACACCGAGCACATGCCATCTCAATGATGATTACAAAGTCCGTCACTCAGCCCGCCTCATTTTGCATCGCTCGTTAGCAACCTAGCTCACGGTGCTATCTCTCTCCTCACTTCTGTTTGCTCGTCCTCTCCTCGACAGGAACCCAATGACTCCACCCACCCGCCATATGTTCGACCCCCACCTGCATGCCCGTTCGCCCTTGCTCAACTCTAGAGACAAGGATGCCACCTTATTTTGTAGATCTCAGCGTCCCTTACCTGACAATAGGGGTGGCAAAATGAGCCCGAACCGAACCGACCTGACCTGAACCCGGCCTTCTTAACCGGGTACGGGTAGGGGTCAATTCGGGTCAAGTAGTATACGGGTTGACCCGAACTGGCCCGGATAAAATCCGGGTCGGTTACGAGTTTGACCTGTCAACCCGGATGACCTGAATTCCACCTGTTTATATATTCAACTATATATACATTATAATACATACTGTCAATGGAAGTGCTTGTAGGATTGTTGGTTTGCACGGTTCGCTGGGATTCTTGTTAATCCATTTGGCGCCCGTTCGATTCCGGGTGGATGCACTAATTTAAATATTTTTCAAATTTTAAATAAGAGGGTTCAATGAAATAGTTTAAATAAATTGAAGAGAAGAATTGGGCACAACATCAATTTGGCTTAGTGGTCTCCTCAACCAGTCAAGTTTCCGGTCGCGCGTTCGAGGCTTGCTCTCAGTGCAATTTGTTGAATAAAATCTTAATATTTTCAGCCCGAACCCGACCCGAACCCGACCCGAACCCGACCTAAAAGATAAATCTGATCTGGTATGGGTGAACTGGTTTACAGCTGGGTTAGGTACGGGTTCCCGAACCTTGAACCGGATTTAATCCGGATCGGGTTCTGGTTTACCCTTATCCAGGTCGGGTTAAACTTGACCCGACCCGGACCCGACCCGACCCGACCCGCTTGCCACCTCTACCTGACAACAGTGCTGACAAGAAACTCGCTTGCTCGACTCCATCGTCGAGCTCCGACGACGATGATCTTGATCTCGACCTTGCCCGATGTTCTTAATCCCAATCTATGTGCTCTTGCTTGCCATAACCGAGCTCATGATTGCCATCGATCTCCAAGCTATTGACTCCATCGATTAGAAAACTTAAAATCAAAACTTGTTCTTCAAATTTCAAAACCCAAACAAAGCCAAACTATCTCACTGAATACTGAAAGCTAAACCAAACTTGATCTTAAAAATTTCAAAAACCAAACCAAACCAAACTTGATCTTTGCAATTTTGAAAACCAAACCGAACTAAACTATAATAAAATGAAGCCAAACTATCTCTGAAATTCCCAAAAAAATCCAAACTAGAAACATACAAAATCATACCAAACTTGCTCTTTAAAATCCAAAAACCACACCAAACTTACGATCCAAGATCACCGAAAATCAAAAAGAAACCATCTTCCCAAAATATTGCAAAGTAAGCTACACCATACCAATTTTTATAGCCAAACCAAACCAAAACAAACTCGAAAAACAAGATTTACTCTTTAAAATTTTCAAAACCAACCATGAAAATTATCAATCTCTAAATCAAAGATCTCTTTCTCCAAAATCTTTCACATAATCGCTAAACCATGCCTTTTAAACTTAATGATAAGAGACCTTTTTTATTGTTTTAGCTTAGGTATGGAAATTTGAAACAACTTTTTTGTAACAGTGGAAAAACCAAATCAAAATCTTAATTGAAAAAGAAAAGAAATCAACAACTGGACTCGAAGTGTATGAACGAAGAAGAGATGAGCAGGACAAAGTCAAAGTTGAAGCTAGATCGGATCAGAACAAAGTTGAAGTCTAATTGGATGGAGGAATTGAAGTCAAATTAGATTACAACAAAGTCAGAGTTGGGTTTAATCCCACTCAAAGCATGAACCGTGCTTGACGCGGTCCGTTGGAAGGAGAAGCATAAGTCAGAATATGAAGATGTATCTCATGATCAGAGATGATAATGATGATTGTTAGGTGGTCGCAGATGATGCTGATTTGGACAAAGAAGGAAGACTATGTGGTGTGAAGTGAAAGCAGCATCTGGAAGGGGTGATGAGTTTTGTTTAAGCATAACAATGGCATGGAGTGGCAATATGGAGAGGACTATGGTTAGTAGGGTTGTGAGTCTGTGTTTGAGTTTGTGGGTTTATAGGGAGGAAGATTGCTTTGTGTATGCGGATCGCTGGGTTTGTGTTAGGACTAATTATCATATAAATTTAGATTAAAAAATAAATAACGAAAAAAATAAGAGGTCAACGACTTCAATACAATGTTGAAAATTGAAGATTGAAATAGAAAATCGGTCGCTCCCCAAAGCCAGAAGTTGGCACTTGGCACTGTTTATATAGATGAGAAAATATATTACGATTATTATTCTTATTTGAAATAAGAGTCCAATTCGTAAATTGGAAACTTATAATTCCTACTCTAAACTAGAAAGTTATTAGTCCTATTACTACTATTTCTAAACCGAACACTCATTATTCCTTGACATCATGTAAATCCCCTGGGCTTAGAGTCATAGCGTTATACCTTGCATATACTTGTGTATGCACATACCTTTCGAGTACTAACTCAAATGGCAAAGAGTTGAGGTTTCATTGTATGGGGTCTTATACTCAAGTCCAAGCTAAATGCTTAGTTACAAAAAAAATCAGAAATATAAATTTATATATCCATTTTAAATGTCAATGTACCTTTTCCATTGAACAAATATTGGTTTTGCACGTGCTACATGCAGACTTACAAGTTATTAATTTCTGCCTATGTCTACTTTAGTTTGTCTTTCCGCACCATCATATTGATTTTGTATTTATTGTGTCGAAAATATAACATGAATACACTATCTTTTGGATACTCAACAATATGGAAGCCTATGAATTGCGATCTTGTAAAGATGTGGACCTTCAACTAATGCATGTATAGAAAAAAGACAACATTTTTACCAACACATTTCTTTTAGGAGAACGACTCTTAATAATAATAATAATAATAATAATAATAATAATAATAATAATAATAATAATAATTTTCCATGTGTTCCATAAATGTATCATTCCAATTTTGTATTATGCATGCAAAGCACGACCTCAATTTTGTATTATGCATGCAAAGCACGACCTTGCTCTACAAAAATTGCAAGGCTCATGTAGACCGAATTTCATCATGAGCATATGAAGACTGGAAATCTACGTGCTTTGGGATACACAAAAACTCATGTCCATACATTTTATAATGGCACTAGAAATAACCCGTGCACTAACCCTCTCAAAGGATGCGGTGCACGTGCACAACCGACAAAAGACCGAGAAGAATGGGTGTGTGTGGGCATTGTCGGGTGGAGGCGTGACCCGCATGCAACTGAAAAAGAGAGAAGTGTGGGGGTGTGTGTGGGTATCGTCCAGAGGGTAAAATGGAGAAAAGCAGGTGTTAAAGTACAAAAAACACAGGGTGTCAAAGGGAAAAAAGACCGATTACAAACTAGTAAATATGGGAAAGACGGGAGTGGCATTGGGTTTGATGAAAAAGCAATGATAAGCTTGCAAATAATGGGAATGCGGGGGCTTTTGTTTGGAATTTCAACATCACTTAACAACATGGTGTGATCCGCACCCACCAGAGGCACCGAACCCGCCTGCAGCCCGCGCGCGCGAGCCCAGCCGCACCACCTTAGGGGCGTTTTCAACACTTCTCTTTATTATTATTTTAATGGCAAACTTGTAATTGTTTAGAGAGGGGTTTTATTCTTAAGCTAGGGCTAGCCGTCTTTAATCTTTTATGCTTATTATTGATATTTTGAGAGAGTTCTTCGAGAGTTCTTCGAGGGATCTTAGGAGAGTGCGGACGTCCTCGCTTATCGGCGTCTTGGGAGGGTTGGTACCTTTATATTGTAGCCAACACTATCTTTTATTCGATGTTTTTCTCTATAAAGGTTCAGTTTTTATCTCAATCCTATCAATTTAGTATTAGAGCACGTGACGATCCATGGCGGCTTTGATAAGATCACTAGACAAAATTGAGGCTTTGGAGGCGAAATTTACGAGCGAGATCGACGGGATCAAGAAATTGTTGGCGGAAAACGATGAATCCATGGCAAAATTGACGGCGTCTATCGAAAAATTGACGGTGAGGCAAGAGAAGCACGACGAACAATTCGCACAATTAATTTTTTAATTGTCGGCAAACGCGGAAAAGGATGGAAAGGGAGAGGAAAACCCTAAATCAGCAACAAAGACGTCACCTTTGAATAAGAAAAAGGAAAACGAGGAGATTTTTGATGCGGATCTCGCATACTAAGAGGAGGAAATTAACAAGGAGGAAGGAGCGCCGTGAATGGGGGATTATCGTGAGGCAATACGGCGAAAGGCAGAGGAAGCAAGGAGAGGGGGCGGCGAACATAGCCGTCGTCCCCAAGACTGGCGGCTGACGAGAGGGGGTCCTGCGGGACCCCAGGACACCACGCGGGGGGCGGTGCACCCCCCAGCCCTACCAGGGGCCAGCAAAGCTTACCCGGTCCCCGCCGGGTCCCGCGGCCACACGACAGGGCCGCGGCAGCCCCGGCTTCCAGCGACAGACCCCGCGGCCCCTGTACAGAGCCGCTGGCCCCCGATCACCATCGGCCAGGGCCCCCGGGTCCTCAGCAGGGCCGCGGGCCCCCGTCGAGCCCAGGCGGCCTCCCCACGGGGTGGGAGTCGTCGCAACAGCAGCTTGGGGGTTTCCGTCCTATTCGGAGGGCACATCTCGTGGTCTTGATGGCGGATTTGATCCCGGTGAAAGGCATGAGCACTATGATGACAGAGGGGATTTTCGGGATCCTACCGACCCTCGATACGGTGACAATAGCGGGCGTCCACTACCCCACGCCAATGAGAGTGGGCCCAAGGACTACGGAGGAGGATACAGGGGCTATGAAGAGGAGTACGGAGGTCAGACTGGAGGCTACGGTGGGCGGGGAGATGGGCCTTGAGGGGGCATGGTGACCAGTGGAGGGGACCGCAGGGAGGATACGAGATGCACCAGGAGAGGTGGCAGCACTATCTTCAGGTTAGATATGCTGGGGGACGAGGGGATCAAGGATTCAACATGGACAGATTGAGGAAGTTGAAGATGCTTATATTTGATGGGGTGGACCCGGTTTCGTGGGTTTACAGAGCGAAGAGATTTTTTTAGAGTCTCCCTCATGACAGAGGAGCAGAAGCTGGAGGCCGCGTGCATCTGTCTAGATGGAAAGGCCCTCGCTATGTTTCAGTGGAAGGATGCGAGGCGTCCTTTTTGCTCGTGAGAGGATACCAGGGACTAGATGGTGGAGAGGTTTAGAGACCCTCACCTGGGAAACGTGCAGGAGCAGTTGTTATCACTTAGACAGGAGAGCACGGTGCGAGACTATCTGGAGACGTTCGAGGCCCTATCGGGACATGTGCACGGGGTGACAGACGAGATGATGGAGAGCACCTTCATGAAGGGGTTTAAGGCCACTATTCGAGCGGCGGTGCACATGCAGAAGCCCCAGAGTCTGATGGAAGCAATAGAGTACACTCAGATGACAGAGGATTGCCAGTTGGAGGAGAGGAATGCCAGGAGTGGATGGAGTGGACCGACAGGCCGTAGCCAGCCAGTAACAGGAGCACAACAGAGAGCTACTACATGAGCGGATCCGGCTGCCAGGGAGAAGACTGGGAGAGGAGTAGTGCACCGTAGGTTGGGGACAGTTTAGGCGGATGACAGATGCGGAGATGAGGGAGAAGCGGTAGAAGGGCTTGTGTTTCAGATGAGATAAGCGATTCACATCGGGTCACAGATGTGCAGGGCGCAAGCTCCAGGTGCTATTACTTAAGGACGATGACGACGAGGCTGACGTCAAGGATGAGACCGCTGAGGCAGAGGACAAGGAGCCTGAGGGCCGGCAGTTAGACGTGGCAAAGGTGTCCCTTAACTCCGTGGTAGGATTCACATCGAACCATACCATGAAGTTGAGGGGGGAGATCGGCGACCAGGAGGTGACCGTGCTTATTGACAGTGGGGCGACCCACAACTTTATTTTCAGAAGAGTGGTGGCCCAGCAGGAGCTCCAGCTGACCGATTGTGGTAGTTTCAGTGTCATGATGAGGACGAGAAAGAAGGAGAGTAGTCGGGGAGTTTGCAGAGGACTGGTACTGACACTACATGGGATACAGGTGATCGTCGACCTTTTGCCTTTAGACTTGGGGAGCACCGACGTCATCTTGGGCATGACGTGGCTGCAGACGTTGGGGGAGATGACGGTGAATTGGAAACTACTCAGGATGGAGTTTCAGGAGGAGGGGAGAGCAGTCACACTACGTGGAGACCCCAGCCTATGCAGAGTATTGGTCTCTCTAAAGATCATGGTGAGGACCATTCAGGCGGAGGGCGGTGGATACTTGGTAGAGTTACACTCATTGGCGGGAAAGGGAGGCGCTGAGGCCAGTGATGAGCAGCCTATTTCAGGAGAGGTACGTCTGATGGAGCAGTTTGAGGAGGTCTTCGAAGAGCCTCGGGGTCTACCACCACCGAGGGATCATGAGCACGCCATAGTACTACGGGAGGGCGTGTCCCCCATCAGTGTGAGGCCCTACTGTTATCCCCTGCACCAGAAGGATGAGATCGAGAGGATGATGGCAGAGATGGTGCAGGCAGGAGTGCTTCAGCCTAGTGTGAACCCTTTTCCAGTCCAGTGCTGTTAGTGAAGAAGAATGATGAGAGCTGACGCTTTTGCGTAGACTATTGGGCTTTGAACAAGGAGACAGTGCCTGATAAATTCCCCATACCAGTTATTGATGAGCTCCTGGATGAGTTACATGGAGCGGCCCTATTCAGCAAGATAGACCTCAAGTCGGGCTACCATCAGATCAGGATGCGGCGGAAGGATGTGCCCAAGACGGTATTCAGGACACATGAGTGCCACTAAGAGTTTCCAGTCATGCCTTTCGGCTTGACTAATGCACCAGCTACCTTTCAGGACCTAATGAATACTGTAATCCACCCTTACTTGAGGCGATTCGTACTCGTTTTCTTCGATGACATATTGGTGTACAGTCGCACCTTGGAGGAGCACTTGGACCACCTGCAGGTCGTGTTTCAGTAGCTGCAGTACCGTCAGTTGTTCGCAAACAAGAAGACGTGCTTATTCGGACATCCACAGGTGGAGTATCTGGGACATGTGGTGTCAGCAGATCGGGTGGCAGCAGACAGAGCTAAGATATTAGTGATACTAGACTGGTCGCGTCCCACCACACTCAGGGGGTTGCGTGGTTTTCTGGGTTTGATAGGTTACTATCGCAGATTTGTGGAGGGGTATGAGACGATAGCCTGGCCACTGACCGAGTTATTGAAGAAAGACCAGTTCCATTGGGGTGAGGAGGCGACGACTGCATTTTAGGCCCTGAAAAGGGCCATGACCACTGTGCCAGTTTTGGCGTTGCCGGATTTTTCCAGGCCTTTTGTGGTAGAGGCAGACGCATCGAGACGTGGACTGGGAGCAGTATTGATGCAAGAGCAGCGGCCCATTGCGTACTTCAGTCAGGTGTTGACTGCTAGAGCCAGACTGCTGTCGGTCTACGAGAGGGAGCTGATGGCCATAGTCCTGTCTATCCAGAAGTGGAGGCCGTACTTGTTGGGGAGGAGTTTTCTGGTGCGCACAGATTAGCGGAGCCTTAAATACTTACTGGAGCAGCGGATGGTAGTAGAGGAGCATCAGAAGTGGCTGCGGAAGCTGATGGGGGTACCCGTTTGAGATTGAGTATCGCCCGTGGCTGGAAAACAAGGCGACCGACGCTCTTTAACAGCGAGAGGAGGAGGTAGAGTTGGCAGCACTGGCAGTTTTCGTGCTCCAGGACTGAGAGCCGCTACAGCAGAAGGTAGGGCAGGATCAGGAGTTGGCAGGCTTACAGGAGGCACTAGGGCAGAGATCTATCGAGTAACCGGGGTATTCTATTCAGGATGGGCGGCTGCTACATTGGGGGAGATTGGTTCTGCCAAGGACTTCGACGTATATACCAGCCATACTCCAGGAGTTTCACAGCAGCGCATTAGGATATTCTGGGGTCCTCAAGACCTACCAGAGACTGGCGATGGAGGTCTACTAGAAAGAGATGAAGAAGGATGTGGAGAAGATGGTTGTAGAGTGTGACGTTTGCCAGCATCATAAGTACCAGGCAATGTCCCTGGGGGATTACTACAGCCGCTGTCTTTGCCCGATCTGGTGTCGGAGGACCTCTCCATGGATTTCATTGATGGACTGCCGAAGTCGGGAGGATATACAGTCATATTTGTAGTGGTCGACCGTGTCAGCAAGTATGCGCACTTTATACCACTTCGGCACCTATACATCGCGGTATCAGTAGCGGAGGTATTTTTGAGGGAGGTCATTCACTTGCATGGCCCTCCGAAGTCCATTGTCTCTGACGGAGACAAGGTGTTCTTAAGTAGGTTCTTGCAGAGCTTTTCAGGCTGCAACAGACGGTGTTGAGACGTAGCACAACCAACCATCCGCAGACAGATGTATAGACAGAGGTGGTCAACAGGAGTGTGGAGACTTACATGCGGTGCTTTATTTCAGAAAATCCCAAGGAGTGGGCTCACTGGCTGGCATAGGCGGAATACTGGTATAACACATTGTATCACACTGCAGCCTAGACGACATCGTTCAGGATTCTGTATGGCAGCGGCCCTCCACATCTATTGCATTATGGGCAAGAGTCTACACCAGTATCAAACGTGGAGCGATATTTGGTGGAGAGAGATCAGATTTTGGAGGAGCTAAAGCTCCATCTGGCTAGGGCTCAGCATGTTATGAAGGCGATGGCAGACCTACACCGCAGAGATGTGCAGTTCGCAGTAGGAGATATGGTGTACCTGAAGCTGAAACCCTATATGCAGAGATCCTTGGCCCATAGACGGAATGAGAAGTTAGCTCCGCGTTATTTTGGACCTTTCGAGGTCGAGACGAGAGTGGGACCAGTAGCTTACAGCCTGAGATTACCCACATGATCTGTTATTCACCCGGTGTTCCATGTGTCATAGCTTCGCCAGGCGATCGGAGATCACACCCCTTCACCCACCCTTCCGGAGACATTGACAACTGACATGAAGGTGAGGTTGGAGCCAGCGGCACTGAAGGGGGTCCGTAGAGGGAGTACGGGAGAGCGCGAGGTTCTGCTACAGTGGAAGGATTTGCCAGAGCACGAGAGCACGTGGGAGCATATGGACGTGATGGCGTAGACTTCCACTTTGAGGACAAGGTGGCTCATTGGGGGAGTAGTGGTGCGATCCGCACCTACCAGAGGCGCCGAACCCGCCTGCAGCCCGCACGGGCGAGCCCAGCCGGATCACCTTAGGGGCGTTTTCGACCCTTTCCCTTTATTATTATTTTAATGGCAATATTGTAATTCTTTAGGGGGGTTTATTCTTAAGATAGGGCTAGCCGTCTTTAATCTTTTATGCTTATTCTTGATATTTTGAGAGAGTTCTTCGAGAGTTCTTCGAGGGATCTTAGAAGAGTGCGGACGTTCTTGCTTATCGGCGTCTTGGAAGGGTGGCTGCCCCTATATTGTAGCCAAAATTATCTTTTATTCTCTGTTTTTCTCTATAAAGGTTCAGTTTTTATCTCTATCCTATCACAACACACCCATCCCCAAGTGTGTCCCACCATGCCCATGTGACAACCACACCCCCTTGCCACATGGGACAAAGGTGCCACATGGAACAAACATCACATCAACACCCCTCATTTGTAATATAGGTAACACATGGGCTATCATATTTGTGATTTGGCGAGCTACACTTTCTGCACCCCCAAATTTTTATCCACGTGATTTATATGAACTAGAACATAAGTGAATGGCTTATCCCTGTGATTTGGATTCTTTTTGTCTATGAATGGATATGTTATCAAATCCATTTTATTATTGAAAAATAACTCATTTTATTACTATTTGAATCATGGGATGTGAGGCCTCAAAACCTGCATCTGGTGGACCCATCAAATCTTGACCATGTAGGGATTGGAGTTTTAGACCGCTATTGGAAAAAATTTCCTCACCTAATACACCTGCTAAGCCCTTTCAGACATGTATGCATGGGTGTGTATGTTTAGGATTTTAGATTTTATATGTATCTACTGCTCGGATATTTGGGGATCTCGTAAACTAAGAATTATGGACTCTAGTTGCGAGAGTGTAACAAAGGTAGAGCTCTGATATAGGGATGCCTTGTTTCTTCCTTGCAACCAGTTGTTTATGTATTAGTTGGGAGAAGCATGTGTTGGAGCATATAGAGCAAATATGCTCTTTTGAGAGAATTAGATAACACCAGGTCAGCCTTAAAAAGCAAATTATTAAAAGGAACAATAAACATTATAATGCATTTATATCTACATTTATGAATTTTTAGGTAGATTTCAGGACAAAATACTGGAAATGAAAATAAAAATATACACATGCATATCCCGTGTTGAAGTCACATATGTATGTGTCAATCGTCACTTGGCTTGGGCTGGCCAGGCATTCATGTGTGCACGTGTAGTACTTGAAGTCCAGTTGAGATAACTAGCTCTGTCTGCAGTTGGGAAACATTTATCCCGTATGGGTCCAACACAGCAATCACCACAAACAAACAAACACATCCAACCCCTCCCCCCCCCAAAAAAAAGCGACTTCTCAAATGAAAGTATCCTTCTGAAGAGTTTGATTTTACACACGCGTCCATGCGAGCACACACACTTCAAATATCTAAATGAGTGCACACATGGTTAACTATATCATTTTGAAGTTAACTATATCATTTTGGAGGCATGAACAATGAGCTGTCTAGATCAAACGATAACCCTTAAGGACATCAGTGCGTTAGCTGCAAAAATGTGTGTACGCATGTCTTTTTTTTTTTTGGGGGGGGGGGGGGGGGTGGGTGGGTTCATATTTTCATCTTCTATTATACTGCACAATAAGCTGCATTTAAAATTTAAATTTAAGGATAACAACACCCAGGTAATCTACTTCTATGTTACATGCTGGTACGTTGTTCAAAATGTTAGATGAGGACAATAGGCCATTGCAGTACACATGCTTGACATGATTGCTTTCTACACTTTTTCCAGGATTGTCCTGTTTCTGATGGGTTTTTTGCAATCATATCATTACAGATTTTACTGGGTAAAAAAACTTCAACTTCCAGTCAAGTAACTGCTCGCGGTAAACAGAAGCATTACAGAGAAGGTATTTTTCACATGGAGTAACTTCATCATATTATTAACTTGGGTAAATTTCATAAAGCTCCCTTTAAGACATTGACCGATAAAGTTCATCGGTTCCACCACCAATGACATGGACAACCACATCTAGTGGATCTTCAGGCTTCTGTGCTTATCTGTATATTACAGTAGTAGTGCATATTATTGCTGGAAACTGAAATGTTATTCTTAATCTTGAGTTAAATAAAATTAGTCTAGCTTAATTGTTTTTTTGATTATCATTGTTCTTTATTATATTGTTGTGGACAAGATAAATGCTCTTGCAACATAAAAGTTAGATATCCATGGGGTTGGATAGAATGCACCACAATAGATGGGGACGGTGGACAGTTGGAGATGTAATTGGATATTCCGCTGATTTGGCAAAATAGAGGAATTTGCACTTTTGCATTGCCTAATGTTTTTACGTAATCTATATTTAAAAGAGATATGGCACTAGCTTGTTTTCCAACATTTTGGTTCCAAGATTTTAATCGGAACTCTCGACCAGACAGTTTTAACTAACCGTAAAAATATTCTTATTATTGACTTGAATGATAGTTAAAATATGTAGATATGTTAGTGTTAAAATTTTCGATAAACTTGTTCTTGGGTGTACATCCATAATTGCTGGACTAATAAATTAGTTTTTCTTATTATTGAATTGAATGATAGTTAAAATAAGTAGATATTTAAGTGTTAAAATTTTGGATAAACTTGTTCTTGGGTGTACAACCATAATTGCTGGAATAATAAATTAGGTTTTCTTACTGGTGAAGTTTCCTTTATTGATAGAGATCAAATTCGAGGAGTCCAATTCGAGAAGGCGTCTTCTATTTTATATATGATGGAGAAAGAGTTTGAGTCCTCGAAGAAGAGTCTTTTTTATTTTGAGAGTTCTAGTCATTTGAGAGTTTTTGTTATTTTGAGTCTTTTATTTATTGAAGTCGGTAATTTATTTGAGTCTTATTTAGTGTAGGAGTTTTAATCCTATTGGGGTTCGAGAGTCAATTTGTAAGCCTATTTAAAGGCCACAAACTTATTAGTTTTTCATGAAAAATTAACGAAGAATAGTTTTTGGTGTAAACTTCTAGTTTCTCCATATAATTAAATCTTTTGCATTGGTATGTGAGAGTGGGCTTAATTGGTTGGGCTAGAAATCCAAAGAATCTCTACGTGCGAAGCGTGCGAGTCGGTGATCGAAAGATTTTTAGGGCATGAGATCCGAAAAGTTATTACTTTCAAGTTTTCTTTTTCTCTAAATCCACGCCACATCCATTCTCGCTTCCGTGCCGCGTCAAACTGGTTTAGAGAAAACCTGTTTTGTTTTCTTGTTTTCCTTCTCTTTTTCCTTTTTAAAAAAGAGTGAACTCAAAAATCAAATCAAAATTTTTTGATGGAAAACCAAATATAAAAAAGAGGGATAAAAATCAAAAGAGAAAAAACAAATATTTGAAAAAACAAAAGAAAAAAATTTCAACAACTCTAACCTGATCGCTCCCGCAGCCGCACTAGCCACAACCCTTGCAGCCACACTTAAAATCTCCAACATCTTTGTCGACGTCATCCACACCCATCGACATCGCCTTTGTCGCCTGAAAACTGCTGATCCACTGTCGACCAACTTATCGCAACCGCACCGTTGGCGACGTCTGGGGTCATCGACCATGCGAGCAACTTCGTCGCATCTAGACGATCTCCACTGTATGCCTCAGGTCCACGTAGACAACCGCAACCCTATGAAACGACTGCCAGTAAGTTTCGTCGCAAAACATCATTTTACAGCAACAGTTGGAAGAAGCTCGCCTGTGTCCCCTTCGGCGACAGTTGGGGCCACTGTTCCCACCATCCGACTCACCTCCCTCATGCGACCCTCAGACGAAAATTGGTGGCGGATTGATGTCAAAATCATCAGAAAAGCTTATCGACACCGTTGAGCCACCGCCGCTACAGTACAAACTTGATCGAGTCGACCCCGACCGCTGAGTTGCATGAGCGGTTGACCGAGTCGAGCCGTTGACCAAGCCGCCTGAGCCAATGATCGAGTCGTCGAGCCGCCTGAGTCGTTGATCATGTTGACAGATCCGCGTCTGCACAGTATAGATTGACATTTTCCAGTGATTTTTGGCCGTATTTCAGTCATATTTTAGCACAGCTGATTTAGCACATTATGACATGGAACTTTTCATGCGAAATTTTCGGTCCTGTTCGTCTGAATTAACACAAGTTATAGAAGCCTTGCATGATACAACAAAGCTGATTTGCACTCCAGTTAGCCTCTAATATGATCAAATACTTATTGTTAAATTTCAAAAAAATTCATCTTTTTTATTTTGTTTAGATTAGTCGATATAATTGGTATTGCATATTTTTTAGTCTCGATCTGTGTGTCCCATTAGCATATTTAAGATTGCATTTTATTATATAGGTTTGAGCCATATGATTTTATTTTATTTACATAATTGGTGCACATATTTAGCTGGTGTTAGGTTTTGCATCCGTGTTTGTGTGGTTGGTTAGTATTGCATGTTATTGCGTAGTGGCAAACCCTAGAATCAGTTATGGATGCTAGTGCAATCCAAAGACTAGAAAATCATTTTTCAAAAGATGTACCTAGAACTAAAAGATGACATAAATCGAACAAAAGATCGCCTAGAAGCACTAGAAAATAAATTGGCTCAAGAACAAAACTGTGTCATGAAACGTCATGAAACGTAAAGAAAAATATTTACCTCATACCTAGAAAGGTCGCCTAATAGAAAAACTGAGCGCCGTACATCAAGAAAGCATAACTGTGGAGGAGCATGTGGCCAAGTTCAACAACCTATTTGTGAGGAGTGAAATACAAGAAGATCCCATATATGCCCTTGCTAGGTTTTGTTCTGGATTGAAAGCATACATTAGGCATGAGACGCTATCTTACATTATAGACAATGCACATCAAGCATTTAACATATTCTTAAATTTAGAATCCATGAAAGCCTCCATATACATAAATCCTATCTTTAAAGGCGGGGATCAATTTAAGCGGTCAAGTGATAATATGACTAAATTTGAAACTAATACCGTTAAAGGAACAAAGAGAAGACTAAGGTTGAAAACCACCACAACAAATATCTCATCATGAATTGGTTCCTAGTGCATTTTATGAGCATATTGCATCTGATTTGAGTGCTTTGCATAACAGAACTGGATGAAACTCTTGCAGTTAACAATGATAGTCGTCACAAGTTTACAAGAATTTATAGTGATGTATGACAAGATTAGAGTTTGTTCGGAGAGGTTCACATTTGAATCAATAAGGAGGCTTTGCATACTTCATACAAGTTCTCGACAAGCTTTACAGAGTGACAATTCTGATGAGATTGGATTCATCACATCGAGTTTGTCATATCAGATTCTTTATAATCCAAGAAAATTCTATATGCTTTCACATCTTTTGCTATTTGAAAGAATTTTATAGAAGATATTTATCTACAGATTCACATCCTATTGTGCTTCAAAATTCATAGATGCATCTTCTCGAGCTATAAATGCTTCTGATTTCTGCTTGGCTATGCTATTTCTATTGCCGTTCATCAGGGTGGTGAAGTTCTCAGGGAGATTGATAGAGAGATCAAATTCGAGGAGTCTTTTATTTTATACATGATGGAGAAAGAGTTAGAATCCTTGAAGAATTCTAATTAGATGGAGTCTTTTGTTATTTTGAGAGTTTTAGTTATTTGAGATTTTTTGTTATTTTGAGTCTTTTATTTATTTTAGGAATTCTAGTCATATTGGCTTTTGAGAGTCAAGTTGTGAGCCTTTTTAAAGGCCACAAAACTTATTAGCTTTTTTATGAAAAAATCAATGAAAAATAGTTTTTGGTTTAAACTTTTAGTTTCTCTATAAAATTAAATCTTTTGCATTGGTGTGTGAGGGTGTACTTGATTGCCTGGGCGAAAGGTCCGAATAATCTTCACGTGTGAGGTGTGCAAGTTGATGACTAAAAGATTTCCGGGCGTGAGATCTGAAAAGGTATCAATTTTCGAGTTTCCTTCTTCTCTAAATTCTCACCACACACCTCATACTTTCGTTCTGTGTCATTTATCTTGTGGAGTAGCCTTCTGTTTAGCTTGCAGTTTGATAGTCATCTGTAAACATATGTCTAGTCCTTTTGGATTCTTGGCATTCTACAGAGTTTGGGATTAATAAAGCCGGGATTAATAACTTCTAGATGACTGTAATGCATTTAATGTGATCAACATAATCAGATGCTAGTAATGACTTTTTTTGGATGATTTGGGCCAAAAAAACTTTTGGCTGCTTGTTTGCATGGAGAATGCCATTTTTGTTTAGATACGAAAGTTTTTTCCCTGCAATTTCTTGAGAAAGTAAACAATTAACAGGATAAGCCATCCAGCTAAGTTATAGAGTTTTCCAGTTTTGTTTGTAGCTAATCGTGTAAGAAGGGATGTTTTCGGGGAGATATTCACTTAGAACGGAGACGTGAAGGGACGTGGTGGGATTTCAAAGAAGAAGAAAACATGAAAGTTGATAATGTTTCGGATCTCGCAACCCGAAAATTTTACGATCATCAACTCGCAAGCTTTGCTTGTGGAGATTTTTCGGACATTTCACTCAGGCAACCAAGCACACTCTCGCACACCAATATAACAGATTTAATTTATGGAGAAACTAAAGGTTTACACAAAATACTATTCTTTATTATTTTCTTTATAAAAAACTAATAAGTTTATGGCCTTTATACAGGCTTGCAACTTGACTCCTAAAATTTAATATGACTAGAACTTCTAGAGTAACTCAAACTCAAATAACAAAAAGACTACTAATAAAGACTCAAATAACTAAAACTATCAAAATAACAAAAAGGCTCAACTAATTAGAACTCTACCAGGACTCAAACTCCATCACATATAAAATCTTTTAAAATAAAACACTTCATCTCGAATTCGATCTCTGTCAGATATCTCTATGAACAACAAAAGAAAGAAAAGAGTATTTCAGATTGCCAGTCTTGTTTAAATTCTCTCCGTTGAATTCTATTGTGCCTGAGACATTAGGATTACGGTATAAAATGGTTGTTTAGATTAAAAGAAGTTGACTTTTTAGTTAAGATGACAATTAAAAATTGAACACCGACCAATAAAAGTGAGGGTTAAAAGAAGAATTATTAAAGGCTTCTGGTGGATCTTGATGGAGATAAATGATGCTAGTGCAAATTTTTTCCAATCATGAGACTACATGTTTTTTTTTTCAGTTCTTAACCTCTTATATTTGATTGAAAAAAGCCAGCCAAACAACCATAATATGTCAAGCTCTAAGGTAGAAAAGGAATCTCAGACCAAACCTCTAGGATGTGGCCAGATCCAAAGAAGCCCTTCAATTTTCATTCTTTTCTTTCCAGACTAGTTAATACATGATTCCCAAAATATTATAGATTGCTATGTGCATGCAAATCAATATATGCATTAAACGTCCTCCCATTCTATCAATTGACGTCTTAAGATCTAACAAGCATATAAATTAATGCTACTAGATAATAAACTACAAGGCCCATATGAAGTATCTTTGAATTCTACATCATTAAAAAAGTTTCTTGGAATTTTTTCCTTTTTTTACCGATTAGTTATAAGCACTAAAAAAAGAAAAATAATATCCTTTTTATCACAATACATCAAATATGTATGACTAGGACTAGTTAATACATGATTCCCAAAAATATTATTGATTGCTATGTGCATGCAAATCAATATATGCATTAAATGTCCTCCCATTCTGTCAATTGACGTCTTAAGATCTTACAAGCATATAAATTAATGCTACTAGATAATAACTACGAGGCCCATATGAAGTATCTTTGAATTCTACATCATTAAAAAAGTTTCTTGGATTTTTTTCCTTTTTTGTTTTACCGATTAGTTATAAGCACTAAAAAAAGAAAAATAATATCCTTTTTATCACAATACATCAAATATGTATGACTAGGATCAAGTTCTTTTCTTTTAGGATGATGCACCTTGTAGATGAGTAACTTTTAAGGCACTTCCCAGTCTTTATAATTTTTAGACATGTGCCAAAAATCTGTGGCTGAAGGATACTGTTAGGAACCAAGATAAAAAGACAATTTTTATAGATAAAAAGTAGCCAAACACGATAATTGAGCGCAAAAGAGGTGCGCTCTCCTCCCAAGACGCCTAAGAGGACGTCCACACTCGTTTAATTTAAGAACCACTCCTAATGACGCTCAGTAGAATATTCTCAATATCAAGCATAAAAACTACACATGACGGCTAGCCCCTATTTATAAAATAAACTAGGGTTTTGTGCTCAAAGGGCGCGCGCGCACAAGCAACCCAAAGGGAGGGCCGGCGGCCACTATTGGGCCCGGCCCATGTATAGACCCAGGCGGGTCTATCAATACTCCCCCCAAAGAACCACCTTGTCCTCAAGGTGGTGTAAGCCCCAGTGGTACTACTCCGAGTGGGAGTCGTCCTCCCCGTCGATCCGTTCGTCCTCCACGTCATCTTCCTCGTCGGCTTCCGCTATCAACACTTGCAGCTTTCGATCCACACAGCGGTTTCCGGGAGTGAAGCGCTCGTCGCTTCTGAAACAGAGCCCCTTTTGCCTTTTCTCCCTCATCTCTGTGTCGGTCATCTTTCGGAATGGGCCCCCGGTCTGTGGTGGATTGGTCTGCTCACCCGTCTTCTCAAGACCTGTCGGAACTGCCTCAGTAGTGCCCCCTGCTCCGCCTGCTCCAGTCGTGGTGCCCCACTGTAACTGCCCACTGTAGCTGCTCCTGCCTCTCCTATCCTCAGTGCGAGAGTCCTCCACCATCTGCGCCATCTCGATGACCTCTGAAAGCCCTCTAGGCTTGTAGGGCCTCATCGCAGCTCGAAGACTAGGTCGCAGTCCCTTCAAGAAGGTGCCCTCCAGCGACTCGTTCGAAACCCATGAACTCGCCCAGCCAGTGTCTCAAATCTCTCGATGTACTCCCGCACTGGTCCCTCTTGTCTGAGGGCAAATAGCTACTCGTGTAGGTTCCTTAGGCGGGGGTCTCTAAACTTCTCCAGCACCAAGTCTTTTAGCTCCGCCCAGCTCCAGATCTGCTGCCTCCTCTCTTTCCACTGGAACCACCATAAAGCTCTCCCCTCCATGCAGATGGCCGCTGCCTCCAGCTTCTGCGCCTCCGTCATGTGATGCACCGCGAAATACCTCTCCGCTGTAAACAACCAGGCGTGTGGATCCTCCCCAGAAAAGATCGGCATCTTCAGCTTCCGGACTCTGCAATCTCCTCCAAAGTGTCCCTGCTCGGGTCTCCCCTCCTCTCTGTGATGCGGCCGGTAATGCTGACGCCTCTCGTCCATGGTCTAGTATCGCCTGGGTGGCCCTCCCCCGCGGCCCCCGTAATCTCCACGGTAATCTCCCCGTCGGCCCTCAAAATCGTCCCATCCGGTGTCATCTCCGAACTCCGCCTCGTAGCCACCCTTGCCATCGGAATAATAATCTCTCCCGCGCCCGTCGTCGTAGAAGGGATCATCAGCTGCTAGTCGACGCTCCGGAGGGTCACAAAAATCTCCCGAAAACTGTCCGTAGCCCTCCTCGTTTGCTGTCCGCTGTCCGGGGGCTCAAAGAAGTCATCCGGGGGCTGTCCGCACGCTCCATGCCCTTCGGGAGGCTGCCAGGGGGGTTCCTGCCCCTGGCGGCCCCGGCTGTGGACTCCGCCGCCCCCTCGCGCTGAGTGAACGGGCCCCTCCGAGGCCCCCGGAGGGGCGGCAGGCCCTGTCGGGCCTCTGGCAGAGCCGGCGGGCCCTGCCGAGCCCCGGCAGGGCCTGGGCCCTGCCGAGCCCCGGCAGGGCCTGGGCCCCTCTGTTGGGGCCCGGCGCAGGCGGGGGAGAGCCCCCCGCCCCTTTCTTGTGCCGGCCGACCCCCACGGCTGCTGTGGGGGTCCGGCCGGCTCCCCTCTTGTGCGTGGCGTTCCCAATTGAGGCGGCTAGGGCCTCCGCCTCCCTTTTGGCTCCCCAACGCCTTTCGCCGTACCTCCCCGCGATAGTCCACCCGCCATGGCTCCTCGTCTTCGTCATGAACTCCTCCACCAAATAGGGTTGATTTTGGATAAAAACCTCCTCTTTTTCCTTCTTTTTCTTCAAAGGTTCCGCCTTTGGTGTCGGATTAGGGTTTTTCTCCCCTTTGTTGTTCGCCGCCAATTGATTTAGGGTTGCCATCAATTGCACGAATTGTTCATCGTGCTTCGCTTGATTTGCCGTCAATTGGTGGATGGAAGTTGTCAATTTTGCCATGGATTCGTCGTTGGCCGCCAATGATTTCTTGATCCCGTCGATTTCGCTCGTGAATTTGGCCTCCAAAGCTTCAATTTTGTCGTGGGATCTTGTCGTAGCCGCCATGGATCGTCACGTGCTTTGATACCAAATTGTTAGGAACCAAGATAAAAAGACAGTTTTTATAGATAAAAAGTAGCCAAACACGATAATTGAGCGCAAAAGAGGTGCGCTCTCCTCCCAAGACGCCTAAGAGGACGTCCGCACTCGTTTAATCTAAGAACTACTCCTAATGACGCTCAATAGAATATTCTCAATATCAAGCATAAAAACTACACATGACGGCTAGCCCCTATTTATAAAATAAACTAGGGTTTTGTGCTCAAAGGGCGCGCGCGCACAAGCAACCCAAAGGGAGGGCCGGCGGCCACTATTGGGCCCGGCCCATGTATAGACCCAGGCGGGTCTATCAGATACCTTGGTATGTTGATCACACAGATGCAAATATACTTGGGTTGCCTCTTTCTATGGTGCATCAATAACCTATTTATAAAATTATAATCCAAGGAATCATATGAACATTGCAATTGCATGGACCACAGAAATATTTTTCGGAATGAATGAAAATGAGAGGTGAAATAGAAATAACAGAAATAACCTTTTATGATCTTAGAGAGTCAGACACACACCTTCTTGACCGTTCCAACTATGTCCCAATGTCTCTGGTAATCACATGCACCTGCATTTTTTCAGGTTTGGATTAAGCAAACCGAAATAGAAAAACTAGTGGAAATTGTAAGTGCATAAAAGAATGATAAAGAAACAAAATGAGATAAGGATAAAGAAAAAAATTGAAGGAAAGGTGAAAGAAACTGAAGAAATGGAGAAAGAAATGGTATTGATTCTATATGAACTTTTCACGACAAGTCACAGAATACATGACCTGAGTTGCTGCCCTGACCGTTTTTGTTAGCTACAAACCTGCCAAGGAAGGATGCATGCGGTGAATAACAAACAAATGGGTAGGCATTATTCATTAATATATGCTTACAAGGCTATAAGGAAGCTGCTGATTTCCTTTTGCTGAATCACATGAAAGCTCCAGTAAATTGTTAGGCTCTTTTGGCTACTGATCTGACCATTTTTGTTAGCCACAAACATGCCAAGGAAGGATGCATAATGTGAAAAACAAACAAAAGGGAAAGACATTATTATTCAATAATATGAGCATAAAAAGCTGCAAGAAAGCTGCATATTTCCTTTAGCTGAATCACATAAAAGAGTTAATTATTAGTTTCTTTTAGCTGCTAATATTGTTGCATGTGCTAAAAGTGTACTTGGACTTGTATACACACATATACATATAGACACAATCAGCACCATGTTCTTGTATTGAAATGTTTATGATATACTGTTTGTACATTCATCATTGCACACTGTGTACTGATGCGATTGGGGTGATGAAATTGGGGTGTGACGAATGCAGACGGTGCATCGAACATGGACGGTTCGACGAATGCGGACGGTGCATTGAACGTGGACGTGATCTCATTTGGAAATTATTTAATGCGAGAATCGTATCATTTAATGTGAGAATAATATTAGGACTTTATTTGGCAATATTTTAAATATGGCTGTTGACGAACGAGCTTGAACGAGCTTGCACATGGAGCTTGGTTTTGTTCATGAACAAAATCCATGTTCAAGCTCTGTTCGTTTACTAACCGAGCTCTAAAAACATGTTCAAGCTTGTTCGTTAAGCTTACCGAACGAACGATAACAAATGTAAACGAGCATTTACCGAGCTTGTTCACGAGTAGTTCATCGAACGTTCTGTTCGTTAACAAGACTTATCGAGCTTGTTCGTGAACATGTTCAAGAACATGTTCATGAACACAATCAATATTGTTCATGAACAGATTTTCAAACGAACAAACACACGTCAATTTTTTAATCAGGAATAATAATATTTAACCCTAATTGCCAATGACTAAATCAATGAAATAAAAGGATTAAATATTTGCAAGACAAAAACAAATAAATCCAGCATAATAGCTCCATAATTTCCATTACATACATCCATTCCAAGCATAGTTAAAATATAGTATTTGTCTAAATTCAATACAATGTAAGAACCCAATATTCTAACAATTCCACCATCAATGTATTATAATGAACACTTAACGAGCTTGTTCATGAACATCACTTAACGATCTTGTTCACGAACATCACTTAACGAGCTTGTTCACGAACACTTAACGAGCTTGTTCATGTACATAAATGAACGAACACAGTTATGTTCAACCTCTGTTCGTTTACTAACAGAGCTCTAAAAATTTGTTCAAGCTCGTTCATTAAGCTTTCCGAACCAACCTAAACGAACATGTACCGAGCTTGTTCACGAGTAGTTCGTCGAACGTTCTGTTCGTCAACAGCCCTAATTTTAAATAGGAAGAGTGATTTAGTCATTTTGACTAAATACCTAATTAGTAGGAGTTTTATTATAAATAAAGGGTGAGATCTAGAGAGGAGGGATTATGTTTATTTTGAGAGAAAATTGATTGTAGAGGTGAGATTATCCCTTGTTCTTCGGGAGAGTGCAGACGTCCTTTTTAATCGACGTCTTGTGAGGGTGATCGCCCCTTTAAGTGTGATCAAAGTATCTTTTATTTTAGTTTTTATTTAATAAATAGCAGATCTTTTCTTGATTCCTATCAATTTGGTATCAGAGAACGACGATTCTGCGGCCAAGATGGAAGATCATCATGTGTTTGATGGAATGCTACAAAGAGATGATGTGTTGCGACATGAAGGGAACATGCTTTATCGCTATGAAAAATTTCAGGAGGCAGCTAACAATTATGTTCTCGCAAAAACTCATTTAAACAACATTCTCACATCTAAGGGTGGAACTCAACATTTACGATGTCTAGTTAAATTGATGGGTTGTTATCTGGTGACCGGATGCAATCAAAGTTGCATTGCATTAGGTTCGGAGATCTTAACTTTTGATCGAAAGAATGTTACAGTTTTTCTTTATAGAGAACAAGCTTATAGAGCACTTGATTTTTTTGAAGCCGTTGATTCGGAGATGATGAAATTTTATAGGATTTTTTCTGAGTAGACCCATTTGAAGGGCGACACGACATCAAATCTGAACAAAGACGAAGACAACGGTATAGTTGCGGAACAAAAGATGCCAGATTTGGAAAGGGACAATGACAAAATCATCTCTTTGGAGAAGGAGGTCCTAGAAAAAGATCCAGCTTTAGATCTGAACCCAGCTGACGAAGTAAATCAGAAAGTTTGAGAAGAGGAAGTAAATCAGAAAGTTTGAGAAGAGGAAACAATTTGACATGCCCAAAACCCTAACCAAGCATTCATATAAATAGAAAGGGGGGAGTGGGGGGAGAGGGAGGGAGGGGGGGAGAGAGAGAGAGAGACGCGTATAGGGATGGCAGTAATGGCCTGACCCGCCCGGCCCGACCTGGCCCGACTCGGTTTTGACCCGGCCCGACCCGGCCCGCAGCCGGGTCGGGGCAAGCTTGGGCTTTGTATGCGCCCCGGCCCGCCCCGGCCCGCCTCGGTAAACTATAGTGGTTTACTATTTTGATGCGGATCATGCACTCAGCGAATAACGCATAACTCATACACTATTCCACGGTTCTCCTAATTGAGCCAATTCCCAATTCCAAATTACCAAATAAATCAAAATTCTCCCAATTCACAAAATAAAATTTTTATTTGGGATTCATATGGATGTCATTAATAACTTGACCCGATCGGCCCGACCCGGCCCGACCCGGTTTTGGTAAGAAAGAACCCGTCCCGCCCCGGCCCGCGACCCGTCCCGTCCCGGCCTGTAGATGGGTCGGGGCAAGCTTGGTTAGTTAAATACCCGTCCCGCCCCGCAATATTGCCATTCCTAGACGCGTAAGGGGGTTCGGGTTCGGATTCGAGATCCCCGAAAAATCTGCGTGGCGCGAGAGGAGATCGGAGCTAGGGTTTTCGAAAAGCCCTTTTTTCGTCGCTGCCCTCGCTGTTCGTCGCGCGTGTGAGGGGAAAGAGGGACGGGACGGGTCTCCATTGCACGAGAGGAGAGATATCGGGTGAGGGTTTCGAATCGAAGCCGTCGATCGCTGCTTCGATCGCCTGCGAAGAAGAGAACGCGTGCTCGGGTCGGGATAATGAACGGGTGAGAGGAAATGAGAGGAGTGAGAGATAGTGGATTTTATTAAAAAAAGAGAATGGGCCAAAATGTTTTATGGGCCTGTTTGGCTCTTGTTTGTTTTTTAAAAAAAATGAAACATTACAGATTATAACTTCTGCATAGGTGCTATTATCTATCGTATCTATCTGAACAGCTGCAAAATATTTGCAAGGGAATGACCAACATTTAGGAAGCACAGACACTTCAATTATCGAGCCGTGTCATGTCGGACACATGTTGGCATGCTTGCCAGACACGTGTAATGGATGTGGAACTTATATATTTAATATATTTTAAAGGATTTGCTTTAGTGTCACAACCTCGTGTTGTGTCGTCCTCGTATTGGCATGTTCATGTCCATGCAACAAACTTCGACATGCTTTATATCCCCTTTCAAGAGTATATTTCAACTTGATCACTTATGCAGTATTATCTATCATGAACTCCCCATTTCTATTTTATTATTTTGACTAATCTTAACTGGTTTATATAAATATACACGACAGACAAATTCTTCAATGTTGCACTTTAAATAATGAAACATGAGCAAATAATCTTAACGAAATCAGATTCTTGGATGATGTTATCTGAAAATGATTAAAATCATAAGTGGATCCTGCATGCTGAGGAAAACATGTGTGAATTTTCTATTTCACATGGAAATAAAGCCTATTAGTATGACACTAGCAAGACTATTAGTACGACACTAGCAATTAAGTAAATTTCTATCTACCGCCTGCCAACTCAAGTTATACTTCTATGTTGGAAGTTGCCAACAGTAATTTACACTTCTGCGTTGGAATATGCTGGCACCATAGTTATAATGGACCAGCCATGGTCAAGATTTCATATTAATTAACATGAGTGTGTGTGTGTGTGTGTGTGTGTGTGTGTGTGTGTGTGTGTGTGTGTGTTGATAGAATAAAGATTTAGACAAATGAAGCAGGACATATTGAACAACCTCAGGAGTTTAATGCCCCACCACCGCCACCACACACACACACACACACACACACCCCCCCCCCCCCTCTCCCACGTAAAGCTCCAAGCAGTTCATTGAATCCAAATTTTCATGCATATACTTGGTTTTAGTTGTTTGCGAGAGGGGGGGGGGGGGGGGGGGGGGGGGGGAATCCTCACCTCCTCTCAAACCCAACAAACCAACCGACTTCTTTTTTTTGCATGTAACCCAGTAAACTTTCATTTTCCAGAAACCCTGTCAGGTAATTAAGATTTGGAGGCGAAAAATGTCTGTTAACATGGCACAAAATGGGTGCAATAAGTGTTTTATATAATATGTTGGGGGCTTGAGTGGTCTAAGCCATCAGCTCCTATCATTGTGAAGATATTCCCCTGATTTTTCCTTTTGTCTATTACAGGCTTATGGCTAATCTATGATAATGAGAGAATTGCATTTTTTATTGCATCTATTAAGCCTTGCGAATTTTCCTGACACTTTCCAGATTTGTTACGGCTAATCCATGATGATAATCGTGTACTTGCATAACATCTAAAACTTAGCTAATCAGAAAAATTACTTATTCCCATAGTATGTCTTACAAAATAGAATATACAACGCATGCTAAATAACTAATTTGACATGGGCACAAACAATTTGTCAAAACACTTGTAGGATTCTGATACGATCTAGAGGATCGATCAATTAATTTCAGATTTAAAGATGAAAAAAAATAATAATGTGGAATTTTTATGGATCTTAAATTGCGAAGAACGATGAATAGATTGATAATTGAGTCTCTTTCGAGAGGAGACTCGCTCTCCTAACTTTTGATGCACGGACAAAAGTCTGAAATCCCTCACAAGAGATGCCTACAAGTTCTTCACAAAATAAGCATAAGAAAATAAAATGACGGCTAGCCCTAATAAATAGAAAAGAGGGGATTTGCTAATCTAGCCTGAAAAGACTAGAATACCCCTGGACTAACCCACTACGTGGTACCACGCCTCCTACGCCGCACGTAAGTCACCATAGGGGGGCGGGCCCCTTCATTATGGCCGTCGGGTCCGGGCATGGGAGGATCCACATCAATACTTGCCCCTAAAAGAGCCACATTGTCCTCAAGGTGGAAGTCGGGGAACTGGTCCTGGATCACGTTGTATGCTTCCCACGTCGCATCGCAATCTGGCAATCCCGCCCAGTGTATCAGCACCTCTCTATGCCCGCGCGGCTCCTGACGAACGGCCCGAACTTCCAGTGGCTCCAGCATCACCTCCATCTCCTCAGTAAGGGTGGGCAGTAGGGTAGAGGACACCGTCTGCTCCCCAATAGCTCGACAGAGCTGCGACACATGGAAGACTGGGTGTATCGTCGCTGTCGAGGGAAGTCTCAGCTTGTACCCCACCTGGCCAATTTTGGCCGAAATCTCAAAGGGCCCATAGAATCTAGTGGACAGCTTCTCGTTCCGCCTCCTCGCTAGTGATCTCTGTCGGTAGGGCCTCAGCTTCAGGTATACCATATCGCCCTCCTGGAAGTGCACATCACGTCAATGCCCATCTGCCCTAGCCTTCATCACTTGCTGAGCCCGTAACAAGTGCTTCTTCAACTCCTCCAGTATACTTTCCCTCTCCCCATGTAATCCTCCACCTATGATACCGGTGTCTGCCTCTCCCCAAACCGAAGCAGCTCTGGTGGGTCCCTCCCATACAACACCCGAAACGGTGTTGTTCCTGCTGCTGAGTGGTACGCAGTATTGTACCAATACTCCGCCCATGCCAACCACCGATACCACTGCCGCGGTGTCTCTGACGCAAAGCACCTCAGATACGTCTCTATCCTACGGTTCACTACCTCCGTCTGCTCGTCAGTCTGAGGGTGATAGGTGGTACTCCTCTTTAGCACTCTCCCCTGGACACGAAATATCTCTCGCCAAAATCCACTCAGGAACACATGGTCTCTGTCTGACACTATGGATGATGGGACTCCGTGTAACCGTATCACCTCTCGAGTAAAAGCTGCAGCCACTGAAACATCCGTGTACGGATGTTTCAGTGGTATGAAGTGGACGTACTTACTCAATCTGTCCACCACCACAAAGATCACTGAGTACCCCTCTGATCTGGGTAGCCTATCGATGAAGTCCTTCGTCACCTCCTCTCAGACCCGCTCAGGCAGTGCTAAAGGCTGCAGTAGCCCGGCCGGCGCCATGGCCATGTACTTGTGACGCTGGCAGACGTCACAAGCGACAACCAAGTGTGCTATCGCCCTCCTCATACCAGGCCAGTAAACCTCTCCGGACATCCTCATATATGTCTGCTGCACCCCGGAATGTCCCCCAACCACCGAACTGTGAAACTCCTGAAATAATGCTGGTATGAATGCTGACGTCCGTGGTAATACTAACCGCCCCTGGTACAACAGCCTCCGTCCCTCTAGAGAGTACCCCTTCGGGGCCTCCCCGCCTCCCTGCAGCTGCTCACGGATCTGTCTCAACTTTGGATCGGTCTCTGCCTCCTGCAGCATGGGCTCCCCATCTAACCATACGGGCAACGAGAGTGCCCTCAAGTGCACCCCTTCCTCTCTGCGCGATAAGGCGTCAGCCGCCTTATTCTCCAACCATGGCCTGTACTCAATGGCGAACCGGTGCCCTACCAGCTTGGATAGCCAACGCTGGTGCTCCTTCGTTACTAGCCTCTGCTCTAGCAAATACTTCAGGCTGTGTTGATCTGTCCTGACCACACACTCCCTCCCCATCAGATAGGGCCGCCACTTCTGAACTGTCAGCACGATTGCCATCAACTCCCTCTCATACACAGACTTCAGCCGTGCTCTAGCTGAAAGCAGCAGTCTGAAGTAGTCTATCGGCCGACCTAATTGCATCAGAACCGCCCCCAAACCAACGCCCGACGCATCAGTCTCCACAACAAAGTGACGCTGAAGTCAGGCAACGCCAAGACTGGTGCTGTCGTCATCGTCACCTTCAAGGCCTCAAATGCCTTGGTCGCCTCCTCTCCCCACTGGAACCCACCTTTCTTCAGTTGATCGGTCAGTGGGCGGGCAATGGTGCTGTACCCCCTCACGAATTTCCGGTAGTAGCCTGTCAGTCCGAGAAATCCCCGCAGTGCCCTCAGAGAGGTGGGTACCGGCCAGTCCAACATCGCCTCTATCTTCGCCATGTCCGCTGTTGCCCCTGCGACTGACACCACATGCCCCAGATACTCTATGTGCCTCTGGCCAAAACTGCACTTCTTTCGGTTTGCATACAGCTGGTGCATCAATAACTCCCGAAACACCACCTCCAGGTGGCCCACGTGCTCCTCCATGGTCTTGCTGTAGACCAAAATGTCATCAAAGAAGATGAGTATGTACATCCTCAGGAACGGCCGAAAGACATCGTTCATCAATGCCTGAAATGTAGAAGGAGCATTCGTCAAGCCAAAAGGCATGACGAGAAACTCGTAGTGCCCCTCGTGGGTGCGAAATGCTGTCTTCGGCACATCCTCTGGCCTCATCAGGATCTAGTGATACCCCGCCTTTAGGTCAATCTTGGAGAAAACCACTGCCCCATGCAGCTCATCTAGTAGCTCGTCAATAACGGGGATATGGAACTTGTCAGCCACCGTCTCCTTATTCAGCGCCCGGTAATCTATGCAGAAGCGCCAACTCCCGTCCTTCTTCTTCACTAAAAGTACCGGGCTCGAGAACGAGCTAACGCTGGGTTGGATCACCCCAGCCTGCAACATCTCACCGACCATCCGCTCTATCTCATCCTTCTGCACATGGGGGTAGCGGTAAGGGCGCACACTCACCGGTGCTGCGCCATCCCGCAAGACTATCGCATGCTCGTGCCCTCTCATCGGCGGTAGCCCCTGTGGGTCCTGGAAGACCTCCTGGTAATGTCCCAACACCTGCTCAACCTCCTCGGGGACCCCTGCCTGTGGCTCCTGCTCTGCTCTCGCTACACGGCACTCCACCAAGTACCCCTCTCACTCTCTCCGTAAGGCCAGAGTGATGGCCTTGAATGTGCCACCAGCGATAAACATAGGGTCGGGTCCCCTGTGAGCACCACCGTCCGGTCCCCCTCCTCAAACTCCATCCTGAGGCGCTTTCAGTTCACCCGCATATCCCCCAGCTTCTTCAGCCACTGTACGCCCAGGATGATGTCAACATTGCCCAACTCCAGGGGCAGGAAATCCTCCATGATCTGCACTCCCTGCAAGGTCAGGCACAGACCCTTGCAGCCCCTTGCTCTCCTCCATCTTCACTGTCCACAGCAGCACGGTAAACTTCTCCTGCGTGCTCAACTGTAGCTCATGTCTCTCCACTACCTGACTGGAGATGAAGTTGTGGTGGCTCCACTGTTGATCAGTACTGTCACCGCCGCGTCCCCTAACTGCCCAGATAACTTCATGGTGTGCTTCGGAGTGAACACCACCACAGAGTTTAGGGAGACCTCTGGAAGTCTAAGTGAGACTTCTCCTCCTCCACTGGTGCCTCCTCGAGCTCCTCCTCATCACCCACGTACCCCTCCTCGTCTGGTACCATGGTGATCTGTAGCAGGCGGTTAGCACACCGGTGCCCAGGGGTGAACTTCTCGTCGCAACGAAAGCACGACCCCTTGGCGCGCTTCTCCCTCATCTCCGCCTCTATAATCCGCCGCCCCAGAGCAGCTGGGCGGCCCTCTCCTCTAGCCTCAGGTGCGGCTACGGGTGCTCTCGGTGCTGTCGCTGCAGGGGTGGAACGGGAACCCTGGGTCCCCCAAACTCCCCGTATCCTCCTCTCATCCACATGCTTCTCCTTCGCCTTGTGGGCCAGGCAAAGGACATCCTCCAGTGTCCCCTGGCTCTGCATCCTCAGCTCCGCTCGTATAGAGGGCTTCAACCCCCTCATGAAATTCCCAATCATCACCTCATCGGTCACCCCCTTCACCCTACTGTTCAGCATCTCGAACCTCTCCACATAATCTCTCACCGTCCCCTCCTGTCTCAAAGCAGATGACTGCTCATAGAAGTCTCCCCGGGGTCTCCTGGAATCGGTCTAGTATCAGTGCTGACAGCTCCTCCCAAGTGCGAAAAGGGGTCCGCGCCACCTTCCATCTGTATCAGGCCAGTGCCTTGCCCTCGAAATAGATTCCGATGGCCCTCAAAATCTCCTCCTCCGTCAACCTCATCACCTGGAAGTAACGCTCCGCCCGATAGATCCACCCGTCCGTATCCATGCCGTCAAAAGTCGGCATCTTCAGCTTCATCAGTCGGCGGTCTGCATTGATGTCCCCCTGTGGTCCCACGTCTCTGCCGCGGTCACCTCCACGGCCGAATCCTCCGCCGACTGCCTCAACGGGTCCTCCCCCGTCAACCCCGTGCAACTTCTCGAGCCAAACGGGTCTCTCCCACGCCTCAGGCTGGTAATGGTACCCTGGGAACTCCTGATGTCGCGTCAACACGGGTCCTCCTGCTCCTCTGTGTGGCTGTACATGTGCCGTCCGCTCCCCAAAGTAGCCTCTCGGGCCTTGTCCCCGCCCCGGAAAGCCCTTAAAAGTCTGTCTGGGATCAACCTGCGGTCTCGGTGCCTGTGGATAAGCCTCTGATCTCCAAAATTGGGCCGCTGGGGCCCCAATCGGCATTTCGCGGGCCCGTCCTCCATCAGCCCCCAGGAGACTGCCTGTGCCGCTGCGGGCCCCCAGGGGGCTGCATGTGTTGCTGCGGGCCCCCACGGGCTTGTAGTGGCTGCGGCGGCCCTGATTGGGCCCGATGTGGCTGCTGCAGGCCCGTGTGGGCCTGCAGTGGCCGCAGCAGGCCAGAGTGGGCCAGCAGCGGCCGCAGCAGGCCAGAGTGGGCCAGCAGCGGCCGCAGCAGGCCAGAGTGGGCCAGCAGCGGCCGCAGCAGGCCAGAGTGGGCCAGCAGCGGCCGCAGCAGGCCAGCTGGGTTCAGCCGCAGCAGGCCAGCTGGGTTCTGCCGCAGCTGCGGCAGGCCCAGAAGGGCCTGCCGGTGGCTCTGCAGAGCCCCGGAGGCTTGCAGAGCCAGGCGCAGGCCCGGTTGGGCCTGCCGAGGCTGCTGCAGGCCCAACAGGGCCTGCCGCCACAATTCTGGGCCACCTAGCCCCTTTTTGAAGTGGGCCGGGGCTGTTTGAGCCGCCAGGGGCTGGCTAACCCTAGTGGGTTTTCTGCAGCCGTCGTCTTCTCCGGGAGTCCTTGATTCGTGGATACGAGCGTCGATTCATCTTGGTTTTCTTCCCCTTGGATCTTCTTACCCCGATCTCCTCCTCTCTCCTTCGTTAGGGCTTGAAGCATGGCTTTTATCTCCGAAATCGACGACGTGGCCTCCCTCAAAAATTTCAGATCTGAAGTCGCCTCCTTTAACCCTTGGATATCACGTCCCGTTTACGCGGCATTCCTTCTCATAGCCCGAAGTTCAATTTGGATGTCCTCCTGCGAATGGGCGTGATCTTTAATGGACTCCCCTAGGGTTTTCTTCAATCCCTCGATCTCCCGGTTGAACTCTTCTCGAAGCCCTTGCACCTTCTCATCCACGCCATCCGCCTTTGACCTCGTGCTTGTCGCCATCAGATCTCAATGCTCTGATACCAATTTGATACGATCTAGAGGATCGATCAATTAATTTCAGATTTAAAGAGGAAAAAATATAAAAAGGTGGAATTTTTATGGATCTTAAATTGCGAAGAACGATGAATAGATTGATAATTGAGTCTCTTTCGAGAGGAGACTCGCTCTCCTAACTTTTGATACACGGACAAAAGTCTAAAATCCCTCACAAGAGATGCCTACAAGTTCTTCACAAAATAAGCATAAGAAAATTAAATGACGGTTAGCCCTAATAAATAGAAAAGATGAGATTTACTAATCTAGCCTGAAAGACTAGAATAACCATGGACTAACCCACTACGTGGTACCACGCCTCCTACGTCGCACGTAAGTCACCATAGGGGGCGGGCCCCTTCATTATGGCTGCCGGGTCCGGGCATGGGAGGATCCGCATCAGATTCTCAGTCTACACCTTAAAGAATAATTTAAAAATTGGGTTGAAGGAACTTGATTGCAGGGTCTCTCTTTGACACGTCCCGCTAGATACCTCTGCTTAGCAGGCTGGTGACATCCCCTAATTTGAGCGCATATGGGTGCAATAGTATTGGGGATACCAGATTTAAATATTTATACTCCAAGCGCACGGTGTTGTAGTGTGGCTTGGGGGTTGAACACAGAGACGCGTGGTTGTGCTTGTGTCAAAGAGGAACCGGTTCACCCTATGGGTGAGCTAGCCCGATCGATCGATGGTTTGTCACAAAATATAGATACGATGGATAAACGATATAAAAGGAAACCTAGAACTTCGGTTTCTACCCTATCATGTGTTCTCACTATTACGGCCGACAGATAGGAATCCGATCGGATTTAGTGTTTAGTGGTGAAACGTTGTCTCTAAGAGTGATACCAGCGTCCCATGGGCCCGATATTTCGGTCGATGCACACGATGATACGCCGGGCTACCCGGGTTTGGTCAGTGTGCATTCCCATGTCCATTAACATTGACCGACTCCAGGAGCACTAAGCTCGCAACGATAACTCCCAACATCTCATCCTGCCGTTCCCACGCGCTAGGATTCGGTGTCTACGCTAAGGGCGTGAGCTGTGGCTAGGGAGTCAACCGCCAAGTTTATTCCCCCTTTGCCCTACGGTCAAATGCGGTCTTTTTTCCGCCAATGACAATGAAACACACCGCGTAACCATCTAAATTCCTAATCCCTATCGAAATCCTAGTCTTATGGACGCATTAGGGAGAACCCACGAAGGGGTTTCCACCAAAATCCCAGATTTGGGAACTACTCACAAATCATGGTTAAAAAGCAATCTAAATGAAAATCAACCGTAAAAATCATGATCAGGCGATTGAAATGAAGTAGTAGCAATGCTATTAAGACAATATCAAAGTTTTACAAAGATCAGAAGACTTACAAAAACAGTAAAATTCCAGCCGTCACAAATAGAGAAAAAAGACAGAAAAAATAACCGCTCTCGTTTTTGGAAACCTAGGGCAACTATATATAGAAAACGACGTCACCCGATCGGTTGAAGAATCAACCGATCGGGTGAGCTGCTTGATGCTTCGGCCGTCGGCTTCGGGAACTTCACCCGCTCGCTTGATCCGACCGGTTGGCTTCTCCGGGTCGTCATTTGGGGCGATGCGGCATCAGGTGACCCGATCGGTTGAGTATTCAACCGATCGGTTGGAATTATCCCCGAAAAGACAGAGAACACTGATGAACAGACACGGTCAGCGAACCGTCAGTTGAGCTCTCTGGGGCGTCGCTTGGAAATTTCGCTTCAGATGAACCGATCAGGTGAGATAGCACCCGATCGATTGGAATTCAGCTCCAAATGGTCGAGAACCCTGCTGTGTTCAACCGGTCGGCGAACCGGTCGGTTGGGCTGCACTTAGCTTCAGCTTCCGTCCGGGTCGGACACGTGTGCACCACCCGATCGGTTGGCTGTGTCCAACCGATCAGTTGAGGGCTGAAAAATGACGATCTTCATCGTTTGACCCCCTGGATCGCGCGTGACTCCTCCCGTTGCTCCGGAGACTCATGATATCTTCGTTATATGTCCCCTACGCTGGCAATCTTCTGCAAACACACAAAAACACAAAGTAGTGAAAGAAAACTAGAAAACACAAGAAAATGGATACGGGACGACGGAAAATAACGGAAAAACACAAAGAAGACGTGCGTGAATATATAAAATATAAACACACGTCAAAATCCCCCAAGCTGAACCCTTCCTCGTCCTCGAGGAAGACGGGTGAGAGTAGGAGCTCGGAGGGAGAAAATAGAGAGAAAGAGAGAAAGGGAATCAAATCCTAAATCGTCCGTCAGGGCCAACAAAACCAAACACGCCACACCAAACAAGCAAGCGACAAATCACAACACTAAACTAAGGAATACGAGTCCAAACAAGTGTCGTGGGCCCACGCGGTGAAGCGCGAGTGAGTGTGGTCGTGTGCTAGCAGACGGTGTCACTATCTACATTGTGCAATAAAGCTCCATATACACAAATCCAGGGAAAGATCCAAATATCGATTCGATTCGAAATTGCGGTGAATAAAAGCTTAAGCATGCATGAGAAGAGTGTAAGAATCGAAGCGTGTCATGTGCCAGGGACTCCACAGCTAGGGACTAGGAAATCACCACACTATCGCCTAGATAATAGCTAGAAAGTCCCTATTCCAAGTGTTTTCGAAAACGATGGAGGTTGAGAAGATGTGGAGAAGAACACTCGGTGCAAACTCTCGCCTTCCCTTTATTCTCGGTAGGTGGGAAAATATTCACACATTTTTTTTGGGGTTTGGGCATTTGTGTTTTTTTTTTGCATTTTTGGCTATACACATTTTTTTCTTTCTTTTTGGGTTTTTCTTCTCTTTTTTGGATTTTTGGATTTTGGGGTATATACATGTGTGTACTCTCCCAAGTGGGAGAACGGTACACAACGAGGGGATTTGCACCAAGTAAAATAAAAAAGAAATCGGATTCTAAACACTTGGGCAAAGGAGATTTTTCTCGCTAATCAGAGCATAGGCTAAATGGGTTATCCTAGTCCTAATTATGGAATCCCGACACATGCGAATTGAAGTATACGATACAAATATATTCATGCATATAGAAGCAGACAGGAGAAGCAAATACCGCATATTCAAATCGAAGCATGATAATCTTGGGGTCATCCCAGGACAGGTATATAAATCAAAATCACAAAGTATAAGCACACTATAAGTTAGTCACGACACACGACTCACATAAAAGCTAAGTGGACACACGAAGCATGAAATGCAAGAGGACTCGGCTTCCTAGGGTTAGTGAAAGTGATAATCGAAGCCATGCTAGGGGTGTGTGTGATTCTGTGGCAATTCATCATATGAGGTCATCTCTAGGAGAAAGAGATCAAAAGATGAGAAACAAAGAAAAACACGATGAAAACGACTCAAAAACGAAGAAAAAGACAAATGACGCACGAAGTGCGACTCCCCCAAGCTGAAACTTGCATTGCACTCAATGCAATAGAAGGAAATATGGGAGGGCAATGAAAATGGGGGGATACGCACCGACTCAAATAGAAATGAAAAACAAGAAAAGCACACATACGAAACTGAAAAATAAAGGAGGAAAAAGAAATACAGAAAATAAAAGATAGAAAATCACACCACAACGACATATATAAACAAGCACACCATAAAAGCATCACACGACAACACACATAAAAAATGACTTCCCCAAGCTAGACATGACAATGCTAGCAATAAGATATAATCATGATGATGCAGAAATATGCAAGGGGGAAGATCGGAAAAGAACAGGAAATCAAAAAGCAGGAGAGGAACTATCCTCGTCCTCATCGGTAGATGTGGGGGATGTGGGGGAGTGGACGGGAGAGGTGATGGGTGTGCGGAGAAGTGGAGAAAGTGGTCGAGGTGATGGATGGGTGGGTGCGGAGGTGTGAACGATGGGTGGAGTGGTGGTGATGATGGTAAGTGGTAGTGAAATGGCGACTAATGCGGTGGTGGATGGGAGAGGTACGTGGGTAGGAGAGGATGGTGGGGGAAGTGATCTCGATCGCACCTGCAATTTCTTGCGGCGCGCGTATGGGGTGATGGAAGTGGACGGTGATGGATCTGTGGGGACGACGGCAGTGGTCGTGAGTGGAGGTGAAGTGGATGGAATGAAACTGTGGTGGCGGGAGGTAATGAATGTGATGGTGGAGGCGAAGATTGTCGAGGAGGTGAAGGTGGTGGTGTGGGGGATGGTGTGGGTGGTGGTGGTCCGTGAATGTGAGTGAGAATGCGGAGGATGGCGGCCACGTTCCTCTCAAGTGCAAGGAAACGTGGGTGGGTAAAGATGGAAGGGGATGGGACCGAGGAGGTCGAAGTGGATGTGCCAGCGCGCAGTGCAGCTAACTCAGCCTCGAGACTGAGGCGAGCAGAGGTGGCTCGACGAAAGGAAGAAGTGGTGGTCGTACGGACCGGAAAAGTGGTAACGATGGTGATGGGGACAGAAGCCGGGATGGCACTACTGGGTCCAGCCCCGGGGTCTCCTCGGGACGCAGGTATGTCCTGCTCGCCTAAAGTGGGCGGCAAGGGAAGGTGGTCTGGGTGCGTCCGGGATAAGGAACGGAAGACGTAACCCCCTAGAAAATCAGGTTCAGGAGGGAATGTCCAATCTGCCACAAGGACGAGAGACATGCGAGCGGGGTTGGGCAGAATGGTGTAAGGAGCAGGGGGTGACCGTAGTAGAAAGTGAAACGACCGTCGGGTTGAGGCTTGATCATGTGTATGTGCTGCATGACATCAAGATCTAGACGTGTAGGTCCTGCGGCAGAAGGCAAATCTCAGGGGATGACGATATTGTACTGGGGATATGAAGCTATGATGATAATGAGGCCCCCGCAACAAAACTTGCCCTTGCCGGCGCGGCTAATCTCAAGTAACTTGTGAATAAGCCAAGCACCAGCATGAATGGGAATGACAGTGGCCCCAAAAGCAATCATGTCATCACCGCGAACAAAAGCAAATGTCATGGCCCACAAAATAAACAGATCAGGGATGGTCACGGTACATGACTCATCCCTGGGGAAGAATGTGCAAGATATGATTCGGTGGGCCAGACGGAATACGGGGTGAATGATGGAGAAGGCCTTGGCCTTACCTCGAGGATAATAATCGTGTAGGGTGAGGCGAAACCAAAATTGATCGACATCGAAATCACTGTGATATCCGTAGGGACGGATAGCGTCGTCCCCAAGAATGGGGAAACCAAAAATGTTATTGATAGTATTCAGGTGGGTGCGGATGGTTTTGTTTCGGACGCGGAAAACGACTATCGATCCCGACTCACATTTAAGGGAGGATAGAAATTCGAGTGTGAGGGAGGGATAGGATACCGCTTGAGCGTTCAGGAAAGCTATCCATCCTAAGTTAGCGAAGAGAGTCTCGACCTCAGAGAAAACTCCGAGATCGATAAGAGTTTGGGCGTGTGCAAACTTGGTGGATAGGTGTCCCCGTGCATCGAGTCTATTGTAAAAATCTTTCTGCTCAAGACTCAAAAAACGGTAACCACGCGGTCCCATCATTGGGTCCTCATGAGGGATAATTGGTTGGGGTTGGGGTTGTGTAGGCTGTGTAGGAGGAGGGCGTGAACTAGGTGGACGTGTGATCTTTCGTCTCTTGCGAGACGACCCCTCCTCACGCATGATAGCCTTACCCTTATCTTTATCCCTGGCAATGATAGTGTGTGATGCAAGTGAATGCAAGATATGAATGCACACGACCAATGGCAATTTGAGCAAAAATATAGTAATAGGGCAATATTGAAAATGGAGCTAAGGAGCGAAGTTACCCAGTAGAGAAGACAATCCTTGCTCGTAGATCACCCAACGCCGTGCAATTGATGGGAGTGTGAAGCCACGGCACGTCTCTTTAACAAATTTTCGAAATAGGGGGTGGTCGGGCGAAAATTAGGGTTTGGATGGGGATGGAGGAGAGTGGGATTGATGGAGAGAGGGAAGTAGGGGGTGATGGGATCGATTGAGGGGGATTGGTGGCCGGTTGAGGGAGCAAGGTGGCCGGTTGGGAGAGAAGAAGTCGAAACGGCGGAGGAGAAATCGAAGTCGGGTGAAGAAAATGAATCGGTCGAAACGGGGGGTATTTATAGGGTTTTAGGCCAACCGATCGGGTGAGATGTCGCCCGATCGGTTGGGTAAATTTTCGAAAAATTTGTTGAAAAGTGGCTACAGGCGAACCGATCGGTTGAGTTTTCAACCGATCGGTTGGTCGCTTCGCGATTTTCCCGAGAGTTCTGTGCACTTCATCCGGTCAGCGACACGACCACTGCTTCATATCAACCGATCGGTTGATTTAATCCCAAAAAAATCCGAGACTTCTGCTCTTCTCACACGATCTGCCACCCGGTCTCTGCTTGTTCCACCCTACCGGTTCGCTGAAGAACAGATATAGGCCATTGTCTGATACGTCCCACCCGATCGGTTGAGGGGGTCAACCGATCGGTTGGGGGCTTGTTTCCTGCAAAAGTTCACAAATAGCCTAAATCCCTTGACGAAAGTTCTCGTTGCTGAATTTATTCAACAAAATAAGAAAAATAAACCTAAGAATAATCCTAAAAACAAAGATGAGGGTTTAGAACATGGGTTGCCTCCCATGAAGCGCTTTTGTATAACGTCGTTTGCTCGACGCCCGATAGATGATTTTCAAGGAGGACGGGAGTGATGCCCAAAGTTTGGCATCCCTTCAGATGTTGGAGCGGTGGCCTTTGGTGTCGGCGGCGGCGATAAGTATACTTCTTCGACGATCCTCCCGCCGTTGATGGTATCCGGGGGCTTCTCCCTCACATTGGCGTCAACCGCCACTTTTCTTAAGATCCGGATCTCATCAGCGGTAAGCCACATGGGCTCTTTTCCCTTTCTCCTTATCGGAGCAGCTTTTTGGAATCCGGGAGGGATCGTATGTGGGACAACCGCTTCCCAAGCAACTTCTTCCTTCTTCAGACCGACATGCTCTTCAAGGTCCCCCAAGTTGTCGGGGGGTTCCTTGAGAGAATTTCCCAGGCCCCAGCCTCTACGGCTCTTTCTTCCTCAATGTCCAGCATATTGCAACCAGGTTCATCCGAAGGGTGCTTCATGGATAACCCCAAGTCAAACTCGACCTTCTGGTCGCCAACTTTAAGGGATAACTTCCCTTTCTTCACGTCTATTAGCACGCTGGGGTGTCCATGAAGGGCCGTCCAAGGATGATGGGTGTATGAGTGTCTTCGGGCATGTCCATCACCACGAAGTCTACCGGCACATGCACTCCACTGACGTTAACAGGCAGGTAGTCTCTAATTCCCGGTATTTGACCGATCTATCAGCTAGTTGAAGGGTCATACCCGTGGGCTCCAGGTCTCCCATCCCTATCCTCCTGTATAGTGACAGGGGCATTAGACTGACGCTCGCTCCCAAATCCACGAGCGCCCGACGGATCTTCACTTCCCCAATCGAACAAGGAATAACGAAGCTTCCCAGGTCTTTTAGCTTGGGTGGATTCCCTCGCTGAATGAGAGCGCTGCATTCCGCCGTGAGAACGACCTTTTCCTTCCTGAAACCACTCGTCACCAAGTCCTTTAAGAATTTCGCGTATGAAGGAATTGTCTCTATGGCTTCAAGGAAAGGGATCTGCAAGCTCAAATCCTTGACCATATCGAAGAACTTACCGTATTTTTCATCAATCTTAGCTTGGGCAAGTCGTTGTGGAAAAGGCACAACGGGCTTGAATACTCCCAGGCTCCCCTCCTCGTCCTTCTTCTCTTCTTCAGAGACTCCCTCCAGAGTCGTAGTCTTTGATGACGAAGCTCCGTCGTCATTAGATTTTTCAATTGGTCGCTCTACGACCAACGGTGCTTCAGGTTCCTTAGCGGGCACTCTTGTAGGAATTTGTGTCCCGCTTCTCAAGACGATAACGGACACATTCGCATGATCATGCGTTAGTGCCAAAGTCTGATTTGTCCCCTTTGGATTTGCTTCCAGTTGACCCGGCAATTGGTTTTGCGCCCTTTGAAGGTTCGCCACCTGCAACCCCAACTGGGTAACTTGGTCGGTGAGGGCCCTCTGCCCCATCTCCAGCTTCTAGTTGATCTTCTCCTGGTTCGTGATATACTGGGTCAAGAGGGACTCGACTGGGGAGATAACTCGCTGCTGGCCATATGGCTGCTGCTGCTGCTGCATGGGCTGCTGGTTCCTGGGGGATACTGCTGGTACATTTGTGGGGGCTGCTGCTGTTGCTGATATTGCTGCTGCTGTTACCTAGGCGGCTGATATACTTGTTGTTGCTGCTGCTGAGGCTGCTGATAAGGTGCCCGGTAGCTCAGATTGGGGTGGATCCGGTTATTGGGAGAATAAGCCGGATTTGAGCTAGTTCTTGGGTGGATATGGCGCATTACCCGTTGGGTTGAAGAAAAGTGCGCTAGCTTGATCCACCGGTGGTAAAATATCACCACCCTCGAAGTCTCCCAGGACTTCCGCTTCCACTGCCGATACTTGTTGGGTGCTGGCACCACCAGCTCCTACCATGAGCGCTGAGATCTGGGTCGATAGCAAATCGAATTTGCTAGACAACTTGTCAACGTCCTCGACTCTATGAGTGCCTCCAGATCTGGGCGTGGCACGCTCATCGCACCACTGGTCATTGTTTGATGCCATGTTTTCTAAAATGTTGTCGGCATCTTCTTCACTTCTAGACATAAAGGACCCCCAGCCACGGCGTCCATCGAAGATTTCACGTCATCCCTCAGCTCGTTATAGAACAGATTAATTATCTGCCACTTGGGAAGCTCGTAATAAGGGCATCTCTACTGCATCTCTTTGTATCTCGTCCAAGCTTCGTGCAGGGACTCGTGGCTGGCTTGGGAGGAGGAGATCTCTCTCCTCAGCTTCATTGTCTTACCCGGAGGAAAGAACTTAGTCAAGAAAGCATTCGAGAGCTTCTCCCAAGTGTTGAAGGTGTTCGGGTCCTTTCCCCTAAGCCATTGCTTGGCCTTATCCCGCAGAGAGAAGGGGAATAGCTTCAGTGGGATAGCTTCAGTCGTGACACCATTAATCCGGAATGTGTCACACTTCTCTAAGGAGTCCAGATGTTCAATAGGGCTCTCCATGGGTGCCCCAGAGAATTGATCCTGCTGGATCCACGTCACTAACGACGGCTTAAGCTCGAAGCTCTGTGTCGTATTAGCCGGAAGGTCGGATGGAGGAGGTGACCCGATGGATGGCATCGAGTACTCCAGCAGGGATTTATGCGGTGAGGTATTCTCCCTCATGGCTTCAGACTCTTCTCTTCTTCTCTTCTCTGCGTTCAGACGCCTCAGGGTGGCGTTGATCTCTGGGTCAGTAGGAATCAAGTCGTCGAGACTCCTTGTATTCCTGCGCATGAAAAATCACAAACACCCCGTGAAGCAAGTATGGGATAGAAACAGATAAAAATAGAAAATAAAAATGAAAAAGTAGAATGCGCGAGATAGGGATATGAGCTAGACTCAAGGGTTCATTAGGTCCTAAAATAACAAGTACGTTGCCTCCCCGGCAACGGCGCCATAAAGCTTGACGTCCCCTAATTTGAGCGCATATGGGTGCAACAGGATTGGGGATACCAAATTTAAATATTTATACCGCAAGCACACGGTGTTGTAGTGTGGCTTGGGGGTCGAACACAAGAAGGCGTGATTGTGTTTGTGTCAAAGAGGAACCGGTTAACCCTATGGGTGAGCTAGCCCGATCGGTCGATGGTTTGTTACAAAATGTAGATACGAGGGATAAACGATATAAAAGGAAACCTAGGACTTCGGTTTCCACCGTATCATGTGTTCTCACTATTACTACCGACGGATAGGAATACGATCGGATTTAGGGTTTAGTGGTGAGACGTTGCCTCTAAGAGTGATACCGGCGTCCCATGGGCCCGATATTCCGGTCGATGCCCAGGATGATGCGTCGGGCTACCCGGGTTCGGTCAGTGGGCATTCCCATGTCATTAACACTGACCGACTCCGGGAGCACTAAGCTCGCAACGATAACTCCCAACATCTCATCATGTCGTTCCCACGCTTTAGGATTCGGTGTCTACGCTAAGGCCGTGGGCTGTGGCTAGGGAGTCAACCGCCAAGTTTATTCCCCCTTTGCCCTACGGTCAAATGCGGTCTTTTTCCCATCGATGACAATGAAACACCCCGCGTAATCATCTAAATTCCTAATCCCTATCGAAATTCTAGTCCTATGGACGCATTAGGGAGAACCCACGAAGGGGTTTCCACCAAAATCCCAGATTTGGGAACTACTCACAAATCATGGTTAAAAAGCAATCTAAATGAAAATCAACCGTAGAAATCATGATCAGGCGATTGAAATGAAGTAGTAGCATTGAAGTAGTAGCAATGTTATTAAGACAATATCAAAGTTTCACAAAGATCAGAAGACTTACAAAAACAGTAAAATTCCAGCCGTTACAAATAGAGAAAAAAGACAGAAAAAATAACCGCTCTCGTTTTTGGAAACCTAGGGCAACTATATATAGAAAACGACGTCACTCGATCGGTTGAAGAATCAACTGATCGGGTGAGCTGCTTGATGCTTCGGCCGTCGGCTTCGGGAACTTCACCCGCTCGCTTGATCCGACCGGTTGGCGTCTCCAGGTCGTCATTTGGGGCGATGCGGCATCAGGTGACCCGATCGGTTGAGTATTCAACCGATCGGTTGGAATTATACCCGAAAAGACAGAGAACACTGATGAACAGACACGGTCAGCGAACCGTCGGTTGAGCTCTCCGGGTCGTTGCTTGGAATTTGGAAATTTCGCTTCAGATTAACTGAACGAGTGAGATATCACCCGATCGGTTGGAATTCAGCTCCATATGGCCGAGAACTCTGATGTGTTCAACCGGTCGGCGAACCGGTCGGTTGGGCTGCACTTCGCTTCAGTTTCCGTCCGGGTCGGACACGCGTGCACCACCCGATCGGTTGGCTGTATCCAACCGATTGCACTTCGCTTCAGTTTCCGTCCGGGTCGGACACGCGTGCACCACCCGATCGGTTGGCTGTATCCAACCGATCGGTTGAGGGCTGAAAAATGGCGATCTTCGTCGTTTGACCCCCTGGATCGCGCGTGACTCCTCCCGTTGCTCCGGGGACTCATGATATCTTCGTTATATGTCCCCTACGCTGGCAATCTCCTGCAAACACACAAAAACACAAACAAGTGAAAGAAAACTAGAAAACACAAGAAAATGGATACGGGACGACGGAAAATAACGGAAAAACACAAAGAAGACATGCGTGAATATATAAAATATAAACACACGTCAGCTGGGAGGCTAGAAGTTTTCTTCCCTTGAAGAAAACTTCCCTTGAAGGGGGGCTCAGTCTGCACCAAATTGGTATGTTCTCGGGCAGATGTAATTACATGCACCTACATTCATGTGCCTTCATGCGTTATAAAAATAATTCTAATTTCATTGATGTTTTGTTTCATGTCATTCTTAAACAATGTGTTGAAAATGGCATAAATTTTAATCAATAATTCTTTTGTGGTTGGATACTGCACTTTTTTTGTAAATGTAGTATCTGATATGGAACCCTATTGGATGGATGTGGAATTGCTACTGAAATGGGTTGCCTCAGTGTGGTAGCATTATATCGTGTATTACATTTTGTATTAACGACTTGGTGTCTTTGTAGATCTATATTTCCTTCGCTCTCAAACAAAATCTGAGAAGCTGGCGAAGGACAATTTTATAGGCAGGTAATGTCTTGATTTCAGGGTTTGCTTTCACATGCCCTGAATTCAAAATAAAAGAAAACTCTTATATATAATTTTTGTTTTTGTTTTGGTGAAATGGTTGGCAATGCAGATTTACTAGGAGCGCTGAAGTGGTGGCCTCTGGTGTTACGAGGAATATGCTGCGAGTAGGTAGCTATATCAAAGATACTCTTGACAATATGCTATATCCTGCTCGCAGGCGGCCCAAGTAGGACCTTGACCCAAGTCTTGATGACAATTAACCGAGTCATTCGGATCATGGTTATCAGAAGACATGTCATTTGGTGTAACCTTTGGAGTGCCAGTAGAGATGGTCCACAACTTCAGCAGCATCACAGGTGGCTGTGGTTTTAGCAATGCAGACAGCGCAATTTAAGATATTGTTCCCAGTGACTTGTTTTATTTTGAGATGATTGTTGTAGGAAAAACTATGATTTGAATACATTAGATTTATAATTTATATATATTGAGATCTTTGGTTTCATCATTATATATGCTTGGAGGCTTTGCTGAAATCTTGCCATAAATCATATGTAGGAACATGGAAAGTGATATTTGGAAAAGTTTTCATGGGGGGTGGGGATTGCTAATATCCCTCAACAAATAATTAAAAATATAATTAGTGAATACGTGTAATCATGTAATTAATCCCTCATCAAATAATTAATCATAACTCTTGATTCACTAATATCCATTTTTGACTTCTGGTTACGTATTTGGATGATTTTAGGGATCAGGATTGGAATTTTGAACGAAAAATTTAATTAGTGATTATGTATTATGTATTATGTAATTAATGATTACGTAATTAGTGATTTTGAAAGAAAAATCACTAATATCCCTAGTCAAATAATTAATCATGTGCCAAAGGTCCAAAATAATAAGTTTGCCACTATGATCCAAATCGACAAAAATGCTATTAGGTTGTCGCGCCTCATTCCCAACATTGGCTATGGTCATCTAGGACGGTGAGTATCAATAAGCTGAGAAGAGAGATTTAGATGTTTTCTGACAAAAAGATTAATGATCAATCTTACTCCTAAGTACGAAGATGATTGTATTCAAAATTAAATCCAACCCAACAAAACTTACCATAACCAATTTTTGAATGATGTAATATATAGATCGATATGAGTATTGGTTGATTTATATTGTATTGGTCTGGTATGATATCCATTTTGCAAAATAGTTTTCATATTTGACATGAGCGTCCGATACATATCGAAAGCTCTTCGTATCATACCGTAGCGCATGATATCGCATATCTATCGTAAGACATTAACGACTATATATGATACAGACACAACGATAGCATTATTAGGTCCGACAAAGTGTCCTACACGTGTCGCACGCAAATCCATGTCCGACACGTGTCAGACACGGATATGAGAGACGATTTGAAGTTCCCATGCATGCTACTTTATTTGGGTCCACTTAGGGGCTGTTTCTTTCCTTGGCTTTGAGACGAGAAAGTGAACGTTGCTTACTATTCATTGTCGGATCGGCTAAGGGCATGTTCCACCCGGTTTCTTTTGGATGCTTTTGGCTGAGAAAGTGCAAAATGAGCACTGTTATTGGTCACTTCGGGTTTCTTTTGCCCGAATCCTATGTAGTTTTCCCTCGCGTGTTCCAGGGGCCGTTGCTCCTCGTAGCTGCTTTCAGCCCCTCCCAGCTTCTCCTCTCTCCTATGTGGCATGCTCAGCTCCCCCGCCAAATCCCCACAATTCGTGGGGATTTCAGCAAAGCAACCGGATGCTTTGCTTTTTCTTTCTTTTTTTAATGCAAACTGTTTTTTTTGTGTTTTCTAATTTTAGTTTTATTTTTAAATACATTATTTTATTAATATTTAACCAACTTTCACATTTCCTCATCTAATTTTCCAAATCCCACTATAACCAAAGAAAAACAATACTTTACTATAGGCCCCACAAACAAAACTCCTCTCTACTTTCCAACCCAAAGCAACCAAAAGGAACACACTACTCCTCTTCTCTCTCTTCAAAATTCCTCATAGGATTTACTATTGCAAACATTAAATCATCCACCAAAAGAAACCCACTGGAACAGGCCCTAACTTTCCCATTTTCTGTTCCAAACGATAAAAAAAACAACCCAAATTCTGCTGGTTTTGCCGACGTGGAGCAAAGCTCCAGCGTCCTGCACAATCCCCGCTTTTTCCGGGGATTACAAATGAAATTTCGGTGCTTTGGTGGGTCCCACGTCAATTCATCCAATCCCGAGCAGACACAGAACGCACAGCCTTTGTTTTTTGCTATTCGCAGATTTTTTTTGTTTGTTTATGTTTTTTTAAATTAAGTTTTATTTTTAAATATATTAGATTATTAATATTTCTCACTCTCCCAACTTTCCTCATCCAACAATCTCAATCCTACTTTTACCCAAAGAAACAAACTACTTTAGTGTGGGACCCACAAACAGTAAATCCCAACCCAAAACTGTATTTCTCCCTCCTCAAGATTTACTATTCACAACAGTAAATCCCAACCCAAAGTCATCCAAAGAAACATGCCCTTAGCTTTGTATCTTGTCTTTTCCCGCGCTTTTCTTCTATTTGGTGGAAGGTCTGATAATGCATAGGAAGCAGGGTTTGAAGTTATATGTTGGGAATACGGACAGAAATGCTGTAAGATGTTGAACTCCAATGGACAACTGAAATATGATCATGTTTGTTTGAGAGAGAGAAAGTTATAGTTATACTCTGAGGCAATAGTCTCCTTCAGGGAGACATTACTTGCAGTGAAGCACTTCTCAACCGTGCAAGAACTGTAAGGATGCATTGCAAGCTCTCCAAAATGATCTTGCAATCTTCAAAACATCAAAAAGAAATGAAATGTTAGTATGATGTGCTTGAGCATCAGCAACATAAGTTTTGATTGTTTGCAGTGTAATTGCATGTCCTCATGCCGTAACCAGCAAAGTAATCCGTTTAATGATTTATTTATATAACTCATTTTTGGGTGTGAACACAAACTTCAGGGTGTTGGACATTATTCCAGTTGCAAATACGGTTTGATTTCCCAGTGTTATCCAAATGTTCCCGCCATTTAGTATTGTGTCTCATTTGCTTTGAAAAAGCTGAATTGCGGTTGGATAATATGTTTGATAATGACCATTTTAGAGGATATATGGATGAGTACCCGAATGTACATCATCAGCCCTATGTAGGGAGTGGATAAGTCCACTTTTATCCCTCAAATATTCTTAAGCGACCTAAAGGTCTTATTATTTTAATGACGATAGTAAATATATCATCTTAAATTCTTTTGAGTAAGTGAAGAGAGTTAATGTCCACGTGAATTGAGATGATCTCGTAATCATTTACCATCTTGAATGGAACAATGAAAGCTTCACACTTTTGAAGAATCTTCGGGTTCTTCAGTTTTATATGCTTGGTTAATAATGTCTTGCATCATTAATTCAGTGGTGACCAAATATAACATACCAATGTTTAAAAACTTGGTCGTTTCTGGGCACTTTAGGTGCTCCATTATATATGCTTCCTCCTTTTATTTTTCTTTGTATAGCATAAGACTTTTGAAAGTCTATTTAAAGTCTCAAGTATAGTCTTCATGCCATTTTTATTGAATTGTGCTATTAAGGATTTCGTTTTGATGAATATCTTTTGAAACTTTATAAGTTTCAGAGTGTACATGACATCCTCATTTTATTTTTAGGAGTATTCAGGTTTGTTATTCCTGATTCTCAATTTCAGACGTCTCAAATAGATCTTTTTTTACTTTCATAAGGGTAAAAATGCTTTCTATAGCAAACGTCATGAGGTATAATTTGGATAATAAAAATATCCATAATCGATTGGCAAATATGTATAGCAAAACATTCGTACTAAAATAAAATGCATAAAAAGCATGATATTCATCAATAAGAAATATTGTGATAATGTATTTAAATGCATATATACTACAAGAAAATACTCCTGATAATTTTGTTATAGCAATAAGTTTTATAGTTTGATGTGTGCTCGAGGAATAGCTAAGTGGGCAAAAGCTAGGTTTGTACCAATATTTTATATTGGACTAGCTTTGCCAGTTGGATGTATGTTATGAGTTGCTGGGAGAAGTTCTTTGTATTTGCTCTGATATTAGCATGCAAGCAAGCATCTCAGAGTACTTTGTGAAGTTTCCTTTACAGTTTGCTTCATCAAAATCACGTCTTTCTCGTGGAAAGAAGTGTATGACATTTCTAACGCGTCTGAGAGACTTCCTCACCATGACACTATAGGCGTGGGGTGATATTAAATAGAGCTGAATTGTATCCAGCAATGGACTTGAAGTCTTGGAGTCTCATAAATTCTCTTACTCATAATGGTCTATTGGAAGTATAACATCTTTTTTATGTTTATACCTTTCATACAAGGCCGCCCATAACATTGTATGGGTCCTCAACAGTGAGGTACTCTGATTCAGAGTTTTGTCCATATGGCAGTGGATGGCTTTTGCTATTACTATTCCAATTCGAACTATGTCGCATCTTCCCTTTCCCTTTGTATTAGATCTTGTTTTTATTCTTCCACTTTTCCACTCAACATTTATTTCGTTGAATAGTTTCAAACTTTTGAATGTCGATTTAAGTACTCAAGTATAGTTTTAATGACATTTTTCTTTCTCTTAAGTATGCTATACAAACATATGCTATACAAACATTAAGGATTTCGTTTAAACGAATATCATTTGAAACTTTGTCAGTTTCTTTTAGTAGTTGTTGAAGAAGAAACATAGGTCAGTTGAGCAATTACGTGGGTGCAAATATATTTCTCACTTAAGTCACGACTTCGTGCGTGATCTTATAATTATTATGTGCATGGTCAGATATAAGAATACTGCCTTATAGGGAAATATCGCTTAAAGAGTTAGCGGTGTTATGGCATCCTTTTTGGTGTCCATATTGGTCCATATAGACCATAGATTTTCAAGATCTATTTAACGCGTGTTGCTCATCTTTAAGATGACATAAATGATGTTCGCATGATCCCGCCGTTTTATTATTTTTGAGAATAATGGGTATTGGCGTATTATTTGACCTTCAAGTTCAATTTTGCCATTTTGCAAACTATATGTATGCCATAAACATAATTATAATTATCTCTATGAATACATATGCATGGAATAATATTTTATCATCACAGTCATAATCACAGAGAATTAAGGAAATTTGTTTGGATCGGCTAGTCACACTTAAGCAAATTACAAAGTCCAAGAGTCCATAGTTACAAGTCATACAAAAAATAGAATAAGTACAACGTCAGAAGCCTATGAATGCCACTTAGACGAATTTTTCAAGGAAGTGCCGCAAATACGATAGCCCCTCTGCATGGAAAGCAACACCGGTCTCTGGTCTTGTACATTTACATTCATTCATCACTACATTTATAACGCAAAAGAAAAAATGCAGGAAAAGTAAAAAGAGGACGAAAAACATAGCCGATCAAAAAACCACAGATTTCCATCACATGCATCTATATTCACATCATAGGCAGTCATAAACAACCACTCAGTTATAATATATCACATGTTAATGTAAACATCACATGCATATATTGCAGAGCATATATAGCTTGCATGATGTGAAACGCATAATATTAAAGTAAGCAGAAAAATGGGTTTAAAATAATTTTTAAATTAAAAAGTTTTTTAGAAAATTATTTCTACCTTGCCCCCAGTACGCCAAGATGGGTTATTAATACTCAATCTCCTCCTTAGATATTACCCGATTTTTCTGGATTTTTCCAGATTTTTTTCGGATTTTTTCCAAATTGTCCAGAATTTTCTGGAATTTATATTGATTTTCTGGGAATTATAATGAAAATGAATTAAAAATCAATTCTGAGCTTTATTTGGGCAGAAGCCCAATGGACTGGAATTAAAATTTAATTTAAATGCCTATTAATTTTTCATTATTGGGCCTAAAAAGGCATGTCAGGTTCAAAAAGGCACACCTCCCCATTCCCTAGGGTTTCCCTTAGGGTTTCAATGGGGTAAGGGAGGAGACCAAAGGTGGCGGCGCAGCCCCCTGCCGTCGCAGGCCTTCCTTACGTGGTGTGGCCGGCGCAGGCCTCCCCTTGCATGGTGTGGCTTGCCCGGCCCCCTTGGGGCGTCCGGCCGCCGCCGCCAGAGGCGGCGGCTCGTCTAGGGCAAACATCATTTTTTTGAATTAAAAACAGATTTTAAAAGAGTTTTTAATAGTAAACTTGTGTTTAAAAAATTGATTTTCTTGTAGATCTTAATAGGAAAATAAGATTTTGCTATAGATCTAAGAAAAATATCACAGATTGATCAACATGCGCATGAAAAAATGTAGATCTAGGGGTTTTTAAGATATACCTCTAGATCCTACTCGTCGGATTTAGCGAAGTTCGGAGAAGAAATCCATATCCGCGTCCTCGCAATTCGTCCGTCGGCAGGGGTTGACTCAGCTGACGAGCGTGTTGATAACTGTTGTGAAGGGTTAATGGCTAGAAAATCCCTAGTCCCGTGTATATATTATTCTTATTAAATACATGGTTGTGGGTGGATACCCACCGGCCCGTAAGGACCCTATTCAAAACAATTCTTGAAATGTTTGGTCGCAAAATGAATACACAGACGGACGGATGCACTTATATTTATCCAAGGGCGATGGACTTGAGCGCCGAGGCTATCTGTCAGCTTCCCAAACTCATCACATCCACGCGATCGTAGATCGTCAGAGTGCTCGAAACCCTACAGATCTGGGCCCCGATCTCCCTCTGAGACGACTTTGACTTCTCACATCCAAAAGAACCCTAGCGATCGATCTCCCATCCTTCGAAGCTCATTCGGTCTCAAGTAAGTTTTCATCTCTCACTAAACCGGTAAATTGTTTAATGGAGTAATTTCTGTGGTCGAATTATTAATGTGCCTAACTTTTTATTTGCCACCTTAAATCTACATTCTTGGAAGGCTTCTGTTAGATCTGCTTGAAATTTACTCCCTTTTTCGTAAATATCCAAGCTCATATTTTTCAATGTGCAAAAATAAATATAATAATACGAACGGAAAAACTGCAAACCCCTGAATCTAATTCGAAATGCATTCGAGTATAATTCAGTATTTGAGTAGAAGTTGAATGCAGACATTTCAGCTGAATTCGCTTGGACGGTTTTCACTACCAAATTGTTGATGTAAATCTTTTGCCATTTTATGGAATATGTTCATTGTAGCAACGCAATCACATTTAATAAATTAATAAACGAGAGAAAACTCGGAAACAAACCAACCCCTACACATCTTTACTTTCCAGAACGTGTCTTTTTATCAGATATGATGGGGAAAAGAGGAAGGAGTGAAGGTAGTGTTATCTTTGGGCCATCTAACTGTCATCCTTTCTTCTCCTTTTTTGGTCCGTAATGCCATCTGTTTCTTATGAAAGGAAACGCTTGCTTTAGTCGTGATTGATATTCTTCAAATTCGTAGACTAGCAAACAGTATGGCCCTAGCATGGCTGAAGGAACAGAACCAAAGATTAAATAAATCAATTAAAGAATAATTCGGTAAACGTGACTTCTGTGTTGGGGATTCAAACGAGAGATGCCCGTATCACACAACGGAAGCCCTTGGTGAATAGCTACACAACAATCACTATGCCGCGATTTTATAGATATAATTTACAATAGCAAAATCCAACCAACCTAGTAAGATAAAAAGTAACAAAAAGTATAAAAGCAACAAATCAAACGACGCCCTGATTCGGCCCGCTAACGGTGCCTACATTCAGCTTCCCAATGACGGTTTTCACTAATATGATTAGAGAGTATACACCCGGCTCCTTCAATCTTCTTTAACAAAAGAGAACACCAATAACTCCAAATTTGGAGTTCAACCCCTTCTCACAAAAAAAAGAGATCTCAAATCTCACCAAAAGAGAAGAAACCCAAAAGCGCTCACAAATAATCTCTCAACCCGAAAAGAGAAATACAAAGAAGAAGATTATAAAGAATTTCACTCCCCGAAGTCAACGCTTAATCTCCAAGATGCACGAGGAAGAAGCTCCTTGATGTCGACTTGCAAAAACTTCTTATTCTCTTCGCATTGCTGTGCACAAGACTTAGGAAAAGTTTAAATAGGGTTTAGATGCCATCTCAATTGGTGACCGTTCGATTAGATTAATTATTGATCGAACGGCCATGATGCATTTTCATCCAGGCTGAAAACACAGCCGTCAGACGTCTGGTGCAATGTGGCTAGACGTCTGGTGCCATATGATGGGCTGCATCCTCAAACCGATCAGACGTCTGGCCCAAGGCCATCAGATGTCTGGAAAAAATACTGCTACAGTTTCCTGAGAGTTGGAGTTTCTTCATCTCATGCCTTCAGTCATCTGAAGGCAAATCGCTAGGCGTCTGGACCTTCAGCCAGACGTCTGATTATCCAACATCAGATGGCTGGCGTGTCTGTCCTGTTGTACCTGTTTGGAGTCGTAGAACCAGACGTTTGGTGGCTGTAAAATTCCAGGCTTGAGTTTGAAGCATACATTTTAACACTATCTTGCTTCAAACTTTACCGGCAATACTTCAACCATTAACACGACATCCAAACTCTCCACAATGGCTTTAATCTAATTCCAACCAGCTCTGATCATGAAACCATCTAACTGTCATCGGGAACCACGTCCCTTGGCGCTTCGACACTCAATGTGATTTTCCAAGCTCAAGCACCTCTTGAGCTCGAAGAGCTGAACCATCCTCGCCACCTTACTTGTGACGATCTCTTTCTTTGAGGTTGACAACACAAATTTAGGCTCCATCATCGATTGATTTGACACCAAGCTTGTGTCTCCCGAAGTACCCAAAGTCGATGCATGGCTGCACTCCATAATAGTCGCCTGAGTTGATCCATCTATACCATCTGAGGAAGCATTGGGCACCATCTTCTCCAAACATGAAGTGAGAGCACCATTTTCATTCGGCTTTCACGTCCTCAACTCACTGCCTTTGGATTTAACTCTCCAATAGGACTTCACCACAACACCACCTTCATAATCTCTGCGAGATCCTTTGCTCCTGATCATCTTTGAACTGCTGGTTCTCCATACTCCAGATGATCACTTGGACGAACTGTCTCTCGTCCACCTCGAGCCATGACACCCACGCCATCTATGTAGGTGCTCTCCAATGTGCTGTAACCCCTGTATCCTAATTCCCAACTCTTCATTGTGCTCAGCAACAGGTCCTCTTGAGGACTGCAACTATATCCTGAAGCCACCTGCTTCTCTGTGGACAATCTGAGCCGCACATGGAGTTGAACTACAATGAGATGTAACCTGAACTACGTCATCTGAGATCCCTCACTGCACACCGCAGCTTTTCCATCCTGCAACCGACCTCGCTTCCATGTCACGGTGTCTCTATGAGTTCCAACCGCTCCTCCACTGGAGCTCTCTGGTGCAACAGACATCTGAATCATTACCGTCTAACCCTGAAGTCTATAAAGGTTGTCAACCTTCTTTGCCATCATCACAAAACGACCTCTTATGGACACATGTAGTCGCTCTCTCTTGAGCACCACACTACACCCCACACCAGTCAAGGCTCCAAGCAAAATAAGATTCTGCTGCAAATCTGGTACATGTCTAACACTTGTGAGTGTCCGAATAGCTCCATCCTGCATCTTGAACCGCACTGTGCCGACCTCTGCTACTCTAGACATAGCTTCGTTCCTCATGTATACATCTAGCCCGTCTCTAGGAGTGTATAAACTATAAAGTGACTCCACAGTGGGGTCATGTGGGAATCACACCATAAATCAAGACTCTGTAAAGCCCGATTGTCTTCTAAAGACGACAATTAATATCTCACCATTATCGGCATTTATGTTAGTCTAATCAACTATTCTGCTTTAGAAACATAAGATATGGCATAATAACTCTAGGAAATCTTTTTAAAACCAACATTTTAAACAATAAAAATGATTTTCCTGAGTATGCAAAGCTTTAATGACTGTACAAAGAAATCTAGGACATGACTAAAAATACATCTAAAAGATTCAAAAAATAGCATGGTCTTGAATAATTAATGTTGTCCAATTTAGGTTGGTCCATATCTTGACTCCCCCTGTATCCTAAAAGGCTTGGGTGAGCTTCAACACTTGAGTTTAGGCTCCTTGCTTCTTCTTTTTGGTGAGCTCCACAAGTCTTTGAATCATAACTTTGAACTCATCATGTTTTGTACTTAAACTGTACATTCACAAATTTGATTAGCACGCAATAATTATTTGATCATCATCAAAATCCCAAATTCGCATGTGATGACTTAATATCTAGGATAATGCCCCGATGAAATTAGCTCACCATTATTTTGCCGGCCTCTGATGACTGACTGATTACTGACTGATTGGGGCCTCTGATGACTGACTGATTGGATTAGTCCCTGTCATTCGATGCCAATTTTCTAAGAAACCTGATCATTCATGTGCTCTTGCTACTGATATGAGCAGATGGTATTCATGCATGCACATATATATATATGTATATGTATATGTATATATATGTATATGTATACTGCAGCATGGGCACCTGGAAGTTCACGCTGCAGTGTAGGAAATTTTCACAAAAACTTATCAGGAAGAAAGTAATCGACGTCAGATCCACTCTATTCTGGATTGACAACTGTCTTCCTTGCGGTCCTCTCGAGGATTTATATGATACCCCGCCTAAAGCTGATAAAATTTGGGTTCGAGATTATTGGGGGCCATCAGGTTGGAATTTGATCCAGCTATTATTCATATCCAGCCTATGCTCCAGCAAGTATCCCTTCATCAGGGCGCAGATACTTGGGAATGAGCGGCTAGTCCCACTTTCACTTCAAGGATGCATGGGAAGGCACTAGGAGGCAAGGTACTTTATTCCCCTACGTCAGGCTAATCTGGTATAAAAATCATGTCCTAAGATGTCGTTAACTCTATTATGTGCTTTCCATGGGAAATTACTTACTAGAAACCTCTTAATTAAATGGGGTATCAACACTCTTGGGCATTGTGTTCTCTGTGATGATGGGGTGGAGGAAAGCATCTGGCACCTATACTTTGAGTGTGGATATACTTGTTACATCCTGCACAGGGCCTTGCTAAAAATGGGCGAACTATTTTCTAACTTGGACCCCTCCCTTCCTGAAGTGGGGGATTTATCTCGCCAAATTTAACAATAAAAATGTCATGAGCTTGTTAGCCAAAACAGCGATTGCTACTATGGTATGGCATATTTGGAGAGAAAGGAATAGAAGAATTTTTGATGATATAAAGAGACCAAAGACCCTTCTCTTTGAAGACATAGCGGCTGATATCAAGTTTGCACTTAAAGACCAAGACCACATTGATCCAGAAGAGTCTGACGCTATGTCTAATTGGGAGTTTAGAGATGACAGATGAGTAATTTGTACATTTCATTTTATTCTTGGGAGGGAGGCCGGAATTGTTAGCAGGGAGTGACGGCGCTTGTGCCCTATCCTCTCTCTAGCAATTCCTTCCTCCTATAGCCCTCGCATTGTTATGTACATTTCTGTTTTATAAATAAAGATACACACTAACTTTCCAAAAAAATATAAATATGTAAATATGTATATGTATATGCGCCTAATGTTTGCATATCACCGTTATATTCATAACATGATTGCATATTGGGATGCTGGCCGTTTGGTTATTTAACGCTTGCAAAATGCAACATGTGCATATACAAATAAGATGCTTAATGGCAGTAGAGCATTTGTTTGTATCATGAAATTATCTTTTAGTCTTTTTGTCTTCCTTTTTGGGCATTCTCTTGCACAGTGATCGCCTCCTTCGATTCATATAAAGATTGATATCACTCAGGGTGTCTGTTTATTATATATTTAAATATTTTCTACAACGCAGACACAAAATTCTGCAATGTTGTATATTTTAAAAGTTTATTTTTGACTTGGGCAATACTTCATTTTTGCCAACATTCTGAAATTTTGTGTCTGATCTTGAGAAGGAGAAGCATAATATACTGTAATACGAACTTTGGACATGCTTTTGTTTTAATGCAGGGTAGTTGACTCTTCATGGGGTTTACACGACTGTGCAAAGGCCTTGCTGTATTACTTATTTCAGGATACGTTTTACTTCAGATTTTCCCCTCCGCCGTCACTTATCTTGCACTTATTCCTGCAAGGTAGCAACTGGAATGCCATTCATTTCGTATTGCAGTAATAAATACCACTATCAGTTCTAGCGTATGTATATTGTTTCCATGTTTAAATATTTTAAATTTTTTTCAAGAAATTTATGCATGTGTATTTCAAATAGAGCAGTATACCTAAGATTTATGTACTAAAATCATTAAATATCAATATAATAGTTTTCATGATATGCATTTGTCCATGTATATTCTTTCTACGAACATGCCTATCGCCATTTAACTGCCATAGTTTCCCTTTTGTTTTCTTCCTCTTGTTATTTTTTTGTAGATAAACAGAACTGTGAAAACCTTCTTTGTGGATGTTTAGCAAGCAATCCAAAATATCTATGCTTTGACTTTGTAACTGCTTGATAAGCTACTTGTTTTCAGGCAATTATTTTTATATAGCATCCAAAATTTGAGCAGTGCAATGTAAATGCAGTTCTTGTCAACATCATATGCACGTCCTAAAATCAGAAATGCTGCGATGACATGCCATATGACAATGTATGAGAATGTTGTGACAAGTTTCAACATCACAAGTACACTAAATTGGATATATACCCCTCAACCTTGAAAAGTTGTGCTACGTCACTGATGAACTCATTTATCAATTGATCACATGCTCTATGACACAATATGAGCTCTGTGACAAGGGGCCGCAACAAGAAATTAATATGTTGGATTCACTGTTTCTAACTTGACGAAGCATTCATTGGTACAATCGAATTAAATTTGTCTTATATTAAAAATACTAATGGAAAGAAAGAGACTTTATATTTTGAATCATGCCGAACTTGTCGTCAGGTCCTGTCCCGTCTCTCCTCACCTTCCAGCACAATGGGAAGTGGGGCATGACATTGCCGAACTTGAAAAACTTCCTCATTGGTTCGAAGATAGCCAGCATGTGACTGCTTGTTATGTCTGTTGCTCAAATTGACCTGTTTTAATTGTAGACTATTTTTCTGTTCTTTTCTTTAAGTTAAAAATAATTTGAAATGATGTATCACGGAATGCGTCATAATTACAAAATTGTTAATATTTGATCGTCAATGATGTGCAGAAAGATTGTAATGAACGAGGACAATGCTAAAGAGCTTAGTTGTATTCTTGCTGAATATACATTTCACATGTTCCATTTTCATCCTAGTAGTTTTCACGTGTCAACATGAGATTTCAGAACTTTTCTCCACATGCCTGTGTTTTAAAAGCGATGCTTTCCCTGATTTCATTGACCAATCAAATTATACAATATCAATGGATATACAACAGACACCATGTAACTTTCTGTTGCATATACTAATCCGTAATCAGCGTTTTAAAAGGCTGTCAACCAGGCAGAGTCGGCCTGTCGAGACTTGCTTGGTACGAGACTCTTGGTTAGCTGTCCCTCAAAACAAGACAGAATAAAAAATTCTGTATCAGCCTCTGCCTGGCTATACTTCCACTGCTTTTGCCATCTCCCTGCGCCGTCGTTATATTATGAGAAAGAAGAGAGCACACGGTTAAAATTTTAGGGCATATAGGCAGCAAATGCGGCAGAGAGATGTGCGGCATTTCTTCTCTTCGTTTTCCATTTTCTTCTTATTCCTATGCTAGTGTTGCTGCATTAAGGGGAAAAAAACCTAGGCAGTGCCTAGCGCCCATAATTGATCCAAAGAGGCAATGACTAAGTCGATCCTTTGATTGGAGTAATATAGCAATATTAATAATCTGTCCTATCCAAGGTTTGAAATGTCGGTTTCAGTCTTGGTATTGTCCGGTTTTTTAGTATCATATCAGCTATATTAGAAGCATGGGTGATAGTATTGGAGTATCCTAGATTTATAATATAGCAATATTATAAATCTGTCCTATCCAAGGTTTGAAATGTCGGTTTCAGTCTTGGTATTGTCCAGGTTTTTAGTATTGTAGCAGCTATATGATACGATCATTACTTACGAGAGAAGGAGGAGGCGCACGCACGAAATCCACGAGCAAAGGAAGCCCAAGGAGTATAATTGCTATACATACTACAAGTCATGGAGTATTAACTTTATGCACTACGTGGTGGGAATAAAAGCGGCCAGCCGGCCCTAGTTTTCTTTATCGAATATTTGTTGTTTTATACCATTTTTCCCAGAGAGATCTAGAAGAGGTTTATGCTTTTATCTTACAAAAGTTATGAGAAGGGGATCTACTCTACAATAAGAGATCCAGTTATCTTATTGTTATCTTTGAGTGATTATCAAATAAAAATCCCATTTTACCCACCTTTGTGCCTAGTTCGTATCAATTTGGTATCAAAGCTTCAGATCCATGGCGAGTACAAGGCAGATGGAAAGGGTCGAGGCGTTGGAAGAGAAGATCGGAGCCGAGATCGTGGAACGAAAGAAGGAGATCGAAGGATTGAGGGCTGATTTGAAAGAAGATTTTAGGGCTTCAATGGAGGCGAACAAGTTGGAGATGAGGAAGGAATTCAAGGAAGCGATTGCGGAGGGGGTAAAGGGGATCTTGAGGGCTCTTTCACAACGAGATCCATCCTCATCTACTCCAGATCTGAACCATCAACCAGATCTGGCTTCGAAAACACCTCCGACAATGAAAGATAAAGTGAAGTACATGATCTTGAAGGACGGGGATGTTTTGGAAGAAGGATTGAACTCCGACGAGGAAAATCAGACCATCATGCTCGGTGTGAAGACCCATAGACACAACGAAGCACAAGACGAAGTGCGCGAGGTTGGAAGGGGGAGAATGTAAGCCTGGCTGTTGTGCCAGGGCATTCCGCTGACCCTGGCACATCGCCAGGCCGCCGACGGGGTCCTGGCGAACCGCCAGGACCACCGCTAGGCCCTGGTGGCCAGGGCTGAACCGCCTGGGCCCTTGCGGGCTCCAGGCGGCCAGCCTGGGCCCTTGCGGGCTCCAGGCGGCCAGCCTGGTGGAAGCCGAGGCCCTGATGACGCTTGGACGGGTGTCGACGGGGGCCTGGAGGGTCTCGGCGAGCGTTGGGAGCATGAGCAGGGCACATGGCTTCGTCGACAGGGAGTACATGACTTCCGGGGCGCTGATTTTGAGTTCGGAGAGTGTCATGGACACCAGGAGGCTGATCTAGTAAACGGAAGGGGCCGAGGACAAGGCCTGGAGTACGAGGAGTTTGCGCGGAACCATGAGGATGGCGGTGAGGATGCTTATGACGTTGGCGGACGCAAATGGAGGGATGTTGGGCGACTTGCCAATGAGAGGGCTAGGTTTGGAGATCCCCACAGACAGCGGCTCCAGGAGCGATATGGAGGAGGGGACCTCCCGTGTTGATGAGAGGATACGAAAGTTGAAGATGCCTCTTTTCAAAGGTAGTGACGCATCTGGGTGGATGTACAAGGCGGAGAGGTATTTTGAGGTGACACGGCTGACAGAAGCGGATAAGCTGAGGGCGATCGGGATTTGCTTGGCGAGAGAGGTCTTATCATGGTACAGGTGGAGGGAGCAGGAGAGACATGCGATGACATGTGACGAGTTTAAGGAGATCTTGTTGCACCGCTTCAGGGAGACACAAGGGGGAGGTGCATTCGAGCAGCTACACGCCATCAAGCAGTATGGGTCTGTGCGTGACTATATCAAGCAGTTCAAGGTGCTTGCGAGCAGGGTGCGAGGGATGCCAGTCGAGTCCATGTAGGGATTTTTTTGGATGGATTGAAGCCTGCTATCAAGGCAGAGCTTCATACCCATATGCCCAGAGGACTGTTGGAGCAGATGGATGGCACAGTCAGTTGAGGATAGACTGGCCGAGGACTGCCATACCAGGGGGACTTGGGGCGGGAATTATACTAGTCCTCAGGCCGTGACAGGGGAGACCGTGACAGGGGGCCAGCAGGGAGCGTGTGGAGGTACCCCCGCTAGCGGGAGCTGGGCTGGCGAGGCAAGACCGGCGGGACCTTACAAGAGGATGACCGAGGTTGAGATGCAGGATAGGAAGACAAAAGGGCTGTGTTTTAAATGCGACGAGAGGTTCACTCGGGCCACAAATGCTGCAACCATGCTATTCAGGTGTGCGAGGTGTGCGAAGTATTTGAGGGGGAGGTAGAAGAAGAGGATGTTGTGGAGCTGGAGGCTGAGGGAAGGTAGAGGTTGAGCCACTATTTTTGGAGGCAGCTGAGGTTTCGCTCAGTTCTATAACAGAATTCACACAGGTCCACACCATGAAGTTGGCGGGCAGAGTTCGACTTGGATGTGGTGATTTTGATCGATAGTGGGGCTACACATAACTTCGTGTCCCCTAAGGTGATTGAGAAGCAAGGGCTACACCTTACAAATACGGAGGGATTTGGGGTCATGTTGGGCAATGGCAAAGTGGAGCAGAGTAGATGCATCTGCAGAGACCTGACGATGTCCATTCAGGGGGTGTTGATTACTGGTGACTTCCTGCCTTTAGCATTGGGTAACATTGATTTGATTCTGGGATGCAATGGCTTCAGACATCGGAAGAGACTAAGTTCAACTGGAAGCTGCTGAGGATGGAGTTCCAAGTAGAGGGGATGAAGGTGGTGTTGCTGGGGATCCGAGCCTATGTTGTTCCGCAGTATCATATAAGACCATGGCCAGGAACCTTCAGATGGAGGGGGAGGGTTCTTAATGGAGCTTTAGGGATTGGCGATGGAGGATGTAACTGACACGACAGAGGTGCCCGGAGATGTGGAGCAGGTGCTGAGTGGTTATGATGAGGTGTTTCAGTCCCCAAGCGGTCTTCCATCACCGCGTGATCACGAGCACTCCATTGTTCTGAAGGAGGGAGTGTCTCCTATTGAGAGGCTAGTGGCGGAGATGTTGCATGCATGCATCATACAACCCAGTGTCAGACCATTTTCGAGCCCGGTGTTACTGGTAAAGAAGAAGAATGGGAACTGGCGCTTCTGTGTCGACTACCGAGCTCTGAATAAGGAAACTGTATCAGACAAGTTTCCTATTTCGGTGATAGACAAGCTGTTGGACGAGCTACATGGGGCTGCGGTGTTCTCCAAACTTGATTTGAAGTCTGGTTACCACCGGATACGCATGAAGGCAAAGGATGTGCAGAAGACAGCTTTCAGGACTCACGAGGGATATTATGAGTTCTTGGTCATGCCATTTGGCTTGACAAATGCCTCCGCCACCTTCTAGTCCCTGATGAATAGGGTATTTTGGCCCTACCTGCGGAGGCTCGTGCTCATCTTCTTCGACGATATCTTGGTTTATAGTAGGTTACTGCAGGAGCATGTTGAGCACTTAGAGGTGGTGATGAAGGAGCTACAGAGGCACTAGTTGCATGCAAACCGAAAGAAGTGCTTTTTCGGTCAGGCTCAGGTGGAATACTTGGGACAAATTGTGTCTGCTAAGGGGGTGGCTGCAGATCGGAGGAAGATTGCTGCTATGCTGGATTGACCTCGACCTATGTCCTTGCGGGCATTGCGAGGATTCCTTGGGCTGACGGGGTACTATCGGAGGTTCGTTAGTGGGTATGGGACGATTGCATGACCGCTAAGGAGCAGCTGAAGGACAGTTTCAGTTGGGGGAGGATGCTACCAAGTACCAAGGCATTTGAGGCCCTTAAGCGAGCAATGATGACGGTCCCAGTTTTAGCACTTCCTGATTTCAGCAAACCGTTTGTCGTAGAGTCAGATGCTTCAGGGTATGGGTTGGGGGCTGTCTTGATGAAGGAGCAGAGGTCCATTGCTTACTTCAGCTAGCTGTTACCCGCCAGGGCACGGCTGAAGTCTGTTTATGAGAGGGAACTGATGGCGATTGTCCTCGCAGTTTAAAAGTGGCGACCCTACTTACTTGGCAGGGAATTTATAGTGAGGACAGATCAGATGAGCTTGAAATACCTACTGGAGTAGCACATGGTGGCAGAAGAGCACCAACGATGGTTGTCTAAGTTGAGCCGGTACAAGTTTGAGATCTATTACAAATTTGGCTTAGACAACAAGGCGACCGATGCGCTTCTCGCAGGGAGGAGGGGTACAGATTTTAGCTATGTCCAAGCCAGTGATGCTTAGTGGGGATTCCCTCTTACGTGAGATTGAGGCAGATGAGGAATTGCAGCGAATTCGGGAAGCGCTGGCACATGGCTTTGATGACTACCCGAGTTACTCAGTAGAGGAGGGGAAGCTGCTGTACAGAGGGCGTTTGGCGATTTCACGGAGATCGTCGCACATTTCACTACTGTTTAAGGAGTTCCACAATAGCGTAGTGGAAGGACATTCGGGGGATACCCGACGTACCAGCGGATGGCTTATTGACTGGGTATGCGAAAGGATATGGCTCAGCTCGTGGCAGGTTGTGACGTTTGCCAACGTTATAAGTATCAGGAGACTGCTCCCGTCGGACTTTTACAGCACTTGGCACTGCCAGAGAGGGTGTGAGAGGATATCTCGATGGACTTATTGATGGGCTGCTAAAGTCTGAGGGGTACACAGTCATTTTTGTTGTGGTGGACCGCCTCAACAAGTACGCTCATTTCGTGCCTTTGCGACATCCATACATGGCGACTACAATTGCAGCAGCATTTCTGACGGAGGTTATTAGGTTACACGGGTATCCAGCTTCTATTGTCCCTGATAGGGACAAAGTCTTCATTAGCACTTTTTGGAAGGAGCTGTTTCGACTGCAGGGACCGCTCTCAGGCGGAGCACAGCCTATCATACTCAGATCGACGGGCAGACGGAGGTGGTGAATATGAGCATGTAGACTTACTTACGATGCTTTGCATCGGGGTCACCTAGGCAGTGGGCGACATGTCTCCCTTGGGCAGAATATTGACAACACCTCGTACCATTCCGTTGCACAGATGACCCAGTTTAGGATCTTATATGGTAGGGATCCTCTACACTTGGTTCATTATAGGAAGGGAGGTACACCGGTGTCTGAGTTGGAGCAGCAGTTGACGGAGCGTGACAGAGTGCTCAAAGAGTTGAAGCAACATCTGAGGCGGGATCAACAAATCATGATGGGTAAAGCGAACACACATCACAAGGACGTGGAGTTTGAGGTGGGAGACATGGTCTATTTGAAGCTGCGTCCTTACAGGCAGAGTTCAGTAGTGCAGAGGCGTAACGCCAAGCTGGCAGCGCGTTATTAGGGACCTTATGAGATTGAGGCTAGGGTGAGGAAGGTAGTGTACAGGCTGCGGCTACCTCCCACTTTTGCTATACACCCGGTGTTCCATGTGTCGCGGCTGCGGAAGGCGATTGAGGACCATTCGGCATCAGCGACCCTACCCCATACGTTGACAGAGGACATGGAGGTACTGCTATAGCCTGAGGCGGTCAAGGGAGTGCGACAGTTTCGACCAGGATCTTTGGAGGTGCTGATTCAGTGGAGTGGGCTACTAGATCATGAGGCGACATGTGAGCTTTTCGATATAATCTACAGGCAGTTTCCAGACTTACATCTTGAGGACAAGGTGGCACTTTTGGGGGAGTAATGATACGATCATTACGTACGAGAGAAGGAGGAGGCACAAGCACGAGGTCCACGAGCAAAGGAAGCCCAAGGAAAAAACATGACAAGTCAGGGAGTATTTACTTTATGTACTACGGGGTGGGAATAAAAGTGGCCAGCCGGTCCTAGTTTTCTTTATCGAATATTTGAGTGATTGTTTTTTACCATTTTTCCTAGAGAGAGATCTAGAAGAGGTTTAGGCTTTTACCTTACAAAAGTTAGGAGAAGGGGGATCTACTCTACAACAAGAGATCCAGTTATCTTATTGTTATCTTTGAGTGTTTATCAAATAAAAATCCCATTTTTACCTACTTCTGTGCCCTAGTTCGTATCACTATATTAGAAGCATGGGTGATAGTATTGGAGTATCAAAGTTTATGCATCGATTGCATTAGCTCAAAATAGATATTAGTTGCTTATAGTTCCTTATCTTCAATGAATATTTCATTTATTTATCCATAGATTATTTCTATCATCTAGGACACTATTTTTAACCAATTCGATCACTGGACAATGTTTTGAATCCAGTTTTTGATTGTGAAATGAGATTTTTAAACCTTTATGTGAAATAAAATAAAATTTCAAATGCTAACAATTTGAACTTGAATCTCCTGTTATTTTAGTTGTTTTTAGTTTCTATAAGTGGTATTGGACTGTTTCAACTGGATCGTCTTGGTTTGCTTTAAGTGATATGAAACGAGCGATGCTTAACGGTATCGACTGAGATTTCAAATGCTGGTCCTGGTTTTATTTTTTGTCTTGTTTACACTCCAAGGTACTTACCTTTTTGTACTGCCAATGCCAAAACTTGTTTCTGTTCTGGAATACAGTCTCATGTTCTTAGTTAGGTTACAGCACTGTATATGAGGCTTGCCGTTTCTTTTTTTTAATCTTTCTGTTATCTGTTGATTGCTAAGTATGAATATATTAAATGGAATATTAAATGCTAGCCACTTTGAGACAATATGCTTGCTGATAGCATGTGTCATATTCCATTTAATATATTCATCCTTAGCAATCAACAGATGCCACCATGCCTAGATCTGCCGATTTTGTTATGGCAGGGTCGCTCCCACGGTGACCTGGTTGAGAAGGAAAAATTTTCAGTGTGTCTATGCCCAAAGTAACAAGAAGCTCCATGCTCTGATTTGAAGCAAGAAAATGATATAAAGTTAAGCACTTTCGCTTGTTGCCTTCGATAGGAACATGTGGTGAGAGCTTCTGGGGACTTATTGGAGTCATGAGCTACTTCAATAACTGCATGCAATTAGTTGAAATTTATTTTGGTCACATTTGGATACAGAATATGGAAATTGAAGAGTAAGGTAGTATTCTGTGCTAGATCATATGAACTTTTGTATGTCTTTATATCCATCCCTATATCTTGTTTATTTGATAATAGCTTATGGTGCAACTGATAACTAATCTTTGTATTTAAATTTCTTATGTTGTATCTCATCTCTCCGGCATGTTTCTTTTTTCAGGACCATTCCATTCGCATGGAACCTCATTTCTGCTGGTTATCTTGAACAATCACTTCCAGGGGTATATTTTCACTTTTTGTTCCATGCTGCACTCTACAACCATGCTGCAATATTTGATCTTAATAGATGGAATTTCTTTCTTGATGTAAATCAATTTCTTCCATTATAGCAATTTTTAACTTTTTCAGAACCCATTTATTCAATTTTTTTGGGGGAAAATGGACATTAGGTTATTAAATTGAGTAATGGTTTCTTTTGTTGGTAACATAGAACGCTCAGCAGCAATATACTTTTAACTCTCTGTTACATAAATTTAATATGGAAATCTGATATTTGTACTCTTAAAACTATCTTAAATATTTTGTGACTTCATCATCGAGTGGTGTTGTGAAGTTTTGAGAGAAGTTACATATGGTTTTGAGGAAAAGTTCCTGAGAGTCTCAATATAGTTTGGTTTTAGTGTCTTTATATTATAGTGTTAGGAACTAACAAAGATGGAATTTTTATTAGAAAACAAATAGCAAAATAGAAAGATAGTTGAGCACAAAAGAGGTGTGCTCTCCTCCCAAGACGCCTAGAGGACGTCCGCACTCGTCTACCTATGGAATCACCAAATAACAATCATCAAATTAGCATAGGCATACAAGAGAGACTCCCCCTATTTATAATAGAAACTAGGGCAATCCTAGGACTAGGGGGATTAGGCAATCCTAGGACTAGGGGGATCAGGCAATCCTAGGACTAGGGGAATTGGGCAATCCTAGGACTAGGGGACTCGGAGCCAAGAGAGGTTGCGGCCTGGGCCTGCGGGTGTAAACCCGCAGGGGCTGCGGCTGGGCCAGAGGCCCATCAATACTCCCCCCAAAGAGCCACCTTGTCCTCAAGGTGGAAGTCTGGAAAGCGCGCCACCATATCATCCATGTCTTCCCACGTGCTGTCGTGCTCTGGTAAGCCCCTCCACTGCAGTAATACCTGCCTCTCGCCTGTGTCACTCTGCCGAACCCCTTTTAGCAACTCGGGCTCCATCCTCACCTCCATATCCGCAGTAAGGGTCTCTGGTAATGTAGGGGAAGAGGTGTGGTTGCCAATGGCCTGGCGCAACTGTGAGACATGGAAGACTGGGTGAATGGTAGATCCTGGGGGTAGGCGCAATCTGTAGGCCACCGGTCCTATCCTCGCCGTGACCTCGAAAGGTCCAAAATTCCTCGGCGCCAACTTTTCATTCCTCATATGAGCCACCGACCTCTGCCTATAGGGCATTAGCTTTAGATAGACCATATCACCGACCTCAAAGTGCACGTCTCGACGGTGTAAGTCTGCCCGAGCCTTCATCACCTGCTGAGCCCTCGCCAAGTGGAGCTTCAGCTCCTCTAGAATCAAGTCCCTCTCTGCCAGGTACTGCTCGACATCTGATACCGGAGTAGTCTCATGACCGTAATGAAGTAAGTGCGGAGGATCCCTACCATACAAAATCCTGAAAGGTGTAGTCTGCGCCGCTGTGTGATATGAAGTATTGTACCAGTATTTCGCCCACGGCAGCCAACGTGCCCACTCCTTAGGATTCTCCGAGATGAAGCATCGTAGGTAAGTCTCCACACTCCTCTTGACTACCTCCGTTTGACCGTCAGTCTGGGGATGATAAGCTGTACTCCGCTTCAAGGCCGTCCCCTGTAGTCTAAAAAGCTCCTGCCAAAACTTGCTCTGGAATACCTTGTCTCTATCCGAGACTATGGACTTCGGCGGGCCATGCAAACGAATGACATCTCTCACAAAAATCTCTGCCACTGAAACGGCGCTGTAAGGATGCTTAAGCGGGATAAAATGTGCATATTTGCTGAGGCGGTCTACCACAACAAAAATGACGCTGTAACCGTTCGACTTAGGCAATCCATAGATGAAGTCCATAGAGAGGTCCTCCCAAACTCTGTCTGGTAAAGATAGCGGCTGTAGTAGTCCTCCTGAGGACATGGCCTGATATTTGTGACGCTGTCACACGTCACACTCTGCCACCATCCTTGCCACATCCTTCTTCTGTCCCTTCCAATAGACCTCCCGTGATAGCTGCTGGTAGGTCTTGAGGACTCCAGAATGTCCTCCTATAGCACTGCCGTGGAACTCCCGGAAGATGGTCGGTATAAAAGTAGAAGTCCTCGGTATCACCAGCCGCCCCCAGTAAAGTAGCCGTCCATCCTGCAAAGAATATCCCGGGTACTCATTCGACTCCTGTAAAAGGGCCTCTCGTATAACCTCCAACTCCGGGTCCTGCTCCACCTCCTGCTGCAGTGGGCCCCAATCCTCTAAGATCGACACCGTAAGGGCTGCTAACTCCGTCTCTTCCTCCTGCCGAGATAACGCATCTGCTGCCTTGTTCTCCAATCCCGGGCGGTACTCGATCTCGAACATGTAGTCCATCAGCTTTCGCAGCCACTTCTGATGTTCCTCTTCTACCATCCGCTGCTCTAACAGGTATTTTAAGCTCCGCTGATCCGTGCGCACTATGAAGCTCCGTCCCAATAAATATGGTCTCTACTTCTGTATGGACAACACTATCGCCATCAGCTCCCTCTCATAGACCGATCGCAATCGGGCCCTCGTGGTCAGCACCTGGCTGTAGTAAGTTATGGGACGCTGCTCCTGCATCAGTACTGCTCCCAGCCCATGTCCTGATGCGTCCGCTTCTACTACGAATGGTCTGGTGAAGTCGGGCAACGCCAATACTGGCACAGTGGTCATTGCCCTTTTCAGGGCCTCAAAAGCTGTCGTCGCCTCCTCCCCCAGTGGAACTGATCTTTCTTCAATAACTCCGTCAATGGCCAGGCGATCATCCCATAACCCTCTACGAATCTGCGGTAGTAACCTGTAAGGCCCAAGAAGCCCCGTAGCCCTCTGAGAGTAGTAGGGCTCGACCAGTCCAGCATGGCCGCTATCTTCGCTCTATTGGCGGCTACCCCTCCTGCTGAGACCACGTGTCCCAGATACTCCATCTGCGGCTGCCCGAATAGACACTTCTTTCTGTTCAAATATAGCTGGTGGTACTGCAGCTCCTGAAAAACCACCTGCAGGTGGTCCAAATGCTCCTCCAGAGTACGACTGTACACCAAAATATCGTCGAAAAAGACTAGTACGAATCGTCTGAGAAAGGGACGGAATACCTTATTCATGAGAGCCTGAAAGGTGGCCGGGGCGTTGGTCAACCCAAAGGGCATGACCAGGAACTCGTAGTGGCCCTCATGCGTCCTGAACGCCGTCTTGGACACATCCTCCCGTCGCATCCGTATCTGGTGATAGCCTGACTTAAGATCTAGCTTGCTGAACCAGGCTGCTCCGTGTAGCTCGTCCAGGAGCTCATCAATCACAGGTATCGGGAATTTATCAGGGACCGTCTCCTTGTTCAGCGCCCTGTAGTCCACGCAAAACTGCCAACTACCATCTTTCTTCTTCACTAGCAACACTGGGCTGGAGAATGGGCTTACGCACGGCTGGATCACCCCTGCATGCACCATCTCGGAAACCATCCTCTCTATCTCGTCCTTCTGATGCTGAGGGTATCGGTAGGGCCGCACGCTAATCGGGGAGACACCCTCTCGTAGAACTATGGCGTGCTCGTGGTCCCGTGGTGGTGGAAGGCCCGAGACTCCTGGAAGATCTCCTCAAATTGGTCCATCAGCTGCTGAACAAGGCCCGAGACTCCTGGAAGATCTCCTCAAATTGGTCCATCAGCTGCTGAACCTCTCCTGGGATGGGCTGCTTTGTACTGGCCTCTGCGCCTCCCTCACCTGTCAAAGAGTACAGCTCTACTAGTTATCCGCCTCCCTCTGTCTGGATGGTCCTGAACATGGTCTTCAAAGAGACCAAAGCTCTGCAGAGGCTAGGGTCTCTCTGGAGTATCACTGCTCCTCCTGTCTCCCGAAACTCCATCCGTAGCAGCTTCCAATTTATGGTCATCTTACCTAAGGTCTGTAGCCATGTCATGCCGAGGATGACGTCTGTGCTCCCCAGGTCTAGGGGTAAAAAGTCTGCAATGATCTGTATCCCCTGCATGGTCAGCACCAACCCCCTGCAAACTCTGTGGCTGCTCTCCTTCTTCACCGTCCCCATCATCACACTAAAGCTGCCGCAGTCTGTCAGCTGAAGTCCAAGCTGTGTCACCACCCTCCTGGAAATGAAATTGTTGGTAGCCCCACTATCAATCAGCACAATCACCTCCTGGTCGCCGACCTCTCCCCTCAGCTTCATGGTATGGTTTGGTGTGAACCCTACCACGGAGTTGAGTGACACCTCCGCCACGTCCAACTGCTGGCCCTCCAGCTCCTCCTCTCCCTCAGCGGCCTCCTCGACATCAGACCCGTCGTCGTCGTCCTCCAACAGGATCACCTGGAGCTTGCGCCCCGCACACCGGTGGCCCGACGAAAACTGCTCATCGCACCGGAAACATAAACCCTTCTGCCGCTTTTCCCTCATCTCTGCGTTCGTCATGCGTCTGAACTGCCCCCAGTCACTGGCGTGCTGCTCTTCTCCCCAGTCTTCTTCCGGCTCGTCTGGGCCACCCCTGCGGTGGTACCGGATCCTCCAGCCCTAGATGGGGTGCCTCTCGAAGTCTGACTGTTATAGCTGCCTCGGACCCGCATATCCTCAGTCTGTGCGTCCTCCACCATCTGGGCTATCTCTATGACCTCTGAAAGCCCCCTGGGCTTGTAGGGTCTCACTGCTGCTCTCAGACTGGGGCGCAGTCCCTTCAGAAAAGTACCCTCTAGTGACTCGTCAGACACCCCATGGACTCGCCCGGCCAGTGTCTCAAATCTCTCAATGTAATCCCGCACCGGCCCCTCCTGCCTGAGGGCGTACAGCTGCTCGTGTAGGTTCCCCAGACGAGGGTCTCTAAACTTCTCCAGCACCATGTCCTTCAGCTCCTCCCAGCTCCTGATCTGCTGCCGCCTCTCCGTCCACTGGTACCATCCCAAGGCACGCTCCTCCATGCAGATTGCTGCCGCCTCCAGCTTCTGGGCCTCAGTCATGTGATGCGTCGTGAAGTATCTCTCTGCGGTAAATAACCAGGCGTGTGGGTCCTCCCCAGAAAATAGCGGCATCTTCAGCTTCCTAACGCGGCAATCTCCTCCAAAACGCCCCTGCTCGGGCCTCCCCTCATCTCTGTGCTGCGGACGGTAATGCCGACGTCTCTCGTCCAGTGTCTCGTAGCGCCTAGGTGGTACCCCTCTGTGGCCCCCGTAGTCTCCACGGCGATCTCCACGCCGCCCCTCAAAATCGTCTCAACCTGCGTCGTCGCCGAATTCTGCCTCGTAGCCACCCCTACCGTCAGAATAATAATCTCTCCCGCGTCCGTCGCCGTAGTAAGGGTCCTCCGCTGCTGGTCGACGCTCCGGAGGGTCAAAATAGTCTCCCGAAAACTGCCCGTAACCCTCCTCATTCGCTGTCCGCTGTCCGGGAGGCTCAAAAAAGTCATCTGGGGGCTGTCCACGCATTCCCCGCCCTTCGGGAGGCTGCCAGGGAGGTTTCCGCCCCTGGCGGCCCCAGCTGGAGGTGCCGCCGCCCCCTGGCGGCTGCCAGGGGGCCTCTGGTCCTTCGCTGCACACAGGCGGGCCCCTCCCGGGCCCCCGGAGGGGCGGCAGGCCCTGCCGGAGGCCCGGCGGGGTCGCCGGGCCTGCCGAGCCATGGCAGGGCTTGGCCGCCCCTGCCGTGGCCTGGCGGAGGTGGGGGAGGGTCCACCGCCTGTTTCTCTTACCGGCCGACCCCCTGGATGCATGGAGGGGTTCGGCCGGCCTTCATCTTGGCCGTGGCTATCTCTGAGGGGGCGGCTAGGCCCCCCGCCCCTCCTTTGGCTCTCTTGCGCCTTCCGCCGTATATCCTCGCGGTAGTCCTCCCTCCATGGCTCACCGTCATCTTCCTCGTCCATCTCCTCCACGTAATAGGGTTGCTTTTGGGGGAAAGTCTCCTCCTTCTCCTTCTCCTTTTTCAAAGGTGCCGTCTTTTGCATCGGATTAGGGCTCCCATCGCCTTTGGAGTTTGTTGCCAATTGATTTAGGGCTCCCATCAATTGTGCGAATTGATCGTCGTTTTTTGCTTGATTTGACGCCAATTGGGAGATGGATGTAGTTAATTTCGCCATGGATTCGTCGTTTCCCGCCAAGGACTTTTTGTTGCATCAATTTCGCCCGTGAATTTCGCCTCCAACGCCTCAAATTTGTCTTGCGATCTTGTTGAAGCCGCCATGGATCGTCACGTGCTCTGATACCAAATTGTTAGGAACTAACAAAGATGGAATTTTTATTAGAAAACAAATAGCAAAATAGAAAGATAATTGAGCACAAAAGAGGTGTGCTCTCCTCCCAAGACGCCTAGAGGATGTCCGCACTCGTCTACCTATGGAATCACCAAATAACAATCATCAAATTAGCATAGGCATACAAGAGAGACTCCCCCCTATTTATAATAGAAACTAGGGCAATTCTAGGACTAGGGGGATTAGGCAATCCTAGGACTAGGGGAATTGGGCAATCTGATGCGGACGCACCGCTTGGACCGGGCACGCACGCGGGGGATGCGGCTCTAGGACTAGGGGTGCTCGGAGCCAAGAGAGGTTGCGGCCTGGGCCTGCGGGTGTAAACCCGCAGGGGCTGCGGCTGGGCCAGAGGCCCATCATATAGTCTGGTTTTAGTTTCTTTTATATTGCTCGTTTATGGTACTTCTTGCACATAACCCTCATAGTTACAGAATATTACATAAAGTCCCCATTGCATATTCTAATACTCCGATCAAATAGAAAGCATGCCACTCATTCTCAAATTGAAGAGAAAGATTGACATCAAGGCTTGACAACTATTTAGTGAAAGTGTCTACTACTAAAGAATGGAGGAATTGTAAAACTATTTGAAAGAAATTATAGGCTTGAACACCTGAGTGAAAATGCTTGTTATCTTAAAAATGGCGGGAAAATATGATAAAATTAACCCTTGAAATTAACTCATTCCTTGATGAACCTTATTCTGAAATAAGTTACGGGGGTACCTACTAGGCGTAGACGGAGTTCCCTGGTGCGTGGTTGCAGGTGATGCTATATTAATGTCCAGGACTAGATAAGAGATGATCCCCAAGTAGAAAGGCAAAGATAAACTTTGGAATTGAAAGGATTGAGTTGATCATTAGCTGAAATTTTTCCCTCCAAAACTGTGAGAAGCTACTGATGAGATTGCATTCAGTGGCATTTTTTTAATTTTCGGGTCGGGGGGTCATTTCTGTAATTTTAGGGAAATCTAATTGTTATATTAGTGGGGGCTTAAAGAAACGCGCTGAATATTGTGTGAGAATTTTCTAGGAGGTTGAGTGAAACCTTATATTGTGGAGAGCGTAGCCATTCTCTTGAATCGGTGGCTTGGGAGAACGGTTTTCGCTCGAAAGAAACCAACCTATCTTGCATTTCTCTTTATATCTATAAAAATTTGAATTTTACCACTCAAAATACTAGAAGTTCATATCAAATTGGTATTAGAGTACCGATTGGATCAATGTCGACGAAAAAGATGAATGCTTGGGAGGAACGATGACAAGCGAAATTAGCGGAGTTGAAATCCATGGTGAAGTAAATGAAGGAGTAAATGAGTTCTTTCGTCCTTCGATGGGGACCACAAAGCCAGATTTGAAGAAAAACGAAGTCAGCGACACAGTAATGGGGCCGAAGGCAGCGCTTTTAAGCAAATGCAAGGGAAAAATAATCCCTTTTGAGGAGAATATCCATCTAAAAGGCGATCCGGCTTCAGATCTGGTCACCGACGACGACTTCGACGCAGATCTAGTTCTAAAGGCGACACTTTTGGCCATGGAAGGTGAATAGTCGTTGACTTTGAGGCAGATCTTCACCCAAACGACGAAGAACCACGTGCGGAGGGCGAGATCCACCCCCAAATTTGTGGGGGCTGTGGCGAGGAAAGGCGGCAGCTGGGCGGGCTGTCCAACCCAGAGTGGTACCTGGGCATGCCGCTAGGAGGCCGGGGGTCCCCTGGCGGGTCGCGCCGCCTAGGGCCACTAATGGGCAGGCCGCCCAGGGGGCCATGGCCCTAGGGCGGGACGTCCTGTGGACACGACAGCTTCAGACAATTTTTTGAGGGCTCGCAGGCCGTGGTTTGCGGACGACGTCCATTCTGGACATTGGCGATGGCACTTTGAGCATGACGGACCTTAAGTCGGTCTTGGCGTTCATCGTGACTTATGTTCGGACTCGAGGATGGCAGTGGAGACCTTCGCCAGATCAACTATAGCGAGGAAGACCCATAAGTCTTTGACATGGCCAAAGGAGGTCCAGGGAAGGCGGTGGTCCTTTTGAGAGTAACAGCGATGGTGGTGGAGGCATTTCGGGCTTTGATGCAAGAGGGGAAGAGCACACTCATTCGGAGTAGCATGGCCCACGGACTTCATGCACCATCTTGAAGACAAGATGGTTTTTGGACGACGGAGTAATGATAGACTTGGGAGGTGCGGCGTCAACCAATGATATGTAATTTCTGGGCACATAGACAAAAATATAATTTTAAGGGTCTAGGGGGCAGATATGTAATTTATGCTGAACACCCTAGGTCAGGGGTATTTTGGTAATTTAGGGACGATGATTTATTAGGAATTTTATTATAAATAAAGGAAAAGAGACTAGAAGGAGGAAATGTTGGATACTGAGAAGAATATTAAAAAGAAAAAATTAGGAGTATGTACTCTAGATCTTAGAGAGTTAGGCTTTTCTGTCGAATCAAAAGGTAGTAGATCGGTCATTCTCTCAAAAGATGCCATCTATTATTGTATTCACTTTCTATTATCAATAAAAATATCGTCTTTCCCCCAAATCCACTCTTTCCCCCCTAAAAATCCTATATTTTCCATAACATTCCAATATTTTCACTAAACGTCATCTTTTTATTCCACAAAACCTTAAAAATCATTTCAAATTGGTATCATGAGCCCTGGACGGCCGTCTTGGGGCCCCAGGGGCTCACGACCCCTGGGCGACCTTCCAGGGGGCCGCCAGGGCCTTCACGAGCACCTGCAGGACCACCAGAGCCTTTTTGAGCCAACATGCCCGCCAAAGCCTTCCCGAGCACCTACAGGCCTGTCAGGGCCTTTCCGACATGTGACAGATTGCCAGGGGCCTTCCAGTCCCCTGGTGGCCCGTCAGAATGTGGGCGGCCTACGAGGAGCTTGTCGAGGGCCTATCTTTGACTTGAAGGATTTTCCAGAGCCCTTGATTTGCTGAAGAGAGATGTCGACGACAGGTTTCAGGCTTCGAGGAGTTTGAAGACTACCGTAAAGGTGATCCGAACTATGAGTAGGATGGAGAGATTTTGATTGAGGTGATGACGATTGAGAAAGTGATGGTGAAGACGATGGAGCCCCATTGAGACGACTTGGGCGCTCCAGGGAGACACGACCGAACTCCTATCAGCTATACCATTATAGGTACCCAGAGGAAGAGTTGGTCAGGGAAATCTTGGTGTTGATGGTAAGATTTGAAGATGTGCTGTTGGAGGGGGATGATCTTTATGAGTGAATTTACTATGTAGAAAGATTTTTTATAGTGACCATCCTGAAAGAGGGAGAAATTGGAGGCGGCTAGTATATGCTTTGAAGGAAAGACACTATCTTGTTTCCAGTAGAGGGAGCAGAGGCGACCTATGCGTTTATGTGAGGGCTTAAGGACTGCTTCGTAGACTAGGGGTGAGCAAAAAATACCAAAAAACTGAACCGACCGAAAAACCGTACCGAACCGCACACGATACCGAACCGAACCTATTGAAATGGTCAGTTTGGTTTGGTTTTAAGAGGTAAATCGTCGGTTTTGGTTCGGTTTTCGGTCTGGTTTAGTCAACTGGATCGAATCGACCGAACCGAAAATGTGCAGGGCTTGAGAGGATTAGTCGAATAGTGCTTAAGTACTAGTCGACTAGTCAAACCGCAAAGAAACCAAACCGAACTGTTTGGTTCGGCTCGGTTGTTGTCCAACAAATATACTCGGTTTGGTTCGGTCGGTTTGTATAAGGGGTTGGGTTGGTTTTGGTTCTGAAAATTTTATCAAAAATCAAACCGACTATGCTCACCCCTATGGTAGACCGTTTTCGGGACACTTACGGAGAGAACTTACAGGAGCAGTTCCTTGCACTTGGGTAAGATGATACTGTTAGGGAGTACATGGATAAATTTAAGGTGCTATTAGGACGAGTCAGGAGTACATGGATAAATTTAAGGTGCTATTAAGACGAGTCAGGAGTACATGGATAAATTTAAGGTGCTATTAGGACGAGTAAGATGGATACCGAAGGAGACGTTAGATGAGAGTTTTATGAAGGGGCTCTAGGCAATTATACCTGCTGAGCTCCGTATACAGAAACCAAGGGAGCTGTTGGACATGATGGAGCTAGCCCAGATTATAGAGGATCGGTTCACAGAGGAGCGGCAGGCCTAGGGGGACTGTGGTGGATCTGTTTTTCGCAGCCAGGTCACGACAGGGGAGAGAAGGCACCGTCAGGAGTAGGGGTGGCAAAATTGATCCGACCCGACCTGAACCCGGCCTCTTGGGTCGGGTATGGATAGGGGCCAATCTGGGTCGGGTCGGATTCGGGTCAACCCGACCGACCCGGATGAAAATCTGGGTCGGGTACGGGTTTGACCACTCGACCCGGTTGACCCGAATTCGACCCGTTTACATATTATAAATATATATTATATGTAATACAAAGCTTCTATTGTAGCATCGATGGAGCTCTTGGTTAGCGCTTCTCGTTGCATCTCAAGTGGTTGTGAGTTCGAATCCTGGAAATCACATTCACTTCATTTTAAGTTTTCAATTTCAAATAATAATATTTATAAGAAATATATTAAAAATTGATAAAAATGACTACAACTACAACCGTAGCACAGTTGGTTTGGGGCGCTGTCATGTTGCCTTGAGGATCCATGATCAAGCCCTCTTGGTTGTAACAGATTTTAATTGTTTTTTAAAAAATAACATCACTCTTTTCATCCGGTACCCGACCCGAACCCGACTCGAACCCGACCTGTAGAACAAACCGGGTCGGGTATGGGTGACCCGGTTTGCACCCGGGTCGGGTATGGGTTCCCGAACCTTGACCCGGATTTAATCCGGGTCGGGTTTGGGTTTATGATACGATCCGCTTGGATCGATCACACAAATCGATTTAAAGTGGAAAATTTAAAAAGAGGGAAATATTTTTAGGGTTTTGAGTTAAGAGAAACAAGAGGAATCAAGAGATAAAAGCCTCTTTCGAGAGGAGACTTGCTCTCCGAGCTTTTGATTGAACGGAACAAAAGTCTAAAGATCCTTCACTAAGGATGCCCAAGAGTTTCTCAACAATCTCAGCATACGAAAATACAATGGGGGCTAGCCCTAATAAAGAGAAATATGGGATTTACTAATTTGGCCTAGAGTGACCAAAATACCCCTAAAGCTAATAATAACTAATTGACGCCTCCCCGTCTCCTCCTGCGCACGTAAGTGATCGTGGGTGGTCCATCCACGTCCGTCGCACGTGATGTGGCATGGTCCGCATCAATACCCCCTGTAGAAGAGCCACCTTGTCCTCAAGGTGAAAGTCCAGAAACTGCTCTCGAACAACGTCAAACGCCTCCCACGTGACATCGCAGTCCGACAATCCAGCCCAATGTATCAGTACCTCCTGCCGACGTCCCAGACCCTGGCGCACCGCCCTGACGTCAAGCGGCTCCATCATCACCTCCATGTCCTCTGTCAGTGTCGGTGGAAGTGTGGATGCCACCGTTTGGTCTCCAATGGCACAGCGAAGCTGCGAAACATGAAAAACTGGATGGATCGTCGCCGTCGTGGGTAACCTCAGTCTGTAGGCCACTTGGCCAATCTTGGCCTCAACCTCAAATGGCCCAAAGAACCTGGCAGCTAGCTTCTCATTCCTCCTCCTCGCCACTGATCTCTGTCTGTATGGCCGCAGCTTGAGATATACCATATCTCCTTCCTGAAAGCTCACATCTCGTCGATGTCCATCTGCCTTCGCCTTCATCACCTGCTGAGCTCGTAGCAAGTGCTTCTTCAGCTCGTCTAGCATCCCATCCATCTCCTCCATGTAACCCTCCACCAACGAGACTGGTGTCTGTCTACTCCCGAATCGAATCAGCTCTGGTGGGTCTCTTCCATATAACACCCGGAAGGGGGTCGTCCCTGCTGCTGAATGGTACGAAGTATTGTACTAATACTCCGCCCAGGCCAACTAGCGGTACCACTGTCGCGGTGTCTCCGATGCAAAACATCGCAGATACGTCTCTATACTGCGGTTAACCACCTCTGTCTGTCCGTCTGTCTGGGGGTGATAGGCGGTGCTCCTCTTCAACACCGTTCCCTGTACCCGGAACAACTCTCGCCAAAACCCGCTCAAGAACACCTGGTCCCGGTCAGACACTATAGACCCAGGGATCCCATGCAACCGTATCACATCCCGAGTAAATGCTTGGGCCACCGAAACTGCCGTGTACAGGTGTTTCAGCGGTATGAAATGTGCGTACTTACTCAGTCTGTCCACCACTACGAAAATCACCGAGTACCCCTCCGACCTGGGTAATCCCTCGATGAAGTCCATGGTCACCTCTTCCCACACTCGCTCAGGCAGAGCCAACGGCTGTAACAACCCTGCAGGTGCCATGGCCATGTATTTGTGACGCTGGCAGACATCACAAGCCGCTACCAAGAGGGCGATCGCCTTCTTCATCCCCTGCCAGTAAACCTCTCGGGCCATCCGCATGTAAGTCTGCTGCACCCCGGAGTGTCCCCCGATCCCTGAACTGTGGAATTCCTGAAACAGCACTGGTATGAAGGTCGACCTCCGCGGTAAGACCAACCGCCCCTGGTACAACAGCCTGCGTCCCTCCAAAGCGTACCCATTCGACGCCTCCCTGCCCTGTAATCGCTCCCTGATCTGACTCAGCTCTGGGTCGGTCTCTGCCTCCTGTAACATGGGCTCCCCGTCCAGCCACATTGGTAACGAGAGTGCCTTCAGGTGCACTCCCTCCTCTCGTCGAGACAAGGCGTCAGCCGCCTTGTTCTCCAACCCGGGCCTATACTCAATGACAAACCGGTAACCCACCAGCTTCGAAAGCCATCGCTGGTGCTCCTCAGTTACCAACCTCTGCTCAAGTAGGTACTTGAGGCTCCTCTGGTCTGTCCTGACCACGAACTCTCTCCCAAGTAGGTACGACCGTCACTTCTGCACCGCTAACACGATCGCCATCAACTCTCTCTCGTACACCGACTTCAGCCGGGCTCTAGCAGAAAGCACGTGGCTGTAGTAGGCTACGGGCCGCCCCAACTGCATCAACACCGCCCCCAGACCTACACCTGATGCATCCGTCTCCACCACAAACGCCATGCTGAAATCAGGCAACGCCAGCACCGGGGCCGTGGTCATGGCCACCTTCAAGGCCTCAAAGGCCTTGGTTGCTTCCTCCCCCCAAGCGAACCCATCCTTCTTCAAAAGGTCAGTAAGCGGCCGTGCAATCGTGCTGTACCCCCTTACGAACTTCCGGTAGTAGCCCGTCAGCCCAAGAAAATCCCGCAACGCCCTCAAAGAAGTAGGCACTGGCCAGTCCAACATAGCCTCTATCTTCGCCATGTCCGCCGCTACTCCCCCCGCCGACACCACGTGCCCAAGGTACTCTATTTGCCGCTGGCCGAAGCTACACTTCTTCCGGTTCGCATACAACTGTTGCGCCCCCAGCTCTTGGAAGACTGTCTCCAAATGCCATACATGATTCTCCATAGTCCTGCTGTAAACCAAGATATCGTCGAAGAAAACCAAGACGAACTTCCTCAAGTACGGCCGAAATACCTCGTTCATCAAGGCCTGGAAGGTGGAGGGAGCATTCGTCAAGCCGAAAGGCATGACGAGAAACTCGTAGTGCCCCTCATGTGTGCGGAACGCCGTTTTCGGCACATCCTCGGGCCTCATCAAGATCTGGTGATAACCCGCCTTCAAGTCGATCTTCGAGAACACAACTGCGCCATGCAGCTCATCGCAGCTCGTCGATCATGGGAATGGGAAATCTGTCAGCCACAGTCTCCTTGTTCAGTGCCCTATAGTCGACGCAGAACCTCCAGCTCACGTCTTTCTTCTTCACCAACAGTACTGGTGAAGAGAAAGGACTCACACTGGGCTGGATCACTCCTGCCTGCAGCATCTCCCCGACCATCCTCTCAATCTCGTCCTTCTGCACATGAGGATATCGGTACGGCCGCACGTTCACTGGAGCTGCTCCCTCTCTCAAAACTATCGCATGCTCATGTCCCCTCTCCGGTGGTAGTCCCTGCGGGTCCTGAAAGACCTCCTGAAATCGCTCCAGCACCTGCTCAACCACCTCGGGAACCCCTGTCGGCTACTCCTACTCCACTCCAACTGCACGGCACTCTACCAAGTATCCCTCTCCTTCCCTCTGTAAAGCCTGAGTAATGGCCTTGAAGGCCACCAACGAAAAGCATAGGGTCGGGTCCCCTGTGAGTACCACCGTGCGGTCACCCTCCTTGAACTCCATCCTGAGACGTTTCCAGTTCACCCGCACATCCCCTAACTTCTTCAGCCACTGCACGCCCAAAATGATATCGACATTCCCCAGCTCCAGGGGTAAGAAATCCTCTATAATCTGCACCCCCTGCAAGGTCAGACATAACCCCCTGCAGAGCCCCTTGCTCTCCTCCATCTTCCCAGTTCCCAACAACATAGTGAACTTCTCCATGGTGCTCAACTGCAGCCCATGTCGCTCCACCACTCGGCTAGAGATGAAATTGTGTGTGGCCCCACTGTCTATCAGCACAGTCACCGCCATATCGCCCAACCGTCCTGACAACTTCATGATGTGGTTCGGTGTGAACCCCACCACGGAGTTCAGGGAGACCTCCGCGAAGTCTAGGTGAGACTTCTCCTCCTCCTCGAGTGGCTCCACCCCGGACTCCTCGTCATCCCTACACTCCTCCTCATCCGGCACCATGGTAATCTGTAGCAGGCGGCTCGTGCATCTGTGGCCAGGGGTGAACTTCTCATCGCAACGAAAACACAACCCCTTGGCACGTCTCTCCCTCACCTCCGCCTCCGTCATTCGTCGTCCAAGAGTAGCGGGACGAGTCTCTCCCCTCGCCTTGGGTACACCGGTAGGTACCCTCGGTGTTGCCGCTGTTGACGTGGGTCGGGAATTTTGGGTCCCCCAAGTCTCACGTATCCTCCTCTCCTCCGTATGTTTCTCCTCTGCCTTCTGCGCGAGGCAAATCAGGTCCTCCAAGCCCCCCGGGCTCTGCATCCTCAGCTCAGCTCGAATGGAGGGCTTGAGCCCCCCCATGAAGTTTCCCATGAGCGCCTCCTCCGTGACCCCATACACTCGGCCCGACAGTAGCTCGAACCTCCTGACAAAGTCCCGCACCGTTCCCTCCTGCCTGAGCACCCGGAGCTGCTCGTAAAAATCTCCTCCTGGGGTCTCCTGGAATCGGTCCATCAAGTAGGCTGTCAAATCCTCCCAGGAGGAAAAAGGGCTGCGTGCGACCTTCCACCGGTACCACGCTAAGGCCTCTCCCTCAAAATAGATGCCCACCGCCTTCAGGACCTCCTCCTCAGTAAATCCCATCGTCTGAAAGTATCTCTCCGCTCTGTAGATCCACCCATCGAGGTCGCTCCCCTCAAACACGGGCATCTTCAGCTTCTTCAGCCGCCTATCGGCGTGGAACTCTGCTTCTCCCCGTCTCTCCTGGTCCCAACGCCTATCTCTGTTGTCCCTGAGGGGATCGTAGTCCTCATCTGCATACTCGTCCTCCGGCCACAAGGGTCTACCGTCTGGTCCCAGCCCATGGGGTCCCCCAAAAGCTGCAGTAGCTGGTCGCTGCCCTCCTCAACCCCCGAATTGACCCCCCCGGCCCTCGACCTCGCCTCGGAAACACCCCAGTGCCCTCCCGAAGACCTCCTCCTGCTGGCCGCCTCCTGTCGACAGCCCCTAGGGCTTCTTCCGCTACCGCCGGAACCCCCAGGGGCCAATCGGAGCCCCTGGGGTCTCGGCCGCCCCCACCCGCCTGCGCGCGGCCCCTCAGCGCCCATTCGGGGGCCGCGCGGGGCCTCATCCAGTGCGGCGGGGCCGCACCGCCCCCGGAGTGGGCTCGCGACCCCCCCAGGGGGGTTCGCCGGCCCTGGCCGACCCCCTGGGGGGTTCGCCGGGTCTGGGCGGCCCTCCGGGAGGGTCCCCAGGCCCCGTCGCCCCCCGCACGTGCTGTCGCGGCTGCCCCTTTTGTCGCTGTCGCCCGGTTTCGTGACCTCCGAGGTCCCTGCTGTTTGAAACTGTGCCGCCACCCTTGCATCTCGCGCCCTTAACTCTTGAACTTCCAGATCTGAGTCATCTTCCTCCTCTGTCCAAGATTTCTTCCCCTTTCTCTTAACTAGGGTTTGCAAAATCTCCATGATTTTGATTTGATTTGCTTCACTTTTTGCATGCTTCTCTTCTTGGGCGCGGTTGCTTTCCTCTATCCTCTTCTCAAGTCGATCGCTCATCGTCTCCATCGTGGATCCGATCTCCTTGGTGATTTCTTCATGTAGGGCTTGAAGCTTTTCCTCGATGGTGGCTCTCGTGCCTTGCGTCATTGGATCTTATGAGCTCTGATACCAATTGATACGATCCGCTTGGATCGATCACACAAATCGATTTAAAGTGGAAAAATTAAAAAGAGGGAAATATTTTTAGGGTTTTGAGTTTAGAGAAACAAGAGGAATCAAGAGATAAAAGCCTCTTTCGAGAGGAGACTTGCTATCCGAGCTTTTGATTGAACGGAACAAAAGCCTAAAGATCCTTCACTAAGGATGCCCAAGAGTTTCTCAACAATCTCAGCATACGAAAATACAATGGGGGTTAGCCCTAATAAAGAGAAAGAGAGGATTTACTAATTTGGCCTAGAGTGACCAAAATACCCCTAAAGCTAATAATAACTAATTGACGCCTTCCAATCTCCTCCTGCGCACATAAGTGATTGTGGGTGGTCCATCCACGTCCGTCGCACGTGATGCGGCATGGTCCGCATCAGTTTACCCCTATCCGGGTCGGGTCAAATCTGACCCGACCCGAACCGAACCTTACCCGACCCGTTTGCCACCCCTAGTCAGGAGGGATCCAATCTAGCAGAGAGAACATTAAGACGTCATCGGGAGAAAACAATTCAAGAAGATGATGGTGGCTGAGGTGCTTGTCAAATGGGCAAAGGTCTTGTGCTACTGCTGCGATGAAACATTCATCACAAGGTATCGGTATTGAGACTGCAAACTCTAACTGTTGACAGTAAATGACGAGGATGGTGATGTTGATGAGTCAGGTGGAGACAAACATCTCCACGTGGAATAACATAACCATGATTTTTATGACACCACTTTGAGGACAATGCGGTTCTTTAGGGTTGGAGTAATGATGAGATCACATTTAGTGATATTTTTGTAATTTTGGGGTCCAGGGAGCTTTTTTTTGTAATTTTAGGAAAATCTGATTGTTATATTAGTGGGGGGCTTATAGAGACGTGGGGATGCTGAATATTGTGTGAGAATTCTTTATGAAGTTGAGTGAAACCTTAAATTGTGGAGAATGCGGCCATCCTCTCGAATCGGTTACTTGGGAGATCGGTTTATTCTCGAAAGAAACCAACTTATCTTGTATTTCACTTTATATCTATAATCTGATTTTTACCACTCAAAACCCTAGAAGTTCATATCAGTTACATTGTATGTGTGGATACAATATATGGAACACCACTATATGGGTAGACGGATATGAAACATCTTGATATGGATTTTTTTTGGATACAACAACAATGACTTATACATTAATAATAGCTAATGTTTAATGCTAAAAAAACACAGTAACACATGTAATTAAAAAATCCAAGTTATATTAGTCAACACTTATGCAAGTAATATATAATTAGGAGAAGGATACCTAGAATTGCAAACCTCCCAGTAGTTGCATTAGAGTAAGCCTTTTAGTCTTGGGATATATCTCTTGTATGTTTTTGATATTTCGGAGATGCATTATAATTTATTGGATCACGTCTGTATGTAGTTGATATGTATTGGTTATGGGTATGCTTCCTTTATTGAATTACTAGAAATAACTAGTGCATATAGTGCATGTGGAACCAAGAAAAAACCCATACATGATGCGGGACCCAGGATGCGGGACCCGGGCACAGCTGTAATGGAGAGAGATGTGTGTGTTTGGGTATCCTCTAGGGATAGAAGGAGAAAAAGCATGGGTTAAAGTGAAAAAAACATGGGGGGACAATGGAAAAAAATCAGTGGCAAACTTGTAAATACTGGAAGAGAGGGGTTTTGGGGGTGCTATTTGGGTTCACGAAAAGACAATGACAAACATGTCAATAGTGGGCATTGGATGGCTTTTATTTGGGGAGTGAGGTCACATCCCGTGTGGCGATGTGACATTTTAGTACATGTCACATGTGCACTACATGGGACAAAGCCTGCCACGTAGGACGAAGTCCTCAATTGTATAATAGATGCTGCAACGTAGGTGACATGAAATGGGCACATAGTGCGAGATTGATGGAAAAGAAATACCTGGGAGCGAGCATATTAAAAAAATGGGGTACTTACTAGGATAAGTCAGGCATCATGATGGTGAAATTGATGATGCATCTTCCAGAATCAAAATGGGATGGTTAAAGTGGCGAAATGCTCCAGAAATATAATATTGAGCATATAATATCCATGACATAAAAAGAAAATTTCTATAATAATGCTGTAATACAAACAATACTTTGTTGGTCAGAATGGTGTGCTGTCAAGAAACAACATACCTATAGAACGGTGATGATGGGAATACACTAAATGATAGCATATGAAATAATTTGCATTAAAGGACGTCAGTGTTAGCTTCGAAGATAAAAATGGGGGTGGTATTGAATTTGCTATCATTGTTTTAAAAAGCATTAGTGTGTAGTGAAGCAAAGACATATAGGCATATCGAAGTGTAAGGTACAAAGAAAAACACCTAAGCTACATGATTTTTCAACTTTATTTTACAAAAGGTTTATTAAAAAATAAAACAAAAAAGGAAAAATAAAAAAGAATGAGTATTATTTGGGAAGTTCAGGAAAATTGTACAAAACAATTAAGAAACCTACAATCCTGCACTAGGTTAAGGACACATTATATTTATCACAAGCAAACACACTGGCACATACATTACAATAAGATTTTCTCATGACAAATTTGAAAACCAATTGATGTCATTAACACCTTAATCATTATAAATTTTAGGGAAGAGGGGGGAAAGGGAGGTGACGTTAGAGAGAAGGAAACTCCTAATATGACTAGAAGTCGAAAGGCCCATTGCAAGCCCTGGCTGCAAGCATTTGAAGAAAATAAGAGGCAGAATGTTTTGACTCCTTGAGTTTTGGATCAGTAATATGCCTAATGAAAAGAAGGACCTTACAGTTTGGGCATACCACCAATTCAATTTCATAGTTTAAACGCAGAACATGCTTTTGGTGAAAAGCGAGCACTTCTGCTCTTTGCTTACATGTGTAAAAATGTATGCTTTTCTTTCCAAAAGCGTAATGCTATAATAAAATTATGTCTTCAGCCACTGCTACATAAAAACAAGTCGTCGCTATGCTGTTAAGCATAGCGTAGCACACTTCATAGTACGTTTTTTCAAATATTGTCTGACAGTTCAGGTCAGTGAAAATCATAGTTGATGCATGGACAAGGGGTATGGTGGGCCTATATAAATATGGACTGAGGCAATTAAATATGTTGTAGTAGATGTTAATTTTGAGTGAGGAGCAAGTTGACAGCCTATAACATATAGCTGAATGGATAAATAGGATGCATGAAATTGACTATATCGTTGTCATCTCTCTGCTCATACACGGTCCCTTGAGCACTTGCTTGTTGTTGACATCAAATATAAATCAAAATGATGCACTTGTATATCTGCAAAAATAACAACATATTGAAGAACTATATTGCCTGGCAGAATTGATTGCTTAATATTTGGGGCCATGAATTAAACATCTTTTAAAACAATGCCTGGAGAAGGCAAATTGTGTTCATATATAGAGTCTGCAGACAACAGAGCATGCGGCTTTAGACTTCAGTTTTATTCTACAGTGATGTGGATTCTGGTAATGATCTTCACCTAAGTGATTCTATGTTCTGTCCTATGCTATATGATTTGGACCATAACACAAACTTCTCACTATTCAATGGTGCACATTGATTTATTCACCTTACTCACTAAACTATGTGGAACACTGTTGAAGGTCACATACAGGTTTCTTCACCTTCGTGTAACACAGAAAAAATTGAAGAGCACCAACCAATTTATTACCTTATTTGTCCTATTCATTGGTGCATACTCATCTATCAACCATGCTATGCTAAGCATTTATTGCCTCTAGTATTTATATAATGCGCACTTAATGTGTTCCTTTGTGGACAAAGTAATCCAGCTACTTCAAACCCATCGTCTGTAGTTTTGTGGGTCCATGTTAGTTTTCCTTATCATCCTTTCCTGTGCAGAGGCATCATATTTAGGAACTTCTACATGGCAAAGATACTGAACGAGCAATTTGACATATTCGCTAAAAATTATAGTCTCTAGTTTCTTTTATAGAAAAATTGAAACTAATATTGTGAAGTGTTTGTATCAAGAGTTTCTAAATTGAAATTGTTTTCCACAAGTTTTGTCCAAAGTTGGCGAAAGTAGAAAGCATAGCGAAGTGGTATGGAACTGCTCAGTCTTTTAGGGCTTAAGCAGGTCTTATGTGGCAAAAAGTGCAATATTTTCAAAAAAGAGGGGTATAACATCATCGCAATAGAGTAAATGAAGGGGAAAAAAGGAACGAATGGAGAGATAATTCCACAATAGTATTTTGATGATTAGTACTACTAAGTTACAAAATTGATATGCAAAAATTAGCATTTTAATTTGGTACATACAAAATGAAAACGATGATTTTTGGAAAAAAAGCCAAAAACTAAAACATATTAGCAAATCTAAGCCAAAAATTAAAACATATTAGCAAATCCGACCAAGAAAAAAACTATTTTGGAAAACCGACCAACTTCCGTCCATGTCAGTGTCAAGGGGGTGACTGGAGGTCTTTGTGGATTTTTCGATTTGGTTGTGGTTGGCCACCGTGTCCAAATCAAGTGGCGGGTCACTGCCGTTTGGCCGCAGTTGCCAACAGCGGCCAAAATGCAAAAGCTACAACATCTGTTACTCGATGGGAGTCACGGGCGGTAACAATTGGTCGCGGTTGGCAACCGCTGACAATTCAGACTTTTAACCTTCCCCAGCGGTCAAAGCTTTTATGTTCAATTCACAAAAAAATCGTCTTGATAAAAAAACCCAGAGCCGTCGACCAAAATTTTCCCACTAAAAAGCTTGGATCAAGCCCTTACCGTCAAAGATCAACCGATTCGACACTAGGAGGTGCCAAAGATGCATCGAAACAATCGGATCTAGCTTGAAATTACATCATTGTAAGTTTTTTCCATTAATCTTTATAAGAAAATTATGAGTTTTAGGTGAAAATTATCATATAAATGTGTTTTTTTGAAGTACATAATGAAAAAGTAAGTAAGAGAAAATTGACTTAAAATTTTGCATAAAGATGATGAAAATATATAATTAGTCCATAATTATGAAGGTGTTTGTGCAGGGCGATAATAATGGCGAGTGAACTGATTTGTCACATGCTATTTTGATGGATATTTAATGATTGATGACAATAACGAACCGAGATACATCGGGAGACCGTTAAACCAATTACAGTGAAGAGACTGTCAATGTATACAGAGCTAGTAGATCGGATATACCAGGACATAAGGATAATCCGTCATGAGTATGCATTAAATCGGGTATGTAAATGGCCGATAACGGATCACAAGTTTACAGCTGTGAAGATCTCAGATGACGACGATATAGAGATTCTATTCAACTTGGCAAAGTTCAACGATCAGTTGAAATTTACGTGAAAAAGGAAGCAATAATCAACATCCAAGTGACTGAACCACACAACACATTTGCCTTCATGCTGGATTTGGAGAATAACTTGGCAGGATTTATGTCATCTTCTCCAAATCAAGAGTATCATATGATGAAGAATATGACAGGAGTAGAGTGTTCGTACTACCCACAAGAGGATGCGTAAGTATCGACATTGTGGAAGTATTACATACTTTTATGTGATATCTATATAATGTGAATTAGATATTCTAAAAATTTCACTTTTTCATGACATTAGCAGGTGGAATGTTATGGGACATGACATTGAAATTCTTGAATATAGAGGTCATGCAACATATTCAACTTACCTGCAAGGCCCTTATGAACCGAGTCGATACCAAATCAAGCGAATGTGCTTCCTGAAGATATTGGTAAGCCAACAAATATTGGATCATCAACGTCTATGTTGAGACCAGTGGACGAAGAAAGTGATGGCACCAATAACGACAAACATGATGGTGCAAGGGATGATATCATTCATTATGCTGTCGATTTGAATGCAGATGATACAACATGTATACAATAATCGGGTTGCTGACATTACATCTGTCATTTGAAGAGCCATTACTAGATGAAGAAAAAGAGGAGCAATGTGTAAATGCTACAGTTCTAAGAAATATTCAAGAAAGACATGGAAGACCCAAGGATTCCTGCAACAGTTGAGTGTTCAAAGTCGGTGATCTATATGATCCAAAGACAGACTTGATTAAAGCAACTATGGAATGGAGTAGCATGTACAATGTATCATTCATACCAATCAAGACAAACTCCGCATCATATTCTGTGATATGTCACCGAAATTATTAGTTGAATCCTTAAACCCAAGATGAGGCGTGTCAGAATTGTCCATGGAGGATTCATGCAGCAGTGGAAAAAAGAACCAATGGGATGTTCAAGATAGTATACGTATATGAGTTATGTGTATATGGGAACATACATGCAATAATCCCACGATGAATACAGATCATAATCAAGCCACATCAGCTTTCATTAGTAACAATGTTATACCAATGGTGAATACAGCTTGATATGACATTGGCAGAAATCCAAGATGTCGTACACACCATGTTAGTAAAAAGAATATCATATTACAAATCATGGATGACTTGATCGAATGCATCATCAAGGATATTTGGTGATTGGAAAGAGTCGTACCAGAGGCTGCCACAATATTTAGAGGGTTACAATGAAAGCAATTTTGTAATAGTGAATACAATTACATCTGACACTATCTGACCAGGAATGGCACAGTTTACAGGATTGTTTTGAGCATTTGGACTATCAATTGAAGGTTTCAAGCACTGCCGGTCGGTTCTAAGTATAGATGACACATATTTATATGGGAAATATGTTGGGTGCTTGCTTGTGGCCGCATGAGTGGATACAAATGATGAGCTTTTTCCGTTAGCATTTGCTGTTGTATCGGCTGAAAACATAGAAAATTGGAAGCGATTTTTCAGCTGTATCTATATATTGATATCCAGTGCTTATAGAAACCGAACGATTACCTTCATTTTCGATAGAATGAAAGGTATTCCAAAAGCACTAGGGAGGGCTGGCCGACTTCTAAACACTAGGTATTGTCTTTGACATATTATCATAAATTTCAAGTCGAAGGGATATCGAACACTTTCCTTGGAAAGTAACTTCTGGATAGTAATGTATCAGACTTACTTACATATAATGTGTATCGTGCAAAGATCAGAGCAAAGTCTGTTGCAGCACATAAGTGGAATACTGCAGACTTGGAGACAAGGAGGTGTGTTATGCATGAAGATGGTGAAAAACGTTACTGTTTCATGACAACCAATTATTTGGAGAGCTTCAATTTGATTCTCAAAGGAGCCACGACACTGGCGATACAAGCGTTGATTGCAAGAACATTTTATAGGTTAAACAAATATATCTACCATCGTTGGCATGATGGACAAGGGTGGACGACAAATTTTACACCAAAAACTAGAGGAGATTCTTATGTCACGTGGAAGAAGTCTAGAGTTTCAACATCACACGGTTTATTGACTATCAATGGCATGTGGTTGATTATAATGTCCTAGCTTATCCCGTGACGATACAAGGCGAACATTGCAACTGTACTTGTAATATTCCTATGCTTTAGCACATGCTATATGCCTATGTGATCGCTGCAACGTCCATACAGCATTATGGTGCAAACATATTATATCAGCTGTTATGTTCACCATGGTATAGTGTGTAACGACTCGCTCTCCAGGATACTTGGGAAGTATGAATCCGTCCCAGGTATTCCATGATCAACGAGTGTTACGTAGAAGAGAGAAAGGAAGAGAGTAAAATGAAATTTGCTGTTCACTGCGCACGTGCTGGGAAGTATAAGTAACGCTCCATCTCTGAAATATCACAGAGAACTAAACAAAAGTACCAACAGTTCATTTTATTAATACAATGATACATCTTTTATATACATCATCTCTGAATTGAGTACAAAAGAAGTAAACAAGAAAATCCACCAAAGAACCCAAAATGAAAAACACTCACACACTGCAAAAAGTACAACTCACTTCCTAACTACTTCTGGGAATCATCTGTATAAGACCGCCCTCTGTGGGCTCCATCTCTGAGTAGACTCCCGAGTTTAGCTCTGCTATGACAATCCTGTTAATAGACCTAGAAAAGTAAATGAGGCACGTCAACGCGTGACACAGTAGGATTCTTAACTAAGCTAGATAGGACCTAGTTTAGAACTGAACTACCTATCTAGGAAGTGTGGTCTACAAAAGTAAACAAGTTCACAGAGCATGCAAAACATATCATATCATGCAAATGCTGGTAAGTAAAGCTGAGGGACAGAAAGTACATAACCACAATTAAAGATTAACTTAGTTTTGAAATTAGATCTTTATTCATCATTTGGAAACCCATATAACTAGTAGGACATCAGGAACTGGACCTCACCTCTGGTGGGTGACTCTCAAACTATCCCACCAGTGGTACACGAGCACTGATCTAACTTTAACGGAGCCTCTCCAACCTCCCCTTGTCGGAAGAGAGAATCACTCGTCACATCAGAGACATACCTTATGGTTAACCCACGCCGGTTGTGAACCCATGAGTCATATATATCCTCACTAGTCCAGTCCTCATGCCTACATGTTACTCAGGTTTCCCCCAAACTCAAATCTGAAATCTCACCCATCTTTGAATAGATTGAGAATTTCATACGTATAAATTCTCATCTCACTCTTAGTTCATCATCTCATGTTACTTTCATTTTAGTGGTTTCAATACCACTTTCTTTCATCTCATAACACATTGCTCTTTGTCTTATTGCCATTTTCAGATTCATATGGAAACTTGCATAACATTAATGTACTTGTAACATGAACAACATCATATGATTTCTCTTTCACAATTTGACATGGACATAACATAGTAATCAAATAATCCATCAATTTAACATGGTTGTCTTCATAAATAAACTAGATCATGGCTAGCAATTTTGATTCATCAATAACTTGGCAATCATATGTGTATGAAGTGCATTAGCAAAATCAAATAATCAAATCAAGTAATCACTGTCAACTTTCTGGGAAGCATGGGGTCACACGGCCGTATGGTATATCCATACAGCAGTGGGGTGTTATAGAGAAAGGGGGTGACTCACTTGGCCGTATGGTATTTCCATACGACTGTGTGGGATTAATGCTCAGAGGAAAGGCCCACATGGCTGTATGGCAGAGTTCATGCGGCCGTATGGACTAGGGGCAATGGGAGGGGCACACGTCCGTATGAGTTTTCATACGGCCGTGTAGATTTTTAGTGACTTAGAGCTGTGACACAGCCGTATGCTGTTGACCATACGGCTGTGTGAAGTTAGTGGTGCGACCATACAGTCGTATCTAATACCCAAAGCTTCAAGGTGTGACACGACCATATGGTTTTGGCCACATGGCCGTGTGGAATTGTCTACTGTCAATTCAACATCGACGAAGATCAAATCTTTACGCGATTCTAAAAGATTCATATCTAACTAAGTTAGAACCCTACTTGACTCAGTCCTCCCAATTAATCTCTGGCCCTTCTCCTTGAAGACCCCAACAATTCTCACGTTCTCTATCAATGGCGAGAGCACCTAGGGTTTGCAGTTTAACATTGGAGTTGTGGGGAGATGGATGGCCTGATAGAGGAGAAAGAAGGAAGTGAGAGTTTGTGGAGGAGTTTGGCTAGAGAGGAGGAAGAGGTGTTGGGTTCTTGCAGACGTGGGGAATGAGAAAAGACGTGTGGTTTCCTGCTGTGTTGCATGAATTGATGAAGGGGGAGACTGCTAGTGTTAGAAAACTCTTTTCTCTTTTTATTTCCTTCTTCCCCAAGCATCCATATACTCATCACCTCCTTCTATTCTCTCAATATGCCATGTGGATAATGGCGTTGGTGAGGGTTAATGAAGGATTAACACCTCAAAAGGAGGAGGTGGCTTAATGGAATAAATGTGGGTCTAAATTTTTAGAAAAATATTTTACTCATCCATATACTAATTTCATTCACCTATACTAGTATTTTCCTTCATATAATCCATTTACTAAATCTCATGACACAAAAGAAATTATTTAAAAATAATTATTAGCTCCACAAAATTAAAGAACAAATCCTGGAATAACTCCTAAAATTTAGACGTACACATATATGCCTAAAAATACATACACGTATTTAGAGGAACATGTATTACATTCCACCCACCTTAAAAACAAAGTCCGTCCTCGGACTTTCCTAGGTCAAGGGTTTTACTGAAGGTCAAATAGACTTAAGGGTTATCCAACTAGGAATACTAATACACACACACACACACTTATAGTCATACATGTATCACATTGCACATACATTACTTAAGGGGTATGTACACATCATAGTGTATATCATACTGAAGAATATATACTTGTAGTCTAATATTCACATGCCATATTCCATTCAAGTACATATTTGTATATATATCATATATACAATGGTCCAATACCTTAAACTCAAGTACCATTACTTATAGGTTCATATACACAAATACCTCATGTTTATATCTACTATATATAGTCAGACATCATACATATTTCACTATCCACCCACATCCCTTTATTAGTCATATATAATTTAGTTAAAATGTTTCATATAAGACCAATACACGTACTCATTCACTCCTAGAGGCTTCTGCCATTATACATTCTATCCCAACTATATATATAATTCCATACATTACTAAAATAAGATAGGTACATGCAATAGCAATAGATATTTATTCATTCCATATAATGTCAATCCAGCACAATGTAATTATATATGTCTTAGCTACATTTAATACCTAACATTAAACGTATACACTCATTCACATACGTACCTTCATTCATGATAATTCACTTGTTCAATTATATCATACTCATACACTAGTCCCATATAAATTTATTACATGCATAAGTATAGACAGATGCACTCATATTTACAATCATAAATACCATAGCAATACATAGTTATATATATCCAAGATGCACACCACACACTTATTTATAGATTACTATATCCAGTAAGAATACATACAATAATCTAGATATTCAAGCACAAGTATACACACCAAATATACCTATGGCATATATCTATACAAGTACCTATATAATAATTATATTTATTCACACGAGTTCACATACATAAGATCCACATATGCACATATACACATATCTTTCATTCACATTACATATTCACATTACATACCGATATACTTTATTTATGTATACATACAATTATCTTTACATAGACATCTTATATGACATTTATAAAACCAAATATATTCACTTACGACTCTATACCAATATCTATACATTCACTATATATGCACTAGTGTAGGGTCACACAATATATGTTCAAGGACATATGTTATTACTTAAATACATATATGGATACATCTAAATATATACATTCGTGCATAAAATCACACAACACTTCTTATGTATGTATACCTATATATACACATCTGCTCACACTATATACAACAATTTATTTATAAGTCAGAGGGTTATTATACTCATACACGTTTACATCTAGAGATATGTGTAAATACACTTATATTTAAATGCAAGTATACTATCTAGCATACATCCAATTACAAATCCTCATATTGTTACTGTTATTCAATACTAACTATAAGTATACATGCTACTACATGTTATTTCCATCTCATAACCTTACTAGTTCATACATGTAACTAGGCACATCCTAATATTGATACACATACACCCATATGTAAGCTAACAGATGGAATATATCACTTACGCACATAAGTATAAATACTTCCAATTATATATACAACCATAGTCATTCAGTCTCAAAGACTTGCATATCATATGTCACTACATATCCATACACTAGTATACATATGATATACCTATTTTCATACAAGCAGTACATACAGATCCATACATAAACTCATATACAATGTATTTACTGCATAATCCGTATAAATAATTCTACACATCTTGTAACTCTTCTATATACTAACCCATATAAAGCACGGGTGAACATAGAAGCAACCCAACAAATATTTATAAAATAGTTTACACATAGGTATAGCTATAGGCACATAGGCACATACTCAAGTATATCATGGAATTGTACACGGCATAGGCACATAGACATATACATATACAAACAACTATCCTTATCATCCACTCCTAAGGACTCTGTATCTCATGCTTTCTAATGTTAGAGCTCTATCCCAAGGCTGGATACATACCCGCCTTGGGCTCAACTAGCTCTATGGAGCATTACCTGCACTACCTTATGCACACCGCTGTGTGGAGATCTGTGTTAGTGGTTGTGCCCTAGGCCAAATATTTGGACCTTTATGTTATGTCATTTTCATTTATAAAATGTTTCTCTTATTATTGTTATTATTATATTGCTTGCATGTTTCTTTATAATAATGGTTGAATAGTTGTTTAAGCTATTCTAAGAATCCCTGGTCATTCATCATTAATGGTTTAATGAAGAATAAAGATTAGTATGAGTTTGATAAATAATTATGAGGTAATTATATGTATGGTGATACGAATCAAACTTATAGGTACTTGTTGGAAAACATGTACTGGATAGACTCGCTATGAGATCATTACATGGATTAGTGTCATAAATGATCTCATAATAGTTATGTCATCGAATCCTTAGACCTGAGCTCATCACAGTTTCCTACATAAGGAACATCATATTTTGACATAATCAAACGTTATCTTTAATCAGATAATCATAAAGGTTATGATCGAATATGATGTAAATTATGCAGAGGAAAGTGAATGAACAAGATGGAATTTGTCCCTCTACTATGAGAGATATCTAATGGGCCCCTCGATAAGTAGGACTGAGAAATGCATGGCCGTGCTCAAATGAATGTCATTTGATTTTATCAGTCTACTTAGAAAGCGAGAAATTAAATGTTTGAACAATATAAGTATGACACTACCCATGACTTATGTTCAAATAAGATATCGTGTGACAAAAGGATTATGACATGTTTTATTGGTTAGGTTAATATCGGACTAATGATATTCATATTAATTGGGTGGTTAAAATGTCTTGCTAGAGACCAATTATGACTTGTGTGCTTCTAATGAGATTAGGCCCACTGCCAATTTAATATGAGCCTATTGGGTCGCACACAAAGAACGAATTGGATAAGATAGGGTTTAAACATGATTTCGAATATGATTTGAAATTCGTAATAAGGTGAAATATCTTAACCGTCAGATATCGTATCTCGTTAAGATATTATCCTTAAGATATTGTCGCTTAACTGAAATACGTTAACGTGGGATTCTTATCCCTAAGATAGCGTCGCGTAACTGAATGCTGTTAAGGGGTTAACGTAGGATTCTATATAAGATATAGAATCACGATTTTTAGTTTTTATGTTTTCAATCTATCTCCTCCGTTTTTTGAGAAAAACAAAGAGCGAGAGAAACCCTAGTTGCGGAAAAAGAGCTAGCACCCTCGCAATTCTTGTTCGTGACGTTCGCGTGTGGATACCGATTGAGGGTGGTCGTTCGTAGAACAGCACATATAGTCCGACAGATCCAGATCGTTGCAGCACCTATAGCCCGACAGATTCAGATCGTCAGAAAGGTTAGTAATCTATTCGAATTAATTAGAATCGCATGGATCTTGGTAGGTTTCTATTTTTCGCTGCGTATAAATTAGTTGTACTATGATAGAAACCCTAACAGTGGTATCAGAGCTTCTTGCGAATTCAATTGATTTGAATAATGCCATGTTTATATGTATGAGATGTCTATATATTTGCTGGCATGATTTTAACCTGTATGTATGTTGATACATAAATACGATTACATGTTAAATGAAAACACAATCTGTTTAATCTGTCTGTATGAGATACAAATAATTGATGTTTAATAATATACATGACATATAGATGGCCACGAAATTAATCATTGTTAATTTGATCAACATGCTTTATGATTACGATGTTATTAATATGATTAACGTGATTATTGTTAATATGATTAACATGTTAATTTATGATCATTGTTTAATATGATTAAACCTATGGTAATCACTGTTTAATATGATTAAACTCAAGCAGATCATTATTTAATATGTTTAATGTGATTAAACTTACTGTAATCATTTTTTAATATGATCAAATCTAAGGAGATCATTGTTTAATATGATTAATATGATCAACTAACACTGATTAATGGGACTGTTTAATTTGATTAAAATAACACTGATTTGATCAGCAGAGTCTGAGCAATGACTGTTTAATACGATTAAATGATGCTGATATGATCAGCAGATTCATCACCCAGAAATTTAAATAGGGGGGTTTAAAGGCAGAAAATCATTAATGAGATTACTGATAATTCAAATAGCGGGACCGCCGTGTTCGTTGCACATTATATGTTGTGGAAGTTATTAAACAGAATTTATGACATATCATTTTGAATAAAAATTTGATGCCATGCTTTGTGATAACATGATTTGTTTTGATGTATATATGATGTTTTACATGCTATCACATGTTTCATATATGTTATGTTTATCAGTTTTGTATGTGATGCGATATATGATGATATATGTGTATGAGATGCCATGTATGGAATGCATAATATATTAATATAAATAGATATCATAACTTAATTGTTAAAATTCACTCACCATAATTTTAAGTCGTATGCCACCCATGATTTGAATACCTGTTAAGACTATGATCACCAAAATGTGGGTTCTGCCAAAGCGAAGTGCATTGGGTTATCATAGTAAGGCAGGATGGGTAATCGTGCTACCCATATATTTAAAAATGGTTAGACTTAATTAGGCTATCAAAATGGTTTTGGACCTAAGGGCATTAGATGAGATTATAACATGCTGAGACATATGATGTCAAAAATCCCATAAAGAATCTAAGAATTCTATGAGATATAATTGGTAAAGTGTTACCTACCTAAATAACTTGATTTTAAGTGTCATGCCAAAGCTGACTTAAAGTTGGGTGAAATATGGATCTTAGCCCACTAAAGTGTTGCAAGTGTTGTAATTAATATTGAGGGTTATTATTTTTGTGGGAGCTTTATGAAACATTTTAAAATGAAATTGGTACTAATGTTTATTTTGCATATTTGTAGATCAATGGCATCTCATAACACTTCTGCACTGTCACTGCGATCTGTCCTTGAGAAGGACAAGCTGAAAGAAAATGGCACCAACTTCCTTGACTGGTTCAGAAACATGAGAATTGTTCTCAAGCATGAAAGGAAGTTGTATGTCCTGGATGATCCTCTCCCTGAAGAACCACCTACTGATGCTTCAAAGGCTGTAAAGGACAAGTATAAGAAACATCTTGATGATTCTGTTGATGTTGGTTGTCTCATGTTAACCACTATGTACCCAGAACTTCAGAAGGATCTGGAACACATGGAGGCTTATGAGCTGAGTGTTCATCTCAAGGAGACTTTCCAACAACATGCAAGGTAGGAAAGGTATGAGACTACCAAAGCTTTGCATGCTTGCAAAATGGCTGAAGGTGCATCAGTTAGCGCTCATGTTTTGAAGATGAAAGGCTACATTGATCATCTTGAAAGGCTTGGATTTCCCCTCAGTTTAGAACTGGCTACGGATTTGATCCTTAATTCATTGACTGATGGTTTTGATCAGTTTGTCATGCAGTACAATATGAATGACATGGAGAAATCTCTTGCTGAGCTGCATTCGATGCTTAAAACTGCTGAGCTAAGTATAAAGAAAAAGCCTAGTCATGTACTTATGGTGAACAAAGGGAAAGGAATGAAACACAAGGGAAAGGCTAAAGCAAGAGTTGCTGGTAAGCCTAAAGGAAAGGCTAAAGCAAAAGTTGCTGATAAGCCTGCAAAAGTTCCAAAGGAGGGAGTTTGTAACGCCCCGCTTCCCAAAAGACACCGGAAGCGAGAACGTTACGCGGTCCGCTTGAACTGGAACGGTGAAGCTCGAGTTCAATAAGCATCTGTGATAAAAACACAGAAGAGGTCCTTGCATTTGCGAATCAGAACAATCAGAAAACATTTCATTAAATTAAAAGAGCACTTCCAGAATTGTTCGTACAAGAAATATGACAACAGGGCCTCAGCATGGCCAAACGAGACTACGACAAAAACGCTAATCCTACCACAAGGTACTAAAGCTAAAACTCCAAGTAGGGACGGAAAAGGGCTCGACTCTCCAAATCTGGCATCTCGTACGTGTCCTTCTGGTACTCAAGCGCTGAATCTGACATACATCCACAAACAATGAATGTATGTCAGCAAGGTCTGCAAGAAGAGATTAGCGTCCCAAGGCAAGATATACAAATGATATGAATTTAAGAAGCATTTAATATTTTAAAGAAATGACTGCAGCAATTTAACATTTAACAATTTATAGAAATGGAAACGAACAATCCTAGCATGCAGTTCTAGACGGTTGCAAGATTAAAGTTAAGATTTCACTGAGTTTGTTGGCATTTCAATTTCAAGATGTCCAAGTTAGCGTTCCAATGTCCATGTCAAGAATTCTCATCTAATCTAGGGTTCTCGCCTTTAGGTCGTGATGAGAAGGTCGTTCCTCTCACGGGGGCTTACCGTGATTGACACTAACCCACCGCGTCGGGTGGTGCTCTTGAGGAGAGTACCTTTCATACGCCCAGTGGCCGCTCAACCCTAACCCCACCCAAAAGTTTTGCCGGAACACGAGCCGGCCTAGTCGACTCACACGACATCACGATTTCACGAGTTCGCCTTTGAGGCGCACGATTTCACGATGCCACTCTCAAGTAAGATGTACATGACTTAGATGTTGTCAATGTTCTTGTTTTACAACATTTACAATAAATACAAGGGATGTCGAACAGGTTGGTTTAATGAACAATTTACAGTAAACGATTTACTTCGCCAATGTTTTAAAATTTGATTCTCGTCGAGTTATATGTCAAAGTGTCACATTTTGGTCTAGAACATTATAAAGACATTTTCATGCGGCATTATAAGTACGTTTTGCAAGATATACACATTAAAGCAAAAAGACGCAATTATTCATCAACTTCAAAAATTCATATTTAATTGCACACTTACCTGTTTCGGTCGATTTGCGTATTTCTGGTCGTATGGCAAACGCGGATCTATCTGCGGTAACGGGTTAATGTCAAACTAAGGAACCAAATATAAATGAACATGCTAACTTAGTGGCAACTAACAAGCTCTGCCACTAACACCAAATATATAAATATATATATATATGTAGAGTAAGGCAATAGACTAGTATGTGCGTTAGGGATATTAACACATAATCTAACATGTAATAATAAAAGTAATATACTGGTTACAAGAGAGGATATATCATATAGCCTGTTTAATCACTTGTAGCCTCACCACTATATATGCAACATACAAACTATAATAAAAATGTATTAGAACATGTATAAGACACCAATTCAGTGCTATAAATTTATTTACACATCCATATAAGTAACACATAAAAGGTATAAAATATTTGCATGCTAAATTAAATACAAAAGTGTACAAGCTCATCTAAAAATCAACGGGGTGGAGCAGAATTCTGTAATATGATGTAATGCACGGCCCATATAGTATGAAGAGTATAATTCTTCATAGTGTACGGGCAGATGGTGTAATTGTCTTGAAGATAAAAAGGAAAATAAGGACGGGATGACATAAGTATGTAAGTTAGGGTCACTAATAATCCCTACCCTTAATATTGACAGGTACTTAGACATACGATACTATCATTTATAACATATAAACCCTCTGCTACACCATACATATGTAAGCAAGTAGCACTGACGTAGTCTGCTATTTCATTTGCATGCAACTGACACTAACCGTAACTAACTTATAACTAATATAACATAATTTAATGTACACAATATTAATAACGCGACGAAAACTAATCGGGTATTAGCTTATCGACTCACCGTTTGTAGGGTTGCTTGCATGCCGAGGCGAACGACGGGTCGGAGCGACGGAAGCGGTGTCATGAGGTGTTGGTTGCTGACGGCAACGGTCCGATGGACGAAGGCAGTCGATGGCTCGTTGGAGCTGAGGAGGGAGAGGTTGGCGCGGCGCCTCGATGGACGGGGAGAGTGACCGGGCGCTGGCACTGGGTCGCTCGGAGCAGATGCACGGGTCTGATGGTGGCCGAAAGTGGGTTTCGATGGCGAGGAGATGGGTTGCACGCGACCTAGAAATGAGAGGCTCGTGGTTCTGTTCTTGTAGAGGGAAGGGTACTGCGCGGCTATAGGAGAGAAGAGTAGGGTTTCTGTTGTGATTTCGTTTGATTAGGTGTTTAAAATAGGAGATGAGTACGTGAGGCCTACTAGTAGGGAGAAGTTAGAGGAGACGTGGGGGAAGCAGTTGGGATGTGATGGAAATGGGTTAAAGATTTGATTTGTTTTTTTTTTGTTACAACTGTGGATTTGATTTCCTCTCTTTTTTTATATTTACTTAAAGTAGTTTTGAATCCCTTTTTTTCTGTAACGCATACACACCCATTTAAATTGAACCCCTCTTTTTTTAATAAAAGAGATCGTACACAGAATTTAAAAGGAATCTGTTTTTTTAAGAAAGTTTTGTTAATGGATATTAATATTATAGCATGTTGGACTCTCGACGTCCGAAATTAAAAGAAGATACCGGGGCGACCGGGCCTCAGAGAGGGTCGTGGGTACGGGGTCCGGTCCCGCGTCTGAGCTACGGAAAAATAATAATACAACCAGATGCGGGAAAAAACACCAACAAGAACAATATACGCACTATATACACACGGCCGAAGAGTGGTCGTTACATCCTACCCACCTTAAGAACGATTCCGTCCTCGGAATCGTACTGGCTAAGGTACCGGGTATACATTAGGGTAATGCTCGCATCTCCTCTTCTAACGCATACATACCATAAAAACCATCATGCCATATCTAAGTAGTATTTCTAATACTAATATCAACACCAAAAGTATTACCACCGATAATACTAATCGGTGCCAATGCTACTAGTAGTAACTATACACATACACACGTTACCAATTACGTATTTACATAACTTGTTTAATATCAACCCACAAATATAATCCAACCAATATTATACTCGGGTGAGTAGTAACACTTTACTACACCACCACATCAAATTACTAGCTGTAAGTGTGCCATCACCTTGCACACTCACATTATTACCAATACACAATGCATTACCATATATCTTATACACTCACAATCTATAATGATATAGTTCCACATGTCAATTAAACATGCCTCAAACACATAAATACAATCATTCTAGTCTATTAACACTTCAATCGTACAACCACATTTACATACCGCATATTACCATATACACGTAATAATACATATCACTATACATATATACATGCACGTGATACCTTACACCATACACAGATTTATATACGCCTTACTCATAGCGCTAGGGTCAACGTAATCTACCCACCTTAGGATCAAGTCCGTCTTCAACTTCCTTAAATAGGCCGACATAGGGGTGCGCGGATTTAGACACTAAAATCATTATATCCCAGTCATACATACATCATAATGAAACAATATACATCCACATGCATACTCATACTCATACATCACACACTTTCAAATACATATACATACGTACATTTTACTTACATATACATACTCATACTCATACTACTACACGCCTATCTCGTATCCATATAGGACAGATATATACACATGCCAGTATACACAACCATGGTAATTTACATAGGGCTAGTATACTATTACATACATCCATATATACGTAGTCATAAACATACGACTAGGCATACTTCCTGGTATACACATGTTCATACATCATCCCGTAGGGATAATTATAACAATTCTACTATATATAAAACACACTTGTTCATACAATATATATTTATACACACACATATAACTAACCACATACATATACGCACACGAGCACAAGACAGACATACTAAAATATAGATCATATAATAAATCTGTACACATAACTACACGTACACCCCTTATCACTACATTTAACATGTACATCACTGTACTAGCATACAATTACAGCCATTAACAAGTACGACTAAGGTATATATACTCCTAGTAACTAACCAAAACCAAATCAACCACGCTCAGATATTCCTATGGTGATATAGCTAATCGCTTGCCTAAGTTTAAATATATCACTTACTACTCCATACTCGACTATATACATATATGTCACATATTACCGTACATGCACATACAACACAATAGATAATCACGCTATACCAACATATTAAGGGTAAACACACTTATACATGGGTGGTATATAGGGATTCGCATACACGGGTCTACACTCACTGTCTATATACATGCACCACAACACCACAATCAAGCTAATGGTCCCACTATACTTAAACTAAAGCTAACATAAGGAAAGATAAGCACTAATGTGTAACCAAGTAATAGGGTAGGATTCAGAGTTGAATGAGGCAACGAGTTAATGTCGTGATGGAAGGTTTCGAAGATGGCATGGATACGAGGCTAGTTGGTTGGGTGAGATAAAATATTTATGAATAAAAGTAAGAAGATAAGGATGCGTGTAAACATAATAACATCGTTATAACTTATGTAAAATAGCAAGCGTACGGTATGAGTTAAAACGTAAAATATGATTAGCCGAATAATAGGTGAAGAGTAATATGGGCATAGTGTCGTAGTGCTTGACTTGTAAATGGAAATAGGTTTGTAAAAAGAAAATGTTTCTTTTCTTAAAATGTATGAAGACAAGGATTATAGAACTGTCACACAGGAACTTGAAGTTTTATATAACTTAGGAAAGTATTTTAAACGTATGTATCAATGACCATTTCGAAATACATTAGTAAGAAAATGAGGTGACATTTGAACTAGCGAATTAGGAATAAAGTTTTAAAAAGTTCATTGCCTGATGAAAATAGAGTGGCTATACAAGGTTATGCGAAGTAGAAGCGTGGAAGATGTATGTTGGAAAATTGCAATAAGATAGTAACTAAAGATCGCGTCGACAGAGTTTCATAATTAAGGTTGGGTTCAAGTCGACTGAAGTGTAGGAAGTCTAAGTAAAAGTTTTCGAAGGGATTTTAAACTTAGTGAAGAATTCAATAAAAGAAATATCGAAAATACTTTTTAAAAGACCATGGATCTGCAATGGGGATGTTCAAGGTTAAAGATGGCGGACCTGAAGAGTTTATATGAATCGAGGACAAGGAATATGTTTGAAAATCTAAACGTAAGGACAACTAAGAGGTAACTCTGTGAATACGCTACGATGGCTTTCTACGATTATTAACATGGAAGTGAAATGATTAGTAAATAGTAAAAGTCGGGGGAAATAATCATTGGGTCGATTAAGGGTTAGCACTAAGGTTCTACAACGAACTAGACTATGATAGGAAAGCCGAGGTAAGGGTTCGTTGAGGATCGAGATCGAGATCTTATCTATAGATCTGGAATATTCTACGCTTCGAAGTCCACCCATTGCAGGCGTCTCAGGTTTGACTTGCACGACGACGATCGCTACGTTTGGTTGGGCCCTAGATTCGATAAATCTAAGCGAGCGACTATCGAAACTCAAAAGTCTGAGATGGTCAGAGCTGGATGATCAATCGCTAGGGTGACTCCTGAGATAATACTAAGTCACGACAAGGGTGTCTAACTAACGATCACTAGCGTCTAACTAACCCTTCCGATTATCCTGATATTGGGTTCCTATCGTGCTAAGACAAGGCATTCGAGTAATTTTGCGAACGAAATAATTCTGGATGTTTTGGCTAATGAAAAGTGTTCTCATTGTGCTGAATTTCGCAGTTGCATGACCTGCATGGGCCACCACTAAAACCTGTAACGCCCCGCTTCCCAAAAGACACCGGAAGCGAGAACGTTACGCGGTCCGCTTGAACTGGAACGGTGAAGCTCGAGTTCAATAAGCGTCTGTGATAAAAACACAGAAGAGGTCCTTGCATTTGCGAATCAGAACAATCAGAAAACATTTCATTAAATTAAAAGAGCACTTCCAGAATTGTTCGTACAAGAAATATGACAACAGGGCCTCAGCATGGCCAAACGAGACTACGACAAAAACGCTAATCCTACCACAAGGTACTAAAGCTAAAACTCCAAGTAGGGACGGAAAAGGGCTCGACTCTCCAAATCTGGCATCTCGTACGTGTCCTTCTGGTACTCAAGCGCTGAATCTGACATACATCCACAAACAATGAATGTATGTCAGCAAGGTCTGCAAGAAGAGATTAGCGTCCCAAGGCAAGATATACAAATGATATGAATTTAAGAAGCATTTAATATTTTAAAGAAATGACTGCAGCAATTTAACATTTAACAATTTATAGAAATGGAAACGAACAATCCTAGCATGCAGTTCTAGACGGTTGCAAGATTAAAGTTAAGATTTCACTGAGTTTGTTGGCATTTCAATTTCAAGATGTCCAAGTTAGCGTTCCAATGTCCATGTCAAGAATTCTCATCTAATCTAGGGTTCTCGCCTTTAGGTCGTGATGAGAAGGTCGTTCCTCTCACGGGGGCTTACCGTGATTGACACTAACCCACCGCGTCGGGTGGTGCTCTTGAGGAGAGTACCTTTCATACGCCCAGTGGCCGCTCAACCCTAACCCCACCCAAAAGTTTTGCCGGAACACGAGCCGGCCTAGTCGACTCACACGACATCACGATTTCACGAGTTCGCCTTTGAGGCGCACGATTTCACGATGCCACTCTCAAGTAAGATGTACATGACTTAGATGTTGTCAATGTTCTTGTTTTACAACATTTACAATAAATACAAGGGATGTCGAACAGGTTGGTTTAATGAACAATTTACAGTAAACGATTTACTTCGCCAATGTTTTAAAATTTGATTCTCGTCGAGTTATATGTCAAAGTGTCACATTTTGGTCTAGAACATTATAAAGACATTTTCATGCGGCATTATAAGTACGTTTTGCAAGATATACACATTAAAGCAAAAAGACGCAATTATTCATCAACTTCAAAAATTCATATTTAATTGCACACTTACCTGTTTCGGTCGATTTGCGTATTTCTGGTCGTATGGCAAACGCGGATCTATCTGCGGTAACGGGTTAATGTCAAACTAAGGAACCAAATATAAATGAACATGCTAACTTAGTGGCAACTAACAAGCTCTGCCACTAACACCAAATATATAAATATATATATATATATGTAGAGTAAGGCAATAGACTAGTATGTGCGTTAGGGATATTAACACATAATCTAACATGTAATAATAAAAGTAATATACTGGTTACAAGAGAGGATATATCATATAGCCTGTTTAATCACTTGTAGCCTCACCACTATATATGCAGCATACAAACTATAATAAAAATGTATTAGAACATGTATAAGACACCAATTCAGTGCTATAAATTTATTTACACATCCATATAAGTAACACATAAAAGGTATAAAATATTTGCATGCTAAATTAAATACAAAAGTGTACAAGCTCATCTAAAAATCAACGGGGTGGAGCAGAATTCTGTAATATGATGTAATGCACGGCCCATATAGTATGAAGAGTATAATTCTTCATAGTGTACGGGCAGATGGTGTAATTGTCTTGAAGATAAAAAGGAAAATAAGGACGGGATGACATAAGTATGTAAGTTAGGGTCACTAATAATCCCTACCCTTAATATTGACAGGTACTTAGACATACGATACTATCATTTATAACATATAAACCCTCTGCTACACCATACATATGTAAGCAAGTAGCACTGACGTAGTCTGCTATTTCATTTGCATGCAACTGACACTAACCGTAACTAACTTATAACTAATATAACATAATTTAATGTACACAATATTAATAACGCGACGAAAACTAATCGGGTATTAGCTTATCGACTCACCGTTTGTAGGGTTGCTTGCATGCCGAGGCGAACGACGGGTCGGAGCGACGGAAGCGGTGTCATGAGGTGTTGGTTGCTGACGGCAACGGTCCGATGGACGAAGGCAGTCGATGGCTCGTTGGAGCTGAGGAGGGAGAGGTTGGCGCGGCGCCTCGATGGACGGGGAGAGTGACCGGGCGCTGGCACTGGGTCGCTCGGAGCAGATGCACGGGTCTGATGGTGGCCGAAAGTGGGTTTCGATGGCGAGGAGATGGGTTGCACGCGACCTAGAAATGAGAGGCTCGTGGTTCTGTTCTTGTAGAGGGAAGGGTACTGCGCGGCTATAGGAGAGAAGAGTAGGGTTTCTGTTGTGATTTCGTTTGATTAGGTGTTTAAAATAGGAGATGAGTACGTGAGGCCTACTAGTAGGGAGAAGTTAGAGGAGACGTGGGGGAAGCAGTTGGGATGTGATGGAAATGGGTTAAAGATTTGATTTGTTTTTTTTTGTTACAACTGTGGATTTGATTTCCTCTCTTTTTTTATATTTACTTAAAGTAGTTTTGAATCCCTTTTTTTCTGTAACGCATACACACCCATTTAAATTGAACCCCTCTTTTTTTAATAAAAGAGATCGTACACAGAATTTAAAAGGAATCTGTTTTTTAAGAAAGTTTTGTTAATGGATATTAATATTATAGCATGTTGGACTCTCGACGTCCGAAATTAAAAGAAGATACCGGGGCGACCGGGCCTCAGAGAGGGTCGTGGGTACGGGGTCCGGTCCCGCGTCTGAGCTACGGAAAAATAATAATACAACCAGATGCGGGAAAAAACACCAACAAGAACAATATACGCACTATATACACACGGCCGAAGAGTGGTCGTTACAGAGTTTGTTTCCATTGCAATGAACCTGGTCATTGGAAGCGGAATTGCAAACTCTATTTGGAAGATCTGAAGAAGAAGAAGAAGAGTAGTGAGACTACATCTTCAGGTATTTATGTTATTGAAATTAACTTATCTACTTCTACTTCCTGGGTATTAGATACTGGATGTGGATCTCACATTTGTACAAATGTGCAGGGGTTGAAAAGGAGTAGACAACTGAAAAGGGGCGAAGTGGACCTACGAGTTGGAAATGGAGCAAGAGTTGCTGCTTTAGCTGTAGGATCCTATGAATTGTCTTTGCCAAATGGGCTTTTATTATTGTTGAATAATTGCTACTATGTTCCTACTTTGAGTAGGAATATTATTTCAGTTTCTTGTCTGGATGATAAACAATTTTATTTTCTTATTAAGAATAAGAGATGCTCCATTTATTATGATGATGTGCTTTATTGTATTGCTGATTCATATGATGGCCTTTATGTCCTAAATCTAGACAACTCCAACAGTGGAGAAATTTATAACATAACTGCTAAGAAATCCAAACCCAATAACATGAATCCCATATATTTATGGCATTGTCGTCTTGGCCATATAAACGAGAAACACATATCTAAACTCCATCAAGATGGACTTTTAGAGTCATTTGATTTTGAATCATTTGAAAATTGCGAATCTTGCTTATTAGGCAAAATGACAAAGAATCCTTTCACTGAACATAGTGAAAGGGCCAATGATTTATTGGGCCTAATACATACAGATGTATGTGGTCCATTAAGCATCCATGCTAGGGGAGGATTTCAGTACTTCATTACATTCACTGATGATTTCAGTAGATATGGCTATATCTATTTAATGAAACATAAACATGAATCATTTGAAATGTTCAGAACTTTTCAAAATGAAGTACAAAATCAACTTGGCAAAACTATTAAGGCACTTCGATCTGATCGGGGTGGTGAATACTTGAGCCAAGAATTTGATGATCATCTCAAGGGTTGTGGAATTGTTTCACAATTAACTCCACCAGGAACACCACAGTGGAATGGTGTATCTGAAATGAGAAATCGAACCTTATTAGATATGGTTCGATCCATGATGAGTCAAACAGATCTTCCATTATCCTTCTTGGGCCATGCCTTAGAAACAGATGCGTTCACTTTGAACCGAGTTCCATCTAAAGCGGTTGAAAAGACACCATATGAGATATGGACTGGGAGAACACCTAGTTTGTCTTTTATAAAAATTTGGGGATGTGAGGCTTATGTGAAAAGGCAAGTTTCAGATAAGTTAGCCCCAAAATCTGATAAATGCCTTTTTGTGGGATATCCTAAAGAAACTAAAGGATATTACTTTTATATTCCCTCAGAGAACAAAGTGTTTGTTGCTCGAAATGGTGTCTTTCTAGTAAAGGAATTTATTTCTAAAAGAACCAGTGGGAGCAAAGTACACCTCGAAGAGTTTCGAGAACCACATGATGGTATAGAACCAACGATGGAAGTTCAACAAGTTCCACAAACAGTTGTAAAACCTGTACGAGCTACACAAGCACCACGCAGATCTGATAGGCCACGACACAAGCCCGAGAAATATGGATTTCTCATAACGGACACTCGTGAAGTACTGCTCATAGATCAAGATGAGCCTACTACCTATCAAGAAGCTGTGTCAAGTCCAGAATCTGAGAAATGGCTAGGAGCCATGAAATCTGAAATGCAATCCATGTATGATAATCAAGTTTGGACCTTGATTGATCCACCTGAAGGAGTTAAAACCATTGGGTGCAAGTGGGGTTTTAAGAAGAAAACTGACATGGATGGCAAAGTGCACACCTTTAAAGCACGACTTGTTGCAAAAGGTTTCAAACAAACTCATGGTATAGACTATGACGAAACCTTTTCGCCAGTTGCAATGCTTAAATCAATAAGAATCCTAATTGCCATTGCTGCGTACTATGATTACGAGATATGGCAAATGGATGTCAAAACAACGTTTCTTAACTGAAACTTACTCGAGGATGTGTACATGACACAACCTGAGGGTTTTGTTCATTCAAAGAATTCTACAAAGGTTTGCAAGCTTCAAAGATCCATTTATGGATTAAAGCAAGCTTCTCGGAGCTGGAATCTTCGTTTTGATGAAACAGTCAAAGAGTTTGGATTCATACAAAATGAAGATGAACCTTGTGTATACAAGAAGGTTAGTGGGAGCGCAGTAGTATTTCTTGTGTTATATGTTGATGACATATTACCAGTGTTCTAAATATCGGTCCGCTATCCGCAATATCGGCCGCTATAGCGGAAAAATTACAAGCCCGAAACGATATGGCCTACTTCATTGCGGTTTCCGCTTTTCGAGGGCATATCGGCCGCCTCCGACATATCAGCCGATATGTCGGCCGATATCCGCTATGTAAATATCGGCCGATATTTGGTAAAATTGGTTAGAATGTTTTAACGGGTTATGGGTCGGATCCATGGCACAGTGGATCCGACCCGACCCTATACCCGAATCCATCTCTTAACCTCAAAGGGCTGCGGTCGAATGTGAGAGAGGTTTCAATTTTCGAGCAAAAAAACCCCTAAAATCACATCGCCTTCCCCCCGCTGCTCGCCCCTGCTGCTCGCAGTGGACTTTCCAACCTTTCGAAGTCATCGGAGGTGGATACTCGCCGGTGGAGCCTCGAGAGATGTTCGAAGCTTGGATTGGGGGAGTTCGGCGATTCGCACAGGTAAGTTTCGTTTTGTTTTCGTTTTTTTTTCTGATTTTCTTTTTTTTGATTTCGTTTTTTCTTTCTGATTTCGTTTTTTCCCATTTTTTCGTTTTCTTTTTTTCCTGCGATCGAGATGACCGGACAATTCGCCGGTAATTTATAAAAAAATTACCCCGAGAGATGATCATTTATTGGATTTTTCTTGTTGTATGTTGTATGAACAAATATGTGCTTATTTGATTAGTGTCTGATCTGCGATTTTGACCTTTGATGTTTCAAAGAAAGTACCGAAGATTTTCTCGATCATGCATACAATTTCATCCTTACTACCATCTGTGTATTAATTAGCACTGTTGACTATAATAATAAACCCTTGTGGTCCTTAACCATAATATCAGTCTGCAAGTTTATCTACCCCCTCAATCATCTTACTTAACCATTGCCTGATCCAGCCCAACAAATTGTTATCAATGCATCTCTTGAACCCAAGCCAAATTACTTTATGAACTTCTAGCAAAACATGCTCGCAAGTCGCGAATTGGTTTTCAGTTTACAGTATGCGCAAAGGAGGTGAACATGTGTGGACCATGTAAATACGTGTAGAATAACTTGGGGATAAACTTGCACTTCGTCTATCACATCAATGCATTTGAGTCTCTTACAAATCCAAACAAAATACTTCAAGAGCCTCCCTTCAATCAACACTTCCAATGCTTAGCTTTGACAATAAGACATCATTTTCTTGCATATAACATCATTTTTAAGCATCCGATATGACACTCCGATATTTAGTCAATATTCCCGATATATCCCCGATATTCGCAATCCGATATCAAATTTCCTAGGCCGTTACGCGACCGATATCCGATATTTAGAACACTGCATATTACTCATTGGAAATGACATCCCTATGTTGCAAACAACCAAGACTTGGTTAGGGAGTTCTTTCTCAATGAAAGATTTAGGCGAGGCTGCTTATATCCTTGGCATTAAGATTTATAGGGATAGATCTAAAAGGATAATTGGTCTGAGTCAAAGTACATACATAGACAAAGTGTTGAATATGTTCAGCATGCAAGAATCTAAAAGAGGATTCTTGCCAATGTCTCATGGCATTTCCCTTAGCAAGACTCAATGCCCTATGACATCTGATGAGCGAGATCGCATGAGTAAGATTCCTTATGCTTCGGCTATAGGATCTATCATGTATGCAAGGATATGTACTCGACCAGACGTGTCGTATGCTTTGATCATGACAAGCAGATATCAGTCAGACCCCGGTGAAAGTCACTGGACAGCAGTCAAGAATATCCTTAAGTACTTTAGAAGAACTAAGGATGCATTCGTGGTGTATGGAGGATTGGAAGATGAGCTAGTTGTAAATGGTTACACAGATGCAAGCTTCCAATATGATAAAGATGACTTTAAATCGCAGTCTGGATATGTGTTTATGTTAAACGGAGGTGCTGTAAGTTGGAAAAGTTCCAAGCAAAGCACTATTGCAGATTCTACAACAAAAGCTGAGTATATTGCAGCATCAGATGCAGCTAAGGAAACAGTATGGATAAGGAAGTTCGTTACTGAACTAGGAGTAGTTCATAGTATCGCAAATCCAGTGGTTCTCTATTGTGACAACAATGGTGCTATTGCACAGGCAAAAGAGCCCAGATCTCATCAGAGATCCAAACATATACTCAGGCGTTATCATCTCATTCGAGAAATTATTAAGAATAATGATGTCGAGATATGCAGAGTACCAACAGATGACAACATTGCTGATCCACTTACCAAAGCTCTCTCACAAGCCAAACATGATAAACATGAGGTCTATGGGTATTAGATACTTGTATAATTAGGCCTAGTGCTAGTGGGAGATTGTTAATGGTTGTGCCCTAGGCCAAATATTTGGACCTTTATGTTATGTCATTTTCATTTATAAAATGTTTCTCTTATTATTGTTATTATTATATTGCTTGCATGTTTCTTTATAATAATGGTTGAATAGTTGTTTAAGCTATTCTAAGAATCCCTGGTCATTCATCATTAAAGGTTTAATGAAGAATAAAGATTAGTATGAGTTTGATAAATAATTATGAGGTAATTATATGTATGGTGATACGAATCAAACTTATAGGTACTTGTTGGAAAACATATACTGGATAGACTCGCTATGAGATCATTACATGGATTAGTGTCATAAATGATCTCATAATAGTTATGTCATCGAATCCTTAGACCTGAGCTCATCACAGTTTCCTACATAAGAAACATCATATTTTGACATAATCAAACGTTATCTTTAATCAGATAATCATAAAGGTTATGATCGAATATGATGTGAATTATGCAGAGGAAAGTGAATGAACAAGATGGAATTTGTCCCTCTCCTATGAGAGATATCTAATGGGCCCCTCGATAAGTAGGACTGAGAAATGCATGGCCGTGCTCAAATGAATGTCATTTGATTTTATCAGTCTACTTAGAAAGCGAGAAATTAAATGTTTGAACAATATAAGTGTGACACTACCCATGACTTATGTTCAAATAAGATATCGTGTGACAAAAGGATTATGACATGTTCTATTGGTTAGGTTAATATCGGACTAATGATATTCATATTAATTGGGTGGTCAAAATGTCTTGCTAGAGACCAATTATGACTTGTGTGCTTCTAATGAGATTAGGCCCACTGCCAATTTAATATGAGCCTATTGGGTCGCACACAAAGAACGAATTGGATAAGATAGAGTTTAAACATGATTTCGAATATGATTTGAAATTCGTAATAAGGTGAAATATCTTAACCGTCAGATATCGTATCTCGTTAAGATATTATCCCTAAGATATTGTCGCTTAACTGAAATACGTTAACGTGGGATTCTTATCCCTAAGATAGCGTCGCGTAACTGAATGCTGTTAAGGGGTTAACGTAGGATTCTATATAAGACATAGAATCACGATTTTCAGTTTTTACGTTTTCAATCTATCTCCTCCGTTTTTTGAGAAAAACAAAGAGCGAGAGAAACCCTAGTTGCGGAAAAGGAGCTAGCACACTCGCAATTCTTGTTCGTGACGTTCGCGTGTGGATACCGATTGAGAGTGGTCGTTCGTAGAACAGCACCTATAGTCCGACAGATTCAGATCGTCGCAGCACCTATAGCCCGACAGATTCAGATCGTCAGAAAGGTTAGTAATCTATTCGAATTAATTAGAATCGCATGGATCTTGGTAGGTTTCTATTTTCTGCTGCGTATAAATTAGTTGTACTATGATAGAAACCCTAACAACCTGCATGTGCCACCAAATGCAACGACCCGCTCTTCAGGATACCCGGAAAGTACGAATCATCCCAGATAAGTGTTACGTAGAAGAGAAAGGAAGAGAGTAAAATGAAATTTGCAGGTCACTGCACACGTGCCGGAAAGTACAAGTAACGCTCCATTACTGAAATATCACAGGGAACTAAATAAAAGTATCAACATTTCATTTTATTAATAAAATGATGCATCTTTTATATACATCATCTCTAAACCGAGTGCAAAAGAAGTAAACAAGAAAATCCCCCAAAGAACCCAAAAGGAAAAACACTCACACACGGCAGAAAGTACAACTCACTTCCTAACTATCCCTAGGAATCATCTGTATAAGACCGTCCTCTGTGGGCTCCATCTTTGAGTAGATTCCCGAGTCTAGATCTGCTCTAACAATCCTGCTTATAGACTTGGAAAAGTAAATGGGACACGTCAATGCGTGACCCAGTAAGATTCCTAACTAAGTTAGATAGGATCCAGTTTAGAACCGGACTACCTATCTAGGAAGTGTGGTCTACAGAGCATGCAAAACATATCATATCATGCAAATGCTGGTAAGTAAAGTTGAGGGACAGAAAGTACATAACCACGGTTAAAGATTAAATTAGTTTTGAAATTAGATCTTTATTCATCATTTGGAAACCCAGGTAACTAGTAGGACATCAGGAACTGGACCTCACCTCGGATGGGTGGCTCTCATACTACCCTGTCAGTGGTACACGCGCACTGATCAACTTTAACGAGACCTCTCCAATCCCCCCAGCTGGGAGGGAGAATCACTCGTCACATCAGAGACATACCTCATGGTTCACCCACATCGGGTGTGTACCCATGAGTCATATATATCCTCACTAGTCCAGTCTCATGCCTATACGTTATTCAGGTTTTCCCCAAACCCAAATCTGAAATCTCACCCATCTGTGAATAGATTGAAAATTTTAGGCATAAATTCTCATCTCACTCTTAGCTCATCATCTCATGTTACTTTCATTTTAGTGGGTTCAATACCACTTCCTTTCATCTCATAACACATTGCTCTTTGTCTTATTGCCATTTTCAGTTTCATATGTAAACTTGCATATCATAAATATACTTGTAACATGAAAAACATCATATGATTTCTCTTTCACAATTTAACATGGACATAACATAGTAATCAAATAATCCATCAATTTAACATGGTTGTCTTCATTAATAAACTAGATCCTGGCTAGCAATTTTGATTCATCAATAACTTGGCAATCATGTGTGTATGAAGTGCTTATCAAAATCAAATAATCAAATCAAGTAATCACTGTCAACTTTCTAGGAAGCATGGGGTCACGTGGCCGTATGGTATTTCCATAAGGCCGTGGGGTGTTATAAAGAAAGGGGGTGACTCACACGCCGTATGGTATTTTCATACGGCCGTGTGGGATTAATGCTCAGAGGAAAGGCCCACACGGTCGTATGGTAGAGTCCATACAGCCGTGTGGACTAGGGGCAATGGGAGGGGCACACGGCCGTATGAGATTTCATATGGCCGTGTGGATTTTTTTTAAGCAAAGTTTTGAAAGGCTGTAAAGGCTTACGCCTTGAGGCGCGCCTCAGGGCGAGGCGCACACTCAGCGCCCTGAGGCGTGCCTCCGGAGGCGGCCATTCACCGGAAGCGTAAAAAGGCGAGGGTGAGGCGTAAAAGGCGTTGCTCCTAAAGGCGTAAAAGGCGTAAAAAGGCGTAAAAAGGCGTAATAAATTCATGCTTACCAGTACTCTGCTTCCACTCCCACCATTGCTGCTCCTAGCGTCTTCTTCTTCTCCGGCCGTTTTGCTCCCTGTCGTTGCTCCAAGCTCCTTCTCCCTCACCCCTCGCTGCTCCCCTGTCCTAAGAGACAAAGGAGAAAGTGAACTGGCGGGAACTTTAGTGCTGAACCGTGGGAATAATTAGTTGTTGAGGGAGGGTATTTTCGTCCACTTCTTATCACGTGCCTCCAAGTGCCCAGCATTTTTGACGGAATAATTGAAATGTGTATAACGTTTAAACTTTCATGTAACTTACCCTATTTTATAATTATATGGTTATAAATTGTTACGCCTCACAATACGCAGAAGGCTTACGCCTTACGCCTTGAGGCTTACGCCTCGCCCCACGGACCTAAAAAACGCCTCGCGTCGCGCCTTCGCGTTTTAAAACTTTGATTTTTAGTGACTTAGAGCTGTGACACAGCCGTATGGTTTTGGCCATACGGCCGTGTGGAGTTAGTGGTGCGACCATATGATCGTATCTAATACCCAAAGCTTCAAGGTGTGACACAGCAGTATGGTTTTGGCCATACGGCATTGTGGAATTGTCTGCTGTCAATTCGACATCGACGAATATCAAATCTTTACGCGATTCTAAAAGATTCCTATCGAACTCAGTTAGAACCCTACCTGACTCAGTTCTCCCAATTAATCTCTGGCCCTTCTCCTCCTTGAAGACCCCAACAATTCTCATGTTCTGTATCAATGGCGAGAGCACATATGGCTTGCAGTTTAACATTGGAGTTGTGGGGAGATGGATGGCCTGATGGAGGAGGAAGAAGTAAGTGAGAGTTTGTGGAGGAGTTTGGTAGAGAGGAGGAGGAAGAGGTGTTGGGTTCTTGAAGACGTGGGGAAGGAGAAAAGACCTTTGTGGTTTCCTGCCGTGTTGCATGAATGTATGAAGAGGGAGAGTGCCATTGTTAGTTTTTCTCTTTTCTTTTTTTCTTTCCTTCTTCCCCAAGCATCCCGATCCTCATCACCTCCTTCTATTCTCTCAACATGCCATGTGGATAATGGAGTTGGTGAGGGTTAATGAAGGATTAACACCTCAAAAGGAGAGGTGGCTTAATGGAATAAATGTGGGTTTAAATTTTTAGGAAAATATTTATACGCATCCATATACTACTTTCATTCACATATACTAGTATTTCCCATCATATAATCCATTTACTAAATCCCATGACACAAAAGAAATTATTTAAAAATAATTATTAGCTTCACAAAATTAAAGAAGAAAATCTGTAATAACTCCTAAAAATTTAGACGCACACATATATGCCTAAAAATACGTGCACAATACACGTATATACAGGAACATGGTATTACATAGTGTGAGAGCATGTCGCTTTTCCTATAGGACGGACTTTCAATCCGTACCCGATTCACGTTATTGGAAGGATTGGGATGGTCAGATGATAACTTTCTCCGAAAAAAGAAGACCTCTAGGTTGGCGCCTATTCACCCCCTCGGCACTGACGTGGATGGAAGCTAGTCGGGTTTTCAAAATAGTTTCTTTTCTTGGTCGGTTTTGCTAATATGTTTAAATTTTTGGCTTTTTTTCCAAAAATGTCCAAATGAAAATATTCCAAATCTAGAAGTGGAAAAGCAGAAAGCAAAAGGGTGAGCTTATGTGAGGATTTAGTATGCATTTTACAACAATGGTTTAGTAGCATCATAGCAACTCATTGACAAAATGGTTGCATGTCATTTTAGTTCTATTTTTTTTGATATACTGTCATCAGCCTCATTTATGCACTCCCACTTCCATCATTTCTCAGCATTACAGCCACTCTTGGAATAATCCTGTTGCTCTCTTAGTTGGCACTGTCATTAACTACGAGGCATCATATAGATATGATATCTGAATACCATCTGTCTTTCACTGTTAAGAATTTCATTTCCTTTCATAATCCAAAAAATTCGTGCCGGACAAGAATGGATATGGTAGTGATGGCAGGCATTTATGGATACACGTGAATAAACCAACCTGTTTCTCATATGTTTTCTTCAAATGCAAAGTTTCATTGATTTATGTTACGCATGGTTTTGTCACACGTCTATGCATGATTTATTTTCAATACTTTTCCTGACTTTATTATGTATACATGGGACGATAGACGGGGAAACAGGGTCCTTTCATCTTTTAACTGGAAGAATTGTATTTTCTCATTTACCATTTATAGTGGACTGAAATGTTTATGCCTGGGTACAGGTAGCCATAAGCACGGTTGGTCTTTTATTCTTTGGGAGGATGTTGGAGCCATTATGGGGTCCTAGGGAGTTCCTGAAGTTCATTATTGCGGTGAACTTTTTAACTTCGATCTGCATTTTTGTAGCCGCTATTGGGCTATACTACATTACAACGCAGGAAAGTTATCTGTGAGTAATTAGATTCCTAGAATTTATTTGTAATTGGACCTTTTCTGTTTACAGAATCTCTATATTGTTTCCAACTTGGTTGTTTGCCTTTGTACCAATGCTACTCCATCTTAGACATCAATCGCCTTCTGTAAATAATTTCGGTTAAAATCACATTATTTGAATTGGGAAAGAGATCACTTGTATGAACAAAAGGAGAAAATATAGGAAGAGAGGAAAACAAAGCTGAAAGATGGAGTGGGAGCAAGAGTGGGGGAACATGGCTTCAATGTCACCTTAATGTATCATCAGATGCATACAGAAAATTCATATTCAATTTCGACTTGACTAGATACATTCTGTCAGATCTGTCTGCAGTATGCCTAAGCCTGGACCTGGACCTGGACCTGGACCTGGATTCTCAATGGGCTTGATATTTGGACCTGAGCCTACTCATTCCGATTTATTGTGTCTTCGATTGATCCGTGTGGTCCAAGATCATAGACATTTATCACTGGGGCTGGATCATCAAATTTAGGTATCCCATAGGATCCTACTCCTCAAATCCCAAAGGATCCTACTCTTTCTGTAATTTAATGTGTAGGTTTATGTTTAGATCGGTAAGGTCCACATAGACTAGACATCCACCCAGCGTACTCTACGGCTAACTTTTTTCCTGGCCTTGGGATCCCCAATAATCTTCAGGTTGGACTGGGTCCAAGAAAAAGATTTGGCAAGCCAAGGTCATAGTTGAACTAATGGTCCTGTACGTGACTGTAGGCAAGTTTTTCCTGAAGTTTGATTTTTTTGGTAGCCACCGAGCATTTATATGTTTCATCAAGTATCCTGAAAAACCATAGGATGATATGGGATGCTCAACCGCTATATCCAAATGATTTGCTTCTTATGAATATTATTATAGCCACTGCAAAAATATTGGGAGGGCATGTTATACGTGATTGTTGCAACCACGGTTGCAACGGCCACTATGTAAAGATGATTGAGATTGCTCAAAGATACATCAATGCATGCGAGGAAATGCAAGGATGCTATTCTTTTTGGTGCTGTCAATTTCTTTCAGGTTGAAGCAGAGACAAGGTTAGAAAAGGCGGCGGCAGCGGCACGTGCCATGGTGGTCTTTTTAATTATTAATAGTAAAAAAGGAAAAGAATTATAAAAAATGAAAATTTTATAGAAACATTGACGTAGGACGGAAGATAAAGGGGATTGTGGTGGGGAGAAATTGAGTAATTTGATAAAATTTCGAGCTTCGCACCCAGAAGATCTGATGGTTAACGACTCATACGCGTCTTACATGGAGATTTTTCGGACCTTACGCTTAGGTAACCAAGTCCATTCTCGTAGTTCAATGCAAAAGATTTAATTTTGACAAATACAAAGCTTGTACCAAATTTTCTCCAATTTTATTCAACTTAATGAAAAAGAAAATAAGTTTGAGGCCTTTATATATGTTTACAACTTGATTCATTTTATAACACATCTAATGTGTGACTAAAAATATCAAAATAAAAATAATAATTGAAAGACTCTAAAGGCTCAAACTCCTAAAAAGTACATAACTAAATGTTAAAAAAAGATTAAAATAAACTCAAATACAAATTTAAAAAACTCAACTTTTAATCCGAATTAGATCCATATTATTCTCATTGGTTTTGAGAAGTTCACCTGATAAATGGTGCCAAAAGAGTACAATTGAATAGAAATTTGCAGACTCTTGTAATTACTCTTGTAATTAGAAAATATGCATCCGTGAAATTTGAAGTATATCTGTATGATGATTTGCAAATGGATATTTTTGAAAAATATGTTCGAGACAAAAGATAGGAAAGCGTACAAAACTTGCTGGTTGGTTGACTGAGTAGGATTGGCGATGATGAAGTTATGTGTTCAATAAGTTCCAATATGACCTTCAAGCTAATCTCTGGTGTAAAATCATCATGAGCTATGTAGCTCAGGTTTCAATATGTATGCAGTCACATGCTTGGACTCAAGCTCAAGTTTGGACTCCTTCACGGGTTCAATATCGATCATAGGTTCATAGGTATGGTACAGACTTAGGCTCTGGTCCAGACTTAGGTTCAAACTCTGAATCATGCTCAACTATGACACTGGTTGGAACTCTAGCTTAAGCTCAAAATCTACCTTGCTTGTTGGCTCTGCTTGAAGTCCTTCGAGTTGGGAAGCTTATTGCGCAACTCCTAAAACCTTATCTTTATTTCTTAATTTTTTAAATCAAATATCTATTAAATCTTTACTTGCATTTAACCCTTGAATTTGAGAGCGGTGGAGGTGGGTGATGCTTAGGGAGAAACCAATGTCAAAGTTTGTATTTCATTTTTGCCCATTGTTCATATCATTCATCATATTCTTTCCACCAGTAGTGGGCCTTTTCTCTGAGTTCAAGTTGAGTATGAAGGTATCTTTTCACGTCGGCTAGGTTACATCAAGCAAGAACAAATCTCTCAATACGACCCTTCCAGTCTTAATACCTTTGAGAACCATTGAAGATGTAGAAACTTAAACCCTAAATGCTCTAGCTGGGTGATACTTGGAAAAATCAATAAAAAATATACGATAAAGTAGGTTGATAAAGTAGGTTAACTGCTTAAAATTGATTAAGATAGTCTCAAACCAAATTTTGACTTGAAGTGGCTTGCAGATTGTTCAAACGGATCTATAATAGGCTTGAAATGGCGTTAGAATAAGTCAGTATGGTGAATTGTGTGTAAAAATTGGCTGAAATCCCGCCAAAAATCCCAGAAATTGACAAAAGCTAAGGTAGCATTTGTGAAAATCTAAAAAAATTTGCTGAAGTGAGAATCCACACTAAAGCAAAAAAATTTTGCCAAATTTTTTTTAAACTAAAAATTTGCCTTTATTTTAAGATTTTTTCCATTTTTTCTTTTAAAGATTTTTTTAAAACTAAAATTTTTTCTTCAAGATTTTCTCTCTCAGTTTTTCTTTTTTGCTCTCATTTTGATTTTGATTTTCTTTTCTTTTTTTGATGAATAAAACCTAACTAAACAGGAGAAATTGATGAAGAAAAAGAAGATAAGAAAAAAAAACAAAAAGATCGAGATTTGGCTTTGATCCGAAATATACACAAGTGGAACGAGAAATGGGATTTTGCTAGGGGAAATTTGGGGGGAAAATTTAGAAATTTAATTAAAATTTTGGTTTCACACTACAGAGATCAGACGATCACCGATTTACACGCCTTTCACATGGAGATTTTTTAGATCTCACGATCAAGTAACTAAGTCAACTTTCGAATTTCAATGCAAAAAATTTAATTTTAGCAAACACAAAATTTGCATCAAATTTTCTTAAACTATATTTAGCTCAATAAAAAGAAAATAAGTTTGAGGTCTAGCAACTTGACTCATCTCATAACACATCTGATGTGGGACTAAAAATACCAAAATAAATAAACAACTAAAAGACTAACAATACTCAAACTCCTACGAAATACTCAACTAAAAATAAAAAAGATTAACATAAACTCAAATAAAAATATTTAAAAACAACTCAACCTTGGACCCGAATTGGATACCCATCAAAAGTTATAGAGAAAATTAAATTCATACAACCAATATTTATCTTCACCTTTACACAAGGAATATAAACAATTTGAACAAGTAAAATTGTCAAACATACATAGCGAAGCCGGTTGCAAAAGTTAAATCGGTTACATTAAGCTTACCATCTGGGGAGGTCCATTTGATATCCAAAAACTACACAATTTTATGATTTTGTTATCCACGACTCGTGTTTTGGGAAAAAGGAGGAGAATTAGGGATATCGGGTCTAGAAATTAGATTTTTTCTTCTATTTTGGGCGTAATTTTAGACTATTAGATCCGTTCGTATTTTAGGGTTGGGCTTGAAACGCAATAAGAATCAAACCCATTAACCCAAACCTAAAACCGAAAAAGCACCAAAAAAGGCTAGGTGTCTAACTTGGAGACAAAAGGCGACGGACTGCCTTACATGGCCACCACGCTTAGAAGCTTGATGGCCCGGGGCCGCCACCGCCATATGGCAATCCATGGCGGGCCATTTGCAAAACTGGGTTGAAGAATAAAATTCCATCTAGCATAAACAGGCACTTGATACATATACTAAAAACCAAAATCCAATCGTATGTATCGACTATTCAAGAAATCTAATATATCGACACAAACTAGCTAATTGAGAAATGATCGTCGAAGCAAATATACTTCTGACTATGAAGTCGAGACCTATTATTACTGTTCTTGTTGTTATTACTATTAGTAAAGAAGAGTTGGTAATTAATGCGTCCATGTGCTATTACAATTTTTCTTATATAAATAGATAAGCTATCTTTTAAATTCAGTTTTTCTTCGGTTTCAATATTCGACAATTTGTTGATTACATCTTCATGGAGATGTAATGTACACTTGTCAAGCTAGACCGCTAGAATGACATCAATTACTGGCTCTGATTTATAATCTACAGATGTCATGATAAGATCATCACTTATCAACGAAGGCGTTACAAGAAGGAGCGCGGAATGAAGAAGTAGGCCGAAGACAAGTTTTGGGGCATTTTGGGTATTTTTGCAATATTCGGGTTTGGGAGGGGGTTTTGTGCAATTTTCCCATTGGCTGCCCTCTTATTTGGAGGAGAGCCTTTTCAATGTCTTTTATGCAAACATTGAGTGTTTTCTTTCATAGTTAGAGAGTAGAAACCCTAGATCTAGCAAAGGTAGCCTTTTTCTTGTATTTCCTTTGGAGATCTATAAAATTATCATCTTTTATCTTGTCAAACCCCTAGTTTTCTCATCAAATTGGTATCAAAGCAAAGATCCACCATGGCTAACACAAGATCCATGGAGAAGAGAGATGCCCTAGGTGAGAAAGATGGAGAAATTGAAGCTCTAAAGGCTTCCCTCAAGGAGATCATGGAGAGGCAACAAAGTAGAGACGAAAGGTTCTCTTCATTAGAGAACATGCTCAAATCCATCATGGAGAATCAAGTCAATCAGCAAAGCGAGAAGGAGATGCCCAAAAGCGACGAGAATCCGGGTAATATCTCAGATATGAACAACAATGGACCACCCTTGGTCAAGGGAAAGGGGCAGATGGTGATTTTGGAAGGGACCTCGCCGGAGGAAGAAGTCGGAGGGGGTTCCTGAGGGTATTATCCCCCCTCCTCTGACCTGGGAGGCGGCGAGTCACGCGCGCACATCATTTTTCCCCTTCAGAACCCTAGCGGGGGGGAGGGGCGGGTGGATGGCGGCCCGCGCGGGACCCCAGCAGGGCACGGGGAACTCGCCTGACCTTGGCGAAGAGGCGACGCCCCCTGGGGGGTCGCCCACCCCAGGCTAGCCCGTGGGGGCTTCGACAGCCCCCCAGCAGGTGGCGGCGAGCAGTGGGGGCTTCGACAGCGAGCAACCCTGGGAGGGGGGCGCGAGCCCCCAGGGCTTCACCAGGGGCCACGAGGGGCCCCGACGACTGCGCAGGGGCCTCGTTGGCCACCGGCGCAGCCGCAGGGGCGGCGGCCAATTTTCGCCCCCTCCGGGGGTGGTGGTTTTTCGAAGCTAATGGGGGGTGAATTCGGGGGGTGGCGACCGTCCGGAGTTGGCAATGATCTTTTTCGGAATTTTCGAGGGCATGAAGGGGACCAGTGGGGCACTGGAGGCTATGGGGGGTGCCATAGGGAGTTGAGGAACACCCGAGCATTCTTTTCAACAATTTCATTATGGTCAGCCTAGAGGGAGGATGGAGACTGGGGTAGGAGGGCATGCTAATAAGGTGCGGAAGCTGAAGATGCCAGTCTTCGAAGGAGAGGACCGGTACGGTTGGGTCTCTAGGGCGGAGCAGTACTTTGTGGCTTATCAGATGGGCGTGGGTGAGAAGATGCAGGCTTTGGGCGTATGTTTGGCAGGGAGAGCGTTGTCTTGGTATTTGTGGAGGCAGCAATGGAGACCGTTACAGTCGTGGGCCTATTTTACTTACGCCATGTTACATCGCTTCAGAGACACCCAGGATGGAGACCTGCACGAGCAGCTTTTGACCTTACGGCAGGTGGGCACGGTAAGGGACTACCGTGAGAAGTTCGAGGCACTTTCTTGTCATATTGGTGGCATGATGTCTGAGGAGACATTAGTGGGGAGCTTCATGAAGGGGTTGAATCCTGATATCCGGGGGAGCTACGGGTGCAAAGGCAGAATTGACTCCTGGAGACATTGGACCTGGCTCAGATAGTGGATGACAAACTAGCGGCGGAGCGGCGAGCCAAGGGAGCATGTGGTGGTTCTTCACTTCGGGAGGCGGCGGCCCCAGTAGTGCAGCGTACTCCTACAGGAGGCTGCCAAGCCTTAGTACCATACCAGGGGGAAGGAGGAGAGCGGTGGTCCGTCGCCTAGTGGGCAGTTTCGACGCATGACTGAGACGGAGATACAGAACAAGAGGGCTAAGGGGCTGTGTTTTAGGTGTGACGAGAAGTTCACCCCTCGGCCACCGTTGGGAGATCACACGCTTCAGGTGCTGTTAGTAGAGGATGAAGAAGAGGAGGAAGCGGTGGAGTCGAGTGAGGAGGAGGTGGAGCAGGAACCACCTCAGCTGGACGTGGCGGAGGTGTCACTTAACTCAGTAGTGGGGTTCACTTCGAATCACACTATGAAATTGATCAGGAGGATATCTGAGCAGGATGTGGTGGTGTTGATCGATAGTGGGACCACCCACAACTTTATCTCCAACCAGGTGGTGGAGCAACAAGGGCTACAGTTAGTTGACATCGGCAGCTTTGAGGTGATGATGGGCACGGGGCAGGTCGAACGTAGTAGGGGAATCTGCAGGGGGTGGTCCTGACCCTTCAGGAGATACATGTGGTGGAGGATTTCTTGCCGCTCGATCTTGGCAGTACGGATGTGATTCTAGGCATGAAGTGGTTGCAGTCATTGGGGGAACAAAGACCAACTGGAAATTGTTGAGGATGGAGTTCGTGCACGGATAGGGCGTGGTGACCCTTTAGGGGGATCCCAGTTTGTGCAGATCCAGGGTCTCTTTAAAGACCATGGCCAGAGCTTTCCAGTCCGTAGGAGGAGGATTTTTGGTGGAGCTCCAGGGTCTAGCGGTTGGCGAGGTTAAGCAGGAGCATGGTATACCATGGGAGCTTCAGCAGGTCCTATCCCAGTTTGTCGGAGTTTTTCAGACACCTCACGGGCTTCCTCTCCCACGTGACCGCGAGCATGCCATTGTGCTATGGGATGGAGTCTCCCTTATCAGTGTGTGTCCATATCGCTACCCACAGGTGCAGAAGGGGGAGATTGAGAGAATGGTGGATGAGATGATCCAGGCAGGGGTGATACAGCCGAGTGTGAGTCTCTTCTCGAGCCTGGTGTTATTAGTAAAGAAGGACGGCAGCTGTCATTTTTGCGTTGATTATCGAGCATTGAACAAGGAGACGGTGTCAGACAAATTTTCCATTCCCGTGATCGATGAGCTGCTAGATGAGTTGCATGGGGCGGCGGTTTTCTCTAAAATTGATTTGAAGTCTGTGTATCATCAGATCCGGATGAGTGCTGAGGATGTGGAGAAGACTGCTTTCAGGACACACGAGGGGCATTATGGCGGAGATTTGTTTTGGTGTTCTTCGATGACATTTTGGTGTAAAGCCGGTCGATGGAGTCTCATGTGGGGTATTTGGAGACAGTGTTGAGGGAGTTGCAGGAGCACCAGCTGTTTGCCAACGGTAAGAAGTGTACTTTCGGCCAGCGGAGTGTGGAGTACTTGGGCCATATTGTGTCGGCTGAGGGCGTGGCAGCGGATAGCTCGAAGATTTCAGCCATGGTGGAGTGGCCACTACCCACCACCCTATGAGTCTTGCGGGGGTTCTTAGGCTTGACGGGCTACTACCGGAAGTTTGTCAAGGGATACATCACCATTGCTTGGCCCTTGACGGAGCAACTGAAGGACAACTTCCATTGGAATGCGGAGGCCACTCGAGCGTTTGAGGCCCTAAAGGAGGGCCATGACTAGCGTATCGGTCCTGCTTTCCGGACTTCTCATGGCTATTTGTGGTGGAGACTGATGCGTTGGGATATGGCTTGGGCACTGTTTTGATGCAGGAGGGCAGACCGGTGGCGTACTTTAACCATGTGTTGTCGGCTAGAGCTCGGCTCAAGTCTGTGTATAAGCGCGAGCTAATGGCTATTGTATTAGCAGTGCAGAAGTGGCAGCCTTATCTTCTTGGTCGACGATTCATAGTGAGGACGGACCAGAGGAGTCTCAAGTTACTCTTGGAGCAGAGGATGGTCACCGAAGAGCATCAGAAATAGTTGACCAAGCTGCTAGGCTTCAACATTGAGATACAATACATGCCCGGAATTGAGAACAAGACGGCCGATGCACTGTCACGGAGGGAGGTGGATTCGCATTTGTCGGCCTTGTCGGCGCCTATTTTGCTTGATTGGGAGCCATTGATGTAGGAGATTGGGGAGGATGACGGGCAAGCCAAGATTCGGACGACACTCTACACGATTCCGCAGCTCACCCAGGTTATTTAGTTGAGGGAGGGCGTCTCTTGTACAAGGGACGATTGGTGGTACGAAAGGGATCAGATCACATTCCGAAGTTGATGCAGGAGTTTCATGGGAGCGTGGGGGGCCACTTGGGGGTCCTGAGGACCTATCAGCGGTTAGCTAGAGAGCTTTTCTGGGAGGGGATGAGAAAGGATGTGGCAGATATGGTGGAGAAGTGCGACATATGCCAGAGACACAAGTATTTATCCACAGCTCCCGGGGGTTACTGCAGCCCCTTGCGTTGCCAGACCAGGTGTGGGAGGAGGTAACCATGGATTTCATTGACGGCTTGCCAAAATCTGAGGGGTACACGGTCATCATGGTGGTGGTGGATAGGTTGAGCAAGTATGCACATTTCGTGGCCCTACGACATCCATACACGACAGTGACGGTGGCCACCACTTTCGTTAGGGAGATTGTGCATCTTCATGGGATCCCTGGCTCTATTGTGACGGATCGGGACAATGTCTTTCTTAGCACCTTCTGGAAGGAGTTGTTCCGGACGCTTGGGACGGTGTTGAAGAGGAGTACCGCTTACCATCCCCAAACGGACGGCCAGACAGAGGTGGTCAACTGAACTCTGGAGACATATTTACGGTGCTTCGTCTCTGAGGCGCCGAAGTAGTGGGTGAAGTGGCTTGCATGGGCGGAGTATTGGTACAACACATCCTTTCACACCTCGGCCAGACCACTCCCTTCAGGATCCTGTATGGGCGGGATCCCTCGCATATCGTGCACTATGGGCACCGCTCTACCCCAGTCTCCCAGGTGGATCAGTATCTGGAGGAGAGGGATCACACTTTGGAGGAGTTGAGACGTCACCTGACGAGGGCACAACAGCTGATGAAGAGCCGAGCAGATGAGCACAGACGAGACGTTCAGTTCGCGCAGGGAGACATGGTGTATTTGAAGCTACACCCTTATCGACAGCGTTCCCTGGCTCGGAGGCGGAACGAGAAGCTGTCCCCCCCGCTACTTTGGGCCGTACGAGATTGAGGCCAGGATCGGCCAAGTGGCTTATCGGCTGCGATTGCCACCAGAGTCAGCTATTCACCCAGTTTTCCATGTGTCACAGCTGCGCCGGGCAATTGGGGATCACACCGTGTCTTCTTCTCTACCACCGACACTCACAGATGATATGGAGGTGCTGCTTGAGCTGCGGAGCTGAAGGGGATTCGTCAGCAGAGCACCGGAGCACGGGTGGTGTTGATTAGTTGGAAGAGCCTTCCGGATCATGAGACATCTTGGGAACCCTATGATGTGATTGCGGGACAAGGTGGTTCTTTTGGGGGGAGTAATGATAAGATCATCATTTATCAACGAAGGCGTTACAAGGAGCGCGGAATGAAGAAGTATGCCAAAGACAAGTTTTGGGGGATTTTGGGTATTTTTGCAATATTCGGGTTTGGGAGGGGGTTTTGTGCAATTTTGCCTTTGGCTGCCTCTTATTTGGAGGAGAGCCTTTTCATTGTTTTTATGCAAAGATTGAGTGTCTTCTTTCATAGTTAGAGAGTAGAAACCCTAGATCTAGCAAAAGTAGCCTTTTTCTTAGCCTTTTTCTTGTATTTCCTTTGGAGATCTATAAATTATCATCTTTTATCTTGTCAAACCCAAGTTTTCTCATCAGTCTACAAACCATCATATATATAATTAGTATTATATTGCAGGCTGTACTCTAACTGGGGTGATAAGATGTAACAAGGTAATTACCAAAGAACTGAGCTTATATATATATATATATATATATATATATATATTGAATATTTACAATGGAAATTAAATGTAAAGTACTGTATCAAACTTGCATACATTTAACAAAAATCAAGAATATACATTTTCGTGAACTTATAACAGATGCATGTTCTTCTGTGCTGGCAAATTTCATTGTTAATACTATTTGGATCTGGCCTTATGGATTGTAAGACTGGTTCACTGTTGGCTCTGGTATAATTGCCTTGTAATTAATATGAAAGGCCTTGGAGCACCTATCTCTTTCAAGATACGATCTTTAAGTGCCGTTATAGTCATATGTTTGAAGTATAATGTTTCCATGGAAGAAATGATAGATGTATGCATCAGCAAATGGAGGTTGTCAGAACCTTAAAGTAGTTAACCATCACATATGTAGACACTACATGCAAGACAATACCTCTCATTTGAGGAAGCTATTTTGGAGCCTTTTCTCTACATCTCTCTAATTTTGAATTTTGTCTATTTCTTCGTTATATACACATTGCTGTAGGCTTGATCGGGACTGATTCCTTTTGTTTCTTATATGCTTTACAGCTATACGCCTCTTTCTGGCTTCCATGGGGTCCTTTCAGGGTTCCTGGTGGGTGTTAAACAAATTACACCAGATGAGGAGCTGGCTTTAGTGAAGATCAAATTAAAGGTATTTTTTTCTCTTTTTCCTCGGTAAGCTGCATGTTCACAAATTCATGGTTCTTATGGGTATGAAACTGATGCTGTATTGTTTTGCAATTTTCACTGCATTTTCCAGTGGTTGCCAACTCTCTTAATATTGGTCTCAGTTGCTATCAGTTTCTTGTTAGAGAAATCTGCTTCTTACATCCCAACAATTATGTTTGGCATTTATATGAGCTGGATATACTTGCGCTACTTCCAAAGGAAGCCGGAAACAGGACTCACGGGAGATCCAAGTGATGAGTTTTCCTTCTCCAGTTTCTTCCCTGAATTTATGCGGTATTTTCCCTTTGTAAATAATATTCCATCTGTTTTTTGCCTCCTTTTCTTTGCTGATTATACTACTTGCAAGCAACTGGCAGACCCATATTGGATCCTATTGCCTCATTATTTGATCGGGCACTGTGTGGAAGATCCGAAACTTCTGGAGGTTCTGGAGATCCTGCATTGGATGAATCCCATTTGCCTGGTTCTGATCCTATTGAAGCAACGAGAAGAAGGTAAGTCATATATTCTCATTTTGAGCCTTATAGTCACATATTCGATATGTCCATCCGCTTGCACAGCCCACTCCTGCTTTGCCGGATTTTTAATTTTGTGTTCTTTGCTTCTACTGTTCTCAGCGGAAAAATGATCTGCTTAAAAGGGCCAACAAAAAACCTTTTATTAATTATGTTTTTTTGGAAATAAGTTTATTACTTGACCGTTTTAGCTGAATAGATTTAGTTATTGAGTCAGATTAAGTTTTCCAGTCAGAATTTCTTTAGGGAGACTTTAGAAGCATTGATAAGTGATCTTGTGTATATCAAGGATGATAAAGTAGAATCAAATGAAAGATTCAACATCCATTTTTATCCATGGGGGGAGAACGTTGTTCCCTCAAGAAATTCCCACAGGCAAGAAGAGAGAATTATATGTGGTAATGGTTGTATCTTTTATTTTTTAAAATTTTCCTATCTCTGGAAAATGTTTATGAGGTTGAATTCATAACGGATTTGTAACTTATGGCTAAATGCAGAAGTAGTGAAGACTGAATAAAGGTGAAGTTTTTGCATTTCTTTTCTTCCTCCTATGAGTTCTCACTATCATCTAGGGGGTCTATACTCTTTAACCGTTCAGTGCTTTACTACCTCCCCCCCCCCCCCCCCCCCCCCAACCCACCAAAAAGCCCACAATATCTGAAAGTGTATTGGTACATTCTTTAATTGCAGAATTCTATATAGTCTTCATGGCTACTTGCTGTTTCCCTTTTATTTTCTGTACAATTGTCAAAGCTTTCTCAAACATCAGAAATTCTTGTGTAAACAACCCGAGTTCTCTATATTTCACTATGCTAGAAATTTGTCCGTATTAAACTTGTTTTGAAGAGTGAAGTGTAGTAGCCTCCACAAATTAGTGTGATTAAAAAATATAGTAAAGGGTAATATATTATTTGACGACTCAGTCTGTGGCAGTATTGGATAAAGGGACCCATTCAACAGGAAAAGGAGTCGCATCCAAGTTCTTGAGTTAAGGTCCATTCATGAAGGGAGATAAAATATATGTTTCTTATGAATTGACTCTTAAAGTTCCTCATTCGTGTTACTACTCCAAATTTGTGATGAGAGTTGAGGGATAGATATTTATACTCTTAGCCTAACCTTCAGGTTGATGCCACTCCTTAGACCAACGTCCGGGTTTCTGTGTAGTATCTTTTTCTTTCTTCTTTTCTTTTCTTTTTCTAAGATCCCACTTTATATATGTACATTGCTCAATGAATTAGGAGGCTCCCGATCTTAAAATCCCTATCACTGTGTAGAAACACTGAAATTATGGTGAGGGTTGAGGGGGCATACTTCCATATTCTCAAAGATGCCTTGTTGACTTCCTATCAATTTGAAATTTTGAATCAAAGAAATTTAATTTTCAACTTATTGGAGCTCAAAGTGTAACCAGTTGATAAAGAAATGCATTAACTATTCAATTTCATTTTGTACAAGAGTGGTTTTATTTTCCATTTGAATGTTTGCTGTTGCGAATTTGATAAACTTGTTCATTATCTCAACAACATTGATGTTATTTAGCAACATTGATGTTATTTTGACCGACTTCTTTTCAACACTTCCATTTTTCTTTTCAGCCTTTTTGATCTTGTAAGGTGCAAAAAACGATTGGTTTTAAGTTTCAACTTGAGGTAGTACATTGGCCATATTAGTGGATTGAGTGAAATTTGACGAGAATTCCATTCCATCATCTTTTTTATAAAATTTTAAAAATCCAAAGCATACTTGAAAAGTGTCTTGTGTAATGGTGCCAAATATTAAATTATATGGATTTCAATTGGTTCATGGGTTTTTAATAGGCAACTATGGGCAAGACTTGGGATATGTGGAAATTGACAAGCAAGTTTACCCACTTGACTTGCATTGCCACACCATGTTTAACGGTAGGACTGAATTTGATTTGCATGTGTATTTATCTGAGTGGATCCTTATATTAGTTAGATTTGTTAGATTTTTCATAAAAAACTACCTCCTCGGTAATAAACACCCTTTCCAGGTTGTTGGTTAATTTTCTTCTCTGTTGTTTTGGATTTTGAGTAGTAGATAATTTTAGTGGCTCATAATATTGCAGTTGGTCATAAGCAGCTTTTTAACTTCGGCATAGTCAACCTTGACATTCATGGTTGGATCAATGCATCCTTCCCCATGTGGTTCTTTAAACTAGGTAAGCTGAACCTTTCTTTATTAGCGAAAGCTGCGAAACTACCTGGCAACCAATAAGTACTATGTTTAAGCATGTTTTAATCATTCTAAAGTATCTTCATATTTTCTAGTGAACATTTTTGTTCTTTTCAACTGGCTTAGCACACGCTTCTAACTTGTCAACCTTGATATCACTTCTTTCATGTGAACTTTGCACTCTTCATAAGTTTCCCATCTTTAAAACTGAGAATGAACCAACACTATGGTAGGAGAATGATGTCTATTGCGCACTCGAGTCAGTAAGAAAAAGATGAAGGTAGGATAGAAGAAACAAGTTTTGCTTGCATAGTCAGGTTGAAAAATTGTACGATTTATCAATCAACCATTATTTTGCATGCCAAATGGCTATTTTACTTTTTTCCCTCGCCAGTTGGCTAGTTGGTTTAGTTGGCTAGTAAAGTATGCGGTTTGAAAAGAAGCTGATTTAGCACTCCTTAGAAGCTTATTTGTGAAGTTCTGATTGCTACATGAATCAAGAGTAAGTATGATTGGGATGATTTTTATTTGGCGGGGGTTTGCAGCTAATATATGTTAAGCAATTAAATATGGAGTCCAAAGTGGCTTTTTATAAGAGGGCATTGCACATTTTTTCAAATCTTGTTAGTTTGGATTGGGTTTTTATCCCATTCACAGACATTGCTATTATGTCGGACCGACTTGGATCAACATGAAAACTTTATGAAATTTAAATAATGGAGGATTCTGTTTCTAATTATTCTTTCTCAATTCTGTGTAGTCCATAACAATAAAAGAGTCGATTCATAACCAGTGTAAGCATATTTTGTCACAACCCACCTGCAATATTAGTGCTCATCACAAGCCATAATACATGTCATCACCTAACGATTAATGTTGCTGCAACAAATCTCTACAAGTAGCTAGAACACAAGTGAAACTTCCTTTCACCCCTAAAGAGTAGAATGTCATATTCACAGTGTCCACCACAATCTCTGATTGCTTGCCCACTAAAGTTGACACCCGCCATTCGATGTAGTTTAAGTATTACATTGTAGTCTTTCAGATGGCAAAAACGAAACATAATGGGAAAAATGACAAAATATGCACACCACACCCCAAAAATGAAAAAAAATCATCACATATAAATTTCAGAACTACTGCACAGTTTCAAAAATCGATGGCCATCTTCTAGAACTGAAAATTGTTTAGCCTTGCATTTTTTATCAAGCCCCCAAACATTTTTAGCAGCATAATGTTTTAGCAGCATCTGCATTTCGTGTGCCTTCTGCACTCCCTCTCATGGACATTTTCTCATATGCTAGTCTTTCTTCCAGTGCTCTTGCTCCTTGTTCCCTGCAGACAAGATGGTTGCATGAGTTAATTAGTATGCCATCCCATCAAAACACATGTCTAAACGGTGCAAAGATGCCGAGAACAATTCACCTTCTAAAGTGATAAACACGGCTATTAAAAGAGATAATCTGTGTTGGCTCTCTTAAGAAAAAATCAGAGGCAAATACTGGAAGAATGGCGGTGCAATAGCATACTGTCAATTAGGTAAACATTTACCATGCTTCATAGTACTTAGTACTGCATCCATGAACAATAGTACAGCATCCATGAACATGAGTATTAAGTATGATAGAGCATCCATGAACAATAGTACAGCATCCATGAACATGAGTATTAAGTATGATAGAACATACTCAATGAACAAAGAATAATCAAAATCAGTATAATATATAACTGATACTTAACAAGTTGGAGCATGTATATTGATGGAAAACTGAGTCAAAAGATGAAGCAAAACTAATAATAAAATAAAATAAAATAGAAAAAGCTAACTAAACCTAGGTAGGAAACAGTTCCCCTGACCTTGCAAAGTCTTAGACAGAACAAAACAGATTAATCGAAGAAGCAAGGATGTGTGCTGTAAAATCTAAAATGATGTAACAAGAAACATCCAATGTACCAAACAGTAAAATGCGGCACACTAACTTAAATGTCCCCAACAAGAGGTTGGTTGCTGATGACACTAACGAATGTAAATTTAAATCTAGAATTACTAGGACTACACAGAATTAAGAAAGAATAATTAGAAACAGAATCCTACATTATGTAAATTTCATAAAGTTTTAGTGTTGATCCACGTCGGTTCGACATAGTTGCAATGTTTGCGAAAGGACAGGAAAACCAGTCCAAACTAATATGATTTGGAAAGATGTGCAATACCCTATTATGAGAAGCCACTTCGGTCTCCATATTAATTGTTTAACATGTATCATATTTACACTTGATTCATGTAGCAATCAGAGCTTCACAATTAAGCTTTTGAAAGAGTACTAGAACAGCTTATTTTAAAACCGCATGCTTTACTGGCCAACTAACCAATTGGATGGGGAAAAAATAAAATATCCATTTGACCTGGAAAAATAATGGTTGCTTGATCAACGAACAATTTATCAGTCCGACTATTGCAAGCAAAACTTGTTTCTTCTATCCTCTATTGATCTTATTCTTATACTCCACTGCTCAATAAACATCATTCTCCCATCAGACTGTTGGTTCATTCTTATGTTTAAAAAAGAGGGAAAATTATCTGATAAGATGAGTGCAAAGTTTAGAGGAAAGAAGTGAGATCATAGTTGGCAAGGAAGTTAGCGGCGTGTGCTAAGCTAGTTGAAAAAAACAAAAATGTTCTCCAGAAAATGTGAAAATACTTTAAAATGATTAATGCATGCTTAAACAAAGTGTTTCTAGATTGCCAGGGAGTTTCACTAATAAGGAGATGTTCAGCTTACATAGTTTTAAGAATCATACGAGAAGGGATGCATTGATCCACCCACAAATGTCAAGGTTGACTTTGCTTATACATGAAGTTGAAAAGCTGTTTGTGACCAACTGCAATGTTATCGGTCACTGAAAGTATCTACTACTCAAAATCCAAGAGAATAGAGAAGAAAATTGGCAGACTAAACAAACAATTTGAAAAATGAGTTCATTACGGAGGAGGCAGTTTCTTATGAAAAATCAAACAAATCTAGCTGGTGCAAGGATACACTCAAATGAATATACGTGCAACTCGGACACAGGTCTATCGTAAAACATGGCATGGTAATGTTGGTCAAGTGGGGTAAACTTTCTTGACAGTATCCGCATATCCTAAGTTTTGTCCATAGTTGATCATTTAAACCCATGACCCAACTGAAATTCATATTATTTAATATTTGGCACCATTGCATAAGATAATTTTCAAGTATGCTTGGGATTTCTTTGAAAATTAAAGAAAAGAAACTAGGATGGAATTCTCCTCAAATTTCACTCAATCCACAAATGGTCAACATATGACCTCAAGGCGAAACATAGAACGAATCCTTTTTTGCACCTTACGAGATCAAAAAGGCGAAAAAGAAAATGGATGTGTTGATGAGAAGTCAATCTAAATAACTTCAGTGTTGCTGAGATGATGAATAAGTTTATCAAATTCGCAGCAGCAAGCATTATCATATGGAACACAATAACAAAACCACTCTAAAAAGATATAATACTAAATAACACAGTTAATACATTTATTTGTGAACTGGTTGCACGTTGAGATCAATAAGTTGGAAAATAAATTGCTATGATTCAAAATTTCAAATTGATAGGAAGCCAACAAGGCAGCTAGTTTTAATTTTACATTCTTAGTGTCATCAGCAACCAGCATACTGTTGGGGGTGTAAAGTTAGTGTATCTCATTTTACTATTTGGTACACTGGCTACTTCTTGTTACATCATTTGAGATTTTGCTGCACTCACCATTGATTCTTCGGTTAATTCTCTCTAGGATTTTGCATGGTCAGGGGAACTATTTCACCTAGGTTTAGTTAGTTTTTTCTATTTTTTCTATTATTATTTTTTGCTTCATCTTTTGCCTCAGTTTTCCACCAATATACATGCTCCAACTTGTTAAGTATTAGTTATATATTATACTGATTTTGATTATTCTTTGTTCATTGAGTATGTTTAATCATAGTTAATACACATGTTCATGGATGCAGCACTGTGAGGCACGGTAAATGTTTCCCTAATTAACAGTATGCTACAGCAACATCATTCTTTCATTATTTGCCTCGGGGGGTTAGAGAGAGAGAGAGAGAGAGAGAGAGAGAGAGAGAGAGAGAGAGGATCATCTTGCCAACACGGATTATCCTTTTTCTCTATTATAGCCGTGTGTTTATCACTTTAGAAGGAGAATTGTTCTCGGCATCCTTGCACCGTTTAGACATGTGTATTGATGTGGTGGCATACCAATTGATTCATGCAACCATCTTGCCTGTAGGGAACGAGGAGCAAGAGCACTGGAAGAAAGACTAGCGTCCGAGAAAATGTCCATGAGAGGGAGTGCGGAAGGCACACGACATGCAGATGCTGATGAAAACGTTTGAGGGCATCGAGAAAATGCAGGGCAGAACAATTTTCAGCTCTATAAGATGGCCATTGGTTTTTGAAATTGTGCAATTGTTCTGAAATTTATGTGTGTGGTTTTTCTCCGTTGTTGGGGTGTTGTGTTCTTTTTCCTTCTTTTTGTTTTTGCATCGAATGGTGAGTATTAACTTTAGTAGAGAAGCAATCCGAGAGATGCGATGGAAACTGTGAATATGGCATTCTACTCTTCAGAGGAATGGAAGTTTTTCCTGTGTTGTAACTATGTGCAGGGACTAGTGTCCGCAATGGTAATCTGTAGGGTGATGACATTGTGTCATGGCTTGTGATGCGCAATAATACTGCCGGTGGCTTGTGACAAAATATGCTTACACGGGTGATGGATCGAATCTCTTATTGCAAAGGGTGTATTCAATTATGATACAGGTCGGCTGAAAGTGGCTCTTTGCTGCAGGGAAACTAAATATTCTGAGAGAGGGAGAAAAAGGGGAGGAGGTTTCACTTATTCATCCTTTGAATCTACCCTATTTTGATACCCATCCCTCAAACCTTCACATTTGGATATAAATCCCATAAATATTTTACCTTGTGCCAAATTAATCCGTAAGCTTAGATTCTGTTTGTTTGTTTTATTAAAAAAGAAAAGAAAATTCCATAAACATGCTAAAATAACTTAAAACGCAAACCCGAATCAAATGTGAAAAGGTGAGGGGTTGTACGAGGGCACCGTCGTGTCGGTGGGGAGGACCGCTTGGTTGTAATAGCGACGGCTTGGAGATTGTTCGTGGGGATGTAGAGATTGTTGGCGGAGGTTGACAATGGGGTGCACAAAGTACTAAGGATCGTTCGTTTCTTGGTGTGTTTAGAGTTTGCAAAACTCAAATAGAAAGTGATGTAAAATGAAACAACTCGGCCTTGTGGGAGTCCAATATCATTAAATGAAAACGGACGGAACTCAGTTGGGGAGAGGCGTCCATTGACAAAAGCGTATCCGATGGTGGAACTCAGGTAGGTGGGAGAATGCGACGGCTGCCGTCTCACCACCACCACCACCACCTCATATTTCGTCAAAAACAGAAGCGGGGTGGCCGTGGGGATTTGAAACGAGGACAGCTGACGGATTGTTTCGCCGTTAATGTCAGAACCAAGTGTGGATCATACACTTGGTTGGCAGCGGCAGGCCTGGTGTTTTTCATTTTTACGTACGGGATGTCATTGCCAACGCCGTCTCTGTCGCAGGCAGAGAATTAGAACACTCATTAAATATTATGTCGGGGGCAAGGCAATTTGACATGGATGATGATCAATACTTTGTGTGGTGAGCAATTTGACACCCTACCTTTTTTTTCTTCCCTAAACCCGCGCACTCGGCAGATCTTGCCCTACTTTATCATCCCATAAAAATTTCCTTCGCCAATGAAACAAAATTAACTGAAGTGGGTGTAGGAGCCCATGAATATAACATTTCTAATATAGTATGATCCTAGGAACCCCCCTTTAAACCTAATTACCCTTATTATTACTATTATTATTGAGTTTGGGTTTGGGTTTGCGTTGTTTTAAGGTACACACGCAAGTCGTAATCCATCGAACTGCTGGTGTGTGCTTGGCCCCAACCCCTCATTTTATATGGTGAGGATGCGCTGCCATCGGTGATGTTAATGAGGAGAGAGGAATTGGGGGGTTCAAAAGAAAACACATGCAATCGGTGATGTTAAGGAGGTCGAATGGGAGCGCACCAGTAGTTTGATCCAACTACATCAGCGGTGCGGTGAGAAAACGCCTACAAACACCACATACCTACCGTTTTACAGCAAAACTATTTGTCGAACTGGATATTCAATTATTTGTTTGATGACGTACGTGTTCAAGGTTGGACTCAGCTAACTGAGGACTAGGTATACGGACGTTGCAAATGAGACCGGGTATACAATGTTTATGTCATCCATCACGACTGTGAGATGACGGGAGAATGCGAGTAGTTTAATTCTCGGCGAAATTAAGTCTGCGAGCGACCTGATCGACTTATAAATCACGATATTATTTAATCTTAAGTCATCCATACATTAAGATATACGATAAGCTCCACATCACAAATATCGTGGACAAATAAGTCGGGCCAATTAAAATTCATCCAGACCAGCAGACCCCGTCCTTTTATATTACCTTACTTCTGGCAGTCACGTCTTCTGATCTCTTCATCTCTTCTCCGATTGTCTCCTTCGGCAATTACTTGCACGCAGACGCCATTAATATGACGAGTGCTTGCAGGCGGCAAGTTTATTGATGTCTTGCTCAGAAACTACATATGCGCGGTGGTAATTAACTGTAAGAAATCTCCGATATTATGTGTTACGCCTATTTGGCCGAGGCCCGAAAGACACGAGCCCGGAAACCCGACCTCCGGTCAAGAGCCCACCTGAGCACTCAGGCCCACTCGATAAGGCCCTATCGGGGACTCCCCCGAATGTAGATCCGACCCGGCCCCGGTAACATACGGGTCACTCACCCACTCCTGCGATAACCGCTCCCTCGATCCCACTACCACTTAATGGCAGTTATGGGGAGAGGCTGGCGTGGCGCAGGGAGCGGCGGCAGGGGGCGGATTGAGGGGGCACGATTGGGGGCGGACGAGCGACGTGGGTCGGGGGCAATCACGGCGGAGGTCTATAAAGGGGCTAGGAGGACGACAGGACATGGGACCGCAGCTCAGGTATCTATAACCTAAGGTACTCCATCAACGACCTAGTTCCCCCATTTCATTTCCTTCCTCACCCGCTCGCGCCGTGAGACGCCGTTCCGATCTCCTCACGAGTCGAACCGTCTCCGCCGGGCCTCCTCTTTCAGATCTTTGTCTGACTTAGGCATCGGAGGGGATTTGGCCGGAACCAAGCTCCGGCCCCCTGACGAGCGTTCTCGTCTACGCAGGAGGGCATCAGATCAACGGGCCGAGGCTTCCCCTCCGCCCCTCGCCGACCACGCAACCAGCTGGACGATTGAGGCTTCCCCTCGTCGTCCGACCGCCGAGGCCGAGCGCAACCGACCGAGGCCGAACGTCTCAACCCGGGCCGAGGCTACCCCTCGCCCTCCCAACGGCCGAGGACTCCGATTCAATCCAGTTGACGCGCTCTACGTCACCGGCTGGTCCGACTCGAGCCTCAACTGCACCAACTCGACTCGCCCGAGGGACCCAAACGGGCCCCTTGACCACATTGACCGGGTTATCCACGGTCAACGCTTTGTAGTGAGAAAACACTCTGAAACATCTGGCGTCGTCTGTGGGAACGAAAACTGTCCCACAAAGAAACAAACCACATCTGCGATGACGCGATCTCCCACATCTCGGCGAAAGGGGAGCAAGGCCCTGACGCGAGGCGACAGGGCCCGCCATCGTTGGCAAGAATGGGCGCGGGCCCGACGCGAGGAGGATCGTGGGGAAAGGGCCGGGAGGCCCTCCCCGTCCCCACCGGTCGGGAGACCGAGCGCATCTGTAACGGCGCACAGCTCGGACGTGGCTTTGGTGGTGTCAGTGGTCATAGACACTACCATGGTACGGCGGCTGCTTGTCGACACCGGCAGCTCCTGTGACGTCCTCTTCCTGTCAACCCTGGAAAAAATGGGGCGGCGGAAGGAAGACTTACGACCTCGCTCGGGACCCGTGGTAGGATTCACGGGTCACTCCACCCCCATCATCGGCACGATCCATCTCCCGGTAACGCTCGGAGACGCGCCGGACTCAGTGACCCTGGCGGTGGAATTCATCGTATTGGGGATCGGGTCGGAATACAATGGGATCATCGGCCGACCCCTACTCAACGCCGTCGGCGCGGTAGTCTCAACCCTCCATCAGACTATCAAATTCCGAACGCCAGGGGGGATGGGGCAAGTCGAAGGCGACGCGGGGAGACCGAGCATCTGCTATCAACTGGTGGAGGAGGCTCCCGAGGATCGTCTAGCCGACCGGATGGCCGCGCTCGACCTGAGGAGTGGGCCTAGGCCCACCCCTGCGGAGGAGCAAGAGCAGATCCCGGTCACGGACGTTGAGGGCCGGTTCGTCTCGATCGGGAGAGGGCTGAGCCAGGACCTGAGGGATCAGCTAATCGAGTGCCTGGAGGCGAACCTGGACATCTTTGCTTGGTCACCGGAGGACATGCCCGGCGTAGACCCCCAGGTGATCGTCCACCAGATCAACGCCGACCCCAACTTCAACACGGTCAGGCAGAAGAAGCGTAACCTGGGCGGCGAGAAGATGAAGGCAGCCTCCGAGGAAGTGGAGCGTCTCCTTGATGCCGGCTTCATACGAGAGGTATGGTACCCGGAGTGGCTGTCGAACGTAGTGATGGTCAAGAAGCCCAACGGGAAGTGGCGAATGTGCGTGGACTTCAGTGACCTCAATAAGGCCTGTCCCAAGGACAGCTACCCCCTGCCGCGCATCGACCACCTGGTGGACAACGCCTCGGGGTACGAGATGCTTAGCTTCATGGACGCTTACTCAGGGTACAATCAAGTCCAGATGGACCCCCGGGATGAGGAAATGACAGCCTTCACGACGGACCGGGGGACTTACTGCTACAGGAAGATGCTCTTTGGCTTGAAGAACGCAGGGGCCACCTACCAGAGAATGGTCAACAAGGTTTTTAGCTCCCAGATCGGAAGGAACCTGGAGGTCTACGTCGACGACATGCTTGTCAAGTCAAGGCGACCAGAAGACCACATCGCCGACCTGCGGGAGACTTTCGAACGGTTGCGGAGACACCACATTCGACTCAACCCCGCGAAGTGCACGTTCGGGGTAAGATCTGGCAAGTTCTTGGGATTTATGATAACTAACCGTGGCATTGAGGCTAATCCTGACAAGATCGAGGCGCTGATCAACATGCGTGACCCGACAACGATCAAAGAGCTGCAGAGGCTGAACGGTCGCATCGCAGCCTTGGGGCGATTCCTTTCCAAATCGGCGGAAAGATCGCTCCCCTTCTTCAAGGTCATGAGGAAAGCGATCGCAGAACCTGCAGACAATAGGAAGACGATACTGTGGGACGAAGACTGCTCCAGGGCGTTCGAAGACCTCAAAGAGTATCTCCGCAGCCCGCCTCTCCTGTCCAAGCCACGGGAAGGGGAGTCGCTGAGCCTTTACCTGGCGTGCGCGGAGGAAGCTGTGAGTTCGGTGCTGAACCGGGAAGACGGTGGGGTGCAATGGCCGGTATATTACACGAGCCGGATCTTGAAGGGGGTGGAGGTGCGATACTCGCCCATGGAGAAACTGGCGTACGCCCTCGTCCTCTCGGCACGAAGGCTCCGACCCTATTTCCAGGCCCACACCATACTGATCCTGACCGACTCCCAACTGGAGCAGAACCTCAAGAGATTCGATCGAATGGGAAGGATGCTAAACTGGGGAGTGGAACTGAGCGAGTTCGACCTCCGATTCAAACCGCGCACGGCCATCAAAGGGCAGGCTCTGGCCGACTTCATCGCCGAGTGCACAAATGGCCCCCCGGAGGAAGGGGACCCGGCGACGGTAATTGCTCAACCCTTGTCCTTTCTTTCGGCTGACCACTTCCAGCCTTGAGATCCAGGAGCGTGGATAGTCCATGTGGATGGGTCGGCCACACAGTCAGGAGGCGGGGCTGGGATTGCAATCCGATCCCCAGAAGGGAACATTGTGGAATACGCACTGCGGTTCGAGTTCCCAGCCACAAACAACGTAGCGGAATACGAAGCGGTGATCAACGGCCTGAGGCTGGCCCTGGAGCTCGGGGCCGAGTCCGTCCGCCTCCTCAGCGACTCGAAGCTCATTGTCAACCAACTCTTGGGGAGTTACGAGGCACGGGAGGAGGCGATGCAGAGATATCTCCCTGTCGCCAGAGCGACGATGTCCAAGTTCAAGAATGTGGAAGTCTTGCACCTCCCGCGATCAGAGAATGCACGGGCAGATGCGTTGTCAAAGCTGGCCTCGTCCTCGCCAAAGGAGCTGGGCCGCACCATCTACGTGGAGAACCTGCAGTCCCCCAGCACGGAGGAGCACGAGGTGATGGCAATCGGCCAAGAGCCCACCTGGATGGACCCGATCATCCGGTACCTCACTCACGGGGAGGTGCCGACCGATGGGGATGAACGCCGAGCCCTAGAGAGAAAGGCGCTCCGATATGTGATCCATGAAGGGACGCTCTACCGGAGACGCTGGACCAAGACGGATGTCCTCCCATACTTGAAGTGCATCAGACCGCAGGAAGCTGACTACGTCCTACGGGAGGTCCACGACGGGATCTGCGGGAATCACCATGGGGGCAAGATGGTCGCGCAGAAGATCTTAAGGCAGGGATACTACTGGCCGACCCTGGCCCAAGATGCAACAAGCTACGTCCAAAAATTCCAAGAATGCCAGAGGTATGCCCACCACATCTCGACTCCCCCGTCAGAGCTCATCCCTATCGTGAGCCCCATCCCCTTTGCGAAATGGGGGCTCGACATCCTCGGACCGTTTAAACCGGGACGAGGGCAGCGGAAGCATCTGATTGTGGCGGTAGACTACTTCACCAAGTGGATCGAGGCCGAACCGCTGGCCACCATCACGTGGAAGAAAGCAAAAAGCTTCGTATGGAATTCCATCATCTCCAGATTCGGAGTGCCACGGGCCATCGTCACAGACAACGGGAAGCAGTTCGACTCCGCTGGGTTTAAAGATTTTTGCGAGGAATGGGGAATCAAGCTTCTCTTCGCCTCTGTAGTGCACCCCCAGACCAACGGAATGGCGGAAGCGGCCAACAAGTGCATCATAGAGCCCCTCCGGAAGAAAGTGAAAGACGCCGAAGGGAACTGGCCAGAAGAGCTCCCCGGGATACTCTGGTCATACCGGACGACCCACAAGGAGGCCACTGGCGAGACCCCGTTCATGCTCACCTACGGAGCCGAGGCGGTGGTGCCGGTCGAATTGGGCGAAGAATCTCTCCGCCTCAAATACTTTGACGAAGACCGGAACTCGCAGGGTCTGGGGCTCAGTCTGGAGCTCCTCGGCGAGCGGCGGGAGCAGGCCCTGGCCACCATCATCCGCCAGAAGCAGAAGGTGGCCCGATACTACAACGCTCGGGTGCGGGGAAGAAGCTTCCACCTTGGGGACCTGGTCCTCCGGAAAGCGGGCTTCAACACTGATACCGCTCGCAAAGGGAAGCTCGCGGCTAGATGGGAGGGACCCTACAAAGTCGTCGAGGTCCTCGGACCCGCAGCCTACCGACTAGCCGACATGGAGGGGAGGATTCTCACTCACACTTGGAATGCGGAACATTTACGCAAGTACTTTCAATAGATGTATCGTTTCCTATGAAATAAATTTGTTTTGAATTCACTCCTTTCCAGATAAAGCAAAAAGATATACAGAAGGGTGCACGAAGAGGCCGAGGGGCATTCCCCTCCCTCATTTTTCTCCGGGGGCACCGGTGGAGCCACAGGCCGGCAGCCCACTAGGGTCTCCCCCCTTACTCCGTTCGACGTCAGGGTACATCCGAAGATCCTCGAAGTTGACCCCCGAGAGCGGGAACTTCTTTTGGATCTCGGACTGACACCGGGCGAAGCCCTTCTCGAACGCCTCCGATAAGGCGATCTCAACAAAGGAGGTGGCATACTCCGCCACAGCATCCTGAGCGATCCTGGCCGGATCCACCTCCTCCAGCCCCCGCATCCGGACCTCTAAGGTCTCGATCTGGCGTTGGTGCTCCGCCCTCTCCTTCTCGATCTCCCGGGATTTCTTGCCAAGTTGGGCAAGAAGGACCCTCGCCTGCTCCTCCGCCACTTCCAGACGATCAGAGAGCTCCAAGGCCTCGGAGGCAGCAGCAGGGTTGGGGATCTGCTCGGCTCCTCCAGACGTGTCGATGCCTCTCAAAAGCTCGGCGAGACGCGCCTCGGCATCCGACTTTGCAGCCAGAGCCAAGGCTCTCTCTCGGTCCGCCTCCTCCAGGGCAGAGGACAGCTTAGTTACGCGAGAATCCAAGGACTGGACCCGCGCTTCCTCTAACTGACCTGCCTCCCCCTTCTCGCCAGGGGCCTCAGGGCCTCGCCCGGCGTCGGATTTGGCTTTGGGAAGAGCCGCGAATTGGCGCCTCATGGAGAGGCCCACCGAGGACAACTGCGCCAAAGCAACGAAGGTAAGACGGCAAAAGCAGCTGGAGAAAGGGGGGACAAGCAGAGACACACTACCTGTTGACCAGCCTGGATCACGAAGGTAGCCAAACAGTCACCTCTGACTCCGTCCAACACCACCTGATCGGGAGGGAGACAACAGTTCTCGGCCACTCGAGCGGCGGCTCCGCGGCTCGAAAACACCGACTCCTTCTCCCCCACTGGGAAGCGTGGACGAAGAAGACCCTCCTCTGACGAAGGGAACTCGCCAGGAGCAGAGCGGAACGCACCAAGATACCGACTGTAAGCATCAGGGAGAGAATCGTCCGGGAGGGGTGAAGGGCCGACCCACGGCCAGGCAACCTCAACGGGGGCGGGTTGAGGTCGATCAGCTGTCGGCAAGACATCAACCCCCTCGTCCCCCTCACGGACCCTCTTGGAAGACCCCAGCAAGGGAAGAGAGGGAGATGACACCTTCTTCCTTTTTGAGCCTCCGGTCGCGGTCCCGACCCGCTGCTTCTTCCGGCACATGATCCCTTCTGCGCGGATCCGGATTTGGGGCCTGCACGAGAGCGCTGGCGGGAGAGGGACCAAGAGGGAATCCACCTGCACTCAAAGAAGAGATGAGAGACAGAACAGAACCTGGACGACTTCGAAGGGCGAACGCTCGGAGAAGCTTACCTAGGGGCCATACCGTCTTACGCAAGTTGTGATCACTAAAGAGGACGTCGATCGAGCGCTCCCTCGCAGGAATCGCCAGCATGTCCTTCGCCGTCTGCTGCTCGGCGACCATCGGCTCACCCAGATCGAGGATGACGGCACCGGCCGCCTCCCACCGAACCGGGAAAGGTACACTCGACGGGAATGTGACAAACACGTATTCCCCCTTCTAGCGTTTCAGGGAGCACGGCAACCCCAGCACCAGGGTCATCTTCGGGCGGGCGCTGATGTAAATCCACGCCCCCGATTGGTGGTGGCTCAGGCGGTAGAACTGGGCAAAGAGGCGAAGAGAGGGCGCCACTCCCTTCAGCATGCAGACAACGATGAACCCAACGAGGAGCCCGACGGCGTTGGGACAGAATTGACACAGACACACGTTGTGGGCCTGAAGGAACTCAACGATAAAAGGATGGAGCGGGAAACGAAGCCCAAAGCGGAAGCACTTCTCATATATTCCAACCTCGTTGGGGCCGGGAAAGCAGATCCGCTCGTCAGCCCCAGGGGCACGAGCCGAGTAAGGCGGAAGCAGGTAGGCGTAGCGCATGCTCCCGATGGCGGTGGCGCAGATCGACGAAGGCCACGATAAGACCTCTGGGGGCACCCCTGAAAGATCATCCCCGTGCTGACGAATCGCCGAAGGAGGGCCACCCGCCAGACCTGGAGCTGCGTCGCGCTCCGACCGAACCGAACCCGTGGCAGAGGAAGATGACATGAGGCCGAGCTCGGGCAGAACAGGGATCAGCACAAAGGAGAAAACGACGGGATGGCGGCTCACGAACCCCTCGGATTCTCAACTTAAGATGACCTAGCGAGCGGTGGGGATAAGCTTGCAGCTACACGTGGCAGCATCAGAGGACCGACGGCGCTTCGGAGCCCGCGCCTTAAAAGTATCGAACGGACCAACTCATGATGACGACTAATAAATGAGTCGACATCGATTGGCGAGCCTGTCAAAGTCGGCGGAAGTCACAGCGGCTGAGCCGAACCGGCCGAGGCCGATCGACCCGACCGATGGGGGCAATTGTTACGCCTATTTGGCCGAGGCCCGAAAGACACGAGCCCAGAAACCCGACCTCCGGTCAAGAGCCCACCTGAGCACTCAGGCCCACTCGATAAGGCCCTATCGGGGACTCCCCCGAATGTAGATCCGACCCGGCCCCGGTAACATACGGGTCACTCACCCACTCCTGCGATAACCGCTCCCTCGATCCCACTACCACTTAATGGCAGTTATGGGGAGAGGCTGGCGTGGCGCAGGGAGCGGCGGCAGGGGGCGGATTGAGGGGGCACGATTGGGGGCGGACGAGCGACGTGGGTCGGGGGCAATCACGGCGGAGGTCTATAAAGGGGCTAGGAGGACGACAGGACATGGGACCGCAGCTCAGGTATCTAGAACCTAAGGTACTCCATCAACGACCTAGTTTCCCCATTTCATTTCCTTCCTCCCCCGCTCGCGCCGTGAGACGCCGTTCCGATCTCCTCACGAGTCGAACCGTCTCCGCCGGGCCTCCTCTTTCAGATCGCTGTCTGACTTAGGCATCGGAGGGGATTTGGCCGGAACCAAGGTCCGGCCCCCTGACGAGCGTTCTCGTCTACGCAGGAGGGCATCAGATCAACGTGCCGAGGCTTCCCCTCCGCCCCTCGCCGACCACGCAACCAGCTGGACGATTGAGGCTTCCCCTCGTCGCCCGACCGCCGAGGCCGAGCGCAACCGACCGAGGCCGAACGTCTCAACCCGGGCCGAGGCTACCCCTCGCCCTCCCAACGGCCGAGGACTCCGATTCAATCCAGTCGACGCGCTCTACGTCACCGGCTGGTCCGACTCGAGCCTCAACTGCACCAACTCGACTCGCCCGAGGGACCCAAACGGGCCCCTTGACCACGTTGACCGGGTTATCCACGGTCAACGCTTTGTAGTGAGAAAACACTCTGAAACATTATGTAACATGAAATATTGTGGTGTACAACTAGTACAGCAGTAATAAAGTAAACTCTCCAAAACAAACCATGCGTTTTTATTTTACGGGACTGTACGTGAAATTCAGAAACAAACCACATTGATCAACACACACACACATATGCAGGTAGGTTACGGTCGACATGCATGTGGTTAGTCAGAGTGGACAAGTGAGACGCGGGGTGGGGACGGCGACGAGCCGGACTGCCCTCGGTGCGGTCAGGCCGAAGACGTCGCCCATGTCGAGCTCGGCGGGCTTCATACCGTCGGGGAGCTCCCAGGTGAAGCAGTGGGCCAGCTGCGCCACCGCCATCTCCAGCGCGTACAGCCCCAGCTGCATCCCCGGGCACGACCGCCTCCCCGACCCGAACGGGATCAGCTCGAAGAAATTCCCCTTGAAGTCGACGTGGGCGGCGTCGCCCCCTGGCGCGAACCTGGAGGGTCTGAACGCGTCGGCGTCATTCCATGCGGACTGGTCGCGTCCGATGGCCCACGCGTTGATCATCACGCGGGACCCCCTTGGGATGGAATAGCCGGCGACCTCGCAGTCCTCGGCCGTCTCGTGGAGGAGGAGGGGGATGGGCGGGTGGAGGCGGAGGGTCTCCTTGGTGACGCACTTGAGGTAGGGCAGCCTGTCGAGGTCCGAGTCCTGGACCTTGCGGTCGAGCCCCACCACTTGCTCGAGCTCTTGCTGCACCCTCTTCAGGTCTTCGGGGCTCCTCATCAGCTCCGCCATGGCCCACTCTATCGCCGACGCCACCGTCTCCGTTCCCCCAAACATCACGTCCTGCATTAATCTCATCCAATTATATCTTTAATTTTCTACGTGCTGCCTTGTTTTTTCCCATCGTAATTAGCAAATTAATTAATAAAAAGAGAGAGAATGTTCAACTCGGTTTGTAATTGTGTGTCCAAGCGTCCAGCAAAATAAAAAAAAAAGGACAAAAAGAAGGATCGATGAAGACAGAAGTAAGTGGTGCAAGTTCGGGAGAATTCCTACATCCACTAGTTGACGTTGGTGCCAACAAAACATTCATATGTTCCACTCCTCCCATCCCCACTGATATCTCCTCCCATCACCCATGATATCATAGTCTCTCTCTCTCTCTCTCTTCCCCTCTCTCTCTCCCTCCCTCCCTCAGGTGAACCCATGAAAAATTGTTGCATGGGCAAAACCCCTTAAATTCACTTTAATATATTTTACGTTTGGTTTTTTTAGAATATGTAGATCAAAATGTGCAATTTCAATTATTTAAAAAAAATAGAGGATCGAGTCTTGGAGCATCACATGCAGCTTAGGGCCTGTTCTTTTGTTGGAAAGTATAAAGTGGGAAAGTTGAGAATTGTGGAATCTAATGAGAGAGAAATTTGGTGTAGTGTGTTCTTTTGTTGGAAAGTGACGTTGGAAAATTGAGGTGGTGCTCACTTCGTGTAGTGTGTTCTTTTGATGAAGAAAGTTGGATTTTGGAGTGTGGTGATCCTAGGTAAGGTTGCCCCGGCCTAAATTAGTTGTGAGTTATTTTCTAACATTTGATTTTGGGGTGTGGTAACCCCAATATTCTCAACCGAGGTGACCACACACCTTGAGGGCCCCCACAAAAGCTAGGATTATTGTGTAATCCTAGCTTTTCATCCAAACTCCAAAACACCCCTATGGAATCCCAATTTCTCCGCCACGTCAGTTTTTTTCCCAAGAAAAGACAAAACACAAAATAACACACAAACGGAAAGTGAGGTAGGAATCAAGTGAACAGTGAATGAGTAATGTATGAACAGTGATTTTTTTCACACACTCTCCTGTACTTTCCTGCAAAAGGACGTGCCCTTAGCCTCATGTTTATATGATACACGTTGCAATATATATACGTGCACATATACTAATGAATTGATTGTGATTACTATAATTACGTTGATAGGGTACTCTTAATACAAAACTTGGTAAATTCGGTCAACGGGGCAAATAAATAAGGTAAGTGGCAAATTAATATCTAAATAAAATAAGAAACTGAAGGAAGCAAACGGACCATGATGATGGCTTTGATGTTATCTCGGGTGAGGGTGAGCTTGAGCTCATCAGCAGCTGCACCCGAGTTTCCCACTCCTGCAGTACCATTGACGATACCTTTGGGTTCGTTGCCGAGGAGGAAAGCGAGCATTTCGTCGACCATGTCGGCGTCCGCAGCATCGGCCGCCTTGGGGCAAGCCATGTGCTCGTCGATGATCTTATCGATGAACACGTCGAGCGACCTCCTCGCGGTCTTCAGCCTCCCGTTGATGCCTTGAAGATCAATCCACTTTAGAAACGGCAAGAAGTCGCCCATGTTGAAGGCACCGAACAGCTTGGAGAACTCCTGCAGTATCCCGATGAACTCCTCCTGCCCCTCGTTGGACGCAGCCCCGAAGGCGGCACGGAAGGTGATGTTCTTGGTGAGGTTGAAGACGAGCTCTCCGACGTTGACCGGGGAGCCCGAGGACGCGGCGGCGGAGCGGATGGCGGAGTGGAGCTCGTCGAGGACGGAGGACCAGGACAAGGCGCGCTTGCGGCTGAAGAGCTTGATGACGCAGAGCTTGCGCATCTGGCGCCAGAAGGGGCCGTAGTGGGCGAAGGCCATGTCGGAGCGGTCGTAGGTGAGGTAGGAGATGGCGATGGTGGCGGGGCGGTTGGAGAAGGCGTTGTCATGCACCTGCAGCACCTGGCGGGCCATCTCCGGGGTGGAGACGGCGAACGCGTGGAGGAGGCCGAGGCGGAGGTAGCAGAGGCCCCCGTACTGCTGGGCCAGCCTGGCCAGGCCGCGGTGGGTGAGCTGGTCCATCATGTTCATGTTGCCGATTATGGGAAGCCGGCGAGGCCCCGGCGGAAATGGGAGCTTCCGCCGTCCAGCTCGCTTAGACACGATGACCAACGCCAAACTGACTACGAATAGCAACAGTAATTGCGTGGCCGTTTCATCTCCAAGATGTTGCAACCCCATAGCTTGCTAATTGAGCAGCTTATATTTTCGAGCTAATTGCTATAGCTATGTGAGAGAGAGAGAGAGAGGGAGGATGGCTGAAGAGAGAGAGATCAGTACGTGTGGGTATATATACAGCCAGGGTACAAACGAGGGAGAAAGAGAGGAGCTAATTAACCAACCTGTCCGGTTGGTTGTTTATGAACGCACGCCCGCGCGCGCCTTATTTTCCAAGTGCAAGTATGAAAGTGTTTGGGTGGGTGAGCAAGGTGGTATGTGTAGAGAGCAGGTTGTTCCGTGCGCATAGTAACTCCTGCTCTCTATTGGTTATTTTAAATTTTACAGCATGCATTGCATGTGTGTTAAAAAAAACTGAACTTCATTTATAAAAACAGGAGATTTCCTACTTCTCTGAATTACTTGAATTCCTAATTATCCACTTGATTCCACCCGATTAAGTGGGTGTGAATGAGACTATAAGATGTCTGTTGATTGGGCGCGAGAGTCGGCAAGCTTGAACAATCTTGAAGGGCCGAGTCGAGTCAGAGGAGGTGGAGTGATTAATCTTTGGACTGCAACAGGGGACCTTTCATTCACTGCAAATATCTGTAGCAGTTATTCAGAGTTTTTCAAGAGAGAAAAAGTAAAGAAAAAGATTGATAAGATGTTAAAAATTAAAGGATGATCAGCCATCTATTTGGGATCATCTGCCTCGCTCCATCCCTCTCTCTCACCCACCCCCTTGATTATCGTTGCCTTTTTCACCTATTATTTTTCAATTTATTATCTCCCATAATTAAACACCAAGGCATTGCGACATAAAAGAAGAGAGATTAGTCATCACACCCAGCTTAATTAATTCCAACTGTTGCATTATCATTCTCAAAAAAGAAACAGTTTTTTTAAAAAATAATAACTAAAGGTCAGGCTGACTGTTAATGAATAAACAACTTGTAGATTAACTAAAGTATGTAGCGTTTAATTTAGGTTAACGAAGTAACAGTTTGTTTTATAAAGAAACCTTCCAAGATTGCTTGAAAATTATAATGGGGTGAAGACTCGCTCTCGCATCTTAAGTTGCGATCTTTTTAAGGTGTCGTTTTAGGGTGGGTGTAAATGTAGTGCTTGAGTTGACACGAAACCCATGGCCGAAACTAGTTGTTTGTTTGTATGTATCTTCTGCCAGCCGACATGTTGCCTTCCCTTTGGCTATCATCTTGTTCAGGCAAAGATATTATTAGGCAAAGAAGAGATAACGTTTAGTTTCACGTTTAAAAAATAATAATAATAAAGAAGATTAATTAAAATATGGTTCTATGTGATTGGATGTAATTAAGGCTAATTTGATTATTAAGGTATCAACTACCAAGGGGCTTGACAGTTTGCTTGTTAGGGCTTGTTCTTTTGAGTGGAAGTCGGGGAGGGAAAGTTGGGAGGAAAAGGAATTTAGAAGAGAGAGAAATGGGGTTCTGTGTTCTTTTCCGGGTGGGGGGAGGGGGGGAAATTGAGAGGAATTGGTAGAGGAAAAGTTATGTGGGTCCTATTAAACTTTTTTGTGCTCTTTTGAGGTTGGAAAAGTTGGGAGTGGAAAGTGGGAATGTGGAATGTGGTAGAGAGAGGTGAGAATATGTTAATTTCACACCCCCCCATGGAGAGCAAGTGAAACATGCACATATCACCATGCACAAAACAGGGAGCATATAGAGTCTGGCAGGCAGAACCAAGGGGAGAAAAAAATGTAAGAATCATATGGAAACCAATTGAAACAAGAACATATCACCATACACAAGACAGTGAGCATATAGAGTCTGAAAGACAGACCCAAGGGCAGGAAAAATTTCAGATTCATATGGATATCAATCCAAACAAGCACATATCACATTCATACAAAAAATAACAGTTTCATATTGGTATCATTACAAGTTATCCGACATCACATTCATACATTCTTCGTGTACACAACCAACAACATTAAAATGATTAGGCCTAATATAGAAAACAACAAACACTTAATTGTGTCAATATCTACAATAATCCTATTCATTTTCTCCGTGTTTCTCTCAAGTTGGCCAACTACCGTACCCTCCTGCCCCTCAAGATCGTAAACCCTACTATCCGACAGTGTGCATGAAGAGCTATCCAAAATCTGCCCCCTTTCATTCGCATCCTTCAAACGAAGTATAACGTTGCGCGACCAAGCATTGTGAGCGAGGTCCTTCCATTCGTAGAATCCGCAGTGTTCGACGCGAGACGAATAAGTCCAATATCTCCTCCCAGGGTCGCGCCGGGACCAAGAAGTCTGCCTTGGGCACCTCAGGCCACAGTGGCAAAGCCGGTAGTCTGCTGGATCACATTCCAACTCATCCCGCGGGTGTGATCGTTCTGATGGGTTAGAGCTTGCACTCATTTGACCCTGCAAAAATACAGATTAGTAATGGAAATATAAAAGATACAAGTAAATGATGTGATAATTGACAGTGAAAGGCGTACCTATGATGGTATAAGAAGGATGACAATGGAGACGACGTCTTGAAGGAAAAAAGAACGAGAAAAAATTCATTGCATACACAAAATACAACAAAACAACATAAATTCAAAAACCTTAAAAGAGTATATACAATTAGTAGCCCTCAGAATTGTAGTTAATCATTTCCCAATTCTGGTTGCTGGCGGTGGCTCAATTTTTATATACCGTCTACATGCATGACCTTCACAAGCGACAAATCTTACCTCAGAAACAAAGAGCATATAGGGTCAGGCAGCAAGGACCAAGGGGAGAAAAAAATTCAGATTCATATGGAACTCATTTAAATACATGTATGATACAGATAATAAAAATGAACCAACCAGCCAACCTTCCAAGAAATTGGGAGTAGAATGACATTCGGTCATATGTGAACACCCTTCATCATTGGGCATGAAGTAAACATATCAGTTTCATATGGAAATCCATTGTCACATGCCCATATCAAACTGAACACAACACAATGAGCATATAGGGTCTGTCAGCCAGGACAAAGGGGTGAAAAAAATTCAGATTCATATGGAAATCCATTGTCACATGCCCATATCAAACATATCACCAACACAATGAGCATATAGGGTCTGTCAGCCAGGACCAAGGGGATAAAAAAATTCAGATTCATATGGCAATCCATTGTAACATTCCCATATCCCCATTCACACAACAATGAGCATCTAGGGTCTGGCAGGCAGGACCCAAGGGGAGAAAAAAATTCAGATTCATATGGAATTCCAATGAAACAAGCACACATGTAATATTGAACACAACACAATGCGCATATAGGGTCTGTCAGCCAGTCCAAAGGGGTGAAAAAAATTCAGATTCATATGGAAATCCATTGTCACATGCATATATCAAACTGCACCCAACACAATGAGCATATAGGGTCTGTCAGCTAGGACCAATGGGAGAAAAAATTTCAGATTCATATGGCAATCCATTGTAACATTCCCATATAAAAATGAAAACCACACAAATGAGCATATATGGTCTGTCAGGCAGGCCAAAGGGGTGAAAAAAATTCAGATTCATATGGAAATCCATTGTCACATGCCCATATCAAACATATCACCAACACAATGAGCATATAGGGTCTGTCAGCCAGGACCAAGGGGAGAAAAAAATTTCAGATTCATATGGCAATCCATTGTAACATTCCAATATAAAAATGAAAACCACACAATGAGCATATAGGGTCTGTCAGGCAGGACCCAAGGGGAGAAAAAATTCAGATTCATATGGAACTCCAATGAAACAAGCACACAGGTAATATTGAACACAACACAATGAGCATATAGGGTCTGTCAGCCAGGCCAATGGGGTGAAAAAAATTCAGATTCATATGGAAATCCATTGTCACATGCACATATCAAACTGCACCCAACACAATGAGCATATAGGGTCTGTCAGACAGGACCAAGGGGAGAAAAAATTTCAGATTCATATGGCAATCCATTGTAACATTCCCATATAAAAATGAAAACCACACAATGAGCATATAGGGTCTGTCAGGCAGGACCAAGGGGAGAAAAAATTTCAGATTCATATGGCAATCCATTTTAACATTCCCATATAAAAATGAAAACCACACAAATGAGCATATAGGGTCTGTCAGGCAGGCCAAAGGGGTGAAAAAAATTCAGATTCATATGGAAATCCATTGTCACATGCTCATATCAAACTGCACCCAACACAATGAGCATATAGGGTCTGTCAGCCAGGACCAAGGGGAGAAAAAATTTCAGATTCATATGGCAATCCATTGTAACATTCCCATATCCACCTTCACACAACAATGAGCATCTAGGGTCTGTCAGCCAGGACCCAAGCGGTGAAAATAATTCAGATTCATTTGGTCCTGTACCTAGTGTATTGCAAACAAGCTCATATCTCCATGTACAAAACAGTGATCATCTAGGGTAGTGCAAACATCCAGTAGGGCATAAAACAACATGGCATCATATAGTATATGTCAAACAGACCCAAGCACAAAAAGCCCTGTACCTAGTCATACTACAGTAGCTACATAATACAAAAAGCACCATCGTCTTCAGCACACACAAGGTATGCATTAGTTAATACTCTCATTAGCCCACCCTTCATCTTTGTAGCCGTCATCACGCTTCTTCTCAAGCTCCGTGATGATGAGCTTTATCTTCATATCCATGGCCGCTGGAGGCATCCCAAGAAACTTCCGACCCCTTGGCTCTTCATCGGCGAGATGGTCGTACACCTTAGCCAACATCTCCAGCGGATACTCGGTGTGGGAAAAAATACATGAACCCAAATCCTTTTGCCATGAGTTCTTTAAAGCTTCAGCGACATGGTCAACGGCCATACCTACTTTTTCCACTGATTTAACCATTTTCTCCATAATGTCATGAACCTCTGGTAGGCGTTGGCGACGGGTTGTCTTCTTCCCCACAGATTGAGGTGTACGAGGGGAAGGCCCAGGTGGAGTAGATACCCCTGATGAACCCGAGGGGATGTACGGGGGACCCTCAGCGGCCGTTGAATCATGCTCTTGCTGATAATTCGCTTCATAATCCCCTTCACCATCCAGGTATGGACCGCCAAAGCTTTGGAACACATCCTTCCTATGTTCCCCCCTTGCCGCATCGTCTCCTACGATTTTCCTAAGGTTCTCAAGCCACGGAATGGGGTGATTCACATATTGAATCTTTTTAGGATTGGCCTGCACACACATTGGAGCATTTTATTGTACGGTATGTAAAATACATATGAAGACGATTTCGACTTATGTATAAAATTGGAGTTCATACCGCTGCCCACGGGCCATAAGATTCCGGCGCCATTGTAATCGTCTTGGTATCATCACACCATCCCGCGCCACTAATGGCCAAGCATTCATTCACTTCGGCGAGACGAGTACGGAGGGTTTTATAGTGGTTCTTGACATTTAGCCTGGTATATGTTGTTTGAAGTAATGCATTGATGTGGGCCACTGCGGAGTTGAAGGCAGTAAGTTTGAACGACTTATCGCCTTTATTTCCTTCATCTACTTGTTCCGCAAGGTAAGGGATAAGTTCCAAATTGTGCTCCCACGGCCACACTTTGTTCACAGGGGACTTAGTCTTTTTCCTTGGGCTTTCCACCGAAGGCTCCTCCGAATCATCGCGGCGACTCGACTTCCGCGATGAGTCACTTCCCCTCCTCATCGAGTCATTCCCGCTAGGCGATGAAGTCATGTGGATACCCATAGGGGGAGACTGGGTAAAATAATTTGGGTTTCCCATTCCTTCCCCCATCTCCCCCTTTGTAGCATATGCATGTATCCAGGGGGAGAAGGAATTTGCATTGGCATGCTATATTGAGGGTAGTTTTGATAGGGCATACTTGTCCCTCCACCTTGCAAGCCTTGCGTTGGGTAGTGGAAGTCACCCACCCTACGCGCCATCGGTCGCAACAGCGTATTCTATCTCCAACTTTGGTTCGGATTTGTCCGGTCATTCATACGCCCTTGGTTCGGATTCCCAGACATGACTGCAATAATAGAACAAATGCAAATATCAAAGGCGAAATGAAAATTTAATAGAACATATTTAAACTTCAATTGGTGACATTATAGGAAAATATCGTTGCATGCCATACCCATAAATAACACATAATTAATGTATTGAGGCCACATACATACACGTCAAACGCATAAATAAAACATAAAGTGTTATTGAGTCCACGTCCTTGCATGCCACACCCATAAATAAAACATAACAAACACCTCACATGCCATGTTCACTTGTGTTCCCATTATTATGAATTTTACAATAGTCAACCCACATATCCCATGCAATTATATCCCTCCGCATTTTCCACTGGTCCCTTTGTTGGGTTTGTTCACGTAATGGCAACTGTTGTGACATATCCATAATCGAAGCATCTTGCTCATTTATAACATCACCGTCTTCCTCGATCCCAACACCATCATCTAGGATATGCGGGTCATGCGGATCTTGTATCTGGATATAATTATGCAAAACCGTGCAAGCAAGGATTGTGTCAACCTGGCTTGGAAAGGGATAGTGGGGCTTGGATGTCAAGATCTTGAACTTGTTCTTCAGGATACCAAAGGTAGACTCGATCTTCGTCCTTAAGGAAGAATGGCGCAGGTTGAACAGTTCTTTGCGATTTCGCGGAACTCGATCTGTATGGTCCTTCAAATGGTATCTAACGCCCCTGAACGGAGATATGAAACCCGGCATGGTAGTATAACCCGCATCACACATGTAAGATTTTCCTACACACATAAACGTACACCAACTATACCATCAAACGACCACTTTAATATTCGAATATATCAAGTAGATTTATGTATTCCTATTACCTTTATAAACTCGCAACCCGTGGGGGGGGGGTGGTAATGACAAGGCATCTTTAAGGACAGTAAAATCATTTGCGGATCCTTCCCACCCAGTCATGACGTATGTGAATCTTTTGTTTGGTGTTACCGCCGCAAGGACATTTTGTGTCACCCCCTTACGACCTCTAAACCGGGGTGCGAGATGTGCTGGGAGCATGGCATCGATGTGTGTCCCATCGATGAGCCCTATGCAATCCTACATCATATTTAAGCAGGCAAATGTTACATTTACATTCACGAAATAAAGGCTTAAGGGCCATAAACACGAATACACACATACCTTGAAATATGGAAACCACTTTGGATTATTGGCAACCTCGGGAGGAGTCTCATTTGGCAATTGCCTCATGAACATATCCCTCAATGCACACACTGCTTGCATTACTTGGTTGAAGTAAGACCCGGATCGGATGAAATCAATTTGCATGACTCTATTCTTTGACTTGTGACCTACGATATGAAGGAACATTGCCAACTGCTCCTCTATGGACACATGAACAGTGTCTTTGAGAATATTCCTATCCCTGATTAATGCTGCCAGGTTAATGAATGCAGCTGTCTTCATTCGTAAGTAGTGCAAACAACTACTCTCACTCCCTAGAAGGATTATACGCATATGTGATTTCCTATGCAGATCACGCATAACCGAAGGCTCCCTAGGGACTCGCGTACCCATATCAGCATCGTAGTATAGGAGAAATTGTATGACAGAAAAAACAACCGTCGCCACGGCCGCGCAACATGTTTCAACAGCCACTATTTCATCATTGTGATCCATCTAAACAAATGTAGATTCATAATGATATCATCTTATACACACGAATATCAACACAGCAGAACACAGTGTGCAAACAAATTAGGAAAAAAATATCAGATTCATATGGATTTCAATTGAAATAAACACGTATAACCAAAGCAAAAACAGTGAGCGGTTAGGATATGGCAAACAGGCCCAAGGCCACAACAAAATATCAGAATCATATGGAAACAAATTTGAGATATGGTCCTATCAACAAGCAAAAAAAACATTGAGCATATAGGGTATGTCGTGTTCTTTTGCGTTATTTTAAGAGGGATTCCCGCAATTTTCACTGTTAGGTGCACTGTAGCGTGAGAAAACCGACTCAAAAAATCGTGGGCCGTTCGATTGGGGTTTCGGTCGAAAGGGATTCCCAAGCCCCGCTGGCACACTTTTTCACCATATGCATATCAAGGGGTGTTCTTTTGGGTTATCATATTCATATGGAAATCAACTGAAACATGAACATATCACCATGCACAGAAGACAGTGAGCATACAGGGAAAGTCAGACAGAACCAAGGGGGAGAAAATATCAGATTCATAAGGAAATCAATTGAAACATGCACACATAACCCTGCACACAAGACAAGGAACATATAGAGTCTGTCAGACAGACCCAATGGGCTCAAAAAACTCAGAATCATATGGAAATCATTTGAAACATTGACATATCACCATGCACAAGACAGTGAGCATCTAGAGATTGTCAGGCAGACCCAAGGCCATTTTATCCTCTTTTGAAATCCCCAGAAAATGAGGCTATGTCAAAATACCGTTATAACACTTTGAAACAATTTATTTACGCGCCCTCAGACAGTTGATGTATTTCATTTTCTCGAAATTTTGTCGGCTTGGCTGTTGCTCCTTCAATCTATGAACCACACCGCATAAAAAATTGATTTTTTATACCTTGAAAATAAACATATCACCAAAACCAAGACAGTTAGCATGTAGTTGATAATAACACACTCCAAATCCATTTTAGGTCCAACAAAATACCAATTTTATATTGAAGGAACCCTCACGCCAACCGTTTTTATCATCATAGGGCTCGACGCACACAAAACATATCCATCACATTTCGTACACCATGTATCAACATCCAACAATGCCGTTCCTAGCCATGATTGACTACATTGAATACCAACAATCCATACTGCCCTCAGAATAACCCACCAATATACTGTGTTTTGATGATTTCTTGTTATTTATCAAACGTACCATATCAAGAACACACCTTATCAACCACATTACGCATGTGTCAATTTACTTTCTTGGCTTTCATCATAGGGCAAATTCTGAAATGGGTCACCATCATAAAATTGGGTCAAATTGCTAGGATTGCATAGGGTTGATGATACATGAATGCACAAAATCATCGGATTACATTTTGCATCTACTGTGAAACTGAAATTATTGGAGCCAGCATTGCTGTTGACAGACCCTATATGCTCACTGTTTTGTGCTTGGTGATATGGGCATGTTTCAATGGATAGCCATATGAATCTGAAATTTTTTCTACCCTTGGGCCTGGCTGACAGACCCTATCTGCTCATGCTGTTGCCAAATTTTTTGGCTTGCATCATTGAAATTACTCTCAGCAAATGGCAACCTAGTTCATCACAGAAATTAGCCAAAACAGCATATAATTGCTTGTAGGTATACCTCAGCAAGGATCAATCAAAGCCGAGCAGACAAAACCCCCAAACCCTGGCAGATCCCAATGGCAAGGGCACTCCCGCGAGATCAGAAGCACTGATAGGCGGCAGCCCTAGATTCCATGTGAAGAAGAAACCAAGCTCAGCAACAACAGATCCATGGCGTCAAGGTCACCTCAGCGTAGATCATGCCTTAGATGAACCGCTTGTAACCCAAATCGTACACCATGGAGCTTGCCATACCGGTAGCTAGGGTTTGAGCACAGAGCCAGCGAGGCGAAACAGGAACGGAGCAAGCGAGGCGAAGCTTGATCCAGGCGGTAGGGTTTGAGCCCGGAGGAAGAGAGGCGAAAATGGAACGATGGGAGGTGAGCGTAGGGGCGCCGGGACCCATGAGAGGACGAGAAAAGCAGCAAAATCCCTTCGTTTCGAGGGGAATCGAGAATCGCCTTCAAGCGCTGCCAGCGGGGATTGGGAAGAGCTTTCTCCCGAAACCCCAAACAAACGCCAATTGAGAAAACGGATCGGTTTTCTCGCGCTACAGTGCGCCCAACAGTGTAATATGCGGGATTCCCTCTCAAAACATCGCAAAAGAACAAGCCCTTAGGGAGGGACCTTAATTTATGTAGCCTTGGGAAACATTTTTTATTATCTTAACAAAATTTGATAATTGTTATAGGATAATTGGACTCAAGAGAATGGAGATAAGCTATTCTAGTCAAAAGGATGAGTAACCATGGCAATTGGCCATGGTTCTCTATATATTAAGTTAAGAGAGGATGAGAAGGGACTCAAGGAGACCAAGGGTCCCCATTACCCATAGTAATGGGGACCAATGAGTGGGTAATGAAGGAGGGGAGGCCAAAGGCCTCCCTCATTCATAACACTCCCCCTTACCCATTCATCACTTTGGCCTCAGCATCTGAGGCCAAGAGGGGTGGATACTTCTGGATCCAGAGTAAGTGTGTTTGCCTCGTTAAAACCTTAGCTGTGGAAAACCCAGTGGGAAACCCAACAGCTTAAGGAAAAAGAGTGCAACCCACAGGTTACTCCCCCTGATCCGTACAAGCTTCAGGCTTGCAGGTCTTTCAATTATCGCATACCAATGTTCTTTACAAGCTTTACAAAAGTACATTTCGGCAAAGACTTAGTAAAAAGATCAGCTAAGTTGTTGCAGGACTGTATCTGCTGAACTTCTATCTGCTTGTCCTCCTTTAGCTCATGTGTCCAGAAAAACTTGGGAGATATGTGCTTCGTCCTGTCGCCCTTGATGTAGCCCTTTTGAATTTGAGCAATGCACGCAGCGTTGTCTTCAAACAGGACGGTAGGCTCCAAATCACTGGTCTTCAGGCCAGTAGATTGAAGAATGTGTTGGACGACGGATCGTAGCCAATAACACTCTCTGCTCGCTTCATGGATCGCAATTAGTTCTGAATGGTTGGATGATGTAGCAGTTGTGGTTTGCTTTACCGATCTCCAGGAGATAGCAGTACCTCCGTAGGTAAAAACAAAACCTGTTTGGGATTTTGCCGTGTGCGGATCTGAGAGATAACCTGCATCAGCATAACCAAACAATTTGGGGGAGGCACCTCTCTGGTAGTAAAGTCCAAGATCAATGGAACCCTGAAGGTATCGCAGAAGATGCTTTACTTCGTTCCAGTGGCGCTTTTTGGGCGCAGGACTGTGTCTGGCTAGTAGATTAACTGTAAACGCTATATCGGGACGCGTACAGTTAGCCAGATATAGAAGTGCTCCAATGGCACTGAGGTAGGGTACTTCAGGACCCAGTATCTCCTCCCCCTCTTCCAGTGGCCGGAAGGGGTCCTTATGTACATCTAGTGATCTTACGACTGTAGGGGTACCTAAAGGATGACATTTATCCATATGAAACTTGCGTAGAAGTTTCTTTGTATAATTAGATTGGTGTAATAGGATTCCACCTCTTAGGTGTTCTATCTGTAAGCCAAGACAATACTTTGTTTTGCCTAGGTCTTTCATTTCAAAAGTATGTTTAAGGCTTTCAGATATCTCTTTGATCTCTGCAGGAGATCCCATGAGATTTAAGTCATCTACATATACAGCTATGATGACGAATCCTGTTCCCGTTCTTTTGATAAAGATACACGGGCAGACTTCATTATTCGTGAATCCTTGCTGTGCAAGGAAATCACTAAGTCTGTTATACCACATCTTTCCCGATTGTTTTAGACCATATAATGATCTATGTAGCCTTACAGAGAATACGTCCTGAGGTATCTCTTTCATCTCTGGGGGTAGATTAAACCCATCAGGAAGTCTCATATAGATATTTTTATCTATATCGCCATATAGATATGCAGTCACAACGTCCATGAGCTGCATTTCTAGGCTTTCCAGAGAAGTTAGGCTTATTAAAAATCGAAAGGTGATCGAATCCATGACCGGGGAATACGTATCTTCGTAATCAATTCCTGGTCTTTGGGAAAATCCCTGGGCTACAAGGCGTGCCTTATAGCGAACGATCACAATATTTTCATCTCTTTTTCTTATGAAACCCCACTTATATCCCACAGGTTTTACACCTACTGGTGTTTGGACTACTGGTCCAAAGACTTTGCGTTTCAAGAGTGAGTCCAGCTCTACTCTTATTGCCTCGTCCCACTTTGGCCAATCCTCTCTGCGTTTACATTCCGCTAGAGATCGTGGTTCGACGTCATCGTCATATTCAGTGACGTGAACGGCAATATCGAACGCAAAATCGTCGTCGACGACTATGCTATTTCTGTCCAGTACTTCTCCAGTACGTACAAAATTTAATGATGTTTCTCCTATTGTTTCCTCTGCTGGGGAAATCAGGAGGGGAGAAGTAGCTGGTCTGAGCTTAGCATCCTGTGGAGGGATAATCTTAGTATCACCAGGAGTCTTCCTCTTTCGAGGAACTTTATCTTTTGAACCTGGTGGGCGTCCTCTTTTCATTTGAGGTACAGCCAATTCTGCTGCCGGTGGATTGCATCCATCTATAGGGATGTCAATCCTAGCTGGCGTATTGGCAGCAGGGACGTGTGAACGGACAATCTTCTGGTTGTCCGTGAATTTATCCGATAAAAGATGTACTGTATTCTGGATGTGAAGGATCTTCAGGATCTCATCTTCACACAGATTAGTACGCGGGTCATATATGGACCAAGACTTCTGGTCCCAACTAATGGTCTCAGAAGCTTCTGGCTTCTTAAAATGTGTGCCCAGTTTTGGAAAAATTTTCTCATCAAATTCACAGTCTGCAAAACGTGCCTTGAATGCGTCACCCGTCAGGGGTTCAAGGTATCTGATAATAGAGGGCGAATCAAACCCAATATATATACCTAGACGACGCTGAGGACCCATTTTGGTCCTCTGAGGTGGTGCTATTGGGACATATACCGCACAACCAAACACTCTCAAATGAGAGATATCCGGAGGTGCGCCATATGCTAGTTGCATCGGGGATAAAGTTTGACCTCCAGAGGGTCTTATCCTAATAAGTGATGCGGCATGTAAAATAGCATGCCCCCAAGCATCCACAGGCAACTGGGATTGCATAAGCAATGGACGTGCAATCCATTGGAGCCTCTTTATAAGGGACTCAGCTAATCCGTTTTGGGTGTGAACATGTGCTACAGGATGTTCAACTTCAATACCCGTTGCCTGGTAATAGTCTTCGAAGACTTGTGAAGTAAATTCTCCCGCATTATCAAGACGTAGTTTCTTGATATGGTTATCAGGGAAATGAGAACGCAACCTTATTATTTGTGCCAATTGCTTTGGAAAAGCTAGGTTGCGGGTAGACAAGAGGCACACATAAGACCATTTGGTTGATGCATCAATCAGTACAATGAAGTACCGAAATGGGCCACTTGCGGGGTGAATAGGCCCGCAAATGTCACCATGAATTCTCTCTAGGAAACCAGGAGACTCTAATCCCACTTTCAGGAGGGATGGTCTCGTTATTAGTTTTCCCTTGAAACAAGGGAGACATGGAAATTCACCCTTTTGAAGAATCTTCAGGTTCTTCAATTTGTGTCCACGGGATTCAGTGATGATGCGTCGCATCATTGTTGTTCCAGGGTGACCAAGTCTATTGTGCCAGAGTTGGAACTCTGGCAGTGATTGGCACGTCTGGTGCTCAATTATATTGGTTTCTACTGGTTGAATGTATGTTTGGTATAGACCCGACGGGAGTCCCTTGAATCGCTCGCAGATGATCTTCCGGTCATCTTTTTGACGAGTTACAATTAGATATTCAACCTTATTTTCATCTCTGGTCTCTAAGTGATATCCGTTTAAACGGAAATCCTTGAAACTTACGAGATTTCTATTTGATTTAGGAGAGAATAATGCATTATTTATTTGAAGTCTTGTGTTATTTGGGAGCAATATAATTGCTTCACCAGTTCCTTCGATTATTTGGGACAGTCCTGAAATTGTGATAACAGGACCGTCATATTTGTTTACGCTATTAAAATAGCAATGATCGCGAAGGATTGTGTGCGTCGAGGCACTGTCCACTAGGCACTCAGACATCATCTATATAAGCAAAAATGAAATTTTATTTGAGGGAAAATGTAGACAACAGTCATAAATAAAAGTCCGAACTAAAGCAAATAACAGATGAAGATACATCGAATTCTAAGTGCATAGATAAATGATGATGCTCAATCTAGCAGATCGTCGTTCTCGAAATCTTTTGCAGTAAACATTGTTGGCAGCTGAACAGTCGCCAAGTTTGTTTCAGGTAGAGACTTCTGGCTCGCCTGGTATAAATCCTAGAGGTTGCGGGGAGTGCGGCAGTTTCTGGACCAATGGCCAGTCATGCCGTATCTATGGCATTTATCCTCCCAGTTCTTCTTTGGAAGTGACACTTGCTCGGTGTTCTTTCGCTTCCAAGTGAACTTTCTTTTCCCTTTATTGTTTTTGTTTGTCTGGGGAGCTGCACCTCTTGGTTGCTTCATTACAGCTTGCCCTTTAGTGTTTTTAGCCTTCCTCTTGTTTTTCCACTTCTGGGGAGAAACATGATGGGCTTCAGGGATTGGGGTAGTGCCAGCTGGACGCAAGTTATGAGTTGCTAGCAGTAAATCTCGATTCTGCTCTGCCCTAAGTAGGCATGAGATCAGATCAGAGACTTTCGTGAAGTTGCGTTCACGATACTGCTGCATGAGGATTGCATCTTTCTCGTGAAACGAGGTAAATGTTTTTTCCAACATGCGTTGTTCTGTCACTTCTTCACTGCACAACTTCAGGCGTGAGGTGATGTTATGAAGTGCAGAATTATACTCAGCGACGGACTTATAGTCCTGAAGTCTGAGGTTTTCCCACTCATAACTGGCACGGGGTAATATAACATCAATTTGATGTTTATATCGTGCTTCCAGCGCTGTCCACAGGTCCTTTGGGTCCCCAATCGTTAAGTATTCGGCCTTCAAGGTCCGATCTATACGTTTCCTAATGTAGATTATGGCTTTCGCCTTATCTACATCGGATACAGTGGTTGTAGGGCTGCTGCTAGCTGTAGCAGAAGCTTCGGCCGCTGCTGGGGCTGAGGAAGGAGCCAAAATGGACCCAAGGAGGGCCATCGAACGCAAGTGGAACTTCAGGTCCACTCGCCAACTCAGGTAATTTGTCCCTGCAGAATCAAGGACTTCGAAATCGACGCTTGCCAATTTTGCCATTTATCTACGCAATTTAAAATGAGCATGAATTAATTAAAATTCAAAAATTCGTGCATAAAGAAATAAACAAGTAAAAATGTGGGGATCGGCCAGATACCCAAAATAGTACACAGTCCAAAGTTCGTTTACAGTCCATAAAAGAAAAATACAACTTTGGAAACCCAAACTGGGTCCCTATATCTCCGTCTTCATATGCTGTTGCACCGAGCTTTGGATTATTATACAAATTTCCTCACTTACAAATTCTCTCAAAAGAAAATAAAAGTGTAAGGAATGTAAATAGGTATACAATGGCCGATCCCGAAAAACACAGTTTTACTTATTTAAATATCCACGCAGTTATAAATATGCTACATGCATAAAAGTAAACAACCACGCATATATCTCAAGCATAACACTAGAAAATATAATTATCTCGTAGACCACGTGGAAACGTCATACACCGTTAGGTTAGTTGACTAACGGCAGAGCGGTCTCAGTATCTTTAAGATAATTATATTTAAAAAACATCCTAAAATTCCAGTAGAATGCAACAGAGTTATTAATATTGTAATATGAAGTGACAAGTTCATAACCGAGAAATGATATAGGTTAATAACTTAAAGGGGCGACAGGCCCATAAATATTAACCTGTGTAATATTTGATTAATAATTGGGCTGCAGGCCAACCAAATATTGTAAATAAAAACTGCTAGGCTACAGTCCATTACAAGTCAAAATAAAATTGTTATTAGTTGGGCTGCAGGCCCAATTACTTGGCTTCTGTCACATAGAATGTATAAGTATTTGTGACACATGGGCTTCAGGCCCAACATTAAAAATTATATTATATAATATAAACAGAATTTATAATTTTAACAAAAATTCTAGGTTGTGAAATATCAAAAAGAAACCCCCAAACCCTAGACCCCTCAACTTCAAAAGTATCCCAACCCCATCAACCCTCAATCAGGCGCCAGGAAAACCCCAACCCCCCCCCCCCCCCCCCCCCCCCCCGTGCGTCTTTGGGGAGGGCGTCGGCGACAGAGGCCCCCCCGACGGGGGGGGGGGGGGGGGGGGGGGGGGGCGGATCGGCCCCCGTCGGGGGGGCGCTGCGACAGAGGCCCCCCCGACGGCGGGGGGCGGCAGCGGATCGGCCGACGGGGGCAGCCCCCGTCGGGGGGGGGGGGGGGGGGGGGGGGGGGGGGGGGCAGCGACAGAGGCCCCCCCCCCCCCACACCCCCCCCCCCCCGACGGGGGGGTGCTGGGGGAAAAAATCGGGTTTTTTTTCTTTTTCTTAATTTAATTTGCATTGTATTCAACAGATTTTTTTTTCGTTTTTATACGCCAAGATAGAGGTTGTAAAAATACATGAAAATAAATTGTATATCTACAGGAATGAAGAGTATACCTCTAGATCGATGATCTAGGGATGACCGTAGATGAGAACCGTAGAAAATAAAAATCCGAGCTCCCGAAAAAAAAATGTCGAGAACACCGCAACGCTCCAAACGAATCGCCGCAGCAACCAAAGATTCCTCGCGCGTAGGGGAGCAATTTGGTGGAGATTTTTGGATTGGATTTGTGCTCAAGGAAGAACACGTGCTGATAACGTGTTATAGGATAATTGGACTCAAGAGAATGGAGATAAGCTATTCTAGTCAAAAGGATGAGTAACCATGGCAATTGGCCATGGTTCTCTATATATTAAGTTAATAGAGGAGGACAAGGGACTCAAGGAGACCAAGGGTCCCCATTACCCATAGTAATGGGGACCAATGAGTGTGTAATGAAGGATCGTTCATAACAATAATTAATTATGTGTGTATTTATCAGAGACGGTGGACCCCCACATAAGATGACACCCAAGGGCCATGCGGGGCTTTGTTCGCTGTTTTATTAACGGCAGCGCCATCATTTAACTAATGATTTCTCTTTAGACAAAATTGCAACGCAAACCCGTCATTTAACTAATGCATGATTTTATTATCGATATAAATGCGTTTGAAACTAAACCATACACATCTCAGTAGTTTGGATGTCACCATTGTTGACTTTGATAGCTTGCGCGTCCCCTCCTCGGTCTTTATAATTGCAGACGTGGATGCTCCATCAGCATGACGCCACCCACTCCCCTTGTTTAACCCAATTGGGTTAAAATGTGATAATTAAAAGATTGATGGGCTTAAATGTAATTTTAATAATCATTTGTGTGATAATCAATCAAAATTATGAGAAGTTAATGTGTTATATTGCAAACTTGTTATCCTAAATACCATACCTTGGAGAGACGTTTTTTTACAACGTTAAAGATTCCAACGTCAAATAACTTCTCCCCCCTGCTCACACCACAAGAAAAACGTAAAGTATAATCACCTTCAGCGAAACCAATCGATGACGGGAATATCCCGTCCGCGAGCCCGCCAGCGGGCGGTTGTAAGTAATACATGACGACATCCGTCAGCGAAACATCACTGATGGCTACAGATCACCATCATAAAAATGACAGCTCACCCCGACGGAATTCGTCAGGGAACCGAATTTTTTTTTTAATTCAACGGGACCATCACTATCGGATCCGTCAGAGATAGTCTTTGTATCACTGACGGAAACCGTCATCGATATGAATTATCTTTTTATTACAACGGGAATATCACTGACATGACGAATTATTTTATTACGAATTAATTGTAAGGACACTGGCTATGAGGAAAACACTAGATGTTGGAGTTGAATAGTATAAATTTAAACGATAGTTATACCAATTTAAATTCCTAACCAACAATAAATACGGAATTATAAATAAACCCAAAATGAAACAATACTAACACAAAGTATGTTTCAAGGGTTCGGATTACCCAAGTCAACTCCCGACTTGTTCCCGGTAATCCTACGTCCCTTCCACCCGGATACCTCCGGATACTCAAGTTTGAACACTAACTTGAGATTTCCTTTAAACCCACTTGTAGCAACCCTACAAGTGAAATCGAAACCCTCAAACAGAATCCCCAAAATCCCCCTTTGAAATCCGTGGAGAAACAGCCAACGGATAGAATTTACGCACTCGACAGTCGACTGATGAAGACACGACAGTCGACTGATGCACTGTGTCAGAGGGTAGGTGAGAATTCAAATGGTAACTTACCACGTAGGACGGTCGACTGATGAAGGTCTGACATGCGCCTGTAAACTTGACAGGCGACTGGAAAACCTTCTATAGGCGACTGAGCGAAACATGAGTAAGTTGAGAAAATTCTGCAAATGTTGATAAGAAGGGACATGCGACTGATGTGGTATCCACAGGCGCCTGTGCCATGGGCAGGCGACTGTAAAACCAACATCAGTCGTCTGGTCGCAACTTGCAGAGCTTGTCAAACACCAAGTGTTAAGACAAGGATTGATAGGCGACTGAAGAGGAATTCACAGTCGCTTGTGCCATGGGCAGGCGACTGTCAAGTCAACATCAGTCGTCTGGCCGAATGAAGAAGATAGTGATCTTTGGGCAGGAGAGAAACGGGCGACTGACTAACAAATCACAGGCGCCTGTATTTTGTACATCAGTCGCCTGAATAAAGTTATAACTGAAAGCCCAAAAACCAACTGATACAGTGTGTGTAAAACAGACGACTGTAGAACAAACCACAGGCGACTGTTTGGAGACATGCATGCGCCTGTAAAACGTTCAACTTACGTTGCAAAGGTACGAGTTTATCTGTAATTTTACATCAACCCGCAGCTTCACATGGCTCCTTTTAATGCCCCCATTAATTTCAATATAAGGTACCCATCTTAAAAATCTTGCAATTATCATCAAAGAAATAAGCTGTGACAAATTATCTAAATCATATTCTTGATTGAGAAAATAAGGTGTTATATCAATATGCAAGTTTTAGGCATATGAGGCCTCCCAGCTAATTACCACATCTTCTTTAATAGAGATTTAGAAAACTGGAGAAAACATTTCATGGGAAAAAAAAAACATAATAGAGATTAAACGGTCACGTGCAGAACTCTGTGAGTGCACACCTATTCACAACTAAAGTGGGAAAAATGGGATGCAAGCAGAGGAATACCATTATATCCTCCACCAAACTTACTCCTGTTTGATGTAGACTAACCCCTCTCTCTCAACTCAAACATAGTGCTGGAATCTGTTGGTGCATATCCCCAACATTAGGGACGAGAATGGACCCCTTACTCAGCCCTGACAAGTCCTATCCATTCTATGCAAAAACAGGACTTGGTTTATGGCTTTCATCCAGGCCCGAATTTTTTGAGGTCGGGGCCGACATTATGCCAGTCCCCGGCCCGGCCATGGTCCCATTCTTATAATTTTTCAAAACATATAATTACAAGAGATTCAAGTAGAAAAGGTGGCACCTGATCTAATACATCAGGTGCAAGACACAAAAAGGTGGGTCCCAACGAGTACAAGCCTCACCGGGGCATGTACTTTCCACCTTTTTTGTGTATTGGCACATGATCTATTAGATCAGATTCCGCCTTTTCTACATTAAATCCTAATTACAAAGCCTATTAAAAAATTTGCCCCATATAAGTTTAACATCTTTTTCCCATCTCTCTCGCGCATCAAAACCCAACTGCTTCCAAAAAAAATTATGACCTTATTTTTCCTCTTGCTAGTTTCTTCATTCCGTAAAAATCGAAACGCAAGATGGTAGCACGTCTCTGTATTTGGATTGAATTGTTGCTTGTTTCTTGATTAAGAAATGATTTTGATTTAGTTTTCCTGATTTGAACAGTAACCTTACGTGATGTAATTTCTTATTTATTCGATTTTTGTTTTTTGACGCAAGATTAGAATTGCAACTGAAACAAGTGCGGGCACGAAAGCCCGAAGGCTGAACCAAAAGACAGTTGGTTAAGGACGGTGTGGCCATTTAAAGGCCCGGAGGGAGGTCGAGGCCGGAGTGAAGGCCTGAAGTATATTGGGGCGGGCGACGGGGCCTAGCCTCGGGCCATTTTCATCACGGCCCATTAGCTATTTGGGATCTTAATGCAGATTGGTCCAAAATTTTCTATTATTTAGTAATGTGGTTAGCACCTACTAAATGGCAAATGCACGTAAAGCAACTGCGGACCCTTACAATTACTCCAGCGAAATTAACCAACTTCTATACATATATCTGTCTGTCTGTCTGTCTGTCTACTAAATTATCAAATGTGTCGAGCCAACTCGCAACGAAGCTTGAGCCGAAATTGAAATGATCTGGATGATTCGGCTGTGCATGGAGATCAAATGAAAACATGAGGCTATAGTTCAATGAAACACCCAAGTATAACCCACAAAAAGGCCTTCTTATTGCGGTAGGTCTTAGTCACCGGCCTTGGGCTTTTTTATGCGCCAATTGTTTTTTTGTGGGTTGTACTTGGAGAGAGAATGTTGGTCGGTTGTCTGAGATCGTGCCACTTGGACGTCTTGGGACATGCTAAGCTGCCGAGGGTTGGCCTCAAGAAAAAAACGTCATCATGATGACGTGGGGGGTGGCAAGCCGTAGACCCCCGTGGTCGGGTTGTCCAAATGAGGCTATGCTCTGGTCAGGTCGGCTGGCCCCTCGAGCCAGGTCGGAGGTTTCGTTGATGGGGCCCATCTGATGTGTTGGGCCAGACTTCGTTGCCAATGGGCTGAACCTTATTGCTGAAATTGGTATTTACAATGGCCCATCGTTTCTCGGCTAGGCACCCCGAGCCCGAGCCGTTGCTGCGAGGTTAGGAGTGGAGAGATGAGGAAACGAATTGGCTGTTGATACCGCTGCTCTCGCCAGATCTTGCTTCAGGGACAAGAAAATCAGAGTGTGCCTCGTTTGAAGGGACGAGTACTCACAATGTCATGCAGTTGTGGTCATCACACTTTGCGAACTGAAGCGTTGGGAAGTGAAAGAAGATCCGTTGGATTGACCTGCATTGAATGAAGAATTCGAGCTGGCAGTTTTGCTTTTCATTGAGCTGATGACATGGCATCTCTTGATTCGCGCTTGGTGGAAATTGTCTCGTCGCTGCGATCTAACAGCTCAAAATGCTTCCGTCATACGGTTGAGGTTGAATCCCGCTGCTCCCTTGGCTTATAAAAGGAGGGAAGGGGGCATCTTGCCTCTGTGCTTCGGGTATTTCTCTCTCTTCTCCTGTAACGACCCGCTCTCAGGGGGCCATTACTTATTTGATTTTTTCGCAGGTCTGTAGTTAACCAGTGAAAACAAAATAGCCACGATGCAGAGATGTACAAAAATACCCAAACAATGTCCAATTATTACAATCCATATAGTACAATACAATAAGATTAAATGAAAGATAAGAAGTACAACTGAAAGGGTGCCACTAAAAGAACTCTACTACTGCAGCCTCAGGGACGAACTCTGGCTCTCCGGAGCCTCTATGACAAGCTGTGCATCGTCTGCGGTGCCACCAAACATGAAACCGTAGGTAAGTCACATAATTCTACCAATAGACATAAAGTAGTGCAAAAGTACGGAGCAGTCTATAATAACCATTTTAAAGACTATCATAATAGTGCAATAAGTGAAATAAGAGCAGACATGCAGGCAAAGGCGTAAAGTAAAGTAGGGGCAGGCAAGCATGCAAGTGCGACTAGTAAAGTACATCTAGTCAAGCATGCAAGTGCGATAAATAAAGTAAAGTAGGCGAGCAGGCACGTGGGACAAGTAAAGTAAAGGTGACCAAGCAAATACAATTAGTAATGTACAAGAGTAACCATGACGATAGCAATAATGTGATGTCCATGACAATAGCAATAATGAGAGGTCCATGTTAAGAGAGAGTATTTGTGCCTAGCCTAGTTCGTGACTTATAAAGGGAAGTACAGTGAGCAACCAAGAGTCCACCTCTTGTCACGGGTGCTATCCGGGCGAACCATTCTATGAGAACTATGCAATAATTTGTGATCTGTGATGGTTGTCACTGGCTACTATGATGGGTTGCTAGAACCCGCATGGTGACAACAAGGCCTGGACTAGTCGCTTTCGTACTTCCGCTATTATAAGTTACCCCGAAACCCCAAGCGTCTGTGATGTTTATCAAGCATATGTTCATTACGAGATGTTCCACAATGTTATTCCACAAGATGTACCACGAGATAATCCACAATGGTGTTCCACTAGTTATTCCACACGAGTTAGTACAATCGACAATTCATGAGTCATATGCATGTCATGCAGCAATTGATGCGACTATTTAAGCGTGAGCAATCATGCAATAAGTGTATCCAAAGTCCATGCATGGTATTTAAGCGACAAGCAACATGACATTCCATATTTACTATGATAGTTAGACCAAGACCACTGATTGACTTTCTTATTGAAAAACAAGAAAGATAAGGATAAAGATAAGTCCAACAAAGATGTTGATTCCATGTTTCGAGCATGTGGTTTTCAATTAGTACACACTTTACCCAAGTAGATGGTCGTGTGCTACAACCATCTAAGTTGAAAGTTAGCGATGTCGTACGTTCAAGTCATAGTCGCTCTGCAGTTGATTCGTTTCCTATTTAGCTAGGTCTCTAGTCATCTGTTGAGGTCAATAACTGTTCAGAGACTAGATGTCAAGTCCTATGTTCATACAAGTACACTATCTAAATTCTAAAGTTAGAATTAAAGTGACTTACATATCGAGGTCGTCGTAGTAAGACGAGATTGGAGTTAGGGCTGCCAAAAGAGCTGGTGCACGAGAATGGTACCTGCAAACACAAGAAACAATTGGTTAACGAACACTCTATTTTCTATCTATTTAACTAGATTGTTTTGATTTTATAAATGATTGAAACATTGTCGAAAAGCGTTCTAAATTTTTATATAGGCTAGATATGAGAAATATAATTTTACTTAAAGAGGAAATATTTTTCTGAAGCTTCTGATAATTTTTATAATTTTTAATAGCTCAAAATCAATTTAAAAACTAATTTTAATTAGTTATTGCATTTATTCAATAATTTAGTCGGGATGAAATACTTATCAGAAAGTTTCAAGTGAGCTGTCAAAATGACCATCTCGAAGAGTACTACAACATATTTTTTTTCATATATCAGTTTACGTGAAAATAACAAGTTATGAATTTTTTAATGAAAATAACATATTTAAGATTTAAGCTAAAAAATTAAATTAGAAAAAACTACTCGTCTGATTGAGATGAAACTAGCGCCAATGGGTCCAGAACGTCATTTTTGATTTTCTGGGCCTAGTCTTGTATTTTTCCGATGCTTATACAATTGCTTATGAATTTAAAACCATTTACCCTTATATAATATTTTATAAAATACCGTATATTCTTAAAATGTGAATACGTATATAGTATAAAATACATATACTAGAAACTCACCCTTCATTTTACGTTGACAGCTGCATGGGGGGGGAGGGGGTTCGTGCTCGTCGACGGCGGCGACGTAGGGCGGCGGTGGGCAGAGACCGGATGAGGAGGGAGCGGAGGCGGAGGCTGGTGAGGCGGCGGCGAGAGGTGAGGACGGCGGCGAAGCGCGGGCGATGCTTTGTCGAAGAGGGCGGAGGCGAGGGTTGGAGCAGCGTCGGAAAGGGAAGGGACGACGGTGACGTCCACGGAGGGGAGAGGAGGGGCGACGTCGGAGGGCTTCGAAGAGCGGGAGGCGGGCTTGAGTGCTCAGAGGTGGCGGCGTCGAAGCTCGGAGAGGTGGGCGCTTCGTGGTGTTGGCGTGCTACGGCGGCGAGGCGACGGCGTACGGACGGAGCAACGTTGAAGGTGGAGCAGCGGTGGGAAGGCGGCGACAAAGGTGTAGAGGGGCGACGACGCGGCGGTAGGGGGCAGCGGCGTGCACAGCTCGAGGAGGAGGCGGGGTCTTGCTCAGTGGCGGGCTGCTGCCTCGTCAGAGGATGGCGATCACGGCGGCGGCGGGGGTCCGAGCATGGATAAGGTGAGAGAGGGTCGGGGGTAGAAAGAGGGTGAGCTCGATGGGAGAGGGCATGGGTGCGGCCTTTTGATAAAGAGAAGAGGGAGGAAGAGAGTTCGGAGAACGAGGAAATGTGTTCAGCGCTGTTGTGAGCATGTGTTCGAGAGAGATATGGGTGAGGGTAGTCATATAGGGTAGAAAATGTAATAATATAGTTTAAAAATAGTAGTAGTAGTAGTAGTAGTAGTAATTGTAAGATTGAATAAGGTGGTTGGATCCCCTTATTCCGGATCTAACCAAGATGAACGGTGGATTAATTGGGGTGGGGGTTAGGGTTAATTAAGTGGGGGTTAAGAGGGTAAAAGTAATTAGTTAAAAGTGAACGGGAAGAGTAAAAAGTAATTAGTGATAGTAATTAATAAAAGCGGAGGATTACAACCCCGTTTTTACATACGACTCCGAAAAATTACGAAAACATAGCCACATGATCGTATCGTCGCGAGGATCGCGAATACGAGATCCATTTCAGGGGTTGAGCTACGGAGATACGAGTTTTGGGCCAAAACGTTTGAGATGCGGGTTTACGGGTTCTAGGTCGATGTGATTTCAGAAAATTACGAAATTAATATGGGGAGCCCTAAATGATCATAGAATGATACCGCAGAAGTTTGAAAATGTTTTGATGCTGTTTGTGTAGAAAATTAATTCATTCGGCTAAATCGATAACAATTGAAAGTTACTTATTATAAACATTGTTTAGAGGTATTTGATGAAACTCGAACTTACTGAAATACACCATAACTAGTTTGATGCTTCAAGATATTTTTATAAAGAATTTTGAAATCATTTTTTGGATATAAAACTACTGACTAACCATTATAAAATACCTTTAAAAATGAAAATACTTTAAATACGTAAATAAATGTATCGACAAATACGAGTCATTACATCTCCCTCTTTGTTTGCAAAAAATGTCTGAGTCCCACAGCCTCTCCGATGCCACTGATTCTCAGGCGAAGCCACCGTCGACCTCGCTGTCGTCATCAGCACTGGTGTCGTCATCTGTCCGGGCTCCATTGAGTGAGAAGGTGGTCAACAGAGAAGATGTACGTAGACCTCATGTACTTCTTTGAGGTTGAGATGACGGCCGAAGATGAGAGGTGTGCTCAGGCAGTACGGTTTGTTGCTGTCCCCCTCGCTCCCAAGGCCGAGTAGAGGTCCCGGTTGTTGTGGAGGAGGTAGAGTCCCGACACGATGTATTGGACGAGCTGCGCCTTTGCAAGAAGTGGGTGAGGGACTTGGAGGGGTCAAATGCTTGGCTCCAGGGTCTGGTCCATGTAATGGAGGAGGGCTTGAAAGAGGAGAAGGCTCGGCGAAGGCAGACTGATGAGGAACTGAAAAAGGGCAAAGTTGGTCGGGGCAAGGGAGGCACGCCCAAGGATGACGGATCTGGCATGGGACAAATCGTGTGACCGTGGCCTTCCTCTCTTATTTTTTGTCCTTTTTTGAAAGATACACGTTGCTAAGTCGGCCAATTTTGTAATCTTTATCAAATGAAATGGTAGAATTTTTTGCTGCGAATGCCTATCCTTTGTGCATGTGCAAGCTTGGCAATTAACATTGTATTTAGACTTATAATGATGAAAGATAAGAATGGAACATGAGTTGGGGGCGAAATAATTTTCACTTGTTATAATTTACATAATTACGTAATTAACATTGTATCTAGACTTATAATGATGAAGTTTGTAATAGAATTATGGGGGTGACAGTGAAGGAGGGCGTTCTCGGTTGTAACCATTGTTGTACTCTTCGTATTATCAATTAAAAAAAAATTCATATATGAGGAAACATAGAGGGGTGGAATCTAAAGGGCATATTTAAAGAAAAGGAAGAGATGAATGGGCCATAAAATAATAAAGAAGGCAAAAAATGAGAGTGTGGCAAATGGACTTTGTTTCGGCTTTTGATTTAGGTTGTTTAGGTTAACTACTTTTAACTAATAATATTGTTAATGGGTAAATTTAGGGGCAATGGATAATCTCAAGTATTAACTACATCTTTTTTTTGTCGCAAGAAAAGCAAGGTAACGGAAGAAAGGACATGATAGATGGTTCATCCTGTTTCTGTGAAAGAATAAAGTGGAGAATGAGATAAGCAAGGAGTCGCTAGTCATGCACAATTATCGCCTAATAAGCCAACATCTTAATCTTAATTGTGGCGGTTAGTGAGTTTACTAATCAAATAGGGGAATGGTTCTCGAACGCCCCACTGGGCCGGGTTGGCATGACAGAGAAGTCCAACATGGAAAAAAAGCAGGGGGAAGAAGTTTCGTTCAGCCCAACCGAACCAGGTCCCTGAGAAGATGGGATTTTAAATGAAAGTCGCTAAAATGTGGAGGTCATGGACTAACCGCAAACAAGGCCATTTCAATGCAGTCATGGTGTTGGTGCATACGTCATCAGCGGCCCAGATGGGGCGACGATAAGAGTATGTATGGGCTTTGGAAATTGAAATTTCAAATTCAAATGAGGAATTTGGCATCAAGGGAATGGGAGGGAGACGGGTGTGCAAGATGACGGGTGTGGAGGCGGGCCGCCTGCCCGGAAAGAGACCCGGTGAGCCGGCGGGGCAGCTTTTGGAACTTGGTTCTTTTTCTTCGGTGACTCCCTGATCCTCCAATGCGTCTTTTTCGCTTCTTTGGCTCTTTCGTCTGCATTCTCCCATTTGCCCCTCCAAGTCTTCCATAAATGACCTCCATGTCCTCCGCACCGCCCGCCTCCGTGTGCCCCCCGCTCCTCTCATTTATTGTTATTATTATTACGAATAACCGAACACGGCTCATGTATTATGTCGACTCTGTGGGTCAAGGTGGCCCACAACGGCAGCGGGCAATGTCACCCCCAAAACTAAATTCGTAATTCCAGCCCCACGAGATGAGGGGGACGACTCACTTGGTTCGGGGTCAAGCTGGACGGTTTTGACGAGGCGTCGGCAACTACAATGACTCCGTAATAATACACCCTTTCTATTATGTTAATTGTGTTATTACCTTTGTTATCAATCAGGCAACTAGCGGGTCAGTGCCACCATCTTTAAAAATTATTAATTCCTAATTCGACCCCTAGTTGAAACCATCACCATGTGGTCATGGTAGCTAGCACTAGCAGTAAAAGGAAGAAGCTGAAAGACACGCACAGAGAGAGAGAGAGAGAGAGAGAGAGAGAGAGAGAGAGGCATTGAATTCGAGTTGTTTGGTGTTTCCTTTTCAATTTGTTACGCTCCACGGAGTTTCTGGCAGAAAAGAGAGAGAGAGAGAGAGAGAGCCACAATCAATTCGATTCAATTCAATTCAATTCGATGCCTCACCACCGCCACCACCACCAAACCCTGATTCATCCTCCCCCTCCTTTGTTTCTTTACCCTCTTTCCTCCTCCTCCCCTCCTCCTCCTCCTTCCTCTCAGGTATTTTATTTTCTTCCTTTCTAACTTCTTTTTCTTTAAATAAAAAAAGAACACAAAATAGAAGAAGAACAAAGGCTCTATCTTTTCTTCTTATATATATATATATCTAGCACATATATTTGTATTTCTGTTTTGTTGCTTCGACCAATTTTATTTACCTGGTTTGTTTTTTTTTTTTTGCGTTTCAGGCACACAAAGAGAGCCCAATGGGGTTTTCAGCTTTCGAGGAGGAGTCCCTGCCTCATGGCCGCCAATCCTTCGATGGTGGTGATGATTGGGGTTTGGTGATTGACAAGGAAATGAACTGCCTTTTTGGTCTGGATGATTTCTTGTTGGACGACCCTCTGCCTACGGCGGAGCCTGATGCCGTTGCTGAGCTGGTCACCGGAAAGGATACCCAAGAACAAGAAGCGGCTGCTGTTACTGCTATTGCCGTTGACGATAACAAGTCAAAGTACCCTTATTTTTTTTCTTCTACTGCCGCCGCCGCCGCCGCCGTCGCCGTCTCCCCCTTTGTTAAAGCCGCCCTTACTCCTCCTCTTCCTCTATCGGAGATTAACCTTCCGGTGAGTGGTAAATGTCTAATCTTTTCCCTTTTACCCTTTCTTTTCATTTATTTTTTGTTTTTGTTTTTCAAAGGAAAACAAGCTGCTTTTTTTTAAATAATATAAACAAACTACTGTTCCGTTTTATTTTTCCTTTAAAAATGAATAAAGAAAAAGGCAATAAAAGAGAAGAGAGAAGCAATTTATTCTGATTTATGATGATAATAGATATAAATCATGTGTTTACATTGATATCATGCATGTATATTGTATAGGAGCATGATGCGGCGGAGTTGGAATGGGTTTCGCGCATGACGGACGACTCCCAATCGGAGATGCCGGCTTACCACCATCAGTTGCTTCATCAGGCCAGGCCGCCGCCGCCACCATCGGTAACAACAGCAATCTTTGACACCACCACCACCAATCGTCGTCCTCGTCCTGTTAATGATATGGTAGCTCCGGTGAAGGCCAAGCGGAGCAAGCGAGCTCGAAGCCTCGTGTCAGTCTCATCTTCATCCTCATGGTCATGGGGGATGGGCGAAGGAGGATGCCCTTACGCAGGGGCCGGAGACGTAGGCGGGCCCTCACTTGTATTCATTGACTCCTGCCCTTCCAACTCGTCATCCTCGGCTACCGCCACCGCTTCCTCAACAACGGCGACGACGACAACTACTACTACAACATGCTCCTCTTCCTCTTACTCATCCTCGTCGTCGCCGTCGTCCCAGCTCCTGCATGCCCACCCACTGTTTGAAGAAATGCATGTGTATTTTCCGCGGCCGCCCCTGCCTCATCATCCTTATGACTCGATGACCCACGCCCACACAAGGCAGCAGAAGACCAAGACCAAGCCTAAGAGGAGAGGGCGAAAGCCAAAAGCACTCCGCCTCGCCGGGGAGACAAGGGCAAAATCAAAAGGGACAAATAATGGAGGAGGAGGGGAGAGGCGATGCGGGCACTGTGGGGTGAATAAGACGCCGCAATGGAGGACGGGTCCCATGGGTGCAAAGACTCTGTGCAACGCCTGCGGTGTACGCTACAAGTCTGGCCGACTCCTCCCTGAGTATCGTCCGGCATGTAGCCCAACCTTCGTCAGTCACGTGCATTCCAACAGTCATCGCAAGGTCATCGAGATGAGGCGCAAGAAACAGGAGGAAGAAGAGGAGGAGGAGGAACCACAAGATCAGCACCGGCGGCGGCAGTCGGTTCTGGTCTCCGCCGCACCGCCCATCGCTTCTTGCTGACCCCAGACCCAACCCCAACGCTGGCAGGATTTGGGTTTTGGGTTTTGTACATTTTGGTTAGGTTGATAAATGAGATTAGGGAGAGGGTTTAGATTAAGATTAGATAGAGCGGGCAATGGATTGAAGCAGGCGATATCTACTTAACGGCAATGTATTGCTTTTATCATTTGGTTTTTTGTTAGCTCTTTCCCACTTTTCTCTTTTGGTTGGTTTAGCTATTATGTTGGCTAGGTTTTTTTTTTGGAGGGGTTTTCTTCCTCTTCTTTAAAGAAAACCAAAAAGGTTTAGCAGTACCCATCAGTTTTAATTAGAGATTTAGAGTAGAGTAGGAGGAGGAGGAGGAGGGAGATGGGGGGTCATGAGAGCATGCATGTAGTGGGGATCATCATGGACAATTCAAAAAAGTCCTCGAATGTAATATACACTAGCCATAGCCAATTCAAACAAGTCCTCGAAGCAAGACAATTCCATGTATTATTTCCTAACAACTTGTAACCAGGATCATTTATAAAAGGCTAAAGGGGATCATTGCTCTGTCCATGGACCAATGAAAAATCGACTATGTAGCTAGTTTCAATGGTTCACGTTCAACGCTGCAAGTAACTTAACTATTTAAAATCTTTTCTACTCACAGTGACCAAGACGGTTGCACATAAAATCAAGCACATAACATCATCTCAACCTTCCAATCCCCAAGATCAAATCTCAGCCGCTCTTTACCCTGTCTTTGTCAGCCCCAGGATTCAAAAACAGATGACAAATGTAATATGGATATCGAAATTGAGACATCATATTGAGGAGTTTTTTCAATAGAAAAAAATATAGATGGACACAGAGTGGGCGAGTGGAGGGTGACGAGTGAGTCAGTGGTACGCAGCAACTCTCTTGCTTGCTTCTCACTCCCTCTTTGCTCACGCCAGTATCATGATGCCTCCTTTATTTTCCAACTACTTTAAGTTTTTTGTTGTGGGCATATTTTTCATGTGGGACGGGATGCCCAACGTTACCTGCAACTTACTCCTTGACTTTGTGCTCTGTATAGGCTCTCACACACACACCCGAGCCATCATGGTGAAAAAATTTCTGCCTGCATGCTGTATTTATTCCTCCATCTGGCAATTGCATAAAGAACAAAAACTTTAAAAGGAATAAAAAACGTACACGACTGAGAGGAGTGTGAAATAAAATGTTAAGCAAACAAAGAATATATGCCTTGCGTAATTTCTGCCGTAGAAAACATGACTGAGAGTAGTCATACCACCGAATCACATCCCTCTCATTGGTAGATGGCCGTATCATCAAACTCTTACCCAGCAGTATAGGCCCTCATACAACCCTCCCAAAACGGGCCAAGACGGAACCGGCCGAGCCCATGGGCCTGGACGGAATTAGGCCTCGTTCTAAAAGCCCCGCAAACGCCTGGAGTCATGCCGGCCCCGGACTGACGCGAAGGAAATCGTTGATCTTTGTGGGTTGAGGTAACCGCTCCCCCGAATTGCGCCCACATTCATCACCATTCAAGAGCCCCATTACGCCCACCTTCATGGCCTATCGAGGGACGATAAAAGCGGCGAGTACCGGGGGTGAGAAGGGGGATGTCAAGAGGACGTGGCCGAAGAGACTCCTATAAGAAACTTGAAGAACTATACACCTAGATCGAATTCTGAATACTTGACACTCATGTATTCTTCCTCCTACGACCTTCTCTTCCACCTCACAATTCCCATCCACAGCTCGGCCTGATGATTCGTGTATTGGTCTCTCCGTGAACCATACTTGATCCCACCGAGCATCCTTCAGATCAGATCTGACTTAGGCATCAGAGGGGACTTGGTCGGAACCAATGTCCGACCCCCCAGCTTTCTCGTCTGTGTAGGTCAAAAAGACTTCACCCCGCCGAAGCTACCCTTCGACGCTTCATCCACCGGAGTCGAGCGTTCTCGATTCCGATCCCTCCGCTCCAGGAGGCCGTCGTTCCCCGAAGCTACCCTTCGGGAAACCGACGCACGGGTCCGTGTGTTCCTGACCGAGCGAACGCACCGCTACCCGATCTCGGAGGACGCACGTGTCTCGCGTGACCACGTCGATCTCCGACCCCCCATAATACCAAACTGTGGTGAAAAACACCCTGAAACAGACCCAAAAGATACCTTAAGCAGTTTCGACACGGTCATTTTATCCTATAGAGGTGTCAAAATTACTAAGGTCATTATCCAAAAAGGCATCAACACCACCTTTATCTGTGAAATGAAAATATGTTTTGATAATCAACATCTTGGGTGAGAAAACCCCAATTACAAATAAGACCATTATCCGTAGTGGAGCACATGCCGTCACAAGCAAGCACCTCCTGTGTAACGACTGATTTTCATGTATCTGGATTTATTATATTATATTATATGCTTGGTGGATTTTCTCCTTATATGTGGTTTTCGTCTCCGTAACTTTCATTTTCGATCGTATCGTCGTGTTTTCTAGCTTCTTTCTTAGAATCGTCGATTTCAGAGTAAGTCATTCGTGACGGGCTTCGTATCGGTCATATCTTATTGTTAGATCAAGCCTAGGAGTCTTGGGAATCGATCTCGGAGCTCCGCGCTCCATATCGGAACTTTTGGTGCTTATTAGCCGGTGTAAGAAGGGGCACCGACCGACTAGATGACGATCCAGTCGGTCGGCAATCCTTCTTGAACCGACTAGTTGGCTTTCTAAATTTCTCAGGAGTTACTGTTTATCGTTAGTCGGTCTAAGAACGTTGGTTGACCGACTAGGTTGCAAACTAGTCGGTCGGCAATGCTTCTTTAACCGACTAACACATCATCTAAATTTTGGTATCAGTGATGTTCATTCTTAGTCGGCCTAAGTTCATATCTCGACCGACTAGTTGTCAAACTAGTCGGTCATCAGTTGTTCATTGACCGACTAAATCTAAATCCTAATTCTGCACAGGAGTTACTGTTTACACTTAGTCGGTCTGCGTTGGTCAACCGACCGACTAGTTCCCAAACTAGTCGGTCAGTGGTTGCTCTTTGACCGACTAATCTGTGTTAAACCCCTAATTTCTGGGCAGCCGCCAGCCCATCCTATTTAAACCCCTCCCAAACGTTTTCTTCTCCTCCCTCACGACCTAAAACCCTAGTTTCTCCCCCATTGAGCCCCCTTCTACCTCAAACCCTTATTCCTTCATCCCAAGCCCAAAATCCATCATCCAAACTCTCCCCTAACACATTCTACCTCTCATCTTCCTCAAAATCTCATCAAATCCCCAAAATCCCCCAAAACCCTATTTCTCCAAACTTCTCCAATCATTCCCAGATCTGAACCCTAGGTTCCCCGGAGCGTTTCTTCCGTCGCCGTGGTTGCTCGGCGTTATTTCCCCGTTTCCTATACGGTAATACTCGATTCTTTAGTTTTAAGCTTAACCCATTTGTGTTCTTATGAAACCCTAATGAAATGAATATTGTTTGTTGATTGTTTCTCCATAACAGCGACTTCCCCGTAGATTAGCGTCCGTGGGGCGAACCCTCGTTGACCGTCATCCTCGGTGCTAGGCAAGTGAAACTTGCCACTTAGGGTTTAGGCCATGTTTTAGGCCATTTGCTTGTTGTAAGCGTAAAAGAGACTAGGCGACGAAATGATACTCGCCTAGGCGCAAATTTAGGAACTAGCTTGACAACGAAGCTAGTTCCGACACATATCATATTGCACAATTACCATGTCATGTTTAATTTCTATTAACGGTACGCAAATTAATTGTCATGACATTGCATTCTTAAAGTGTTTCCGTGGATGCGTAGTTTCGCTACAATGCTTGTGTTCCTGGCTCGTGTTCCAGAAGCGGGCCATGTGTTGGTTGATAGCCAATGCCCGAATTGCTTGTTTCCGGCTAGGTGCACCCCTATGCCAATTGTTTATGAATCGTGAACTAGAATGCGAGCTCCTGTGCGGGGCAACCCTGGCTCATTTACTGAGCTCGTGTGCGGGGACCCTGGCTCGTTTACATGTGGGTATTGGGGGTAAGAGTTAAGCGGCCAATCAACTGGGAGTCTGCCCGATCAGCAACTGCAGTGGTAAGGCGTAAACTCTGGGTTTTGGGGTAGTGTTAAGCGGCCAATCAGCGTGAATGCCAAACCATTCAGCTGTAAGGCGTAAACATCTACAAAACAACTTGAAACGTGAAGGGTGAATTGATTGAGATTGTTAGTAGCTTGGCTACTCTTGTCTTGTCCCGATAATTGTTCTCTTGTACTTATTGTCTCGCCATGTCTTGCTTGTGCACTCATGTTATAACTGCCATGTCATGCATACTATAACTGCTAGGTTGCTAGTTGCCTTACTTTCAGTTTCCTTGCCCAAGTCTTTTAGACTTGCTGACATGTGCCCCTTTACTCTTTTGGGTGACACATGTTAGATCCTGAGCCTGAGTACCTTGTTGAGGACGAGGTGTTTGCTGACGCCGAGCCCGAGCTTGTGTTTGACGGGGAGTACGTGGACACTGGGGACCAGTCCTAGTGTCTTCGTTGAGCTTTTCCTTTTGTTTAGACTGCTATTTTGTTGTCGGTGCGTAGCACCTATACTTTGTTACGTTGTTGCTTTTGTTGGCCTTGTTCTGGGCCTTTAGACTCTTTCTTTTAGCCTGGTGGCTTTTCTGGATGTTGAACTTATTTTCATGTTGGACAATTTGTGAGATATGAGAATTTTATTTCTGTCTCTCCTTGTGTTATTATTATTGTTCCGTTTGTGGTTACAGGGGCCTGCTTATGTTTTATTGACGCTTATCGGGTTTGGGGCTTCACAGCTCCACTCTCGTGCGGACCTTCTCACGTCTCGCCTCCATTTTAGGGAAGCGGGGCGTGACATCCTGCAAAGTGAGCGAGAAATCATCTACCACTCAATGTTTGAAACCGTCATATGACATATGAGACTAAACCCACTGCGCTATTTTTTAACAAAATCAGGACCGTTGATTTTGATCTTCATATTCTAAACATTTAAAACACCAAAGATGAGATGAATCCAAATGGGTTTATCCGTTTATCCACCCGTCGCAAAAGTTTTATTCATGCAAAACTGTTAAATTTACGACGGTTGAACAAATGAAAAAAGCCCCTCAAGTCTACCTGATATTCGGTGTTTTAGGGTTTAGAATATATAGATCAAAATAAATGGTTCAGCTCCTCCAAAAAATAGTGGATGGTAGAGTTTTGGAGGCCTTTGTGAGGCTTAGCCTCATGTCATATGATACTCATTATTAAACAAACACACACACACACACACACACACACACACACACAGAGAGAGAGAGAGAGAGAGAGAGAGAGAGAGAGAGAGAGAGAGACTTTCATGCGCAAAAAAACTTGTGTGCGAAAATAATTTTCTAGGCTTTTTTAAAGATCCAAACAGTTGGATGTGATCTATATTTACCACTCAATCGGATCGTTATACGATGTTATATTATTATGAAGCAGTTAAATTTATAATGTCTTGATCGAGAATCAAATTCCTGAATAGGTCACGTATTATTTTCCATGTGGTATTTATATGTATGGATAATAAAACCATGAAAAAAATTAAAAAAACTTTCATTAAAAAAAAAAACATTTTCACACGATCTTCATGTGCAAAGAAGATGTGCAGGAAGATGGCCCTACACACACAGTGTGTGAAAGAATCATGCAAAAATTTGTGTAATAGTGCCACAAGTTATTGAAGAATGGCAACAAAAAAAAACAAAGCCCAACGCTTCAAGGGAAACAAATGACCAAATAAATAACGATGATGCTCAATAGAATAGGTAGAACATATGCCCTTTAAAAAAGCACAATTTCTAAAAACGATAATTAACAAGTCACCAAAATGAAAAACCTGGGATTAGACTTCAAAAAAATGGTTTCTTTCTGCATGTCTGAGACAGCCAACTCTGTCCATACTAAATACTAAATACAGCAAACAAAGTTGTCCTTCATTTCCCAATAATTGCAATCCTAAATCTTAAAGAACCAGGGTGACAGCAAACAAACTCGTTGGAAGAATTACAGCCAGATTTTGTGACTTCATTCTACATCAAGCACACAATTTAATGTTGTTCATTCACTAGTAGCATGCCAAAATTTAGATATAGCATAGGAATTGTGCCATGAAGAACCACATGGAAACGAAAGGCCGATTAATGTAACATAAAAGTACCTCCAAAGAGCATCCTGCTTCACGGTTAAGAAGCTGAATCACTGTGTCTGCTATATAACATATCAAACTTGGCGGGGTTGACGACGCCCTTCACCAGATGCTCTAGGTGCTTGAACTTTCTTCTGTGCCCCAGATGTAGGATATTCCTTGGGCTTTCGGAGATTTGCAGCCTCTCGCTTTTTCATTTTGCTGAGACTGGGCCTATACACTATCACTGATCGGCCAATCTGATCTACAGCTACTGAACCAGTTGCCTCCTCCAGTTGTTTTATTACATCAACGAGTTCCCCTGCGCAACTGCCATGGATTTTGATCTGAAGACCAGTAAGCGACTTTCACTTAGTGTTAATAATTGTCTATGAACTACCAGCTATCCATGCAAGCTTGTCATATGTAATTTAATGTACCAAGATCCATCAAGGGATGCCTGGACTGCTAGAGTACATGTGAACTTTCAAAATGAGGAAAAAGGAAGTAATAATAAATAATGAATAATGAATAGACACTTAAAAAATAAATCCTAAAAATTTTGATTGCTCGAGAATCATATATCAAGGACATTCAAGAAACTGCATGAGATCACTAATAACATTGGTCCTCTTATGAAACCAGAATTTGTTAAAGCTATGAATAATAAAAGAGCAACTTAAATCAATTTTGGCTTCTAGTTTGGAAGCACAGGATATGTTCAACTCTTTACAAGTTACAATCAGTCAGAACCAATAAAATACTAGCTTTTAATATATGCGAATCATGAACATTTTAAAGATTTTTTTCCAAAAACAAAGTATCTGAACTTGAACAGATCATGATCATTTTAACAGAGATAAAGAGAATCAGAAATAATCTGACAAAACGTACCATGATTCTCTAGACATTCCAGAACAAGAGCAAAATGATATGAATGGTAGGTATAGACGATGACAGATGATTGCCAAACAAAGAATCTACAGACCTTACAGGGAAACACAAGTCCTTTAATTCTTGCTCTGGCTTTTCTTAGATATCAAAGTCTTCACAAATAGGAATAAGCTGCTTCTAGGGGTGGACTCATAAGCCTTTTTATAAAGGAATGTTCATGTTTGGCAACGGCAAAATCTTTAGTTGTGGGAATAAAGGTGGATCTGCTCTTGAACAATGAAGATACATCAACTCATGACTCCCTTGTATTAATGGGGACCTGGTTGAAAATTGTTATTTCATACCTTCAACCAAACCAAAGACAAAAGGACAATGTACTCATCTCGAGGATGTGGCATACATCTTTTTATTTTTATTTTTATAAAATAAAACTATAGGAGAGACTGGCCTTAGAAGGATGAAACCAGGTCGTAGTTGAGGTTGGCAGTTGGCCAGGTCAGTTCTACATTCTATATACCTGTAATGCATGAATTGGAGACGCAGTCACATGTTTCGCACTTTGATATGTCCACAAAGTGCCAAACACAAAAATTATCCAAACCAAAGACATGTGGACAAAACTATATATGCATATTTCTTAGGCATAGATGCATATTTGACTCATGTAGATATACATTGGGTTTATATTCATGTAAAAAAAGAACTAATCGTAGTAAAATGATCTATAAAACATTATCTTTTGTCAAGAGAGAGCATATGGTACATTTTTAAAAAAATGAATGACAATGTACATATTCGTGAGCATTCGGGCATGGCAGTTTTCGGTTGAGAGAAGTGTCCTACATATCAGAGCCCATAACCAAATCTGAACAGATGTCAGGTTCATCCTTTCGATCTGAATCATGCCTGCAATGCTTCTGATCACGGTCATTTTTTTGTCAGGGATAGGCTCTTAATACCCATCAAGTTTCGGGTTATAGATAAAAATAAACCATACCCCACCTTGTGCCAACAAGCACAAGTCGATTATGATTCAATATTAGATTTTGATCTAGTATCACAAACAGCAAATATAATTATACAACTCATCTAATGACTGACAAAGCCATTCTTGCTCTTGGACTTGCAACAAGATTTAATATTGTAAATTTTTAGGCATAATTATGCATAATATCTTTAAAAGATACTATGTTTATTAAAAGACATTATGTTTAAAAATAATAATACTTTAAGGCATAATTATGCATGTGGCCTTTTAAAGTTTTAAGCTTTTAATATTAGACCAAAAGGGAAAATGTAGATTGGTATAAATTTCTTAATATTTACGAGTGAAACCAAGCTTTACACATCACCCTTTTTTACTTTAATTCAATTTATGTGTGTGCACAAGGGATCAACAAGTGAAGCCATGCTTTACCTAGCATTTTTTTACTTTAATTCAAAGACACAAATATGTGACATATGTACATACTGTTGTGCGTTGAGCGGAAGCAATCAGATCGTCAAAGTATCTAGTACGAAGAACACAGAGAAAGAACACAAACAAAAGATTTAGGTCGCCTAACGACCAAGGAAACACTTCTCTTGATTTCAATTAGGAGATACAAAAAAACACTCAATTATGCCTAAGAAATCCTTACAATTGGCTCTTCCAAAGATGGCTCACAATGATCCTATGGAATTTCCAATAGGATATCATACAAGTTTTCCCATACTTCAGTAGAAGCTCAATTGGTTTCTCAATTTTCGATGATACTAACCAAAGCCATTCTTCTCTTTTTATAGGGCTAAAGGGGGAGGGGGTTGGTGCACCAACCCCCCACCAATCCCCCTCCAACCCAAGGGCAGCCCACATGAGGCTTATGAAGCCAACAACCACAAATCTCCACCTTGAGGAGATATTAGGTCTATGTCACATAATCGACCTTCAACTCTCATCCTCGGTGAGAATCATCTTGTATTTTCGTCATCTTGCCTCGAAAGGCTCATATAGCTTCGCAGAGCCTCATTACCCTTAGCAGGGACTACCAAAGTCATCTCATATTGTCAACATACAAGTCCGAGCCATACTCGAACTTGACTCCGATATCGACCTTCATAAGCTCATCCGTCGAACAATCACTAGTACAAAATAGCTCCACCCGATCCTTGGCTTCATCAATCGTCGTTGATTCTATCTCATCACACCAATCTTTCCTTCGTCCACATAGATCACCATTGTGCTCCACCTCACCGAATAAGGTCGGAGACTCATCACACCTGACAAAGAAAGCACACGAGACCCTTCTTACAGGTTGGCATCTCACATACATTGGTCTCTAAACTTTGATAGAATCCATCCGCTGTGCAAGTTGTTGGGACAAGGTATCTCCACCATACTGACTTGAACCATCATCTCTATTAGCACCACCTCTCCGGAGATCATCCAATGACGTCGTCTTTGATGCGTGCGAGCTTGAGTTGGTAGCTCGCTCATCTGGAACTCTCGTCGTCTTCATCATCACCGTACCATTCAAGTAATAGAGATTGCATTCACGCTTCTCCTTCATCAGGATCATTGCTCCTTGTGTCACATTCAAACCGCTGTCCTCCATATTCACTTTGCAACACTTGGCTTCAAGTGAACCAAGCGATATCAAATTGTACTTCACGTCGGGCACATAATGAACATCGCATATGTCTCGTGTGACACCATCACTCATCTTTATGCGGCCCGTGCCAATGCCCGCCGTCATGCATACTCTATCGTCTCCAAGAAGGACTTTACGTTTACTACCTTCATGTAAAGTAGTAAAGTACTCTCTGTGGGGTGTCATATGGAACGAGCAACCCGAGTCGAGCACCCATACCCCTTCATCACCTCCTCCGTCGCACCAACTAGGACCCACTCATCCACCTCCTCGCTTTTAACGTGTTGGCGATAGCATCCTTCTTCTTGTTGGCCTTTGGGCACTCCCTCACCCAATATCCTCTTTTCTTGCAAAAGGCACATTGATCCCTCTCGATGTCTGTGCGCGGCGCTCTACTGTTGTCACTCGCCTCGGATCCATGGTTCCCTTTGCGGACTCCACCTCTTTCATTGCTCCAACCTCTAACCACGGTAAGCACTTCGGATCCTTGCCCTCTCATCATCTCATCATCCTTCTTTCTAAATTCATTGTTAGTAAGAGCGTTAGAAACTTCATTGAATGTGATAGATTCTTTACCATAGGTTAAGATCGAAACGATGTGCTCATAGTCTTTATTCAGAGAGTCGAGGAGAATCATCGCATTATCCTCATCTTCCACCTTGACGTCAATGTTTCTCAAATTTGTGAGGAGTTTGTTGTAGTAGTCGAGGTGTTCTTCAACTGAAACTCCTTACTCCATCTTGAGGCCAAAAAGCTTCTTCTTTAGGTGTAGGCAATTCTGAATGTTCTTCTTCATGTACTTTTCACCAAGCGCATCCCATAACACTTTCATATTCGTCTCCTCCATAAAAGGGTACTTCTTCTCCTTTGTCAAGTAGAGCCGGATCGTGCCGCAAGCGGTCCGGTTCATCATCTTTCACTCCGCATCCGACGTCGTAGTCGGCCTCTCATCTACTACTTGATCTTGACCAAGTTAGTTCAAGATGTCAAGTACTTCGCATCTCCACATGTCGAAGTTGATACGCCCATCGAACTTCTCAATTTCAAACTTCGTACTGGATACGATAGTTCGAGTTGTTGAAGATTGCGTCATTGGAGTAGAAGGATTGTCGACACCATCTTTGTTCATCTTCTTCGTCTAGATCTTCGTCGTTCAAGCTCTGATACCAATTGTTGTGCGCCGAACAGAAGCAATCAGATCATCGAAGTATCTAACACGAGGAACACAGAGAGAGAACACAAGTAAAAGATTTAGGTCACATAACGACCAAGGAAACACTTCTCTTGATATCAATTAGGAGATACAAAAGACACTCACCTACTCCTAAGAAATCCTTACAATTGGCGCTCTCAAAAATGGCTCATAATGATCCTATGGAACTTCCAATATGACCTCATACAAGTTTTTCCAATGCTTCGGTAGAAGCTCAATTGGTTTCTCAATTTTCGATGATACTAACCAAAACTATTCCTTTCTTTTTATAGGGCTAAAGGAGGAGGGGGTTGGTGCACCAACCCCCCTGGTTGGTGCACCAACCCACACCAACCCCATTGGGTTGGCGCACCAACCCAAGGGCAGCCCACATGAGGCTTATGGAGCCAACAACCACACATACATGTGTACATTCATATAAACATATGTGCTATGGTATACAGGACATTTCTCCTAATCCAGATTTGGCATTTCCAACACTTTAAGACGCAGCGTGCATGTCTATTAGTGTTGACGCTTCTAAAAGTGCAAAACCTTTATTCACATTAAACAATATGTTGATATGAAGTGATCATGCACATTTTTGATAAATGGTGTATAGATCATTTTACTATTAGATTTAGAAACAACCATATGCATACACTTATATTCGTTAAATACATGTCTATACACTAAAAATGTGTATACATAACCATATCCTTGTATCTAGGATTTGGAGTATTGCCATGTGAGACACCACGTGTCCGTGTCAGAGTATGACACACGTCTGTGCCTACTAATCATAGCATATGGGCATGTATGCTCACATATGTATAAAGGGGTATGTATGAACAAACTTATATACATGTGTAAGTAAGTATGTTCATACACAACTATGCGTTTTTTTCTGCATCCTGACTTTTCTCTATAATGAAATTAAAAACCAAGTTCAAATGTTACGAACTTATCTGCCCACTCCCCAGCTTCTAGATGTCCAGACTTAACTAACGAAAGGAAGCAAGATTGAGTAGTGGTATGCGGATGTGACTGACTTCTCAGATTCCGAAAGCTTCTTATTTATAGAATGCATAAGCGGAGAGACTGCCCGGCTGTAGACAACTTTCCTCGACCAAATATTCCTGAAGAATCTCTTCAAGGTTGTTGGCGATAAACGATGTTCCTCGAACTTCGAATTCCCCCAAAGAAGGTACTCCCAGGTCTCGAAGAGTTGTTGACAACTTCAATGTGTGAGGAAAGCATACTCAAATCTTTCCATTGACATGCTTGGTACCTGTATAATGGTCATATATGCATGTATGCTCGCATATGGATAAATGGGTATGAATGAACAAACTTACCTAAATACATATGAATATGCACATGTATAGGAGAAGAAACAGCTCCTAACTTAGACTCCTATTATGACTCAAACTCTTAAATAAAATAAAAAATAAAATAAAAGAATCTGCCTTCACAAGATATAAAGTAGTAATCTTGTATCTATCCTTTGTGGATAGTATTTTCTAACAAAAATACGAGTAGTCGATTTAGAAGAATCGACATTAAGTTTCATAAGGTTGAAGTTAAAATTATGATCATTGATGACATTTGAGCACATGAAGTTATATTCATATTGCTGATCGATTGACTAAAGTATTTCCAGTCGTTATAGTAGAAAATCATTTAAAGATTATGAGCTCATTTATATGATGTTTGTCATTATAATGATTTTACACATTAGCCAGACATACGTTGAGTGTTGTTAGTATTTTAAGCATGACTTATAAAGTGTACGCATTATATCTAAGCGATGTAATAATTAATTATAAAGCAAATAAAGTTGGACTCGAAATAGTCAAGTATCTATTCATAAAGTTATTTGCATAAGGTTGTTTGCATAAAGTTATTTACAAAGTGTAAAATTATTGAAGTTTCTTGAAGTAACATTTATGTTGCTCATTAAAGTGCAACTACTAAATTTTAACCATAAAGTATAGTTGCAATATTGTTATGCTATAAATATCTTAATAGGATTATTCGACTCAAGTGGAAGAATGTAAGAAATTTATACTTATGTGACCCTTCAATTCTATTAATTATAGCATGAGATATCTACTCTATATTTGATGAATAATTTGAATTTTGTCCCAGTCATATCCCAGTCATAAGTCCAGTCATACTTTTTCTTGCTGACTAGGACAATAAATTAGGAGCTTTGAAATTTTGAGAGGGAAAGCTGATTGGGACAAAAGTTTGGGGGGAAACTTGGAGGGGAAAAAGTTTGAAAATTGAAGGGGGGATCAGTGGGGGGAAATCAAAAACTAAATCGTTGGCCTCCCCAAAAAGACCCACAACCCTAATACCCTATTGTCCGTTGTTTCAGAGCCCCTCGACAAGCGCAACTGTCGTCGTCTTCTTCTTCTTCAGTCGCCGTGGCATCTGAGACGGAAAGCCCAGCGGAGAACCTGAACAAATCTCGGACGAGGAGGAGGTCCAGAAGCAGCAGCAGGAAGTTGATTGGAAGATGGATGATGAGTTCACAAAGTTCATGGGGAAGAAGAGGGCCGATCGGTAGCTCAAAGAGCTCGATACCGAAGCAGAGAGCAACCCAATTGTTGGGTTCTTTAAAAGAAGTGTTAGAGAGAGCTTGAAGAGGGAGAAGGAGAGGTTGGAGAAAGCCAAGGAGACTTTCAAGGCCCTTGACCTGAACAAGGTAATGACATAGATTCGATTCTTGCAATGGTGGTTTGTAATTTTGAAAATGGTTTGTGTTATTGATCGATTGATTGGTTGCAGTTGAGGGCATGTGGATGTAAGGAGATTTGGGGATGGTGGGATTTTTGTTGGGAAGTGATGCAGAAATTGGAGAAGAAGCTCTCGCAGGCGGCAGTGAGAGAGGTGGTGCTTTGGTTCATGGAAGAGAAGACTGGTGACATCACGAAGCAGGTAATCCATTGATGCCCACCAGATCGATGTGATTATGTGTGAATGAAGGATGCATCTAAAAGCAAAGTTAGATAGATTCAACTAAAAATACTCTGTGCATCCAAATTAGAAAAGCTCCTAACAGACTCTAAAAATACTCTGTGCATCCAAATTAGAAAAGCTCATAATTTCCTCTCGGCAGCATACACAAGAATTTGGAAACTGCTGAGATGTTATGCACCATTGAAGATGTGAAACAATATTGTCATGAAACATGGAAAGAAGATCACATTAATGTGCATGATTGCCTACTACATAAATAGTGGAGCTAATTGTTAATATAATATGTTGCTATTCCCTGCACCTTCTAGAGCACAAGCCCATTGCTCTTTACCCTCTCTATTTTGAGTGATATAAGGGTCTACACTCTACATATCCTTAGTCTTTGAAGTGCTCACTATCAACGAAATGATGGTGTATCCCTATTGTATAAGAACTAAGAACATCCTTGCATCATGATCATCATAATACATTGGAAGACTCTATCCACGTCAACAAATAAACAACCCAACGTGTGTATTCATGCTGCAAAATTGGTATGGTGGTTGGATATGTCACTCATCGCGAAGAAAAAGAAGGATCCTCTGTGTTTCTAACCCAAAAATCCGTCGTGTTTCTTCTCAAATCCCCCGTCCAATTATCGTTGCTTTCTAACCCAAAAATCATCTATGTTTATTCTCTGATTTCAATTTATGGTAACATTAAGTCTCTCGAATCAATGGCTTTTGTTTCAGTCGACATTTCTATGATTCGAAAAAGTTTACATTGGTGCGTTCTTTGTAGATCTCTAGCAGTTTAATAATGAGAATTTCAATTTTTTTCTTTTTTAATTTGATTAGTGGAGAGATTTGATTTCCATGGATCGTGGGGGAGTTGATAACGGATGAGGTTGTTTGATGCGTTTGTATATTATTTCTGTCGATTCGAGTTGAGTTTGGTAAGTTGCTGCATTGAATGTGAAAGTTCAAGATTGAAATGTTTTTCATTTTTTATTTTTGGTTTTGATTCTAGGTTTTGAAGCGGGACATACCATGGGAGACTTCACAAATTCAGTTGAATCAACCGTCACCACCGTCAAAGGGATCGTCAAGGCCTCCGTTTCCCTCTTGCAGAACAAGGCATACGCGATAATCAATCCTGATTTCGTAAAGGTGAGATCGAGTTCTCAGGTGTTTCGTTGTAGAAGTTGGGTTTGGGATGGGCTTTTGTGATTTTTGTAAGAAGTTGGAATTTGTTTAATGGGTAGCTGTAACTTTACGAATTTTTTTAATTTTTTTAACTCTTACATAATTCAATCTTCAATCTTCAATTTTGTAAGTTGCTGATAAATTGCTAATATTAGGTGTAGGATTCATATTGCCTATAAACATAATTGTAGGATTCATAATTCAATCTTCAATCTTCAATCTTCAACTCTGGGATTGTTGATATTGCCAATCCTCAACTAATATTACTGATAAAAACTAATTATAAGGTTATAGGATTATAGGTGTTTCCTACTGTAAGTTGCTGTAACATTTTAGTGGTTTCTTAAAATATTTGTATTTGGTGGTTTTCTTATTTGTTTAGGTGCACATAGTTTATTAGCAACTAATATTAGCTTGAATTATTTACAGTAGGAAATCTGATTTCATCGGGGTTTAGCAGGGTTCGGATTCCACCTACTCCACTGGCTCCCCAAACACTAGCTCTCCCCCTCTTGGAAGAGTCGTGACCCACAACGGCAGCTTCCACTTTGATGAGGCCCTCAGCAGCTTCCGCAGGTATTAATCCCATGGTCCTTTGTATCTTTTGAGGTTGTTGAATCTTTTGAGGTTGTTGAATCTTTTGATTAATTAGTTGACTCTTTTGATTAACACCTATATTAATTAATTAGTTGAACCTTTTGATTCACACCTATATTAATTAATTAGTTGAATCTTTTGAGGTCACCAAGATTTGACTTTATTTTGTGATTTCGAATCATTCTATTAATGGAAATGCAGTAAATTTGTTGTAGGTTCAATGTACTAAGTAAATTTGCCATAGGTTCAGACTGTATATACGTTAGATCTTAAATCTTAAAGTAATTGTCTTTACATGTTGTTTGATGAAACAAAAGTATAAACAAGAAATTTATTTTACAGTTAACATAAACATATGCATGTAACAAAATCAAGTCCCATGTTTCTAAGCAATGCAATACTGTACACCATTAATAGTTTTAATGAAATTTTTAATTTTGAATTATATAGATTCTTTTACTGAATCATCCCATCCCTACGTTCATTTTCCGTGATTGGAAGAAATCGATCTTCTGTGGCTGGGCTTTATAGGTTTTCAAGGATTATTTTTCCAATTATCCACCAATGGAATATTGTTCACAGAATTTCATTAGAACTAGACATATGTACATTATATTCGCCATAATTCTATGGATCATAACCTAGAGGCTAAGAATGTTACATTGAAGTATTGACCCAAAGTTTTATTACTAATTATCAGACTAACAAATACAGTTTTCTTGCCATGGGAAGTATATGATAAGAAATATGCATGTCTGAGCCTGGAAGGTGACTTGGTGGGTATGGGCATGCATTAAAATGTGAGGCATGCCATTAAGTTGCTTCAACTATCATGATCCATGCTTACAGCTAGAGGCTTCTCATTGCTAGCTATGTTCTTGCATATCATCAGAACAACATTATTTGTATTTTTGACAGTATTAGTTAACAAATTGGAAATGTGCACATATCAATTAAAGATTTATACTGTCATATTCAAATTTGAAAATTGGTATTAGTTTAATTCAAATTGGTATTAGGTTAATTCAAACTGGAAATTTTATACTGTTGATTTTGGCGAGCGATCGGTGAAGGGTTTGTGATATGTATATGTTGATTTTGCGAAAACATAATACTTTTAAGTTCTCCACAAATGGTTGTTATGTATGACTACTTTGAAATTGTATCACTTTGAGATAATCATGAACTATTCTGTTCCTCCATCCCTGTGTCAGATCCAATCAGTGTGTGTTGGGAAACAATGGTTTTGTTGCTTTCTTTTTTCTGCTCAAAAAGTGCTTTTCATACTACTATTTAGAATAGGTTACTGAACTATTCTATTCTATTCTTCCATCCCTATTCTGGTATTATCAGATCCAATCAGTGTGTGGGGGAAACAATGGTTTTGTTGCTTTCTTTTTTCTGCTCCATGGGACACAAATTTGGGTGTGCTTCCTTGATTTTGCTTCCAACAGATGGAGTAAATATGAATGACACAGACTTAGAGACACATGGAATAACTATACATAGTTTGGATTGGGACTTTAAGTCTTTTCACTTGACTATTTAAACCATTTGCAGTACACCAACTAGACACATGGATGTATTATATTGAACAAAGTTGGTTGAACACCATACATTACCATAACAAGAAATAGATGCAAAAAAGAAAGGTTAGACAACAAAATAAGAGTTCATTTAAATAGTCCCTACAGTTTTTGAAGTTCATTGGTGTTTTCCAGATCCCTGGCTTTCTATTATGGTTCTTACTTGCTAAAGTAGAATTATGTATAGGTTCATACAACTGACAGTCTAACAGTAACTTTGTTTCTACCAAGATTTCAAGTGCCAGTCAATTCCAATGTGTATCTGGAAATATCATCTTGGATTTTTAAGTACCCAAGACGATACCAACCGGTATGACAACATGACCGGTATTGCAGTAAATAGACCGAACAAGCCAAATCTTATTTTCACTTTGAGTGTGTTTCCTAAATTTCAAGTGTATAACTGTGTGATTGGAATCTTGGCACTTGAATTTGATTTCATACTATTTCCCTTATAAAAAAGAGTGGCTTAAAACTGCCATCCCTCACAAATCACTCACTCGCTTTGCTCTGATGAATTGACTATGGCTTCAAAGATATGATTTTCTTATAAAAAATGAATTAATTCATAGTTTGTGTTTGAGCATTTTTTTAAAATAAAACTTATATATTATTTTTCTTAAATGCAGGGTTATCTGGAAGTAGTGAGATAATTGTGGAGATGAAAGGGAGATAAATCCATCAGTCGAGGGGAGTGATTTCTTTGAATACGAGGTACCCACTAGAAATTATTCATGACACATATACTTTCCATCGGTCTTCTCTTTGTTTATGTCATTCTTTTGTTTTGTTCTCCCATTCGTTATTATTTATTCAGATCAGGAGAAGCAACCACTCGAGAATCCACCAAAGCCAATTTTAGTATAGACGCTGACTGCGATGAGGAGTCTATTTGGAGTGACGAAGGGAATTCATTGGATATCAATGATGTATATTGAGATCTTCAGTTGAATCCATCACTGTATACTTTTTTTATTTCGATTTTTTAGCAATTTCGTAATCTATTTGTTTCTTTAGGGATCATCTCGAGACATCATGGATGATTGGGGAGATAAGGTATTGACTACTGCTTTAAAGTTATGATTTTCTTATAAAAATAAATCAATTCATATTTTTTGTATGAGTATTTTTTAAAATAAAACAATAAATTCTTTTTCTTAGTGAAGAAAATACTATTTGTCAAATTTGATATAATCCTGCTACACTAATATTGAAATTTGAAATTTGATATGATATGATCTTGCTACACTGATACACTGTTAATAGGATTAAAATCCTATAAAATTATAATCCTATCAAATTACAGTGTAGCAGTGTAGCCAATGTTGATAAGATTATAATTTGAAACATGACAATAATTTGATCCAGTACATTATATTTGATCATGTTACTTTCAATAGCTACACTGTTATGAAAGTACAATATAATGTTAATTTGATGCTGCTACATAATGTAATGTAATTTAACATAATTTAATTTATTGTCAAATTATGTAGCAACATAGCAGGATCATATCAAATTTCAATATAATCCTACAATAACAATGTAGCCAATGTATACTGATATAATCCTGCTACATAATGTAATTTCACTGTATTGTTAAATTTGATGTAGCAGTATCATATTAACATCAATTTTTTGTGTAGCAGGATCAAATTAACATCAAAATTTTATGTTGTTTGGAATGTATCCTTCTAACCATTTTTTGTTCGATTTTAGTTCATAAAAATTAGGCATGTAATCAAGTGAAAATTTCAGTTCATCAACATAATTTTTTTACCAATTCATCAACATAAAAATTTCTAAACATTTTTTCACAGGAAAATTTCAGTTCACTAACAAAAATATTGTGCATGTAATCAAATGATTCCATCATGATGCTTCTTTGTTGTTTGCAGACCATGTAATTTTTATGTGGCTGTTCTGGGGAATGAGAAAGAAAATGAAAAAAAATTCAGCCGTGCTTTAAGATATTCCATTTTAAACTAAAACCCATTTTAAACTGAAAGTGAAAATTTATAACTAAACTTTTTAGGCTCATTTGATTTTCTTTGATGACCCATGAATTTACAGCGCCAGTTTGCCATTGTGTATATCATCATATAATTGGGGAGCTAGATGTTATACATGATCTATTCTCATGTACATAATAGTTATGAGTTTCTCCAGGTGACAGCTGCTGCTGTATTTGCTTTTAGTTTCTTTTTAACGCTCTGTATTTTTCAGAGAAGAGACATTTGTTTGGCTTATACAGATGGTTTAACACCTCATGTAACAGCAAATTTATAACTATCGGATGACTCCATACCACTCCAATGTTTATAGCACGTAGAAGCTGTCATGCAGGCTTTGAGCTCAATGTTTACAGAATCCGTGGGCATCCTCGAATCAATGATTTTATTGAGGAGGGTTAATCTACATGCATGTGATGTGAACTCTTTTCTTAACAGTTCGCTCAGGATTTTTGAAGAACCATCCAGACATGATGGAATGAGCAAATTAATAGTCACTGACAACTGATGCTCCCAATCTCCATGCATGTGTGATGGGGCTAGCCTATGGATGCGGCTGCGAAATTTTTTGGTTGATATGACACCAGCGCGACTGTCTATACAACAAGTTTTAGTATCACTGTCCTCTTATGTTTACTTGCACTGTTGAGGGCTCTCGCCATGCAATCTGCATAATTTGGTATGAAGTAGCTTAGCCAGAATAAAGCAAGGGAATGCAGACAGTGATAAATATAAAGCTGCATGCATCCATTAAGTCTTTTATTGATATTTTACTAGCATTCTTTGTAACATAATAAGGGATTTGACATAATAATGCCAACACAAGTGCTGAGAGTATTGCATGAAGCTTCTCTTGAGAATTTATTCTACACATTCTTACATTCATTTATTAATCTGACATAAAATACCAATACAATCGCATTGATCCAATCCGTTACAGAATTGGCCAGAGCAACACATATGGTCATGCTGGTAGAGTGATCCATCATGAACACTAGATGACAAGCATGATGAACATTACAGTGATATGAAAAAAGAAATTATACTAAAACATACAAGGTGAACACTGACAAATTTTTGGGCAATCACAAAAAAAATTTCTTGATCTAAATTCCCTAGGTAAACTAAGTTTTGGGATGAACTAAATAACAATTATTGCGCTGTAATAATTGATGTTCCTTTAAAATTAGGAGAACCAGTGTTTTGCAGGGAGAATATGTTTAAATAATGGGGGAATTAAATTTTGGGAGGACTAAATTTTTTTTTGTTAACTACATAACATTAATTAAATTTTAATTATTGTTGTTCGTTGAAAATTAGGTGATCCAATATTTAGATGTGCACAATATTTTAATTGAACTATGCCCTTAAGGCATGGTTTGAATCTAGGGTGAACTAAATTTTGTCTGTGAACTAAATTTTTTGATGTGAACAAAATTTTGAGTGGACCTAAAATTGTGAGGAACTAAAGTTTTGGTGGAACTAAATAACAATTAATGTGTTTTACTTATTATTGTTCATTAAAAATTAGGGGATCTTTGTTTCGATGCATAAAAAATCAGGGATCTAAGAATTTGAGAGGGAATAATTTAAATGAACTTTGCCACGGCATGGGTTATAAAATGGGGGGGAGCTAAATTTTTGAGGGGACTAAATTCTCTAGGGAAAGTAAATTTTGGGGAAAAATAAAATTTTTAAGGACACTAAAGAACAATTATTTTGCTTTAATTTTTGTGCGAACAACAATTTTGAGGGGGAAATATCTTAAATGAACAGAGTGCCCTACGGGCACGGGTTGTGACTAGTATTTATATATACGCATATAAGTAGGAGCACATGTTGATATGTCATTTGGCATATCATAACGATGTAAATGTTACTATATTTATCATACCTACATAAATGTCACTATAGTTATCATACTACATGCGTAGTTATTATAACTCCTTGATGAAACGGTTATATAAAGAGGAGTCATTGCCTACGCATGAATAATGAATAAGGGAGAAGGGAGAATTTGTTAATTTTCTTGAATTAATGCCTATTTTTAGATTAATTATTCCTCCCATCAAGGAAGCAATAAAGTAAGTGTTGTAGGCAAAAATATCAATGAAATTGAGAGGTTCTCCTCATATATATATAATCAAAGGAAGGTATGTTTATGTTTACACTGTTGTTTGGTATGTACATGAGTTGCATTTGTGCATTGTTAATCATGCCATATAGTTTTGGGAATTCCATGTTTCTCACAATTAACTCATGGAAGCCTTTATGTAGGGATATTTAGAATGCTTGACTGATGATGTCATAGCTCTCAGTCACCAGAGCTGGTTACTCTTCATTGAATTGTGAGATGATTGCAGAACTAAGGACACTGATAAGAAGACTAGATCCACAGATAGTGGTGTTAATGAACTGTAACCAACTTTGTAGGTCACATTGTTTGGATTTGTAGAAACTAAGAGCTCTCGTTGGAATTTCTTAATGCAGTCATACCAAATTTGTGACATGTTGCTCCTTAGACAAAATTATATCCACCTGAAATTCTGATTAGAAGATGCATGGCTTCATTGTCTCAGGCAGATAACTGTTATGGTAATGGTTGTTTATAATTGTGAGAAGCAGAAATGTGTGTTGGATGAGCATTGCATCCCATTTAACTTGCTAAGTATTAACTTGGATTGATAAAATGTTTTGTATTACTTGATTCATGGTTACAAGAGATGACCCCATATATAATACATGACTCATTATTGGGCAAAGAAGCCCAAGAGACACATGCACTAGGACCAACTATTTCCTAGACACACTAATAATTATATTAACACTAAGAATTTGGATTAACTATAGAAAATGAGAGAAATAGGACGGAAAGAACGAGATTGTTATGCTCCAAAACAACACTGATAGGGAGCACCAAATGTATGCGTGAGTCGCCACCTATTTGATAAAATGACACAATGAACGGAATGATGGTAAAAGCAACAACAGGTGAGTTGAAAGCAGGAAATTTACAAGGAGTGAAAGAAAGAGAGAAAGAAAGAAGGGGTGTGGTACCTTTAAGAGCTCATTGGCCTCAAGGGTCTCGATGAAGGAGGTGGCAAGAGAAGGGGTGACGCCGGACTTTCCGATCTGCTGAGATTTGAGCTTCTTGCCGAGCCTGTGGGCGAAGGAGGACAACTCTTTCTTCTCTTTAACGCTAAGCTTTGGAACTTCAAGTTTCTCAACTTGCTGCTGATTCTCTTGCTCTTGCTGCTGCTGCTGCTCCTCCTCCCCCTTCACCTCCAATGCTACTGCTGCTGCTGATGATTCTTCTTCTTCTTGTTCCTCCTGTTGGAACCCATCATCAACATCGTCAGGGGAATTGGGATTGGACTTGAATTCATCATGGCGTTTGACGTGCAGAACAGAAGCAGATAAAGAAGCGCAAAAGAGACGAGAAGAAAGGGAAGAAGGAGAAGGGGCAGTGGAGGGGGAGGGGGAGGAGAGAAGAGGAGGATACGGAGGATGAGAGCCTGATAATGATAATAATGACGATGACCCCCTCAAAGGAATCAGCGCTGTCCCGTTTTTTCGCAAAAAACAAGAAGAAGAAGAAGAAGAAGAAGAAGAAGAAATGGGAAGGCGAGAGTGGCAAAGGGCAGCAGCCGAAGAAGAAGCACAACCACCCATCATCCTACGATGACGATTTAGGATCTCGGATAACTTCGAGTTTTTGGGATTTGATGGCACATATGGGGAGACTTGACAAGGATGGGAGTAACCTGGGAGTTGCTACGCGCACATTCCAAATTGCTCTGTGCACGTTCGGATTTCGAGTTATTTATAAGTTTGTCACTTAGACTGGTTTACTTCCGGAAATAACACCATTGTGCACGATGAATAAAAGTACATAATGGACGATTTTGCTCAGCATGCAACCGTTATCACTCACGTATGATTTTACTCAGCACGCGTTGAATGTGCTCGTCGTCGGTGTTGGTTGGAGAGAGGGGGAGAGAGTGTGTGTGTGAGAGTGAAGAACTTGGGCACACTCATCGATCGAGCACCCTCATCGAGAGAGTGAACCGCCGTCGATGAAGATGGTGCTCCCTCATCGATCGAGCTCATCCCCATCACCAGCGAGGAGCAGTTGGAAGTAAAGTGATGTCAACAGCAGAAAGAGTTTTGTCTCCAATCCAAAAGACAGCTTCGTCTCCAATTGGATTTTTTTTTTTGATTTTGCTACGTAAATTGATGTCAATAGCTCATCCTTTTCTCTCGCTGTCTGTTGACGAGAAACCCTAGTTGAAGGCCATGGCGAGCTCATCCCCATTCCCATCCTTTCTACTATTTACACGAAGAAAAACCATAGGCGAATGCAATCGGTTCAACAGACAGCGAGACGAAAATCCGATCTCGATTAACAATCCAGCTTCGTCTCAAATCCAAATCCAACCCCAAATCCAAATCCAAATCCAAATCCAAATCCAACCCTCAACAATTTACATCTCAATTCTATTCTCACCAGAGGAGGAGCAAGAGATCCACATCGATTTAGCTCAATCTCCAGAACTCCGGCCATCTCTCCGGTGAGAGGAAGGAGTAAGAGATCCCAGCAGTGGTTGTGCGCGCTGAGGGTAGAATATGGTTAAAATTTTGAATGGCAAACTTGAAAATAAGTGGTTGTGCGCGCGAGCAATTCGGTACGTGTACGTAGCAACCCCCAAGTAACTATGCAAACCCACGGTACGGTGTGCGTAGCAACTCCCAAGTAACTATGCGAACCCACCGTTTTACACATACCACTTATTTACAAGTTTGCCATTCCTCCCGCACACATACCGTTTATTAACATGTTTACCACTAAAATTGCTCAGGCGACGAGCAGCCACTCGAAGGGCGAGAAGGCATTTTCCCTCATGACTGGATGAGAAGACAAAGCGACAGATCTGAGAAATATCGTCGACGAGAAGAGGTGACAGATGATGGTAATCTTGAATCAGATCAAGGGTGACAGATGATGGTAATCTTTGTCCATCGGTTTCTTCCTGTAGGTTTTTTTTTCGGTTTTTTTTTGGGGGGGGATGTCAAACTAATTACAAAGTCATAATTTGCAAGTCTACTAAAATATATCTTTTAGCAATCCCTAATCATAACTGAATTTAATTTGAATGTTTTATATATAATATGATAAAATTAATTATAATACCTTAGTCAATTAAGAATTTTAATGTTATAATTCAACTTGAATTATGATTTAATGAAACCAAATAAACATTTGAAGCATTGATAATTCATGCAAACAAACATTGCGTGTTGAAATTTTACAAAGGTGAAAGTTCCAATGTACTGTACCACCTATAAAATTGAATTTCATTGGATTCCACTTTAACTCAATTTCCCAATGCTATTTGTTTTGTATTTAGACATCACAATTTGTGCAGAAATTCCAAAGTGCAACCTTATTCCGACGGTCAGGATTTTTCCCAAGCAAAGCTACAATCAAGATATTCTCCGGACAGCCAACCAAAAATTGACAAACCAATAGAAACAATTTCACCCTTGTGTGGTACAGATATTAAAGAATATTATGTAAGAATGGTTCTGTTTTTGTACCATATTTTTTGTTGAAGGATATATCTACAAAAGTTCCGAAATGGGACTCACAAGTTAAATAAATGTTATACATATTGGTAAACACAAATTTTGTTCAGAGGCACATGACATGACCCCGGCCTCACAGGCACACACAAGGGACTCGCTCCATGCTGGCTTTGGTGAAGTTGGTCATTAAAGCTCCAACTTTGATGAAACCCAAATTACCATATTGGTATATCCTAACATGCTTCGGCTATCTTACTTGCAAGAACGCGCTCCCGCCTTTCAATATACTCGAAGGGAAACCAACCGGCCTTCCCTTTGCATTCACCTTCTGCCCACCCATTGCTCGATATCTGCATAATAAGATTTAGAAATTAGCAACAATCATGTGGAAACTGAGGTCATCAACATGATTCTCCTTGAGTAGAATAGCCAAAACCAGATTTGCCTGTGGAAGCTCAGTATTGCCCGGCAATATAGAACTTCCACAGGCAAGCCATTCAGGCTCCGCTCATCCTGTTAGAGGTATCAGCAAAACATGGCAAAAAGTGCTCCCTACTCCAACAGTGTGTATGTACCTTCCGTACGACAACATAGTCCCCAACCGACAGGTTAATCTCAACGTCGGTCTCAGACTGATATGAAAGCATGGCCTGCAAGATGAAGAAGAAAAGTTACATATATTCACTTCTGGTTTGTTTCAGACTCATATGTTCCATGACTATATAAGTAGGATTCCTTGCAAAATTTGAGCATAGATGTGTACTTCGGCTAAAAAGTATTCCATTAACTCGGTCAATCCATCATTTTCAGAACCGCACGTGCCAGTGGCTTCTTCATATGATGGCACTGGAGGCATGGAGTTGTCCCTGATGCGGCTGGGAGATGCTTCCATTCTCCGGCGCTCAGATGCTATCTGTTAAATAGAAATCAACATCAGACGAGCACCAAATAGATTATTGTAGTCAGATGATCCCATTGTTAATAACAACTGACTCTAGCGGATTGTGTTGTGTTCATGTGACTGTGCTCAATACACGATTAAGCAGTTGTAGGGCAACATTGCTTGCCTCTCCTTCAAGATGTTCAAGTAGAGTTACAATTCTCCGATGGTAGGCTCGCTCTGCTTCGATCTTTAAATCAGGAGATGAAACTAAATTTTTAATGTATAGCATACACATGGGATACAGAAAGTATAATGAAATCACACCCTAGAGACAATGAAAAGCAAAAACCATACCAGATACATAAGCAGCTGTACAGTAAATTTTTGTTGTTGGGATTCAACAGCAGTCATTGCTGCAACTGCTTCATTTCCTAATACTACCATATTTGACTTCAGTTCTTGTAGCTTGGATTCCACAGTTTCCAGCTTTGAATTATTATCGACATTGGCAGGGGATTCTCTTGCCCTCTGCTGGCGCTTTGAAACTTCAGCAAGCTGTAATGGATCCAAAATAAAGACATACATTGGTTACAAAATAATTTAGCTCAGGTGCAGGTATATGGCCAATGTTTCGGATTCTTTGCGAGGAGTAGGGAATGCAAAGCAGAGGGGGAATTTACAAGAAATTGAAAATAATTATATCGGAAATCAATAAAATCATATAAATCAATCACATGAACTTATCATGACTCTTTCCAATCAAGAGAGACTTTTTGATGGTTGCTTCAAGATATAACAAGCTTAAACGACTGATTAGCAGGGCAGGCTATCTAATGGAGTCATTTGATCAAGGTGTTATAGCAATATGTCACTCGCTATAGTTGCCTAGCTCGTAGTTGCCTCATTAGGCCATTGAGTTATGTTATGTTGCACTGCCCAATGGTTACCTTGGCAACGTATCTGTCACAAATTGGCTGCTACGTCATGCAAGTCAATAACTGCTTATAAAGTGTAGATAAATTCTTTTTTGGAGCTTTCTTGACTTGTTCCATAACTGACCCCTTTTGGTGGAAAAATGCTGCATTATGCAAAAGCAGGAGGAAAGCAACAAATGCTCGCAGTGTGGACAAAAAAGTAAAACGTTGTATACGATCTCGAGAGTTTATGGAAATTCCACGTAGCACAAATGATTTATGAATAGATTCCTAATAATTTCATCAATAGGTCACTTATAAGAACGTACTGGACAATGAAAAGCCGTATAAGAATATGAAGAATTTTATTCACGGTATCATAATCATGTTCAAAAATCAACCGGTTTTTTAAGACAGGTACGTCTCCAATCCAACCGCTGTTCAAAATTTAACAGGTCTTTAAAGATATGTTCTCCTATCTAACCATCCTAAATTTAACAGGTCGTTAAAGATAAGTTCTCCTATCTAACCATCCTACTTTTATGTGATGAAACATGTCTTCATCAATCTCACCATTAACGAATTTTATGTGACCATCCTTCTTTTAAAGACAGTTTCAGGGTATTTGTTGGACATCCATCTGTAATTGAAGCTCCTTTCTTCTTACAATCTTGATGTAGATCTACTTCGGGAATTATTCTTTGTCTCAGTAACTAATAGTATATCATTAGAAAACGACTTGTAACCATGAGCGATCATCCTGAATATTAAATTATTTTCTAGTCTAACCACCTAATATTGTATCATTTGCAAACAACATGTATTATGAGAGTTCGTTATGATTATGTGAAGTTCATCTACAGCTAATGCAAAGAAAGAAGACTTGATCCTCTGTATACGCCTAATGTAATATAAACAGTTCATCTCTCCTTCAACTATTTTCATCATACATGTTATCAATCACATCAATGCATGTACTAAATATCTAAACCACCACATCATCTCCGGAGGAATTCTATCGTAACTCCTAAAATTATTTTTTAGATCAATGGAAACCACATGAAGTTCTCTTTTATGCTCCAAGTATCTGTCCATAAATCATCTTCATAAATACCTGACTTTGATAGTTTACACAGATGCAAATGACAGATGGTCAGTTTTTGGAGGCAATTATGTAAATTAAAAGCTCATTGCAACTTTTATATGTAAGCGGAAGCACAAATGACGGATTTTATGTATAAGTGGATGAAGCTCAGTTACAGACAGAAGTGATGGATGACTTGTAATACCGAAAGCAAGTATATACTTTTTCCCAGATAGGTCTAATAGACAAATTACACACATGTATCTCATTGCAGCACACCGTTTAAAATTTGTAAACCATTATTCAACACAAAGATACGTAATAACTAATATAATGATCTCCACATAGACAACCCTATGTATTTTGTAAAATATTTTTCAGTTTAGAGTTCTAGTTTGAATGGAAGGCAGGTTAAACTCATGGGCCTTTTGTGGGCAGGTAACACCAGCTAATTGAAAGCTAAACAAGACTCCCACAAACATACAAAAAGAGAATGCACAACAACAGGTAAGAGAAAATAGGACAAAGACACGCGCACACATAGGAGTAGTAATACCACAAGAGATGAATAATATACAGAAGCCCCACTAAAGAGTACAGAAATATATTAATGTAGTGTGCACCACTGCTAGTCAATAAGTAACAACAACAGGTAAAGAGAAAATAGGACAAAGACAAGTGCACGCATATGAAGAGTAATACCACAAGAGAGGAATAATATACAGAAGCCCCACTAAAGAGTACAGAAATATATTAATGTAATGTGCACCACTGCTAGTCAATCAGTAATCTAAATCAGTTAGGAATGTCAGACTGTACATGATTTCTCTAGGAAGGTTTGACTGTCTATTCTAAACACAACGGTCATGGAGAATTGTGGGGTGATACTTTGTTAGATTAAATAGTAATCCAAATGATGGTATAAATGCTTGAATCCTGAACCTTGCAAGATCCAAATTAACCTAACTAAAGTAATCCTCAAAGTTCTTTCTTTTAAATCCATGAAGACCACCCAAATTTTTGGGATGAAGGTTAATATGAAGAAGAATAAGAAGAAAGTAATCATCGATGATGTCAAGTAGAACAACCTGAGCTTCTACTTCTTGTCTCATTTTGTCATAACGTTTGGCAAGTTGTCGGGCATCCTCCAATGGCGCACCCATTACCATTGCTCTTAATGGCTCTGCAACCTGGAAAGTCAAGTATTACAAATGAATCAGTTCATTGAAAGTTTATGCGTGACACAGTAAATAATATAAATTAAATGGAATGATCATTATAAACATAAATAATAGCCATTTTACCATACTACTAAAGACATCACGATTATGTCCAAAGACTCCAAACCTTATGTACTATAGTTATACACACCAATAGACAAAGCTCATGGATTTCAAAGTTCTAAAACATTCATACGAAAATACCACATTTTACGCATGTTACATATGATGAAAAATTTAGTTTCCATAAAACTGCTAATTACTGCTCCCCTTGCTTATCAAGTTTGAGAGGTGGTTCTCAAGAACAATGCAGAAGTTGTTACAGTGGATTAGGTCCCTCCGGAGACAAATGGTGATGGCATAATATACATTGAGACCCAATTTGACCCGAATGTTTAAGCTGATAGATGAAGGTTCAAGTTTCAATTTATGTCATTCCTTGTTATTTGTTCCTATGTGAAACTCAATTCTAATCACACATGATTTTAACAAATTATTCCCTTCATGTCTGAGTTCATAGGAGATACGATATTGGCTAACAATCCCTCAAATAAGGGGAAACACAAGAGGGCCAACACTATCCAACACCTAACTGGATCATATGGTTAGCTCAAACAATAGTTTTCGAGTCACCATCACATGTATTCAGCAATATTAGGCCTTCTATTGCATACCAACTATCCCTTGGCATGCTTTGATACCAATTTGTTTGCATATGTTGGACCCTTTGAGGAGATAAGCTAGCAAAGTTATAATATAAACCAAGACCCAGTATGGCCCAAAGCTTAAGCAGATTGGTATAGACTCTACTTTCAATTTATGTCCTTCACTTTCCGACATTCTAACATGAGAGCATTCTTTTTCTTTTTTCTTTTTCTTATTTTGAGAGGATGTAAGAGTATTTATTCACATATGACTAAAACAGAAGCATCACCCATTTCAAATGTTATTCAAAGAAATACTTCTATCATCCAGAGCATTTCAAAAAGCAACACATGTGCATGTTTGTGTGGTCTAGCCAATGCAGGAAAGTAGAGTTTATTAACATAGTTTGGATTCAAATATTATCTTTCCAATTTGAATCAATTCATTGCAGGATAATTAGGCTTTTGAGGCGATGATACAAGCAAGCATTTGTTGTGTGCAAGTTGGATTGAAGAATCCGAAAGTGAACGTGCATGCGAGATTTTAAGAGAAATTAAAATTAATCAGAAAGAAAAGCAATAGAATACAAAAGGTTTATGTAGTTCACTCAATTCGGGCTACGTCCGTAAGGAAGAGTCAGAGGATTCCTACTAAATCTAGAAAGAAGAGTACGACAAGAATTGATATGCATAACCTTCTCTCCTTAAATAGACTCCACAAAATAAATCTAACACGGACTGATTGAGAGAGCTCTTGTTGAGCTCTTGAAATGGCTAGAACCAATGACGCAGGTTGAGAGTGAATTGCCTCGTGTGTAGAGATTTTTTTCACCTACACAAGTCACTGACATCATTAAGTTGCTGAGCAGTTTTCTTTGATCAAATTCAGCTGCAAATGAAGAATTGGATTCATCAACCTTAGGTCACACATGACACAATATGTCTCTTTTCAATCTTTGAAACTAAATACTTCATTTTCTTCAATTGAGAATTAAATGAGACATCAATTCGACTTTCATGGTTGAGAATGAGGAAGTCATTTGCATCTATTTATTTCATGAATTATTTCCACAAAATGGCACATATATCACAAAGCAACCACAAGAAAAAAAAGCCGTTTTCATGTGAGGTGATTAAGAATATGTTAGGGTTTGAGTCACAATTCAACAATATCCGCCTTGACTCCACAAACCTATTAAAATTTTCACTTGTCCTTTTTATTAACTATGTATTCTCTTCCATCGTCTTCTCTAACGTGTCGACGACACCTCTCAATGTTCTCGAACATTGAGCAAGTCCAAGCAAAAATTGACATTGGCATTGCCTTTGTCAACATATTTGCATGGTTTTCTCAGTGTCAATCTTCTCAAGGATGATTTCACCACCTGCAACAATCTCTGTGCTGAAATCACAATGAACATCAATGTGTTTCATCCTTGCATAATCGGCTTGGTGCTTAGCCAAGTTAATAGCACTTTGGCAAGAATAACCTCCTGTTTGACACCCAAATCACCAAGACGCCATGCAACCATAATGCTTCCTTCACGGCTGGTGTGGCTGCAATGACTTCCGCTTCTGGTGTTGACAATGTGATAGTAAGATGAAAAGTAGCTCTCCAACAAATAAAATCTCCTATAAGAGTGAAAAAAAATAAGTTGTTGATCTATGCCTATCCAAACTGCCAGCAAAATCTGAAAAAATAAGTTCTTGTTGGTACTAATGACTCAATCGAATTCCAGATAAACATCTAAAATATCCTTCAGAATATGAATATCTATTTTAAAGCCTACCCGTGCTCTTTACCTAGATTTTCCATGTACTTGTTACAACATTGATTGACTGTGTACGATTGATACGATCCGCCCAAATCAAGAGAACTATTTCAGATTTGTAAAAGAAAGAAAAGAAATTTAGTAGTGGAATTTATTGATTGCTAGAATTGAAGATAAATCGATCCTTTTCTGGAGTGGATCTCTCTCTAACTTGTGTTGATGGAACAAGTTTAACCCCCCAAATGGATTCACGAAGAACCCTAGCAACAATTTTCTCTACTTCAAAATATTCGATAAAACCAAACTAGCTCCGGCTCGTAGGCTTTAACACTCTCCTAATCAACTTAATAATGAAAGGCTAATAAACCCTTATAATTACTTAAACCACTACTACGGAGATAAGTCATCAGTAATAAGTCACCCATCGGATCAAGGAGGGTCCGAACCCAAGCCTTGACCCGTGTCCCGTGCCGCACGCCACCTCTTGTAGACCCGAACCGCATTATTACTCCCCCCAAAAGACGAATCGTGTCCTCAAGGTTGAAGTCAGGAAACATCGACAGTATGGTGTCATATGACTCTCACGTCGTCTCGTGGTTTGGAAGTCCCCGCCAACGTACCAGCACCTCTTTGCCCCGTCCGCCCTCGTGCCGCACCTCCAAGATATCATGCGGCTCCAGCAACACTTCCAAATCTTCCGTCAGAGTGGGTGGTAGGGTGGATGTCGATATGTGATCTCCTATAGCCCACCTCAACTGTGATACATGAAACACTGGATGCAATGTCAATCCTGGGGGCGGATTCAACTTGTAAGCGACTGGTCCTATCTTCGCCAAGATCTAGTAAGGCCCATAAAAGCGAGCATCAAGCTTTTCATTTCTCCTCCTAGCCAAAGACTTCTGTCTATACGGCCTCAGCTTCAAATACACATGATCCCCAACCTCAAAGTGATCTTCTCTGCAATGTCCATCAGCCTTTGTCTTCATAATCTGCTGCGCCCTCGTAAGGTGCTTCATCAACTCCTCCAAAACGACATCCCTCTCGCTCAAGTACTGCTCCAACTGTGAAACTGGAGTTGCTCACTTGCTGTAATGGACCAATGAAGGGCGTCTCTCCCATACAAAATCCGGAACGGTGTAGTCTGGGCAGACGAGTGATAGGAAGTGTTTTACCAATACTCTGCCCAGAATAGCCACCTATACCAACTCCTTGGACATTCATAAGCAAAACAGCGGAGGTACGTCTCGACACTCCGGTTGACGACCTCCGTCTGGCTATCAGTCTGGGGTGATAGGCTGTACTCCTCCTCAAGGCGGCCCCCTGCGCTCTAAAAAGTTCCTTTCAAAACTGGATCATAAAGACTGTCCCTGTCTGACCCTATCGAAGTGGAAAATACATGTAAGCAAACCACCTCCCGTATGAATACCGCCGTCGCCACCACTACCGTGTAAGGATGCCGTAATGCAATGAAATGCACATATTTGCTCAGACAATCAACCACCACCAAAATCACTGTGTTACCCTCAGACTTTGAAAGCCCGTCAATGAAGTCCATACTGATGTCATTCCACACCTGCTCAGGAAGGGCCAATGGCTGCAGTAGCCCTGCTGGAGCCATAGCAAGGTACTTGTGACGCTGATATATGTCACAACTGGCGACCATCCTCGTAATATCATTCTTCATTCCCCGCCAGAAAAGCTCCCTAGACATCCGCATGTAAGTCTACTGAACACCAGAATGCCACCCAACTGTGCTTCCATAGAACTCCTGAAAAATCAAGGGAATTTGTACTGAAGTTTGTAGTATTACCAATCGCCCATGAAATAATAACCTCTTCCCGTCAAGTGAATAACCGGGGTGATCTGCCATTCCTTGGGTCAGACCCTCTCCTGTCCTAGTCAGCCCCTCATTTGCATCAATCTCTCTCCACAATGGCTCTCAATCCCTCAACAGTGATACTGATAATGCTGCGACGCAAGCGACCTCCCTGCGTGAAGGAGCGTCAACCGCCGTGTTCTCCAATCCGGGTCGATACTGTATCTCAAACTTGTAGTCTACAAGTTTAGATATCCACTTCTGGTGCTCCTCCGCAATCAACCTCTGCTCCAATATGTACTTCAAGCTTCGCTGATCCGTGCACACTATGAACTGTCGCCCCAATAGGTAGAGCCGTCTGATACGATTCGGGATCGAATCAATCAAATCGATATATTTTAAAGAGGAAAAAATATAAAAAGAGGATTTTTATGATAGATAAGAAATGCGAAGAACTACAATAGTTGGGTTTCTTTCGAGACGAAACCCTATCTCCTAGCTTTGAATGTTGGATCAAAGCCTAAGAACCCTCTCAACGATGCCTAACAAGTTCTTCACAAATCAAGCATAAGAAAATCAAAAGACGGCTAGCCCTAATAAATAGAAAAGAGGGGATTTACTAATCTAGTCTGAAAAGACTAGAATACCCCTAGACTAACCCACTACGTGGTGCCACGCCTCCTACGTCGCACGTAAGTCACCAAAGGGGGGTGGGTCCCCCCATGTGGGCCGTCGACCGTGAGTTGATGCAGATCCGCATCAATACCCCCCTAAAAGAGCCACCTTGCCCTCAAGGTGGAAGTCGGGGAACTGCTCTTGGATCACTCTGTATGCCTCCCACGTCGCATCATAATCCGGCAACCCCCGCCCAGTGTATCAGCACCTCTCTGCCCGCGCGGCCCCTGACGTACAGTCCGAACCTCCAGTGGCTCCAGCATCACCTCCATCTCCTCAGTCAGTGTGGGCGGTAGGGTAGAAGACACCGTCTGCTCCCCAATAGCTCGTCGAAGCTGCGAAACATGAAAGACGGGGTGTATCGTCGCCGTCGAAGGTAGTCTTAGCCTGTAAGCCACCTGGCCAATCTTGGCCAAAATCTCAAACGGCCCATAGAATCTCGCTGACAGCTTCTCGTTCCGCCTCCTCGCTAGCGATCTCTGTCTGTAAGGCCTCAGCTTCAGATAAACCATGTCGCCCTCCTGAAAGTGCACATCATGCCGATGCCCATCCGCCCTAGCCTTCATCACCTGCTGAGCCCGTAATAAGTGCTTCTTCAGCTCCTCCAGTATGCTCTCCCGCTCTCCCATATAATCATCTACCTGAGAGACCGGTGTCTGCCTCTCCCCAAATCGAAGCAGCTCTGGTGGGTCCCTCCCATATAACACCCGAAAGGGTGTCGTTCCTACTGCTGAGTGGTACGAAGTATTGTACCAATACTCCGCCCATGCCAACCACCGATACCACTGGCGTGGTGTCTCCGACACAAAACACCGCAGATACGTTTCTATGCTGCGGTTCACTACATCCGTCTGGTCGTCGGTCTGAGGGTGATAGGCGGTACTCCTCTTCAACACTGTCCCCTGGACACGAAATATCTCCCGCCAGAACTCACTCAGGAACACCTGATCTCTGTCTGTGACTATGGAAGCTGGGACCCCGTGTAGCCGTATCACCTCTCGAGTGAAGGCTGCAGCCACTGAAACCGCTGTGTACGGATGTTTCAGTGGTATGAAGTGTGCGTACTTGCTCAATCGGTCCACCACCACAAAAATCACTGAATACCCCTCTGATCGGGGTAGCCCGTCGATGAAATCCATCGTCACCTCCTCCCAGACCCGCTCAGGTAGTGCTAAAGGCTGCAGAAGCCCGGCTGGCGCCATGGCCATGTACTTGTGACGCTGACACACGTCACAAGCAGCAACCAAGTGTGCTATCGCTCTCCGCATACCAGGCCAATAAACCTCCCGGGACATCCTCATATATGTCTGCTGTACCCCGGAATGTCCCCCAACCACCGAACTGTGGAACTCCTGAAATAATGCTGGTATGAACGCGGAAGCCCGCGGTAATACTAACCGCCCATGGTATAACAGTCTACGTCCCTCTAGGTAGTACCCCTTCGGGGCCTCTCCGCCTCCCTGCAGCTGCTCGCGAATCTGTCTCAACTCCGGATCAGCCTCGGCCTCCTGCAACATGGGCTCCCCATCTATCCACACGGGCAACGAGAGTGCCCTCAAGTGCATCCCCTCCTCTCTGCACGATAAGGCGTCTGCCGCCTTGTTCTCCAACCCCGGTTTGTCCTCAATGGCGAACTGGTACCTTACCAGCTTGGATAGCCAGCGCTGGTGCTCCTCTGTCACTAGCATCTGCTCCAGCAAATACTTCAGGCTGCGCTGGTCTGTCCTGACCACGAACTCCCTGCCCATCAGATATGGCCGCCACTTCTGAACTGTCAGCACGATTGCCATCAACTCCCTCTCGTACACAGACTTCAGCCGTGCTCTAGCTAAAAGCACCTGGCTGAAGTAGGCTATCGGCTGACCTAACTGCATCAGAACCGCCCCCAAACCAACGCCCGACGCATTAGTCTCCACAACAAACGTGACGCTGAAGTCGGGCAACGCCAAGACTGACGCTGTCTTCATCGCCTCCTTCAAGGTCTCAAATTCCTTGGTCGCTTCCTCTCCCCACTGGAACCCATCTTTCTTCAGCTGATCGATCAGTGGGCGGGCAATGGTATTGTATCCCCTCACGAATTTCCGGTAGTAGCCTGTCAGCCCGAGAAATCCCCACAGTGCCCTCAGAGAGGTGGGCACCGGCCAGTCTAACATCGCCTCTATCTTCGCCCGGTCAGATGCTACCCCTGCGGCCGACACCACATGTCCCAGATACTCTATCTGCCTCTGGCCGAAACTGCACTTCTTTCGGTTGGCATATAGCTGATGCCTCAATAGCTACCGAAAAACTACCTCCAGGTGGCCCACGTGCTCCCCCATGGTCCTGCTGTAGACCAAAATGTCGTCAAAGAAGACGAGTATGAACCTCCTCAGGAACGGCCAGAAAACATCGTTCATCAATGCCTGAAAGGTCGAAGGAGCATTTGTCAAGCCGAACGGCATGACGAGAAACTCGTAGTGCCCCTCGTGGGTGCGAAACGCTGTCTTCGGCACGTCCCCTGGCCTCATCAGGATCTGGTGATACCCCGCCTTCAGGTCAATCTTGGAGAACACCACTGCCCCATGCAGCTCATCTAGTAGCTCGTCTATCACGGGGATATGGAACTTGTCAGCCACCGTCTCCTTATTCAGTGCCCGGTAATCTACACAAAAGCGCCAACTCCCGTCCTTCTTCACCAAAAGTACCGGGCTCGAAAACGGGCTGACACTGGGCTAGATCACCCCAGCATGCAACATCTCTCCGACCATTCGCTCTATCTCATCCTTCTGCACGTGGTGGTAGCGGTAAGGATGCACACGCGCCGGTGTTGTGCCATCCCTCAGGACTATCGCGTGCTCGTGTCCTCTCACTGGTGGTAGCCCCTGTGGGTCCTGAAAGACCTCCTGGAACTGTCCCAACACCTACTCCACCTCCTCGGGAACCCCTGCTTGCGGCCCCTGCTCTGCCCCCGCTACACGGCACTCCACCAAGTACCACTCTCCCTCTCTCTGTAAGGCCCGAGTGATGGCCTTGAAGGCCACCAGCGACAAACAAAGGGTCGGGTCCCCTGTGAGCACCACCGTCCGGTCCCCCTCCTCGAACTCCATCCTGAGGCGCTTCCAATTCACCCGCATGTCCCCCAGCTTCTTCAGCCACTGCACGCCCAGGATGATGTCAACATTGCCCAACTCCAGGGGCAGGAAATCCGCCATGATCTGCACTCCCTGCAAGGTCAGGCACAGACCCTTGCAGAGCCCATTGCTCTCCTCCATCTTCCATGTCCCTAGCAGCATGGTAAACCTCTCCTGCGTGCTCAACTGCAGCCCATGTCTCTCCACTAGCCGGCTGGAGATGAAGTTATGGGTGGCCCCACTGTCGATCAGCACCGTGACCGCCGCGTCTCCTAACTGCCCCGATAACTTCATGGTGTGGTTCGGAGTGAACCCCACCACAGAGTTTAGGGACACCTCTGCGAAGTCTAGATGAGACTTCTCCTCCACAGGCGCCTCCTGCTCCTCCTCGATCTCCTCCTCATCACCCATGTACCCCTCCTCATCTGGTACCATAGTGATCTGTAGCAGGTGACTGGCACACATGTGTCCAGGGGTGAAGTTCTCGTCACAACGAAAGCACAACCCTTTGGCACGCTTCTCCCTCACCTCCGCCTCTGTCATCCGCCGCCCCAGAGTCACCGGGCGGTTCTTTCCTCTAGCCTCAGGTGCAGCTAGGGGTGCTCTCGGTGCTGCCGCTGCAGGGGTGGGGCGGGACCCCTGGGTCCCCCAAGTCCCACGTATCCTCCTCTCCTCCGCATGTTTCTCCTCCGCCTTGTGGGCCAGACGAAGGACATCCTCCAGTGTCCCCGGACTCTGCATCCTCAGCTCTGCTCGTATAGAGGGCTTCAACCCTCTCATGAAGTTCCCGATCATCACCTCGTCGGTCACCCCCTTCACCCTACTATTCAGCATCTCGAATCTCTCCACATAGTCTCTCACCGTCCCCTCCTGCCTCAAAGCCGATAACTGCTCATAGAAGTCTCCACTTGGGGTCTCCTGGAATCGGTCTAGTATCAACGCCGACAGCTCCTCCCAAGTGCGAAAGGGGGTCTGTGCCACCTTCCATCTATACCACGCCAACGCCTTACTCTCGAAATAGATTCTGATGGCCCTCAGAACCTCCTCCTCAGTCAACCTCATCACCGGGAAGTAGCGCTCCGCCCGATAAATCCACCCGTCCAGATCCGTGCCGTCAAAAATCGGCATCTTTAGCTTCATAACACGGCGATCTGCATTGATGTCCCCCTGTGGTCCCCCGTCTCTACCGCGATCACCCCCACGGCCGAATCCTCCGCCAACTGCCTCAACCGGACCTCCCCCGTCAACCCCGTATAACTCCTCCGGTCACGCGGGCCTCTCCTGTAACGGTCCATATTTTTCAATGCAACTATTCACGGATTTTCATTTTTTTAAAACTATTTTATAATGGTTTGTCAGGAGTTTTATGATTTCAAAAATTTCTTATAAAAATATTTTGAAGTATCAGACTATTTATGAAGTATTTTAGCAAGTTCGGGTTTCATCAAATACTCAAAACAATTCTGATAAAAATTCAGTTTCAGTTATTACCGTTTTGACTTAATGAATTTATTTTCTATACAAACATCATCAAAACGATTTCAAACTTTTACAATAACATTCTATGATCATTTAGGGCTTCTCATATTAATTTCGTAATTTTCTGACGACAAATCAGTAGAGAACCCGTAAACCCACTTCCTAAACGTTTTGGCCCTCGACTCGTATTCCCGTAACTCAAACCCTGAAACGGACTTTGTATTCGCGATTCTCGCGACGATACGATCTCGTGGGTATGTTTTCGTAATTTTTCGGAGTCGTTTTATCTCAGGGGCAAAATGGTAATTTCGGTTTTGCTAATTACATGGCAATCACTCTTACTTAATAATAATTAACCTTAATTAACATTAACCTAGACCTAAACGTGACATCCCAAACTTTAAAACGTGGTTACACGTTTTTCCCATTTCCTAACCTGATACATCCCCTAACTCTTAGTCAACTGAACCACCCAACTTATTAAATGACATACATCCCCCTTTTTTCTCTTTTCATTAGTTGACAACGATTCAACTCATCTCCCATCTCATTCATTGCCAGACAACCCAACAACTCCCATCTCTTTGGCAGCCATTCCCTTCCCCTCCACATTCATTTCCTATTTATTAAGGGTGAATGCACCCCCCCCCCCCTCTTCATCACCAGGCAACACCAACCCTCACGTTCTCCCTCATCCCATTTTCGTTCGCCTCCGGTCATCCAAGCTCCATTCACGTCCTCATCTCGAGCTCTTCCCACGGGGCGAACCTCAAGCCACCAAGTGCCTTAGAGCCGCCCCTTCCTCGTGAGTTCGACACCCCTGCCGTAGCCCATCGCAGTTGCCCTCTCCGGCTCTCCGACACCACCAAGCTCGCCCCACTCCAACCACCGTCGGCATCCTCTCTTGCCCACGGCCTGTTTCCGCCGCCAACATCGCCGTTGGCGATCCCCGACGCTGCCACCAGACCGCCGTCGTCCCCCACCGGAGCCGCCGCCAGCGACCAGCGCCTCCATGCCACCGCCCCCTCGCCGTCGGGTTCCCCCCTTGCCGTGGCCTTCGGTAGTCGCCTCCCCTCGTTCCCCAATACGCGCGCGCAAGGAGCAACAGCTTACGCAAAAGAAAGAAAACAAACGCCAGGTTGAAAACGAACACACACAGTAAGCACAGTTCGAAAATTTTGAGTAAATAATAATTATATAATATAAGTTATGAATAGTGGTTTTGATATAGGTATCAAAAAAATGAACGGATACCACCAGAAGATCCGTACCTTCATCACGAACACGTAGGCACTGGTTTTGTTGGAATCAGGCAAGTATATCTACCGTAATAAATTTTTAAAGCTATCCAATTTATCATAATGAATTATTTCTTCCGGATTTTACGTAAACTTAGGTGTAATACAATTGTCTATAAATATACTAGTTGAGACGAACATTTTGACATATCACATGAAAATTTCTGACGAGTATATATTTTTAAATAAATTATTGAACATTAAGATAGTTATTTTATAACTTAGAAAATTAGTTTTAATTCATTTTAATTTCTAAAAATCGTTTTAAAGCTTTCAAAAATTGCTAAAAATACATACGAGCTTCAGAAAAATATTTTCTTCCTTGATAAAATTATTTTCCTCATATCTAGCCTATCTAGAAATTATTAGCGAGTGTTTTAACCCGTTTTAAGCTATTATAAAAATACGACCACGTTAAGGAAAAATAAGATAGAAAATAGTGTATTCTTTAACCGATCATTTCTTGTGTTTACAGGTACCAATTCTTATGCACCAGCTTCCTTGGAAGCCCTAGCTCCAACCTCGTCTTACTACGACGACCTCGATATGTAAGTCACGTTAATTCTAACTTTAGAAATTTAGCTAGTGCACTTGTACGAACATAGGACTTGACATCTAGTTTTGGAACATTTATTGACTTGAACAGATGCCTAGAGACATAACTAAATAGGAAACAGATCAATTGCAAGAACGACTTTGGTTACATTTATTGCTCGATTGCTCACATTTAATTGATGCATGACATTGATACGACTCATGAATTGTCAAATGGATTATCTTGTATGGAATATCTTGTGGTACATATTGTGAAATTGTGGAACATCTCGTAATGAACATGTATTTGATACACATACACTGGGTTTTTAGGGTAACTTATAATAGTGGAAGTGCGGGAGCGACCAGTTCGATCTGCAGTGAATAGTACCGTTTTGGTGAACCGTACCGTTTTGTTGAAAAGTACCGTTATGATTGTACCGTTATGATTGTACCGTACCGTATAGTATTGTTGTAACTCGGGATATCAGGTGGACTCTTGGTTACATATCGTACTTCCTGTTATAAGTTACGAACTAGGCCAGGCACAATTACTCTCATTGTCATTGCTATTGTCATGGTTATTCTTGTACGGTACCAGTTGTACTTGCTCAGTCACCTTTACTTTACTTGTCGCACTTGCATGCTTGCCTGTCCTTACTTTACTTTACGCCTTTACCTGTATGTCTGCTCTTATCTCACTTATTGCATTAGCATTATTGCATTAGCATGATAGTCCTTAAATTGCTTAATATAGACTGCTTCGTACTTTTGCACTACTTTATGTCTATTGGTAGAATTATGTGACTTACCTACGGTTCCATGTTTCGTGGCACCGCAGACGACGCACAGCTTGACATAGAGGCTCCTGAGTGCCAGAGTTCGTCCCCGAGGCTGCAGTAGTAGAGTTCTTTTAGTGGCACCCTTTCGGTTGTACATCTTTCCTTTTAATGTCGTTGTAATAATTTGTACTATATGTGGATTGTAATAATTGGACACTATTTGGGTATTTTTGTACATCTCTGCATCAGAAGCTATTTTGTTTTCACTGGTTAACTGCAGACCTGCAAATATCAAATAAGTAACGGGCCCCCGAGAGCAGGTCGTTACATCTCCTATGCCTCGGGCTGATAGTGGTGCCCTGGAAACTCCGGTGGTCGTGCGAAAACGGGTCTCAGCCCCGTCGGAATGGTATCTGCTCTCCAAAACTGGCCCGCTGGGCCCCAATAGCCGCCCCTGAAGCCCATCCGCCTCCTACTGTCCCCGAGGTTCCCCCATGATGGGGTACGAACCCAGCCACACCCCCAAAAGGTCGAGACGAAGTCGCCGGGCCCCCAGGAGGGGCGGCCCAGCCCGGCGGGCCCTCAGAAGGCACGGCCCAGCTCGTCGGGCCCCCAAATGGGCCCATCGGTCCTCCCGCACCCCCGGATGGGGGTGCCGCATCTCCCGCGGCCCTGGCGGGGGGTGCCGCCTGCACCCAGAGCCCGCCGGGGTCGGCCGAAGGCTCTGGTGGCCCTAGCGGGCTCGCCCAGGCCTGGAAGGGCCTGGGAGGGCTCGCCGGGGGCGCTGAGACCCCTGGTTGGCTGGGCGGCCTCGCCCAGGCCTGGGAAGGCCTGGGTTGGGCCACCGGCCCTCGGGCAGGCCCGATAGGGCCTGCCGTGGCCTGAACAGACCCGCGAGGGTCTGTTTTTTGTGAAACAGGTCCGCGCGGGTCTAGGGTTAGCCGCGCCGTCTTCCTCGCCTCTTCTGCGTCGTCGCCTTGATGTGAAAATTCCGCCGTCGTCTGCGTTTGCCCTAGGGAGGCCGATTCTAGGGTAGAATCTCCCCCCTCTTTGATCCCCTTGTCTCGATCTCCTTTCGCCACCGCGAGGGCTTGTATCATCTCTTTCAATCTCGGAGATCTCGTCCTTGTTGCGCGGCGTCCGTCCTCATCCCCTGAAGTTCGATCTGGATGTCTTCTTGCGAATGTGCGTGATCCTTGAGTGAATCCCCCACCATTTTCTTCAATCCTTCGAACCGTTCTTCGATCTCCCGATTGAGATCCTCACGTAGCCCTTGAATCTTCTCATCGATCAAATCCGCCTTCGATCGAGTGCTTACCGCCATTGGGATCTAGTACTCTGATACCAATTTGATACGATCCAGGATCAAATCAATCAAATCGATATATTTTAAAGAGGAAAAATATAAAAAGAGGATTTTTATGATAGATAAGAAATGCGAAGAACTACAATAGTTGGGTTTCTTTCGAGACGAAACCATATCTCCTAGCTTTGAATGTCGGATCAAAGCCTAAGAACCCTCTCAACGATGCCTAACAAGTTCTTCACAAATCAAGCATAAGAAAATCAAAAGACGGCTAGCCCTAATAAATAGAAAAGAGGGGATTTACTAATCTAGTCTGAAAAGACTAGAATACTCGTAGACTAACCCACAACGTGGTGCCACGCCTCATACGTCGCACGTAAGTCACCAAAGGGGGGTGGGTCCCCCCATGTGGGCCGCCGGTCGTGAGTTGATGCGGATCCGCATCAACTTCTGGATTGCCAATACAATCGCCATCAATTTCTGCTTATATACAGACTTCACTCTAGCCCGTGTTGACAGTACCTGGCTGAAATAGGCTACTAGTCTCTGCTCTTGCATCAGTACTGCCACCAAGCCATACCCCAAGGCGTCGGTCTCCACCACAAAGGCCTTGCCGAAGTCCGATATGGCCAACACGGGCACGGTGGTCATAGCTAGCTTCAACGCCTCAAACGCCTTCGTGGCCTCCTCATTCCACTTAAAACTGTCCTTTTTAACTGCTCCGTCAATGGCCAGGCGATAGTGATGTAACCATGAACAAATCTGCATTAGTACACAGTTAGGACCAAGAACCCCCTCAAAGGTCACAGTATTAATATTGTCTCTAAATCCCACAGATGCTCCTCCACTTTCTGACTATATACCAGAATGTCGTCGAAAAATACCAATACAAACTTCCTCAAATAGGGCTTAAAGATCTTATTCATCAGTGCCTGAAAAGTGGCAGGGGCATTTGTCAACCCGAAGGGCATGACCAGGAACTCGTAATACCCCTCATGAGTATGAAAGGCTGTCTTCGGAATGTCATCGACCTTCATTCTAATCTGGTGGTACACCGACTTCAGGTCAATCTTCGAAAAGACTGCTACTCCATGTAACTCATCCAGTAGCACATCTATCACCGGTATCGGAAACTTGTCAGACACGGTCTACTTGTTGAGGGCACGATAATCCATGCAAAACCTCCAACTGTCATCCTTCTTAAACAGTAGTACCGGGCTAGAAAAGGGACTCACACTAGGCTGTATCACCCCCGCCTGTAGCATCTCCCGTATAAGCCTCTCAATCGCATCCTTCTGTATGTAGGGATAACTGTGAGGACGCACACTAACTGGAGACGCTCCATCGTGCAAAACAATAGCATACGTGTGATCCCTCTGAGGAGGAAGCCCATGTGGTGTCTGAAACACGTGCTCGAAACTGTCCAGCAACTCCCCCACCTCTACGGGTATCGCTTGCTCCTTCGCTATTGCTCCCAACTCCTGGTCCTGCACAATAAAGCCTTCCCCTCCCTTCAGCACTGTCCGAGCTATAGACTCGAGAAGGCGGCACAACAACATAGCCTAGGGTCGCCCAACAACACCACTGTCCTACCTTCCTCATGGTACTCCATCCAGAGTAATTTCCAGTTGAACTTGGTGTCCCCCAACTTCTGTAGCCATTGCATGCCCAACACTACATCAACCTTTTCCAACTCCAGGGGGTAAAAATCATCCACTATCTGAACATAAACCTTTGATAAAAAACTTTGCTTCTCAAAAAGCTAGAAAAATGTTCAAATAACATAAAGTAGATTCTTGCTTTGTTTTGTAATATTTTTCAGATTAATATAAAGCTAATGAGACAATATCATCCATTGTGGGGAGTGTAATTTTCTCAGTGACGTGTTATAACAGTTACTTTTGATTTAAATGCTAAGGAGGCAATATCATCCATCTTGGGGAACGTAATTTTCACAGTGATATGTGATGTAATAGATGCTTTTGATTTAAAAACATGATCTTTGTTTCCTTTAATTGTAAGATAGTAACACGCTTGGTTTGGGAGGGGGTTCTGTCCTTCTAATTTCAGTTAATATTAAGGCGCCTAAAGTTTTTTGCTTTAATACTTATGCCTCATATTTTATTTCGCTTTAGGCCTTATTTATGCTTGAACCAGCCCTGATGTCACCCAATGAATGCAGGCACCTCATCCCTAGGATCACATCGGTACTGCCCAAGTCAAACGGCAAGAAATCCTCCACGACCCAGGTGCCTTAACGTGTCAAAACCAATCTGAGATAAACTCCTCTGTTGCGCTCCACTTTCTCAGTTTCCATTATCACCACAAAACTCCTAGTGGTTAGCAACTACAAGCCCTCTGCTCCACGACCATACTGGAGATGAAGTTGTTGGTCCCACTATCAATGAGCATCATAACCTTCTGATCTTGATATCATCCCCATCAATTTCACGGTGTGATTTGGGGCGATACCCACCACGGAATTTAACGATACCTCTGCGATGTTCAAATAGAGATGTTCCTAATCTTCTGCCGCTACCTCCACAACCTCCTCATCCTCATAATCTACTATCAACAGCATGCGTGTGTGGTCTCAACACGAGTGCCCTGGGTTGAATTTTTCATCATAGCGGTAGCACAATCCATTTGACCGCTTATCCCTCATCTCTACATGTATCATGCGTCTGAATTGTCCTCTTGGATGTGGCTCACTGTTCTTCTCCGGTGGGCTGATCTCCTCCATCGGTGCCTTCTGCCCATCTAATGGTACCTGGCTACGAAACGTGGATCGCTCCAAAGGGCACAAGGCCGTCGCACTTCTATAAGCCGATCATCTATCATCTGGGCCAGCTTCATCGGGTCCATCAACCCCCTCGGCTTCTATATGCGAAGCTCATCATGGATGTTTGCCTTGAGCCCTTTCATAAAGCTCCTCTCCAACATCTCCTCTGGTATCCCCCTCATTTGTCTTGAGTGCACCTCAAATTTTCTTCGTGTACTCTCTGACAGTGCCTTTTTGCCTGAGTGTAAGGAGCTGTATGTGTAAGTTTTCTCCTTAAGTGTCCCAAAAATAATCTACAAGCAATCATTAAGCTCCTTTCATGAACACATAAGTCGCCTCTACACCCTCCACTAGAACCAAAACAATGCATTTCTTTCAAAGCATATACTAGTCCCTTGCGACTTTTCCTCCTCTGTCAAGTAGGTCAATGCAAAAAATCATTATGCACGGTAAATCCATCCATAAGGATCATCACCCTCAAATATTGGCATCTTCATCTTCCTAATCTTGCCATCAACACCAAGATTCCCCTGACCAGCTGTCCATCCAGGCTGCCCATTATGGTATGGCTGATAGGTGTTCTGCCATGTCTCCGTGTGTCATCCAAATCCCCTCAACGAGGATCCACCGCCTTCATCACCGCTCCTCCAGTCATTATCACCCTAATCAGAGTTTCATCCATCCTTCTTGTAGCCCGGATTGTCATTATGGTCATCTCAAAATTTCATGTAGTTCGGAACATGTCGCCAAAGACTCCCTCCTAAAAACAAGGGACCGTGGGGTCCCTGAAGTCCTACATTACAACGATGGACCCCCAACGGCCCCTCCGGTGGTCGTCGGGGTCCTGGCATGCTGCCCATGGGCTACGAGGCCCCAGGCGGCCATGTCGATGTTCTTCTTCCTCTGGCGAGGCTTTCCCAGGGGCCCTAGGGCCCTTGACGAGGTGGATGGAGAACGCCCCTAATAGGGCCCTCCCACGCATCGTGGATCTTCAGATCTGGATCTGAGGAATTTTCTTCCTCAAAGTCTTTAACTTTCTCATTTTCATTCGACAAAAATTTTGCCTTCCATACTAGATATGAATTGCATTCGGTGTTGTCCAGATCTGACTTCTTTGCTCCTTTGAAATTAGAAAATCGTTGCGACAAAGGTTGCTTTAGGGTTTGCATGGAGGTCTCCATCGACACGTTAAATCGCGTCTTTGACGCATACATCCCATATTCAGACGATTGATGCTCTCATCTCCTTCATCATTTTCTTCGATCATTCCACTTCTCCATCAAATTTCTCTTTCAAAGCTTCTACTTTTCTTGTCGCCGCCATTAATATCTTACTCTGGTGCCAATTTGACAGAATTTTTTAGGGTTTGTAAAGTAAATATAGGATTTTTAGAGAAAAAAGAAATAATTTTTATTGGAATAAAGAAGAAAACACCAATAAAAGGCCTCGTTCTAGAGGGGGACTGCTCTCCTAAGCCACCAATTCAAGAGGATGGACGCACTCTCCCACAAACTAGGGTTTCATTCAATTGCCTAGTGATTTCTTACACAATATTCAGCATAACCCATATCTCTCTAAGCCTTCACTTATATAATAATCAGATTCCTCTGAAATTACAGAAATGCCACTGAACCCCAACATTACATAAATGCCATTAGGTTCATTTGTCGCTCCCTGACTAGTCTTGTGATAAGTCAGGTCCCATCATATTATACCAATATGCATATGATTTTGTTTGCGGAATACCGTTATAGTTCTCTTATAGGTACAGGTGTGCACTTTGCGGAATCATTTGTGACATCAAACTCATAGGTCATCAGGTAAGCTTGAATCCTAGTCTTCTACATGGAGTGCTTCTTGTGCCAAGATCGAGGGCTTTCTGAGGGACAAATTTTTATGTGTAACATAACCAATGAGATAATAAATTTTTTGAATAAATACTGAATTATATTGTAAAAATAGATTTTTTTTTATTTTAAATAAATATTGAATTATAGTGGGAAAATAGATCTTTTTTATTTTAGTTAACGTGATATCCAATGACCTTAATAAATAATGAGTGATAACTACTCCATAAATTCATAAATTTCCATTTTGTTTTCTCCCAAAATCAATGGGAACATTTGGTGCATGTTCTTTTTGTTTGTGTACGTAAAATTTTTTTAAGGCAAGGTAATATTTTTCCTGTCTTTAATTCTTTGGCAAATTGAAAATTATTTATTTTGGAGAGATTTTGGATCTACTTATCATATTTCAATTATTGCACACATTTCATATCTCAAATAGGGATGACATTATTATGGACAGATGGGGCTCCAGGTTTTTTGTAGAAAGCACACACACGAGATAAACATAAGAGAGTAAGGTTCTAGTTGAAAAGGATTGCCTTTTGAATCAAAAACTGAAATAAACTAAAAGAAGATAAGAGGTAATTGTCGGGAAATATTTTTCAAACTAGAAACCATACAAAAATGAACATAAAGTAGCATTAGTAGTTGCAAACAGTGGCACGGAATGATCTAAGAGTCACCATGATAATGTGACTTGAAGAAGATTTCAAATTTAGAACTGCAATAATATTGAGGAGAACAATGGCATGAGGGGAAAAAATTATAAAAAGGAGCGATCGCATCCTTGACGGTAACTTACAAAGCATCTGCATATATCAGAAAATACTAAAGGTAGGAAGTAAACAAACCAGCACCCCAAGAGGGCAATGATTAATGTACAGTTGATAGTAATATTAAAGGTAAAATGTGGGGAAATAAGGTATATGACCTGTGTACTGAGGGCTTTCAAAAGATTTCCATGTTCCTTTTTAATTAAAGCACGAGCTCTAGCATAACTTAAAGCAGCTTTTGATAAAGTATTGCTTTGGGTGCAAGTGCCGTCAACACCAAATTTCATACAATCTTCTGCTAATTTATGACCTGCAGGAAACAACTTTGGATACACATCTTGAGCTACCTGAAAAAGAATACTACTACCAACTCACCTATTTCATCTTCCTTGGATCCAATACCAATATAACCTTCCACACCGCGAACAATGTCTCTCTGAAAATTCTGTTTTTTTTTTTTTTTTTTTTTTTTTTTTTTTTTTTTTTTTTGGGGGGGGGGGGGGGATGAAAACATCAGTTGCTTTCAACAAAAGCAGGAGCAACAAACCGCCAAATGGAAGGCAATAGACAGTTAACCTTTGCAGACCGGGTAGACACATAAAGCTTTTCCAACTTGTGAAGATGTTGCAGTTCTTCTTTGTCATTAACTATACTGTCAAAACTTCCAGAAAACTGTTTTCGAATGGCCTGCAATGATGGTCAAAAGAACAGTGTGAATAATCACAATCAAACCCCTAAAAAGGATGATTCTTCCTATGGTAATATATGCCATATGTTGGTAAAATAGCTCGCTTCAACAAAATGGAAGTTCTTTCATCCGATAGACGTAACTCCAAAAGACAAAACCAGGAAGCATTGGGGCTACGGTTTCAGAGTTCGACAAAATTATGGGTTCCAATCAACCAAAACACATGCTGACCATGATCTAGAAAACTCCAATCAAATTGGATATTTCCCTAGAAATCACTGAAGAAAGGGAATTTCAGTTTACAAACTTTCACAATTATGCAAAGTACATTTTGGACATAAGTTACACACAACCCCATTTTCAAAACAAGGTAACTGAAAGAGACAGTGAAAGTTATGAAACTATCAGGGTTGATAACATGAACAATAAATTCTTCCGGAGGCAGTACAACAAGCCAGTGCGGAACTACATACGGTTTGCCCTGGGCAGCTGCCCAGGGCAAAAAAAAATAAAATGTTTTTATAACATGCAACTGCTTTTTCTTTGTGGTCCAGTGGTTTAGGCGTTGTCCTTGGAAGTAAGAGCACTTGGCTTCGATCCCTGGGTAAGTCAGATTTTATTATAAGTTATTTAACATCATTTTTTGAATGCCTGGCTTGCTAGGCACCAGTGGGCCGGCGGATACAAGACATTTTAGATATGGGCTAATGAACGTTTGGATCAATCCCAACACTCATCAAAATATGGAAGTGGGCCCATGCCCCGGATTGATTATGGAGTTGCAGTGAATACGCTCCATGAGCAGCGCTAAGCCTAAGCAATAAGCATCCAGTCAATTTTCATTTTTCGGTTCTCTTCCCTTTTTGTCCCATCTCTCACTCATCTCCCCCTCCCTTGCAACCAAAAAACAGCAAATTCCCAATCAAAATCTCAGTTAATGGTAATAATAGAGAGTAATGCTGAGTGTAGTTGTCGCTGCTCTGATTATCGCCGTTCGATTACCTTCAATCGGTCGGTAAAACTGCATCGCATGCATCAATCCCTTTTCGTTTTTTTCCTTGCGCTTTTTTATTTTTAAATCAATCTTTATCTGTTTATTGAATTACTCTGATGGATTTAAGTCTTTAACCCTAACATTTTTTTGAATACTATTTTGTAGCTACTATCAATAAATAATTAAAGCATGTTAGTGTTTAATTTTTTTGTGGTATGTTTAAAAATAATAATTCTTTACATAATCTTCATTTTCGCCCAGGACAAAAAAAAATTCCTGGTTATGCCACTGACAACAAGGACAATGCAATAAAGAATTACATACAGCATGAGGATGTGAGCTTCACTTCCAATACCCAATTTTCTGGCATTTCAATTCAGTTTTGTCATAGTTTCGTTATGATTTGGTTCAATACGAACTAAGTTTCAGATGAAATATAATCAATATCAGCTAGTGTTACCTAGACCGGGCATGCTAGTGTCAAGTGTCCAAGTGAGAGCAAATCTTAAGTAATATGATGATGGGACATGTCTGGAATATAATATGATTACATACTATGGTAAGTTGCTCTCTGATCTTTTGAACTATAAGGGGTGTGTGACTAATAGTCCTAATCTTCATAGCTGGCACTCAGACCCCGAGTTATTTGAGCATGGTAAATAAAAGGTTGGAATTCTCAGATTCGCTCTCAGGATCGGACAACGATTTGTAGCATCGGTATTGTCTGCATCAGAAGTATTGGTGATACGTATCCAATGTTTCAGATTTTATGTAGCGGTTGCTAGATAAATATAGTTGTTAATTATACATAGATTTTCATTTTCAATGAATGTTTCATTTATTAATAGATCTTTTTTGCCATATACAATACTAATTTCCCTTTATTTAACTGATTCGATCATGGGATAAAATTTTGAATATTGATTTTGTGAAATGAGATGTTTTTAAACCATTATATGAAATAAAATATACTTTCATATATTACGAATTAAAACTATGAATCTCCTCTTGCATTAGTTATTATTAGTTGCTATCAACGGTATCTGCAAGTTTTGGACAGTGTATCAACTTACTTCAAATTTGATACGGTACAAGAGATACATACCACCAGGACCGGCCAAGATTTTAAAAATTGGTTATAATTAACCTTTTTTTCCTTTTTGACATAGGACGGAAGCGAGAAGGGGTGTGGGAATTTGGGGAAGTAGTAGATTATGGATTCAATAAATTTTCGGATCTTGCACCCCGGAAATCTGACGATCACCGACTCGCACGCCTCGCAAGTGGAGATTTTTCGAACCTCTTGTCCAGGCAATCAAATCCACTCACACACACCAATGCAAAAGATTTAATTTGTGGAGAAACTAAAAGTTTGCCCAAACAATTAATTTTCATTTAATTCTTCATTGAAATAACAAATCATTTTGTGGGCTTTATATATGCTTACAACCTGACTCAAAGAACTCAAAAAACTCAAACTCTATCAAATAAAAGACCCCTTCTCATATTGAATTCCTTCTCGAATTCGATCTCTATCATTCTTCCCGACTTAAGAACTTCACCATATGGTGAACGTCGATAGGAATAGTATAGCCAGGTAGAAATCAGTAGTCCTTCGTAGTTGGAGAAGATGCATCTATGAACTTTGAAATATAATAGGATGTGGATCTGTAAACGAACATTTTCTGTGAAATTCTTTCAAATAACAAAAGAGGTGAAAGCAAATAGAAACTTCTTGGGATGCAGAGAATTTGGAATAACGAAGTCAATGTGCTCAATCTCCTCAAGCTTCTATGAAATAATCGACTGGGTCACATAGGGATTGTAACTCAATAAAGCTCATCGAGAACATGTATGATGCATGCAAAGCCTCTTCGCTAGTTCTAGTACGAATCTCTCTAAGCAAGCTCGAATCCTCCTGTCATCCATAACTGCAAATTCCTAAAATTTCCCTTTGATTCTGTAGCAGACCTATGAGTATCGTTATTTACAAAAATTTCATAAATCCCGATATGCAAGGCACTCAAATCATATGCAAGATGCTCATAGAATGCAGTAGGAATAAGGTCAAATCTAGATTCTAAGGGAATGAGACTCTTATTAGCATATATTTGAGTTAGTGTCTTTCTAAGGATTAACACATTCTTTTAATTTTTAATTATGTTCTTGGTTTACAGGGAGTTAAAACAATTCTCTTTCCTTTGTGTATGAGTTGGATCTATCTGAATGTGCAACATCTAAGTCATACAACCAACGCCCAATGCCTAAAATATGATGAAATACACTGAAAACTCAGCAGAAAATCGCAAAAAATTGCAAACCGTACTGTGCAACCGTGGCTCAGGGCTAGACTCGGGGGCACGTCGATGAACAATGTCGATGCATTGGCTTAACTACGTATCGGGACCGGCTAGATCAAGCCAGTACTGTAGCGATGGCGGCTCAACGGTGTCGGTCGCATTTTCCAACAATCGTGGTGGTGGTTCGCTGCCGAAATTGATGTTGTGGGTTCGACTAAGCTTGGGAAATATTTTGGCAGGTTCTGTGGCCCCAATCGACACAGATGGTGGCACTGGCGAGCTTTGAAGCTTCTTGGGCGGTGGATCTCGGGTTTTTGATCTACGGTGGTGGAGATTTTGGATGCCGAGGACGTCGTCAAGGGGGAAGAGGGTAATGGAGGAGACAACGTCGGTCATGGGTGTTGTATGAGCCGGTGACGATGTGTATTGGCGTTCGTGGCGACGAATCAAACGGTTGGGCAACGTCAATGTTGCCTTCGTGTGTGGAAAGAGGTGGCAATGGTGTGGGTTGTGGTTGCTGCTTGAGGCGCTGATGGAGGGGTTTTGGGGGCGACAATGGAGGATGTATGGCAGCGACAGGCGTAGCTCAAGTGAGGTATGGTCAAGGTTTTGTAAAATATTTTGTTCCTCTTTTTTTGCTTTTCAGAATTTTGTTTCCTTCTGTTTTTCTTTTTTTCTCGCTCTATTTTTCTCTGAAGTTTTTTCTTTTGAAATTTTTCTCCTTTTTTATTTGATTCTTTTTTTATCTCTTTTTTGTTCTTTGTCGAATCTATTTAATTTCTTTGTGAATGGAGAAGAAAAGAAAAACTAACCAAATTTAGCTCTAATACCAAAATGATGCTAGGCGGAAGCGAGAAGAGATGTGTGAATTTGGGGAAGAATTGGATTAGGGTTTGATAAATTCTCCGATCTTGCACCCCAGAAATCTGACGATCACTGATACGCATGCCTCGCATGTGGAGATTTTTCGGACCTCTCACCCAAGTAATTAAACCCACTCTCGCACACCAATGCAAAAGATTTAATTTGTGGAAAAATCAAAAGTTTGCACCAACAACTAATTTTCTTTGAATTCTTCATTAAAAAACAAACCAGTTTGTGGGCTTTATATAGGCTTACAACTTGATTCTCTAAAAGAAATTCTAAATCAACTAAAACACTCAAATAAAAAAATTCAACTAACTAAAACTCTCAAAATAACAAATGACTCAAACTAATATGAATACTCTAAGGACTCAAACTCTATCAAATAAAAGACTTGTTCTCACATTGGACTCCTCAAATTCGATCGCTATTACTTTTGCTCCTCCTTCCTCTTCCTCTTTGAGTAAATTGCACTCAGCTCCCCAGACTATAAGGGATGCATGACATATATCTACAATGTGCATTCCCTCCTATCTTTCTAGATGCTCTATATCTTGCATCTTTCTTTCCAATGTCTTCTCTTTCACTCTCCTATTTCTTTATCTTATGTATTTAATCTCTCCTCTCTTTAGCTGCATATTCCCCTCTCATTTCTCTCTCCTTAGCTAAATGTGTCCCATTCTGTTAATTTCTCTCTAGCTAATTGGGTAGGAGCTGTTTGAGGGGTTTTGGTATGTATTGGGTTAGGGATGGACCAAGGTTGATGGATCTAGGATGTAATAATCACAGATGAATAATGGAGGCAAGGAACTTTCAGGCTTGAAAAATCATTGATGGCTTAAGGATGGTTCGGTTGGGATCAAAAAGAGAAAAGAAACAACCTTCAAAGAGAAGTGATAAATTTTCACTTCTTTGTTGATCTCGTATGTTTTACTCTCTTTTTTTTCTCTTTTCGTTTTTTTCCATCCTTCATTTTTACGAATCAATTCCCAAATAATTAAATAGCTACTTTTTAGATTTTAATATCATGACTACCCTTCAAGATTTTAATGTCATGATTGTGTTTGTATAAGCATCATTTATGGTTTTAGGTATCGGCAGAAACCCTAGAGTTTCGGCCGTTTCATCTTAGTTTTGGAGCTAACCGAGACGAAATTGACCTAAAAGTTTTGGTTTCTATCGAAACCAAAGAAAAAAAGAAGCGAAGAGAGAAAGAGGAACATGAAGGACATCAAAACAAGAAGAATAAATGTAAAAAGACCTATCACGGTTCTACAATATACAAAAAGAAGAAGAAGAAGAGAGAGAAACTTACCTCAAGATCTCAAACCTGCCTCTCGCCTCCCGCTGCCTTCCTCAAGACGAAGAAGCTCACATTGCCTAATGTGTGCTGCTAGTCACATACACATTTTGCTAAATGGCGCTAATGGGTGTTGCAAGTCACATACACAATTTGCTAAACATATTGCATTTATTTACAAGTTTGTCGTTGTCTTTAACAATTTTAATGGCAAACTTGTAAATGATGCAATATGTTTCGCAAACTGTGTATGTGACTAGCAGCACCACCACTAGGCTATGAGAGTTGTTATGCGAACAGTCCTTTTTGCTCTGTTCACATGCCTTTAAATAGAGATGGTCTGTGAACTAAGAAAAAGGTTTGTTCGCATAGCAACTTCCCTAGTGCATATTGATATTGATGTTGTCATTGTATAAGCAAAATATGTTTAGCAAAATATGTATTTCTAATTCTTGATATGCTTATATAAATTTGCAAATACATATTAGAATACAATTTTGATAGTATTTGATAGTATTTGTTTAATACTTTAGTTTTTAAGTATTTGATGCTTTAGTATTTGAGAGTATTTGAGTATTTGAAACTATCGATACAGACGAGACGGAACTTACATCCAAAATCACCGAAACCGAAACCAAAATTTTTGGAGGAACGAAACCAAGACCAAAACTGTGGCATCAAACCTTGGCAGCATTCAATGTATAGTCTCATTTTAGCCGGGTTGTACATATGCTTCGTGGTGGGTATTTTATTTAGTTTCAAATCAAAATCCAACATTTGATTTGAAATTTTTATTGTAATTATACTTTATAGAATAACACCAAATATTATTGTCATTTAGTCATACTTTGAGGCTATACGCCTAACCGGCAATTTTTTCAATGAATTTATATTGGATATGCAAATGTTCTATTTTGCCAAACATGGGTTTAAATATGTTTTTCTTTTTACAGTTCTTTGTTCTTATTCATGTATGTTGGAACTGCTTGTGATATTCGTATTCTTTTCTTGTAATTCTTTCATCCAAAGATTATTGGAAAGTGTCTACTTCAAATCTGAATATTTTTGTTATTGTTGAATCTTGTTAAATAAGAATTGTTTATGTTAGTAAAAAGTTGATTCACTGCTATAATTGTTTGATGAGTCTGACTCCACAGAAAACTAATTAATAAAAAATTACTGATCTTGGATTTAATCTTAGTTTTTGTCAATTGAGTCACAGATCGGTAAATCCAATTTTTAAAAAGAAACAAATGTAAACAACTAAACACAAGTAAAAAATTCTAGTTATTTTATCTAAAATGAACTCAGTTTTCCTTCTATGATATAGATCAATAAACAGGTTTTCAATTGCAATCAATTGAAACAAAATTAAAAAAACATTGAGAAATAATGGGAAAAGAAAGAAACGGAGAAGAGAAAAAATAAAGAAAGAAATAGAGGAGAGAACAGCTAGTGAGAGGAAAAGATGATAGAGGAGAGAGAATAGACAGGTAATAGAGAGCAGCTGGAGTGAGAACCAGAGGATTGGGGTCAAAGACAAAAAGTTAATAAAGTAAAGGTTTTAGCTAACTCTGGGGTTTCAATGTTAATCATGAAGATTAGGATATATTCATTCAGCTCTTATATTTCAGGATGTTTCTGTGCAATTTACCTAGTGAAAGGAGTAAAAGGTTTTTAAAAATTTAGTTTTATATGCATCAATTTACACAAGGAGTCTTAAGTGCAAATGACGTGAACGAGGGTGCGGTGGCAAACTTCTAATTTTGGGCCCTAGGGGGCATTTTTGTAATTATGGACAAATTAGTCCTTTATATAGTGAGGGATGTGTTATGGCTAGTTTCTTATGTTGAATCCGGTTGAATTTGAGGAAAAATATTGAGTAAGAGTTTAGAAGAAAATTAGTTTAGGTCTTGGGAGATTTAGGCATTTATCTCGAATCAAAAGTTAGGAGAGCAGCCTCTTCTCGAATTGAGGCCACTTATGTTTGTATTTTCCATTTTCTTCTATAAAATTATATTTTTACCACTCCAAACCCTAAAGTTTCCTATCAAATTGGTATCAGAACGGTTTGATCTTGATTGATGAGCTAAAATCCATGTTGAAGCAAATAATGGAGGTGTGGAGCCGTCCTCCGCCTGAGAGGGAGTCTATGAAGCCATATTTGCAGAAAGATGAAGTTAATTGGACAAATTCAGGGCTTAAGGCGGCGCCTTTGGAAAATTAAAAGGAAAAAATCATCTCTTTGGAGGAGAAGATTCATCCAAAGGGGGATCCGGCTTCATATCCAACCACTGACGACAATTTTGACGCAGACATGGGATAAAAGACGCCATCTTTAAACCAGAAAAAGGACAAAGAAATCAACTTTAATGTGTATCTGCATCCAAACGGCAAGAATCTGTGCATGAAAAAAGCGGTAGGAGCGGTGGCCCCCTTACTCATCGACAAGGGCTCTGCAGCTCATTAGCAGCCCGTCGGGAGGCCAGAGGCCCCAGGGAGAGCCATCGGGGTGCCGAAGGCACCCGGGCATGTGGGCCTCTTTGGGGGCCCGCGAGGCGGGACCCCATTGCCTGGTGAAAATTTTAAGTGGCCACATGGCCTTTGGTTTCAAGAACGAATGTCTTCCCAGCTTCAGCATCTGTATTTTAAGCATGGAGGACCTTCTGATGAGCTTTACAACCGCAATGTCTTCCATCCGGACTTTGCGGGAGATGATGGTGACCTTGAGTGGCCCTTTAGCGCAGGAGGAGACAAGCAACAACACCCTCATTTGGAATATCATGCCCACGGAATTCATGATACCACTTTGAGGACAATGTGGTTCTTCGGAGACGGAGTAACGATGTGAATGAGGGTGCAGTGGCAAACTTATAACTTTGTGTCCTAATGTTTTTTGTACTTATGGAGAAATTAGTCCTTTATATAGTGAGGGAGGGATTAGTGCAAATTTTTTATGTTGGATCATGTTGAATTTGAGGAAACTATTGAGAGTAGAGAGTTTAGTAGATTAGTTTAAATCTTAGGAGATTTAGGCCTTTATCTCCAATCAAATATTAGGATGGCGGTCTCCTCTCGAATTGAGAACATTTTCTTTGTGTTTTCCGTTTTCTTCTATAAAAATCATATTTTTATCACTCCAAACCTTAGAGTTTCCTATCAGCAAATTATGACGGCTAAGAGTGTCTAGTCAAAACTGACTATATATTTGGTGGTTGGAGGGGTCTGAGTGCAATTTCCTACATATTATAGCACATATTTGGATAAGCAAAAGGCTCCATTTAATTCTTTTTGTTTGACTGCCACAAGAATGACATAGTTAAGAAAAGAGCATATTATGGATTTAGATGAATGCTGTAATAAAAGAAACATCAGTCTCATCAATCTTTTATTGTTTATACTTTATACTCCTTTTTTATGTTTCCTATGGATCTTTTCAAGTATTCTTTCAATCATTTTCCTTATTTTACAACAATGCATATTTTTCTTTTACATTTAATTGAACCAGGCCTAAGTTGTAGGACATAGATGTCTGACTATCTGAACGTATCCGAGTGTCCGACACAGAAAAACTTCGCTAAAATGGAGTGTGCTATTAACAGTAATATCAACCAGATTTGGTAAGTTTCTGAGGAAACATGCTGAAACCGATAAAAAATTTAAAAACAAAGGGCGAACAATGGGATATCTAAAGTTATTGATTATTAATAATATCATTTCCCTTCGAATTCTACTAAGACATGAAATCTATAAATCTTAATTTATCATAATTTGATTTTTTTTCCTAACTATGCTTTTGATTCTGATATCACTTTAACGTTGAATTGACGACTTTCATATTTGTTTGGATCAATATTTGGGTTAACCGCTTGAATGCTATAAGTTAAATTCTCTTGATTAACCTCCACCTAACGTACATATTTATATTATATACTTCTTACAAACAACTTGAAATGATGATATGTCTAGCAATTATGAGCACGTAAACAATATATTTTTTGCTTACCAACAAAGAAACCTAAACTCCAAAAGAAATCTTCGAAAGTAATAAAAATTTGGTGAAACTTTTAATCCAGTCTAAAACCAAAATTAAGTTCTCAAAACCTTGCTCAATACATTCCCCCCTCCACTCACCAAAAGATTAATAATAAATAATAACAATATACAAGATTAAATGCTACCATGTAGGTCTCCTTAAATCCATACTCAAGTAAGAATAAGCAGAAAGCAAGTAGGAAAAATAAAAAAGAAGGAAAAGAAGAGAAGTTGTTGTCTACTTTTTTCTGAAAAATAAAAAAGCAGGAAAAGCAGGAAGCAAGTAAAAATAAGCACTTTTCTGAATGAAACGTGACATATGTAAGAGTAAATAGGTGAGATATCAAAGGTTTTAGGGATGATGGGTTAAAATAAAGAGGATTGTTGTCTAGCTCCACCCAGTATGCAACACATGAATAAGGTCATACTTGGGTCAGACATGGCCATTGATGGCCGGATGACCAAGTCTACTCATACAGGAGCACATATATGGCTGTTTGGAATCAACCACCTATGAATATCAATAGTAAACACTACACTGTGGGTAGTCATTGCTCCAGTGTGTTTGGCATGATGTAGCGGATTTTGAAAGATAAAGACCATGTTAGTATTGGTTATTGCATTACCCCAATGTTAGTTTTAATGATAAGCAAACAATTAGTATTGCTAAATTGATGTGCTTATCACATATCAGAGGAGGCGGAAGAAGGCGTCGCCGGAAAATCCATGATCCAGGGACGTTTTCGCAAACTTTTGGGCCTTTTGTGAATTTTACTATATTGTTGGGTTTTATGCAAAAGTGTAAAATCAGAACATTATATATATGCCATATAATGGGAGGGATTTTCTTATGCTCATTTTGAGAGAATATTCACAGAAGAGGTAAGATTATCCATCTACATCGGCAGAGTGCGGACATCCTCTTAAATTGGCGTCTTGGAAGAGCGACCACATCTTCAATTGTGGCCACCAATCTATTTTATTTTCAGTTTTATTAAATAAAATTTTATTTTTAGTTTTATTAAATAAAACTCAGATTTTTCCCCAATTCCTATAAATTTGGTATCAGAGCCTTCACGATCCATGGCGTCGACGATATCCAAGGAAAAGATCGACTTTTAGAGGAAAAGTTCGACGGTGAAGTCAAGGATTTGAAGATCATGGAGGAAATTAGCGTTACGGTGGACAAATATATGGCAATGGCTGAACAAAGATTTGATGGTGTGGAGCGTGCACTAGCGCAAATCTCACAACAAATCTCAGAGCTTGTGACGACTACGAAACCCAAAGAAGGAGAAAACCCTAATTTTGAGCGAAAGGCGACGACTTTGGAGAAGGGAAAGAGGAAGATGGAATGATACGAAGAAGGGTTGCTTTTCGACGCCGACGAGTACTACGTGGAAGATGAAGAGGAGCCCATTATGGAAGAAGGCGTCTACACAAACCCTAGGAGGAAAGAGTTGGGTCGACCGAACCCTAGAAACACGGAACAGGGCCAGACAAACCCTATGGACAGCCTGCAGGGCCGGTCGGCCCTTGCAAAGGACCTGCAGGGGCGCCTGACCATGCAGAGGGCCCCGCCGGCCTCCTGGATCAATCACAGGGCCGGCCGGCCCCTGCAAACCATCTGCGGGGGCGCCCGGCCCTGCAGGAGCAGAATAGGGGCCCGCCAGTCCCCAGGATCAATAGGCAGGGTCGGGCGACCCTTGCAGATGATCTGCATGGGCGCACGGCCTTGAAAAAGATGAAGCAAGTGTTGTCGAACCCCCTAGCAGCCCCGACAGACTGTTTTCGTTTGGAAACAGGGGCGGGTAGCCCCCTGTCGGTACAGTGCAGGGCACCGGCGTGGATTCAGAAGAACAGCATGGGCTCCGAGGCCCTCCAGTGAAGCAAACGACGTCGATGACCCCCGAAGTATGTGTTAAATTCCGGCGACGATGATGACGACTATTGGTGCTTACGGGCCTCGATATGCTGCGGAGAGGCGACGACGACCGATTCCCGCCTATGAGGAGTATCCTGAGAATGATGGCGCGGACTGTGCTCAGGAGGAGGATCCGGGCTCTATGAGGGGACGATGAGGATTGGAGATGCTTGGAGGCCATCGGAGAGGATTGGAGCAGCACAGGGAGTGGTGGCGACACACCTACCAGCCCCACCATCCCAGACACGCGAGCAGGCAAGCAAATCAGGAGAACTTTGGGGTGGACATCCGTTTGAGGAAGCTGAAGATGCCGATCTTTGAGGGAGATGACCCACATGGCTAGATTTACAGTGCAGAGAGATTTTTCTCGGTGTCACATGTCAGAGGCACAGAGATTGGAGGCTGTGGTTGTGTGTCTCGATGGGGAGGCGATGTCTTGGTACTTATGGAGGGAGCAGAGGGAGCCGATCAGGTCATAGGATGAGTTGAATGACCGATTGGTAGATAGGTTCCGAGATACACAGTAGGAGAACCTTCAGGAGCAGCTGATGGCACTAAAGCAGGAGGGCTCCGTCAGGAAGTACAGGAAGAAATTTAAGACACTGTCAGGATGGGCCAGAGACATCTGAGAGACTCTGTATGGGTGTTTCATAAAAGGGGCTCAAGCCCAACATTCAAGCAGCGCTATGCATCCACCAGCCTCAAGGATTGGTACGAACGATGGACCTAGCGCAGCTGGTAGAGGATCGACATACGGAGGAGCGGATGTCCAGAGGAGCCTGGGGCGGATCCACCTTCTGCAGTCAGGCACCTACAGTGGGTCAGAAGGTCGTGATAGGGACCAACCAGGCTAACAAGGAGTAGAAGGGGCCACCACAACCAGGAGGACAGTTCAGGAGGATGACAGATGCAGAGATGAGGAAGAAGAGAAAGAATGGGCTATACTTTAGATGCGAAGAGAGGTTCACTCCAGGACACATGTGTGCGGTGCGAAAACTCCAGATGCTGATATTGGATGAGGAGGATGAGGACGTGGACATGGTGGAGGACAAGACAGTGAGGCAAATGACATAGAGCATCGCTATTTGGATGTTGCAAAGGTTTCCTTAAATTCTGTGGTAGGGTTCACCCTGAATCATACCATGAAGTTGACATGGCATATATATGACCAGGCGATGACGTTGCTTATAGACAGTGGGGCCACCCATAAATTTATCTCCAAGAGAGTAGTGGAGCAGCAGGGCCTGCAGTTGGTGGATACTGGTAGTTTTGACGTCATGATGGGGACATGACAGATGAGAGCAATCGAGGGGTGTGCCGATGACTTATCCTGACATTGCAGGGCATTCAAGTGGTGACGGACTTCCTACCTCTAGACTTGGAGAGTACATATGTGATTTTGGGTATGCGATGGTTGCAGACACTGGGAGATATAAAGGTGAATTGAAAACTGCTAAGAATGGAGTTCCAGGAGGGCGGTAGGACTGTGATACTTGGGGGACCCCAGTCTATGCAGGTCCCTAGTCTCTCTGAAGACCATTGCTAGGGTCATACAGTCTGATGGGGTGGCTTCTTGGTGGAGATGCAGGGGATTGGTTGTGAGGAATGTAGAGAGACTGATAGCGGGCATGCCATTCCACAGGAGGTGCGACAGTTGACGGACCAATTCGAGGAGGTTTTATAGGACCCACGTGGTCTTCCGTCACCACGGGACCTTGAGCATGCGATAGTATAGCGAGTTGACGTATCTCCTATTAGCGTGAGACCTTACCGTTACACTCAAGCCCAGAAGGATGATATTGAGCGGATGGTAGCAGAGATGGTGCTAGCAGGTGTTATCCAGCCAAGCGTGAGTCCTTTTTCCTGTCCGTTGTTGTTGGTAAAGAACGGTAGTTGGAGTTTCTGCATGGACTACAGGGCTTTGAATAAGGACAGTGCTTTGAATAAGGATACAGTCCCCGACAAGTTTCGCATCCATGTTATTGATGAGCTCCTAGACGAGTTGCACAGGTTGGCCATTTTCACAAAGAGTGGTCTAAAGTCTGACTACCTTTAGATCAGGATGCACGCGAAAGATGTGCCAAAGACCGCCTTCAGGACTTATGACGGCCACCATGAGTTTCTGGTCATGCATCTTGGCTTGACCAATAGCCACACTACCTTTCAGGCCCTGATGAACAAGGTATTCTGCCCTTACCTTAGACGATTTGTACTTGTTTTCTTCGATGATATCTTGGTTTACAGCCGATCCATGGAGGAGCACCTAGACCATCTGCAGATAGTTTTTCACGAGAACACTAGCAGTTATATGCCAAGGGAAAGAAGTGCATGTTTGCCAAGCCACGTATTTGGGGCACGAGGTCTCAGCAGCGGGTGTGGCCGCCGACAGGTCCAAGATAGCAGCTATGGTTGACTGGCAACGCCCTACTACGCTACAGGGGTTGAGAGGATTTCTTGGCTTGACATGATACTACAGAAAGTTCGTGAAGGTGAATGGTATTATCGCCCGGCCACTCACAGAGTTGCTGAAGAATGACAAATTTTATTGGAGCGACAAAGTGACGCATGCATTTAAGCCCTTGAAAAATGCTATGACCACAGTGCCAGTGCTGGCATTACCAGACTTTAGTAGAGATTTTGTTGTGGAGTCAGATGCCTCAATGCACGGTCTAGGGGCAGTGCTAATGCAGGATCAGCGACCCATGGCATATTTCAGCCAGGTTCTAACGGCAAGGTCCAAGTTGAAGTCCGTCTACGAGAGAGAGTTGATGGCCATTATATTGGCAGTTCAGAAGTGGAGGCCTTACCTGCTAGGTCGGAGTTTTGTGGTGCGCACGGATCAGAGGAGCGTGAAATACATGTTGGAGCAGCGCATGGTGGCGAAGGAGCACCAGAAGTGGCTTAAGAAGCTGATGCAGTACAAGTTCGAGATTAGTACCACCCAGGGTTGGAGAACAAGTCTGTAGCTGCACTATCGATGCGAGATGATGACATACGCTTGGCAGCCTTGTTTGTTCCAGTATTGCAGGATTGGGAGACACTGCTATGTGAGATTGAGGACCAGGAGCTGTCAGATATTCGAGCAGCACTTTTACAGTGGTCAAATGATCCCACAGGCTATTCTTTCCACGGATGAAAGCTATTGTACCATAGGCGCTTGGTGATACCACGGACCTCTACCCACATCCACATTATTTTATAGGAGTTCCACACTAGCGCGATGGGGGGCCATTCTGGGGTCCTCAAGACCCATCGGGGCCTATCGAGGGATGGTCTTTTAGAAGGGGATAAAGAAGGACGCTGTGGCGATGGTGGAAGAGCGTGATGTTTACTAGCAGCATAAGTACATGGCGATGGCTCCTAGTGGATTTCTGCAGTCGCTCTCTTTGCCAAAGCAGGCTTGTGAGAAGGTTTCCATGGATTTCATTGAGGGATTGCCCAAGTCTGGAGAATTCACAGTCATACTTGTTGTGGTGGACCGCATCAGCAAATACACACACTTTATACCACTTTGGCATCCCTACAGTACTGTTACAGTGACTGAGATTTTTCTGTGGGATTTTATTCATTTTCATGGGCCGCGAAGTCTATTCTTTCTGAAAGAGACAATATCTTCTTGAGCAGATTCTAGCATGGGCTTTTTCATGTGCAGTGGACAGTTTTGAAGAGGAATACGGCATATCATCTACAGACTAACGGCCAGGCTAAGGTCGTCAATAGGAGCATTGAGACCTACCAGCGCTGTTTAATTTCAGAGATTCCAAGATTGTGGGCATGGTGGTTAGCTTGGGCGGAATACTGGTATAATACTTTCTTTCACACGGCTGCTCAGACTAAACCCTTTAAGATTTTGTATGGAATGGACCCCCTCAGTTGCTGCATTATGGACATACTTCGATGCCAATTTCATAGGTAGAGCAGTACTTGGCAAAGAAGGACAATGTGTTGCAGGAGCTGAAGCACCATTTGGCCAGGGCCCAACAAATCATGAAGGCTCATTCAGATTCACATCGCAGGATGTACAGTTTAACATAGGTGACATGGTATATTTGAAACTGCGTCCCTATCGACAGAAGTCCTTTGCCCACAGAAGAAATGAGAAATTGTCTTCATGATATTTTGGGCCATATGAGATAGAGGCCAAGGTTCGACCGACAGGCTGAGGCTACCTCCAGGATCGGTATCTATCATGTTTTGCATGTATCACAGCTCCGCCAGGCTATGGGCGATCATACCCCATCACCATCACTTCCTGAGACGTTGACTGAAGATATGGAGGTGGTTCTACAGCCTGTAGAATTGAGGAGAGTCCACAGAGATAGCACATGAGAGCGAGAGGTGTTGGTGCGGTGGAAGGGTCTACCGAAGCATGAGAGCACTTAGGAGCTGGTTGGCATTATAACGCAGCAGTTTCAAGACTTCCACCTAGAGCACAATGTGACTCATTTGGGGGTATAATGGTGTGCTTATCACATATCAGAGGAGACGGAAGAAGGCTTCGGCGGCAAATCCATGATTTAGGGGCATTTTCGCAAACTCTTAGGCCTTTTTGTGAATTTTACTATTTTTGTGGATTTTTATGTAAAAGTGTAAAATCTGAACATTATATATATGCCATTTGAGGGGAGTGATTTTCTTATACTTATTTTGAGAGAATATTCATAGGAGATGTGATATTATCCCTTTACATTGGAAGAGTACGGACATCCTCTTTAATTGGCATCTTGGAAGAGCAACCACCTCTTCAATTGTAGCCATCTATCAATTTTATTCTAGTTTTATTAAATAAAAATCAGTTTTTCCCCAATTCCAATCATAATTTTCATGAGATTTGTGAGCGTACGTATTTAAGTCAACATAGCCAAGGAATCCATTCAAGCTCACTTATATTGATGACATGGAGCCAAAGCTTGAAAGATAAAGAGTCAATTGATTTGGAGCTCACCATGGAGATTATAAGTCCAAAGGACTCAAGATGTGCAAAGCTTCTCAAGACAAGTTGAATAGCCAATAAAGACACCAAGACACCGAAGATTAGTGTGAGTGGTGTATTATTTGGTAAACTTGTCTTAGAATGTTAAATCCATTAAATTGAAGCGTGCACCCACTTAGAATAATGCTTTAAACTCACAAAAATATTTAAAAATGATTTAAAATGTTTTAGATTTAGTATCATGTAGTTTTCTGATACAAATCTATGTAGTCGACTACCAAATGTATAGGAGTCGACTATTGGGCTATTCTCTTGACCTCTCTGTTTCCATCAAGAGTCAAATATTGTTGTCCCAAGAGTCAACTGCCAATTGTATAGTAGTCGACTACTAGCCTGCTGGCAACCTACAACGGTCACATTTCTACTAGCCATTTTTGACCGTGGAATGGACATTTTGGAAAATTATTTTGACTCAATTTTTCCTCTTTATATAGAAGAAGTGCTAGAGAGTTTATTAAGAAAATTATTGATAAAAATCTAAGATTTTCAGTGATTTTTAAGCTCTTTCAACTCTCCAAAGATTTTCGATTGGCCATTGGTTTTGAAATTCTTTAAAACCTTTTAAGCATTCTTGGCCACATTGATTTCAATCTCTCGAGAGTTTCATCTCTTTTATTCTTGAGATAGAATCAAGTTTCTTTGATCTCTATTGTTTTAATCTTCATTTCTTAATTAGATCAAATAGATTTTCCATAACCGCGTATACACAAACCAAGCTTCAACTTATTGGCTATTGGAAGGTTGTATGCTTCATCAAAAGGGAAAAGGTTAGTAAAATCTACACAATGGTGTGGTGGTAAGTGTTGTATTGTTGCAATCATTAGAAAAACCTCAAGAGTGTGAGGTCCTTTTTGTGAATATGTTTGGATGTGTTGAACGACTACTTAGTGTAGAAGTGGCATTGGTTATTGTAACCTTTAGTGGAGAAAGGGTGTTAGCTGTAGAAGCTCTCAAATTAAGGCACTTTGCTCTCTTGGTTAGAGTGGTTTAGTGAATGTTGAATGTATACCTAGTATTGACCAAACCAGGGTATATCGTGTTTGTTTGCGTTTGCGCATTCTCTCTTTTTCTCGCTCTCTTTATTTGTATGATTGCTTTCATTTTCATTGTGCATTAGTACTTTGATTGCAAGTACATTGAGTTGTTGACTAAGTATCTAGTGGAATAACTCCCATAAGAGACTTAAGCTAGCTAAAAGTATAAATTTTTAATTGTGCATTATTTTTGTACACACTATTCAACCTCCTTCTAGTGTGTTTGTCATCTATAAGATCCGCAACACGTGGTATTAGAGCTTTGGTTCTTTAGATGTCATCAACAAATGATATGTGCTCGCTCCCTAGATTTGATGGATCTAACTACTCATGTTAGAGAAGAAGCGTGTTGGTCTACATTGAAACTCTCGGTAACAATGCATTGAGTCATGTTGAGTTTTCTTACCTCAAACCTACGACACCCACATCTCAATGGACAAGCGGAGAAGTGGACATTGACATTCTTCACTACAAGGTAGACGCGATCGTGGTGCGGTTCCTGTTCGGTTCCTGTTCTAGTTGAACCTGGAACCGGAACCGAACCGCTTTTGGGCCGGTTCGGTTCCGATTCGGGGTCGGTTCAAATTTGAAGGCAATAAAAATATTTGAGAATGTGAGAAAAAAAATTAAAAGATGGGAAGGATATTTATAAGGATTTTGGGGGTGAGAGGTGGTGTGTGCAAAAATCAAATTTGGGTGGTTAACTGGGGAAAAAGGAAAAAGGAGGCAACGGCTAGCCCAATTAGCCATTGCCCCTTCTTTTCAAATTTGAAGTGGCAACTAACCGTTACCCCAATACTGGGCCTTGCCTGCTGTAGGGTAGCCTACAGCATGCAACAAAGCAAACCGAACCGGTTTCCTAGTTTGGTTCTCCGGTTCCGGAACCGAGAAACCGAAACCGCATGTTCTAGTTCGGTTCTGCATTAGTCCAAACCGCAACCGAACTGGCTTGGCTCGGTTTTTGCTCCAGTTCTTGGAAACGACCGGCCGGTTTTGGTTCGGTTCAGTTCCAAATCGGTTAGGTTTCACGATTCGCGAACCGTGGTCGGGTCTACTACAAGGTAATGAATACTTTGTTATGTAATATTGATGAATTTATTTTTGAGTATGTTTCAAAGGCCATTACCGGGCATCAAATTTGGAGCTTACTTAAGAACAAGTATGGATGAGAGTTAATCGATAAGGAGTCAATATTTGACGACATGAGTTACACAAATGAACAAGAGATCGATTCAAACTCGGATGACTACAATGAAAAAGAAGAAGTGAATAAATGCATGGACCTATGCCTTATGGGGTCATCAGGTAAATTCCGACCATGATTCTAATTCAGAATCAGAATTTGATCGTAGTGAATAGAAAAAAATTATGAATTGTTGTATAAATAATTTGGTAAATTAAAGAAGAAACATGATACGTTAAAAGATAGACATAATGATTTGATCATGACAAGCTTAAAGTCGATTATGATACTTTATTATATGATCATGGATCTCTAAAAAATGAGCATGCTATTTCTTTATCTAGCTTGAATGATAGAATTGATTTAATTGCTAAATGCTATTTCTTCGAGTAAACTTAAGTATAAAGAACTTATTAACAAACTTGAAAAAGTTGAGAACAATCCTAGTGCAAACAAAAGCCACTCCTTCACATGTTCATGCCACTACATCCAGTAATATTATCAAGAATGTTCATGTTGTAAGATCTACTCATTCTCATATTAGAAAGAATCATGCCTTTATGTATGGTAAATATGCTAAAATGATAGATTCAATGTACATAATATTCCTCGCAAACACTCTGAGGAACCACACATTGTGATACTAGAAATTATGTTAGTGCAAAAGCATACTATTTATTATACCAAATTACATGTCTGTCGATTCTGTACCAGTCCTAGTTCAAAAGCCACTCCTTCGCATGTTAATGCCACTGCATCCAGTAATATTATTAAGAATTTTTATGTTATTAGATCCAAGGTTAGATGTCTCAGTTTCGGTTACAGTTTTGGTTTTGACCTTCCCGTAATTTTAGGTTTCGGTCAAGTTTCGCTCGTTTTGGTGTTTACGGAGTTGAGTTGAGTTTCGTCCATATCGGCAGTTTTGATAGTTTTCCTAAACGTTACTTGTATTATTAATATAAAAAACTAACTAAAATATTAATGTATAATACTATCAAAAAGTAAAAATATGTATATACTATAATTTAGAAGGGTTTTGCTATTCATGTTAGACATTTTGATAAACATTTAACATTTTTTACAAGTTTACCATTCCCTTCTATTAATGGCAAACTTGTAAATAAATACAAACGGTTAGGAAATGTGTAAGGTGAATAGCACAGTGTTGTAGTCAAATTACCCTTCAGCTAAACATTTTACATTTATTTACAAGTTTGTCATTCCCTTTGGTTAAACAATCTAAAAGGGAATGACTAACTTGTAAATAAATTTAAAATGTTTGGCAAAATGGTAATTTGGCTACTAGCACTCTAATCTTCAAATGCAACACGGCAAATTATCAAACAAGCCCGCGTTTCTATTTCGAGGCGGTGCGGCAAAACGGCGGGAGAGAGAGTTCCACGAGTCAACGCAATGAGCTCAAGGTAATATTTTTTATATTTCTTGTTTTTCATCTTCTTTCTTTGTCTTCTTCCCTCCGTTTATTCGTCTTCTTCCCTTCGTTTATTAGTCATCTTTCTTGATTTCTATTTCTTCTTTTTAGGAAAATTTTTCTTGTTTCCTCTTCGTCTTTGTAGATTTTCTTTAAGTTTTTTGTAAATTATTCTATATTTCAGCCAAACCCGAGTTTTTGGCCATGTTTCGTACCAGACCCAGTCGATGCCGGTACAAAACGACTGAAACCTAACGGTTTCAGTCGAAACCTAAAGGCTTAGTTAGATCTACCCATTCTCATGTTAGAAAGAATCACATCAACGCAGATCGGAGGTTGATGAAGCTGAAGATGCCGACCTTTGACGGCACCGACCCTGATGGGTGGATATACCGAGCAGAGAGGTATTTTCAGGTGATGGGTCTGACGGAGCAGGAGGTCCTGAAGGCCATCGGGATCTACTTGGAGGGGAAGGCTCTGGCCTGGTACCGGTGGAAGATAGCACGGTCCCCCTTTCGGACCTGGGAGGAGTTATCAGCAATGATCGTGGATCGATTCCAGGAGACGGCGGGGGGGGGATTTCTACGAGCAGCTGTCGGCCCTGAGGCAGGAGGGGACAGTGAGAGACTATGTAGAGAGATTTGAGATGCTGAATAGCCGGGTGAAGGGGGTTACCGACGAGGTGATGATCGGGAACTTCATGAGGGGGCTAAAACCGTCGATACGGGCTGAGTTGCGGATGCAGAGCCCGGCTACCCTGGAGGATGTCCTTCGCTTGGCACATAAGGCGGAGGAGAAGCACACAGAGGAGAGGCGGATACGGGGCACTTGGGGGGCACAGAGTTCCCGCCCTACTCCACCATCCACGACATCGAGACCACCTGCGGCCGTTCCCGAGACGCGAGGAGAGGGTCGCCCAGCTACCTTGGGGCGACGGATGACGGAGGCCGAGGTGAGGGAGAAGAGAGCCAAGGGGTTGTGCTTCCGTTGCGACGAGAAGTTCACCCCTGGGCACCGATGTGCGAGCCGCCTGCTGCAGATCACCATGGTGCCCGATGAGGAGGGGTACGTGGGGGATGAGGAGGAGTTCGAGGTGGAGCAGGAGACACCAGTGGAGGAGGAGAAGTCTCACCTAGACTTCGCTGAGGTGTCCCTAAACTCTGTGGTGGGGTTCACTCCGAACCACACCATGAAGTTGACAGGGCAGCTAGGAGACACGGCGGTGACGGTGTTGATTGACAGTGGGGCCACCCACAATTTCATCTCCAACCGGGTAGTGGAGAGACATGGGCTGCAGCTGAGCACGCAGGAGAAGTTTACCGTGCTGTTGGGGACGGGGAAGATGGAGGAGAGCAAGGGGCTCTGCAAGGGTCTGTGCCTGACCTTGCAGGGAGTACAGATCATGGAGGACTTCCTACCCCTTGAGTTGGGCAATGTTGACATCATCCTGGGCGTACAGTGGCTGAAGAAGCTGGGAGATGTGCGGGTGAACTGGAAGCGACTCAGGATGGAGTTCGAGGAGGGGGAGCGGACAGTGGTGCTCACTGGGGACCCGACCCTATGCTTATCGCTGGTGGCCTTCAAGGCCATCACTCGAGCCTTACGGAGAGAGGGGGAGGGGTACTTGGTGGAGTGCCGATTAGCAGGAGCAGAGCAGGAGCCGCAGGCAAGGGTTCCCAAGGAGGTAGAGCAGGTGTTGGGGCAGTACCAGGAGGTCTTTCAGGACCCACAGGGGCTACCGCCAGAGAGGGGGCACGAGCATGCGATAGTCCTGAGGGATGGCGCTGCACCGGTGAGTGTGCGTCCTTACCGCTACCCCCCACGTGCAGAAGGATGAGATTGAGCGGATGGTCGGGGAGATGTTACAGGCGGGGGTGATACAGCCCAGCGTTAGCCCATTTTCGAGCCCGGTCCTTCTGGTGAAGAAGAAGGACGGGAGTTGGCGTTTCTGTGTAGACTACCGGGCTCTGAACAAGGAGACAGTGGCTGACAGGTTTCCTATCCCTGTCATAGACGAGTTGCTAGATGAGCTGCATGGAGCAGTGGTGTTCTCCAAGATTGATCTGAAGGCGGGGTATCACCAGATCCTGATGAGGCCAGAGGATGTGCCGAAGACCGCATTTCGTACCCACGAGGGCCACTATGAGTTTCTCGTCATGCCGTTTGGCTTGACGAATGCTCCTTCGACATTCCAGGCGTTGATGAACGACGTTTTCCGGCCATTCCTGAGGAGATTCATACTCGTCTTCTTCGACGACATCCTGGTCTACAGCCGGACTATGGGAGAGCACTTGGGCCATTTGGAGGTGGTGTTCCGAGAGTTGCTGAGGCACCAGCTATATGCCAACCGAAAGAAGTGCAGTTTCGGTCAGAGGCAGATAGAGTACTTGGGACATGTGGTGTCCGCCGCCGGAGTAGCAGCAGATCGGGCGAAGATAGAGGCGATGTTGGACTGGCCGGTACCCACCACTCTGAGGGCACTACGGGGATTTCTCGGGCTGACAGGATACTACCGGAAATTCGTGAGGGGGTACAGCACCATTGCAGGGCCACTGACAGATCAGCTGAAGAAGGATGGGTTCCAGTGGGGAGAGGCAGCGGCCAAGGCCTTTGAGGCCTTGAAGGAGGCGATGACCACCGCACCAGTCTTGGCGTTGCCCGACTTCAGCATTACATTCGTGGTGGAGACTGATGCGTCAGGAGTAGGATTGGGGGCGGTCCTTATGCAGCTAGGGAGGCCGATAGCCTACTTCAGCCAGGTGCTTTCCGCTAGAGCACGGCTGAAGTCTGTCTACGAGAGGGAGCTGATGGCTATTGTGCTCGCGATCCAGAAGTGGCGGCCGTATCTGATGGGCAGGGAGTTCGTAGTCAGGACCGACCAGCGCAGTTTGAAGTATCTATTGGAGCAGCGGTTGGTGACAGAGGAGCACCAGCGTTGGCTATCCAAGTTAGTAGGGTACAGGTTCATCATTGAGTACAGGCCGGGGCTGGAAAATAAGGCGGCAGACGCCTTATCACGCAGAGAGGAGGGGGTGCACTTGAGAGCACTCTCGTTGCCGGTATGGATAGATAGTGAGCCCATGCTGCAGGAGGCCGAGTCCGATCCGGAGTTGAGACTGATTCGTGAGCAGCTGCAGGGAGGCGGGGAGGCGCCGCAGGGTTACTCACTAGAGGGGCGGAGACTATTATACCAGGGCCGGTTAGTATTGCCGCGGGCATCCACCTTCATACCCGCGTTATTTCAGGAGTTCCACAGTTCGGTGGTAGGGGGACATTCTGGGGTGCAGCAGACATATATGAGAATGTCCCGGGAGGTTTACTGGCCTGGTATGAGGAGAGCGATAGCACATTTGGTTGCTGCTTGTGACGTGTGCCAGCGTCACAAGTACATGGCCATGGCGCCAGCCGGACTGTTGCAGCCCTTAGCACTTCCTGAGCGAGTCTGGGAGGAGGTGACGATGGATTTCATAGACGGGCTACCCAGGTCGGAGGGGTACTCCGTGATTTTTGTTGTGGTGGATAGGCTGAGCAAGTACGCCCATTTTATACCACTGAAACATCCGTACACTGCTGTTTCAGTGGCTGCAGCTTTCACCAGGGAAGTCATACGATTACATGGGATTCCAGCCTCCATTGTCACAGACAGAGATAAGGTCTTCCTGAGTGGGTTTTGGCGGGAGATATTTCGAGTCCAGGGTACCGTGCTGAAGAGGAGTACCGCATATCACCCTCAGACCGACGGGCAGACAGAGGTAGTAAACCGCAGCATCGAGACATATTTGCGGTGCTTCGCGTCGGAGACACCTCGACAGTGGTATCGGTGGTTAGCCTGGGCGGAGTATTGGTACAATACTTCGTACCATTCAGCAGCAGGTACGACCCCCTTTCGGGTATTATATGGCAGGGATCCACCGGAGCTACTGCGATTTGGGGAACGACCGACCCCAGTCTCCCAAGTAGAGGACTATATGAGGGAGCGGGAGAGCATTATGGAGGAGCTGAAGAAGCATTTGCTGCGAGCTCAGCAGGTGATGAAGGCTAGGGCGGATGGGCATCGGCGGGATGTGCACTTCCAGGAGGGTGATATGGTCTATCTGAAGCTGAGGCCTTACCGACAGAGATCGCTAGCGAGGAGGCGGAACGAGAAGCTATCAGCGAGATTCTATGGGCCTTTCGAGATTGCGGCCAAGATTGGCCAGGTGGCTTACAGACTGAGGTTGCCATCGACCGCGACGATACACCCGGTTTTTCATGTCTCGCAGCTTCGGCGAGCCATTGGAGAGCAGACGGTGTCCTCTACCCTACCGCCTACACTTACTGAGGAGATGGAGGTGATGCTGGAGCCATTGGAGGTTCGAGCCGTTCGTCAGGGACCGCGTGGACAGAGGGAGGTGCTGATACACTGGGCCGGGCTACCAGACTGTGATGCAACATGGGAGGCCTATCGAGTGATCCAGGAGCAGTTTCCCCACTTCCACCTTGAGGACAAGGTGGCCCTTTTAGGGGGGGTATTGATGCGGACCCGGACCCGAGTCCGCATCCCAATGAGGCCGGCGGCTACCAAGGGGGGACCCACCCCCCTCTCGTCACTTACGTGCGCCGTAGGAGGCGTGGTGGCACGTAGCAGGGTTAGTTAGGGGTATTCTAGTCATTTTAGACTAGATTAGTAATTCCCCACTTTTCTATAAATTAGGGCTATCCATTCCACCTTTTTATATTTTTTTCCTCTTTAAATTCTGCCTTTATGTATAGTAGATATGCTAAGAATGATAGATTCAATGCATACAATGTTTCTCACAAACACTTTGAGAAACCACACATTGTTCACCATGCCAGAAAATATGTTAGAAAGCATGATGATATGATTTGGATGTCTAAACATTTAAGTTTGTGTGATAGAAATGTGTATATTGATAATGTTGTTAAAAATATGTAAGGTTATCGTGATTATTCTTATATGCATAGGAAAGAAAATCTAAATTGGATTTTAGTTCCTAATGGTTAGCATTGCTTGAACAATAAATATTTACGGTATCCATGTTTTGCACGCTTATCTTGTTGATACCCTTGTGTAGAAGAAAGAATATTGCTTAGAATATTATTTAAATATCTTGAATAATGTTAGTTTGATTGCATATCATGTCTAGAGAATATTGTGCATTCTCTTATTAGGAGTCAACTACTATATATACATGAGTCGACTACTGATATATTTTTCTAACAATATTTTTATTTTGTTATTATGCTTGAATAATCATGCTTATATATTGCTCTTGATTATATTCGAACACATGGTAAATAGAGTCATTTTTAAGTTGAATATAATTTGAAGGTCTTTGATAAGTATTAAATTCACCTATATAACACAAGGACCCAAAAAAGACAACATGTACCAAAAGTTGTTCTTTTTAGGTATTAATTACAAATTAAGGCAAATCCACGTACATCTCCTAATTCGCAAAAGATTTGCTCAAAGGAGGATATTTAGATTTGGTATTCACTTGTATAGTAGGAGCTTAAGTTTGTAAGTATATGTTTATGATATCATATATACATATAACTTTTGAAGGAAAAGTTTAATTGAACAATTGATATCAAACATATTAATTTGTTGATATTAATGACTAGACATCTTTATGTGTGACATTCACTTTTGTAGAATCATTTTTTATATTTGATGATTCACACATATTGATGACACTTTAAGTAATTCATTCCATTTGACACGATATGTTTCATGTGGATATTAGTGTTAAGTCTTCTTATTGATATATTGGATTGTCTAAACACATAGTGCGCACACTTCCTTGCTTCATAAAGAATTGTGATATGACTATTTTATGCTTTCAAGATCTATTTCGATATTGAGTCTCATTATTCATGTGCATGATATACTTAAATATTTCATTATAAGTATATTATTCTTACTCATGCACATGCATTGCATGGATAAAATCATGCTACACATATATTGTCATGCAATTGATTATATTGACACATACATATTGCTTCTTATGAGACATGAATATCATAGTTTGATCATGATATGCATATTCTTGAAAAGTTGTCTCTTATAGTGATGCATTATAATATGATAATAATGTCGAGCTATATGTATAAGTTGTTGAGATTCAAGTTCATTTGTGATATGTTGTTGAGATTCAAGTTCATTTGTGATATATTGATACATTGTCATTCTTGGAATTGTGTGATATTGTGACTCATGCTTATGATTGAGATATTTCTAGTCACACACATACCATATTGCTTAGATGTATTTCATATTTTGAGAAAAATATTAGGATATATGCATCAATGAATATCACCTGTAATTTGATATAATTTGTAGTATCATATTTTTTTTGATTCATTATGAATGTTGATTACATTCTTCTTAAAGGAAAATAAGATTTAGTTTATGACTCTAAAGATTAAAAATATGTGCTATTAAGTCACACTTATCGGAAAATATTCCACTTAGTCATAATAACAAAAGATTGTATCATACTATGTTATGGGTCATATGGTTATTGCTTACTCTATGTCACCATTTTCATATTCCTTACATACTTCATACCATGACTCTTTATATGCATTATATGACAAATTTATTTTTATTAAAAAAATTGGGTTTTGAAAATAATTCATGATATCTTTCTTTATGCTTACACTTTCATATTATGCCATATTTGTTGTTTAGATAGTGCATGCTTCCAGGGAAAGAGAGCTCTTATGTCACATTTAGTTGTTTATTGATTATCCTCCTTACTATTCTTTTTGATAATGTCAAAAGGGTGAGAGATATGTTAGTGATATAATATTGTTGAATATTGGTGTTTCATACCAATCTTATTTTGATGATGATCACAACATTATGTTGTTGCTAATGACTCTCATGTTTTAGTCTCTCAGTTTTATTTCAAGAATATCTTTCTTTGAGACTAATCACTTGGTGCAAGGATGTACATCAAGTGAAGAAGGACCAAAGCTTGGACTCAAGGAGTGCCAAAGCTTGGAGATGTTGGAGAGCATTCAAGGCATCAAGATTGAAGACTTAGACTCTAAGGAAAGTATTGTAATCCATGTAATTTACTTTATTGCCTTCTCTCTCTTTTGAGTCTAGGATTAATGTAATGCCTTGTTAGATGGTTTACTCATTCATGCATATGCATTTAACCATCTTAGTGAGGCTTGGGATTATCATAGCATCTAACCCAATAGGTTCACTTTGTCAAAAGACTCATTTGGAGTCTCTGGCTTTTCATCAGTCGCCTGCTGAAGGAAACACAGTCGACTGGGTGATTTCAAGTCGCCTGTAGATCCTTCTACAGTCGTCTGATATGCACAGCTCAAGTCAACATTTCAATTGACTCAAACTTGAGCTTTACGCATAGTCGACTACTGGTCAGTTTACAGTCGCATGTATATTTACAGTCGCCTATAGATTGGTCATCAGTCGCCTGAGTAGCGTAAGTGCAATCTCTGCATCTCTCTGTTGTTTCTCCATCTTTTACAGCAGACGACTGATTAAGGTTTTACAGTCGCCTGACTAATAGCCAGTCGACTGTATTATTCACATCAGTCGCATGTATGCTTAACTGGAGAAAGAGTGCAGCTCTCTGTTTTATTCCATCCCCTGCAGCAGTCGCCTGCTGAAGGATTTACGGGCGCCTGTCCTGTTCTCAGTCGACTGTACTGTCTTCATCAGTCGATCGTCCTGGCTCAGATTATAGCCGTTGGATATTTTCTAGCCGTTGATCAGTCGACTGTCTTTTGATCAACAGTCGACTGTTCCTGTCGTTTTCGCGCAGTTTCTAGCCATTGCAGAATTGATTCTTTGGCTGTTTTCTTGGGTTTTGGGGTTTGATATGGGGTTCCTATATATATGAGTGTGCTGCCATCTCTTATACTTCTTGATGCTATTGAATATCTCAAGAGATTCATAAGCAACTCACAAACTCCCTCAATTCCCTCTTTAGAGCTCTCATTCATCTTCATGCATTGAAGTCCAGCTCAAGGGAATTCATCCAAGTGCTCTCAAGCATATCTCAACACTTAGAGATCCTCTTCCATGCCTTGCATCCATTCATGAGTAAGCATCTCAAGGCATAGGTAAGAGTATTTATTTTACTTGGTGTAATTTTGTGTTTCTAATTCTCTTTGTGAGAATTAGATCTTTCTCTCTTTGTGTGAAGTTGTCTCTTTGTGGGACTTAGAATATTCTCTTTGTGGGAATAACTCTCTTTGTGGGAGTAACTCTCTTTGTGGGAGTTTAGTGTCCTAGTGTATGGCTAACCCTAATTCTCTGAGTGGGAGTTAGTGATTCTCTATGTGGGAGTCTTGATCCTCGTGTGGGATTGGTTGGGTCCTTGTGTAGGGCATAAATACTCTTTGTGGGGTATCCCCTTGTGGGATTTGTATTCACTTCTCTTTGTGTGAATATAGTGAATATTGGTGTGGCTGGACGTACCCAAGTTTTGGGGAACCAGGGTAAAATCATTGTGTTTGCGATTGTTGTTGAGCACTCTGTTTATTTTCCACTGCTTATTGTGCTGTAATTTTAGTAACTTTTTATTAAGCACTTTGCTTGCTATTACACTATTCACCCCCCTCTAGTGTGTGTAGCCCCGCAGTGTCCCTTATAATTGGTATCAAAGCCTTGGTTTGGTGGCTTTTGCAAGCATGACTTCTATGTCTTAACAACATCCTCCCAAGTTCGATCCGGAGAACTATAGTCAATGGAGGAGCAAAATGATTAATCACCTCAAGAAGAACAATCTCTTAGGTGCGGTGACTTCGGATGTCTCAGATTCAAACTTCGTGATGGATGTCCATGCCAACAGAGCTTTGTGCATCTGCACGTGGGACCATGAAAATGAAGATGTTGGATGCATGGAGACGGCACATGAAATATGGAGCTATCTTGAGACCAAGTACACCGGAGGTGATGAGATTGAGTCAAGCGATGAAGAGGTATCTCAAACTCAATCTTCTTATGAGCATAGTTATACTAGTGATAAATTTTTTTTAAATGCTCATAAGTGTAGTGCATGTTTTCTTCATAGTGACACACATGATTGCACTACTTTGCATGCTACTCATAAGTCTTTAATTGAATCTTTGCATGCTGAGAAAGAAGGATTTCTTTCTCTAATTCGTGAGTTACGTAAGGAGAATGCTTCACTTAAACGTACTCATGTTTCAGATTATGACTCCGTCATTCTTGAGAGAGATTCTCAAATTGACGCTTTGAGAAATGAGACATCAGTTCTTAAATCTCAATGTCTTGAGCTTAGCTCACGTCTATCCGCTAGGGATGACGACATTTCTTCGCTTTCGAAGAAATATGAGCTATTGTCTACTCAAATTGAAAACTTCAAATTGAGTAAGAACAAGGTTTTGGGATCCTCTACTTTGAAGGTAAACAAACCAAGCTCTTTCCCTAGAAGCACCCAAATAAATTTTGTGGGGGAGTCTTCTAAGGGGTTAGTCACATCCAAGTCTTCTTTTGGCCAAAAATCAACTTTGAATATTAAGCCAAAGAAGAATCATGCATATATGTACACCACATTGCATAAGAAGCATATTCAAAAACATGTTGATGTGAATGCTTCTTCTTTGAATGTTATGCAAGATGTTTCTACTCATAGGAAATCTTATTTTTGCTTGCATGCTAGAATGAATGATAAATTGTTGCATGCTTCACATGTTCCTATGAATGGTAGAAATGCTTGTGTGAATGTTACTAATGCTAAATTGCATGTCTCACGCACGGGGCACGCCAATATTTATGTTCCACCTCATAAGCGTGCACCCTCACCTCCTACTCATGCCTTAACCAAACCTCTTCTTAAGAATCCTAAATCACTGTGGATTCCTAAGAATGTTTCTAGGCTTGATAGGAATGCGTATATAGATTCATATGTGCGTAATGTTATATTTTCATATGACTATATACGAAAACCAAACTCCACTTTTGTTTGGTTTCCAACTTGCTAGCTCTCTCACATTGTTATTCATTGCTTGGGTACCATACTTGTATGTTTACATTTTGTACCCACATTTTTGTGAGTGTGTCCATTACTCCCATGTTTGCATGTTTTGTATGATTATGGGGGAGTATGAAATTTTTGCTTGCTAGCATTATTTTTCCATTCATATGTCACATTGAATTTCATTCATATTATGTTTGTGCATATGGGATGGTATTTCTCTTGCCCTTGGTTTTCATATTTGGCTATTACCCATCTTTTTGATATGCCAATAGGGGAGAGAAATAGGTTATGTAAAAATATAGGGTTATTTAGTACTGACCCCCTGTGTTTTCTCGGAAATTAGTAGTACCCCCCTATGGTTTCAATAATTAGTAAGACCCCCCTGCCATAGGGGGGTAATACTAATTTTTGAGAAACCCTGGGGGGGTGATACTAATTGCGGAGGGGGGTCTTACTAATTATTGAAACCATAGGGGGGTACTACTAATTTCCGAGAAAACACAGGGGGTCAGTACTAAATAACCCAAAAATATACACTGTGCTTGTTTATGCATTATTATCCATTGGTATGTTTTTGCATAACAACCATCAATATGATTTGTGCTTTGCATGTTTATTGCCAACTTATTTCATGTTATATTTGTTTTGGCAATATTCTTTGTGTATCTTTGAAGCTTGATTTTTCCATATCTATCGCTTTGATACATGTTTGGCCCATGGCTCCATTAATTGTATACTTGGTATTAGATCCTAGAAGTCAAAAGTTGACTATTTCTATGATCTAGGGGGAGCATGGAATAGTGAATTGATACCCACTAAATTTTTCAATTTGGTATCATACATATCTTTCTTTTCTTGCATATTGTCACATCTTGGTTAAGATGACAAAGGGGGATATATTTGACGTCTACCTTTTTGACGATGTCAAGGGGGAGAGATATATGCATTATGTAAATATATATTGTGAGATATATTCATATGCATATGGGAAGAGATATATCTATGGGGAGAGATATATGTGATTAGATAAACCTTTCATGTTTGCATGATTTTGTCTATTAACAATTGGTTTATGTAATCCATGCATTTTATATGTCACCATGATCTTATTTGGTAGAATGAGTATTTACTATTGTGTAGCTCATTGTTTAATTGGTGCATATAAGTAGGGGGAGCTCATTAGCATTCTGCTTTAATACTTTGTATTTTACATAATGTGTGTCATCATCAAAAGGGGGGAGATTGTTAAGTATTGGTGTTTCATACCAATCTTATTTTGATGATGATCACAACATTATGTTGTTGCTAATGACTCTCATGTTTTAGTCTCTCAGTTTTATTTCAAGAATATCTTTCTTTGAGACTAATCACTTGGTGCAAGGATGGACATCAAGTGAAGGACCAAAGCTTGGACTCAAGGAGTGCTAAAGCTTGGAGATGATGGAGAGCATTCAAGGCATCAAGATTGAAGACTTAGACTCTAAGGAAAGCATTGTAATCCATGCAATTTACTTTATTGCCTTCTCTCTCTTTTGAGTCTAGGATTAATGTAATGCACTGTTAGATGGTTTACTCATTCATGCATATGCATTTAATCATCTTAGTGAGCCTTAGGATTATCATAGCATCCAACCCAATAGGTTCACTTTATCAAAAGACTCATTTGGAGTCTCTGGCTTTCCATCAGTCGCCTACTGAAGGAAACACAGTCGACTGGGTGATTTCCAGTCGCCTGTAGATCCTTCTACAGTCGTCTGATATGCACAGCTCAAGTCAACATTTCAATTGACTCAAACTTGAGCTTTACGCATAGTCGACTACTGGTCAGTTTACAGTCACATGTATATTTACAGTCGCCTGTAGATTGGTCATCAGTCGCCTGAGTAGCGTAAGTGCAATCTCTGCATCTCTCTGTTGTTTCTCCATCTTTTACAGCAGACGACTGATTAAGGTTTTACAGTCGCCTGACTAATAGCCAGTCGACTGTATTATTGACATCAGTCGCATGTGTGCTTAACTGGAGAAAGAGTGCAGCTCTCTGTTTTATTCCATCCCCTGCAGCAGTCGCCTGCTGAAGGATTTACGGGCGCCTGTCCTGTTCTCAGTCGACTGTACTGTCTTCATCAGTCGATTGTTCTGGCTCAGATTATAGCCGTTGGATATTTTTTAGCCGTTGATCAGTCGACTGTCTTTTGATCAACAGTCGACTGTTCCTGTCGTTTTCGCCCAGTTTCTAGCCATTGCAGAATTGATTCTTTGGCTATTTTCTTGGGCTTTGGGGTTTGATATGGGGTTCCTATATATATATATATGAGTGTGCTGCCATCTCTTATACTTCTTGATGCTATTGAATATCTCAAGAGATCCATAAGCAACTCAAAAACTCCCTCAATTCCCTCTCTAGAGCTCTCATTCATCTTATGCATTGAAGTCCAGCTCAAGGGAATTCATCCAAGTGCTCTCAAGCATATTTCAACACTTGGAGATCCTCTTCCAAGCCTTGCATCCATTCATGAGTAAGCATCTCAAGGTATAGGTAAGAGTATTTATTTTACTTGGTGTAATTTTGTGTTTCTAATTCTCTTTGTGTGAATTAGATCTTTCTTTCTTTGTGGGATGTTGTCTCTTTGTGGGACTTAGGATATTCTCTTTGTGGGAATAACTCTCTTTGTGGGAGTAACTCTCTTTGTGGGAGTGTAGTGTCCTAGTGTAGGGCTAACCCTAATTTTCTGAGTGGGAGTTAGTGATTCTCTGTGTGGGAGTCTTGATCCTCGTGTAGGATTGAACTTGGGTCCTTGTGTAGGGCATAAATCCTCTTTGTGGGGTATCCCCTTGTGGGATTTGTATTCACTTCTCTTTGTGGGAATATAGTGAATATTGGTGTGGCTGGACGTACCCAAGTTTTGGGGACCAAGGTAAAATCATTGTGTTTGTGATTGTTGTTGAGCACTCTGTTTATTTTCCGCTGCTTATTGTGCTGTAATTTTAGTAACTTTTTATTAAGCAATTTGCTTGCTATTACACTATTAACCCACCTCTAGTGTGTGTAGCCCCGCAGGGTCCCTTACAAATATATGCATGTTGATTTCACATATATATTTTGTACACTTACCTTGACACATCCTTGATACATAAATGATATACGCTTTAAGTTATCATATTGCTATCATGGATCAATGTAGAGGGAGTAAGTACTTAAATTCTGTAATTCCATTTTTTATGTATCACTTTGTTTGCCATCATCAAAAGGGAGAGAATATTGATTATTAAATCATTCCAAAGTTAGTTTTAATGATAAGCAAACAATTAGTATTACTAATGATTTTCATGAGATTTGTGTGTGTATGTATTTAAGTGAACATAGCCAAGAAATCCATTCAAGCTCACTTATTTTGATGACATGTAGCCAAATATTGAAGGATAAAGAGTCAATAGATTTTAAGCTCACCATGGAGATCAGAAGTGCATCCAAAAGACTTAAGATGTGCAAATCTTCTCAAGACAAGTTGAAGAGCCAATGAGGACACCAAGACACCAAAGATTCGTGTGAGCGGTGTATTATTTTGTAAAGTTGTCTTAAAATCTTAAAGTCAAGTATGCACACTTAGAATAATGTTGTAAACTCACAAAAATGATTAGAAAATGTTTTTAATATTTAAAAATGAATTAAATGTTTTAGATTTAGTCTTCCTTAGTTTTTCGATACAAATAAATGTATCAGAATAGTAATCGACTATCAGTTTATAGGAGTCGACTATTGGGCAGTTGCTCTCTGAAACTCTGTTTTCTTCAGGAGTCGACTATTATTGTCCCATGTGTCGATTACTGTTGTTCCAGAAGTCGACTACCAATTGTACAGTAATCGACCACTAGCAAGCTGGCAGCCTACAACGATCACATTTTTACCCGTCGTTTTTTACTGTTGGAGAAACATTTTGGAAAACTGTTTTAACCCGATTTTTTCCCTTTATATAGAGGAAGTGCTGAAGAGTTTCTTACGAAAATTATTGATAAAATTTTAAGTTTTTCAAGTGATTGTTAAGCTCTTTCAACTCTCTAAAGATTTCCTCTTGGCCATTGGTTTTGAATTTCTTTAAAAGCTTTTAAGCATTTTGTTAGGATCCAAGATAAAAAAGACAATTTTTATAGAAAAGTAGTAACCAAGAACTAGATAATTGAATACAAAAAGGTGTATTCTCCTCCCAAGACGCCGAAGAGGACGTCCGCACTCGTTTAATCTAAGAACTACTCCTAGGACGCTCAATAGAGAATATCTCAAATATCAAGCATGCCTACAAATGACGGCTAGCCTAGTTTAAATAGAAAAACCCTCCTTGTTGTGCGCAAAGTAATTTCTCCATGACTTGTTGTGCGCAAAGTAATTTCCTCCCGTCTTTAGCCGCGCATGGATCTAACATTACTCCGCCCCTGAAAAATCCACCTTGTCCTCAAGGTGGTGCATGGAGTGTGTGTGCCATCCATTCCACGTATTGCATGTCTCCTCCCGGATCGAAAGGATGAGATTGGTCTCCCAACGGGCCCGGAAACGTCGGAAATCGGAAGACGCGCAAAAAATCAGCTGAATGTAGCTCGAAAATCCCCTGAAATTCCAAAAAACATTGTTCATCGGCTCGAGCCGATGGCTTCGGCTTGGGGTCGGCTGGATCGAGCCGACCCCGAGCTGAGATCGGCTCGTCGGCGCCGTCTTCATATGCCGGCGATCTCGCCGGCCGTTGCCGACGAGGGATGAGCCGTTGAGCTCGCACGGGTCAGGCGAAGAAGCGGAGTGGGGTGGCGGGCCCTGGTACCGCCGACACCGGCACCGATAGGGCTCGAAAACTCGAGCCGGCGTCGTTCCCCGCTCCGACCCGCCGGCGACAGACCCCGATGGAGGCGAAAGAGAGTCCCCTGAGCCCGCCTGGACGCGGCGAGGCTGATGGAGGTGGTCTCCGTCCGCAACTTCGCCGGCGGCGGCAGTTAGGTTTTTCAAAAACCCTAGTCGCCGTCGATTGCTGCCTTTTCCAGCGTGGCTGGGGTCCTTTGGCCATGGCGAGGTCTTCACGGGGTTCGCCCGGAGGAGGGGAAGATGAGGGAGGTGGCGGCAGTCCCCGACGTCGTCGGAGCTGTCGTCGGTGGCGCTCCCAAGCAACGCACGTCCCCTTCCTGAGGTCAGCCCGTGCCGCGAAAGTTCCTAGGGGGTCGGCGAGGCCGGCGAGGCCCCTAGGGGGGTCGACGAGGCCGGCGAGGCCCCTAGGGGGTCGACGAGACTCTGGTGGCCACGAGGGAGGCTGCTGCCTCCGATGGTTGCGTGCCCTCCCTTGCCGGCGACAGATCTGGGCTGATGGCGGCCGTATGCTTCAGATCTGCGTCGTCGGCATCTTCTTCCTTGTCCGGATCTGGATCTGAAGCCCTGAAAATTTCAGGACTTTTCTCCTCCAAAGGTGGCGTCTTTTGCCCAAAATTAAGGTTTTTGCCGTCGTGGATGCGCGTCGTCAATAGCTCGATGATTTTTGCAAACTGCTCGTCGTTCTTTGCTTGTCTTGCCTTCATGTGCTCGATGTATTCCACCAAATCGTTAACCGATTTCTTTACCCCTTCAATTCCCGCCATGGATCGTCACGTGCTCTGATACCAAAATGTTAGGAACTAACAAAGATGGAATTTTTATTTTAAAAAAATAGCAAAATAGAAAGATAATTAAACACAAAATAGGTGTGCTCTCCTCCCAAGACGCCTACAGGACGTCCGCACTCATCTACCTATGGAATCACCAAATAACAATCATCAAATAGCATAGGTAAAACAAGTCCCTAGCCCTCCTATTTATAATCAAAACTAGGGCATGAAGGCTAGGGTATGTGGCTAGGATTAGAACTGGCGGCCAGCTGGGGAGCGGCTAGGAATAGGACTTCAATTAGGGGGAATCCGGTTAGGATTAGGATTGGGGTGATGGGCTTTCTTGCGAGTATAGACCCGCAGGCTATTGGGGCCGCCGGCAAGCCCATCACATTCTTGGCCACATTGTTCAATCTCTCAAGAGCTTCATCTCTTTTATTTTTGAGATTGAATCAAGTTTCTTTGATCTCTATTATTTTAATCTTCATTTTATATTAAGATCAAAAAAAGGATTTTCCATAGCCACTTATACACACGACAAGCATCAACTTATTCGCTATAAGAAGGTTGTATACTTCATCAAAAGAGAAAAGATTTGTAAAATCCACACAAGGATGCAGTGGTAAGTGTTCTATTATTGTAGTAATTTTTGGAAAATCCTCACGTGTGTGAGGTCCTCGTTATGAAGAGGTTTGGTTGTGTTGGAAGACCACTTAGTGGAGAAGTGACATTGGTTGTTGTAACCCTCTAGTGAAGAGTGTGTGCTGGTTGTAGAAGTCCTCAAGTTGAGGCACGTTGCTCTGTTGGTGAGAGTAGTTTAGTGGATGCTGGATGTAGGCCTAGTGTTGGCTGAACCATTGTTATATCGTATGTGTTTGTGTTTGCTTATTGTCTCTTTCCATCAGTCTCTTTATTTGTATGGTTGCTTACTTGCTTTCATTTCCTATGTGCATTAATAATTTGATTGCAAGTAAATTGAGTCGTTGACTAATACCTAGTGGAGAAACTTTCTTAGGAGAATTATGTTTGCTAGAAAGATTACTCGTTAATTACGCATTATTCTTGATCCAAAATATTCAACCTCCTCTTCTAGTGTGCTTGCCATCTACCGGATCAGCAACATTTAGGACAATGAAAGGTGAACGCTACATAGCATGAACCTATGCTGCTCGGACACAAACATGCCGACACAAATGACACAACACGACAGTACACCATGACACATAGGTAGACCACCATGTTAACTAGGCATGAACAGATAGCATGATCTCAAGCAAGATTGGCTATTGACTTTTGATTTTGCTGGCCTAGCATGGTATGTGCATGAAGCATCTAAGAGGACCTCAGTTTGGCTAATTCAATGGATCCGCACAGTTAGAAGCAAACAGATGTTGTATTGGAGCTGTAACTGCTTGCCACGTGATTGTGGATTGAATTCATTATGATCAAGACATATCCATGATTTGAAATGTACCGGCAGTCATGTTTTCAAACTTTACTATTGAGGCAAGGTGTTGGAAATTTGGATGGAAAGGTATTAACATCAAACTGGATATCCCCATATATATATATATGGGGATTGAAGATGTCCGTACCTCCATTTAACTGAATTATCAGTTAGGACATGTTGTACTGCCAATGGTGTATCCCGTTTTAGATAGTTCGCGGCACACCCATGTCACCGATAGCACTACATTGAACTGAACTAGCAAAGTGGTCCGTGCTAAGTGTTCACTCGTCGCAGATCACATCTCGATGGATTAATGTAATTTTTCTACCATGTATACATTCCAACAATGACAGTGTTTCTTCATAATGAAACTTTGTAGAATCATCTACTATGCTTCCTAAATTTTTACAGGGGAATGTTTGATCTCAGACAAACGTTGCTGGTGGATAATGATGTAAAAGATGGCATTGCAGATACTACAGCCTAGATGGGACACAAAGTGGGCATTCATGATGATGAGTTTGCATGCTGAAGTGACAACAAGGATGATTCCAAGCACCATCCGCCTCATTTTGTTTTTCTTCTCTTTGTACTTGTTGGACACTTTGTATTAGTGCAGTTTGTGTGGATATTCTATTCACATATTTTCAAATTCTGTTTCACTAACTTGTCTTCATGTGACATGCTGAATTATCCCTGATATTCCCACAAATATTAAAAAAAATCAACTTCCAGCATTTGCAAGTTAGGGGGACACAAGAAACAAAAAAACTATTAGTGAGTGATCATTCGTGGTAGCTTGGAATGCATTTTATGTGCCAATGGAATCCAATAATGTGTATATGATCATCAACATCAACATGAACATCATCGTCATAATAAAAGTCAAATTACCATAAAATTGAGAGTGCAATGGAATGGAGCACGGGATAGGGGTGCAGATGGAGAATACGTTGTTGTATCCGAATTCATGTGTGTTTGTGTGACCTGAATGTGAGACAATAGGATCTGGATATTTGGTGATCGTGAAGAAAATTAACATATTTGGCGTAAATAGGAGTGAATATAGGATAGGAAAATTCCATAAATGATGTCTACAAGTGTTCTATCTAGTTGCTGTTCAGACGACGGAATGTAGATCATATTGCAATGATCAATCGCTAAAGATTCACTTCCACAATATTAGTTAGATGGCAATGATGATGCCGAGTTTATAAGCACAATGATAGAAAGTGATTAGTTATAGCTTTCCCTTGTGCGGTGTGTAGCGGAATTACTTATAAAAGCGATTCACTCGTGAAATTGAAGAAGATTTGATCATGCAGGTAAGGTATTTGTAAAAATGTGAGAGAGAGAGAGAGGATGAGAGAGATGACTTACCTGCTTGGAGACCTGTTCTTTGAGCCTTCTGAAGGCGTCCATTGGCGATTGCGGGAGCGACAGAGGAGGAAGGGATGTAAGACAACCCCAAATAAATCATTCTCCTTTTTCTTCTCCTCTCTCAAGTTCTGACACGAAGAGAATGGGAGAGAGGATGACTCGGGAGGTGGTTGCTTTTTTATAATCGTTTTTTCTTTTTATTTATTTGGGTTGGGCTTGGAAATGGACCGAGTTCATTCCAGACCGATATCAGTCTGAGCACATCGGTTTATTTACCCGGCTTTATTTCAAGCCCGACCCATTTTCAAAGTTGATGAGCCGAACTCAGGACTGGGGATGAAAATGGGCTGAGGCTGTCCCGAGGGCCCCCCTATGGGCATTAACAAGCCTGAATTTTTTTGGCGTAAAGCCGGGGCCATTATTAGGCCTTGGCACCGGCTCTGTCCTCGTTATTATAATTTTTAAATTATAATAATTCAAAGGCCAATTAAAACATTTTTAACCCATATGAAATCAAAATATTGTCATATATATACACGTTTAGCCCATTCATTCTCTCTCTTCCTAATCAAACCCTAATTGCTAATTTCTTATAAAAATCTGATCTCAATTTTTCTCTCTTTCTAGTTTATTTCTTCCAAAAAAAATCTAAACGCGATCCGAATGCGATCTCAAGATGGTTGCCCATCTTTCTTTCAAAATGAATTGTTACTGGTTTACGTGTGTTTTCTCACCACTGAAGTTGTCTAGAGATGGTTCGGTTGCTGTTGTTGATGTGGGATAACGTAAGCAGCTAAATAGGCACTGAGCGAACTGACCACGAGTTGGATAATCCCCGATCGAGCTATTTGGAGTCGGATCCGAGCTGTCTCTAGGCTGCATGCAATAGTAGAAGCTCATCGGGTGGTCGGATCTGGGATCCGACCTAATCCACGCAGATGCTCAAGTCAATAAGTTACTCACGGATACTCGAGATAATTGTGGCCAATCTGTTGGGAGACGGGCCGCTACTTATCTCACCGAGTTATGTAGGAGATGTATAAGGTGGAGCAGATACGGAGGTTGGAGTACCTGACTTTGGTGGTTGTCAGAGAATGAGAATCGATTAGTGGCTTGTCAATAATCATTTAGTCAGTTGACTAGTTGACTAGTGGTTTAGCTTTTGTCAAGTAGTCAGACCAGCCTGCGTAAGTTGACCCACTCAACTACCTAATTGCCTGGTGCTAATGAACTAGGATTTGAAATTCGAACTTGGTGTGAGATTTGATCTAATAGTAAGTCTTAACCCAAACCAAACTCATATCCTGCTTTCATGATAGAGTTTCAATCAAATTAGAACTCATAAAATTCTTCTTCTCATTTGCACGTTCAGAGATGAGGTTAGGTTCAACTCAAACTCCTGATCATATCCAGTATCGGGGTGACCCTAGCACTATAAAAGGGGGTCTTCCCTAGCCCTTTTGATACACAAAACAATTTGCATCAAGCAATCATAATCTCTAGAGATAGAGTCTCATAGTGCGGAGATATTCAAAACTCTTTAGAGATAGAATCTCTCGCATGAAATCAAAGCTCTTCCTTCTCCTTCTTCATCGCTTTAGCAAGGCATGGAGAACGGTTCGAGTTCTTTGGTGGATCGTGGATTGTAGAGACGTTCTTCATCCCGTGAAACATCTAAGGCGCTCGTTGAAGAGGAAAACGCGGCACTTCAGGTCTTTACCGAAAGAGATTTAAGATCCATGAGTATTGCTTGAGTATACTTGTGCAAAGTTATGATATTTATAGTTGTATTTATTGTGAAGGGTGGAGGGCTAGGAAACCCCTAGCCTCGTGTGTGTGTGTGTGTGTGTGTGTGTGTGTGTGTGTGTGTGTGTGTGTGTGTACACTTCTTATTGGATACAATGTGGATGGATACCCAATAGGCCCATTGGGCCCTATTCATAACACTTCCCCTTATCCAACCATCGTTGTATACTCAACAAATGAATACTGTAGGATTCATAGTGCTTTTGAGTATCATAAGGGGTGGATACTTACAGATCCTAAGTTAGGGATAACTGCCTCGTTAAAACCTTTAGCTATGGAAAACCAAGTGGGAAAACCAATAGCCAAGGAAAAAGAGTACATTTCTCCATAACTTTTCCTGATTTGTGGAAGTATTTAGGGGTGGATACTTCTGGATTTAGAGTCAATGAGATTGCCTCGTTAAAACATTTAGCTATGGAAATGGAAAATCCAGTAGGAAAAACCAATAACCAAGGAAAAAGAGTACAACACTACATTTGACTCCCCCTTATCTGTACAAGCTTCAGGCTTACAGATTTCCTAGGCATCTATACATCAATCTCATCTTACAACATTCCGAGAATAAAAACAAAATACAAAGTATTGCTAATCTATACAAGTATCGCTCATATATGACAGCTACTGAATCTAAGGGGGCTCTTCTGAAGAGGGGTTGTCTGCAGACTCAGTAGATATCTCCACGTCTCTAGTCTCTGACCCAGTCGTCACTGTGTCTGCGAGATACTTCAGTGAAAAGCTATACATACTCTTGATTTGCTTCTTGAATAATGAGCTTATCGGAATGGTAGGATTGATGTTGCCTTTGTAGCATGCTTTACAGATCTCGAGGAGGTGGTCGTTCCTTTGTGGTAGTCATCGCGATGATCTGTAACTTGCATATGCAAATACATTTAACATGGAGAATGATCATTGACCCTTAGAGGTAGCGCAGAAGCAACATATCTTCGGTCCAGTGATGCGCTGCAGACACTGTACTGTATCTGGCTAACAGATTTACTGCCAACGCTCTCTAGGGACGCGTGCAATTGGCCAGGTAAAGGAGTTTACCAAAAACACTTAAGTAAGGAACTTCAGGACATAGGATATCCTTCCCCTTTTCCAGCGAATGGAAGGGGTCTTAATGTGCATCCATACAACTAGTAGGTGTATTTAGTGGATTGCAATTGTCCATGTTTCTTCATCAACTTCGGATGTATGAAGTTTAGTGTCATATGTTTTTCATCTTCGGGATGATAATTTCATCTTTTGGATGATGTTTTCATCTTCTGCTGATAATTTCATCTTTTGGATGATGTTTTCATTTTTTGGATGACCATTCATCTACTTGATGATGTTTTAATCTTTAGGATGATAATTTTGTAAGCCAAGATTTTTGCCTAGGTCTTACATATCATATTTAATAGTTAGGCTTAAACAAATATTTCAGTTTTCTCTTCAGGAAATCCGACGAGATTTGAGTCATTTGCCAATATAATTTCCAATCATTTTCTTTGCTCTTTTTAAAGATGCAAATGTAATCTCAAATCATTTTCTTTGCCGATAATGTGTTGTGAAGGGTTGAGGGCTAGGAAACCCCTAGCCGCATATATATAGACTTCTTATTGAATACAATGTTGATGGATACCCAAGAGGCCAATTGAGGCCTATTCATAACAGTAGTTCAATTGCTCATCACTAGAATTGCAGTATTTCTTCGACATGTCGATTGCTAGTTAGAAAATTTTTAATTTTGCGCCCTCCGATGCATGATCGAAGTTGATTAGATTGCTAGTATGGTTTCCTTACATAAGCAACATAGAGATGGCACGGTAGAAAGAATGTGTGAAGATTTGATCGATTCTCAATCAAATCCTCAAGTGAGAGATTGTCAATCCATTTTTCACCAAATTGGTTCAAACAAAAGAAAGGCACGCATGCATCCAGCTCGAGTCCATGTCACGATGGAAGCTTCCTATTTGGGTGGGGGGTTTCGAGTTCAAGATCTCGTCTTTGTCCTATAAAAATGAAAAAGAAAAAAAAAACCTCATATTCTATCTATTATTCGTTTAGGTCGTCTCATGACTCATTGCTGCGTATGATCTGATAGCGACCCCATGTTTGAATCTGCCACGCCGTTGCCTATTCAGCTTCTCTGACTTCCTATTTGGTATGCCAGTAATTAATGAAAAGCAAAGAAAGTAAATAGTTAAAGCAAATTGAAGTAATACGTTATAGATCAAATTAGAGATGCAATGTAAACTAAATAGGAGATGGGATTAATTTGACGGGAGGCAGCCATAATTAATCCATCCGATCCAACCTCAATCCACGCCTTCAGAGTTCAGATTGCAAACACAGATGCATGCATACACGTCATTGGCATCAACATCATCCTACTTGGACTTGACAAGTTCAATCAACGCTAATTGTATATTATCTTACCTACCCAATATTGTTACAACTCTATTATAAAATGGCATGTACCTTCATGATCTATTAGGATTAATTCTTCATTATAGGATCCTTGTTTATAGTTTCTTTCTTCCAATTTCTGAAAGAAAAGAAAGACCTTGGCATGATGGACCAAATTAGCCACGGCCCTGTCATTGGCATTCCGGTCACCAACGTCTCTTTTGCATCGGAAGCTCCTCCTCCAGCAGCAATGGCGGATGTAACAGGAGCAGCCGCAGCTGATACCCTCTGCGACGACTGCAAGCACGCCGCCGGTATGTCTCTGTATACAATTAGTACTCTACCGGTTCACTTAGGAACGTCCGTCTCTATTTGATGATCAGACACTCATGCTTTATAATATTGGTGAATTCTCTTTCTGTAGACGAAAAGGATTCGGTCGGGGATTGGATTTCAAGGCTCCGCATGAAAATCAACAGACGCGTTCAAGGCACCAGGCATGCAGATGGTAAACGGATGCGAAAGATGTCTCACGCCGTGAAGGAGAAGTTGAGGAGATATCTTCAGTCGGGTGGAGCGGCGGACAGAGTCTTCAGAAAGGCTTTTCCTCCGGCAGTAACGGAAGAGGAGGCGGAGGAGGAGAAGGTGGTGAAATCATCTCGATGTTATCTCTCAACGACGGCGGGGCCAATTGCTGGGACGCTCTTCATTTCTACCCACAGAATTGCGTTCCTCGGCGATGCACCCCTCAAATTGACGTCCCACTATGATACCATCGCATCATTTCGCTACAAGGTATAACAATTTGATTAACTGTGAGTGCAAATATAACAACGATATGCTACTTCATCACCCCGAAACCAGTCAACTAATTAACCTGGTACGTTTCGTACCCCTGCAGGTTGTGATTCCATTGTCACGGATAAAGAATGCAATCCCCGTCCAGAATTTAGAGATGCCAAACGACAAGTACATACAGATCCTTACGGTGGATGAGTTTGATTTTTGGTTTATGGGATTCGTCGATCCTGAGGCCTTCTTCAATGACTTGACGAAAGCAATCTCCAACAGATCACTTGGTGTCCCTATCAATTGATTACTCGACATGTCGCCGAGTGATGATGGTTATTAGGCTGCAATTTCTTGCTGTGACCAGCATTCTCATTTTTTTTTGGTTCTCCTTTTGCTAAGTGGAGCATGTTGAATTGTGATGGAATAAGTTTTTCTGCGTACCATCTCTATAACTATAATTAGGTTGGCTTTGTGTATTCAAACATATCCAAGATCCTTTCAACTATCCAATAAAAAGGTCGCACAGTGCCGATCCTTTCAACTATCCAAGCCATGCTAAATGCACCTCATCAAATGAGGTGCATGTCCTTTTCTTTGCCAGAATCGGAAGAAAATGTCACATCATCACTGACTCAGATGTGGCATTCCTTCATGTTTTGGCAAATAAAGGGACATGCACCTCATTTGATGCGGTGTATTTGGCAATTCTCATATTTATACAAGATATTTTGGACCAGTTTGTTGTCGTTGATCATGTCATTGTTATCATTGATCATGTCACAAAGGCAAATTGCTGTCACATGTGGGTGGAAACACGTTGCTTAATGTTTGACTCTCTACCACACACCCATATATTGCACGTCTTTTTCTTAAGTCTCTGTGAATAGAGTGGCACTGCGGCGTTGGTATTTTTTGGGTCAGCTTTTGGTAACTAAAATGGGTGCTTAAACCGGGGCCTACTTCCGGTGGGGCCCAGCCAGACTCACCTGTGAATGCCCATCATGCATGAAACTAAGGTTGCATGTGCGATGAACTCCGAGGTCAAGTCTTCCTGACCGACCTCCCAGGCCAAACTCCTTGTCGAGCTCTTCAGGTCAGCACAACATAGCTCTACAGGTCGGCCGCCCGATCTCCTCTCCCACATATGGAAGGAGAGTAAAGGCCCAAATCCAAGGGAGCCAGTTATGGGATCTTCTTGACATCGCATTCCATAACCGCTCTGCCACTAATGGCAAGGGAGTTACGACCGTGAGGATCCGCGAGCCATCACTCCCTGCCTTATCTGCCTCTCTCCATTATTTGCGGATGCTGAGAATCTGCTGGCCATCACTCCTTGCCTTATAGGTCCACTCACCTTATTTACAGGAGACAGTTATGCCCAAGGACCAGCAATCTCCATAACTGTGTAACGTGGTGTATCCTCCACATATTCTAGATAAGCAGCAGATCAACTCTTCCATGAGGTAACGAATCTCCAAAACTCTAACCCGTATGGCTAAACGGAGACACCTACACTACGAGCTCATCCATATGCCTCACACACCCATGAGCTATCGCCCATCACATCATTGCCTCCACCATAGCCTGACTTAGGCATCAGAGGGTAGTTGGGGGTGTCCGCCCCCCAACCTGGGGGTTCGTCCCTCGGTCATTTAGTGTCTTTGCCTCTCTCTTTTAGGCAACGGAGAAGAATGATGTCAATGGTAAAACCACCATGTCTAGGTACTCCGTTATAAGATTGCACGTCCGTGCGGTTCGATCCGAGCTACCCAAGCTTAGTCAGGGCCCCACAAGAATACATGCATCAACACCTGGCGCTAGAGCAAGAGTCTTATGACAAAACTTGTCGCATAGACTCTAGACCCAACATCTCCTTCAGAGTCCTCTCCATCCTCCATATGGCTGAAAAGCAAGTCATTCCCACAACGACCGATCTCCGACCTCTCACGACGGAGTTTTGTGAGATGCATGATATCCAGACTAATCAATCAAGCAACTCCAGCATAACACCGCTCAAGTTCACAAAAGGTTCTTGGAAACTACCCTAGGCCCACTCCTTAACGAGCCATGCTCGACAGGGACAACCTAAACGGTTACACCCACGGTACATACCTTTACGAGTTATGCTCTGCAAGGACGACCTACGCGATTACACCCATGCTCGACTCCCTAACAGTTATGATTCACAAGGACGGCCTCCGCACAGGTCGGCTCCTTATAGCTACGAGTCACGAGGACAACCTACAAGATTACACCTATAGTCGGCTCCTTAATGCATGGGCTACGTTCTACGAGGGCAATCCTAGCAGCTACACCCGAGGTCGGCTCCTTTAACTACCCTAATCGCTTTGAACGGGCAAAAGCGCAAACAATAAAAAGAGTACGAGTGAACTCACTCCATCTCTAAAGTGTTGAACCTCTGAGTCCCTGACTCATGCAGTAGAGACCACGTACAATGATGACAAAAATTAAAGGAGCCCTTTGTGCATGACTATCGTGGAAGAACCACCTCTTTCGATGCTAAAGTTACTAAACTTTTGTGAGTACTATAGGAGGACAAATCCTAAGTAGCATGTTCAATCATGTCTAGCAATGACACATCTGCTTTGCAAAACTTTCCAAACTATCTTAAGATTGATTATGTGCGATTAGTATAAGCGCATCTTGCCTAGGTCTACCTTTAGTTTCAACCAACTTGTCATTGAGTTCATTCAACACTTCGCAACACACAAATGGTTATAAAAATCTGTTATTATTTGTGCTACAAAATCAACCGAACCTGGTAGCAGGATCGGACGCCTGGTGCTTAGGCACAGCACGTCTGATAGCCTACGTGGGTTTTCCATAATTCTGGCTGGGAGAAATTGTCTGTCGCGTCCCGCTCCTCAGGATACCTGGAAATTTTGAAACTTTCTCAGATAAGCTAGAGATCCGAGGGTTATAAAGAAAGAAAGGGAGAGTGTACAAAAAGAGAGACGCAAGCCACTGTGCACATATTGGGACAGTACAGTTAGTGCTCCACACAGATAAACAACACAAGAGAACAAACACAGCAACACAGAAACAACTCAGAAAAGACACAAGTCCGCATAGCCAACAGTCCCCTCATATATCAGAACAAAAGTACATAGATACAACAGAAGTCAACCCCTTATTGTACAACTATACACCATCCAAGGGGGTGAACTCCAGTACAAGAAACACCACTCTACAACACACTTCCTAGACTACACTCTCTGTACTCTAGTTCATTAGCAACCATCTGTTGATTCCATCTGCCACCTACATGTAGGGAAAATGGGGAGAGCACGTCAAAGCGTGTCCAACAGGGGTGCACAACTCTGCCTTTGGAATAACCATACTTAACATTGTGATGCATAAAAGAAAAGTGCAACAAGTGAACAGTGTAAGTGAACAGGGTAAGTAACAGCTAGAGGAGCAACCAAGTAAACAACAAATGAAAGTGCACAACCAAGTAAAGCAAACAATATATGCACATAGCACACAACACACATATCACACCACATGCAACACTTTACACATAATGCGCATGATGCACAATGATGCATATGACAAAACCTAATGGGATCCCGCGTCTAAGCCAGCGTGCCTACAACGTGCCCATCTCAATCTGTGGCAACTATTATGGATTCAAGAGGTGGCCCCGACGATTTTCCCTGACTCCTACCGTGTCACTTTGGTCCAAGTGTGTAGTGACATCCATGCCCTACATTTCACATTCCATAACTCATATACATATATCGTATATCAATTGGCGCATGGCCATCATATCTCATATCTCATAGCATGTATCATATAACATATCGTAGTTGGGCCCATAATCTTTACGTATCATTTAAACATATGCAACATGCATTTGGCACAAGATATACAAGGCATTGCAATACCATTCATCATCTTCACATTCACGTTCACATGCCCTTGCATAAAAGAAAATCCATATCACAACACATCAGCACAATCACATAAGCATAGACATGAAACATGAGGCAGATTTAGAATTTGCTCTGAGTCTGGCATCTGGAAAGATAAACTAATATCAGGCCTTTACAGCCATAATCTGATTTAAGGTTCAACATGAAAGTTGTAGATAGATTAATAATCTTTCCATATTATCTAAGAATGCATATTTTGGACAACTATGGAGACAATTATGACCTGTACCCCCGTAGGGTGACAGAATCTGCCTAAAATGGACGTATAGTTGCCTAAAATGGACGTATAGTTGAATATCAGCAGTTATAGGCCATTTACAGTTTAAGGCTGAGGTTGGACCCAACATGAAAGTTAGAGGTAACTTAATAAGCTTTCTAGATTATCTTAAAGAATCAAGGTTAGATCAGTCTTCTAATAGTAATGGCCTACAGATCATGAGGTGCTCAAACTGTCCTGACACTGGAATTTATAGCAGTATAGGTCAATTAATTTTAGTTATCTATAGTCATAATCCTTACAAGTCCTCAACATAAAAAGTGTAGATAACTTAGTTAAGATTCCAGATTGTCTTAAATCATGTTATTTGGATATCTAGAATGGAAGTTATGTTCTGTTGACCAACATGGTGCAGAATCTGCCAGAACATGACACTATGTTAGAGATCATCAATTACAGTCTAATTACGTCTGAATACGAATTTATTCTCTAAACTAAAATTGTAGATAACTTAACAAGCTTTTCAGATTATATTGATTCATAATTTTTCAGAGAAGTATACTAACTGTTAAACACTTTGTAAGGTGTTGCGAATACAAACAATCGATCACAAGTAGTTGTGATCTAGTTGTGATCGACATGTTTTAGGGAAAGGAGCGTGTCACAATGGGTTTTGGATGTGAGCGGGAAAAACTCATAAAGAGCTACGAATTCCGAGCTACGAATTCCCAATCCTAAAAAAACGCGTCCCAATATTTGGGATAACTTCCTTCATCATGTCACATGCGTAAATGATTTTGGATGATTTCTTTCCACCTCCCTTAGGTCGTTGTGCAGATTTACACGTACCTCAATAGTCAAGAGCGTTGTCGAGTTGAATCCCATTATGATATTAAGAGAGAGTGTGTGCGCGCGCGTTTGTTTGTTTGTTTGAGAATGAGAACTTGAGCGTCGGAGGAGCTGAAACTGAAGATCATATCCCGAAATCGACTCGCTAATGCTCTTGGTTGTTGCAGCACCGGTGCAGATCCACGAGACGACTCAACAAAGATGAAAGGAAGCCATTCAAAACCGCATGGCAAAAAGAAATTATCCAAACCCACTTGCGCACATGGCAATGAAAAGTTGTTCGGATCTACTTGCGCAACGCAACCTCATCACCATTTCGGTTACAAATAAATTATTTGAACATTAAACCCGCTCCCTGCAACCGAAATGGTCAAGAAGAATAAATAGAATAGAGGAATAAAAGAACATCTATAGAAATCGGGTAGAGTGAGTGCAAAAGTTCTCAAAGGAACCATACCATACGTTTATTTCTATCATTTCTCTAACATTAACTAAGACCAATGAGCCCCTAATCTAGTTTCACACAGTGACCACACATGTTTTCAGACATTTATTGATTTGACGATACAAGTTTACATACCTTACCCCCGCAACACACATCCATAGGCATGGCATAACCCACCCAGGGCATTTGTACGTCCGACTTCACCTATGAGAAGATGTATGGGGCATGTGATAGGTCATTGGAGGGAGATTCATTGGGGCACCGGTAACAACTGCACCGGCAACCGGAGCCCGGACACCATAGGCCATGTGGGGCCCAGGAGGAACCGGAAGAATGACTGGAGTTCCGACCGCAGAAGCTAAAGGTCCGCCAACCGGCTGCCCGATGGTACTGCCAAAGGCGCCAACCCCGGAAGGTCCAGGCAAATGCTGAGCTGATGGTTTTGCAGGCTTTCCGCTTGCCATCGCCACAGGCCCGGTGGCTTGGCCAGTGATTGATCCCTGAGGTGTCGACACATCTCCATCGTTGCCCACACTGGTAATGTCGTGAATGCTGGCGCGTCTTCGGTCTTTGTTCATCGAGTTTAGCCGGATAAAGTACTTTTGGGCATGGCTAGCCACTTGAGTTGGTGTCCTTGATATGACGAAGTTTCTTGATATGCTCCGCCAGTCACCTTTCCCATACTTATCGAGTCCAAGAAGAAAAAGCCTGTCACCAAAATATGATGTTAATGCATGCCAATTTCAAATTGATATGCATGAAATCAAGTTCAAATTGACAGTACAAGGTTTTAAGAAAGTAGAACATGATATCCTTATAAAGTTTCAATGGTAATACATGGATTTTTCCGAAGATCGCGTGAAACTGAGAAAGAGGTTCACCCTAAACAGGAGTTGGTATGTAACTTTGGAAATTTTTGCACTAGCCATTTTAAGATTCTAAAAAACATGTCTATACTAAATTCTAAGTTGGCAAGAATAAAACAAACTCTAGTCTGACTGGAAAGGATTGCCTTAGCATGTACAGACTAATTTCCTATAGAACTTGATGGTTTACAAATATAACATCCCTAGTCTCCTGTTGGGATTCGAATAGTCCCACATCGGAAGGATTGGGCGGTCTCGGGGGGGTTTAAATAGTGGTTGTGGATATTCCATTGGAAATAGGCCTTTTGGGGGAAAGCCCCGTGTTTAAACCCGTGCGGGTATCGATGCAGACCCAGAGCGGACAATATCTTACCAAAGTGGAGCCCAAGCCCAAGGTGTTTAAACCCAGAAAAACAACATGGTATCATAGCCGAACCCAGTATGTGCCAATGTGTTTCCTCAGGAGCCGACGTATGCGAGTCGGTGTGTACCGAACAGATAGGACAGATCACTCTGGATGCCGAATAGTGTGATGTCCACTGTGGCGTGCCCATGTCGGATCCACTGTTGGATTATGCAGTGGGATGTGCCTGCATACACTGTTGGATTATGCTGTGGGAGTCTGCAATGCTCAAGGCGGAGCGGACTCATGTGCCGAGCGGAGAGAGCTTGGGCACGGCCTGTCACTGATGGAGAGAACTCTCAGCAGTATGGCGGAGCATATTGCAAGCAGATATGGCTCGACGCCATCAGAAGGATGGACCTCCCTAGCTCACGGGGAGGCAGCCGGAATGGACTTCGCTTGCTTGGAGCTCAGTTAGGGCAGCGGTTTGGATGATCGTTCGAGGGCAGGCTCATGATGTGGTCCTAGTTCGAGGGAAGGATTGTTGGGATTCGAATAGTCCCACATCGGAAGGATTGGGGGTCTTGGGGGGTTTAAATAGTGGTTGTGTGTATTCCATTGGAAAGATGCCTTTTGGGGGAAAGCCCCATGTTTAAAACCGTGCGGTTACCGGTGCGGACCCAGAGCGGACAATATCTTACCAAAGTGGAATCCAAGCCCAATGTGTTTAAACCCAGAAAAACAACATCTCCAACATAAGCAACGAAATTTACAACATGGTTTAGAGAACCTCACATTTATCCTTAAGTTCTAGGAATATACTTGACAAATTGAGATGGCTTTATTTCCAAGAGAACCATGTAGATCAGGTGGCACCTGATCTAACGGATCATGTGTAAGACACAAAAAGTCAGGCCCACAGAAAGTACAAGCCCATGTGGAGCTTGTACTTTCCAACTTTTTGTGTCTTGGCACCTGATCCATTAGATCAGGTGCCACCTTTTCTACATTATTCTCTATTTCCACATACTTAAAAATAAGGATTTTGCAAAATTGACACGGTCGAGTTAAAAGTATAGCAACCAAAAAGCCATTAACTAATTTAGTGAGGTCAACATGTCAGACATAAATCCAATCAATCCCCCTAAGTATATAAATATAGAAACATATATACACACAGAGACACGGTGTACAGGTACCTATGTATCCATCTACATACATACATATAAATGTACATATGGATGTGTGTAAATATAAGTGTAAAGTGTGTATATTTGAAGTTAACTGACTGGTTATTACCAACAGCAAAAGCAGTTATTTTTCATCTAAAGGATTTTTATGCATAGTCTCGGATGGGGTTTCAGCTCGACGCATATCTCCAAAGCTCAGCTCTCACAAGTAAACTGCAAAAATGGTTACATATGCACAGAAAACAAAGTTCCATAGATATAGCAAAATTTAGGATATTAGAGCGTGCCAATTCTAGAAATTGCATGATCCATCTATTTTTAAAGTAGAAAATGCCTAGAATTAGAATTTAGACATATAAACAAGCGCATACACAGATTTTCATACTAGACTTGGGGAACAGAATAGATAGGCGGCAATAGAAGGTTAATTAGACATTATGCTTGTAAAGAATGTACACAAAAAAGCTGCACAGAACACAAAATTTTTATCATTATAGTAAACCCGATCTTCTCTGTACAATATCCTGACAGATATTCCACACTTTGCTATTCTATTTTGTCACATGGACAGACGTGCCTAAATGTGGCCGACACAACATGACACAGCAACACTTGAGTAAATTCTAATAAGCATACCCAGAATAGAAGAATCATGTCCGAGACATGCCCGAAACCTCACGGCTAGGGCTGGAAATATGAACCAATTACCTAGTCCGATCCAGTCCCGAAACGATAAAATCAATTGTGTTACGCTTATTTGACCGAGACCCGAAAGACACGAGCCCAGAAACCCGACTGCCGGTTAAGAGCCCATCTGCGCGCTTAGGCCCACTCGATAAGGCCCTATAAGGGACCCCCCGAATGTCGATCCGACCCGGCCCCGGTAACACGCTGGTCACTCACCCACTCCTGCGATAACCGCTCCCCCGGTTCCGCGACCACTAAATGACGGTAATGGGGAGGTGCTGGCGTGGCGCAGGGAGCGGCGACGGGGGGCGGATTGAGGGGGCACGATTGAGGGCGGACGAGCGACGTGGGCCGGGGGCAATCACGCCGGGAGCTCTATAAAAGGGCTAGGAGGACGACAGGATGAGGGACTGCATCTCAGGTATCTAAAACCTAAGGTACTCCATCAACGACCTAGTTCCCCCATTTCATCTCCTTCCTCCCCCGCTCGCGCCGTGAGACGCCGTTACGATCTCCTCACGAGTCGAACCGTCTCCGTCGGGCCTCCTCTTTCAGATCTCTGTCTGACTTAGGCATCGGAGGGGATTTGGCCGGAACCAAGGTCCGGCCCCCTGACGAGCGTTCTCGTCTACGCAGGAGGACAGCTGATCCACGGGCCGAGGCTTCCCCTCCGCCCCTCGCCGACCACGCAACCAGCAAGACGATCGAGGCTACCCCTCGTCGTCCGACCGCCGAGGCCGAGTACGTCCGACCGAGGCCAAGTGTCTCAACCCGGGCCGAGGCTTCCCTCGCCCTACCAGCGACCGAGGACCCCGATTCGGCCTAGCCGACGCGCTCCACGTCGTCTGCAGTTCCGACTCGCGCCTCGTCCGCGCCGACCCGACACACCCGAGGGACCCAGACGGGCCCATTGACCACGTTGACCGGGTTGTCCACGGTCAACGCATTTGTAGTGAGAAAACACTCTGAAACATCTGGCGCCGTCTGTGGGAACGAACTGTCCCACGAAGAAACAAACCGCACCTGCAATGGCACGAGCCAGCAACGGAAGGAGACACATGCCCCCCATCCCGGAGGAGGGGAATGGCGCACCCAACGGCAACCTTGAAGACACGCCCGACAGCAATCACCCCGCCCCCTCAACCGAAGAGACCGGCGGGTCGAAACTGGCCACACAGGGACAGCTCCGTGCCCTGGCCCAGGAGACCAACGCGAGCCTCCAGACGTTGGTCGCGACGGTACAGCAGCTCGTCGGCCCTGCGCCATCCAACGGAGGCACGTTGGGCGATGGCCATCGCTGGGCGGGGGGTCCCCCGCTCTTGCAGTCCGCTGTGGTCGACGACCGCGGGACCCAAAAACCGAACGCGGAGCGTCGGTTCACGTTGTCCGGCTCCCGTCAGGCGAGATCACGCGCCTCATCCCCTTATCGTGAAAGGAGCCGAAGGGAAACCGAAGGCACGGAGGACGAATCGGTGACCGCATCATCTCGTCGGCCACGGTCGTCCCACCGCAGGAGAAGCGATCGACACCACTCGAGAGACCGATCACGGCGGAGCGGGAGCTCCCGCCGGAGGAGCCGGGAACGCCGGGTCAGCCCAACCCCCAGTGTGGCGAGGGCCGTGGAGCCAGCCCCGCCGGCGCCTGTGCCCCCTCCACCACCGAACGAACCAGAGGCAGGCGGGTGTCGAACCCCCGGGGGCATCCACGGAGACCGGTGCCCCCTATCGCGGAGAATAACCGACGCGCGGGTCCCCTCTCGATTCAAGATCCCGACACTGGGGAAGTATGACGGGATAGGAGACCCGGGAAACCACGTGATGGTCTACGAGGGGGACATGTCATTCCAAGGAGCCGATGACGACCTGCTCTGCCGGGGCTTCTATTCGACCCTCAGAGGAGCGGCGAGGACCTGGTACCGCAGCCTACCCAGCCGCTCCATCGACAGCTTCGAGGAACTCACCCAGCTGTGCTGCAAACAGTTCATGGCGGGGAGATAGATAAAGCCTGATGCTGAACATCTGTTCAACATAGTGCAGGGCCCAGCCGAGCCGCTCCGACAGTTCATGCGCCGCTTCAACGCGGAAAGGCTGAACGTGAACAGCCCTCCCGACCTTATGGTCCAAACGGCCCTTAAGAAAGGGCTGCGCCATAGGGGCCTCAAGAAATCTCTGCACAACGATCCCCCGAAGGACCTCCCCGGGATCATGGCGAGGGCCGAGCGCTTCATGTTGACCGAGGAGGCCTTGGCCGTTGATGCGGGGAAAGCCACTCGAGGGACCAAGCGCGGCGACAGCGGACGAGGCAGCCCCGAAGGGTACCGGACCGAGAAGAGGCCGAGAAACAGGCAGCGTGGAGAAAGTACGAGGGACGCCACCCCAGACACCATCCTCGCCCAAGTACAGAAGGAAGAGCGCGCCGATCGCCCCCCACCGAAGGCAAAAAGAGGTGGGAAGAATGGGGAGAAATACTGCAAGTACCACAAGAACAATGGCCACGACACTGAAGACTGCTGGCACTTAAAGAAGGACATTGAGAAGCTGATGAGCCGGGGGCACGCCAGGAGCTTAGCCGACGAGCCGGCCCACAGAGAAGGGACCTCCATGCAGCCGGACAAGGGGAAGAAGATCAACACCGTCCAAGGACCCCTCCGCATCATAGAGTGAGCGGGCGAGGTCTCTCCCCCCGGCCGCAGCCTAGTCTGAGGGGATTATCTAGGTTTACATCCCTCTGTCTAGCTTCATTTCCTTTTTCCTTTCCTCCAAATGTACTAGTCCGGCAGGACTCTTAAGAGTACAATCGCATTCCCTTTTGTCTTTTCTTAATCTTCGATGGAATCAACGTTTCACCAAGGGTGCAAAAGAATGAAGACCGCTGCCTCATTGGAGGGGAGGAGCTCATAAGTCTGGGGGCAATTCCCCCAGCCAGCGCGGGCGCCGACCGGTCCTAAGCCGAGGGGCTTTGCCCTCGCCGACCAACTCCCGCGCATGTGAGTCTAGGGGCAATTCCCCCAGCCAGCACGGACGCCGATCGGTCCTAAGTCGAGGAGTTTTGCCCTCGCCGACCGACTCTTGCGCTTGTAAGTCTGGGGGCAACTCACCCAGCCGACGCGGACGCCGACCGGTCCTAAGCCGAGGGGCTTTGCCCTCGCCGACCAACTCCCGCGCACGTGAGTCTAGGGACAATTCCCCCAGCCAGCACGGACGCCGATCGGTCCTAAGTCGAGGAGTTTTGCCCTCTCCGACCGACTCTTGCGCTTGTAAGTCTGGGGGCAACTCCCCCAGCCGGCGCGGACGCCGACCGGTCTTAAGCCGAGGAGCTTTGCCCTCGCCGACCGACTCCTGCGCTCATAAAACTGGGGGCAATTCCCCCAGCCAGCGTGGACGCCGACCGGTCCTAGGCCGAGGACGAAGCAACAAAGCAAGATATACGAGAAGTTCGAGTAAGTCAAATTTCATTTATAACAGTATGTCTTATTTACAGGAAATCAAAGTGAAGAAACCTCTCCACAAATAATCCGCTCTCAACGGACAACAAAGCTCGTCACCTACAGAAACTAGGGCAACACCGGCGAAGCAAAACTTGTCGATCAAGAACCCAAAGTTGCTGGCCTAAGCAAACATCCATGCAACCAGCAATTGTTGGCTCTGAATCAGGGAGTCGGTGGCGAAGCCGAAGGAGAAAGCGGGGCCAGGGATCCATTTCAAGTAGACTGACCCAAAGCGAAGCGGATGCTAAAAAATTTGAGGATAACCGGCCAGGAGGGACGACCTAGGGGACTCGGGCTCGAGAGGACGCATCCTCGGGCGCCTCCCCCTGCTCGGAGCGAGGGGGATCGACCGGCGGAGGGGCTTGCCGAACGCGCTCCGCACATTCCCGGAAGGAAGACTGGACGACTTCGACGATCCGAGAGGCGATGAGGTCTTCATACGTACCGAAGGCCTCCCTGAGAACCTCGAAGATCCTCTTCCCCAGGGTCCCGACGACGCCCCTCTCCACCTCCTCTGCAAGCCGCGTCACCTGACGCCGATCCGACAGTTCCCTCTGAAGCTCCTCCCTCTCCAGGCGGAACGACTCCGCCGCTTCCTCAGCCGACTGCAGAGCGTCCTCCAACTTTCCCTGGAGGTCACCCACTCGTCCCTCCAGCTCGGCCACGCGGAGCTTGAGATGCCGGGACTCCATCTGGGCCTCCGCCATAGCTACCTCCGCCGCCCCGGCTCGCTCGTGGGCCCTCATGGAGGACTCCTCCAGCTCCCTCAAGTGGATGGCTCGCCGCTGCGACTCCACGGCGAGCGTTGAACCCTGGAAGACGAGACATGAGCTAAGAAGAGAGTGAAGGAAACGAAAGGACTGCAAGATAACCGAACATGTTGAAGGATCCAGACCAAGGAGTCCGACACCTTGTCGGCGGGGATCCTCTCGAGGATGCAGCGGTCCCGGGGGAGGACGGAGCCCTCGGCCACCTGCTGGGCCAGGGCTCGGTCGACAAATACAGAACTCCCGGGGGCGACATCGAGGGAAGCCATATGGCTCGCCAACAGGGTTCCGATTCCCGGCGACGGAAGCGGGGACGCTGCGACGGGGGTGGTTGTCAGAGCCACCGGGAGATCCCCGGTGGTAGCCGCAGGAAGCACGGAACACGCCGGGCTGGAGGGTTTCACATCCTCCTTCCTCTTCTTCCCTCCGTGAGGCTCCACGAGCGACGAAGGGGAGCGCTTCCGCCTTGCCCCATCTCCACTCTCGAGGACGGGAGGGGGCGCGCCAAGGGCAGGAGGGACTGCACCGGACCCGTCATTACCCCCGGCCTCTTGGGCTGACGGGGCGGGTCCGGCCCTTACGACGCCCCCGGGGAGGAGATCGCCAGAAGAAGAGGCGGGAGGCACGGCCACCACCTTGCCCACGGAGGGTTCGGCTCGGCGCACCTCCTCCTCAACGGTCCGTCGAGGCGCCCTTCCGGAGGTACTGCCTCGGCTCCGAGCGGCTCCACGACGGATCAGCTCATCGACGTCACGGACGAACTCGCGGCCAGCCATCCCTGCAAAGGAAACCAAAATCAGGATGAGTCACAGGGCGATTCAAGACTGAAAAAGCGACCTACCCGGAGACCACAAGACGGCCTTCAGGAGTAGGTCGTCCAACAAAGACCAGATGGACTTCGATTCCAAGAGGAGGGTCGACAGCAGCGCGGCGGCTGCCTGATCAACGTCAGAGAGGGCTAGCGACGGGCGAGGCTGGACAGACCCGCCCCAACTTGTCAAAATCTGGGCATCCTCCAGGAAGATCACAAAGACATAATTCGAACTCCAATCCCCCGACCAGCGGGGTAGCCCGATCAGGCACTCCCTCCTCGAACGAGCTCGGAGTTGCAGCCATGACCCCGGGCCGACCGTCTGGATCTGATAAAAGTGGAAGAGAATGGGGAGAGACGGCTCCAGACCGCGGGTACAGCAGAGCGTCGCGAAGCCCGTCAGTACCGCAATCGAACAAGGGGTGAACTGGCAAAGGGGCACCATGAGATATTCCATGACCTGGATGAAGAAGGGATTGTGCGGGAAACGAAGACCCAGACGGAACATCTCGACGTAGACGCCGACCTCATTGCTCCTCGGAAGGCAAATCCGCTCGTCGGCGAATGGAACTCGGACATCGTACGGGAAGCAGAGATACCTTTTCCGGATCTCCGTGGCCACTGAAGGAGGGTCCCCGACGGCGTTCGGAGGACAACCGGGGGCACGTTAAGCCGCACGGCAGCCGACGCCACGTCATCACAGGCGAAGTCTGGGAAAAGCTTCCCCTTCCCCTTATCTCGGAGGGGACGACTCCCAGCGGAGGAACCTGATCCCACTAGCCGGGGCCCGCCCCGCCTGGACTCCGGAGAATCCCTCGCCCCTTGGCCAGAACCGCCTATCCTAAGAGCATCCATAATACGAAAGCGATAAAGGAATTACCTTTTAACTAGTTTGGAGGAGACAATGAAGCGAAGGCGACGGGAAACTCCGAGTTGTGGAAAGCCTAGAACAATGGAAGAGCAAGAGAAAAGTGGAGATCAACGCAGCTGGGGATCTTATATACCGGACACAGGGGCGAATTCGAAGCGCCTGACAAGAACGCGTGGCAGGCCTCGAAGAACCGGCGGCGTTTCGAAATCGGCGCCAAGGGAAGTCCAATCGATCCGCCTCATCATGACCTACATTTATGACCACGCCTCGACTGAAGCGCCACTCGGAACCCCAGGAGGCACAGCGGTCGAACCGAGCTAACCAAGGCCGATCGGCCCCACCGATGGCGGCTCACGAACCCCTCGGCTCCTCAACTTAAGACGACCCCGCGAGCGGTGGGGATAAGCTTGCAGCTACACGTGGCAGCATCAGAGGACCGACGGCGCTTCGGAGCCCGCGCCTTAAAAGCACCGAACGGACCAACTCATGATGACGACTAATAAATGAGTCGGCATCAACTGACGAGCCTGTCAAAGTCAGCGGAAGTCACATCGGCCGAACCGAACCGGCCGAAGCCGATCAACCCGACCGATGGGGGCAATTGTTACGCCTATTTGACCGAGACCCGAAAGACACGAGCCCAGAACCCCGACTGCCGGTCAAGAGCTCATCTGCGCGCTCAGGCCCACTCGATAAGGCCCTATAAGGGACCCCCCGAATGTCGATCCGACCCGGCCCCGGTAACACGCTGGTCACTCACCCACTCCTGCGATAACCGCTCCCCCGGTTCCGCGACCACTAAATGATGGTAATGGGGAGGTGCTGGCGTGGCGCAGGGAGCGGCGACGGGGGGCGGATTGAGGGGACACGATTGAGGGCGGACGAGCGACGTGGGCCGGGGGCAATCACGTCGGGAGCTCTATAAAAGGGCTAGGAGGACGACAGGACGAGGGACCGCATCTCAGGTATCTAAAACCTAAGGTACTCCATCAACGACCTAGTTCCCCCATTTCATCTCCTTCCTCCCCCGCTCGCGCCGTGAGACGCCGTTACGATCTCCTCACGAGTCGAACCGTCTCCGCCGGGCCTCCTCTTTCAGATCTCTGTCTGACTTAGGCATCGGAGGGGATTTGGCCGGAACCAAGGTCCGGCCCCCTGACGAGCGTTCTCGTCTACGCAGGAGGACAGCTGATCCACGGGCCGAGGCTTCCCATCCGCCCCTCGCCGACCACGCAACCAGCAGGACGATCGAGGCTACCCCTCGTCGTCCGACCGCCGAGGCCGAGTACGTCCGACCGAGGCCAAGTGTCTCAAACCGGGCCGAGGCTTCCCCTCGCCCTACCAGCGACCGAGGACCCCGATTCGGCCTAACCGACGCGCTCCACGTCGTCTGCAGTTCCGACTCGCGCCTCGTCCGCGCCGACCCGACACACTCGAGGGACCCAGGCGGGCCCCTTGACCACGTTGACCGGGTTGTCCACGGTCAACGCATTTGTAGTGAGAAAACACTCTGAAACAAATTGTGTATATGGGTGGCAACATGTCGGGTTTGGATCGGTACCTATAGTATCCGTATCCAAACCTGCTACGTTCAAGAATATCAATACCGGATTCACATCCAATAAGCACTAATCATATTCAAATCTTATCTATTTTGTTTGTATTTGGCTCCGGTTTCACCTACTTAGCAGGTACATCTAAATTTTTTTACAAGGAAAAAATTAGTGCAAAGAGGGAGAACTAAATCTTTTATTTATATAAGCAATAAAAAATTTATAGTAAAAAGAGCAATCTCAAATGAGAAATACCATTCTTAGATGTCAATGCAAGGTGTTAAACTGTTTTTCCCGCCTTTATAACATTCTTAGTGTGATGCATGCCATCAACTTTTTTGGGGGAGTGACTCGTAAGGTCGTAATTGATAACAGAAACAGGAGACATCTTTCTCCAATCCGTTCGACACTAGAACAGACAATGTGGGGAATATATGTACTTTAAAGAGGGAACATTTTCCTGAGAGGGAAAAATTTTCTTGCTTGGTTTCCCATGAGGCATAACCGTCCATCTAGAAGCTTTATTTGGATATGTTTACTACTTTGGCTAATATATATTTTTATATGCTATAGCCAAAACTTCACACTCCATTATTTTTTCGAACGATCGGAACCATTTATTTTGGTCTTCATATTCTAAAGCCTCAAAAAACCGAATATTGGGTGACCCCAAAGGATTTTTTTCCATTCATCCACTCATCATAAAAGTTCTATTCATGTGAAACCGTAAAATTTGTGATGTGTAGATGAATGGATAAGACTCCTTGAGTTCACCCAATTTTCAGTGTTTTGGACTTTTAGTGTATGTATTCAAAATGAAAGGTTCTAATCTTTCGAAAAAAGCGTAGGATGGAGTTTTGAAGACGTACACGAGGCTTAGCCTTATATTTCATATAATACCCATTATTCTCTTTTTAAAAAAGCCATATTAAAAATTGAAAGGGACTTCCACATAAATAAGGTGTTCGCTTCATATTTAAACTTAAACTTCTAAATGTTTATTGAGAAACATCAATATATAAAGGAAACAATGCATGAGCTGTATGGATGTAAACATATACGGTTTATCCAAATAGGCTCCGCACCTGTATAGTTTTCGATGCGGATAAGGATATCAAAAAATTTTGTCCAACCAAATACTGATTCGGATTCGGATAGGAACATTAGATTGTTTCGGATACATGTAAGGATATGGATATTCAATATGCCCATAATGTAATATATTAATGGCTTATTTCTACTTGATCAATCTCATTTATGATCCTACATCTATATTACATTTAATGACTTTTTTGAATTGTCTTGCTGACTAGGACAAGCTGATGTCATACTGATGTATAAAGAGGTTGATAGATAATGGCTATAATTTAATATTGGTAAAAGAAGGGTTGAGATGAGTGTTTGGGAAAACCAAAAAAATCTCAGCACATGGATCGATGACGTGGCTAAATTCAATGAGATCTGATCACATGGATTGATGACGTGGCAGAAATCTCATCCATTCAATCTAACATGAATTAACACAGCATGATCCCACCCAAAAAGTAACATAGCTAACTATTTGTGGAATTACTTATGGGAAAGAATTAAGAATTAATTAGTGGAATGAGTTAACTACATGGAATTAATTAATTATGTTAAATTTTTGTTCTTTCAAATTGTAAAGCGAAATATTATATGTCCCAAAATTTTAGAGGGTGAAATAATTTTTGGGTAAATAAAGATTTTAAATGAACCGTGCCCGAGGGCACGGGTTATGACTAGTCCATATATATTTGCCATTGAATTATCTCAAACCTGATCACATAATAGAGTTGATATGTTTTGTATCTATTTAATCCATATATCTACATTCGATATATAATATATATACCAAAGATGTTCATTTATCCATATCTGATCCAAATCCGTATCCTTTTTCTACGGATATGGATAATAAATTTTCTTTTCGTATATTATCCATAACTATATTTGGTAAATGATTTCAAATATGGATATGGTAAAACACATACCCAATCTGGATCTAAGCATTCCTAATATGAGCTACTACTCGTTTTGCAAAAATGAGCTTTTTAGAGGATAAAAAGTGAGGCACACATGCTTTTCCCCCTCAAATTTGACAAGTAATGTGGGCCTCACTACTTTCCTTCCCCACATACTCATTGCTAAAATGATTTGACGAATCATATGCATTAATTCCTATATCTACAATAAATTTTCTGGAAGGAGTCTGAATAAGAAGGATGTGTGGGGGAAAAGGTTCAAGTCATAAAAACAGTCAGTGAAATAGAGGGAAGTTGAAATTTTCAATTAGAGATAAAATTAATAGGATTAGAGAATATATGGGAGAGAAGGAGATCACATGATTAGGGTTTTCACTACTCCAGACAGCAGCTCTTTCATCCGTACTTTTCTAAGAAGTCCTTTTCTAAAGCAGTTGCCAAAACATTTGTAAAGGAAAAAAAGGCAATTCATTTTAAAAGTGACAAGACCACAAGCAACACAATATCCCCTTATAATACTATATAGACATGGCTAGTAACATCGTAGAAATCATGTATGAGCTTCAAGCTTCAAGCCTTAGATATTAACAATAAATTTCTAAATATTTGGCCCATGGAAACTTCTCTAGAAATATCTAGATGCCACACATGTTACATGACGTCTCCCGGTTCAGAATTGCACATCCAATAGAAAAAGAATTTACGAAGGAAAGTGTAAAATAGAATTGACTAAAAATTTACTAGAAATATTAGAAAACATAAGGAGTTCTAAGCACAAATGAATAAAGAACTCAACATTAATCCAAACAGACGGGGATACTATATATGAATTGACTTCCTGCGCAATGTTAATAAGTTTTTACAAACATAATGGCAGTTACCTCTAAATAAATGTAGAGTTGTGGATAGCTGGTAGCTAAAAATATCAATGAGACTTTAAGTAACTGGTAAAAAATACTTGATGAGTAGCAGAAATTGTTTTCCGCCAGCAACTAAATGCAGGGTCGGAGGTCGGGGGCAGATTTTGCATATATGACATAATTCAGGATCCACATCAAAACTCTGGACTTTTGATGCATTAGCAAGAAATACAATATGGTATCAGAACAACCCAGGTTAAAATCTCCCAGGATACTAAAAAGCGGATTTTAAGACACACGCACACACACAACCGTCGACATATAAGGACACTCATCATACGGGGGGCATGCTAAAGTATAAATTTATTTCCGTTGATTCTCATCACAACTCTAGTGTTTTGCTGTAGTGACAAGGAATTCAATAGATTATATCTTTTGTTTTAGAAAGTCGTTCAAATTTGATACTGAACCTCAGCTTTAAGACTGAAAAGGCATAAGAGAAAGTGATTGCAGAATGTTTTAACTGTAGTTGTTTAAGATTTAGAACCATGTTCACAGAAAAATTTGAAGTTGAAAAGAACAAAATAAGTGGAACGCACCGGGATGGGGAACTCCACTTTGATCCCCATCTTTCTGAGAGAGAGAGAGAGAGAGAGAGAGAGAGAGAGAGAGATGCTTCAAAGAAGCTCCAGTGTAAATCCTATGCAAACATAACAGTGATAAATGTTGTGAAGAAAGTGCATTTAAGAGCAAAGCCGGAAGGTAGGGCCTAGGCTTCAGCTATATTTGTGAGATTTTAGCCATAAACCACACAGGGATTTGTATTTTTAGGTAAATTTGAAAAAAGGAACAATTATAATAAACACAAACAACAAGAAATTGCAATAATAAATTTTTTTGAGAAATTCACATGTATACCTTGAAAATATTGTTACCTTGCAAGTGTAGCATCAACAGTAACATTTTGACTTAATTGAAAAAATCTTGATGCACAGTTGGCATTATTTGCTCCAACGACCAAAAGAAGAGTGTGTTGCAGGATCTGGCATGATTCTCATGAATAAAAAGGACTCAAACTACCAAATACCCAAAAAAGGGATAATATATATTAAATTAAGAGAAAATAACACGTGCCATCCGTTAGCGCCCCTTATATACTCAGACTCATTCTGCGGTAATTTTTCATGTTCAAACAATTGGCAGAAAGCTTCAATGGCAAAAAGAGCAACCAAAATACAGTTGTCATTATCTCTATATTGACTCCAGAAGATGGCATCAACAATTAGATTACAGAAAATGAATCTCTGTCCAGGATTAAATTGGTTCCAAGTAAAATTCTAGCACATTCTAGTTATGGACTTTAGGATAAGATGTTCAAAAGAATTTTGGAGCCACATATTGTTGCAGGATATCTAATTCTAGTTAAGCAACCCAAAACAAGGGAGTGCAACCAACCTAGAGTGGGAATAATATAATAGAAGGTAGTTATTCAAAGGCAGTTAAGCAACAAGAAAGTATATATAACTATAAAATCCTAAATGGGAGCAACAAATAATGATGTACTTATAAGTAGGACCCTCCCCCAAGCCAAAAATTGACATGTCTACTGCATTCATGAAAGCTTGAACAGCTATTCACCTTATAGATATGTATCAAAATGAAGCATGTTAGTTCCCCTTTGACAAAAGCTAATAGTTTTATAGATCATTTTATTTAGATTAGGTTTTTTCTTGTATGAATGACAATTCAACAAATTCATATTGTTGGTTCCCCGTGCACCTCCCTAACACTTAGGCTAGGTACAAAATGTCACACAAATAATGACAAGGCTAAATTCCACCGTGACGTCACCTAGGCATAAAAACAAACACCTCACGAGCACAAGAAAGAGCCGTCACCAACTACAAACTCCCTCAACGATATTGCAATAGACAATGCATGCACGCGAAACAATCATATGAAAGTAAGAGCAACACAAAAGAAACGGAGATTTACCCTGATTCGGTTGCGAACAACCTACACCAGCATCCAATGCATCTGGTTCCACTAATGATCAAGCAAGGCATACACTAACCTCTTCTTCTTCTTCTTCCTTGACCAGAATGAGATAAAAACTCCAAGCAATAAGACCTAACCCTAGATCTCTCACCAAGCTCACACACTCTCTCAACCAAGTGGGAATCTTGATAATAAAACACTTACAACATGTAGAGCTCCTCACTGGATCAATCCCATACCAATGGAGATCACTCTTTAGTAGTAAAGTTTTCAAAGCTAGGACACTCCCCAAGAGACTTTAGATCTCAAACAAGGATGAAGACATGAAGATACTCACCATGGATCTCACACAAGAAGAAACTCTATTGGTTCTCCAAAACCCTAGCTTCTCTCGCCTCCAAATCCCAGATCCAAGCTCACTGAAATCCACAAACTGAGCCGCCCTCTGTTTTATTTTGCTCTCAGCTCTCTGGGAATTACAGCAGCCTCCCTTGCCATCGGTCAAGTAACCAGGAATAAAGAGGTTGGCTGCCAAAACAAATTTAATAACCCCAACAACCCACATCGGGTTTGGGCTCAATAAGACTACAGGGGGGTTTTCAGCACATAATTAACACTCTGCATTGCTGATAAATCAACTCTCTATCTTCAGCACAGCTCCAGCTCCAGCACCAACCTGTACCCGTCGAGTATGAACTCACCTTGCCTTAACCATCGGACATGTGAACCTCCATCATGTTCATCGAAAATCGTGCCCTCTAGCACCTCAATCCTCCGAGAGACATGCCAAGCTCAAAAGCCGTCTGAGCATAGCCACATACATCTTTGCCTCGTCCACCGCTATGTCTGCGATGAAGTCATCTATCTTTGAGGATAATCCTGCGAGCTCGGACTCTATGAACGAACCAAATGACGCCGTGCTAGCGTCCAATGAGCCCTCTGTTGATCCATGAACATCCCTATCATCACCCCACGGGCCCGCGAGCAACTCATGCTCGCCATAGCCATCATCTGTTAGAAACACGCCGTCTTTCTCGCTACTCTGTAGACTGACCCCAGCTAGGTCATATCGATACGCCATCCGTATCTGCTCTGTCTGCTGATACATGTCATCAAGACTCGTCGTCCACCGGCTCCGCGTGTCAACTGACTGTGCCGACGACCCAAGACACGAATGTGCACTCACCTGTGCCAAACTATCTGCCATACCACCATCCAACCTCTCGAGATCGTCCTCACCTGTCATGCTCTGTAATGAACTCGCCTAAGGTGAGAGATGAGCTCACATTGAAGAAGCTCAACTCGGCTCTGTCTCCTCCCTATATCGAGCGAGAACATACTCGATGTGTGGCCTTCTAACTCTCAAATCCATGTCCCTAGTGACAACTCCACATGGGATCACCATCGCAGTCTCAACACTGTCGTGAGAGTCACCATGCTCCACCATGCTATCAGATTCCCTGCTCATCTGCATCTCCACAGGTCTGGCCTCCGAAGTATCAGAAGATGCACCTGATAAATCACTCATAGCCAAACAAGAGCCATATCGCATGTGCCCATACTGTGAAGACTGCTCTACCATGACAGCGAATGCTCTACCCTGATGTCAAGCTCTGCAGAAGACATCTCTATCCTGAAGATGAAGCTACACACATCAACACTCTGGTCCTCCTCAGAAGCAAACAACGCATGCATGCTGGCAACGTGAGAGACCTCCGTCTCCCCATCCACTGCAACCTCTGGCATCGACGCAAAAACCGACTGCCATACTCCTCCGTAGATCGACGGCTCTACCTCGAAGCTAAAGCTGCACACCTCAACATGTTGAGTCTCCTCAAGAGCACCCACAACGTGCACGCTAAAACCGTGAGAGACCTCTGTCTCCTCATACACTGCAACTGGCTGCATCGATACGACGACCGACTGCAACGCCCCCTCGTAGATTGATGTCCTCTGCACCTCCAACTGAACCGAACCTGGAGCTACATCGTGAGCTGCTGGCTGATCACTGAACTGACCACATCAGGTGAACATGGCACCATGTCTGTCTACACACGTGCATGATCATCTGCCCAAGTCTGAATTTGAACCACCAAATCATCTCTGTGGACATGGCTGTCCTCTGTTCTTTGCACACTGTCATGAGTCTGCTCTGCCCTAAGCACTGCAGACTCGTCAACCATGACGTGTCGTCTGACAATCATCTCGTGGATACTAGGACACCATAACATATACCCTCTCGCACATCCAATAGCGTCCTGAGTAGGACACAATCATGTGCACATTGTCATACCTCAACATCGTCCCTCTCGTATAGACACACAGGACATCCAAGTGCGAGAAGTCGACTCTGTCCGTCCATAACTCCTCGGGAATAGAACTATATATGGCTAGTGACAGTGTTCGGTTGATGAGGTATGTCGTAGTAGCAAGGGTCTCCACCCATAATTACCTAGGAAGTCTGGATGATCTTAATAGCCCCCGTGTCTTCTCTACCAACATCCTGATCGTGTTGTCTACTATGCCACCGTAAGGGTCTCCATCAGTAATGGTGTAACGGCATACAATCCCCTCAGATTTGCCAGCATCACGTATCTCTACATCGTTGATACGGATCTCTCCTACGGGGCTACCCATCCGCCTCTCGACTATGCTCCTTTATAGAAGCACATTCTCATGGATCTCCTGTCGAGATCCTATGAAAAAACCATGACTCTCCTCAAGAAGTCATTTATGAAGGCCACGAAGTACCTCGTGCCTTCCAATGAAGGAATTGGACATGGACCACATGTGTCGATGTAGACAGACTCTAGGGGCTCCTTGCTATGTCTGACAGCTGTCCCAAACTGTACTTGCCTTGGCCGCTCCGCACCACAGTCACTGCAAGACTCAAGCCTACGATCACCTCTGAACACACTCCTCTAAAGAATGTCAAGGCTCAGCTCATCAGTAAACACCAATCTGAGATGCCACAATCTCGCTGAATCTCCACTCTTGGACTCATGTGATCTACCAGTCTTGCCAACTACTGTATGCCCATAGAGTGCATACAAGTTGCCACGCTTCTTCCCCCACATGACAACCAGGCATCCTCGAAAAATACACAGTCGATCCTCCTTGATCACTGACATGTAGCCCATCCTGGTCAAAGCTCCTATTGATATCAGGCCACTACGAAGATCAGGAATATTGCTGACGTCATCAAACACACGAACGATTGCATCATGCATCCTGACTCTGACCGTGCTACTCCCAACCTGCTCGCACTCCATACCATTCCCGTATGAGAATCTGCTCTCCAATGCATGAAATCTATGAGTCGAACGCACTCCGATCTGGAGTCATATGGAATGAGCACCCCGAGTCCAATAGCCATGAACATTGCGCTTCTCTTACGGAGTATGCCGTAAATACCAAGCAATCATCCTCGTCAGCAAACATCCCGTCTCGTGCTCTCACATGAGTTGAACTTTGAGCGGCATCTTCCAAACGCCAATCGACATCCTCGATTTTAATCTTGGTCAATCCCTCTTCCACTACCCTCTTTCCTTACATAGGAAGTATTTGTTGTCATTGTGGCCCATTGACTTAAACCGCTGCCAATTCCTACTCTTGGAACTGTCCATCTTGGATCTTGTAGTGAGTCCGTCCTCTTGACGACCTCGGATGATATTGGATACCTCACAACCATCGGTGTCACTTAACACCAAACTTTGGAGATCCTCCGTATGTAATGTGAACTTCACATCATCCATCGTGAGGGAGTCTCGGCCATTTAACATCGAGCCTACAATTGGAATGCACCGGAACAAGAGAACAAAGTAGCGTCATGGCATGTTGTTCATCCTCTATCACACTTCCCAATTCTTATAGGTCCATTACTATATGGTCCATCTCGCCAACGTGGTTCCACAACGAAGTGCCACTTTTCATCCTGTGAGTATAGAAGCTTTGCCACAATTGCAACCTTCGTCCAATGGGTGTCTTTGTCAAGTACCGAGCTTTAAGCATCCTACATAGGTCGCTTGCGACCTCCACATCGGCAAAATTGCCAAAGGATCTCATCCTCCAAGGATTGCATGATCTTCCCGATGGCTTTAAACTCCAACCTTCGCTTATCATATATTGTTGCCTTACATGGCATGCATATATTACATACGACACCGTAAACTCCCTGGTGCTTCAACAAAGCCACCATATTTTGTCGCCACAGACCATAATTGTCCTAGACATTAAGCCTCTCTACTTCGTATGAACACCCAGTCGTCTCCTCACATGAGCAAGACGTCATCGCGGTACTGCACTTCTTCGCAAACCGGAAGCTCTGATACCACTTGTTGGTCCTCTGTGCACCTCCCTAACACTTAGGCTAAGTACACAATGGCACACAAATAATCCAAAGGTCGAATTCCACCAAGGCGTCACCTAAGTATAAAACCAAATACCTCACGGGCACAAGAGAGAGTCGTCACCAACTACCAACTCTCTTAACGATCTTGCAATAGACAATGCATGCACACGAAACAATCATATGAAAGTAAGAGCAACACAAAAGAGACAAAATTTACCCTGATTCAGTTGCGAACAACTTACATCCAGCAGCCAATGCACCTGGTTCCACAAATGATCAAGCAATGCATACACTGACCCCATCTTCTTCTTCCTCCATCACAATGAGAGAAAAGCTCCAAGCAACAAGACTAACCCTAAATCTCTCACCAAGCTCACACTCTCCCAACCAAGTGGAAATCCTTGATAATAAAACCCCTACAACATGTAGAGCTCCTTAATGGATCAATCCCACACCAATGACGATCACTCTTTGGTAATAAAATTCCCCCAAGCTAGGACACTCCCCAAGAGACTCTAGATCTCAAACAAGGAAGAAGACATGAAGACACTCACCATGGATCTCACACAAGAAGAAGCTCTCTTGGTTCTCCAAAACCCTAGCTTCTCTTGCCTCCAAATCCTAGATCCAAGCTCACTAAAATCCACAAACTGAGCCGCCCTCTATTTTCTTTTGCTCTTAGCTCTCTGAGAATTGCAGCATCTTCCCTTGCTGTCGGTCAAGTGACCAGGAATAAAGAGGTTGGCTGCCAAAACAAATTTAATAACCCCAACAACCCACACAGGTATTGGGCCCAATAAGAATGTGCAAACAGAGGGATTTTTCAGCACATAATTAACACGTCTCAGGTATTACTACAATCAGAAGAAATGTACATATGTGGTCATATCCTAGTAAATGGTTCCTGGAAAATTTCCTTGTCCGATTACTGTCGTGTCAGACTAGACATTAGCGTGTATCCACAAATCATAAGAAATTGTTAAGATTCAATATATATTATGTTATGATGTTTTATGTAAAAGGGATTAATGAGGTTTATGTAAAATTACCAATATATTATTATTAGATTTGAGCAAATATAAATCAACTAACTCATCCTAAACCTTTTTTAAAAATTATGTCTAATTTCTTCACGATATCCGATCATTAACCCTAACCCGAGATTAGATTAGTCTAACTCTACTAATAGACCAATTACTACCACCTAATCACCCCCACCTCAAAACCCTAATTCTAAACATCCACGCCCAATGTCGTCACCTAACCGCCATCGGCGTCATCTAAAAGCCTAATCCTAAACCCTTCCTTGTTGTCACCAATTTAAAGCCAGACCTAGATCTCTACATAACCCAGATCCAGCGAGATCCATTGATGACAATCACTGATAAAAGAGGCCACACCAATAACGAAGAGGTGGATCCGGCCTCACTCTGATAACAAAGGTCTTTCGATTGAAGATTGGACGCTGACGAACCTCCTCGTTAGAGTCAGAACATGAATAAAGAGGTTGAGTATACCTGATAATAGTGCATCGACTGGGCAACCGATTTGTCTTTATTGTAAGTAGTTCAGGGCACATGAGTGTTTGCTTACCTTAATCTTTAGGGTCTACATGGAGAGAGTTTGTAGGAAGCATCGCATTTGTTGCCTCCTAAGAAGACTCTTCTCAGTTCAAAAATGTTCATTGTATGACAATGAGCGTAGCCGGTACTAGATGTTTTAGAAGTTTTGAAAAGCACAGTTATATTCATCTTCTACTAATGTAATTTTAACCAAATCATGTAACCCAACTACATACACTTCAACATCAAGTTCTCAGACTTGGTTGATTGATTAATCATATAAATGACAAGTCACTTTTTATCCATCTATTTATAGACAGACGGTGATACTAGCATATGGTTCTATGTCCACAGATGTAAGTGTTAGATCTGTTAATGTCACTTCTTTCTTATCATTGATATTTAGTGTTAGATCTGTTAATGTCACTTCTTTTTTATCATTGATATTCGTTTTATGCCTGCTTAAATTTTCCTTTAATTTACTTTCTGTTAGTTAGCACGATCTTTAAACTACTTTGTAACCTTTTTAAATGATCATCGTGTATTTCAAGAGATTGGAATGACGACGATGATTTACACATGATGTGAGACTGGAGTTCACTATTATTTGGATACAGAAATTAGATCAATAACTTGTTCTGATGTTACTTCTACCTTCAACATGCATTACAGATTAGATCATGCAATTCTTCAAAATTTAAAACTTTTGCATACTAAGTTTCATAATTTTATCAATTCCAAAAAATTGCTTTAAAAATTGCTTTAAAATGCTTTCAAATTTGCTTTGAAAATTACTTTAAAATTTTCATAATTTAAAACTTTTGCATACTAACTTTTGCAATACCTTCAACATGCTTAAAAAATTGCTCGATGCACATACCAAATTACTCATTGCGCACACCGCTTAAAAAATTACTTGATTCCACTTCTTTTTAAAACTATTTTGCTCATATTCTCTTTTCTTCTTCTTCTTTCTTTCTCTCTAGTTCTTCTCCTCAGAACACATACCACTTAACTAAAAAACTATTTTGAGAAACTAATGATACTTGACTAATTCCGCTTAAAAGATTGCTTGCCATTATCTGACCCCCCCTGCCCCCCCCCCCCTCCGGGCCCCCTCCCTCCATTCCCCTCCACAGCCCCCTACCCTTCCCCCTTCGCCCAACCTCATCACCATGACCCTCCCCCTTGCCTGCCCCTCCTCCCTGACGCCCATCCCCCTCTGCCCACCCTCACCCCCTCCCCAGCCTCGTCCCCCTCTGCTCGCCCTGCCACCCCAGCACCCCTCCCCCCTCCGCCCACCCCCTTCCCCCTCCACAGCCCTTCCTCCCAGCACCCTCCCCCTCTGCCCATCCCTCGTCCCCATCCCCACATCCTCCCTCCGCCCACCCCAGCCCCCTCCCCCTCCCTCCTCTACACGCCCTTCTACCCCAGTCCCCCTCCTCCCACTTAATTACCTAATTACCTTAATTAATTAATTAGGTTTGTGTAATGAGCAGTTAGTTTTAGTGTTCAATTAGTTAACATGCAACATTGAGGTGTGTATTGAGCAATGAGCAACAAGTGATATGTGAACTGAGTGATTTTGAATTAAGTGATATGTGAACTTAGTGCATTTTCGGTAATCTTGTATATGCACTGAGCAAAAGCTAGTTTTTTAAAAAATGTATGGGATGCGCACTGACTAATTTTAAGCAATATGTCACTGAGCAAAATGGTATGTTCGCAAAGTAACTCTATTATTTTGCATGTTTGACTTGAGTTTACTTAATGAAAAATAGATTTAAAGTGTTTATTGTTTTGAAGAGTTTTATGCTAAAATAAATAATAAGTTTGTCATATCTGTTAAAATTTTATGAAGTGATAATGTAAAATAAGATTGCAATAATTAGTTTGCAACGTTTATGTCGAAATTTTGTAAATTCATCAATCTTCATGTATGTGCACACCCTCAGAAAATAGAATTATAGATCATAAAATAAATATTTATTAGAGATTCCATGACTATTTTTAACATATGAATGTTCCATAAATTTTTCAGCAATTGTTTTAACTACTTGTCATCTTATTATGCATGTACCTTCTACTCTGATCAATGGTAAAATTCTTTCACTTATTTCCTGATGCAAAGTTATTTTCTTTGCCACTGAATATACTTTTGGGTGTTTCTGCTTTGTGCATAAGTATGGCCTTTATGATTCCAAACTTGATCCTTGTTCTTTAAAGTGAGTTTAAAGATAATTTTGTACACATAAAGGTTATAAATTTTAATGTCCAATGATGAAACAATCTTTTATGGTGGCTGATGTTGAATTTTTCAAATCGCAAACCTTTTTTCACCAAACCAAAACATAATGACCAATCATTGAACACTGATAATGATGATAAATATTTGCTTTATATATTTCCATCAAGAAAATCTAATATTACGAGGTGTATCAATGGTAAAAAATGATCAAAACTTAAATTTTAGATTACATCGACTCCTAATGCTCAAGTTACTTTATCTCAGGATCATGTGCCATCTTCTTACTCGAGTCTGATGCGATCTCGGGTTTGGTAAGAATAAAAATAGGATTTTTATGGTGAAAGATCAGATTTTTGGATGAAAGGTGGGATTTTTATGGGAAAAAGAGGAGATTTGGGGGAAAAGAATGATTTTTATTGATTAAAACTGAAAATACAAAGATAAAGTTAGCCACTTTTAAAAGGTGGACCGTTCTCCTAGCTTTGGATTCAAGATCAAAGCTTAAATATCCACTAGATCTAAGAGATCTACCCTATTCTTCTCAAAACTCAACATATATCCCCCTCTCTAATCTCCCCCTTTATTTATAATAAAACTCCTATTGAGCCGCCGTCCCAAAATTACCATAATAGCCTTGACCTAGTATTTTTACCCAAAATTACAAATCTACCACTGGACACACAAATTTACAAAAACGTCATCGTGTTCAGAAATTACAGATTTGCCATTATTCACATAAACCCTAATCCTAACACTACTCTGCCCCCCCCCAAAAAGCCACATTGTCCTCAAGGTGGTGCATGATGTGTGTTGGCTACTCCCCTCCGATTGATGATGCTCGTCCCCTCATGGACCAAAAGGTCATCTAATGTCTCCATCGTCCTCCACGAAGTCCAAATGAAATTCATTGTAGTCTTCAAGCTCCTTGGGATGTTCTCCGTGCCCAGAGTATGAATGCTGAAGCTCGAGAGAACGTCCATGTACAAACCACAGGCCTTGGGGCCCAACAGAAGTGTCTACGCGCCATGACTGGTCCGGGAGAATGTTGTTGGGCCGTGACGGGTTTCGAAAGACAGCGAACAGACATTGAGGGACCTATGGAACTGCGGGCAGGCCCTACAAAACATGCCTGCCTGCAGGTCTTGGCAGCCCTGCAGGCAGCCTGCAGGGCTACAGTCGTCCTACAACGAGGCGCGGGGTTGTCGTGCCCCTTGTTGTCTTCCGTCACTTCCTTAATGCCCGGATTCATGTCAGAGTCATTGTTGGTGTTCAGATCTGAAGCTGGATCGCCGTCGAGATGGATCTCCTCATCAACTCATCAAAAGGGCTGATTTTTACCTCTTTCTTGTCTAAGGTTGCCGCGTTTTGCTCTAGATCTGGATTTTTGCCCAGATCTGAATTTTTCGCCGCCATCTTCGCCGTTTGCCTTATATTTGGATTGTCGACCAAATCTGAATTCTTCGATGCCTTCATATCTGAATTTTGTTGCGTTAGGGCCAAAATTGCCCACTTTTGATTTGAAAATTGTTGCATTGTGGCTTGCACGATAGCGTCAAACTTTTTATTCGACGCAATACTCGCCTTTCTCTTTCGCTCCAACCACGCTTCGAAAGTTTCTGCCATCCGCGCTTTGATACCAATTTGATGCTATCTAGGGTTTGGTGGGAATAAATATAGGATTTTATGGTGAAAGATGGGATTTTTGAATGAAAGGTGGGATTTTTATGTGGAAAAAGAGGAGATTTGGGGAAAAGAATTTTTATTGATAAACAATGAAATACAAAGATAAAGTTGGCCACTTTCGAGAGGTAGACCACTCTCCTAACTTTGGATTCGAGATTAAAGCTTAAATCTCCACTAGATCTAAAAGATATATCCTATTCTTTTCAAAACTCAACACATACCCCCCTCTAATCTCCCTCTTTATTTATAATAAGACTCATATTGAGCCGTCACCCCTAAATTATCATAATATCCCTGACCTAGTGTTTTTACCAACAATTACAAATCTGCCCCCTCGACCCACAAAATTACAAAAACGCCCCCCCGTGTCCAGAAATTACAGATCTGCCATTATTCACATAAACCATAATCCTAACAGAGTCCTCCCAAAACCTTCATAAGAAAGGTAAGTTGGTATCTGATTTGAATATTCTAACTGCTCGCAGAAAAATTATTTGTTTGTACACAATACATCCTTTTTCCAAATATGTGGTGTACTTGTATTATTGTATATATATTTTTCTTAATCATACATAACTTTTCTCTCTTCTATTAATTCTTACCAAAAATCTCAATATATTTCAAAAGCTTTATCACATCTAAATTGGCATATTGTAATGTTATAACAGATGAATGCACTTAACTCAATAAAACTTGAGATTTTGCAATAATACCATCAAATAAAAAGGTAGTTGATTGCAAAGAGGTTTATACCAAGGTTTTAGGTCTCGGTTTTGGTCTGAGTATGTTCTTTCCAAAATTTAGATTTCGGTATCGGTATCGTCCGTTTCGGCGGTTTCGGAAGTAAGTTTCGGTTTCGTCCGTATCGCTAGTTTCGACAGTTTCGTTTCGAGTATCGGTTTCGGTTTCAAAAATACTTTAAATATGTATATACTATATACACACAGTGATGGTTTCGGAGGTTCTTAAATCTAAACCTATCAAATACTATTAAATACTTAACAAACTAAAATATTAATCATATACTATTAATACTAAAACTAAATAGATAAACTAAATTTGAGTTCGTAATCATATCAAATACTGAATACCTAAAGTTTGATACTAAATACTAAATATTAGATAAATGAATAGATCCTAAAGCTTGCCTTGCGCACCCACCGTTTTACCTTGCGCACATACCACTTATTTACAAGTTTGCCAAAAAAAATCGATGGGCGTTGCTTTGCGCACCCACCATTTTGCTTTGCGCACACACCACTTATTTACAGTGTTGCTACAAAATATCCGCTTGATATGCGCACCGACTGTTTTACTTTACACACGTACCACTTATTTACAAGTTTGCCTTTTTAAATAACGCAGCATCTCCTTAAAGGCAACTCTGGCCTCTTTCTCTCTCTTTATGCTCTCTTTCACTCTCACGCTAGATGGTCGAAGCGGGTTCAGTGAGGCAGGAGGCAGGTTCGGCGAGGCGGCGAGCCGATGAGGTGAGTTCAATTTTTTCATCATTTTCATTTTGTCCTTTTTCTTCTTTTTTCGCAATTTTTCTTGGCTTTGTCTCTTCGTCTAATTCTTCATCATTTTCAAGCCGAACTCCTAGAGTTTTCTCCTCTCTTTTAACCGAGCTTTTTATGCAACCTATTGATTCACGATTTTTTGGGTTTTTAAAGAATTTTTATTTAATTACACATTCTTCTTCCTTCGTCTTCGACCGGTACTGAACGGTATCGGTCAATTTCAGCCGGTATCGGTCAGTTTCGGCAGGTATCGGCCGAAACTGACCGATACCGTTCAGTATCCGATGATACTGAAACTAACTCTTGGTTTCGATATCGTCAACTGCCGATACCGATACGATACGACCAATACCTAATGGTATCGGCCGTTACCTAAAAACCTGGTTTATACTGTGAAATTGAATCATGATAGCTCTCCTACTCAATTAAAGACCAGGCTTATTGCTAAAAAATTATTCATAAACATATGATGTAGACTACCAAATGACGTTCTCTTGTTGCAGCTATGATCTCAGTATATTTATTGATCTCCGTGTTTGCCAATTTTCATTAACATTAACATTAATAATACATAAAGGATGTATTTCGTAGCAGCATCCTTGAAATATGCATAGGGTATTGCATTTTGTTGCTCAAAAGAAATTAGAAAAAAATGTGCAAATCAAAGAAGTCGATATGATCTAAAATCGTCACCGAGGATTTGGTTTGGATACTTGCATATTCCAGGAGACAATTTGACCTCAATCGGTGTTAGAGTGATCACTCTGTCTTTCTTTGGACCTATCAGGAAAGGAGAATTCTTCTCATAGTATATATTAATGACATTATGATTACTAAAAATGATGTCTTTTGAAATCGGGAATTGAAGAAATTTATTCAAAAGGAACTTTAGACAAAGGATCTTAAGCCTCAAAGATATTTCCTTGTGATATATGTGGCTCACTCAAAGTAAGGTATTTATTTGTCTCAAAAGAAGTATATTCAACATATGTAGTCATAGACATGGATGTCATGATGTAAGCCTATAGTCTCACCTATGGATCCAACCTTCAAACGTATATCGGATTAGGGCTAGTCACTGCATTATTCAGAACAATACAAAAGATTAATTAAAAAGCTGAACTTACTATGATATGTTATGATATTACATATTTAGTGAGTGTGCTGAGTAAGTTCATGCCTGACCTAGAAATACATGTTTGGATGTTTTGTACGAATTATAAAATACTTGAAAATGCACCAGGTAAAGATCTTCTATCCTTTGATTGTAGTCATTATAGAGTTGTGGTAATTGCAGATTGGACTGGTGTCTTGAATAAGCAAAAAACAACCATCTTGATTCAGTATGGAATCAGAGTATATCATCATGACCAACACCACTTGTGAGTTACAGATTCAACAGTTGCTTGTTAAGTTAGGATTTGTGACATATAAAGATTGTACCATGATAACATGGGTTGTTATACAAATTGATAATAACCCAATCTTTCATAAAAGGACCAATCGCCGAGATCGACTGTCACATAATGAGACAACAATGTGACAAGAATGTGATAGAGACCAAGTATGTCAGATCGGTAAATCAGCTGATGGGTATGCTTACCAAGTCTTTAGAAAAAAAATGGACTAATTTGTGACAACCTTGTCATAATTGACATATATGCTCTAGTTTGATGATTTTGTTGAACTGTAATATATATTATGTAAAATGTTTCACGTAAAAATGGTTATAGTAATATAATTAATAAATGCTAAACATATGAGAAATCAAACTCTCTCTTCAAGCCTTTCCTCTAAAATTTTATCTTTGATTTCTTTAGAAATCAATGTCACTAGATGGGATGTACAGATCCCCCATATAGAAGAGAATTCTAAACAAACTTTTACCAGTATTGTACCCTAATTCACATTCCATGTTATGCTTATTTTGCCACAAAGAAGTGAAACCAAAAATGGAACTAAATGTTTTTGCTTCTTTTCTGAATCACTCCCCCTAGGCCAATAGGTTTCCATCATGCAGCATAAATTCGCCTGGATAGGTAGCCCTACAGTCGTTCCTCTGAGACTGAATGTTCCTCTGAGACTGAATGAAGCATACGAATGTTAGAACTGGGATATCTTACCCACAGTCCATCTGCTCATCATCTTGATGCAACTGCATAAACTCCTAAGGGCAAGTAAAATCATTCAAATTTGATGGCATGTTAAATATGAGGAAGAGCACCTGCACAACCTTCGTCACATGAAAAAGACAAAGAAGCATCAATAAGCAGGCAGACTTGCTTACAAGGGTCTCTTCAAAAATAGATGAGACGAAAGGAAAACATTGATTCTCAAAAACTAGTACTACACACCGATTAGCAAGAGCTAATACGAATATTTACTCACCAGTACCCACCTGCATCATTGATTGTTGATGGGTAAAGATCTAAACAAAACTCGATGGACTACTTACCATAGATGAGCTAAGTTTCGGTACCTTATAAAAACAAAAAGACAGAAAAAATTAAGACAAATGAAAAGAACACACAGAAGCCAAAAAGATCAAATCAAATCAAGCAACCCTCCACACACGCAGGCGCACACCCACTCACCATACCCCAACACCAACAAAAAAAGAAAGTAGATCTACATTCATGTAACCATCCACTGGCTGTGGTAACGAGAGCTTGTACTCAATAGATGTATCTTTGCTAACTTCTGGAAGACATCGGTCCACTTATTCCCCACCATCCCCAACTAACATCTACTTCTCCAAGAAGATCCCAAGTAATGTTCACCTCAATTTCTGCAAGAGTTGTCTGTTAGATCCGGAATAAGGAGGCGGGCTACGAGTAAGCACGCGCGCAAGGGAGGTCGCCCCACCCGAGGGGCATTTTCGACTCCTCTTCGATTTATTATAATTGAGTGGCAAACTTGTAATTGTTGGGAGAGTGGTTTTATTCTTGAACTAGGGCTAGCCGTCATTTTATCTTCATGCTTGGATTTGATATTTTGTGTGACTTTAGATAGACGAGTGCGGATGTCCTCTTAATAGCGTCTTGGAAGGGTGGTTGCCCCTTATAATCGTAGCCAATTTATCTTTTTCTTCGAGTTTTATCAATAAAGTTCAGATTTTGCCTTCGGATCTATCATTTTGCTATCAAAGCGACTACGATCCATGGCGGCGTTAACAAGGAGTAAAGATCGAAGCGAAGCGGATGAGAAAAACCATGCGGAGATCGAGGAGGTGAAGAAAACCGTTGCGGAAAATAGCGAGTCGATCGTTAAATTGACAGCGGCGGTGGATCGACTCGCCGTTAAACAAGATAGAACGGAGGAAGCACTCGCTCAAATTGTCTTTCAACTTACGGCTCTCAACGAAAAGTTAGAGATCGACGGCGCAAACCCTAGTTATTCGAAAAAGATCCCACCTTTGGAGAAGAGGAAGGAAAAGATCGAGAATTTTGAAGAGGTGTTGCTTTTATATGCTAACGAGTACTTCAAAGAGGAGGAGCCCTGGAGGATCGAGGAAAGTGCGGGACCGCGGCAAGGAATCGACGGAAGTCGGCCGCCCCCAGGGTTCATATGGGGGGCAGCCGAATCAGTTTGGGGGCGGGGGGCCTTGCCACGCTCTGCAGGAGGTCCGGCAGGGCCGGCTGAACCCTGCCGGCCATTGGCAGGGTTGGCCGACCCTATCGGGTCGGCCGGAAGGCCCGCCGAGCCACCGACAGCCCCGGCAGGGTCTGTCGGAGGCTTGACAGGCTGCGGCAGCCACCTGGCAGCCGTTAGGGGTGTTCGCCGAGCCTCCCAGCCACCGTCCTGTGCATCTGAGCTTTCCTCCACGACATCCGAGACATGAGGAGCAGTTTCATGGACCCCTGGAGTTTTCTGGACATGGGCAGGCAGGGGTCTACTACCACGGGGACGACGGAAGGGGCTGAAATCATTATGATGAAGGCTGAGGAGAGTACGGAGGTGACTTTGGTGCTGGTGAAGAGTGGAAAGATTATGGGGGACATACAGGAGGGCAGCGATGGGACTTTGGAGACCGCGGTGGAGGGCCACATGGAGGATATGCGACACAGAACGAGAGAAGGCAACATTATCACCAGCACAGGCGCACAGAGGGTAGGCCAGACCAGGGACATTTTGGGTGTGAAGGCAGGGTGAGGAAACTGAAGATGCCGTGTTCGATGGGGAGGATCTGCATGCGTGACTGTTTCGAACGGAGAGGTATTTCATTGCTTATCATACGACGGAGGCCCGGAAGTTGAAAGCAGCGGCCATTTGTATGGAGGGGAGAGCTTTGGGGTGGTATCAGTGGATGGAGAGGATGCATCATTTTCGCAGTTGAAAGGAGCTTAAGAATCTTATTTTGGAGAAGTTTCGGGATTCCCATCTGAGAAACCTTCACGAGCAGTTATTTGCCCTCAGGCAGGAAGGGCCGGTGAGGGATTATATTGAGAAGTTTGAGACCTTGTCGGGGCAAGCGTACGGAGTCACTGATGAGTCACTAGAGGGCACATTCATGAAAGGGCTTAAGCCCAGTTTTCGTGCTGGGGTTCGGCCATACAAGCCCAGGGGGCTGTCAGAGGTCATGTAAATGGCACAGATGGTCGAGAATGCTCAAGCTGAGGAAAGAAGAGTTAGGAGTGGGTATGGTGGTCAGGTGCAGCGCGGGTCAGCTTGTCGGGGGTGTGAAGGCTATCACAGGGATAGATAAGGCGAGCGACGAGAAGATTGAGGAGAAGAGCAACGCACCGTCAGCAGGTGGTCAGTTCAGGATGATGACTAACGTCGAGATGAGGGAGAAGATGCATAAAGGGCTCTGTTTTAGGTGTGACGAGCGATTCACCCCAGGACACTACTGTGGGGTTTGCAAGCTGCTAGTGCTGATAGCCGGAGCAGACGAGGAGAATGACGTGGAGGATGAAGAGGTTGAAGTGGAAGACGACTCCCACTCGGAGTAGGACTGCCAGAAACTTCATGAACCACCTTGAGGACAATGTGGATTTTCGGGGGCGGAGTAATGTTAGATCCGGAATAAGGAAGCGGGCCGTGAGTAGGCGCGTGCGCAAGGGAGGCCGCCTCACACAAGGGGCATTTTCGACTCCTCTTCGATTTATTATAATTGAGCGGCAAACTTGTAATTGTTGGGAGTGGGTTTTTATTCTTAAGCTAGGGCTAGCCGTCGTTTTATCTTCATGCTTGGATTTGATATTTTGTGACTTTAGATAGACGAGTGCGGACGTCCTCTTAACAGCGTCTTGGAAAGGTGATTGTCCCTTATAATCGTAGCCAATTTATCTTTTTCTTCGAGTTTTATCAATAAAGTTCGATTTTGCCTTCAGATCTATCATTGTCACTCCCTACGTGAAGTCCCCATGGGCTGTGAACCAGAAGAGTTTCTAGCACATAAAGTTTCTATGAACTTAACGATTAATCACAGTTGCAAATTTCAAGGAAGGAATCGTCGAAAAATTGTACATTATGCTTGTTTAGGATAAAGCAACATTCTGGATGGGGAACCTTTGGGGAAGTGTCATTGCTCGGGGCATTGGTATCAAATCTTACAACACCCAGAAGCGTGTGAACTAAGCGTCAAATGGGCAGAGTGTTACAAGGAGCAAAGTACCACCTTAAGGCATGGTGGGTGTAACCACTTGCGTATGTCCATAGAAGCCTCCTACAAAAACGATGGGGCTACTTCTAGAATCTCATAATGGCGGGTGAATTGTTGGTATCGCAAGGATGGCATACCCTTCGGAGCAGTATGCCACACCCCAAGTGAATAGGCCCACATTGGATGTTGGCTAGAAGATGAAGTCAAGAAGTTGACATAGCTAGCACGTCGAGGGAGGAACCATAGGAGAAACCTAGGTTAGCATGCTTAATCATGACCAATTTTAGTATCACCTTATAAGAAGCTCTTCCTCAATGTGTCATAAGATCTCATGACAGAAGAAATTAACGTAAGTCATTATAACTTATAAGTATGCATCTGATGAAAATACCTTTCAGATAGGCTGCCGACACTATTTTATTAGTGATGGAGCAGACAAAGTATGATGTTACCTAGCTGACTGCCAACACTATTTTATTAGTGATGGAGCAGACTAAGTATCATGTTACCGAGCTGATAAACTTCTTTGATACCGAAACCATTGAACCTCTTCAATAATACTCTTCAGAATGTTGTCCACGATAAAGAAAAGAAAGGTTACTATCCCTCCCTAATGTCATTTAAAAAGCAGCACTATGATATTTGATTTCATACTCGTTATCTTTTTCAGCATGCAATCAACTTGTAAATAACACAACATGTAATCAGTTGTAAATAACCTTGCAGGTCCTCAGCAAATAATTCACAGCATGCGCCAAATGAGGAAAATCTGGCTTTTTGTACTGAAAATTGACATAACGATGAGAGGGCCTTCCCTTTATCAAAAGTTCTGGTTTCCTATTAAATTCATCTCTCATATCAACATCTATGAGTTTGCCAATCTCTTCTTCGCATCTTCCCACAAGCTTACACATGGTTACCTATGTCCCTAATTATTTATCATGTCCAAATAATTTTCACCTCTTCTATGTAGGCACAGAGCCAAAAAAAAGATTTCTGCAATAAGAACAGACTTTACTCAGCAAGTTCCATACCCCTTACACTTTGATCACAGACAATTTGCTTGTATTTGCAGAAGCCCATGTCTTCTCATATATACAGGAGTTCATCTTGAAATAAACACATGCATGCTTGCACGCACCCAAGAGTACCAAAACACAAAGGGGTCCATCCACTTAAATTAGAATCTCTCCTTGAGTGGAAAACGAGAATTAGGTGCTAAACTCACAAATGGCCATGAAGTGCCTAGAAGTTTGGATATCTGCTACATTCAATCTACCTCTTTAACTTACTCACCCAGCAAATCTTACAACAAAACTCTAGGGTTGAAAGCTGTCCCTTTCATCTCAAAATGCTAAATAAGAACTGCTGAGTAATTGGGTCAAAGCATTTCCTCAACACCATATACCAAATGAACTAGTTCATGATGCCCTCCAAAGTACCTGAGTTGGAGAAAGTGATGGGACTTCCAGGCTAGGGAATGGTCATCTTTTTTCCCAAGTAACGAAAAAACCTCAATAAAGTGAATTCTACCACAACTTTAAAAAATAATTAAAAAACAAGAAAGCCAAAAGACACCAGGGTATTGGTTTTTGTTAATCATGATATGGTAGACTCAAGCTTATTCCTAATGGTTTGGCTTGGAAATCAGGTGAGCGGTCTTTGGATCGGACTATTCAGAACCAAATATATTTCTTCATGCCCATCCAAGAAGTCATGGTCAACATTGTTAATGCATGACAACCTCTGCCGAATCCCATATGACAAGTCTGAAGAAATAGACAATATATTAAGTACAAAATAAATTTATTACCAACTAAATATTATGTCCTAATTCATACTCTCAGAGCACATAACGAATGGGTTGTGAGATTTTTTCAAGCATATTTGATTAACTTCAATTGCTCCATGAAGAATTGTCATGCAGAATGAGAAGAAAATTGAGGTACAAGACTATTGCTCCAAAGATCCACCAAAAATGACAATATATTCCATGATTTCTCCCACTTCCATTATTTCTGCTCATGTATCCACTGAGATTCGCATTTTCATCCAAACAGCAACTAGAGGTCAAGTATCAAATTAGGCCCCACAATCTCTAAGGAGCCATTGACAGCAAAGTCCAAACCTTGATATTCAAGGCTATAAGGTGGAAGAAAGATCTCTATATCCATAGATATCTTAAGTTCGAGTTTCTCTTATTTCAACAAAAAACATTTTATATATTCATTTCAAACCAAATAAAACATAAAACTTACAAATAGTAAAATCATAATTATTGTTGTCCAATTTCTTCTTTATGTTAGTTTCTTGTAAGTGATCCAAATTCTAGTTCTAGTTTAAGCGTTTAAGCCGCAACACTGCAATTAGCAAGCCATCATTTATTAATGTGATTGTGAAATGATTAAATCCTTAATGATTTGCTAGTTATATAAAATTGTACTGTATAGCTACTTCTTCAATTAGAATTTTTATGCTGAGACATGCTTTTCCCTACAAGCAGAAAAAACAGGAGAGAGGTCCAGTGTTACTGGGTGACCATGAGGACGATGCCCATATTCCCGAGTCTACTCAATCAAACTTGGTGATGTGTTGGCTATATCTCACATTTGACTTGCTTTCCTCGTCAAATGCATCATGTCTAACCAGGAGAGTATGTCAAGAAAACTTACAAGGTATCTGCCACATATGATGCAATTCCAAGTTTCAATAGTCAAATCCAGAACTCTGAAACTCTGGTCCTACATATATGCTAGAAACCCACCCTGTCTTCTCCAAGAATTACTACCAAGCTCATTGTCATTTGTCATTTGTCATTATTCATGGACCAGCAAACTCTTGACTCTATCTATCAGCTCAGTTACAGTATTCAGGCCCTAGCAAATCTCCGCTTGTATATGTGTGGTTCCTTATTTAAAACATTCCACAGGTCTGCATTGCTTATAAAATCCAAGAGAGGAAAAGCAACCATAACAGAGGCAACATTCAATAAATCTGCAACGAAATGGGTGTGCAATGCTTACAAGGAAAAGGGACTATAGAATGCAATAAATGTATGAGATCAAAATCATTCCACAAACGACCATCAAGAGAGTCATATAGCTGGAACATAATCTGTTGTTGAATAGAACATGAAGACAAATATTGCAATATAACAATGAGCATTAGACAAACGAGAGATCATTCATGAAGGAAAGCTTTGGGGGTTCCCAAATGGGGCAGCACAAAAGCAGGGAGTCAAATTAAAAAGATAGTCATGCCACCTTAGTTATTTACATAATATGTATAAATAGTGGATACTCAGAATCGATGAAAATATCAATAATATGACCAATTACAAGTTGGCAAATAGTTTTCCCCCCCAACAAGCTGGAGCACGCTGATGACTGAACAAAGGAAATTAAGTACTTGTAATTAGAATTGAATGGGGAATGGCACCCGTTAAATGACACCGAAGTTTAGTATATGATGAAATAATCAGGGTTCTAAGTGCATGGGAGATTGCTGATAGGAAAGAGAATAATAAATGCATTGTAGCATCAAGACACACACAAAAATCTTCAATCACATTCAAACTAGAATTTAGTTTCTCCGAGAAAATTTAGTTTCCCAAAAAATTTAGTTTCCCAAAAAATTTAGTTTCCTCCAAAATTTAGTTGACTTCAGATTTAGTGCCTATCGAAATTTAAAATTTTAGTTTCCAAAAAATGTATCTCTCTCCATATTTAGTTCCCTTCAAAATTTTGGGGTTATCCCGTCAAAATTTTCACAAACTCTCATCCTAACCACTGATTTCTCTATATTCAATCCCAGTTGTCTTTCTACCAACCATTTTGTCCTAGTCAGCAAACACATTCAAAAACATCCCTCATTTGTATAATAGATGTTTTCTACATCCTTGAAAAAGGGGTCATATATTGTAAACATATCAGACTGGATGCTCTCATTGTACAGGCATGAGGGTAGTGATTGCTACCCATTCAGTTCATAAGGATACATTTTGGTTGCTAAGTATCATAACACGCACCTGCAATGCAGCCCGCAAAAACAATCGTGTGATTTTAGGAACATCATATCGTGAAAATATTCAGAGGTGAGAAGGAATCAAAATCAGAAATGAAAATTGCAGCATGAAAGCCATATCATAGGCCGAAGCCTACCATGAGGAGAAGGCAACATTTATTTAGCAAACAGTCACAACAGCTAAACTTATGAACATCTAATATTTGTGGATGCATGGATTCAAACAGTAAGTAATTGACATTTGGTTATTAAATAAAGGGTAAAGATAGCCAAGGACCGTACCCCTGAATAAAAAACGAAACAGTATATAACTAAATAACCGAAAAGAAACGTGTCCTGAATATGCAGGTAGAAGGAAGGAAACCGCTCACCTGTGCTCATCCTCAGTCCAAGCTATTCCTTTGCGTCGTTCTTGCTCCGACCTCGACCCCTTCCCTCCATGACCAGAATCGCCAACCTGCGAATCGCCACCCTTCTTACTGCAACCGTCGCCTGTATCTTCAGCCAAAACCTCGGGGGCAGAGGATGAATAGCGGGGCAGAGGAACTCGGCCAGACTCGATATCATTGATGTCCTCTATTAAGAGTTCATAGTGGTTTTTGATCTCATCTATGGTCTTTGTCGGCACGTCTAGTGTTATCTTCTCCCATGGAATGCTCAAAGACGACTCGGAATGAACGGCCAAGGCATTCTCAAATGCCTTGTCTTGTTCCCAACTCCAGGGGGAGGAGGAGCCGCTGCTGTTGCTGCTGCTTGCATCCTCCGCTACCATCTTACAGATAAATTAAAAAAATTTATAAAAAGAGGAAAGGGCTAAAGGATGAGTATTTCCAGGGAAACCCCCAGGACGGACCTTCAAGAAATCAGAATTAAACTAAATCTGATGGCAGAATAACTTCCTCTTCTTGGTCGGCCGAAGATATTTATTTTGAAACCATTGGAGTGGAAAGAAAAGGTAATCAATGACGGATAGGGAAATGCGAAAAAGGAGCCAAATTTGGTCCTGTTAATAGCAACAGAATGGTAAAACTGTAAAAGTGAAAATTCAGAAGGCCGAGGGAGTGAAGTAACCCCAGCAAGAATAATAATAAATGAATAAATATGAATAAAAATCATTTGACGATGAATGAGTTCACGGGAGATCGTCGGAGGAGGATAAAAGAAAGAAACACACAAGGTCAAAAATAAGCTCACGCCCATTCATTCCTTCAAAGACAACACACATGCATCCTGACCCAACCACCAAAACGGAGAAGCTCCCCCATCTTTGTTGTCGTTCGTCTTCTTGTCGTCTTTCCTCTAATCGCCTATTCAATAATCCGCCCCCAGATTCCACTGTCACGGCCTTGGACTCTGCACTGCCGACGACTATGCGGCACTAGTCTCTCACTCCCCTTGAGAGGCCACTTTCAGCCTTTCGCACGAACTCTATAAGATCAAAGTGATGTCTAAGTCAAAGATCGTTTATAACATCGAAAAACTCACTCGAATAGGAAAGAATAACCAACAACGACCGCGTTGGATATTTAGAAGGAACTTAGAAGACTCTCCTTACTACTCAAATGATTGATCCACTTTTGAATGGTTTGCATATGATACAAGGACACCTATTTGTAGGCATCCTCTACCTAAATGGATGACCAAGATTGTTTCAATCTAATGGTTACAAATGACTTTCAAGAATGATCTACATATTTTCCAACTATATCATTAAATACAAGACTTATCTAGGAAGCTACTAAGCCTTATCCATTAAGCTTAATTTCTTTTCCAGAATCTTCTACCCAACTCTATCAAAGACCTTCATCTCCCTTGACTTTGGGTCTTCCATGAAACCTTCATCCAACATAGAACCCAATTTTAGAAGCTTCCACCAATCTCTACATCTTAAATTGGGCTTCCTCGGCCTTGAACCTTTCTTGAGCCTTGTAGAATAAATTGGTCTTGAGACTCTATTTGAAAACTCATTCTACTTGGAGAAGAAACGGACCGTGACATCACTCACGGATACTGAAAGGAGGATACTCTTATGTCCCTTTTATCTACTGCCTTTAGTCTACTAAACAGCAAGTAAAAATACCCAGCAAATTCTTCCGCTAGGGAATTGCTACGTGGACATACCAGTTTACTCTGGGGCACAACCACTATTTACAAGCTTGTCATTCAAAATTTAAACCTAATTTACACATGTCGTCGTTGCCCGCCCCAACCATCCCCCCAAACTACACACACAAAACCCACATCCCGCCGACGAGTTTTTAATGATTAGAATTGGTGATGGGGACGGAAGAGGTCCGAGGAGGGGCCAGAGTTGGCGGAGGTGGGGCGGTGGAGGGACTGGGTCGTCGATGAAGCAGGCAGAGGAGGGGAGGGTGTTGGGAAGTTCGTCTGAGAGGGCAGAGGACGGGGTGGGAAAGATGAAGAGAGGCAGTAGAGGGGGACGGATGAAGGGAGGGGCTATGCAGTCGGATGAGTGGGCTGTAGAGGGGCGGGAAAGGTCGGCAGATAAGACGACGAATGGGGCTGGGAAAGATGAACAGGAGTGGCAGAGAGGGCGAGGGGTTGGTTATTCGAAGAAGGGGTGGAGGAGGGGCTTAGGAGGTAGGCGGATGGGTCGAAGGATGGAAGGGGGCGGAAGAGGGGCTTGGGAAGACGAAGATGTAAGGACCCTGCCTATGAGGAAAACACTAGAATGGGAGGTTGAATAGTGTTTATAAAATTTAAATGATAGTTATACCAATGTAAATTCCTATCAAACAATAAATACGGAATTATAAATTAACACAAAATGAAACAAACTAACAAAGAGATATTTCCAAGGGTTCGGATTACCCAAGTCCAATCATGACTTGTTCCCGGTAATCCTACGTCCCTTCCAGTCGGATACCTCCGGATACTCAAGTTATAACTCTAACATGAGGTTTCCTTTAAACCCGCTTGTAGCAACCCTACAAGTGTAATCGATGTACAATCGATGTCCTTAACTCTCACAACTTGGGATCAAGTAAACACACTCTCACAAATCGAGAGTGTAATCGAAATACGAGATAACGAAATTCGAAATGTAAACACTTACAAACACATATGCCTTGAAGTAGAACTTGAAGAAGTAAGTTTATGTGTGTGTTGATGTCTCTTCTAAGATGAGAGAAAGCCCTTGCAATTGTCTTCACCAAAGCTTGAAACTCAGATTTGGTTTAAGTGGTAAGATAAGATTGGAGTTGAGATTTTAGGGCTTGAGAGTTGAGGAAGAGAGAGCTTGAGAGATTGAGTTTAGGAATGAATGCAAGATTGTCTACGAGTTTTTCAATGGAACAGTAAGAGACCCTCTTATAGGTTCTCTAAAACCCTCAAGCAAAATACCCAAAACCCTCTTTGAAATCCATGTGGAAAAAACCAACGGATAGAAAATACGCGCCAGACAGTCAAATGGAGAAGAACACACAGTCGACTGTTGCACTGTGTCAAAGGGTAAGTGAAAATTCAAACGGTAACTTATCAAGTATGACAGTTGACTGATGAAGGTCGGACAGACGCCTGTAAACCAACATGCGACTGAGTAACCTTCTACAGGCGACTGAATAACCTTCTACATGCGACTGAATTCCTAAGTATGTAAGTGGTGAAAACTCAGAAGTTCTGGAAAGACAGGACAGGCGGCTGTAGAAGCATATACAGATGACGGTGCCAAGGGCAAGTGCCTGTAAATCCTTCTTACATCGCATACAGGCGCAAGTGTGAAAGTTGTCAAAACTTGGTAAGTTTGGCAAGCTGGGACAGTCGACTGTAAAGGCATATACAGGCGACTGTGCCATGGACAGACGCATGTAAATCCTTCTTACATCGCCTGCAGGTGCAAGTGCGAAAGTTGTCAAAACTTGGGGATTCTGGGCATGAGTAGACATGCGACTGACTAACAAGTCACAGGTGCATGTAGCTGGACAGGCCATGTACTTTGTACAGCAGTCGCCTGATGAAAGATAAGAACAGAAAGCCCAAAAATCAATTTAAGAAGTATGTGCATAACAGATGACTGGAGAACAAATCTCAGGCGCCTGTATTTAGTTCATCAGTCGCCTGTTGAAAGTCCAAAATGCACATGCTTAAGAATTATGAAATGGAGGCCTGGGAAATGAGTTCTAATGCTTTCCTAGGATAGAATGGAATGTGTGTGTGCTCCAACATAATTCTACTTCTAGGCTACATATTAATGAGAAAGAAAAGAGAATAAAAAGATTACATTTGTTTTTCCCTCTCTTCTTCTCTTGAATGATCTTGAAGTCTTCTTGAAGCTTCTATCTATATCTTTGATCATCCAACGACTTTACGAGCTTTGATTGATCCTTGAGTGACATCCATTGCTAATTGGTCTCCATGATAGGCTTATGTAATGGATTAACTGTAAGTAGGGGATTAGTCACAAGTGTTGCGAGGTAGAACTCGCGTACAATGAATTTGTATTAGGGGGAACCAAGGGCACGATGGTTATGTTAAGGAAGGGTTTAGGGTAGGCTATTTGACAGGTGATTAGAGGGGTGATGAAGCTAAGCTTGTCGTTGGAGCAGACCACGGAATCGAATCCAATAGGATGCAGAGAAGGGGCCGAACTGCCTAGGTTGAGGGCGAGCATGACTGGTGATGACGAGCTAACCTGCGTAAGGAGCAACTCGTCAGAAAGGCCAGGTTGGGGTCCAACCCTTAGCCTCTCAGATGCCTAAGTCAGTAATAGGACTTAAAGCGGGGGCTAGGCACGCAGGTCGGATTGAGGGTGAGTCGACCGTACGTGACAAGCTATGAGTGGAAGAACAAAGATGTGGACGTGTCACGCCCCGCTTCCCTAAAATGGAGGCGAGACGTGAGAAGGTCCGCACAGACGTGGAGCCGTGAAGCTACACGCCTGATAAGTGTCAATAAAACATATGCAGGTCCCTGTAACCACGAGCAGAACAAGATAATAACACAAGGAGATACAGAAATAAAATCTCGAATCTCAGCAATGTCCAAACATTAAAACTAAGTCCAACATCCAGAAAAGCCACCAGGCTAAACAGAAAGAGTCTAAAGGCCCAGAACAAGGCCAACAAAGACAAACATAAACAGAGTATTGGTGCTACGCACCGACAACAAAAGCAGTCTAAAACGAAGAACACAAGTAGCCTCTACGACTGATCGCCCGTGTCCTCGTACTCCTCAATGAACGCAGGCTCTGACTCAGCGTCATCAAACACCACGTCCTCCGCATCACTCTCAGGCTCAGGATCTAACATGTGTCACCCAAAAGAGTAAAGAGGCACATGTCAGCAAGTCTAACAAGACTTGAGCAAGGAAACGAAAGTGAAGGCAACTAGCAACCTAGCAGTTCTAGTATGATGCATAACATGGCAAGTATAGTATGAAAGTGACGAGTAAAGGGAAGTACAAGTGGCAAGTAGCAAGTAGCAAGTATGGCATGGATAACAAGTTTTACAAGTAAAGACACGGACAAGTACAAGTCAAGTAGTTCACGTCAAGCAAACAAGTTGTGCACAGAGATTTCGTCTGCGGGCTAGAGTGGCTGATCGGGCCAACTCGTAAACTCAGGTGACCGCTTATCCCTACCCCTCCACGTGTATCGAGCCAGGGCATTACCCCCGAACACGGAATGCTCGCTTCTGGATCACGGGCCAGGAAGTGTATTTGGCATAGGGTTGTGCCCGCTAAAAGCAGGTGCCTAGCCTGGCCTAGGGTTATGCCTGCAACGCAGGTGCCTAGCCAGAAACAAGTAGATCGGGCATTGGCTATCGACCAACACACGTGGCCCGCTTCTAGAACATGAGCCAGGAAACACAAGTATTGTAGCGCGTGCTACGAATGCGACATTCAACATGGATGACATGGCATGTCATGAAGTAAGGCGTACAGATAAGGAATTAAACATGGCAGTTTAATATGCATGAACAGCAAGTTAAAATGGTTGGATCTAGCTTCGTTGTCAAGCTAGATCAATTGAGGTGACGGAACTAGTTTCGTTGTCAAACTAGATCAAATAGGCGACTAGGCAGCTATCATTTCATTGTCTAGCCTCTTTTACGCTACAACAAGCAAATGGCCTAAGGCATGGCCTAAAACCCTAAGTGGCAAGTTTCACTTGCCTAGCACCGAGGATGACGATCATGAAGGTTCGTCTCACAATCGCTAATCTACGGGGAAAGTCGTTGTTATGAAGAAACAACCATCAAAACAACATCCATCATTATTAGGATTTTACAAAAACACAAATGGGTTATGAGAATATTATAGGATCGAGTTATTACCGTATCGTTAGCGGAAGAACGATGCCGAGCAAGCAAGGCGACGGAAGAACGATCCGGGAAGCTACGGTTCAGATCTGGAATGGATGGAGAAATCTGGAGAAAATGAGGTTTGATGGGGTTTTGGGGAAAGCCGACGGCCTAAAGCATGGTGGCCGGCCTAAATGGAGAGGGAGAGGGGCTCTTGAGGAAGGAGGAATGGCTAGAGGAAGGTTGGGGAAGATCAGAGGTCAAGGGGGAAAGGAAATGGCCAAGAGAAGAGAAAGAAGGAAAAGAAAACGTTTGGGGTTTAAATAGAAAATCGTGTGGCGGCTGGGCGAAACCTAGGGTTTCGACAGCGGTTAGTCGGTCAAAGAAGGTTGGCTGACCGACTAGTTCAAGAACTAGTCGGTCGGTAGACTAACTGTGACCGACTAACGCCAAACAATAACTCAGGTCGACAAAATGGTCAATGAATTAGTCGGTTAAAGAACAATGGCTGACCGACTAGTTTGCAACCTAGTCGGTCGAAAGACGTTCTTAGACCGACTAACGATAACAGTAACTTAGGTGAAATTTATCAAAGGAACTAGTCGGTCTGAGAGCAAGTTCTGACCGACTAGTTTCACATCTAGTCGGTTGGTAGTTGATCTTAGACCGACTAAGAGTAAATAGTAACTTCTGAGTTTTTGATTCAATGAACTAGTCGGTTCCAGTAGAGTTCCTGACCGACTAGATCTTAATCTAGTCGGTTGGTCCCCCTTCTCGAACCAACTAAGGTGCACGAAAAGTGCCGAAATGAAGCGCGAAGCTTCGGGAAGATCTCTATAGCTTCTATGATCACTCTAACTCTAAAATGTGAGCGATTTGAAGTTCGTCATGAGTGACTTACTCCAAGATCAACGATTTAAGGAAGAGGCTAGAAAATCACGACAAAACGATTGAAAACGAAAGCTACGGAGACGAAAACCACATATAAGGAGAAAATCCACCAAAACATATATATAATATACATAATCCAAATACATGAAAACATGTCGTTACAGGACGACATTTGCTCTTGTGTGTGAGTAAGGAGATTGAGAGTGAATTTTCTCCCCCTTTTCCTCGTAAGAAGTGAGGGGGTATTTATACCTGATGGGAGGCGGTTCGGTAGGGCTGACCTGGCATGCTGACCCGACGTGCTGAGCTGGCCCTGCTGTCAGCGGAAGCTTCGGATAAGGATGTCAGGAACAGGAGTGTCTGCCACGCTTTTGTCAGACGGCGCAGCGGTCATGGGCGCTTTTGTCAGGGTGTCAGGGCCGAAAGCATTAAGTGTCAGGGGGCGCAGCTGCCAGTTGGTGCTTTGTCAGGTGGTCGGGCGGCGATAGTGTCAGTAGCGTCCTTGTACTAGGTTGTTTGTCGTGTCCAATGTGCCAAAGAACCGTCCCGTAACTCGTCCCCGTAGCTCGCCCCCTTAGCTCGTCCCCATTAGCTCGTCACCATAGCTCGTCACCGTAGCTCGGCCCCCTTAGCTCGGCCATGTAGCTTGGTCCCCAGAGCTCACCAGAGGTCATCACTGGCTATCAGCGGCCGAGGCAGAGTGCGCCCTTCCCATAGTCACGTCAGACTCTAGAATCGACAGGCGCCCTGTGGCCCTCTATCGTTCGGGTGTGGAGCACCCTGTCGCTGGGTCGGCCGTCCTTCCAGAGGGAGGGACGAGCCGGCGGGGTATTTAGGTGGTCTAGGATGGAAGGTCGGACTATCACGATCTTTAGGTCGTAACAATTACCCTCGTCATCCGGGCTTGAGTTGGAAGCCCGGCTCGACTCGGATGACGTATCACCTTCCCTCCTGGGAAAAGCACGTTGGGTCTGTTGGATCCTGTGGATGGCAAACAACACTAGAAGGGGGGGTTGAATAGTGTTGTATAAAGATAAAGCTTTTTCGTTCTTTAATCAATCAACACAAAAACAAATCCTTCTAATGTTGCCTAAGAAACCAAGTAGAGCGATCTACGCTTGGTTCTTAATCAACAATATAATTTAGAGTGCACAGCGAAAATTCACAGCAGGTAGTCGACTCCTTATGAGCAGTAGTCGACTCCCAGAGTATAAGTTAGAACAAATAAAATTACAGATGCAAATCTCAGCGTATAGAAATAGGATTGATATTTGCTGAAGATAGAATAAATACAAAGATAATCAAACACAGAAAATGCAAGCACAAAGACAAGTATTTTTATCCTGGTTCCCCGCAACCCGGGTACGTCCAGTCCCCGACCAAACCGGTACGAGATTTCCACTATCTGCCTTGGCAAATACAAGCACCTAACTTCACTCGTTAGGATTTCCAACGACCTAGCCTTGACCAGGATTTCCGAACACAACGCCTAGACTTGTCTAGGGTTATACCCTTGCCTCACAAACCGAGGACTTTCCAAATGGCAACAACTAGACTTGTCTAGTGTTCCAACAAATAGCACAATGAGAAATTTGTTCAATACTCTACAATAAATGATAGAGATTGAAAATACACCCGATTCTATAGCCAATCAAAATATAGACAATTGTGTAGTGGCTCAATAGAATAATAGTAGTCTAGATCACACAAAGATACGAGATAAGTTCTTTGTGATCTAGAGCTTTTTCAAAAATCCTTCAAATAGAATTCAAAGAGAAATAATAGAGAGGATTTTGAAAAACAACAACTTAGCCAATAAAAATAATAATATGATCTTCAAAAGAATTTGGAAAAAGTATTGCAAGATCAAAAACTGAAATTAAAATTGGCTAGAGAAAAAAATAATGAGAGAGCTTTGATTTACGAGAGCTTTTACAAATTTTGATTTTCAATAATCTTGTATTTTTCACAAAAGAATTAAGCTCTATTTATAGGGAAAAACTGGGATTTGAAATTTGAATTTCGTTTGACTTTTGTCCCAAAAATTTCGGAGTAAATCACTCAAAAGAATTTAAAATTCAAATTCAAAACATTTGAAAATTTCCAGCAGGTAGTCGACTCCCTCTATAGGTAGTCAACTCCCAGAGGAGTCTAGGAAATTTTCATCCCTGAGAAGTAGTCGACTCCCTACTTTTGGTAGTCGACTCCCAGAGGAGTTTTTCCTGTTGTTCTAGTCAAAAGTTGTAGTTAGCTCCAGGGTGCGTGGAGTTTCACTACGAGAATTATGAAGTGACTAGAAAAATCTTTTGAAAGCTATTTTGAAGATAGTAAAAAATTATTTCGAAATCTTTCGTGTGTGTGTGTTGTCTACTTGATATGGCTTTGACAAATATCCTAAAAGACACGACACACTCACACTAGACTCAGAACATGTCTTCGGCAGTTTAGTCCACTTGATGAAGTGAAGATGAGCTTCTTCTTTGAGCTTCTTGCTTTGTTTGAGCTTGAGCTTCATCACTTAAGTTTAGCCATGTTCGTCTTTTGTCGTGGAGCGAAGATACGTGCTTCTTGGAGTATTTGTAGAGCTTCACGAAATCTGTATACTAAAAGTGTAGTGTCGTTAGTATACTAAGCATTCATTTGGTGTGCTCATCATCAAAATTACTTAGGGGTGGAATTCAATTTCCATCACTCTCCCCCTTTTTGATGATGACACCCAAATGCAAAATTTTGATACAATGAATATGAATAAAATTTCAAGTATACTTACTCCCCCTGCTTTGATGCGGTTCTCCCCCTGCATCGAAGCTATTTCACATATTCACATTTTTGCATTATAACATTTTTCTCCCCCTTGTCATCAACAAAAAAAACACAATAAAACAGTAATTTCTATGGATCAATTAAGAATTCAATTTCATATGCCTGCAATGAAGATGTTAGTTCATAGAACAACTAAGTTTAGCATAGCATATAGCTTCATAGAAGCTAGTATCACACAATAAGAGTTATTACAAACCATAGTTTAAGAGAACATTGTTTTTGAAATGAAAGAAACCATTGTTTTTGAAGTAGAAGTGCATAAAACTAAGGGTGACCGCTGTTCCTTTTCAGTTCCTTGATTTCTTCAAGGATCATAACAAGCGTTTCCTCAGTCATCTTCTTGCTTTGCACTACGATTTCCTTGAGGTCATCCACCTTTTGGTTGAGATCTTCAAATCCTTTCTCCTGTGAGATCTTCAATTTTCCAATCTTTTTCAGGAGCATCTCCTGAAGTTCAAGAATGTAAGCAGGAATTTCTTCTTCTTCCTCGTCGCTTCCTTTTTCTTCTTCTTCACTTTCTTCATCAGAATCTGCAATTACAACCTTCTTACCTCGCTTTGAGGATGATGATCCTCCTTCGGTAGCGATTTGCTCTTCAGGGACGTTCTCATCAAGGTCATGATGGAGGTTCATTCTCCCAAGAGCATGAACATCAAAAACACGAGCAGGTTCTAGAATGGTTGTTTCATGATCCAAAGGCACGTTAAAGCTAATGAATAGAATGGTCAGATAGTGCCCATGAGAAAGTGTGGAGGAAGGTCTGTCAGATGAAGCTGAAAGTAGGATGGAATCCATGATGACTTTAGCCCAATTCACACGAATGTTACCAAGAATGGCATAGATGCATTTAGCTTGTTTTTCAGAAAGGATAGCATGACTTCCAGATTTTTGAGTAATGTTATATGACAGAATATTAGCTAAGATTCTCGCCGAATAGCGAAGATGGCTATAAGGAAGTTTGGTCTGAAAGTGTTTATCAGGCAGATACATTCTTTCTAGGATATTTTCGTCAATCATCTCAATTTTCTCGAGGATCATGCCGGAGTATGGGATTCCTAAGGCTTCACCTAGGGATTTTACAGTTATTGCAAGTTTGGTATCGAGAACTTTAGTAATGAAACGACTTTTTACGAGATCATAATCCATGTTTGCATAAAAGAGATGAATAAGCCTAGGATAACACATATACACATTTTCTGAGGAGAACAAATTTGCTAAGTTCTGGAAATCTAGCAGACTGTCAATACCGTAATTGATAACATCATTGAGTTTGACAAATCTTTCATGCAAGATAGGTTTCTTAGACACTTTAACAAAATGTTCATAGGTAGTTGATTTGAAGAGATATGGTAGAATGATTTCCTTTTCAGAATCAACATTAGGAGTAGCAATCTTTCTCTTCTTAGGAAAAGCTCCTTTGAAAGGCATCTAGATAGAGTAAAACAACAACAACAAATATTTTACACTACTAGATAACCATGAAAAATGAAGTAGTAAAGTTCATGAGAGTAGAAAAAAATTTTACCTTGGGTAAATTTGAAGGAAGATGAAAAAGAAATTACTCCAAAAAAAATCCAAGTCTTCAAGATGAAAGCACAAGAGAGGAGAGGGGAAAAGGAGGTAGTCGGCTACCTCTAGGGTTTTCTTGGGGTTTTAATTGAAGAGATGAAGAGATGAGGAGAAATAGGAGCCTTTAGATCTGGATTTGGGTGGCTAGGATGGGTCTTAGACTTTAGTGGGTAAGTTGTCTTAACGGATCTTGACCCAACCACTCAAATAGAACCCAATAGAAGTTAGTCAAAAAAGAGGCGACCCAGAATTTTACGCACTGGTAGTCGACTCCCTCCTGTAGGTAGTCGACTCCTACTGGGTTGAGTCGTTTTCTCATCCCGGAAAGAAGTTTGGTCCAGGATGAATGAGCTCCTTTTTTTTAAAAAAAAAATATTTTAAGCGATAAAACAACAATCATGCATACAGATTTAACTTATTTCAACTTATTTTAAATAATTATAAAATAAATAAAAGCATTTGTTCCGATTTAGCCGTTTGACTTCCTGAATTTTCTTCATTGTCTTCCTCCTTTTTAGAGCACCTGAAAGATAAGTGTTTTATGGTACTCTTTTGATTTTGAGTTCGAGGAGTTAGTCTTTAGGAAACCAAACCCAATATGGTTTAGTTCCTTCATGAACAATATACTTATAATTTCTATTAAAATGAATCTGTTGAACAAAGTTAGTAGCGTACCTTTCTTTTTGCTGATCAGATAATCTTTTTGGTACCCAGATGCTTAAAACATTGTCATTAGTATGATGCATCCTAGTGTGCTTAACCCGTTTCTTGGTATGATGAGAGTCATAGCCAAGTCCGGTTTTGCTAGATGATAATTTTTGATTATCTATTATATTATCTAGCTTCCCTTTTCCTTTATTGAAGTTCTCAATAATTTTCATCATAGCGTCGTATTTATTTTTGACGGTTACGAGAAGATTATTCAGACTTTCAACCTTTTCATTTACTAGCAAAATATCCTTTTGTAAAAGATCATTTTTCTCTTTAAGAAGGTTATTTTCTTTAATAACTTCTTCCTTTTCTTTAGTCTCTCTTTTAGCAATTCTAAGTGTTTTTCTATGTTCTTTAATGAGCTTTTCATGCATTTTGCATAGCTCTTTATATGCTCCCCTATAGTCCAAGTCTTCATCATCGCTTGACGATGACTCATTGTCGCTAGATGAATCATGATGCGAGCTTACCTTGGATGATGTAGATGCCATGAAACACATGTGTGCTGTCTCTCTTCTTTCATCATTATCTTCGTCTGAGGATTCGTCGGATGAGGAATCGTCGCTCTGATCGAAGGCTGCATAGGCTTCTTTCTTTGGTCGTCTAAACTTGCTTCTTGCATTGTTTCGTCTTTCATTATTCTCTTTGTTCTTCCCACGATCTCTGGAATCACGGTTGTTTCTTTCCAATGGACAATCTCTCTTGACATGTCCTGGTTTATTGCAACCAAAACAGATAATACCTTTAGTGGGTCTAAAAGATCGTTTTCCATACTTACTTGTGATGAACTCTTTAAAGTTCTTTGAGATGAACGCGATGTGATCTTCTTTGTCCGTATAATCGGAATCTTCTTCTTGAGCTTTGAATGCAAGATTTTTCTTCTTTGGTTTTTCTTCGATCTTCTTGTCTTCTTCAAGCTCGATCTCATATGCCATGAGATTTCCCATCAGTTCTTCGATGGTGAGATCCTTCACATTGTGAGCTTCTCAAATGGCCGTGGTCTTTCCTTTCCATTCGGGACGGAGTGATCTTAGTATCTTCATTACCTGTTCATACTCGGAAAGTTTCTTTCCTAGTCCTGCAAGCTCATTTGTAATGTTAGTAAAACGAGTATTCACATCGGTGATACTCTCTCCTTCTTCCATTTTAAAAGTTTCGAATTTTGAATGTAATACATTTATACGAGATTCTTTTACCTTTTCTGTACCTTCGTGACTTACCTGAAGAGTGTGCCAAATTTGATGTGCTGTCTCACATTGGGAGACTCGATTGAACTCATTTCCTGTAACAGCGCAAAACAATGCATTCATTGCTTTTGCATTGAGATTAGCCTTCTTCTTATCATCGATGGACCATTTTCCAAACTCAACGTCGGTGGGTGCGATGTACGGGACTTTGGTGATAGTCCATGCTTCTATGTCTAATAACTCTAGGTGAGTCTTCATTCGGATCTTCCAGCTGGCGTAGTTGGTTCCGTTGAATAGAGGTGGTCGCATAGTGTTCAGTCCTTCGGAGTGAAAAGAGGTTGACGCCATCACTATTTGTAGCCTTGCTTTGATACCAAGTGTTGGATCCTGTGGATGGCAAACAACACTAGAAGGGGGGGGGGGTTGAATAGTGTTGTATAAAGATAAAGCTTTTTCGTTCTTTAATCAATCAACACAAAAAAAATCCTTCTAATGTTGCCTAAGAAACCAAGTAGAGCGATCTACGCTTGGTTCTTAATCAACAATATAATTTAGAGTGCACAGCGAAAATTCACAGCAGGTAGTCGACTCCTTATGAGCAGTAGTCGACTCCCAGAGTATAAGTTAGAACAAATAAAATTACAGATGCAAATCTCAGCGTATAGAAATAGGATTGATATTTGCTGAAGATAGAATAAATACAAAGATAATCAAACACAGAAAATGCAAGCACAAAGACAAGTATTTTTATCCTGGTTCCCCGCAACCCGGGTACGTCCAGTCCCCGACCAAACCGGTACGAGATTTCCACTATCTGCCTTGGCAAATACAAGCACCTAACTTCACTCGTTAGGATTTCCAACGACCTAGCCTTGACCAGGATTTCCGAACACAACGCCTAGACTTGTCTAGGGTTATACCCTTGCCTCACAAACCGAGGACTTTCCAAATGGCAACAACTAGACTTGTCTAGTGTTCCAACAAATAGCACAATGAGAAATTTGTTCAATACTCTACAATAAATGATAGAGATTGAAAATACACCCGATTCTATAGCCAATCAAAATATAGACAATTGTGTAGTGGCTCAATAGAATAATAGTAGTCTAGATCACACAAAGATACGAGATAAGTTCTTTGTGATCTAGAGCTTTTTCAAAAATCCTTCAAATAGAATTCAAAGAGAAATAATAGAGAGGATTTTGAAAAACAACAACTTAGCCAATAAAAATAATAATATGATCTTCAAAAGAATTTGGAAAAAGTATTGCAAGATCAAAAACTGAAATTAAAATTGGCTAGAGAAAAAAATAATGAGAGAGCTTTGATTTACGAGAGCTTTTGCAAATTTTGATTTTCAATAATCTTGTATTTTTCACAAAAGAATTAAGCTCTATTTATAGGGAAAAACTGGGATTTGAAATTTGAATTTCGTTTGACTTTTGTCCCAAAAATTTCGGAGTAAATCACTCAAAAGAATTTAAAATTCAAATTCAAAACGTTTGAAAATTTCCAGCAGGTAGTCGACTCCCTCTATAGGTAGTCGACTCCCAGAGGAGTCTAGGAAATTTTCATCCCTGAGAAGTAGTCGACTCCCTACTTTTGGTAGTCGACTCCCAGAGGAGTTTTTCCTGTTGTTCTAGTCAAAAATTGTAGTTAGCTCCAGGGTGCGTGGAGTTTCACTATGAGAATTATGAAGTGACTAGAAAAATCTTTTGAAAGCTATTTTGAAGATAGTAAAAAATTATTTCGAAATCTTTCGTGTGTGTGTGTTGTCTACTTGATATGGCTTTGACAAATATCCTAAAAGACACGACACACTCACACTAGACTCAGAACATGTCTTCGGCAGTTTAGTCCACTTGATGAAGTGAAGATGAGCTTCTTCTTTGAGCTTCTTGCTTTGTTTGAGCTTGAGCTTCATCACTTAAGTTTAGCCATGTTCGTCTTTTGTCGTGGAGCGAAGATACGTGCTTCTTGGAGTATTTGTAGAGCTTCATGAAATCTGTATACTAAAAGTGTAGTGTCGTTAGTATACTAAGCATTCATTTGGTGTGCTCATCATCAAAATTACTTAGGGGTGGAATTCAATTTCCATCAGGGTCTACCTACCCCGGAGTCTTTACTTGAGGGGGGAACGGGCGCGTAGCTCGGTCCGTGCCCTTCTCTGGTTTGGGTGGCGAGGACGAATCCTGCCCCGGAGTCTTCGTAGGGGGGAGGGAGTCGTAGGCCGGCTGTTCCCCTTTTCTCCAATTAGGGAGGTGAATCATTTTAGGCTTACCTCAGAGGTCTTCAAGATCACGGGTACAGAGTGGCCAAAGCCTCCCCCGTATTTTCCCCCTCCAGTTTGGGTGGCGAGCTGACGAGCTGCCCTGGAGGTCTTCACTTGATCGCGGGTACAGATCGGCTAGAGCCTCCCCCCACATTTTGCCCCTCCAGTTTGGGTGGCGAGCTGACGAGCTGCCCCGGAGGTCTTCGAGATCTTGGATACAGAGTGGCCAAAGCCTCCCCCGCATTTTTCCCCTCCAGTTTGGGTGGTGAGCTGACGAGCTGCCCCGAAGGTCTTCACTTGATCGCGGGTACAGATCGGCCAAAGCCTCCCCCGCGTTTTCCCCTCCAATTTAGGTGGCAAGCTGACAAGCTGCCCCGGAGGTCTGCAAGATAGCGGGTACAGAGTGGCCAAAGCCTCCCCCGCATTTTGCCCCTCCAGTTTGGGTGGCGAGCTGACGAGCTGCCCCTGGAGGTCTGCAAGATAGCGGGTACAGAGCGGCCAAAGCCTCCCCCGCATTTTGCCCCTCCAGTTTGGGTGGCGAGCTGACGAGCTGCCCCTGGAGGTCTGCAAGATAGCGGGTACAGAGCGGCCAAAGCCTCCCCCGCATTTTTCCCCCTCCAGTTTGGGTGGCGAGCTGACGAGTTGCCCCGGAGGTCTTCACTTGATCACGGGTACAGAGTGGCCGAAGCCTCCCCCGCATTTTTCCCCTCCAGTTTGGGTGGCGAGATGACGAGCTGCCCCGGAGGTCTTCACTTGATCACGGGTACAGAGCGGCCAAAGCCTCCCCCGCGATTTTCCCCTCCAGTTTGGGTGGCGAGCTGACGAGATGCCCCGGAGACCTACAAGATAGCTGGTACAGAGTGGCCAAAGCTTTCCCCGCATTTTTCCCCTCCAGTTTGGGTGGCGAGCTGACGAGCTGCCCCGGAGGTCTTCGAGATAGCGGGTACAGAGTGGCCAAAGCCTCCCCCGCATTTTGTCCCTCCAGTTTTGGTGGCGAGCTGACGAGCTGCCCAGGAGGTCATCAAGATCGCGGGTACAGAGTGGCCAAAGCCTCCCCAACGTTTTCCCCCTCCAGTTTGGGTGGCGAGCTGAGGAGCTACCCCGGAGGTCTTCACTTGATCGCGGGTACAGATCGGCCAGAGCCTCCACCGCATTTTGCCCCTCCAGTTTGGGTGGCGAGCTGACGAGCTATCCCGGAGGTCTTCGAGATCGCGGGTAAAGAGTGGCCAAAGCCTCCCCCGCATTTTTCCCCTCCAGTTTTGGTGGCGAGCTGACGAGCTGCCTCGGAGGTCTTCACTTGATCGCGGGTACAGATCGGCCAAAGCCTCCCCTGCGTTTCCCCTCCAGTTTGGGTGGCAAGCTGACGAGCTGCCCCGGAGGTCTGCAAGATAGCTGGTACAGAGTGGCCAATGCCTCCCCCGCATTTTGCCCCCCCAGTTTGGGTGGCGAGCTAACGAGCTGCCCTGGAGGTCTGCAAGATAGCGGGTACATAGTGGCCAAAGCCTCCCCCGCATTTTCCCCCTCTAGTTTGGGTGGCGAGCTGACGAGCTGCCCCGGAGGTCTTCACTTGATCACGGGTACAGAGTGGCCGAAGCCTCCCCCGCATTTTGCCCCTCCAGTTTGGGTGGCAAGCTGACGAGCTGCCCCGGAGGTCTTCACTTGATCGCGAGTACAGAGCGGCCAAAGCCTCCCCTGCGTTTTTTCCCTCCAGTTTGGGTGGCAAGCTGACGAGCTGCCCCGGAGGTCTGCAAGATAGCGGGTACAGATGGGCCAAAGCCTCACCCGCATTTTGCCCCTCCAGTTTGGGTGGCGAGCTGACGAGCTTCCCCGGAGGTCTTCGAGATAGCGGGTACAGAGCGGCCAAAGCTTCCCCCGCATTTTGCCCCTCCAGTTTGGGTGGCGAGCTGACGAGCTGCCCTCGAGGTCTTCAAGATCGCGGGTACAGAGTGGCCAAAGCCTCCCCCGCGTTTTCCACCTCCAGTTTGGGTGGCGAGCTGACGAGTTGCCCCGGAGGTCTTCACTTGATCGCGGGTACAGATCGGCCAGAGCCTCCCCCGCATTTTTCCCCTCCAGTTTGGGTGGCGAGCTGACGAGCTGCCCCGGAGGTCTTCGAGATCACGGGTACAGAGTGGCCAAAGCCTCCCCCGCATTTTTCCCCTCCAGTTTGGGTGGCGAGCTGACGAGCTGCCCCGGAGGTCTTCACTTGATCGTGGGTACAGATCGGCCAAAGCCTCCCCGCGTTTTCCCCTCCAGTTTGGGTGGCAAGCTGACGAGCTACCCTGGAGGTCTGCAAGATAGCAGGTACAGAGTGGCCAAAGCCTCCCCCGCATTTTGCCCCTCCAATTTGGGTGGCGAGCTAACGAGCTGTCCTGTAGGTCTGCAAGATAGCGGGTACAGAGCGGCCAAAGCCTCCCCCGCATTTTTCCCCCTCCAGTTTGGGTGGCGAGCTGACGAGATGCCCTGGAGGTCTTCACTTGATCGCGGGTACAGAGTGGCCAAAGCCTCCCCCGCATTTTGCCCCTCCATTTTGGGTGGCGAGCTGACGAGCTGCCCCGCAGGTCTTCACTTGATCGCGGGTATAGAGTGGCCAAAGCCTCCCCCGCATTTTGCCCCTCCAGTTTGGGTGGCGAGCTGACGAGCTGCCCCGGAGGTCTTCACTTGATTGCGGGTACAGAGCGGCCAAAGCCTCCCCCGCGTTTTTCCCCTCCAGTTTGGGTGGCGAGCTGACGAGCTGCCTCAGAGGTCTGCAAGATAGTGGGTACAGAGTGGCCAAAGCCTCCCCCGCATTTTGCCCCTCCAGTTTGGGTGGCTGACGAGCTGCCTCGGAGGTCTTCGAGATAGCGGGTACAGAGTGGCCAAAGCCTCCCCCGCATTTTGCCCCTCCAGTTTGGGTGGCTGACGAGCTGCCTCGGAGGTCTTCGAGATAGCAGGTACAGAGTGGCCAAAGCCTCCCCCGCATTTTGCCCCTCCAGTTTGGGTGGCGAGCTGAGGAGCTGCCCTGGAGGTCTTCAAGATAGCGGGTACAGAGTGGCCAAAGCCTCCCCCGTGTTTTCCCCCTCCAGTTTAGGTGGCGAGCTAACGAGCTGCCATGGAGGTCTTCACTTGATCGCGGGTACAGATCGGCCAGAGCCTCCCCTGCATTTTGCCCCTCCAGTTTGGGTGGCGAGCTGACGAGCTACCCCGGAGGTCTTCGAGATCGCGGGCACAGAGTGGCCAAAGCCTTCCCCGCATTTTTCCCCTCCAGTTTGGGGGGCGAGCTGACGAGCTGCCCCGGAGGTCTTCACTTGATCGTGTGTATAGATCGGCCAAAGCCTCCCCCGCGTTTTCCCCTCCAGTTTGGGTGGCAAGCTGACGAGCTACCCCGGAGGTCTGCAAGATAGCGGGTACAGAGTGGCCAAAGCCTCCCCCGTATTTTGCCCCTCCAGTTTGGGTGGCGAGCTGACAAGCTGCCCTGGAGGTCTGTAAGATAGCGGGTACAGAGCGGCCAAAGCCTCCCCCGCATTTTCCCCCTCCAGTTTGGGTGGCGAGCTGACGAGCTGCCCCGAAGGCCACAGACGGCGCCAATTGTTGCGAGGTAGAACTCGCGTACAATGAAATTGTATTATGGGGAACCAAGGGCACGGTGGTTATGTTAAGGAAGGGATTAGGGTAGGCCATTTTACAGGTAATTAGAGGGGTGATGAAGCTAAGCTTGTCGTTGGAGCAGACCACGGAATCGAATCCAATAGGATGCAGAGAAGGGGCCGAACTGCCTAGGTTGAGGGCGAGCACGACTGGTGATGACGAGCTAACCTGCGCAAGGAGCAACTCGTCAGAAAGGCCGGGTTGGGGTCCAACCCTTAGCCTCTCCGATGCCTAAGTCAGTAATAGGACTTAAAGTGGGGGCTAGGCACACAGGTCAGACTGAGGGTGAGTCGACCGTACGTGACGAGATATGAGTGGAAGAACAAAGATGTGGACGACCTTTGCTCTTGTGTGTGAGTAAGGAGATTGAGAGTGAATTTTCTCCCCCTTTTCCTCGTAAGAAGTGAGGGGGTATTTATACCTGATGGGAGGCGGTTCGGTAGGGCTGACGTGGCATGCTGACCCGACGTGCTGAGCTGGCCCTGCTGTCAGCGGAAGCTTCGGACAAGGATGTCAGGAACAGGAGTGCCTGCCACGCTTTTGTCAGACGGCGCAGCGGTCAGGGGCGCTTTTGTCAGGGTGTCAGGGCCGAAAGCATTAAGTGTTAGGGGGCGCAGCGGCCAGGGGGTGCTTTGTCAGGTGGTCGGGCGGCGATAGTGTTAGTAGCGTCCTTGTACTATGTTGTTTGTCGTGTCCAATGTGTCAAAGAACCGTCCCGTAACTCGTCCCCGTAGCTCGCCCCCTTAGCTCGTCCCCATTAGCTCGTCACCGTAGCTCGGCCCCTTAGCTCGGCCCCGTAGCTCGGCCCCGTAGCTCACCAGAGGTCGTCACTGGCTATCAGCGGCCGAGGCGGAGTGCGCCCTTCCCATAGTCGCGTCAGACTCTAGAATCGACAGGCGCCCTGTGGCCCTCTATCGTTCGGGTGTGGAGCGCCCTGTCGCTGGGTCGGCCGTCCTTCCAGAGGGAGGGACGAGCCGGCGGGGTATTTAGGCGGTCTAGGATGGAAGGTCGGACTATCACGATCTTTAGGTCGTAACAACAAGTATTTATGTTTGCTCATCATTAAAACCAAGTAGGAAGAAGTCCAATACTCAACATTCTCCCTCTTTTTGGTGATGACAAACAAACATAAACTGTCACGCCCCGCTTCCTATTATACTTGGATGCGACGACGCCAGCGGGTCCGCATGTGCTTAAAGCAAAGAAGATGTACTTTTTTCTTTCTTCTTTGACTTAAGCACAATAAGCGTCAATTAGCAAAGCAGGTCCCTATACGCGAATTTCTCAGAAGAAGCATAAATAGTCTTTACATTTTTAACACCAGCATTTTTAAAACAAAGTACACAAAGTAATTAAGGCCTAGCATCGCCGTATAATCTGCTGAAAGTAAACACAACTGAAAACAACAAGTTAAATAATAAAACTGAAATAGAAATAGCTTGCTCTAGTCTTCAGCAGGGAGGATCTCAGCGTCCTCGTAGCTCTGATCAGTGGGGTCCACCTCTAAGATAGGATCCTCAGAAGTGAGGTCTTCGATGTACTATGTCTCTGAATGTTACGTATATTTCATAAATACATTGAAATATATGTCAGCGATAAGCACGGCAAGATATTTAAGGTAATGAAATAAAGAATAACTTATAAATGGACAAAAGAGCGTTAGTACACATTTATGAATAATAAGTGCAGAAAAGTAAAGTACGAACATGTATGAATTTGCAGTTCCAAAATTAAAATAGTTGTATATTGAGAATTTGATTATTTGTGCTCGTGATAAGTTCATGTCTGAGTAGATAAATGTTCTCTATACACCCTATCATCAGGATTTACCGAGATGCTTCTTGTCATTCATAACCTGGAAGATGGCCAAGATGCTTGCCTCCATTAGTGTGGTATGGAGGTAGCCGTCAGATGTTCAAGCCACATTTACGGACTCTACTACATGAACCAACCCCACCCCCAAAGTGTCTGTCTAGTCACCGATCGACTAGGCTCCATCCCATCTGTATTCGATGGTTTCATCACATCTGAATTCGATGGTATCACATATATATTTTGAGTTATAACATACACTCTTTCCAAATTAGTTCAACTTGATAGCATGCAGGTAGTAAAGGTAGTTCAATTTAATAGTAGGCATATAGTGAATTTTTCTAAACGATCAACATTAATATAACATGTCTATTTAAATTAGAAGACAACCAGTATAATGAAAGCACATGATTCGGCTTCTAAAGTCGACAAGCACATTAAAATAAGATCTTAGTACTAAGTTTGAACAGTTCAATTTGCAATTCATTTACCATAAAATACTTGCCTCGGGGTGATGTTCGGTGTCCATGTGATGGTAATGTGAGGCGCGTTTTATCTGCGTCATTTAGATTCATATTATCAAGTGGCTAATAATCTTTCAGCTATATATAAAAAGTTCACTAGATTCTAACTTATATTAACATCGTTCATATGTTCATTCATTGATTTATACTAACATATTAGTTATTCATACATAATCTATAAATCTGCTCATATGTTAACAACATTATATAAACTAATTAACATACTAGTTAACATTAACTATTAACTGAAAAATATAACTTGAAATATAACTTAAACTAACTTTATTAATATATATATACATAACTTTAAACTAGTATAAACTTTAACTTTATATAACTAAACTTATAATAACTTTAAACTAATTTATAATATACACTTAACTTAAAATATTAACTTTAACTATATAATATTACCCCACTTTCTCTCAACTGTCTCCTCTTTCGTTCCCCTTCTTCATCTCCTTTTCTTTTTTTGTTTTCCTCGCAGTGGAGATCGGCAGCAAAGGGCGGACGGCATGCGGGGTCGGCGCAGCGGGACGGCCAGCGTGTGCCTGCAGCGGCGGCGGCGCTGGGATGCGGCGGCGCGCGCAGGCGGGCGACGGCATTTTGGTGGCCTGTGCGCGGAAACGGCGACGGCGAGCGCCTGCATGGGCGGCGGCGGCGGCGGCGGGTCGGCATGGGATGCGACGGGGCGCGCAAAACGGGTCCCCGGTAGGGAGGGGGGTAAGGAAGAGGTGAGGGCTGAGGGGGATTGATTTTTTTGGGTTTGGTTGATCTGAAATTTGATTTCAGATTTTGAATTCAATTTGATCACCCATTTTCTGATTTGGGGATTTGATTGACTTTGGGTTGGGTTTGGTTTGCTGTTTGGTTGGAGAAGGAATGGAAATCAGGTTGAAGGAAGAGGGGATTGTGAAATTGGTTTAAATTCGGTCTAAATTTGATGTTGGATGTGGTTTGTGGAAATGCGGGGAGATGGAATTGCATACGGTTGTTGCCATTGTTGTTGATTTAAGAACACATTGGAAGGGGGGCAGCCTGTTGATGAGGGGAGCTGGATGTGGGGGGTGATATTGAATTTAGATTTGATGAGAAGTAGGGCTGATGGTTAAACGGGGGTTGGGAAAGTGTCGGATCTCACCGAATTCTTTCGGTGGGATTAAATGAGTAGTGTTATGGTTAATGTAACTTAGTTAGTTAGTAATTAAATTTTTAGCCAATAGGAATTAGTTAGGGTTAGTAAGAAAATAGTTACGACACGGTAAAAATTAAAATTAGAGACGCCCTCGCGTTGACGCGTGGAAGAAAAAATCACTCGGACGAAAACATCAGGACGATCGAAGTAAAAATACAGGCACACAAAACACGATTAAAATACAGGCCGTTACATCAACACAAAGATAAATAATCGTGCTTAAACCACACACACACACACACACACACACACAGAGAGAGAGAGAGAGAGATATGCCAATCAAGTTATTCAATAAATATATATGCATCTAGAGATCATATTAACGCATTAGTATGATATACATGAATGAAATGAATTCACGTATTAGAATTTAGGATTTTTGAATCCAAATTCATTATATCTTACTCCCACTGAATCTAAGGCAACTTCAATCTTAGATTCAAGTTTAGCTCATAATTAGCACAAAATTATGATTTGTTTATTTCTCTCCCCTTATGGCATTATCCAAAAAGAGGAAGTATGGAAACAACAACAATAGTGCTAAATAAAACTAAAACAATCATGAGAGTGCAAAGAATGTGATACGTATTTAATGTGATACCAAAAGTAAATCAAGAAAACATGAAGGTGTGTCTCTCTCTCTCTCATATCAAAGCGCATCAAAAACTAGAAAACGTAGTTGACTAAAGGAATAGACGTCCAATATCAACATTAATCATGCAAGGAGTCTCACCACACAACATATATATTAAGGAGCACAAAAAGAGAGGAACAACCAGCAAGCATCATCGTTACATCCATCCACCATCAGCCACCACCTCCTCCAAACAACGACATCAGCCACCACAAAAAAACCAACCCAACACTTCATCATTCTCCTCCTTCCACCAAGCAACAATAATCAGACATCCCCCCACCATCACCACAATCCAACCCAAATCAGCCACTCCATAACATCCTTTCAACCCAAATCAAAACAAATCCAAAATCCAAAATCCAAAATCCAAAATCAACCCATTGGAACCCTATTTCAGAAATCAGCCCCCGATCGCCGTCGTGGGTCGTCGTGACCCCGATCCGCCTAGCCGTGGCCCTCAGATCTGCGCACCGCCTTCGAAACTTCGGCACAGCCCCCAATCCGCCGCGCCCCCGCCGGATCACGCCGCCCCGTGCCGCGCCATCGCTGATCCGTTGCCGCCACTGCCGATCCGCCGGATCCGACCCCCCGAACCGCCGTCGCCTCTCACCCCTTGGCCGCCGTCAATCTCTATGCAGACCAAAAAAAGAAGAAAACAGAAGAAGAAGAGGAGAGGGAGAACAACATAGAGAGGGGGTGAGTTATTAATAAGGGTAAGTTGTTTATATAAGTTGTTATGAATATAAGTTAAAAGTTTAGTTATATAAAAATTATATATATATTAAGTTAAGATTATTATATTATTAATGTTAGTTTTCTTTGTTACATCAGGTTAAGATTGTTAGTGGTAAGTTAAGTTTTAATTAAGTTATATTATAAGTTATTAAGTTTTAATATTAGTTTTATAAGTTAAGGTTATAAGTTAAGTTAAATTATTCTTATAAGTTAATAAAGTTAGTTAAGTTATTTTTAAAGTTATTTTTAGTTATACAACTTATTTTAAAGTATAAGGTTAAGTTATTACAACTTAAATTAATAGTTAAAGTTAGTTAGCATTATTTTTAGTAAGCTAGTTTAAAACATTTTAACTAGTTGTTAACCATTAGCCTGATATCACGACTCTAATGATGCAGATAAAACGTGCCTTGCGTTACCACCGCCTGGACACCCAAACCCACATCAAGGCAAGTATTTATTGTAATTAAATTTCGGATAGCTGCTTAAATTAATTCAAAATACCATTTTAGCATGCTCTTACTATACCTGTTGCATCTGGTTAGGAAATGAACATTTTATTAATGTTTATTCTTTAAAAGAATAACCTTTCTTACTTGTCATTAAATTGAACCCAAACGGAACAGAGGGTATGACACAACCCTCGAAAACATATATGAAACCATGCATCGAACACAGATGTAATGGAACTTAGTCAGTGAATAGACATACACAAAGAGCCGGGTTGGCTACTTCCGTCGGTCATACGTGACTAGTCTGGCTCGTGTTCCAGTAGGGTCACATATGACTAGTCTGGCTTGTGTTCCAGTATATGGTGGTACACTTTGGGTGGGGTTGGTCAAATGCAGCAGGTTTTGCAAGTGTGTCTCGAACACGATTACGGCCCCTCCGGTGGAGGCAAGCCATTTGGGAGCGTCACGGTAAACCTCTAGTGTCGAGAACATTTTATCTACCCATGCATGGACTTATCACGAGCACAAATAATCAAATACTCAACATACGACTGATTTACTTTTAAACTGCAAATCCGTGCATGCTCGTACTTTACTTTCTGCACTTATCATTCATAACTGTGTACTAACGCTCTTTTGTCCTTTGATAGTTGTTCTTCATTTCATTACTTTAAATATCTTACCGAGCTTATCGCTGACATATATTTCAATGTATTTATGAAATATATGTTAGGTTCAGAGACAGTGTACCTCGAGGACCCTACTTTTGAGGATCCTACCTTAGAGGTGGACCCCGCTGATCAGAGCTACGAGGACGTCGAGATCCTCCCTGCAGAAGGCTAGAGCGGGACATTTCTATTTCAGTTTTATTATTTAAATTATTGTTTTCAGGTGTGTTTGCTTTCAGCAGATTGTACGGCCATGCTAGGCCTTAATTGCTTGTGTACTTTGCTTTGGACGCTTGTATTTGTAATGTAATGACTATTTATGCTGATTCTAAGATATTCGCATGCAAGGACCTGCTTTTGCTAATTAACGCTTATTGTGCTTAAGTCAAAGAAGAAAGAAAAAAATAAGTACCTCTTCTTTGCTTTAAGCACATGAGGACCCGCTCGTGTTCTCACTCCCAAGTATAATGGGAAGCGGGACGTGACAGGTTTCAGTGGTGGCCCATGCAGGTCCTGCTCCTCTATGAGAAATACTTCAGAAGCAGTGTGAATATCATCACTAACCAGATCGTTTGAATAACTTTGTACACAAATGTTTAAATTGTTCCTTTTACAGCATGGCAGGAAGACCACACACTCGCAACGGACATGGAACGAGTGGGAATGATGCTCTCGACCTCCATGAACTTATGAGTATCATGAGAGGAATGTTGGAGACCCAACATCAGCTGATCCAGCAAAGTCAGTAACCTGCACCACCTGCACCACCCCCACCTCGAGCTGAACGCGGAGCGAAGCAATTTCAGGAGCTGAACCCGAAGAGCTTTTCTGGGAGAGAAGGCCCGTTAGCAGCAGATGAATGGGCCTGAACCACAGAAGAGGACCTGATTTTTGCCCGCATTGACCAAGCAGGCTTGGTAGAAGTTTCCAAGAAACAGCTGACTGGAAATGCTCTGAACTGGTGGAACACTGAAGAAGCTCGTCTTATCAAGCCCATCAACTGGACCATGTTTCGAGAGCGTTTCGATGCTCAATATTTTCTTCGATCAGCCAAGAGGGAACTGCAGTAACGTTTCGTCAACCTGGAGCAAGGCAATCGGACTGTTGACGAATACGAGGCAGAATCTTCGATGCTTGGTCGATTCGCGCCACCTCTGGTGGAAAATGTGCTTACCAGTTTCTCAAGGGACTAGACCTGGACATTTAGTCTTCAATGTCTTCGATGAATCCAACTACATTTCAGGAAGTGTTGGATGCTGCAAAGAAGCATGAGCTTATTGTGAAGCGTAAGAAGGCGCTTCAGATAGGAGGAAGTATGCGTCCACCGGAGCCACCCCGTGGCAACCTATGACCTACTCAAACTGCACAGTTCAAGAGGCCTGCTGTCCCGGCCAACAATCGAACCCAGCTAGTGTGCTTCCTGTTGAGTATTGGACTTCTCCCTACTTGGTGTTAATGATAAGCAAACATAAATACTTGTGACTAATCCCCTATTTTGCAGTTAATCCATTGCCTAAGCTATTTATGAAGATCTACTTGCAATGAATGACTCTCAAACGTCATTGAAGGCAAATGACATGAATTGGGTGATCATAGATATTGATTGAAGCTCCGTGAAGACTTCAAGCTCATACGATGGAAAGAAGAGATTATTCGTCAATGTAATTTTTCTTTTATCTCTTCTAGTATGTAGCTTAGAAGTAGAACTTTGATGGAGCACTCACACACATCTACATTCAGTCATAGGACTCCATTAGATCAATTGTCCTTTGACTCCAATTCATTTCTCTATTGGTTGTGTACGGATTGTTTATAACAGTCGACTGCTTAACAGTTTACAGTCGCATGTCTCAAAAACAGTCGACTGTATTTTGTTCTACAGTCGCCTGTTATGCACAGACTTTTACAATATAGTTTTGGGCCTTCACTGATTACTTCGCACAGGCTACTAATGAACGATTCACAGGCACATGTCTAAGTGACAGTCGACTGTGTTTTGTAAATCAGTCGCCTGTCTATCCTTGCCCAAACTTTGTTTGATCTGACTTTTACGGCCAGTCGACTAATGTTGTATATACAGTCGACTGTCTATTAGATCAGTCGACTATCTATGCTGCAACAGTCGCCTGTCTGTAAGTCATTTCTTTGACTCAGTTCTTTGGAAATTTCTCATGCTTTTGACAGTCGTCTGTATAAGGATTTACAGTCGCCTGTTCTGATTAACAGTCGACTGTGTTCCTTCCATCAATCGTCTGTCCTGTTACTTGTGAGATTTCCAGTATTTGTCTAACTTACCTATCTCTCGGCCAGTCGCCTGTCGAAGGAATTACAGTGGCCTGTTGGTTTAACAGTCGACTGTCTTTGCTTCATCAGTCGACTGTCCACGTGGTAAGTTACAGTTATGAATTCTCACCTATCCTTGCTGATTGTGCAACAGTCGACTGTGGATTGTTCAACAGTCGACTGTTGCGAGTTCAGATTCTATTCGTTGAGATTTTTCTCACGGATTCCAATTGGGTTTTTGCCTAAACTGTTTTGTGGATTTGAGAAAGCTATAAATAGAGCTTCTACTGTTCCATTGGAAGGTTACTCATTCATTGCAAAATCTCTCAAGCTTTCATTTCCAAAGATCAAAGCTTTCAAATCCAAAGCCCTGAGTATTTCCAAATCTTGTTCTCTTGTTCTCCAACCTAGAACCAAAGAGTGATCATCTAGGCATTTGGTGCAGTCAAGAGAAAGGGCTTCTCCTCTCTTCTAAGAGAGTTCTTCAACACACATCACACTCCTCTTTCAAGTTCTACTTCAAGGCATAGGTGATTGTAAGTGTTGTTTTCATTATTTCATAACATTCGTTATTTGAGTTTTGCTCTCGGTTGTGAGAATGGTTTGCTTGCTCCCAAGTTGTAGGATTCAAGGACATCGATTGTATTCGATTGCACTTGTAGGGTTGTTACAAGTGGGATTTAAGGAAACCTCAAGCTAGGGTTCTAACTTGAGTATCCGGTGGTATCCAGGTGGTAGGGACGTAGGATTACCGGAAACAAGTCGGGAGTTGACTTGGGTAATCCGAACCCTTGAAACATCTCTGTGTTTGCGTGTGTTTCTTTTTGGGTTGTTTTTCTATTCTGCACTATTTGTTTGATTGCATTTTATTTGGCGTAAATTCCTTTTAAATTTGCATAAACACTATTCAACCCCCCTTCTATTGTTTTCCCCATAGACAGGGTCCTTACAATTGGTATCAGAGCGCAAGGTTACATCTATGGCATCCAACAACAACAACGTTCCACCACCGCCTTCATACAACAATCACGATCGTGATGGAGCGTCCACACTTTTTGAAGGTCAATCTACGGTGCGCCCTCCGCGTTTCAATGGTACAAATTTTAGCTATTGGAAATGCAGGATGGAGACGTTCCTTAGGAGTGCTGCGCTTTGGATAACCCTCCACAAGGAATACGTCGAGCCCACCGAAGTAGATTTCGACAAATGGACATCTTCCGAGAAAACCGTCGAGGTCAACAACGCTAAAGCAATGAACGCTCTTCATTGTGCATTGGACCCGAATGAGTTCAACAAGATATGCACATGTAAGAGTGCATATCAAATTTGAAACCATCTCATCGTTACCCACAGGGAACGAATAAGGTAAAACTTTCAAAGTTATATGTTGCCGTGCAAAACTTCGACTTATTTCATATGCAGGACAATGAAAGCATTGCATCGATGTACGGACGTTTTACCGACATCATCAATGAATTGGAAGCCCTTGGCCAAATATATTCCGAACCGGATAAGGTAAGGAAGATGATCATGGGAATGACCTCCAAATGGGAAAGAAGAGTGATCGCCATCGAGGAGGTCAATGACTTGAAGAACTACACCGTGGTGAATCTCATCGGGACTCTTATGTCTTACGAAGTAAGACGGGACAACCGATTGAAGATTCGAGTCATGATGAATCCTTCGGAGGCCAAGAAGAAAGCTTTGGCATTCAACACCAATTCATCATCCTCCGAAAGTGATGAATCCGAGAACGAGATGGATTTGGGTGAAATGGCCCAAATGGTGAAGAAGTTCCAACGCTTCTTCCGCAATGGTAAATTTCCCTCCAACAAACGTTTTGAGTCTACTAATGCTACTTCCTCTCTTTGATATAAATGTAATAATCTAGGACACATTAAGAGGGATTGCCCAATGCTAAAGAACAAAGAGAAATGGAAGGCACCGAAGTACCACAAGTCCGATAAGAACAAGAGAGACAAGAAGAAAGGACTCGTAGGTACCTTCGATAACTCAAGTGATGACTCATCAAGCGATTCCGATGATGAGAAGGGTGAGAGTGCTCACATGTGTTTCATGGCTCTAGAAGACCCACTCTCCGATGAGAGTGATTCCGACATGGACGACACCGAGGTAACAATGGATGAACTTCGTATTGCTAATGAAGAACTATTTGCTAAATACCAATATTTAATGCTTAGATACACTAGCTTAAAGAAATCAAATGTTACCAAGTCATCCATTCCATGCATTATCAACAATGACACCATTGTTGATACTTTAACTCTTGAGAAAGCAAACTTACCTTCCCAAAATGTCACTTTGAGAGATGAGGTGAATACCCTCTAATCTCAACTAGATCAAACACATCCTAAGGATAATAGTGATCTAGTTACATGTTACACACAATTGGGTTTAGAGAATGACTCTCTTAAAACTCAAGTGCACGAGCTCAAAGCATGGGTGTCCACCTTGGATACCAACATTTCTTCTTTAAAGGAGAAATATGAGCTCATGTCCTCCCGTATTGTGAGATTCAATAAGGGAAATGGACAATTGGATGATTTGCTTGCAAACCAATTTCCGGCCACACATCGTGTTGGTCTTGGGTTTGTGAAAGCGAATGCATCTAATGATCGCACCTCTTATAGTGGTGTCACTATAGATTTTGTGAGGCCTTCCTCCGGTGCATCCACAAGTGGTGTCAAAGACACTATAGGCAGCAATCCTACCAAGAATGTCACCACTTCACCTTCTCTTCCTTTTGGCAAGAAACCCACTAAGGGTGGAAACCAAAAGCAAGGCCATGCTTATATGTACACTAACACTCATCCATGTAGGAAACATCCTACTTCACAAGTGGATAATCTTGACACATTCTATGCTCTGCACCCATGGACACGTACACAACCACACATGAGAAATACGCATGTACGTGCTCCTATACATCTGTATGCACATACGCATAAGTCTTTCATGTATGCTCATCCTACACATGTCATGCATGATATATATGCTTCATATAATATGCATGTTCCCAAGCATACATATCATCCTAGAATGTACAATGCATATCCTCTACCACATCTCTATGCTAGAAATCATGTTCCTAAGATGCATACACCACGTAGAAATTCAACAAGTATGCATGCAACTAGGAATAGGACTCCCAAGACTTACACAATTTGGGGTCCTAAGAACACTAGCCTAAATGTTAGGAATGCTTATATTGATTCCTATTTTCATGATGTGATTAGGAATAAAAATTATGTTGGGAAGCGGAAGTCCACTTGGACTTGGCTTCCAAAGGGCTAATCCCATTGGACCCAATAAACATTGGGTACCATAAGCTTATGGTATATTATATAGGTACCCAAGAGAAAGAAGAAGAGCAATAAATGTCTTATTAGCTCTAAAGGGAAAGGATGGATTCTTGATAGCGGTTGTTCCAAACACATGACTGGAGATCCCTCGTTGCTCTCCGAAGTGATTAGCATCAAGGATGGTGCAACGGTCACTTTTGGAGGTAATCAAAAGGGAACCATCATTGGAGTAGGTATCGTTGGTAATCCTTCCAAACCCTTAATTACTAATGTTTATCTTGTTAGTGGTTTGTGTCACAATCTCATTTCCATTAGTCAAATTTGTGACAAAAGTTACAAGGTTAACTTTGGAGAAGGATTGTGTACTATTGTTGATTGTGATTCAAATGTTTTATTTTCCTGTATTAGGCGTAAACATATTTATTATTTGAGCTTGCCTAAAACCGTAGAACATTGCTTAGTTGGTAACACAAGTGAACAACTATTATGGCATTGCCATTTTGGTCATGTTCACTTCAAGCACTTATATAAGTTAGCTAAGCATGATCTAGTCAAAGGTTTTCCTAAGATTGCTTTTAATAAGAAAAACTTTTGTGATTCATGTCAAAGAGGTAAACTAAGTAAATCTTCATTTAAGCTTAAAGAAGGAATTACTTCTAAGAGGCCCCTAGAACTTCTTCATCTAGATTTATTTGGGCCAACTAGAACTGCTTCTTTAGGTAATGCTCATTATGGATTAGTTGTCGTTGACGACTTTTCTAGATTTACTTGGGTTTCATTCTTAACTAATAAGAATGAAGCTCATGAAGAGTTTACCAAATTTGCAAAGAAGATTCAGAATCTTTTAGGATCCACCATTATCACTATTCGTAGTGATCATGGAGGAGAATTTAAGAACGAGTCTTTTACTAAGTTTTGTGATGACTCCGGGATAACTCATAATTTTTCCTTTCCTCGTGCACCACCATAAAATGGTGTTGTAGAGAGAAAGAATAGGACTCTTATTGAGTGTGCATGCACTATGCTCCATGATAGTCATTTAGGACTACAATTTTGGGCAGAGGCGGTGCACACGGCATGTTATGTGCTCAATAGGATCCTAGTGAGACCCCGAACGAACAAAACTTGTTTTGAGTTGTTTTAGGTAAAAAGCCTCAAGTAAAATATTTTCGTGTTTTTGGTTCAAAATGTTTTATAAAGAACATATTTGAAAATTTAGACAAGTTTGAACCAAGATCCGATGAAGGAATCTTTGTTGGATATTCCACACGTAGCAAAGCCTACCGGATATACAACAAAACTTCTTCAACAATTGAGGAATCACTTCACGTACCTTTTTATGAAGATTTTGATTTTGCTTATGTTGATGATGATAATGTAGATATTCTTTGTGATTCTCTTAATAATGTTAAGATTAATGATTCTATTGTTGAGACTAACACTTCTAACGAAGTTGTTGAAGTTGTTCCTAGTGATCCAGGTATACCCAAAGCTTACCCGACCGTTCGCAATCATCCCCATAACCAAATTATTGGAGATATTGGTGTGGGTGTTCGAACGAGATCGAGAATTGAAGAATTCTCTCATTGCGCGTTTGTATCTACCATTGAGCCAAAGAACATCCAAGAAGCTTGCGAGGATAGCTCTTGGATAGTGGCAATGGAAGAAGAACTAAGGCAATTCGAGAGAAACGAAGTTTGGGAACTCGTACCTCTTCCAAGTTGTCACCAAGTCATTGGGACCAAACGGATCTTCAAGAACAAGACGGACGAAAATGAGGTAATCACACAGAACAAAGCAAGGTTAGTAGCTCAAGGCTACCGGCAAGAGGAATGTATTGATTTCGAAGAATCTTTTGCCCTCGTAGCTAGATTAGAAGCTATTAGGATGCTTTTATCTTTTGCATCCCATAAGAATTTTAAACTATTTCAAATGGATGTTAAAAGTGCATTTTTAAATGGGTTTATCAATGAAGAAGTTTATGTTTCTCAACCTCCCGGTTTTATTCATGAAAAATTTCCAAACCATGTTTTAAAACTTAAGAAAGCGTTGTATGGATTGAGACAAGCTCCTAGAGCTTGGTATGATCGACTTAAGACCTTTCTTTTGAATTTCGGTTTTAAAATGGGAGAAGTTGATTCTACACTCTTCATTAAAGATTATGAAAATGACATTCTTTTGATTCAGTTTATGTAGACGATATTATTTTCGGTTCTACTAACTCTATCCTTTGTTAAGAATTTTCCAAGTCTATGAAGGATGAGTTTGAGATGAGCCACATGGGAGAGCTCACCTACTTCCTTGGATTGCAAATTCGACAAATGGAGAATGGCACATTCATACATCAGACAAAGTACACCGGGGAGCTTATTAAGCGATTCGGGATGGAATCGTCTTCGAGCAAAAGGACTCCCATGCGTACTACTACTCATCTACACAAGGATGAAAGCGGAAAAGATGTAGACGTTAGTCTATATCGAGGTATGATCGGTAGCTTACTTTACTTAACCGCTAGTAGGCCAGACATAATGTTTTCTGTATGCCTTTGTGCTAGATATCAAGCAAGACCTAAGGAGTCACACTTGATTGCGGTTAAACGAATATTTCGTTATCTCAATCAATCTCTAGATTATGGGTTACTTTACCCTAAGTCTAGCACATATGAGTTAATCTCATATAGTGATGCTGTCACGCCCCGTTTCACAAAAATGTGGAGGCGAGATGTGAGAAGGTCCGCTCAGACTTGAAGCTGTGAAACTCCAAGTCTGATAAGCATATAAATTATCATATGGCAGGTCCTTGCAACGCAAACGAAACAACAATAATAATAAAGGAAAGAGACAAAAGCGAAATCTCTGAATATCCATTGAATGAATTACAATATCACAGAAAAGCCACCAGGCTAAAAGGAAAAGAGTCTAAGGCCCAAACATGGTCAACAAGGTATAACATACATACAAAGGTGCCACGCACCAACAACTAACAGCAAACCCAAATAAACAAGTGAACACGAGCGGTCTTCAAGACAGGCCCCTGGTGTCCACTCACCACCATAGCAAACATCAACATCAGCAACACCATATCCCCTGCAACAAAGCTCTGGCTCTGGGTCTAACATGTGACACCCAAAAGAGAGAGGGGCACATGTCAGCAAGTCTGGAAAGACTTGTGCAAGGAAACTGAAAGAAAAGTAACTAACATCCTAGCAGTTATAGTATGATGCATAGCATGGCAAGTATCGTAAGAAAGTAATAAGTGAAGTACACGTAGCAGGTAACAAGTGGTAGTTGTGACATTTAATGTCAAGTAACAAGTACAAGGGATCACTCAACGAGTGCTCTATTGCCCGCAGGCTGTGCTCAAGTACAAGTCAAGTAAATCACGTCAAGTAAACACGTCGTGCACAGAGATTCCGCCTGTTGGCTAGAGTGGCTGATCGGGCCAACTCCTAAGCTCAAGTGACCGTTTATCTCTACCCCTCCCACGTGTGTCGAGCCAGGGCATTACCCCCGAACACGGAATGCTCGCTTCTGGAACACGAGCCAGGAAATGTGCTTAACACGGATGTCGAGCCAGGGCATTACCCCCGAACACGGAATGCTCGCTTCTGGTACACAAGCCAGGAAGTGTATTGACACGTATGGCATAGGGTTATGCCCACGAAAAGTGGGTGCCTAGCCGGAAACTGGTAGGTCGGGCATTGGCTATCAACCAACACATGGCCCGCTTCTGAAACACGAGCCAGGAAATGCAAGTATTGTAGCGATGCTACGCAATCACGATGAGTGTTCAACATGCAATGACATGAGCAGATATTCACGTACTGTTAATTGAATTTAGACATGGCAGGCGAAATACAATGACATGAACAGATATTCGCGTACCGTTAATTGAATTAAACGTGACAGTTAAAGATGCATGGATGACATGGCATGTAGTAAGGCGTACAGTTAAAGAATCACACACGGCAGTTTAATTTGCATGAACAACAAGTTAACAGGGTTAGATCTCGCTTCGTTGTCAAGCTAGATCATTTGAGGTGACGGATCTAGTTTCGTTGTCAAACTAGATCAAATAGGCATCTATGCAGCTATCATTTCACTGTCCAGTCTCTTTTACGCTAAAGCAAGGTAATGGCCTAGGACAGGACCCAATTCAAAAGATAGCAAGTTTCATTTGCCTGGCACCGAGGAGAACGATCAACGAAGGCACATCACACAAATTGTTATCTATGGGAATGGATCACTGTCATGGAAAAACAACATTAGAATGATAACTAATCCGTATTCACAATCGAACCCTACGATTTCTAATGGTCCATTTTATTAGGGTTTCACAAATATCAAGTGTGGGTTATGAGATTATTAAAGGAAGAATACTACCCGTGAAGAAGCGGAGGAACGACGCCGAGAACTACGGCGACGGAAGAACGATCCGGCTCAGATCTGGAAATGGGAAAAATATGGAGAAATGGGTTTGGATGAGGCTTTTGGGGATTTGATGAGGGTTTGAGGTTGAGGAGAGGTAGGATCTGTGAAATGAGGGTTTGGATGATGATGGATGAGCTTGGGATGAAGGATCAAAGAAGGGGGCTCATTGGGGGAGAAATTAGGGTTTGGGGTGATGAGGAAGAAGAAGAAAACGTTTGGGCGTATTTATAGAAAAGTGTGGCGGCTAGGGCAAAACTAGGGTTTCCTGGGCTGATTAGTCGGTCAAAGAAGGATTGGGGACCGACTAGCTTGGGAACTAGTCGGTCGGTTGATCAACGCAGACCGACTAAGAGTAAACAGTAGCTCGCTCAGGAAAACTGGACTATGAGTTAGTCGGTCTGTGAAGGCTTGTCAACCGACTAGTTTGAGAACTAGTCGGTCGGTGAGTGTTCATTGACCGACTAAAGGCTGAATTCTGAGAGAGATCATGGAAATGAGAGTTAGTCGGTCTGAGAAGGATTCCTGACCGACTAGTTTAGCATCTAGTCGTTCGATTGATCTTCTTAGACCAATTAAGAGTAAACAGTAACTCGGCTGGGAAAATGATCAATGAACTAGTCGGTTGAAGAACAATGGCTGACCGACTAGTTTGTAATCTAGTCGGTCGAAAGATGTTCTTAGACCGACTAAAGATAAACAGTAACTCCTGAATTATTGATTGAATGGACTAGTCGGTTCCAGTTGATTTCCTGACCGACTAGATTGTAATCTAGTCGGTCGGTTGATCTTCTTGAACCAACTAACGTGCACGAAAAGTCTCGAAATGGAGCGCGAAGGTCCGGGATGAATTCTAAGGTTTCTAGGATAAACCTATCGCTAAGATATGATCGATATGAAGCTCGTCACGAGTGACTTACTCCGAGTTCAATGATTCTAAGGAAGAAGCTAGAAGATCACTTCAAAAGGAATGAAAACGAAAGCTAGGAAATCCCAACGAGATGAATGAAAGCGAGAACTATGAAAATAGAAACCACACAAGGAGAGAACCCACCATCACAAGCAAAACACATTGATAATCCAATCATACAAAAACCAGTCGTTACAGATGCCGACTTTACCGGATGCAAGTCCGACAGGAAAAGTACTAGTGGCACTTGCCATTTCTTAGGAAATTCCTTAGTTTCTTGGTTTTCTAAGAAACAGAATTCGGTGTCACTGTCCACGACTGAAGCGGAATATATTACCGCGGGTCTTACATGTGCACAAGTTCTTTGGATGAGACACACTCTTAGTGACTATGGTGTCAATTGTGATACTGGCCCTATCATGGTTGATAATCAAAGTGCTATTTGTCTTTCCAAGAATTCGGTACACCACTCCCTACCAAACACATAGACGTGAGACATCATTTTATCAATGATAATGTAGCTAAGAAGGACATCATCTTAGAGTACATTGAAACCCAAAAACAAATTGCTGATATCTTCACTAAACCTCTTAAAGAAGATTCATTTGTGAGGTTACGTGGAGAATTGGAAATTATGGGTGAATCTGAAATCTAGAAGCTCAAACTTTCATGTTATAACTCCTTTTTGAGCTCATATCTTTGTGTTGCCTATCTTCATGTGCTTTATTATATTTATATTTTAAGAAAGGCAATTGTGATTTAATTGATTTCATGAGTTTTTGATATTGATGGTAGTGATTTGTGTTTCAATGGAGTTATTATTTTTATACTGATTTTACGTTGTATTTGAAATTAGAGTAGGTCCTTGGGTGAGTGTTCTTATTCTCTGGAATTCTATCTCACTGTGCATTTTTGGACCAGGACAGATGACTGTCCTACCTTCGACAGTTCGACTGCCCGACTCTATCTCCTCAGTCTGAGAATTGGTGTCTTTCGCACAGCCGAATGATGACTGTTTTACAGTCGACTGTTAGTTTAACAGGCGACTACATTTTAGTCATCAGGCGACTGTTCTCTCTATCGAATTTTTTACAGTGTTCTCTGCTGTTTTGATGAACTGTATTAATTCTTGACCAGCCGACTGTTGAGTATATGTCAGTCGACTGTCCAATGGACAGGCGACTGCATGTTACTTTCCAGTCGACTGCCCATCTTTCTGAGCTTTATTGTTATCACTTCATCCAGTCGACTGACTTTTGCTCATCAGCCGACTGTCTTCTGTTGTGACGGTTCATGTGATTTGATCTGAGCCGCCGATTCATTGATCCAACGGCCCAGATTCATTCCTCAACTTCTATATTCGAGAAAGCCCGATCATTTCCCCACGTCTACTCTCTCTCATCTGATTCGACCGCTTCGTATTCCCGCTCGATTTCTCCTCCAAAACCGTCGATCTTCTTCCCTTCGTGAGTCGATTTCATGCTGTCGTTGCCTTCGTTTCATCGCTCGACTAGGTTTGATCTCATCCTTCTATCTCGTGATATTTCCCGTTAGGGTTCGTTCACATTTGTGTCTTTCCCTAGCTTCGTGTACTTCCATGGCTCTTTTCAATCATTTCTTTCCTAATGTCTCTCTCGATTTCCTCGATGAGCCAGTTCCTTCACCAAAGCCTGATCCGACTCCTTCCTCGCCTCCATCTTCTGGAGAACCTCTTCATATCACTGTCGGTGACCCCATCCCCTCTGTGCATGCTATTGGACAATCTTCTCAGCCTGCTGAGCATCCTTCTAGGTCCCCTCTTTTCGTATCCCACGGAGAGTTTCTTCTTCGTCAGTTGGATGCTCGTGTCTCTGCTTTTGAAATTATTTCTGTATCTCTGGATGAGAAGCTCTCGCTTTTGCTTAAGCTTCAGTTAAACTCTTTTAAGCATCATGGTTTTCCCATCCCTTCCGAGCTTCAGGCTCTGTTTGCTACCTCTGAGGACACTTCTCCGGCTTGTGTTTCTCCTCCTCCAGGCTTACGCCTAAACCCTATGTGGTTCAGACCTCCGGTGCTCAGACACCACTTCATGTTCCTGCTGAATCATCTGCTGTTCATGCTTCGTCTTCTAAGAGAAAGACTCCAGCTTTTCCTACGTGTCGCTCTGCTCGGCTTTTGTTCCGATCTTCTGGTCGCCTGTCGGACCCCTCCGTCATTCATATTGACTGAGGCTGTTGCTGATGTTTTTTTGTTCACTCACCTGAAGACCTAGACTGTGTTTTGTGTGGTCTATTTTTGTTTGGGTTCAGTGATTCGTCTGCTGATTTTGATGTCTGTTGGATGATGTTGTCAGTGACTTTATATATGTATGGTGTTATACTTCGCTGTCGTCATGATGATATTTTTTTGTCTTGATCATAATGTATCTTTTTGTGGTGGACATGTAGATGTCCACCCGATGATGTACTCATCTTTTATATATCTACAAATGATGTTGATGTTTATCTTGTGTCACACTATGCTATACTGCTTATCTTATCTGTGTGATGTATGATATGTTGTCTCCATGTATGCTATACTCTCTCTGATGTGCTTTTGAGACAATATATGAATTTGGTATTCGTTTTATCAAGCTATCTCTGGTATGATGCTTTCGTGAAATCTCTTTTGAAACTATTTTTGTGTATATATCTAATGTTGATATTGGACTTCAATTCCATTACTCACATGTGTATATGACGTGATTTTATGAGTTTTTGATTTGATATATCTTTATACTCTTTGATTATTGTTAGTTCGTATTTAGCACTATTATTGTTGTTGTTATTTGCTCCCACCTTTTTGGATAATACCACAGGGGAGAGAAATAAACATACAAGATTCATAATGGATGTGCTAAGTATGTTCTAACGCTTGAATCTAAGATTTACGTTGCCTTAAATTCAGGGGGAGTAAGATTACAATGAAAAGGGAGTGTAATTCCTAGATCTTTTGAATTTATATTCATGCGTTCCTTACTCATTTGCTTCAATTGATATGAAGATGCCCTAATATTTGTTGACTAACTTGATTGGCATCTATGTAGGGGAGTAAGTTTTCATTGTGCACAATTATTTATCTTTTTGTTTATGTTTGTTTGTCATCATCAAAAAGGGGGAGAATGTTGAGTATTGGACTTCTCCCTACTTGGTGTTAATGATGAGCAAACATAAATACTTATGACTAATCCCCTATTTTGTAGTTAATCCATTGCCTAAGCTATTTATGAAGATCTACTTGCAATGGATGACTCTCAAACGTCATTGAAGGCAAATGACATGAATTGGGTGATCGTAGATAATGATTGAAGCTCCGTAAAGACTTCAAGCTCATACGATGGAAAGAAGAGATTATTCGTCAATGTAACTTTTCTTTTATCTCTTCTAGTATGTAGCTTAGAAGTAGAACTTTGATGGAACACTCACACACATCTACATTCAGTCTAGGACTCCATTAGATCAATTGTCCTTTGACTCCAATTCATTTCTCTATTAGTTGTGCAAGGATTGTTTATAACAGTCGACTGCTTAACAGTTTACAGCCGCCTGTCTCAAAAACAGTCGACTGTATTTTTTCTACAGTCGCCTGTTATGCACAGACTTTTACAATATAGTTTTGGGCCTTCTCTGATTACTTCGCACAGGCAACTGATGAACGATTCACAGGCGCCTATCCAAGTGACAGTCGACTGTGTTTTGTAAATCAGTCGCCTGTCTATCCTTGCCCAAACTTTGTTTGATCTGACTTTTTCGGCCAGTCGACTAATGCTGTATATACAGTCGACTGTCTATTAGATCAGTCGACTGTCTATGCTGCAACAGTCGCCTGTCTGTAAGTCATTTCTTTGACTCAATTCTCTGGAAATTTCTCATGCTTTTGATAGTCATCTGTATAAGGATTTACAGTCGCCTGTTCTGTTTAGTCGACTGTGTTCCTTGCATCAGTCGTCTGTCCTGTTACTTGTGAGATTTCCAGTATTTGTCTAACTTACCCATCTCTCGACCAGTCGCCTGTCGAAGGAATTACAGTGGCCTGTTGGTTTAACAGTCGACTGTCTTTGCTTCATCGGTCGACTGTCCACGTGGTAAGTTATCGTTATGAATTCTCACCTACCCTTGCTGACTGTGCAACAGTCGACTGTGGATTGTTCAACAGTCGACTGTCGCGAGTTCAGATTCTATCCGTTGAGATTTTTCTCACGGATTCCAATTAGGTTTTTACCTAAACTGTGTTGTGGATTTGAGAAAGCTATAAATAAAGCTTCTACAGTTCCATTGGAAGGTTACTTATTCATTGCAAAATCTCTCGAGCTTTCATTTCCAAAGATCAAAGCTTTCAAATCCAAAGCCCTCAGTATTTCCAAATCTTGTTCTCTTGCTCTCCAACCTAGAACCAAAGAGCGATCATCTAGGCATTTGGTGCAGTCAAGAGAAAGGGCTTCTCCTCTCTTCCAAGAGAGTTCTTCAACACACATCACACTCCTCCTTCAAGTTCTACTTCAAGGCATAGGTGATTGTAAGTGTTGTTTTCATTATTTCATAACATTCGTTATTTGAGTTTTGCTCTCGGTTGTGAGAGTGGTTTGCTTGCTCCCAAGTTGTGGGAGTCAAGGACATCGATTGTATTCGATTGCACTTGTAGGGTTGCTACAAGTGGGCTTTAAGGAAATCTCAAGTTAGGGTTCTAACTTGAGTATCCGGTGGTATCCAGGTGGTAGGGACGTAGGATTACTGGAAACAAGTCGGAAGTTGGCTTGGGTAATCCGAACCCTTGAAACATCTCTGCGTTTGCGTGTGTTTCTTTTTGGGTTGTTTTTCTATTCTGCATTATTTGTTGGATTGCATTTTATTTGGCGTAAATTCCTTTTAAATTTGGATAAACAGTATTCAACCCCCCTTCTATTGTTTTCCCCATAGACCGGGTCCTTACACTTCCACTGCAAGCGCAGGGGTCATATCATGAAGGACTGCAGAGAGCTACTGAATCAATGTGTAACGACCTGTATTTTTCAACACTTCAATTTACGTACTTAACGTATTGTTAACAATTCAAAATTTCTTTATAATTGTAACCAAGAGTTTTATAACAAAACTAATTTCAAAAATTTCTTATAAAAATATTTTTTAAAGTACCAGACTAGTCATGGAGTATTTTAGTAAGATCGGATTTCATCAAATACCTCTAAAAGATCTGATAAAAATTCATTTTCAGATATTGCTATTTTGGCTTAATGAATTTATTTCCTATACAAACGTCTTCAAAATGTTTTCAAACTTCTATAGTAGTATTCTATAATCATTTAGGCCTCCACACATTAATTTCGTAATTTTCTGATATCATTTCAACCTAGAACCCGCAAACCAGCTTTCTAAATATTTTGGCCTAAAGCTAGTATTTTCATAGCCCACACCCTGAAACGGATTTCGTATTCGGGATCTTCACGATGATACGATCCCGTGGGTATATTTTCATAATTTTTCGGACCCGTTTACTAGTAGGGACAAAATCGTAATTTCGTTTTTTGTATTTTTACTAATTATGTTCGCTAAGGGGGTTTTACTTATTATTAATTACCTAATTACCTTAATTAATTACCCCACCTAACCTACCGGTATCTACCCTCTCTCAGCTAACCATGAAACCCCTCCCCTCAACTACCCAATTTCTCTCAGCCTATATAATAGCAAACCACCCTCTCATTTCTAAGACAGTCTCTTCTCCCCCAAGCTAACCCCCAAGGCACACAGCGACCCTCTCTCTGTCTCTCTCTCCCGCTCTCTCCCTCAGTCTCTCTCTCTCTCTCTCTCTCTCTCTCTCTCTCTCTCTCTCTCTCTCTCTCTCTCTCTCTCTCTCTCTCTCTCTAACACCCTGACCTCTTCTTCCCTCCGCCTCATTCTTCTCCGAGCTCGACCCACGCGGACCCAGCTCCGCCTCACGCCACCTGAGGCCTCGACCCTCTCGCCGTCGTGTCGACAACCCGCGACGCCGCGAGCCTCCTCGCTGACCTCCACTCGATGCTCAGCCCTTCGAGCTGTCGGAGCTCCGCCCACGACGACGCCAGAGCACACGACGCCGACGAGCTCCTCGTAGCTCGACGCAAGGCCAAGCCCGCTCGCCTCCCCGTCGCCGTGACCCCTCGAGCAGCTCGCCGGCGCCGTTGTAAGATCCTTGCTGCCGCCATTAACGCTGACGGCGCTCTCATCGTCAAGGTACGACAACCGCCACCGAGCGAGACCCACGCCTCGCCTTCGACGCACACACGCCGCCGTCGCTCCACCGTCTCGCAGCTGCCGTCGACGGGAGTCCCTCCCCCCTCAGCCATGCACGCTCGACGACGAGGAACAAAGGTTAATTCTCGATGGCAAACTTGTAAATACGAATATTAATTCGAATTTCGTATTTTAATTAATTAATAAAATAGGGTTTTATGGTTTTTAATCTATAACTAATTATATAAGCCACAGAAAAATATGTGACTAGCTCTAGAAAATCAGAAATAATATTCTAGACCCAATGGTGCTAGTTTCATCTCAATCTGATACTTAGTTTTTCCAAAATTAATTTTTAAGCCAAAAACTTAAATACCTTATTTTCATTTAAAAATACATAACTTGTTATTTTCACATAAACTAATAAGTGATGAAAATATATGTTATAGTACTCTTTGAGACGGTCATTTTGACTGCTCATTCGAGTATTTCTGACTTGTGTTGTTCCCGAGACAAATTACGGAAGTATTACGCTACTTAGGTAAATCGAGTTTTTAAAATGATTTTCAAGCTTCTGAAAATTGTAAAAAATAGCATAAGCTTCTGAAAATGTTTTTCTTTTGCAATAAATTTATAATATTTATTTTAAGCTTATATAAAAATTTTAAATGATTTCCGACATCGTTTCAACCGGTTTTGAAAGTCAAAACGATCAATATTTAGATAGAAAAGTTGTATCTTCTAACTGATTGTTTTTGTGATCACAGGTACAAACTCTTGTGCACCAACTTCAGAGGAAGCCTTAGATCCATTCCCGGCCTACGACGACGACATTGAACTTATTAAGTCACGACAGATTCTAAGTTTAGAAAACTAGGCTATTGTGCTTATATGAAACCGTTGACACTCCTATAGCCTCGAACAGCTATTGACTTGAACCGAACATGAGACCTAAACTAAAATGAAAGTAATCAACTAAAGATTACTTTGCCAACTTTTAACTTCGGTGGTTGTAGCACGCAACTACCAACTTGAGTAAATTCTGTGCTAACCACACTACCACATGCTCAAAGCACGGAAGTAGCTGCTTTTGGTATTGGACTTGTCTTTATCCTACTTTCTGGTTTTCTATAAGAAAGTCAACCAGTTGGCTTGGTTTGACTAGTAACATGTGGAACATCGTGTGAAATATCCTGTGGAACATCCTGTAACGAACTTGTACTTAACACATCACTGGGGTATTGAGGTAACTCATAGTTTGAGAAAGTGCGGGAGTGACTGGAGTTCAATCTACATGTTTATCTGCCTGGGTTTCGGGATCATGTCTAGCTGCCTGTGTTTCGACAAATATAAATGTCTAGCTGCCTGTGTTTCGGCATTCGTCTGGGTCGCGCCCAGGCAAGAGATGAACTCAATGGTCACATATTGTACTCTCCGACTTGAGTCACGTAGTTCTAGTGTAGCTTGCACAGTTACTTTCTTTGCAGTACATACATGCCTCGTCTCAAATGTTGTGAGAACTACTCCCAAGCGCAGGAGATCGTGCAAGTAATATCCTGGTGAGTCCAGGTATCGAATCCGCGGGACAACTGACCTGCAAAACTACGATCGTCAATCTGAAAAGAGTAATAATACGATGTTAACCAACCACCTATCGAATACAAAGATATAGGATCAAGAGTATGAAATAAGAAATGAAAATCCTTCGATATTTACGGTGACTTTGGTAAGGCTACAAGTATGGGGATCATGTGTTGGGTTTGATTTCGTTAGGGTGTGTGCAACTAATGAATATCAATACCTTTTCTATAACTCAACGTTTCGTCCGGTCAAGGCACGAGAACATCGGAAAGTATGGCGATCAAGCATATAAAAATGTGCCAAAGGATATACAATTAAGATAGGGCGAAAAGATATAGAAACCAATAATTACGATACCCTAACTACGTCAACACCAACACGTATGAAGTGGATGTGCTACGGTTGTGATTTCATTAGGAGATAATAATCGCTGAAATATCACGTCTTTTATATAGCTCAACGCTTCGTCCGATCAGGGCACGAAGACGTCGGAAGATGAAACGATGAAAACTAGTCAAAATAGCCGTATACGTATCACTAGCAACATTGATTTCATTAAACGATAAATGCAGCAATAAGTTCAGATTAGTGAACATGAATTGGCTATCCTTGTCAGGGCCTAGCCATACGGGATGTAAATAATAACGACAATAAGCAAATACCCAACAAATACGTTGTAGAAATCAATGTTACGAGTGATTTTGACATGAAAATAGGGCTAAAGACATGAAATTCATCAAATAAATACTCCTAATTACATCACAACCATAGCACAAGGAGATTAGCCACGCATGGTGCAAAGAAAATCAGATTTCATAGCCAAATACATCGTTATAATAGCCAAAATACGATAAAATACACCAAATACAGGGTATAAGTTCAAGAATTTATCACCAAATCTCCACTTTAAAGCCCAAAACTCCTTTAGAATAGGAAGAATAGCCTCTGGAATTTTTCAGAATTTTTCCCTGGAGAAATACGCACAGTAGCCGCTCCAAAAGTCCCAAAATACGCCAGAATACTCCCCAAAACCCTAGAAATACGCTTATATAATAGGCTTGCGGGTTTGGGTGTGCATTACGGGTCGAAACCCGCTTAAATTTCGAACAAAACCCGTTAAAATTACCGGCGCAATCGAGAGCCGCACGATCAATGCGGGATTAAATGTGGGGACGACACGTGGCAAACGGGTCGGATCTACGCCCGCTCGCGCCCGCTTCGCTCTCTGATTCGAATGCGAGTCGGATCGCTCTCTCGCCCGTTGGATCTTGATCGGACGGCCCTGGGAACACCGCGTCGCCCGCTTCCTCGTCGCTTCGGGGCGCCGTTGGATCGGCATCGGATGGTCCTTAAACGCCCACGTCGCCCGCCTTCGCATCTCAGCAGCGGGGGAAACACTGGCCGTTGGATCGTGGATCAACGGGTGATATAGCACCGCGTCGCCCCGCTTTCGTCTCGTCGCTTCATCCGTTGGATCTGGCAATAGCGGTCGGATCTCGGCCACGTGGCGCTCCTGATGCATGACGCGCAATGCGCCAAGATTCGTGCGCAATTAATTATTTTCCAATAAATGGTGTTCTGCATTCAAAAATTCATAGAAATTAGCACAGATCTCAGAAAAATACAAATAAATAGTCGTTGGAATCGTGAGATCGAGACGATACTAGGAAAAATATAAAAATGCAGAAATACACAATCAAATTCACGTTTTGTGCACAAATAGAGTAATTTCTCTAATAAATGATGATGAGAAAAATACGAATGTATTAGAGATAAATTAAGCATCATATGGGCACAAAATAGGACTAATAAGGGGGTTAAATATGCAATATTCACTCCGAATCACACCCCCCAACTAGCGTTTTGCTAGTCCCTAGCAAAAAGAGCGATAAATACGGATGATCAATAAAAAAATAATTCTATCAATCGCTTATGGCCTGGCTTAACAATACGCTTTCCAACATGATTTACACCATCAATATACACATCCATGACCAAGATCATTCACATGATGTTTTCTCTAATTTAGTATGAATAAATAACATACAAGCATCGTTTTGCGCAAGCGAAAGTATAACACGTCGTTTTTCTCTAGTTTTCTTGTTTCCAAGGAATTGGCCTATCAAAACAATCATTCAAGATATGGGTAATGAATTTGCTTAATATATATTCACCATTTCTTTTCTTTTAATCGTTCCGCGTAACGCGCATCAAGCAGCATTCGCAGAAAAATGTATAACTTGGATCGCTCCATCAAATGAGTGAGTTTCCTGTCAATGGCTCCCAAATCAGACGATAATAGGGCATTAGGCCAAAAAGGACCCCTCGGACTGTACTACTCGAGCCAACCAAGTTATTTATTAGTGACATACTTATTCATTCATTTTTCATCATTCTTTTGTCATTCCAGTTTCTTTTCTTAAGCAACTCAATACCCATCATTTTTTTTAAACAAAGCATTAATAACCAAGGCCAAATTCCTCTTCAACTTGAAGACTTTTCAAAAAAATCGTGTATACTCAAGCTTTTTCATCACATTAGCATGCATGAAATAAATTCAAACTATTTCGAGATATTAATCATGACACTCGAAAAATTTTCATGAATAGCATATTAACTGTAATTCATGAAGGAAAAAAAATTAATTCAAGCCATAAACAAGTAGCTAGAACTCAGTTAATGCATAATCATCCGCATTTGAGGAATATGAAGGAGTTTAAAATGGTGAGATTGGTGGTTCATTCTTTCCTTATGCCATGCTTTTGAAAAGAAAAAAAAATCCTAAGGTCTCATACACACCCCCCAACTAAAGATGGACATTGTCCTCAATGTCGAAGAGGGTACGAGTTTATTCAAGCAAGCATCCTAGAAAGCAAATAAAATTCTACGCTACTAGAAAGAACACACCGTGTTCAAATGGCGGATCCTGAATCTTTAATGGTGGAGGAAGTTGTTCAATTTGATCCTTGCGCTCCTCGGCGAGTAATCTTCCTCCTTTAGTTAAATTGGACTCCAGCAGCACAACTCCAAGCATCTCTATAAGCTGTTTACCAATGTCCTGCAAGAGATGAGTTATGTCAGTCAAAATTATCGTAAAATTCTTCGCCATAAACATATTCCAAATATAGTCATCAAAATAGGTGAAGTAAAATAGAGCATGGTGATGACAACTCCCTGAAAAATGTGCACTACGCTCAGTATGATGCTTAGTCAATGTGGAGAGGGGTAAATGATTTTGGGAAAGAACTGGGGAAGGGAATGGTTCGGGCTCCAAAGCGATATTCTTTAAACCAATGTCCCTAGTCGTCTCCTCCTCCTGTTCATCCAAAATTGCTCGCTCATCCTCTACTTTGCACACACTTCCTGCCATGTCAATGCTTTCATTCGTGACTTCATCGTGACATGGCTCGCTCGATAAACCTGCACTAGAAGATGAAATCAAATTAGATTTTGGAAATTGAATTTCAAACGAATTATTTTCTTCTACGCAAGTGGAAATCAGCTTAAGATTTTTAATAGATTGCTGAATCTGTCGACTCCGAGCAAGGAAGTTTTCTTGGAATTGATGGGATGTGGCCTCCTGTGTCTGAATGAGCAATTGAACTTCCTCTTTCAAGTGGTGCAAAGGTACGTCTACGCTTTGCTCTCCTTGATCAAGGCTTGAAGGTCCCGTTGAATCGCACTCTGAAGTCTCTTTCATGATTTCATCATCCTCTTGTAAAGACTCCATATAGTTCCACGCCTCTGTCGGCGTCATGACTCCCAAGAATTCCTGCAGCTGTGGTCGTAGTCCACCTAGGAAGGACTCCATAAGCTCTTTCTTCGTAAACCCATGCTGCGGATATCTCGAAATTATGTCTGTGAACCTCCTCCAGGCCTGAAAGAAAGTTTCACAATCAGTCTGATTAAAACCAACGATCTTGAGCTTCTCCATCCTATGTTTGTGTGCCTTATAATATTCTGCATCATAGAAATTGTTCGTGCAATAGAATTTCATGTATTCCATATACTCCATTCTTAAAAAGAAAACAAAAAAGAAAGAAAAAAATAAAATAAAAAAATCCTAGACTATAAGATGGAAGGATCTCACCGAATGTTCCTCCAAACGAACTGAAATCGTAGCTTACAAGTACCGTTATCCCCGGCAACGGCGCCAAAAACTTGCCTCGTCTCAAATGTCGTGAGAACTACTCCCAAGCGTAGGAGATCGTGCAAGTAATATCCTGGGGAGTCCAGGTATCGAATCCGCGGGACAACTGACCTGCAAAACTACGATCGTCAATCTGAAAAGAGTAATAATACGATGTTAACCAACCACCTATCGAATGCAAAGATATAGGATCAAGAGAATGAAATAAGAAATGAAAATCCTTCGATATTTACGGTGACTTTGGTAGGGCTACAAGTATGGGGATCATGTGTTGGGTTTGATTTCGTTAGGGTGTGTGCAACTAATGAATATCAATACCTTTTCTATAACTCAACGTTTCGTCCGGTCAAGGCACGAGAACGTCGGAAAGTATGGCGATCAAGCATATAAAAATGTGCCAAAGGATATACAATTAAGATAGGGCGAAAAGATATAGAAACCAATAATTACGATACCCTAACTACGTCAACACCAACACGTATGAAGTGGATGTGCTACGGTTGTGATTTCATTAGGAGATAATAATCGCTGAAATATCACGTCTTTTATATAGCTCAACGCTTCGTCCGATCAGGGCACGAAGACGTCGGAAGATGAAACGATGAAAACTAGTCAAAATAGCCGTATACGTATCACTAGCAACATTGATTTCATTAAACGATAAATGCAACAATAAGTTCAGATTAGTGAACATGAATTGGCTATCCTTGTCAGGGCCTAGCCATACGGGATGTAAATAATAACGACAATAAGCAAATACCCAACAAATACGTTGTAGAAATCAATGTTACGAGTGATTTTGACATGAAAATAGGGCTAAAGACATGAAATTCATCAAATAAATACTCCTAATTACATCACAACCATAGCACAAGGAGATTAGCCACGCATGGTGCAAAGAAAATCAGATTTCATAGCCAAATACATCGTTATAATAGCCAAAATACGATAAAATACACCAAATACAGGGTATAAGTTCAAGAATTTATCACCAAATCTCCACTTTAAAGCCCAAAACTCCTTTAGAATAGGAAGAATAGCCTCTGGAATTTTTCAGAATTTTTCCCTGGAGAAATACGCACAGTAGCCGCTCCAAAAGTCCCAAAATACGCCAGAATACTCCCCAAAACCCTAGAAATACGCTTATATAATAGGCTTGCGGGTTTGGGTGTGCATTACGGGTCGAACCCCGCTTAAATTTCGAACAAAACCCGTTAAAATTACCGGTGCAATCGAGAGCCGCACGATCAATGCGGGATTAAATGTGGGGACGACACGTGGCAAACGGGTCGGATCTACGCCCGCTCGCGCCCGCTTCGCTCTCTGATTCGAATGCGAGTCGGATCGCTCTCTCGCCCGTTGGATCTTGATCGGACGGCCCTGGGAACGCCGCGTCGCCCGCTTCCTCATCGCTTCGGGGCGCCGTTGGATCGGCATCAGATGGTCCTTAAACGCCCACGTCGCCCGCCTTCGCATCTCAGCAGCGGGGGAAACACTGGCCGTTGGATCGTGGATCAACGGGTGATATAGCACCGCGTCGCCCCGCTTTCGTCTCGTCGCTTCAGCCGTTGGATCTGGCAATAGCGGTCGGATCTCGGCCACGTGGCGCTCCCGATGCATGCCGCGCAATGCGCCAAGATTCGTGCGCAATTAATTATTTTCCAATAAATGGTGTTCTGCATTCAAAAATTCATAGAAATTAGCACAGATCTCAGAAAAATACAAATAAATAGTCGTTGGAATCGTGAGATCGAGACGATACTAGGAAAAATATAAAAATGCAGAAATACACAATCAAATTCACGTTTTGTGCACAAATAGAGTGATTTCTCTAATAAATGATGATGAGAAAAATACGAATGTATTAGAGATAAATTAAGCATCATATGGGCACAAAATAGGACTAATAAGGGGGTTAAATATGCAATATTCACTCCGAATCAATACACTTCACTTTCTACACTTGTACAGTCACCGTACTTTTACTTTTCGTATTTTTAGCTACAGCAGTAGCATGTTACACCTACACTTTACTTTCTACACTTGTACAGACACTGCACCGTACTTTACTTTACTTTCACTTCGGTCTGCTTGTACATAGTTATCTTGTCATACTTGCACAGTACCTCTTTTTCTTTATTTAGAATTGTTGTGACTTACCTTCGGTTCCACTTGTGGCACCGCAGACGACGTACATATGGAGGTAGATGCTCTTGAGTTGATAGCGCCAGACTTCGACCATGAGACCGCAGCTTCCAGAGCTATTTTTAGTTGTGTACTTTCTTTCTTTTATGTATCATTGTTGGAACATTTGTACAGGATGGATTGTAATAATGGACACTATTTGAGTATTTTTGTCCATCTCTACATCGTGGCTATTTTGGTTTCACTGGTTAAATGTAGGACCTGCGTAAATATCAAATAAGTAACGGGCCCCCGAGAGCTGGTCGTTACAAGTTTGGTGGCCCACGCAGGTCCTCGCTAACTACCTCGTGAACAATATAGCAAGATCAGGATGTACAATATAAAATACTCAAATTAACCTCGAGTAAGGGATGTCTCGAGTGTTCACATGTATTGGATATACGGGTGAAGTGTTCTTATTACCCAGCGTCCTTGATCTTCCTTGATCCTCATCACTTCCTTTGAACCCTTAACCATTGCTTAGGAACTCGTGTTCCATTCTTGGTTATACCCTCCCTAGTAACCTCTTTTGCTAACAGTTATAGTGACTTTTCATAGGTTGAACTATCTACCCACTTCATCATCATCTCCCTTCCTTAAGTTGATGATGGCACGCATATAAATGATAAGCTTCCTTCAATGGACCATGATCCGGTCAATGTGCTTGGCTAAGTTTGTTGGATCACCCTAGCTAGACTGGGGGGTAAGTGATCCTGGCTTAGTCACTTCCCTGGCTGTGTCCGCTGGGCCGCAAGGACGTGAATCATGATTATGTAATGCCATTGATCTTCATCACTAGCACCCCTTTCTTTAGCTAGTGATGGCCTTCTGATCATTCTACTAATTCTTATATTTCTTCCTAATCGCATTTAGTTCGCTTGAACTCTAGATACGTTTATTTTAAGGAGGGTAGCATTCGATTTTTGACCACCAAAAGTTCGAGTTCGACAACGAATCAAAGGACGCTCAGAAGTATTGGAAGATGGTGCTGAAGAATTTGAGACGAGCCAAACCTGACGTGCAAGTGTAGGTTGTTTGCGTCTTTTCATCCTTCTTGAGCTCGTATTTCTCTTCTAGCCCCTGCTTCTATCTTGTACCAGATTGTTTTCCATGGGTTTGAATTCCTTTCCCTCCGACCACCTTCCCCCCTCTTTATGTCCTTTATCCGCTTCCCCTCCTCGATTTCCGTTCCCGCCTAACCATACCCTACCCTAACACCGACCTTCGGTGCCCCTCCTCTTTTTTTTTAAAAACCCTCTCCTTCCTCCCCAAGCCACCCCGTGGCTTCCCCTTCGCCCCGGCATCACCCTCTCCTCCTCTCGGCCTCTCCCCCAAGTGAGCTCGACCCGTCCAGCCTCAAGCTCCGTCAGCCTCACCCGAAGATCCGCCAGCTTCCACTCCACCCCATCCCGGAGGCCTCGCTATGGATCGGCAGCCAGTCGCAGCCCTCGTCGCCACGGATCGACAGCCGCCGATGGCCCATCAACGACTTTGGGGATTGTTGGGCTTAGCGACAGCCCTCGCCGTCACCCTTGTTGTTGTCGTGTGGTTGAGTTCTTGGAAATTCATCGTTCTTGGTATTCTTTGGAGCTCCTTTTTCTGGTTCTTCCCCCGTGTGATGCCCCTCTTCGATTCCTTCTTAGGGTTGCTCCTTCGTGTTTGTGGGTTCGTGAGTTTTTGGTCGTTGAATTTCTTAGGGCTGATGGTGATAACCATAGATGTCGACCAATGGTATTGGCAAGGAGTATCATTGGGTATGAGTATTGGCATGCTTTTAGGCTTAGGTGTTGAAGTTGGATGTCAGTCTTGTGCTCGTATTTGGGAGATGGCTAGGATGTTGGTTTCTTGTTGAATGTTATGGAGATTGCTGGAAGAAGTGGTAGCGATGATCTTGACCCTCGAGAATTGGCCTTATATTTGCCTATTAGTGTTGATATGGATATTGGCTTGTAATTTGGTACGTGGCAGATGAAGTCCTTTGTGTTCGGCTGGTTAAGTTGTAACAACGCGGATGCCCTAGGTTTAGCCCTTACGTTTATGTATGCTATGACGATGATTTACATGATTAAGACCATGTAGTCATCATTTATATGAGTTGAAAATTTTAGACGTTATGTTCATCTTTTTGATGTGGTTTAAATATCTTGCTACTGACTTATCACCTCAGGTTCCAAGTTCGAACAGATGTCATCATCATAATAGCTCTCATTTTCATGTAATGCCATTATCTCATATTTTGGCTACTTGATAAATCTGAAGTAGCTATGGTGATAATAATTATTAGTAACATCCCTTATTTTCTTATCACATTTCCTGTTATTTACAACCTGAATTACAAAGATTACTATCTTTTCTATTATTTATTTGCTTGAGCTTCTACATAATATCAATTATTTGTTTCAAAAGATTTTTAAATTCCTAGGACGGAATTATTTTTAAGGATGGTAGAATGTAATGACCTGTATTTTTCAACACTTCAATTTATGTACTTAACGTATTGTTAACAATTCAAAATTTCTTTATAATTGTAGTCAAGAGTTTTATAACAAAACTGATTTCAAAAATTTCTTATAAAAATATTTTGAAGTACCAGACTAGTCATGGAGTATTTTAGTAAGATCAGATTTCATCAAATACCTCTAAAAGATCTGATAAAAATTCATTTTCAGATATTGCTGTTTTGGCTTAATGAATTTATTTCCTATATAAATGTCTTCAAAAAATTTTCAAACTTCTACAGTAGTATCCTATGATCATTTAGGGCTCCCCATATTAATTTCGTAATTTTCTGATATCATTTCAACCTTGAACCTGCAAAGCCGCTTTCTAAATGTTTTGGCCTAAAACTAGTATTTTTGTAGTCCAAACCCTGAAACGGATTTCATATTCGCGATCTTCGCGATGATACGATCCCGTGGGTATGTTTTCGTAATTTTTCGGACACGTTTACTAGTAGGGGCAAAATCGTAATTTCGTTTTTTGTATTTTTACTAATTACTTTTGCTAAGTGGTTTTACTTATTATTAATTACCTAATTACCTTAATTAATTACCCCACCTAACCTACCCGTATCTACCCTCTCTCAGCTAACCGTGAAACCCCTCCCCCCAACTACCCAATTTCTCTCAGCCTATATAATAGCGAACCACCCTCTCATTTCTCAGACAGTCTCTTCTCCCCCAAGCTAACCCCCAAGGCACACAACGACCCTCTCTCTCTCTCTCTCTCTCTCTCTCTCTCTCTCTCTCTCTCTCTCTCTCTAACACCCCGACCTCTTCTTCCCTCCCCCTCGTTCTTCTCCGAGCTCGACCCACGCGGACCCAGCTCCGCCTCATGCCACCGGAGGCCTCAACCCTCTCGCCGCCGTGTCGACAACCCATGATGCTCCGAGCCTCCTCTCTAACCTCCACTCGATGCTCAGCCCTCCGAGCTGTCGGAGCTCCGCCCATGACGACACCGGAGCACACGACACCGACGAGCTCCTCGCAGCTCGACGCAAGGCCAAGCCCGCTTGCCTCCCTGTCGCTGTGACCCCTCGAGAAGATCGTCGGTGCCATCACAAGATCCTTGCTTCCGCCATTAATGCCGACAGTGCTCTCGTCGTCAAGGTACGACAGTCGCCACAGAGGGAGACCCATGCCTCGCCTTCGACGCACACACGCCGCTGTCGCTCCACCGTCTCGCAGCTGCCGTCGACGGGAGTCCCTCCCCCCTCAGCCATGTACGCTCGAAGACGAGGAACGAAGGTTAATTCTCGATGGCAAACATGTAAATACGAATATTAATTCGTATTTCGTATTTTAATTAATAAATAAATATGGTTTTATGGGTTTTAATCTATAACTAATTATATAAGCCCCAGAAAAATATGTGACTAGCTCTAGAAAATCAAAAATAATATTTTGGACCCAATGGTGTGAGTTTCATCTCAAACTGATGTTTAGTATTTCCAGAATTAATTTTTAAGCCAAAAACTTAAATACATTATTTTCATTTTAAAATACATAACTTGTTATTTTCACATAAACTAATATGTGATAAAAATATATGTTATTATACTCTTTGAGACGGTCATTTTAACTGTTCATTCGAGTATTTCTGAATAGTATTGTTCCCGGAAGAAATTACGGAAGTATTACGCTGCTTAGGTAAATCGAGTTTTTAAAATGATTTTCAAGATTCTGAGGATTGTAAAAAATAGCATAAGCTTCTGAAAATGTTTTTATTTTGCAGTAAATTTATAATATTTATTTTAAGCTTATCTAAAAATTTTGAACAATTTCTGACATCGTTTCAACCGGTTTTGAAAGTCAAAACAATCAATATTTGATAGAAAAGTTGTATCTTCTAACTGATTGTTTTTGTGATCACAGGTACAAACTCTTGTGCACCAACTTCAGAGGAAGCCTTAGATCCATTCCCGACCTACGAAGACGACATTGAACTTAGTAAGTCACGACAGATTTTAAGTTTAGAAAACTGGTCTACTGTGCTTATATGAAACCGTTGACACTCATATAGCCTCGAACAGCTATTGACTTGAACCGAACAGGAGACCTAAACTAAAATGAAAGTAATCAACTAAAGATTACTTTGCCAACTTTCAACTTCGGTGGTTGTAGCACGCAACTACCAACTTGAGTAAATTCTGTGATAACCACACTACCACGTGCTCAAAGCACGGAAGTAGCAGCTTTTGGTATTGGACTTGTCTTTATCATACTTTCTGGTTTTCTGTAAGAAAGTCAACCAGTTGGCTTGGTTTGACTAGTAACATGTGAAACATTGTGTGGATTATCCTGTGGAACATCCTGTAACGAACTTGTACTTAACACATCACTGGGGTATTGGGGTAACTCATTGTTTGAGAAAGTGCGGGAGTGACTGGAGTTCAATCTACATGTCTACTGCCTGGGTTTCGAGATCATGTCTAGCTGCCTGTGTTTTGGCAAATATAAATGTCTAACTACCTGTATTTCGGCATTTGTCTGGGTCGCGCCCAGGCAAGAGATGAACTCAATGGTCACATATTGTACTCTCCTACTTAAGTCACGTAGTTCTAGTGTAGCTTGCACGGTTACTTTCTTTACAGTACATACACTTCACTTTCTACACTTGTATAGTCACCGTACTTTTACTTGTCGTATTTTTAGCTACAGCAGTAGCCTGTTACACCTACACTTTACTTTCTACACTTGTACAGACACTGCACCGTACTTTACTTTACTTTCACTTCGGTCTGCTTGTACGTAGTTATCTTGTCATACTTGCACAGTACCTCTTTTTCTTTATTTAGAATTGTTGTGACTTACCTTCGGTTCCACTTGTAGCACCGCATACGACGTACATATGGAGGCAGATACTCTTGAGTTGATAGCGCCAGACTTCGACCATGAGACCGCAGCTTCCAGAGCTATTTTTAGTTGTGTACTTTCTTTCTTTTATGTATCATTGTTGGAACATTTATACAAGATGGATTGTAATAATGGACACTATTTAGGTATTTTTGTACATCTCTGTATTGTGGCTATTTTGGTTTCACTGGTTAACTGTAGGACCTGCGCAAATATCAAATAAGTAACGGGTCCCTGAGAGCGGGTCGTTACACAATGCCTGATATGTGGAGCATCTGCACATGCTACCAGAGACTGCCCTCGCAGAACCAACAAGCCGATGACTACTGGACCTTCTGGGACTGTTTAGCATGGAGCTCCTGGATCTACTCGGCATGGACCACCTCTGGCCCCACAACAGAAGGCTTTTGTATTGGCGAGGAAGAACTAGCAGAGAAGTCAAATTTTCACCACGACAGCCGCGGACGCTGAGGCGGATGGACATGTGATTTCAGTTATTACTTAAACCCTCCTTTTTAATGCTTATGATATATGCATGTGTTACTTGCTTATCTTTTAGCTAAGATATTTCCTAGCACTAGGTGTTGTCTTGATAGCCTCTAATCCAGCCTTATCTCTTTTTTATTCTGGAGACACTCACTGCTTCATATCCCAAGGATTTGTAGAGAGACATTCTATTCATGTTGACACTCTACCAAATCCCTTGAGCATCACTACTACGAGTGGAGTAGTGAGGACTTCTACTGGCTGTCGATCTTGCCCCAAAGTGATTTGTGGATACGAGTTGTTCGCAGATTTTATGATAGTCGACATGTCAAACTTCGATGTGATATTCGGCATGGATTGGTTAGGAAATTTCTACGCTATTATCGATTGTCACAACAAGAAAGTAGTGTTTGAAATCCCTGATCATCCTGTGTTTGAATTCATAAGCGGAGATCGTTCACTTAGGCCAATCAAGTTTCGGGCCAAGCCGAACGAACTGGTCATTGCATCGATGCAAGTTGAGACCGAGAAACCTAGAGTGGGTCGAGACTTTGCAGACGTATTTCCTGAAGATATTTCAGGATTACTGCCTGATCGAGCTCTAGAATTCACTATCGACCTTATGCTGAACACTCAACCTATTTCGAAGGCTCCTTATTGTATGGCTCTTGCTGAACTGGAAGAACTTTGGAAACAACTCGATGACCTGTTGCAGAAGGGATTGATTCATCCCAGCGTATCTCCTTGGGGTGTGCCAGTTCTTTTGGTCAAGAAGAAGGATGGGTCGAGAAGGATGTGTGTGGATTATCGAGAACTAAATAAGGTGACCATAAAGAACAAGTACCCGATGCCGTGCATTGATGACATCTTCGATCAACTTGGCGGATCGCCAGTATTCTCGAAGCTGGATCTCCGAAGTGGTTATCATCAAGTGAATGTCAGAAGTGGAGACATCCCGAAGACGGCATTCCGGACCAAGTATGGGCACTATGAATTTCTAGTCATGCCATTCGGTGTGACTAACGCCCCCGAAGTATTCTTGAACCTCATGAACTTGATCTTATATGAGTTCTTGGATAAGTTCGTGGTGATCTTCATCGAAGACATCTTGGTCTACTCGAAGGATAAAGAAGAGCATGCCGAGCACCTGCGGATTGTACTGGACACCTTGCGACATCATCGGTTATACGCCAAGTACAACAAGTGTGATTTCTGGCTAGACAGAGTCGCCTTTCTTGGGCATGTGGTATCAGGAGATGGTATCTCTGTCAATCTGGAGAAGGTCATTTCAGTCAGGAACTGGCCGACTCCTCGATTAACTACCGACCTCAGGAGTTTCCTAGAATTGGCGAGTTATTACCATCGATTCATCAAGGACTTCTCAAAGATTGCCGAGCCTATGACCCTCCTGATGAGGAAGGATGTCAAGTGTGTATGGTCAGACTCTTGTGAGCAGGCATTTGGGATATTGAAGGCCAAGCTGACGACTGCACCAGTGTTAGCTATACCAGACAGGACTGGAGTATTTGAAGTCTTCTGTGACGCATCTAGCAAGGGCATTGGATGTGTCCTGCATCAGCATGGTCATATGTTCGCATATGCTTCTCGACAGTTGAAGATTCACGAGAAGAATCCGACTCACGACCTGGAGTTGGCTGCTGTCATCTTTGCTCCGAAGATTTGGAGGCATTTTCTTTTGAGCGAGCAAGTCAAGATCTACACCGACCACAAGAGCCTGAAGTATATTTTCTCTAAGAAGGAGCTCAATATGAGGCAACGCATATGGTTGGAGCTTATGGCGGATTACGACATCGACCTCCAGTATCATCCATGGAAGGTAAATGTCGTACCAGATGCATTGAGCAGATTACCAGCGATCATGACTCTCTCAGCTCAATGGAGACTTCAGCAGGCTATACGTGAGATGGAGGTTGAAGTTATTTTACCAGAGACTTCTGCATCATTGATGAATATGCAAGTTCAGTCTACTATCGTGGATCGAATCAAAGCTGCTCAGACTGGAAATGCGAAGTTACGGAAGATCAGGGAGCAAGTTGAAGCTGGACTACGGACGGATTTTCTTATTCATGAGGATGGTTCCCTGAGATACGGCAGTAGGATCTGCGTACCTTCAGGTGATATCAGAGAGGAGTTGATGAATGAGGCTCATAGCTCTTCCTACTCCATTCATCCTAGCGGCACCAAGATCTACAAGGGTCTTCGTCTGAACTTTTGGTGGCATGGAATGAAGAGAAGCATGGCTCGAAGTGTTGCTAAGTGCCTTGTATGTCAGTAAGTGAAGGCTGAACATCATCGCATTGCTGGACTGCTTCAACCCCTGCCGATTCCAGAGTGGAAATGGCAGCACATCACTATGGATTTCGTGACTGGACTACCTCAGAGTACTAAGCAGAATGATGCGATTTGGGTGATCGTTGACCGATTAACCAAATCAGCACATTTCATACCCTTCTGTGTGGGACAATCTACGGAAGTACTTGCTAAGAGGTATATGGAGGTAATGATATATCCTCTACCTTTAATACTTCCTTCTAGTATACATTGTAATGTGAACGATAATCGTGCAGGAGATTGTTCGATTGCACGAAGTTCCTATGAGCATCGTTTCCGACCAGGACACTAGATTCACATCTCAGTTTTGGAAGAGTCTGCAATCCAATTTTGGGTACCAGCCTGAGTTTCAGCACTGCGTATCACCCACAGACGGATGGCCAATCAGAGCGTACCATCCATATATTGGAGGACATATTGCAAGCTTGTATGCTGGATTTCAAAGGCTCATGGAAAGATCATCTATACCTAATAGAGTTTTCCTACAACAATAGCTACCAAGCCAGCATTGGAATGGCCCCATTCGCAGCACTCTATGGAAGGAAGTGCCCATCCTTGCTGAGTTGGGACGACATCGGTGATCAAGAATTATTGGGCCTGGAGATGATTGTTGAAACAGTGGATGTAGTGCGTAACATCAGAGACAAGTTACGCATTGCACTAGACCGGTACAAGCATTGGGCTGATGCCAAGTGTCGTCACTTGGAGTTTCAACCAGGAGATCATGCTTTCCTGAAGATATTCCCAAATCGAGGAGTGAAAAGTTTTGGGAGGCGAGGCAAGCTCAGTTCAAGGTTCGTTGGACCCTTTGATGTTTTAGAGCGAGTTGAAGAGGTAGCTTATCGCTTAGCTCTACCGCCATCATTGGAGGGAGTACATAATGTTTTCCACGTCTCCCAGCTGCGTCGTTATATCAGTGATCCTACGCATGTGGTTGATCATTATGAGATCACGGTAGGACCAGACCTTACCTATGAGCAATAGCCAGTTTAGATTCTTGATCGACGTCAGAAGGCGCTCAGGAATAAAGTCGTCGATCTCGTGAGAGTGATGTGGCGACATGACTCGCCAGGAGAATCCACCTGGGAGTGAGAGGATGAGATGCGAGGACGTTACCCCTACCTTTTTCCAGCACAGTATAGAATTCCAGGGACGGAATTATTCTAAGGAGTGTAGGATGTAACAGCCTATATTTTAGTCGTGTTTAACTGTTGTGTGCATGTATTTTTTACTTCTTTCATCCAGTTATTTTCGTCCGGGTGATTTTTCTTCTGCACGTCGATGCGAGCACGTCTTTATTTTTTGCTTTACCGTAGCGTAACTTTTGGCCTATTTACCATAACTAATTACTTTAAATAAAAAAAACTTAATTACTAATTAACTAATTGCTATTAAATAATTTATATTACTAATCACTTTTTCTTAATTACTCTTGCCAAATTACATTTACCCCAACCCCCAACCGTACCCACCTACACTAATCAACCCTAACCCTACTCATTCAATGCCACCAAAATACTGGTGAGATCCAACATCACCATAATTCAGCCCCTACCTCCAACCAGCCCCTTCAATCTGTCTCCCCTCCACCTTATTCTTAAACCAACAGCAAGAGGAACAACCAACAAGCATCATCGTCACATCCCTCCACCATCAGCCACCACCTCCTCTAAACAACAACATCAGCCACCACAAACAAACCAACCCAACACTTCATCATTCCCCTCCTTCCACCAAGCAAAAACAATCAGACATCCCCCCACCACCCAACCCAAATCAGCCAATCCACAACATCCTTTCAACCCAAATCAAAACAAATCAAAAATCAAAAATCCAAAATCAACCCATTGGAACCCTATTTCAGAAATCAGCCGCCGATCGCTGTCGTGGGTCGCCGTGACCCCGATCCGCCTCGTCGTGGCCCTCAAATCCGCGCGCCGCCTTCGAAACTCCCGCACAGCCCCCAATCCTCCGTGCCCCCACCGGATCACGCCGCCCCGTGCCTCGCCGTCGCTGATCCACCGCCGTCGTTGCCGATCCGTCAGATCCGACCCCCCGAACCGCTGCCGCCGCTCACCCCTTGGCCGTCGTCGATCTCTATGCAGACCAAAAAAAGAAGAAAACAGAAGAAGAAGAGGAGAGGGAGAACTACAGAGATGGGGGGGAGTTATTAATAAGGGTAAGTTTTTTATATAAGTTGTTATGAATATAAGTTAAAAGTTTAGTTATATAAAAATTATATATATATATATATAGGGTAAAGGGATCCTAAGGTGCCTCCTTAGATTCAATCTAAGGAGGCGCCCCCATTTCTCCCCATCTCCCATATTTTTTTGAAATGTTTTTTCATGGGTTTGTTGTTCACCTTATGGATGATCAACATACCAAATTTCAAGAGATTCCAATACTTTTTGGACCCCCATCTACCCCTTGCAACTTCGTGGGTTTTCAGCACGTTTTGAAACCGTTCAAGTTGTAAGGGGTAGATGGGGGCTCAAAAAGTATTGGAATCCCTTGAAATTTGGTATGTTTATCATCCATGATGTGAATAACAACCCCATTAAAAAACATTTCAAAAAAAATTGTAGGAGATGTGGGGAAATGGGGGCGCCTCCTTAGATTTTCATCTAAGGAGGCACCTTAGATCCCCTTTTTCCATATATATATATATATATATATATTAAGTTAAGATTATTATATTATTAATGTTAGTTTTCTTTGTTACATCAGGTTAAGATTGTTAGTAGTAAGTTAATTTTTAATTAAGTTATATTATAAGTTATTAAGTTTTAAGATTAGTTTTATAAGTTAAGGTTATAAGTTAAGTTAAATTATTCTTATAAGTTAATAAAGTTAGTTAAGTTATTTTTAAAGTTATTTTTAGTTATACAACTTATTTTAAAGTATAAGGTTAAGTTATTACAACCTAAATTAATAGTTTACGTTAGTTAGCATTATTTTTAGTAAGCTAGTTTAAAACATTTTAATTAGTTGTTGACCATTAGCCTGATATCACGACTCTAATGATGCAGATAAAACGGGCCTCATGTTACCACCACATGGACATCCAAACCCACATCAAAGTAAGTATTTATTGTAATTAAATTTGGGATAGCTGCTTAAATTAGTGCAAAATACCATTTTAACATGCTCTTACTATACATGTTGCATCTGGTTAGGAAATGAACATTTTATTAATGTTTATACTTTAAAAGAATAACCTTTCTTACTTGTCATTAAATTGAACCCAAACGGAACAGAGGGTATGACACAACCCTCGGAAACATATATGAAACCATGCATCGAACACAGATGTAATGGAACTTAGTCAGTGAATAGACATACACAAAGAGCTGGGTTAGCTACTCCCGTCAGTCATATGTGACTAGTCTGGCTCGTGTTCCAGTAGGGTCACATATGACTAGTCTGGCTCGTGTTCCAGTATATGGCGGTACACTTTGGGTGGGGTTGGTCCATTGCAGCAGGGTTCGCAAGTGTGTCTCGAACACGATTACGGCCACTCCAATGGAGGCAAGCCATTTGGGAGCGTCACGGTAAACCCCCTGTGATAAGGTGTATCGTGAACATTTTACCTACCCAGGCATTTATCACAAGAACAAATAATCAAATACTCAACATACGACTGCTTTACTTTTAAACTGCAAATCCGTGCATGCTCATACTTTACTTTCTGCACTTATCATTCATAACTGTGTACTAACGCTCTTTTGTCCTGTTATAGTTGTTCTTCATTTCATTACTTTAAATATCTTACCGAGCTTATCGCTGACATATATTTCAATGTATTTATGAAACATATGTTAGGTTCAGAGACAGTGTACCTCGAGGACCCTACTTTTGAGGATCCTACCTTAGAGGCGAACCCCGCTGATCAGAGCTACGAGGACGTTGAGATCCTCCCTGCAGAAGGCTAGAGCGGGACATTTCTATTTCAGTTTTATTATTTAAATTGTTGTTTTCAGGTGTGTTTGCTTTCAGCAGATTGTACGGCCATGCTAGGCCTTAATTGCTTGTGTACTTTGCTTTGGACGCTGGTATTTGTAATGTAATGACTATTTATGCTGCTTCTAAGATATTCGCGTGCAGGGACCTATTTTTGCTAATTAACGCTTATTGTGCTTAAGTTAAAGAAGAAAGAAAAAAATAAGTACATCTTCTTTGCTTTAAGCACATGCGGACCCGCTGGCATTCTCGCTCCCAAATATAATGGGAAACGGGGTGTGACAGAGTCAATATTTCTATTATTGCTCTATTTCTTGTTCTTGGATACCTACATAGTATACCATAAGCTCATGGTACACAAGCTTGTTGGGTCCAATGGTATTAGCCCTTTGGAAACTAAGTCCAAGTGGAATTTGACTTTGCAACATAGTTACCAATATTTATCACATCACTAAAATAAGAATTTACATAAGCATTCCTAACACTTGTGCTAGTGTTCTTGGGACCCCAAATTGTGTATATTTTGGGTGTCCTCTTCCTAGTTGCATGCACATTGGGTTGAGGTCTATAAGGTGCATGTTTCCAACGAGCATGAGAACTAGCATATGAAGGTGGAGGAGGATATGCATGAGACATATATGGCTTATATGCAAAATGAGGTGCAAGCATATTATATGGTGCATACGGAGCAGACATATGATGTGAAGGTTATGCATGAGCATACATGGAAGGATGATGTACATGAACATTAGAATGTGTGTGGGCACGTGCATAAGCATTTCTCATGTGTAGGTTTGCACGTGCCCGTGGGTGTGGAGCATAAAACTCATCATGCGTGTTCACATGAGAAGTAGGAGTGTTCATATGAGGGTGAGTATTAAGTGTACATAAAAGCATATCATTTCTTTTGATTTCCACCCTTAATGGGTTTCTTGTCAAATGAAGGAACGTGTGTAGTAGTGACTTTCTTGGTAGGCTTGATACCAATAGTGTTTTTGTCACTGCTAGTGGATGCACATGAGGATTGCCTCACAAAATCTATAGTTACACCACTATAGGAGGTGCGTGATTTGGGTATGTTTTCTTCCACATAACCAAGTCCAACACGGTATGTGACCGGAAATTGGTTTGAGAGCAACTCATGCAATTTCCATTTCCCCTTGTTAAATCTCTAAACTTAAGAGGACATGAGCTCATATTTCTTCCTAAGGGAAGAAATGGTGGTGTCCAAGGTGGACACACGTGGGGTGAGCTCGTGCACTTGGGTTTTGAGAGAATCATTCTCAATACCCAATTTTGTGTTTTGTGAAATTAGATCATCATTATGTTTAGAAGGAATGCGATCTAATTGAGATTGGAGGAGATTCACCTGATTTCTCAGTGTGCCATTTTGAGAAACCAACTTGGCTTTCTCAAGAGTAAGTGTGTTAACAATGGTGTCATTGTTGGTAATGGATGACATGGATGAATTATTAGCATTCAATTTCTTCAAATTAGTAAACCTAAGCATGAGAGATCAATACTTTGAAAATAACTCTTCGTTAGCAATACGAAGTTCATCCATTGTTACCTCAGTTTCATCGTTTTCACTATCGCTTCCATCTGAGAATGTATTTTCTCGGGCCATGAAGCACATATGTGCACTCTCACCCTTCTCATCCTCGGATTTGCTTAAGGAATCTCCACTTGAGTCATCGAAGGTCCCAACGAGTCCTTTCTTCTTGTCCTTCTTGAATTTGTCGGTTTTGTGGTATTTTGGTGCTTTCCACTTTTCTTTGGCATTATGAAATCCTTCTTGATGTGCACTGGCTTCATACACTTAAAACAAAGAGAAGAGAATTGTTAGTTGAATCAAATTTAGATTTGGAAGGGAATTTACCTTTGTAAAAGAAGCAAGGGAACTTCTTATTAGCGCCATTTCTTCCAATCCATTTCATTCTCGGATTCATCACTATCGGAGGATGAAGTGGTAGCCTTGAATGCTAACGGCTTCTTCTTTGCCTCCGGTGGATTTATCATAGCTCTAATCTTCAATCGATTATCCTTTTTTACTTCGTAAGACATAAGAGTACCGATGAAATTCACCACGGTATAATTCATCATGTCTTTGACCTCCTCAATGGCAATAGCCCTTCTTTCCCACTTTGCGGTCATTGCCATGATTATCTTTCTAACATTCTCTTGTTGCGTGTATACTTGTCCAAGAGCTTCAAGCTCATTGGTGATGTCGGTGAAGCGTCCATACATCGTTGCAATGTTCTCACCTTACTGCTTTTGAAACATATCGAAGTTTTGTATATCAACATATACCTTTGACAATTTTACCTTTTTCGTCCCCTCGTGGGTGACGACGATATGGTTCCATATTTGATATGCACTCTTATGTGCATATCTTGTTGAACTCGGCCGGATCCAATGCGCAATGAAGAGTATTTATTGCATTGGCATTGTTCACCTCGGCGGACTTCTCGGTGGGTGTCCATTTGTCGAAATCTTCTTCGGTGAGTTCAACGTAATCCTTATGGAGGGTTCTTCAAAGAGACGCACTCCTTGAGAATGTCTCCATCCGGCACTTTCAATAACCGACATTTGTGCTATTGAAGCGCAAAGGACGAACCGTTGATTGACCTTCGCATACAGTAGGAGCACCATCACGATCGTGATTATTGTACGAAGGAGGTAGAGGAACGTTGTTGTTGTTGGATGCCATAGCTATAAACTTGTGCTATGATACCAATTGTAAGGACACTGGCTACGAGGAAAACACTAGAAGGGGAGGTTGAATAGTGTTTATAAAATTTAAACGATAGTTATACCAATTTAAATTCCTAACCAACAATAAATGCCGAATTATAAATTAACACGAAATGAAACAAACTAACAAAGAGATGTTTCAAGGGTTTGGATTACCTAAGTCCAATCTCGACTTGTTCCTGGTAATCCTACGTCCCTTCCACCCGGATACCTCCGGATACTTAAATTAGACCCTAACTTGTGGTTTCCTTCAAATCCACTTGTAGCAATCCTATAAGTGTAATCGATGTACATCGATGTCCTTGACTCCCACAATTTGGGATCAAGCAAATCCACTCTCATAAACTAAGAGTGTAATCGAAATACGAGATAAAGAAATTCAAAATTTAAGCACTTACAAACACATATGCCTGGAAGTAGAACTTGAAGGAGCAAGTGTGTGCGTGTTGATGTCTCTTCCAAGATGAGAGAAAGCACGTGCACTTGTCTTCACCAAAGCTTGAAGCTCAGATTTGGTTTAAGTGGGAAGACAAGATTAGCGTTGAGATTTCTAGGGCTTGAGAGTTGAGGAAGAGAGAGCTTGAGAGATTGAGCTTAGGAATGAATGCAAGATTGTCTAAGAGTTTTTCATTGGAACAGTAAGAGACACTCTATTAGGTTCTCTAAAACCCTCAAGCAAAACACCCAAAAACCTCTTTGAAATCTGTGTAGAAAAAGCCAACGGATAGAAAATACGCGCCAGACAGGCGACTGAAGAAGAACACACAGTTACCTACTGCACTGTGTCAGAGGGTAGGTGAGAATTTGTAACGACCTGTAATTTTCAACTCTTCAATTTACTTATTTTTACGTATTTTAAGAAATAAATTTTACTTTATAAATGTTAGTCAAGAATTTTCTAACAAAAACTGATGTCAAAAATTCTTATATAAATATTTTGAAACACTAGACTTATTATATTGTATTTCAGCAGTTTTAGATTTCCTCAAATACTCAAAACAATTTCGATAAAAATTCATTTTCAATAATTACTATTTTGGGTCGACGAATTTATTTTCTATTCAAACATCTTTAAAATGTTTTCAAACTTCTACTGTAGCATACTATGATCATTTAGGGCATCCCACATTAATTTCGTAATTTTCGGATATCATTTCAGCCTAGAACCCGCAAACCCGCTTTCTAAACGTTTTGGCCTAAAACTTGTACTTCCGTAGATCAAATTCCAGAACGGATCTTGTATTCGCGATCCTCGCAACGATACGATCCCGTGAGTATGTTTTCGTAATTTTTCGGAGTCATTTATGAAAACGTGTCTGTATTTCACTGCTTTGCTAATTACATTCACTAACAACTATTCACCTTTACTAATCACTTTTAACTGAGTTACTTTTACCCTTCATAAATTAGATCTACCCCTAATAATTTCCCTAACCATCATCATTAACCCACCCCCAAAGTTGGTCAGATCCATTTTTCCGGATCTGAAATTCATCACACTTATTCCACATGTACGCTATTAATAACAATTCATATCAATATTTAACCCTATATAAGCTGCCATCTTCCTTCATTTGAAACCAGGCACCATCTTCCTCATTTTCATTTCGATCAACCCATCTCCTCCCTTCGTTCTCTCCCGAGGCCGAACCCAAAACTCACCAAAACTCTCTTCTCTCTTGCAAAGAAACTTAACAACCAGGCTCACAAACCCAACTCGTACACAATCTCTCTCACTCCCACCATTTGAAACCCAACAGTAACCGCCAAGAGCCCTCCCTCCTCTCTATCTCTCACACCCAACCCACAGTTTAGCTCTCTCTCCCTCTCTCTCTCTCTCTCTCTCTCTCTCTCTCTCTCTCTCTCTCTCTCTCTCGTTCGAATTAACCCATTCCCTCACTCCCTCAAACTCTCCCCCTACATTTTTCGAACGAACCCAACCCTCAGGCAACCCAAACCCATCTTCCCGCCGTCTTCGTCTCCCACCGCCACAGTCGACACCGTACGACTCGACACGACCCCTCCCCTCTTCCTTCAGCACCCCGGAGCCCCCGCCGTGACGGTCGAGCAGCGGCTGCCGCGGCTGCTCACGATCGACACTCCGCCGCCCCAGCGCCGTCAGCCCCGCCTCCACGTCGCCCCGAACGCCGACAGCAGCCCCTGAAGCCCAGACGCCGAGCTCCGCCCTCCGTCGCCACTCACTGCTCGCCGTCCGCCCCGCCGTCGTCTTCCTTCCATGCCCCGCCGCCGCCGTGCACCGCCGCCGCCGCCACTCGCCGAGCGCACAAGCCCCCACCGGCGGTCGAAGCAGTGTGAGTTGCCTCGATGGAAAACTCGTAAATACGAGGAAGTTTCGTATTTTCATAATTTTAAATGATTAATAATTGGGTTTAGGGTTTTTAATCCATAACTAATTATACAGGGACCAGAAAAATGCGAAACCAACTCTGGAAAATCAGAAACGATATTTCGGATCCAATGGTGCTAGTCTCAGTGTGATCAGACGCCTACTTTTTCCAGAACAAGTTTTCAAACCTTAAAATTAAATACGTATAAAACATTCTAAAATTCGTAGCCGCTGTTTTTCACTTACAAAAATATGTGATATAATTATATGTGATAATAGACTTCGAGACGGTCGCTTTGACTACTCATTCATGTAATTCCGACTTGTATTGCTCCCGTAAGAAATTACGGAAAATACACGTCACTTAGGTATTTTAGGGTTTTAAAGCTATTTTTAAGTTTCCAAAAATTATAAAAAAATACAGAAGCTTCTGAAAATTCTTCTCTCTTGCAGTAAAATCAAAATAATTATTTTAGGCTTATATAAAAATTTTGAATAAATTCCGACACCATTTTAACAAGTTTTAAAAATCAAACTGACCTAATTATTAAATAGGAAAAGTTGGGGTTTCTAACTAAGTAATTTGTGTTGCAGGTACGGACTCTGGTGTACCAACTTCAGAGGAAGCACTAGATCCTCTTCCAGCCTACTACGACGGTGTTGATTTTCGTAAGTCACGACAGGTTCTAAATTTAGAAATCTAGTCCGCTGTGTTTGTACGAACTTGTAGCACCGCACTACTACGTGCTCGAAGCACGGAAGCATACGACACCTTCTTGTGTTGGACTTGTCTTTATCCTTTGTACTTGGCACAGTTCACTTGAAACGTCCCGTAGAACATCATGTGAAGAACTTGTACTTGACACATCACCGGGTTTCGGGGTAACTCATAGTTTGCAAGAGTACGGGAGTGACTAGAGTTCGATCTACATGTCAAGCTGCCTGTGTTTCGGCATCCTGTCTAGCTGCCTGCGTTTCGGCAAACCATCATGCTGCCTGGGTTCCGGCATTCTTCTGGGTAGCACCCAGGCAAGAGACGAACTGAACGGTCACATAGTGTACTCTCCGACTTGAGTCACGTAGTTCTAGTGGAGCTTGCATGATTACTTCTTTACAGTCATGCACTTTACTTGCTACACTTGTACAGACACTACACCGTACTTTACTTTACTTCCGCTTGTCATACTTGTACAGTACTCCTTTTCTTTGTTTAGAATCGTTGTGACTTACCTTCGGTTCCACTTGCGGCACCGGCAAACGACGACCTGATCGAGGAGATTGCCCCAGAGTACGAGGAGCCTGCGTACGACCCAGAAGCCACGGAGTTTTAGTTACTTTTCTGTTGGTGTGTGTGTTGTACTGTGTATTTCCTTTTCCGCTTTTCCTTTCCGTACTTCCTTTTATGTATTCTAGTGAGAGAGTGCTGGTTGTTGTTGTACTTTAATTTGGACTGTAATAATGTCTGTACGCTGGTTTGAGTGTTGTTGGTACATCTCTGCGTTGTGGCTATGCTGATTTCACTGGTGAACTGCGGGACCTGCAAGTAAACCAAATAAGTAACAGGCCCCGAGAGCGGGTCGTTACAGAATTTAAACGGTAACTTACCACGTAAGACTGTCGACTGATGAAGTTCTGACATGCGCCTATAAACCAACAGGCGAGTGAGAAACCTTTTACAGGCGACTGAATTCCTAAGTGCGTAAGTGGTGAAAGCTCAGGAGTTCTGGGAAGACATGACAAGCGACTGTAGAAGCATATACATGCAACTTTTCCATGGGCAGGTGCCTATAAATCCTTTTTTACATTACCTGCAGGTACAAGTACGAAAGTTGTCAAAACTTGGAAAGTTTGACAAGCTGGGACATGCGACTGTAGAGGTATATACAGGCGACTGTGCCATGAACAGGCACCTGGAAATCCTTCTTACATCGCCTGCAGGCACAAGTGTGAAAGTTGTCAAAACTTTGAGATTTTGGACAAGATGAGACAGGCGACTGACTACCAAGTCATAGGCACCTGTAATTGGACATGTGCATGTACTTTGTACAGCAGTCGCCTGATGAAAGATAAGAACAGAAAGCCCAAAAATCAAGTTAAGAAGTATGTGCATAACAGATGAATGGAGAACAAATTTCAGGCGCCTGTAAGGGGACAAGCGCATGTATTTAGTTCATCAGTCGCCTTTTGAAAGTCCAAAATGCACTTGCTGGAGAATTATGAAATGGATGCCTGGGAAATGAGTTCTAATGATTTCCTAGGATAGAATGGAAGGTTTGTGTGCATGTGCTCCAACATAATTTTACTTCTAAGCTACATATTAATGAGAAAGAAAAGAGAATTAAAATATTACATTTGTTTTTGCATCGCTTCTTTCTATTGAATGATCTTGAAGTCTTCTTGAAGCTTCTATCTACATCTTTGATCATCCAATCGACTTTACAAGCTTTGATTGATCCTTGAGTGACATCCATTGCTAATTGATCTTCATGACAGGCTTAGGCAATGTATTAACTGCAAGTAGGGGATTAGTCACAAGTATTTATGTTTGCTCATCATCAAAATCAAGAAGGAGGAAGTCCAATACTCAACAGAAGAGGGGCGGCAGAGTGGGGCAGCGGAGGGGTAGGGGAAGATAAAGAGCGATCGACAGAGATGGCGACGGATGGGCTGAGAAGTCGAAGGAGGCAGTCGTGTGTGTAGCGATAGAGATCGTGTGCGCTGAGCAAAACCACCGAAGGTCGTGGGTTTTTACTCATCGCGCACAAACGTGGGTTTTTTCCGCCATTTTCGAACAGCTGTGTATGGTAAGCACTTCTGAGTGGCAAACTTGTAAATAAAAGAAATCTTGGTTGTGTCCCGGAGTAAAATGGTATTTGCACGTAGCAATTCCCCTTCAGCTATCCTTGTTACTTTCTAGCACCAAACCATAAAAGTTAGACATTAACTTGGATGGCAAGACACATTCTTTGCTGGATAAACAACGATATCACCTTTTTTAATCTTGGGAATTGCTACGTGCACTAATGTTTTACTCTACACCCAATCAATAAAAATTTTCGAAAAATAAAGAAACTGTCATAGATGGATATCGAAGGATGCCTTGGATAATCTGAAACTTGTATAGAGAGCTCGTCGTAGATGGCTCCGAGACTTATATAATCTCCTCATCAGATCATGGAAGTCAACACATATGAATAAAACTTCAGAGATCTAGATTATCCTTGGCCCCATTATTATCTATGCCCCCTCCATAGCCCGGGCTTGCAATTGAAGATATTAGGAAGCCCGAGGTGTGGAATACTGTATTTATTTGGTCAGCATGTAAGGGGAGTGCCATCTGCCTTTTGACGAGCTAAGTGTTTGATCGACTGTGAGGGGTGTGATCCCTTGACTAACCATCGATTATAATAGGTCGGCCAATGGGGGAGTGACCCCCCCCGCCTTACGTCAGACTAAATTTTCGATCAATTACAAGAAGAGTAGCCCCTCGACCATCGTCCGATTAAAATAGGTCATCCGGCGGGGGAATGGCCCACCGCTTTATGGCAGACTTAAGGATACAAGTCAGCCTGCGAGGGGAGTGGCCCCCTACCCACTCCCCCTTACAATGTACTTAAGAGATAAGTTAGCCTGTGGGGGCGGCCCCCCGCCTTACGACAGACTAAGTTTTCGATCGGTTGTGAGGGGAGTAGCCCCTCGACTAACTGCCGATTAATATAGGTTGGCCTGTAGAGGGAGTGGCCTCTCGCCTTACGGTGGACTTAATAGGTAAGTCGACCTATTGTGGGAGTACCCTCCGCCTTATGGCAGACTAAGTTTTGGATTGGCAATGAGGGGAGTAGCCACTCCACTAACGGCCAATGAAAAATTAAGTCGGCCTGTGGGAGAGTGGCCTCTCATCTTACATCAGACATTAGGGTACACAAGTGTCTGCACTTGGTCTTCATCATGGACCTCATCATATCCCTCATCTGGGACCTCAACCATGGGCTCCTTACCCGACCTCCAATGAAGCGGGATTGGGAGCTCAACCCTCTCGTATTAGGGATCCGTGGATGTCGGCTCTACTTCGAACTAAGCATCATGGACTCATTAAAGGTACCATGTCTGCTCACAAAAGATTTGCATTCCACTGGATCCCACAATCTATATCCCTTTACACCATGGCCATATCCAAGTAGGATGCATTTCGTTGCCCTCGACTCCAATTTGTTGTCCCGATCATAAACATAAGCTGGGAAACCGACGATGCAAATGTGCGAGTAATCTCCGACCTTCCCACTCCGCATTTTCTCTGCCATTTTGTAATCAATAGCCTTTGACGGAACTCTATTCACAATGTGCACGGTGGTTGTAATGGTTTCTCCCCAAAATTCCATCTCCAATCTGCAAGAATGCCTCAAGCAACACACTCGCTCCAACAATGTACGATTCATCCTCTATGCCACTCCATTCGACTGCAGATCGCCTGCTGTTGTAAAATGGCATCAAATTCCTTGGGATTGGCAATATCCATTAAACTCCGGTGAGGTGAACTCCCCATCGTTGTCAGACCAAAGGGTTCTCACAGCCCTTCCCATTTGCTTCTCCACCATGGATTTCCATTGTTTGAACTTCTCAAAAGGTTGGTCCTTGGTTTTCATTAAATACAATCAACACTTCCGAGAGTAATCATCAATGAAGAGGAAAAAAATTTTGGCACCATCGTCTGACGTCACGGGACATGCCCACACACATTTGCATGCACATAATCTAGGAGATCCTTGCTTGAGTTTTCACCGGTACCAAATAATACTTTAGTCTTTTTGCCGAAAACACAGCTCTCACAAAATTCCACACTCTCATCTCTAGCTCCAATAAGCTTTCTCTTTCGGAGAACATCTAATGTTTTATCACACGGGTGACCCAATATGTAATCCCATAATTTTACAGATATTATGACCCTTGCTATGAGGAAAACACCAGAAGGGGGGTTGAATAGTGTTTATAAAATTTAACTAATAAATTACGCCTAATTAAAATCATAATCCAACAAAGATGCGAAAATAAGAATTAACAACAATGAACAATGCTAACACAAGTATGTTTCAAGGGTTCGGATTACCCAAGTCAACCCCGACTTGTTTCTGGTAATCATACGTCTCTTCCACCCGGATACCTCCAGATACTCAAGTTAGAACCCTAACTTGAGGTTTCCTTTAAACCCACTTGTATCAACCCTACAAGTGTAATCGACCAACAATCGATGTCCTTGAATCCCACAACTTAGGATCAAGTAAACCACTCTCACAACCGAGAGTGAAATCAAATAACGAAAGTTATGAAGTTATGAAATTATGAAATTACAACACTTACAATCACCTATGCCTCAACAACACCATTTTGTGGTGGTGCGCGCGGAAAAGAAAAGTTGTGAGTAATCCTGTTGTCATCACAAAACTTAGAGAAAAGTTCATTCTCAAATTCCCCTCCATGATCACTACGAATATTGATAATGGTGGTTCCTAAGAGATTTTGAATTTTCTTTGCAAATTTGGTAAATTCATCAGATGCTTCATTTTTATTAGTTAAAAATGATACCCATGTAAATCAAGAAAAGTCATCTACAATGCCTAATTCATAATGAGTATTTCCTAAAGATGTTATTCTAGTAGGCCCAAATAAATCTAAATAAAGTAATTCTAGGTGACTCTCAGAAGTTATGCCATCTTTAAGTTTAAATGAAGATTTAAGAAGTTTACCTCGTTGACATGAATCACAAAAGCTTTTTTTGTTAAAGGATATTTTCGGAAAGCCTTTGACTACATCATGCTTAGCTAATTTTTATGTCTAATGCCGAAAAATAAAACATGTGAATCATTATCAATAATACTACACAAACCCTTTTCAAAGTTAACCTTGTAACCTTTGTCACAAAGTTGACTTATAGAGATGAGGTTATGAAATAAACCATCTACTAAATAAACATTATCAATTAAAGGTTTGGATGGGTTACCGACTTTGCCTACTCCGATAATGGTTCCCTTTTTATCGCCTTTAAAGGTGACCGTTGCACCGTCCTTGATGCAGATCACTTCAGAGAGCAAGGAGGGATCTCCCGTCATGTGTTTGGAGAAACCGCTATCGAGTATTCTCCTTTCCATTTAGAGCTAATATTTCTTTTATTGCTCTTTTCTTGTTCTTGGGTACCTACATAGTATACCATAAGCTTATGGTACCCAAGCTTGTTGGGTCCAATGAGATTAGCCCATTAGAAACCAAGTCCAAGTGGACTTTGGCTTCCCAACATAGTTATCACAATTAATGACATCTTTGAAATATGATTTCAAATAAACATTCCTGCATTAATGCTAGTGTCCTTGGGACCTAAATGGTGTATGTTTTGGGAGTCCTCTTTCTAGTTGCATGCACAATAAGTTGAGGTCTACGTGGTGCATGATGCTTAGGAACATGTGGTTTAGCATATGAAGGTGGAATAGGATATGCATGTGACATATAAGGATAATATGCAAAATGAGGAACATGCATATGTTGTGATGTATATGGAGCATATATGTGATGCGGTGGATATGAATGAGCATACATGGGATGATGTGTATGAAAATAAGAATGTGTGTGAGCACGTGCATGATCATTTCTCAAGTGTTGGTTTGCACGTGCCCATTGGTGTTAAGCATAAAATACATCATGCGTGTTCACATGAGAAGTAGGAGTGTTTCTACGAGTGTAAGTGTTAGTGTACATAAAGGCATACCTTTTCTTTTGATTTCCACCCTTAGTGGGTTTCTTGTCAAAAGAAGCAACGTGTGGAGTGGTGACTTTCTTGGTAGGTTTGCTATCAATAGTGTTTTTGTCACTACTAGTGGATGCACCGAAGGATGGCCTCACAAAATGTAATGGCCGCTTTTCGACCGTTAGTATTTTTGCGCGTACGACTCTTTCGTGTGCGTATTTATTTTTGTCTCTTCTTGGATCCGGACTATGCGATGTGATATGTCGTTGTGACCGTATGGGAGAGTAGTTATTTGTGGGATTTTTTATTGAACGTCATTTCACAGGTCGTTCTTCCACAAATCAGGTTTGATTGTAGAGACGTCGTAGCTTTAGACTTAGTCGCCAGGCCTTTTATTTTTAGTTCGTTTTCCGTGGACCAAACGCGCGATTGACCACCGTACCCCCGAGCCTATTGTTGTCACGGTCGTCCTGATATTTTTTCATAATTTTCGGACACCCCTAGCCCAACCAAACCCACTAATCACTTTCAAACCCAATCAACCTTAACCCAAATTCAAATTTCAAATCCTTAATCAGATCTTAAGAAATCCATACGTATCATGAAATGGGATTCTGGGTCTACCCTCACCCAACTTTTCCCCTCTTTGCACACCCCCTCACTCACCCTCTCTCCTAGTCATCCCTTAACTACACCCTCTTTAAATCAAGCTTTAGCAATTTTCCTAACTTAAAAACCAAACCTAGCCTCTCTCCCTAGGTCACGCACGCAAGAAGCCATTGCAGCCGCCAACTCTCCTCTTTGCGCCATCCTCTCGCCGTCGGTGACTGGCCACTGGCCACCCCTACTCTCCGGCCACCTTCCCCTCTCACCTCTCACCTCTCTCTCCTTAAAACCCCTCAAACCCCCATCACAAAAGCCCATTGGCGGCAGTTTTGACAGCCGCACCCCTGCCGGAAAAACCGCCGCCGCCGCCGCTCCGGTCACCCCCTCCAGCCAACTCTGCCCTCATCTGACTCCACTCGAACCCCCTATCATCTGCAACCCTCCTCCCTCTCTTACCTCATCTCTCCCTCCTTGAAATCCCCTTGTAACCAAGCCCTAACGGTAGTTTTTGGCAGATCTGCACTCTGTAGTTCAACGCCGACGCCTGGCCACCTCCGGCCACCCCCGGCGACCATTCCACCACCATCAGACCCCCGTCGACCCCCTTTATCTACTGCAAGTCTCCTTTGACCCCTCTGGTTGATGCTTTTCCGCTGCGACGCACGAAAACGACTCATTGTGCAAATCTGTCATCTTCGCCTTCTCACGGTCACCCACCGTCGTGCGCAGCTGCCGTCAGCCACCCATCAGGATGAACAACCCCCCAACGACCTCCTTCAATCCCCAGCATCCCCCTTTGCTCCTAGGAGTTCGTCACCGAACTCGCGTGTTTTCCCCTGACGTTGCCACTGCAGTGCAGATCCGTTGCGCTGCCTGCAACGGGAGAGATCTCGATGCTTGCTCGCTGTTCGTGCCTCCACCTTACTGTCCAGACGTGTCTTGCTGTGATACCCACGGCCGAGATGTTGCTAAAGATGCAGATCCATCACCATTAAGACCCGACATACGCTCTACGATCAAACGTCAAAAAAGGTTAGCCATATAACGCGTAGTAAGAACCCACACCGTAGCAAATCAAAAACCTAATCTAAAAATCGTCAACAATAATTAAATTTCATTTCTACTCCTTTAAAACGTTGCTAAATCTTAGACATCGACGAAATGACTTGAATATCTGTGCACATAGGATAGATCGTCGATTATGCTGAACCAAAACTAAAACGTGACTTTGACTGCTAGGATAGCACCGTTGAACCTAGAAATGAACTCTAATAGGAATAATGAAAAACGCATCCAGACATCGTCGTTGACTCGTTTCAGACGGACCCTCGTCGACGTGCCGCTTCGACGAGACGCTCCAGACAGACGACCCACTTGCTACCGCAGGTAAGTGTGCCCACTTGTACAGTTTCGGCCACGTTTAGGACTTTGACAACCTTAAACTGTTAAAATACAAACAAGAGAACCAGACGTGAAATGATAGCGTCTGGGACACCTCACGACAGCGAGACTTGACGACGAAGTATTGGCACAACAACAACAACTGACACCCTAGGTTTTTATCTATGTGTGCGTGCGTGTGGACACCCTAAAATAACAGGTCACTCAACTCTCTCTTAACTTGTCATGTCATGTCATTCGTGTTTGAATCGTGTAGAACAACCTTGCATTCACCTAGCAGGGTGAGTGGTCCTCGTACAATCTAGTATTGTCTTGTTTTGAGCACTTTGGGTGGAGGTAGGTTGATCGTTCCCTTGGTTTGGAGGGGTTGGCCACCCACAAACCGAAAGGCGTGAATCTCTCTTGTCACCCTCAGTCTTTTCTTTTCTCGAGTCATGTACTAGTTTGAGCGTTCCTTCGGTACAGACCGAAAGGCGTGAACCTTAGTGACACACATTCTTGTCTCGTCTCGTCCCGTGTACTTGGGTTAAGCATTCCCTCGGTACAAACCAAAAGGCATGACCCTTAGTAACACACATTCTCGTCTTGTCTTGTCCCGTGTACTTGGGTGGAGCGATCCCTCGGTACAGACCGAAAGGCATGAACCTTAGTGACACACATTATTGTCTTGTCGTGTCTCGTATACTTGGGTTGAGCGTTTCCTCGGTACAGACCGAAAGACGTGAACCTTCGTGACTCTCGCTTTACTTCTTGTCTTGTCTCGTCTAGTCCAGTCTTGTAGCCGGTAGCATGTGCTACGACTACTGCTTGTACCGTTTACTTTCAGTGTTGCCTTACTTTTGCTCTTGTCTAGATAGGTCATGCTGTTGCATCGTTAAAATGTAAAGAACCAGTAAAATGTCGTCTTTAAATTGTTATACGCCTTGTAGTGAAGTCTTCTCACGTTTACTTGCAGACTTCGCCTGACGTACAACCACTTTCTCTTGGTGTTTGTACGTCAGGTACCGAGACAGAGTTAGTGGACCCGGAGCCAGCGCCAGAGGACATGGAGCAGGAGTTCGTTACTGACCAGGTGTACGATCTAGTCGAGGATCAGACTTAGAGGTTCTCAGTTGCTGACTTCAGAGGTTCCTGCTTTCTAGTTTGGGTGCGTAGCACCGCTTTTCCTTTTTGTCTAGGTTGGGTGCGTCGTACCATTAGTTTCCTTTCTGCAGTTGTAGCCATGCTGGGCATCACTTTCCTTTTTAAACTCTTGTACTTCCGGATATCTTGATGGAATAAAATGAATACAAATTTCCTTTCGAGTACTTTATTATTATTGTTACGAACTTTTTAAATGTAAGAACCTGTGAATCTTTAAATGGTATCCCTACAGACGCTTATTGGGTCCGAGCCTCACGGCTCCGAGCCATGCGGACCTTAGTCTTGTTCTCGCACCCGTATAATGGGTCGCGGGGCGTGACACAAAATTTATAGTTACACCACTATAAGAGGTACGTGATTTGGATGCATTTGCTTCCACATAACCAAGTCCAACACGGTGTGTGGCCGGAAATTGGTTTGAAAGCAATTCATTCAATTGCCCTTTCCTCGTGTTAAATCTCTTAACTTGGAAGGACATGATCTCATAGTTTTCCTTTGAAGAAGAAATAGTAGTGTCCAAGGTGAACACACGTGTAGTGAGCTTATACACTTGGGTTTTGAGAGAATCATTCTAAATACCCAATTGTATGTTTTGTGAAATTAGATCATCACTATCTTTAAAAGAAATATGATCTAATTGAGATTTGAGGGAATTCACCTCATTTCTCAAAGTGCCATTTTGAGAAACTAAATTAGCTTTCTCAAGTGTGAGTGTGTCAACAATGGTGTCGTTGTTGGTGATGGATGGCATGATGATTTTACTAACATTTAACTTCTTAAGATTAGTATATCTAAGCATAAGAGATTGATACTTAGAAAATAATTCTTCGTTAGCTATACGAAGTTCATCCATTGTTACCTCGTGTTCATCGTTCTCATTATCGCTCCCATCGGAGAATGTATCTTCTCGGGCCATGAAGCATACGTGTATACCTCACCCTTCTCATCCTCGGATTCGCTTGAAGAATCCCTGTACGGCCGGTATTTTTAGGCGAGTTTTCGTTTGTGCGTGCCAGTATTTTATTTCTGTTATCCAGTTAACTTTTCGTCCGTATGTGTCGACGCGAGCGCGTCAATGTTTTCGTTTTATAACTAAAATAATTTAACTTAATTATTCTGCTAATTACAAATTACTAATTACATAATCTTAATTACTTTAATTAATTTCACTAATTACTTTTCATTTTTACTGTTGTCTAGTTAAACTTACTTAATTACGTAAATACATTAACCCTTAACTACACGACAACACACACGTTTTAAACAACCAGATACATCTTCTGAAATCAAAGTTGCATTTCTCTTTGTTTTCGTTTGAGCAAAGCAGTACGTCTCTACCCTTAGTCTAAAGATGTTAATAAATTCTATCCTAATCATATTAATGTCTGGTTTGACAATGGGAAAATGTGTTCCCCCTGCTCAACTTCTTAAGCTCGTAATCTCCTCTGCAAAATGATTCATCACCAAAAATTGTTTTCCCAAACAAAATTTCTCCCCTAATCTTCATCCCAATCAGCCTCAAACCAATTTCACCAATTCACCTACAAACCCAAATCAAAACAGAATCTGCAAAACCCATCTTCATATCGGCAAATCCTCTTTCAATTTCAGTAAAATACCCATACACAAAAACCAATTTCATCAACCCAAAATCCTACATCAGATTTCTCAAAACAGAAACACCTGTTCACCATTCCCGAATCCATCAAAACACACCCTTAAGCACATTGACAAAATCTTCCCCAAATCAGTTTCTAAATCAAACAAAATTTCACCCAAATCAGATTTTGAGGAGAAGAATTCAGATCTGAGATCTGAAAACAAAGAGAGCAAACAACTTCAAAAAAAAATCAAATCTTCAGCTCTTTCAAACCCTCTACCTCCTTCCTCCTCCTCCCCTTGGCCGGCCCTCACCCCTACGTGAGCCGCCGCTGTGGAGCTGGGATCGCCGCCGCCCGCTGCCCGGAAGAAGCCCCTGCGCCGTGAACCGCCGCCGCCTGAAGTGCCGCCCGCCGTCGCCGCCAGGAGCCGTCCGCGCATCCGCCCGATCTCCTCCCCTCCGTGCATAAGCCTCGAGCCCTCTTCCCATTTCGTGTTGCCTGCAATGTTGTAAACAAAAAAAAATAAAAAAAGAGGCTAAGATCTGGAACGAAAGGAGAGAAAAGAAACAGGAGGGGGCTTAGAGAAAGAAAGTTACAAAGTGTTTGTTGTGTTGGCCTATATTTAATATTAGGTAGGAAAGTTACAGAGTGTTTGTTTGTGTTGGCCTATATTTAATATTAGGTAGGAAAGAGTGACAGCCTACATAGGGTTGAAAGAGAGAGAGGGGCTAGAGTAGGTGGGATGGGTTAAATTATTATTAACCTATATGTTAACCATGTAATATTTGTTAACCATGTAATATTAACATGATGATTTAAATTACTTACCCTTAGCTAAGATGTGTATTAATAGGTTGTTAGCATTAAAAGTTAAACTTGTTAGAATTAATCCGTTAGTATTAATTTCAGACTGATTATTGACTATTAAATAATGTTAGTGTAATAAAATTGAATAAAATTAAGTGTGTGTAACGCCTTATAAACACCACCCTAGCCTGAGACCCCAATAAAAATCCGACGAACCTAATTTAGGGATTAACTAAATTTTGTGCTTATCTTGCAATGGACCTAATTCGTTTAACTTGTTTAACCAAAACAGATAACCAGTCATTTTATAGCGTAACGATCGTCGAGGCGAACCCATGACAACCAATATCACCGGAAACAGGCAAGTGATACTTGCCAGTAAATGTTTTAGGCCACATTTTTAGGCCAATTTGTTTGTTAGCGTAAAAGAGACTAGACAGTGAAATGATAGCTGTCTAAACGCCCTATTTGATCTAGTTTGACAACGAAACTAGATCCGACACTTTACATGCTTTCATTCATGCTGCCATGCCATGTTTAATTTTCAATTAACGGTACGCACTTCAACTGCTCATCTCATGTCATGTCATGCACCATGTGTTTTTCGTGATTGAGTAGTACACGCTACAAATGTCATTGCTATTGAGGCTAGGCACCTGCTTTTGCGGGCACAACCCTATGCCATATTGAAAACACTTCCTGGCTCGTGATCCAGAAGCGAGCACAGTGTTGTTGGGAAACCAACGCTCGATACACGTGGAGGGGTAGGGTTAAGCGATCACTTGAGCGTAGAAGTGTGCCCGTACAGCCACTTCAGCCAAAAGGCGTAAACCCTGTGCACAAAGTGAAATGATAATGTTTCGTGTTCCAGTTACTTGAACGTGCATGCTATATCATGTTATTTAAAATTGCTGCATCCTTAAAATATTATATCACCTCATTATATTAGAACTGTTAGTTGTTTCAGTTTATTATATCCTTGCACAAAAGTTCTCCGCTTCCCTTGGGAGACTTTTGCTGACATGTGCCCTTTTCTCTTTGGGTGTCACATGTCAGACTTTGAGACAGAGCAGGTAGCAGAGGACGAGCAGTTCGTTGACGCTGAGTTTGAGGTCCCTGCAGAGAACGAGTTCGAGGACACCGGTGACCAGTCCTAGACTCGTTTGGAGTCTCTTTTAGTAGTTGTTTTCCAGTAGTTGCTGATTAGGTTTTGGTGCGTAGCACCCATCTCTTTGTTTTGTTTGGCCATGCTTTAGGACTATTGTTCAGACTTGTACTTTTGTGACTATTTTGTGATGTTGTAATAATTGTTGGATGTTGTTGGTGGATGTTCTTTTATCTGCTTTATTATTGTTGTTGTTGTTTCGTCGCAATGCAAGGACATGCTTCTTTTCTGAATTTTTACAGACGCTTATCAGACTGCAGCTTCACAGCTCCACGTCTGAGCGGACCTCCTCACGTCTCGCCTTCCATATTAGGGAAGCGGGGCATGACAATCCCCACTTGAGTCATCGAAAGTCCCAACGACCCTTTCTTCTTATCCTTCTTGAATTTGTCGAACTTGTGGTATTTCGGTGCTTTCCACTTTTCTTTGTTCCTCGGCATTGTGCATTCCTTCTTGACGTGCATTGGCTTGTTACACTTAAAACATAGAGAAGAGGAGTTGTTAGTAGAATCAAATTTAGATTTGAAAGGGAATTTACCTTTGCGAAAGAAGTGTTGGAACGTCTTCGCAATTAGCACTATTTATTCCAAATCCATCTCATTCTTGGGCTCATCACTATCGGAGGACGAAGAGGTAGCCTGGAACACTAATGCCTTCTTCTTTGCCTCCGTTGGCTTCATCATGCCTCTAATCTTCAATCGGTTCTCCCTTCTTACTTCGTAAGACATGAGAGTACCAATCAGATTCACCACGGTATACTTCTTCATATCATTGACCTCCTCAATGGCAATTGCTCTTCTTTTCCACTTTGAGGTCATTGACATGATTATCTTTCTTACCTTCTCTTGTTGTGTGTAGATTTGTCCAAGAGCTTCAAGCTCAGTGGTTGTATCGGCCTGTATTTTTTCAATACATCCATTTACGTATTTTCATTTCTAAAAGGTATTTTGTTGCGATTGATCAGGAGTTTTGTATCAAAAAATGATTTCAAAAATTTATTATAAAAATATTTTGAAGTATTAAACTAATTATGGTGTATTTCAATAAGTTCGAATTTCATCAAATACCTCTAAACATTTTGATAGAAATTCATTTTCAATTATTACTGTTTTGGCTTACTGAATTAATTTTCTATACAAATATCATCTAAACGTTTTCAAACTTCTACAGTATCATCCTATGATCATTTAGGGCTCCCCACATTAATTTCGTAATTTTCTGATATCAAATTGACATAGAACCTGCAAACCCGCTTTCTAAACGTTTTGGCCTAAAACTAGTATCTCCGTAGCTCAAACCCCGAGATGGATCTCATATTCACGATCCTCGCGACGATACGATTCGCGGGTATGTTTTCGTAATCTTTCGGAGTCGTATGTGAAAACGGGGCTGTATTTCTCCGGTTTTACTAATTACAATCACTAATGACTTTTTCACCTTTACTAACTATCTTTAACTAATCACTTTTACCCCCCTAACCCTTGATCTACCCCTAATCACTATCCTAACCCCACCCCCCATTAACCCACCGAATGAGAGGATGAGATCCAACATCTCAACCCCTCATTTTTCATCCCCTTTATTATATTTATTACTTGATATTATTATCTACATTCAAACACCTATATAATAAACCTATCCCCAGCTTCTCAGTACCAACCCAGGGATCTCTCCTCTCTTCTCTCAATCCCAAACGAACCCATTTCCCACTTCGTTTTAAACCCGCACCCTCTCTTAAACACCTCCCCTTCATCTTCGAAACCCCAAGGCCGTAACCCATGCTCTCACCCCTCTCTTTCTCTCACTTCGCTGCCAGTGCGTCACCCTCCTCTCGCCCTCTGGTTGAACCAGAGGACGTGCAAGGAGCACGCCTTCCACTCCCAAGCGTAGGAGCGTCAATGCAATAATAAATAACCGGTGGGAACCGGGTCGGATCACAGGGACAAGTCGTTCTACACTTACAAAATTGATCGACAAAAGAAAAATAAAGCGTGTTACAACAACGTCAACTAACGGTGGAAAAGTGTGGAGAAAACGTGAGGTGGAACTACGATTCTATCCTAGTGGCTAGGGTTAGAGTTAGAGAACCGAATCGACAAGTAACAAGGAGGACTTATGTGGCGTGCATGTGAATGAGGCCGTGGGCGCAAGAAATCATCCCAAATATAACTCAATTGATTATCCGGCTAAGTAAACTCAATCGAAAAATACGGCATTTCATCGAACAAGTGGGGTGCAATAAGCAATGAATGAAACCCATGCGAGTAATAGACAATGAGCACATTAGAGAGGGTCCGCTAGGATGATCCTCTCTTTTGATTTCCCCTTAGGGTTCCAATAAACAAACTAACTCAAGTTTCATCCAACATCCACCAATTTAGAAGATACACACATGCTAGAGATGAAATTCACAACCCAACAACAACAATCACACAACATAACCACACAAGCAATATTTAGAGAATCATGATGAAAAAGGAGAAATCTTTACGCAAAATTATCATCCAAATTACAACACAAAAACCTAAATCAAATACACAAGATATTAGAGAAATTTCACCCAAGTGTCACTCCGAGATGAAATTCTTCCTCTCCCAAATGTTCCTCCAAGCTCCAAGCTTCATCATCCTCCCCACATGGCCTCCAAGCTCTATACTTGCCTTAAAAAAATCAAAAAAAACCAAAAACTGCCGAAAAAATGAAGCTGAGCTTCAAAAAACGCACATTCCACCCTTTAAATGAATTGCGGGTCGGGCGCAGGTCGCGCCCGACCTGCGGGCGCGGGTCTTGCACCCGACCTGCGGGCGCGGGTCTTGCAACCGCTGGGCTCGGGGCACGCGGGGCGCGTGCCCTGCCCGCGGCAGCGGGCCGACCCAAAGCGCACGCCTGCGCTTTTATAAAAAATGTTTTTTTAATTTCGCAGCGGCTCACTCGCTGAGCGGTCCGCGGTGCGGGCCTTTTAATATTTTTTCTGTTTACAAAAATTCCAGAAACTCCCTCTTTGCTCCAAAATTCCCAAAAAATGATTCTGAGCTCCAGAAAATTCTGGAAAAATTTCAAAAAATTCGAAAAAATCCCAGAAGTACCTGAAAAATAAGTGAAGTAAAAATTAGTCCACAAAAACCAAATTTTATGTATTAAATAGGGTTAGGCTTTAATAATTCACGATATCACAAATACGCCCATATCAAGCCAAAATTAACATGATATACACATAAAACGCCCAGAAATGGGGGGGAAATATGCAATTTATATCCCGAATCACCTCCATCCGACGAAATCACTGCCGCAAGCGTCCTCGCTCCGCCGTGAATGCCCCCCAAGCCCCTTGTGTGCCTCCTGCTCGTCCTCACCTTCCCCTTTCTCCTACGAGGCGCCATCGTCCCCAATCACCCACCGGAGCAACCCTGACAGCGCCCTCCTCTGCTCCGAGCTACCTCCGACCTGCAGTGCCTACCCTCACGCCCCACGACGACGAGCGCCACCGTCCCAACCACCGCAGGAGACTACACCCCCCGAAGTAGCACATCGCTCTCCGCCCATGCCATCCTCCACGCAGCAGCCCGTCGCCCCGTTTACTGTCGCCCCCGGCCCTCCTCAGCTGCTCGTCGCCACCCTCTGGTGGATCCCGCCACCGCAACGCCGCCACAGCACCCCCTAGACCCAGTCGTGCTCTCTTTAACGCCATGCCCTACCACCCCGCTTCCCCAGCTAACGGAGACCCCACCGATGCTCCGCTGTCGCAACACCACCGTCCGACTGCCCTTCGCCGCCCGCTGCCGCTCCGGCCGTCGCCCACGTCGACGTCGACGAACAGCAACCCCCTTCGTAAGAGAGGAAAGGGAGAGTAGGTATTAAAACGTATTTTAATAACGTATTTTAAAAATGTTTTGAGTATAAATATACGTATTTCCGTATTTTAGAAATTAGATAATATGGGTTTTATAGTTAATAATTGATAATTAATTATATAAGCCTCCGAAAAACGTGAGACTAACTCCAGAAAATTAGAAATAATATTCTGGATCTAATGACACTGATCTTATGCACTGATCTTATCTCGATCAGACTCTTAGTTTTTTCAGAATCGTTTTTAAGCTTAAAACTTAAATACGTAAAAAAATTTCTAAAATCTGTAACTCTTTGTTTTCGCGTACACTGATACGTGATACAAATATATGTTATAGTAATCTTCGAGACGGTCGTTTTGACTGCTCACTTGAACATTTTCGACTAGTATTGCACCTGGAATAAATCATTGAAGGTTTACGTAACTTAAGTAAAAATTGGGTTTTAAAGGGATTTTGAGCTTCTGAAAATTATAAAAAATAACATAGGCTTCTGAAAATATTTTTCTCTTAGAGTAAAATTATATTCTTCATTTTCAGCCTATATAAAAATTTAGAACTTTTTCCGACACCGTTTCAACCAGTTTTAAAAATCAAAACAACCAATTAATTAAGTAGAAATTAGTGTAACCATTAACTGATAATTTTTTGTGTTTGCAGGTACCAATCCTCGCGCTCTAGCTCCAACCTCGTCTTGCTATGACGATCTTGATAGCGTAAGTCACAATGAATTCTAACATTAGAAATTTAGCTAGTGTACTTAATGGAAATACCGCATGCTCGAAGCATGGAATCGGTAACTTAGTTGTTGGACTTCAAAATATTGCTCAAGATTGATATAATCTGTTGAGGTTTCTGCCTTGACTTTTCGACAAGCGAAGCTCTTGAAATGTGTTAATGCATCTGAATACCTTTACCTTTGGAACACCGGACTGACATACCGTATTGCAACATAATAAGTGAATGATATACTGCATTGACATCCTACTGCTGGAACATCCTATTTGAAATTGAATGCTTAAAAGTAGTTGGCACTGCACTGGGTTTTGGGGTAACTTATATTAGAGAAAGTATGGGAGCGACCGCGAGCATCTACACATTGCACCGTACCGACCGTCTAAATGAAATGTACCGACTCAAGTGATTTGAGATCCGCCCAGGTGAGCGCCCCCGTGGCAGGAGATGGGCTCAATGGTTGCACACTGTACCTTTCTATATAAGTCACGTAGTTTCTAGTTTTACTATTGCTTGCTTGTCCATTTAGTGTTACTACATCTGCTTGATTGTCCTACTATTGTCTGCTGGTTAAAATTTGTTGCTACCATATGCCATGCCACAATTGTTGCTCTTGCACGTTACTTTACACTTGCACCACCACCTTTACTATACGCACTTTACTTACCACACCAGTACTTTACTTATTGCTCTAACACACATGTCTGCTCTTACTTTACTTTTCGCACTTGCATGATCATCATTTGTTTACTATAGCATGTTCCATATTTGTACACTCCTTTATTTCTATTGCTGGAATTGTTGTGACTTACTTATGGTTCCATCTCCATGGCACCACAGACGCCACACAGGTTGACATAGGCACTTTTGAGTTTGCAGAGCCGTAGCACGATCCTGGGACTGTTGATTTTTATATTCAGAGTGTATGTGTGATGTACTTTCGATGTATTTCCTTTCCGCTTTACTTTTCATGTATTTGGTGAGAGAGAGCTGTTTGTTGTTGTATTTTTAATTTGTGACTGTAATAATGTGCGCTGGCTTGAGTGTTATTGTACATTTCTGCATCGTGGCTATGTTGATTTCACTGGTAAATGGCATACCTACGAATAAACCGAATAAGTAACGGGCCCCCGAAAGCGGGTCGTTATAGTGGTGATGTCGGTGAAGTGTCTGTACAACGTTGCAATGTTCTCACATTCCTGCATTTGAAACATGTCGAAGTTTTGTATAGCAACATATAACTTTGACAACTTTATCTTGTTGGTTCCTTCGTGGATGACGATGAGATGGTTCCATATTTGATGCACTCTTACATGTGCATATCTTACTGAACTCATCCGGATCCAATGCACAATGAAGACCATTCATTGCTTTGGCATTGTTTACCTCGGTGGACTTTTCGGTTGGAATCCACTTGTCAGAATCTTGTTTGGTGAGTTCTACATAATCCCTATGGAGGGCTCTCCAAAGATAAGCACTCCTAAGAAACGTCTCTATCTGACACTTCCAATAGCAAAATGCGTGCCATTAAAACATAGAGGACGAACCGTTGATTGTATTTCGAATACGGAAGAAGCACCATCACTTTCATGATTTTTGTAAGAAGTAGGAGGAGGAACATTGTTGTTGTTGGATGCCATAGCTATAAACTAGCTCTGATACCAATTGTGAGGAGACTGGCTATGAGAAAAATGCTAGAAGGGAGGGTTGAATAGTGTTTATAAAATTTAACTAAGAAATTGCGCCTAATTAAAATCCTAATCCAACAAAGATGTTGGAAATAAGAATTACCAACAATGAACAATGGTAACACAAGTATGTTTCACGGGTTCGGATTACCCAAGTCAAATCCGACTTGTTTCCAGTAATACTACGTCTCTTCCACCCGAATACTTCCGGATACTCAAGTTAGAACACTAACTTGAGGTTTCCTTTAAACCCACTTGCAGCAACCCTACAAGTGCAATCGACCAATAATCGGTGTCCTTGAATCCCATAACTTGGGATCAAGCAAACCACTCTCACAACCGAGAGTGAAATCAAATAACGAAAGTTATGAAATTATGAAATTACAACATTTACAATCAGCTATGCCTTGCAGTAGAACTTGAAGGAACAAGTGTGTTGTGTATTGATGTCTCTTCCAAGAAGAGAGAATCCCTTGTTCTTGTCTTCACCAAAGCTAGAGGAAGATGAATGGGTTTTAGTTGGAAGACAAGATGCGATTGCGATTTAGTGCTTGAAAGAGTTGAGAGCTTAGAGATGAGATCAATGAAGTCTTAAGAGTTCTAAGACGTATCCAATGGAACAGTATGAGACCCTTTTATAAGTTCTCTAAAACCCTCAAATAAAATACCCAAAACCCCCTTTGAAATCCGTGTGAAAATTTCCAACAGATTGATTTTACAGCCAAGACAGGCGACTGGTGAAGAACGAACAGTCGCCTGCTACACCGTGTCAGAGGGTAGGTGAGAATTAAAACGATTACTTACTACATAGGACAGTTGACTGATGAAGGTTGGATAGGCACCTGAAAACCATCAGGCGACTGAGAAACCTTCTACATGCGATTGATACCCTAAGTGCGTTAGTTGTGAAAACTGAAGAATGCTGGGTATGCTAGGATCGGTGGCTGATGTGGAAACCACAGGCACCTATGCCATGGGCAGGCGATTGGAAAGCCAACATCAGTCGTCTGCTGAACAAGTGCGTAATTTGACAAAATCAAAGTTTTGGGCAAGTGTTGGACAGTCGACTGTAGTGGTATATACATGCAACTGTACCATGGGCAGGTGCCTGTAAAACCTACTTACATCGCCTACAGGTGCTAGTGTGAAAGTTAAAAAAAATTAAGAAGTTTGATCAAGATGAGACAGGCGACTGACAATAAGTCACAGGCGCCTGAAACTAGACAGGCACCTGTACTTTGTAAAGCAGTCGCCTGATGAAAGTTAAGAACTGAAAGCCCAAAAATCAAGTCAAAAGTGTGTGCATAACAGACGATTGTTGAACGATTCACAGTCGATTGTTTTGAGACATGCGCCTGTAAAATGTACTTCAGTCGCCTGTCGGAAGTCTAAAATGCACAACTTAGAACAAACGAAGTTGGAAACCTAGAAATTGGTTTCTAAAGACGTCATAGGCTAGAATGAGTGAAGTATGTGGGCTCCAACAATAATATACTTCAAAACTACATTCTAATGAGAAAGAAAAGAGAATAAAAAGATATTACATTTTTATTTGCTTCTCTTCTTTCTCTTGAATGAACTTGAAGTCTTCTTGAAGACTTTGAGGTTCCATTCTTTATCTTTGATCACCCAATCTTCAACTTTGAGCTTTGATTGATCTTCATGGTCATTCATTGCTATTTGATCGTCATGATAAGCTTAGACAATGGATTAACTGTATGGAGGAGATTAGTCACAAATATTTATGTTTGTCATCATCAAAACCAAGTAGGAAAAAGTCCAATACTCAACAAAAAATTCACCGTCGCATGAGCTAGTGGTGATGGCATCGGCTTCACCTTCGACCGTGTTTCCTTGCAGGGCATATATTCCCTAATTTCTTCACCTTCATTACAACCATGGCGCCCTTGGACACCTTCAACTGGCTGTTTTCAACCACCGACTTGCATCCAACATTACCAAGCACATCTATTGAAATAAGGCTCTTCCTCAGATCAGGTATGTGTCTGACGTCAGCAAGGGTGTGTACGATCCCGGCGTGCATCCGAATCCAGACTGTTCCACTTTCCACAGCATTGTTCCCCATGAGAATTGAACCTCCATCATCTTGGGAACTATATGTCGAAAACCAACTCCGATGTGGTGTCATATGGAATGAACACCCGCTATCCACGAGCGATGCAACTTGGGCCTCATTGGACACTCCTGCTGCAAACATTTGGCCCATCCCCTTGTGATCATGATCTCGGTCATCACGTATAATTAAATCCCCGAATCCAACAGAAGCAACAACATATGATCGTTTTTCTTTCCTCATTTCTTTGGTATTTGGACATTGATCTTTCCAATGCACCTTCTTCTTGCATATGAAACATGCGATGTCCCTCTTATCTCTGGACTTGGAGCGACCCTTCTTCCTGAAGTGAATTTGGCCTCCTTTCTTGTCATTATCCCCCTCATATACAAGGCGACTTCTTGGTTACTACCGAGGTCTCTTCCATGGACCTTCTCACATAGAATCTTTGTATGGAGTGCTGCCTTCACTTCTTCGACGGTGTGTGTTATTTTCCATAAATCATAGAACGAACGAAGTTTGAGAAATTCTATGATAACGAGCACAAGAGAATAACGGCTTGTTGCTCATCTTCAAACTTGACATTCATTCTTTGTCTATCCATCGCAATACGATTCATCTCATCTATGTGATCTTTCACCAAAGAACCGGCTTTCATCCTCAGAGTATACAGTTGTTGAAGCAAATAGAGGAGGCTAGTAAACGACTTTTTCATGTAGAGAGTTTCTAGCTTCTTCCAAACCCCCTTGGATGTTGTTTCCTTGATCACCTCTCTCAAGAAGGTATCGACTAGAGATAACGGGATGGCACTAAATGCCTTCCTCTCCATCTCGACCTTCTGCGCTGCAATGACATCTTTATTAATCTTGTCTTCCTCGAAGACAATCTGATAGCACTCAGTCTGCCTGTTGTAGGACTTTATCCTAACATTCCATAGCTAGAAGTTGTTACAGCCCGAGAACTTTTCTACATTGAGTCAGACAAGAGACATCATCTTCGCTACTTAATTTCTCCATAAGTAACCCTAGGGCTATGATACCACTTGTTGTGAAAAAATCCTTGCAGAACTAGCAAATCCTATAGCTAACTAGGAAATAGAACTTGCAAAAATCGGATCACAACAACAACAAACAATCTCACCCCAAACTGGATCTTGCGAGAGCAAAGAAAGCAAACGAATAACTTCATCCAATAACGGCAGAAAGTAAATGAGGCACAGAAATTACACTGGTTCATTTAATTTTTGACATACTCCAGCATTCGAGACGATTCACTGTCTGATCAAAGAATTACAACCTTTTACACTGGCTTCCTCTTCACCCTCAAGTGAGTAATAACTTGGAGAAACCCTAAGCCCCCACTATCACTAAAACAAAAGAAGTAAATAGAAAACAAAGAAGACCTAAGCACCCCAGAAATCCTAAAAGACATATGCTTTCTCTTCTTCTAATCTCTTCTAAGATCTCTTAGAAACTCATTCTCTTCAATTCTGTACAACCTAGCTTTTGATCTTCAAATTTGTCCTTAAAAGCTCCAACCTAACTTCTCTGAAGCGGACCTTAAATACACTTCAAGTGCTGAAAACATAGTGGCCATTGTATTGAGTTACCGCTCAATCCAACGGTCATTGATCAGCCTTAAAAAGAAAGCAATTGGCAACCAGACGTCTAACGATTTCCTCCCAGACGTCTGGCCCCGGGTCAGACGTTTAGGAAAAGACATCTAGACGTCTGCTCGAAGAAGAGAACTAGGTCGGCAGCTGTAAGGCGTTTGGAGCTCTCCTCCCAGACGTATTACACCTTGTTCAGTCATCTGTGAGATGAACTCCATATGCTTGAATAAATACAACACTGTTCACCAGTAATTTGGGTGCTTTTGGGTGGCAACTATTAATTCGTTTGGTGAAGTACACACAGACAACTGACACAAGGCCATACATCTGGCGAGAATGAACTAGATGTGTGAGACTGTTGGCACAAAACTTGGATGAGCCCGTGAAGCTGGAGAGCAACAAAGGACTAGCCTCTTGGTGCACATGCATTAGGCCTCTGTCATGGTACAGAAAGCACGGCTTGGATTTTGTGGCACATTTTCAATAAGGACAATTTTTGCAAATATGCCAAAACTTTTTGGAAAATCGACCTATTTTTTTATTGAGCAAAACCGACCTCTTTTGGTTTTGGGACCAAAAGAGGTCGGTTCTGGCCCCTGGGGCACGCGTGCCCCACGAACCGCATCTTCAGAGTGCGGCCTAGAGCCGCACTTTCAGTGTGTGGCTCTGGGCCGCACTCTGCAGGTGTGCCCCAAAAATCCCCAATAGAGCCAGCGCCAGCAAGATTGCAGATTGTTGCTGTTCTTCTTCTCCTCCTCAACTAAACCTATTTCCGCCGCTTCTTCAGAGTCCGGCGATCCATTTCATTTTTGGGTGATAAATCGACATTGTTTCAGGTAATTTCTAGCCTCTATTTTATATTATTGAATGTTTTTTGTGTTTTTTGTGTTTTTTGTACAATCTAGATTGAAATTTAGGTTTATGAGATGATTCTATAATTGATGAAATTTGTAGTACTATATGGCAATTAATTGTATATTATATGTTTATAAAATGGAGGAGGCTGGACCCGTAACTAATGTGGTCTTGTATGACCAAGCACGTCATCGTTCTGCCGATGTAGTGCAAGGGCAGGTATTTAGAAAGAATTAATAGTCAAAGTAATTAATTATAATTGGAAGTAAAATAATTAATGTGTGAATTAAATGTTTGCAGGCATCGATAGGAATTGTGGATCATGGTCAAAAACATACAAAGTGGAGATTAGATTAGCGAGAGAGAGATTACATTGAAGCCTCCAGATTACACCTATGTGCGAGCTTGCGTTGGGTACGGTTAGACCACACACTGCTGACGACTTTGGTTGAAAGATGGAGGCCAGAGACAAATACATTTCACATGCACCAGGGAGAGATGACAATCACGCTGCAGGACGTGGCAGTCATCACAGGCCTACCCATTGATGGGGAACCTATATTGCAATGTGAAATGCGAGATAGCAGCAGGGGTGAGGCTACTTGGACAGGATACCCCACTAAGAAAAGCAGCCAAGGTAAAAATTAGTTGGTTGTGTGATACATTTAATCATTTGCATGAGGATGCAGATGACGATGACATTTAGCGGTATGCACGGGTATATCTGCTTCATATGATTGGAACCTTACTGGTTCCGGATCCAAGCAAAAGATCTATAAATCTCTGTTGGTTGACAAAGTTAAATAATTTTGAGGTGGTCGGTGAATATTCATAGGGAAGTGCGGTGCTTGCGCACTTGTACGCTGAACTCAGCAAGGTGGCAGTAAAGCATACAAAGGCTTTATATGCATGCAGCTTCTTGTTGCAGGTATAATTTTTTTTTGTTAGCTAAAATAGTGATATATCTATATATATCTATATATATTTCACATTCTGAGAAAAAAATTCATATTTACATGCTTGGAGCTGGGAGAGAATGTATATAGGAAGACCAAGGCTCCTGTAGGATGTATTTGCTGACACCGTTCCCTATGGGTTCGGTGGAATATGGTGAAAACATTCATGGAAACTGCTCATGGGAACCTTGATACATACAGAGACCAGTTTGACACGTTAGAGAGTACACAGGTTTGTATATGGAAATTTTATAACGTCGGTGATCAATTGATATAAAATGTAGTACACTGATATATTTGTATCATTCATGCCTATTAGGTTACCTGTGAGCCTTATGGAGAGCGACTCGAGCAGCTGCCGGCATTATGTCGCAAACATACCGAGGTATGGCGTGCGAGAGTACCCATATTCTGCTGGGAAGTACGGTTGATGCATGCACCAGACCGTGTCATGCGACAATTTGGTTTACGTCAACACATCCCAGTTGCACTCCCATTCTTGGCAGGAAAGACAAGACCATCGCAGCCAGTAGATTTTACTGTAATCAGGGATCCTCTTGCGCATTGGATCAATAGAGCAGATCATATTGTGCATGAGGGGGATGTGGTATCAGTCGCTGCCTATATGAATTGGTTTTGGGGATTACCAGGAGGTGGATTTTTCAGAGGCAGCAACCCCGTTCGCACAAATTCCACGCGGACCCATCGAGCGCCAACATGTAAGAAGATGTTCAATTTTATTTGTTTTATAGTATTTTTATAACCAATATGATTAGTACTTAATTTATTTTACAGGTTGGAGGGATATGTTACATTGTACGATATGGCAGGCCAAGTATTGCAAAAACAAGATCAGGGGTTGCTGCATATGATGAGGACCCATATCGATGATGTGCTACATCGTACACGCCATCTGTCAGAAGGTGTAGATACGAGCGAGCTGAGTCGTTTATATAGGATGGGTGAGGCTTACTTCTCAGCAGGAGCATACCAACGCAGATGACGCCGACACCTCTCAGCAGCAGCATACAGGAGCACATGATGCCGGCACTTGGCAACTGGACCATCCCAGAGCATATGATGCCAGCACGTGGCAGCAACCCCCTCACGGAGGTTATCACACCAGCACTTGGCCGTAGCACCCTCATGGAGCATTTAACGCCAACACTTGGCCGCAGCCCCCTCCCGTATCATTTGACGCCGGAGCTTGGCACCAGGCACCTGGATGGGATACAGTATAGGACGATCCAGCAGATTGGCAGCAGCAGCCTACCCAGGGTATATGGGATGACGCCAGCACTTGACCGCAGTATTTGACGCAGGCAGATTGGCAGCCTACCCAGGGTGACACGTCACAGTCGCAGCAGACAGAATGGGATGACATATGCATTTCACATCAAAATGTGGAAGTGGATGTTGTCCCATATCAGCCACCTCAGACACAATGTGATGATGAAGGCGTGTCACAGGTTGTTGGCGTATCTCAGCCGGTTGATCCTAAAAAGGAAACTTCATCGGGTAGGGCATGGTATTCATGTGTATTTAGTCGACGCAAAGGGGGTCGTTGATGATATGTATCTTTGAAACGTGTTATGTATATTTGCTGGATTTGAGACATTTGTTATGTATGGTTTCTCAAATGAATTTGATATATAATATATGTGTTATGTATGGGTTCAAAACAAATCTTTCGTACACTCCATATTTATTCAACGAATTCATTCATACACCTCATATTCATACATCACATATAAATACGAGTAAGGTTGTGTTAGGGCTTGATGGAGGTATTCAGTCAGCGGATTGAGCAATGCTCCAGACGAGAATTTTCTCCTCCCGAACTCACCTACGTGCCTTTTTGCTGCTTCGGTAGCAGTTTGATCGGCTGGATTTCTCCACAGCTCATAGGAGGAAGACAGCGGCTCAAGCGGCCAACATAGTAGCAAAAGGGCACATAGATGACACTGGAGCAGAGCCCAACATAGCGACAGAGTATCTCCATCATTCCGTCAACAATCTTTCTCCAAATAGCTTGACCACGTTATCCCCGTCGAGCAAGTGCCATCACATCAACTGCTTCCGGCCTGCCATGTTTTGAAGTTGGCGGGTGTGTGATACGTATCGTATCACACTCCGCCGAAATTTCTTTTCTGGAAGTTTCAGTTTTATAGCCCCCAGCACCGCACCCCACAGATGCGGCCCTTGACCGCACTTTCAAAGTGCAGCCGAGATCCGCATCAGTGGAATGCGACCTAGAAAACGATAATGGCTGCTTGGTTGCATGCGGCTTGTTTTTTGCGGGGTTTGTTTTTTTTGTGACGGCGTGTTTTGTTCCGATTCAACTCAGCTGAAATCCGACACGCTTTGCCACACGAGAGCCGATCCGTGCCGATAGAGCAGATCTCCTAATAGGTATTCAGAGTTTTTTGTTCATCATTATGTTATGATTTAGGGATTTATAATGGTGAGTGTGCATGTTGTTGGAAATGGCAAGTGATTCAATTTTTGTCATATGCTATTTTGCCAGTGAATTATATATTAATGAAAATCACGAACCACGTTATGTCGGAGGGAAAGTTAAATCGGTGAAGCTGATATGTGTTTCGATGTATAACGACATAGTAGATCGGATATACAATATCACAAAGATCTGTCGGGAGGAATATATGTTGAATCCGGTGTGCAAACTGGCCAGTAATGGGTGGAAAGACTACCGCCGTGAAAATATCAGATGACGATGATATGGAGAATCTATTTGATTTATCGCAAGATCACCATGGAGTTGAAATATATGTGGGTATGGATGCAATAAACACCGCTAAAGAAAATACGACAGTAGAAGGGTGTTCACAATATCTACAAGATAATGATAACATGAACACGTAAGTCTAGATTTCAATCAAGTTTTGCGAATTGTTATTTGAAATATTTTTTATATATTAGTAGTAGTACCTAAAATTTGAAACCTTTCATATGTCAGTAACAGGTTGAATGTTGAAGCATTTGGAATTGAAAATCAATACTCAACTTACATGGAATGCCCTTTTGTACCGGAGTCGATGCCTGATGATCCATACATACCTGAAGATATGGATGAAGAAATAGATGAGAGTGATGACGAGGAGCATGTCGTGGCTGGAGAGGATAACATACTTTATACGGAAGATCCAAACGAAGATGATATATCATGGATACAACAATCGGTTGCCGTTAACACAATTGTGGAAGATGAGGAGGCTTTGCCAGATGAAGTTGAAGAGGAAGAATGGCTAAATACAACAGTTATGAGAAATACACTTGAAAGGAGAATGTAAGAGCCTAGACCTCAAAACGTTAGGGGGGTGTTCAATGTCAGCGATATATGTAATACAAAGGCCGACTTGATTAAAGCAATAACGGAGTGGAGCATTAAGTGTAATGTTTCATTTAGGCCAATCAAGACAAACAAGACAAGTTATAACGTGATATGCGGCCTAAATGCTGCTGTCAATCTGGATACACAAGATGAGGCTAGTAGGAGTTGTCCGTGGTGTATCCATGTAGCAGTGCGGAAGAGTATCATTGGGAAGTTCAAGCTTTCAAGGGTTGTTGAGGAACATACTTGCAATAATCCAACCCTCAATACAGATCACAAAAAAGCCACATCATCTTTTATTTGTAACATGATTATGCGAATGGTGAAGACAAAGTTAGATATGACACCGGTCGAAATCCAAGAGGCCATAACCACGATGTTAAGGATCCAAATTTCATATTACAAAGCATGGATGGCAAGATCGAAGGCGTTAGAAAGGATTTTTGGAGATTGGAAGGAGTCATATAATAGGCTACCTCGGTATTTAGAGGCCATTTTAGAGACTAAGCTGGGTACAACATACATGATCACTTATGACATCATCAGTGAAGGAGTGACACAATTTTCAGGGGTCTTCTGGGCATTTGGTCTTTCAATCAAGGGTTTCAAGTATTGTCGGCCGATCCTAAGTATTGATGGTACCCATTTGTATGGAAAATATGGTGGGTGTTTACTTGTGGCCACCGGAGTGGATGGAAATGGTGGGCTATTTTCCTTGGCATTTGCTGTTGTGTCAGATGAGAACCAAGAAAATTGGAAGTGGTTTTTCGCATGTATATATGAATACATACCAAGTGCTCATGGACGAACGATTACTTTTATTTCAGATAGAATGAAATGAATTCCACGAGCACCAGAAGAGGGATGGCTAGCACATTATTACCATATGTATTGTCTTCGGCATATTATTGCAAATTACAAGGCGAGCGGATTCCGAATACGTATATTGGAGGGAAACTTCTGGATGGCTGTTATTGCATCAGACTTGCTTACATACAATGCCTATCGGGCCAGAATCAAAGACAAGTCCATTGAAGCAGATGAGTGGATATCTGCAGATTTACATGGGAAGAAAGCATGTGTGCGATGCATGCCGATCGTGGGAAACGCTATTGTATCATGATAACAAATTGTTCTGGGAGCTTTAATGGGGTGCTCAAAGGTGCTAGAGCTCTACCAATACAAGTGTTGATTGCAAGAACCTTTTACAGGTTAAATAGATATTTCTTCAGTCGAAGACTAAGTGAGCAAGGGTGGACGACAGATTTTGTTTCCACAACAATGTACATTATTGGGGAACGGAGGGAAGATACCCGAACATTTATGCTCACAATGTTTAGTGATTGTGAGTGGCAGGTGACTGACAACGATGGTCTCTGTTATACTGTTAAGTTGCATGACGAGAAATGCAAATGTACTTGCAATATTCCTTTGCTTCAACACATCCCATGTGCCCATGTGATCGCTGCAACGTCTAGACAAGAATGTGGTGCCAAGATAGCATATATGCCATTCTGTTCGCCATGGTATATGGTTAGCAGATATTGCCTTGCATATGAACCTTTATTTCACCCCATACCCGATGCACGGTATTGGAAGGCCTAGGATGGTCCCAAATTACTTCCACCCGACAAAAGAAGACCTCCAGGTCGGCCTACATCTACACGTATTCGGGGGGTCAATGGATATTCCCCGTAAGGAAGCTGACAGAATAGATGTGGCAATTGTCATCAACTCGGGCATTACAAATCACGCTGCCGAAATCCTCCTCTAACACACGCGAATGTTGATTTTGCAATTCATATATTTCTTGTGGATATATATATGTAATATATATATATAGGGTAAATGACAATAAAATACCCCAACGTTTGAGCCATTGTCACATATATATCTTATCGTTCAATTTGGTAAAATTTGATACCTAAACGTTTAATGAAGTGTAAAACGTGATACCCTTTCTAAGTTTTCCGTCAGAAAAGTTGATCATATGATAGCACGTGATAGAAATCGGACAAATTTGCCTCTCATCATCCAATACATAAGGGTAAATGACATTAAAATACCCCAATGTTTGGGCCATTGTCACGTATATACCTTATCGTTCAATTTGGTAAAATTTGATACCCAAACGTTTAATTGATCTGCACTCATTTATCAAGCTCTAAAGTTGTACATTGCTTTCCTCCCACATTCCTATTGCCTTATCCAATTTGTTCTCTTTATCTATCATCCTTCTATCCGTCAATGCATGTGAAGAATTTTCCACCTTAATCCTACTCTCATTCGCATCCATTAAGTGTAATATCACCATCATTGACCAATTAGAGTGGGGTTAATCCTTCCACATGAAGAATTTGTAACTCTTCTCCTTATCCCTACCTGGACACGACCAAAATCGTTTTCATGGGTTTGCTCTTGTCCATGACATCCTCCTTGGCGTCCGCAACCCACAATTGCAGTACTTGAAATCTACAAGATCTGTTTCAAAATCCCCACAACTCTGCCGTGATCTCCAATGAATTAGCCATCGGAGGAAAATCGGGGGTCCATCCCCGATCCTCTGATGCCCTTCTCTCTCTCTCTCTCTTACCAGAGAAGGGGGTCTTTCGGTGGAACCTTGCATGGGTCATCTGCTGGTGCGGGATCCTTGCATCAACAGCCGATGCGAGTTTTCTGCACCAAAAGTTAACATGCTACCAGAGATGAAACCAATAATGATTATTCGAAGCACAAGAAGCTTTCACTGATACGAAGTCAAGCCAATCGACTATTTATACACCAACAACACTGATATTGAATCAACAACCAACCCCATAAAAAGATCACAAATAATACCATCTGCCCGTCATCTAGCCTATCAACCGGTTCAGTTTCTCTTTCGGAAGTTATCAGGCTTGCATGTAATCTAATCACCCACCAACTGAGAGTAGACTATCAGCCATAGCATGCTTGACGATTTCAGTTTGAGTCTCCCCTTTCGTAGCCTACACAATTCATAAAGCCACATAGTTTACTGTGTATATCACATATTCTTCTACCACCCGCTCGTCACTTTCCTCTCATTTTCGTAAAAATTATTAATGGAGCTTCAACCTGCGGATTGAGAGGAGCTCAGCCTAAGCCTAGCCCTTTAGCCCTTGTCCCCACCGGAGCCCGCGCACGTTTTCTCTTGCAACTACTGTCGAAAGACGTTCTACAGCTCGCAAAGCAGAGCCGGGAGTTGGCCACCGCTGCCTGATCGCATGACGGCAAGGCCGGCTCTGCCGACGGCTGGTAGCGGTGGAGCCCAGCGGTGTCTCCTCGAACAGAGAAGACGAGAGACGACTACTTGTACGGCGTGGGGAGGTTTTAGAGCCAGAGGAGGCCAAAGGGGGCGCCTGTGTTTGTGGAAATTTACATGAGCCCTGGTGGCACTAGCAATGATGAGGTCGCTGATGGAGTTGATTTATCTATGAGGTTATGAATTTGCATGCCATTCTATACTCATGTTTTGCTGTTGTTGTTTCTTTCTCTCTCCTGTTTTAAGTTATTGCGGTGGCCACTGGCCATGCACACTATGCTGAGGCATTACTTCTAAACTAGCGTTGCTAATGAAGTCTTATAGTTATTTCAGACATCAAAAACATATATTAGGGTTGTATTTGATTTCATGTGATTTATTTGAGTGATAGAGAGAGGGGTGGGGTTAATGGTTTCACTTGGATATGATAAGGTATATACGTGACAATGGCCCAAACGTTGGGGTATTTTAATGTCATTTACCCTTTGTTTTAAGTCAGGGGCATAACGGTCAGACGTTTCGAGAAAAGTCCCCCGTTAGCCAAATTGAGTTTTGGGTATCAAATTTTACCAAATTGAACGATAAGGTATATACGTGACAATGGCACAAACGTTGGGGTATTTTAATGTCATTTACCATATATATATATATATATATATATATATATATATATATATATGTTCTAATTTATGCTTATCTTTTAGGTCTTCATCTCAAGGCCGCGGGTCTTCATCTCAAGGCCGCGGCGGGTCTTCATCTCAAGGCCGCGGCGGGTCTTCATCTCAATGCCGAGGCAGATCCCGAACATGATGCAATGATGGATGTTACTCTACTGAGAATGTTGTGTTATGGCCACGATTGATGTGTTAGGGCTATTTTATGTATGTTTGCTATATGTTTTATGTAAGTTTGTTGAATTCGACGTGATATGTATTTTGAAACTACTATGGTTGATGAATTCAATGTTGTTTGATATATATGTTACATGACCTTGATGAATTCGATGTGATGTGTGTTTTGATTTATATGAACTTTCTAATATCCAAGTGATGTGTTGTGATATAATATTTGTGATATTTGTGAAACGTTATGGCTGTGAGAAGTATAAGTGTGAGAATTATTTGTGACACGTTTCGATTTATATGCATATGCTGTGATGAATCAGGGGTGAATTATCGGGCGGAGTAGGATCAGAAGCAGCTGCTGATATTGAGAGGAGGATAAGCAATATCAGCAACAGCTGTTTGCAAACAGAGAGGAGGGGGGAGCAGCAGCAGTTTTGCTCTCTGTTTGGGGATTTTTGGGGCGCACCTGCAGCGTGCGGCCTAGAGCCGCACCCTGAAGATGCGGCCCGTGGGGCACACGCGCCCCACGGACCAGAACCGACCTCTTTTCGTTTTGGGACCAAAAGAGATCGATTTTGCTAAATAAAAAAATAGGTCAATTCTTCAAAATTTTTTTTGGCATATTTACAAAAATTGCCATTTTTTTGGGTAGTAAAAAAAATTGCCATTTCAACGAATCAATCACTACTTTACAGCAGCTGATTCGCCATGTTGTCCTACAGAAGATTAATTTCCTACCGATTCTATCCACACCCATCGCAGTCCCTTGATAGTTGCAAGTGGGAGACAGTCCCCCAAGCCTCCCTGATCTATAAAATTAGTATCTTCTTGTTTTTTTTTTTGAGTCTGATTCAAAGAGCAACGAGCATTGGCAGGTTTTTCGGGAAATCTTTCTTATATTTTCTTCTGTTGTCGTTATTATTAATTCATCGAACTGAAACTGAACACGTGAAATTCGACGGTTGAAGCCCTAGATGGAGGTTGGGAGGAAAGGGGAAAGGTTTTTTTATGCTTGACTTATGCGAGCTAATTTACTCTCTTATCAAAACATAGATTTTTATTGATTGACCAATTGATAATATTTTGTTGAAATAACAAGAACGGGTAGAACGTTTTAGATTTGTAAATCACACACACATGATTTCAATGTGCCTGCCTCCATGATTCACCCTTTTTCTCATGCACTGTTTCTGATGCGTACTTCCACCAAAAAAAGACGGGGGGAGAGAGAGAGAGAACGGAATTCGAGGGAAAGTGATTCCTAATGTCCTTTATGCCCACATCAATGCCTAATTTGTGTTATGTGCATCACGGGAGCAACGAAGTTGATTTCAATGGGGATATTTATTATTTATTTCCACCTCCACCTCCACTTTTCCTCCCTCAATTGTATGTCAGCCCACCGCCGCTGCCTCCTTTTCTTGGAGTAGAGAAGAGGAGTGGGTTATATTTTATCTGGTGTGTCAGTTTGCATTTTGACAAACTTTCCATGGAGACCCTCTGCTGGGTTTATCCGTTTGGGGGTTTTATTAGGCAAACTTGCCATAATCCAGAGAATAGTTATTCATTCTTCGATTCAAGGGATATGTCTTCATCTAAAACCAACTTCAATCTGAAAAGAACCCCGCATAATCATCAACCTCTTCACTCAAGAATTTATACATCTTCTTTTCATCCTCCAGTTGTTGATTTTCATACTAGTAGCGATCTGAGCGGTGCTAAGAATCCCATTTCTATTCCTGATGACAAGTCGTCACAATCTGAGGAGCACGACCAAGGCCACATACATCATCGGTGGGGTGCCTTGGAAATAGCAGAAGCTACGGGAGGTGACGTTATACAATGGGGTCCTCAGGGAACAGTCTCTATCGATACCCGGAGATTGATGCCCGGGCAATGGTTCTTTGCCATTCCCGGACCAAACTTTGATGGCCACAGGTTTATTGGTGATAAGTCATTGGCAACCGAGAAGGGATGCATTGGAGTCGTAGGAAATAGGGTGTGCGATGACTGGCCAAGTGGTTTCGTAAAGGTGGAAGGTGACACCAGGCTTGCCCTGGAGAAGATGGCTCGGTATGCCAGAAATCGCTTCCGTGGTTTAATGATATGCTTGACAGGAAGTGTTGGGAAGACAACCACAAGAACCATGATTGCCCTTGCAATTGAGAGCCTCGGACAGGCTTACCAGACTCAAGGAAACTTTAATTACATGGTTGGCCTTGCGCTGACATTGATTGGGATCCCGTTGGAAGCAGCAGCAGCTGTTGTGGAGGTGGGGATGGGTGGTCGTGAAGGAGAGATTTTAAAGATGGCTCAGATGTGCCGGCCCAGTGTGAGAGTGGTGTTAAATGTGAGTCATTGTCATATGGAGCATTTTGGCAGCTTGGATGATGTTGCAAGAGCCAAAGGGGAGCTACTAATGGATGCCCAACCTGGAGATATATGTGTCTTAAATGCCGATGATCCCTTGGTTATGAGCATTCCCCTTCCAGCGGGAGTTAAGAAAGTGAGCTTTTTCTTATCTGTCTGTTTATTATTAATAGTTATCTTATCTTGTTATGCGTAGTTTTGTATGTATCATTCATCCATAACATAATGCTTACCTTCTTTTAACATAATGATAAGGCTAAAACTCCGAGATTTGCTTAACTTAGTCTTGCAAATGTCTGGAGTATTCTGCTATAATCTGATAATAGTTAGTGGCTAATTGGCTTACAACCCACATTACATAAAAGGGTAAGTCTCTATTTGAGTCTTATGTTAAAACTTGTTTAGCTACTTATCCATCTTACAATCTACTTGTTGGCAGACCATGCTAACCCTAACCCTGATCCATTTGCAGATGCTACCAGAAATATAGAGAAGTAGAGGATAATTGTTTATTTGGAGGGTATCCATGACCTCATGAAGTATTACAACTCGGTCCCAGCTACATACATAACCTCTACGACAAGCAGCCATCGCTAAATTCTTAAATTTAGGAGCAGAAGAGATGACCTCAATACGGGTAGGAATTTGTCTTACTCTAACAGGTGTAGTCAAGAGCAAGGGAACTGTATCTTAACAAAGTATATGTCACTGCACATGACTTACAATAGATTAATTCAGTCCAGCTTAGAATTTAGTTACAACAAGTTCATAATGTTGTTGGTCTTTATATCAAAAACTAGCTGATAGAAGTACAACTTATCGAAAATTCCTTTCAACTTTGAGTAATATGTAAAGAAATCTATGTCTCACCCTGCTACAAGGAGAACATCGTTCATATAGCTCAGACACTCTGGTGATGTTAGTTTTATTGGAATAGAACATCGTTCATATAGCTCAGACACTCTGGAGATGTTAGTTTTATTGGAATACTGTTGGGATGGGTCTTCCACCAAAACCATAGAATTTCTCATCAAAGATGAAGCGTATCCCATACTTGTTTGGCTGTTGGAAGGAAGGTCACCTTCATCTCCATGTGGTTCATCAACTAAGGAAGCACACATTGGTCGATACTCTATCATTTTTCTATTCATTGAACTTGCAATCTGGAGGATTATTCGTGCGACGCTTCATCTTCGTCTAAGCTTCAATGAAGATATGAAACGAACAATCCGAAATAAGATGGTTATTACCATCAAGCTTCATGGTGGGAATAAACAAATTCTTTGAAAACATCTGCAAGATAATGGAAGAGGAAGAGTAGCCATGACGAAGGAGAGTGGGTGGAAGGCAGATAGCAGCAGCAGCAGCAGTAGCAATCTGACAGCAGTGGCATGCGGTAGTAGTTAGGAAGTGGTAATAGATGGTAGCAGATCACATCACCTGTATAGAAGAGTTTTTCTGTCCTTTTACTGTTTCAGATCTGAAAGGATCTTATATTTGAAAACAATTATTATTTTTTAAAATCAGATGAGATTTAATCCAATGTTTAGATTTGATTAGAGAGATGGGAGAGAAAGAGAGAAGGGTCACGACCACCTGAGAACGAGGGAACCAATAGTCACTGTAGGAAATGTATCAATCGCATGGGACCTGATGAGAAGGAAGAAGATGGGGAAGATAAGACGATGGAAACTGAGACGAAAAGTTAGTGATATAAGGAGAGGGGGCAACAATATCAACGGTTGTTGGCTGTAGTGCAAGCGAAAAGTGACGGTGTAGGATAGGATCGGCATGGCTCAAACGATTGGTGGTGGCGACGGGAAACAGGAACAGTGGAAAACATGTTGGTTATTATTGTTATTATTGTTGTTGTTGGAATCTAATGTTAGGATTAGGTATGCTCTAATATCATGTTGGAATCTAGTGTTAAGATTAGGTATGATCTGTATCATGTTGAAACCAGCATAAATCAGAAAAATAGGTTTAGAGAGGGATGATCTCTCCTTATCTTTGTTTTGTGAATAGGTTTAGAGAGGGATGATCTGTTGTTGTTGTTGTGTGCGTGTGTGTGGGTGTTGGGGGGGGGGGGTGGGGGTGTGGGTGTGGGTGGTTGGAATGTACCATATACCCAATATCTAATTACACCCAAATACTCTCAACAATTATGCACATGAAATTTATATTATCTTAGCAAAGTCTTAGTTTTGTCCATTTACTGTGTGCTTGAACAACTTTTGTTGGATTTTTGTTTACCGCAGAATCATTTTCTCTTTTGTTATTGCAAATTGATGTACAATGCTAGGATATGAAGGACACTTCCCTCTACCAAAATTTGATGTCCCTACTTGCATGTCCATTCCGGTGCGACACTTATAAATGTGCAAACCTTACCCTTTTTTCAACACACGTTTGCTTAAAGATCATTGAACTATTTCTGGTTCTTTCATATTTGAATAACCATCTACTTAATATTTCTATGAGTAAAATATTTAGAAAAACATGTACTTATTCATCACCGTATTTGAATTTGGGAGGGTTTTGCACTGTCGGACCCGCCTTTGCATCTAGGAGTATGACTTGTCTTTGGGTCTACATATCCTATTTGATTACTTTGGGTTTCCAATTAGGTTTCATATTCAAATCTTTTATTTTTCTCCCAAGTTTTTCGTAAGTTTCCTATTTGGATTCCTGTCAAAAAAGTTTCCTAATTGAATGTGTTATATTCATATTATATGTTTATCTTAGATTTTGAGTAGACGTCCACACTTTCCTTTCCCTTGTCATTCAGGGTTCTTTTTTAACATGGTCCTTGTGCATCGGCCAACATGTTAGAATTGCGGTGCGGGCGGCAAACTTGTAATTTTGGGCATCAAGGGTTTTTTTAAAATATGGACAAATCAGTCCATTATATATAGGAGGGGGCAAGGGCTATTTCTCTTAGGTGGAATTTGAAGAAGATTATTGATTGAGAATAGGAGTAGATTCTTTAGGTTAGTGGGAGAGTCGGCTTCCTCTCAAATTGAAGCTTGGGAGAGCGGTTTCCTCTCGAAAGAAACCAACTTATCTTTGGGTCCTTCTTTATATTTATAAAAATCTGATTTTTACCACCCAAAATCCTAGAAATTCTTATCGATGTCCTCCTCTTTTCTCCTCTTTCTGATGTCCATCAAACTCTAGATTCTGGTGAAAACGGAAAGTAAAGTACACTTTTTTGGAAAAATATATTTAGCTGGACACTGCATGTTAACTCACGATTTCATTCGTTTTCTAAAAATTAATTTTGAATCTTTTTTCCATAGTTCTTAAATCAGGTTGTGTTGTACATAAACAAATTTACATGGAGGAAATCAAGATGAAAAGGAGAACTCAGTAAAAAGAAAACCATTAATTAAGACACAACTTTCAGTTGAGCAACTCTCAATTGTTTCAATAATAAAATTTCATTAATTAATATTCTGAAATTTGAGTGTAGAATACCTTTCTTTGTAGGGAATAAACGGATGAGTCGTGCCTTCATTAATATTAGATTATCTAATTCAATTTAAAATCTAATATAAGGATAAGACAGAGACCTAGAATAAATCCTAATCCTAACTAAAGTCAACCTTTTGAACACTATGAGCTTTAACAATGATAAAAATGCATATGTAATTTCCTGACCCAACTCTAGCTGAATCCTAATGAAATCGTCATCGTCGTCATTGCCGTCCTCCCAAAAAGTTGGGGTTGGGTTTCATGGACTCAATAGGAAAAGAGAAAATAATAAAATTCAGTTAAGAAATCCTTAGCTAAATTTAAACTCTCTTGCAAATTAAAAAGATAATTAATCCAATTAAAAACTATTAACAATCAAAAGAAATCCATGGTGATTGTACAAGTTTCAACGGATCATCCATTATATTATTAGTTCTCCTTGAGGGAGACAAACTTGTTACTTTGAGCACACCGTGCATTAAAAAAAGAATAATGCAATAAATTTACAACTTCAAATAGCAAAACTTGAATCAGTTGGCAAAATGTTAGAAGAATCACACAGTCAATTTCTACAATTCTGGGATAGCCATGATAGTATTGGCATCAGTTTCTGCTTCAATTGGTGCAAAGCTATAAGCACCTCATTTGTAAGGTGGGTTTTGGCACAAGTTGAACCTTGGTGGTGATGGTGGAACCTGTTGGATTTGGCTTAATTTGCTACTGGTTCAGAGCATGCTTTTACCAGTGTTATTTCAGTTGGAGTTGTTGCAGGGTTCAAAATCAGATGATGTTGACTCTGGTTCTATGCCTTCTTCCATTGTTGACTTTAAAAATGGAAAAGAAAGCATATCAGATGGTTGTGATGATACTGCGGTAAAGTCAAAGATATGGGGCAATGCACGGATGGTAGTTATCTAAATCTAGCTAAAACCCAAATAAGATATATGATTTGGGTTCAATATTGCGTATTTAACCCCCCATTTAGCCCTATTTTGTGCTCATGTGATGCTATATTGGTCTCTAGTACATACGTATTTTCTACACATTTATTTATTAGAGAAAACACACTATTTGAGCACAAAACAGTAATTAATGGAGTATTTCTGCACTTTTTATATTTTTCCTAGCTTCATCTTGATCTCACGATTCCAACGCATATTTATTTGTATTTTTCTGAGATCTGTGCTAATTTCTATGAATTTTTGAATGCAGAATACCTTTTTGGAAATAAATTAAGTTTGCACGAATCTTGGCGCGCCACGCGGCGTTCATCCACGCGTTCCCGCTCTCATCCGACGGCCTACGACGAAGGGGCGACGCGGCAGCTTGGTAGCCGTCGATCGCTGATCTAACGGCTGATGACGATGCGGAAGCGAGCGGAACTCAGCGGCATCGAACGAAAACCAAGGGACACGTGGCGGCCATCGGACGTGTCTCCGCTTCATCCAACGGTCGACGTCATCCCCGCATTCGAACTCAGAGACGGCGACGTGGCGTAAGCGGAGCCCAGCGATCACGATCCAACGGCCGAGAAGCGCCCCGAGACGAAGCGGAGAGCGCAGCGATTATACGGCGACGTGGCGTAAGCGGAGCCGTGCGATCGAGATCGGACGGTGGCGATCAACTCCGAGGCGGATGCGGATTCGCGAAGCGCTGAGCGCGAATTTTGGCGAACACGCGTCGCTCCCACGATCGATCCCGCTGCGATGGATGGCCAGGAATTGCCCCGATCCAGATCTACGGCTTGGATTGATTTGGGCGCGATTTTAGAGCGGGTTTGAACCCGTTAAGCCCAATAAACCCGCAATCTCTTTATTTAAGCGTATTCTAGGGTTTTTGGGCGGATAATTGACGTATTGGAGCATCTAGGAGCCGTATTTTCTTCTGCAAAAATTCTGTAAAATTCCAGAGCCTATTTTCTTATTTCCAGAGAGTTTTGAAGTCTTTTCAAGGAGAATTGGTGATATTTTCTTCAACTCTAGCTCGTATTTGGGTGTTTTAGCTTGTATTTTGCCCTTAAACCTCCGTATTTTGCTAATAAACTTATGAATTCTGATCTGAAATTTGTGTATTTCTGCACCATGAGTAGCTAAATATTTTATGTGCATGGTATGGAGTAATTATGTGATGTGAATCGTATTCATTGGTTGTATTATTGCGCTTAATCGCTATATTTGCTAAAGTTTAATCGTCGCTCTTAAATCTACTTTTTCATATTCCAAAAGAATTGATCTAGTTGATGATCACCCCACAAGGGTGAGATTTGATCTCTCCAAAAGAGAGTTTCATACTTCATATGTACGTTTACAACTTTAGCGATACACTATTAGAATTGATGCGTTAACTCCCAAAAGGACATCTTCCGACAATTCTCTCCCAAAAGGAGGTTTCGTTGTGTTATACTTGATCAACCAAAGCTTACGATTCGCTGATCCTAATGAACCCATGCCATGTACATGCCTTTTATATCTATTTTTCACAAACTAGAGTTCGTTGTTTGCATTGATCGCACGTAACAATCCCATCATCACACACTTTTCATACCACCTTCACCATCACTATTAAAGTGCTTAGATTTTATTCGTAGTTACTCTATTTGATTTAAGCTTGTGGTTTCAACAGATTTCTCCCGAGGATTCGACATCTGTACTCCCAGATTTTACTACTTGAACGGACTCTTGCGCTTGAGAGAAGCACCTTTTCGGTCCCACCAATATACAAATAAATTCAAGTAGACTAATATGTATCTAAATTTATATCCTTACTCAGACTAAATAACTAATTGGATAGCACTTATCTAACTTAAAGAATCTGTAATCCAAAAGAAGCCACGCTGATGTCATGGTTTTCAACAGATCATCCATCATAATCAAATTTTTTCATCTCTTCACCATGCATGCCGATTTTATCAGATCTGCACCTTAGGATTGTGATTTCTCCCATGTCCAACCTTAGGCTTCTATAATCTATGATATGTAGGACAGTTTTTCCAGGTGAAATTAGTTTGGACATGAAACACAGGTTCAACACTTGCAAATATGTCAAAACTTTATTTAACATGAAATTGTATAGACTTGAAGTATTTCATTCTCTTTTTTTTGAAGGAAACTAATGAGATCACATCCTGTAGAAAAGGACAGATCTGCAATTTTGACCCATCAGAGGCGTTTTTGTACTTTTTGGGTTTCTAGGTGTGTTTTTCGTAATTTTCAGTTTTAGGGTTATTTTTGTAAGCTTACTATTTTCAGTTTATTACTTAAAGGGGGTTAGAGGGATTAGAGATGTGTATCGAATATTGAGTGAAATCTTGTTTGAGGTGGAGATTATCCTTCTTTTGTTGGAGAGCACGGCCCTCTATCGAATCGGCGACTTGGGAGAGAGAGTTCCTCTCGAAAGAACTCAAATCTATTTTGTATCTCTTTTATTATCAGTTTATCTTCAATAAAAATCCAATCATTTTGATGGGCCCCCGCCCCTCCCCTGCGGGCTTACACCCGCAGGAAACTGGCGCATGCCCAAGCCCAGGCCGGCCATACCCCTTAGCCGCACGCGCGCGCCTAGCCCCCGTGAAACCCTAGTTTCTATTATAAAAGGGGGTAGCCATCTCTTGTATGCCTATGCTTAATTATTGATATTTGTGTGATTCCATAGGTAGACGAGTGCAGACGTCCTCTTCGGCGTCTTGGAAGGAGAATACACCTCTTTTGTATTCAAATATCTAGTTTTTGCTATTAGTTCTCTATAAAAATCACATCTTTTGTTAGTTCCTAACAATTTGGTATCAGAGCACGTGACGATTGATGGCGGCTACGACGAAATCTCAGGACAAAATTGAGGCGTTGGAGGTAAAGTTCACGAGCAAGATCGAGGCTATCAAGAAATCGTTGACGGGAAACGATGAGTCCATAGCAAAATTAACTACTTCCATCTCTCAATGACGTCAAATCAAGCGAAGCACGACGATCAAATCGCGCAATTGATGGGAGCCCTAAATCAATTGGCGACGAACAACAAAGGGGAGGGAAACCCTAAGTCGGTGGAAAAGGCGGCACCTTTGGGCAAGGGGAAGGAGAAAGTTGAGAACTTTGACCCGGAAAACGACTTTTTGGTAGAGGAATTTGCCGAAGATGAGGAAGAGGGGCCGTGGAGGGTCGATTATCGAGAAGAAGGCGAAAGGCCGTGGAAGCCCAAGGATGGATCGGTGGCATCAATCAAACCCTCCGGGGTGCGCGCGAGGACGAAAGGGGGCCGTGGCAGCCCTTCAAGGGCCCCGCCGGCCCCCAGGAGAGCCGCCAGGGAGGCGGTGGCCCCCCTGGGCTCGCCCAGGGGCGGCGAACCCCCCAGGGGGCCGGCGACCCTCCCCTGGGTTCGTCCAGGGGTGGCGAACCCTCCTGGGGGGCCGACGACCCCCCCCGACCCTCGGGGGGGGGGGGGGGGGGGGGGGGGGGCACTGGGGCCCCCAGGATCACCGGGCGGGGCTGGCGGCCCTACCCCAGGCAAGCCGCGGCCCCGCCGACTTGTCCAGGCAGGCGCGCGATTACATGGGTGCTGTTGGCGGCGATTTTCAGCGTGGGCAGCCGCGGCGAGAGGCTTCGACACGTGACTTCGAGGAGGATTTGGGACCCGGGGATTCCAGGAGCACGGAGACTACGGTGAAGGGTATCGGGACCCTCCTGACCCTCGATTTGGCGACTGAAGGTGGCAGCCACCGCCCCACCACCCGAAGGGACACACTGTAGGCGCAGGTGGGGGACACAGAGACTTCCAGGAGAGGCCAGAGGGCAGGTTTGGGAGCGACGAGGGGTACATAGACCGAGGAGGAGGGCCCCATGGGGGCTACGAGCGGTGCCAGGAGAGGTATCAGCACTACCATCAGCCTAGACAAGGAGGAGGCCGCGGGGACCAGGGAGGATTCAACATGGACTGTCTAAAGATGCTGAAGATGCCTATATTCGATGGAGGAGACCCGGTCTCGTGGGTCTACAGGGCGGAGAGATTTTTTAGAGTCTCGCATGACGGAGGAGCAGAAGTTGGAGGCTGCGGGCATATGCTTGGATGGAAAGGCCCTAGCGTGGTTTCAGTGGAAGGACGCGAGGCGTCCTCTTCGCTCACGGGAGGAGATCAGGGACCAGATGGTAGAGAGATTCAGAGACCCCCACATGGGAAACGTACGGGAGCAGCTGCTTTCTTTCCGACAGGAGGGAACGGTGAGAGACTACTTAGAGAGGTTTGAGGCCCTTTCGGGACAGGTGCACGGGATGACCAACGAGACGATGGAGAGCACCTTCATGAAGGGGCTGAAGGCCACTATTCGAGCAGCCGTACGCATGCATAAGCCGCAGAGTTTGATGGAGGCCATGTAGTACGCTCAGATGGCAGAGGACTTTCAGCTGGAGGATAGGAGGGCCCGGAGAGGTTGGAGCGGATCGACGGTTCGTAGTCAGCCTGTGACAGGAGGACAGCAGAAAGCCACTACGGGGACTGATTCGGGGGTCAGGGAGAAGACTGGAGAGAAGGATAGTGCACCACAGGCTGGGGGGGCAGTTCACGCGCATGACAGACGCTGAGATGAGAGAGAAGAGACAGAAGGGCTTGTGTTTCAGATGCGATGAGCGATTCTCACCAGGTCATCGATGTGCGGGACGCAAGCTCCAGGTGATTCTGTTGGAGGACGATGACGACTAGGCCGACGTCGAGGAGGCGACGGCTGAGCTGGAGGGCCAGTAGTTGGACGTGGCAGAGGTGTCCCTCAACTCCGTTGTAGGGTTCACACCGAACCATACCATTAAGCTGAGGGGGAGATCGGCGACCAGGATGTGACCGTGCTCATTGACAGTGGGGCTACCCACAATTTCATCTCCAGGAGGGTGGTGGCACAGCAGGGACTCCAGCTGACAGATTGTGGCAGCTTCAGTGTGATGATGGGGACGGAAAAGAAGGAGAGTAGTCGGGGAGTTTGCAGGGGACTCGTACTGACCATGCCGGGGATACAGGTGATCACAGATTTTTTACCTCTGGACCTGGGGAGCACCGACATCATTTTGGGCATGACCTGGCTACAGACGTTAGGGGAGATGATAATAAACTGGAAGCTGCTGCGAATGGAGTTTCATGAGGCATGGAGAGCAGTGATACTCCAGGAGGACCCCAGCCTCTACAGAGTTTTGGTCTCTTTGAAGACCATGGTGAGGATCATCCAGACAGAGGGAGGAGGATATTTAGTGGAGTTGTACTCGTTGACAGGTAAGGGAGGCGCAGAGGCCAGTGCAGAGCAGCTCATTTCAGGAGAGGTGCAGCAGCTGATGGAGCAGTTTGAGGAGATCTTTCAGAAGCCTCGGGGTCTCCCACCACCGCGGGACCACGATCACGCCATTGTGCTACGAGAGGGCGTGTCTCCCATTAGCGTGCAGCCCTACTGTCACGCCCCGCTCACCCAAGTACGGGGAGCGTAGCTGACGAGGTCGCCGTAGTATTCAGACTCAGGCTTCGAGCCCTCTTATCTAAATACTACTAGGTATTTTTTTTGGTTTAATATAAAATAAATGAGCATGCCACTGCAATAACACTGGAATAGTAGACAGAGAAAAGAAAAGTGCTCCAACAGAAATTACAACGCAGTACTGAAAAGTAAATACATCAACACTGAAGTTACATTACATCACATAAGTCCATATACATACATACATCAGCTGTACAACGGGGGTATAAAAAGCGGGTACAACAAAAGAGAAACCCCCAGCCCAAAAGTACAAAAGTCCACACCCGGCACAACGCACCCACTAGTTTAACCCCGGGAAATCTAACTGTACAAAGTCGCCCGAAGGCTCTACCTCAGTAGCACTGGCACCGATCTCTGGCTCCGGGACACCCGCTGCCTGCTCGGATCTCACACCTGTAAACCACGGGATGAGACACGTCAAAGCGTGACCCATTAGGAACCCCTAACACCCTAGTAGAACCCAGTTTAGAACTGGTCTCCCTAACTAACTAACTAACTACAGGTGTCACATCATCACATGTCATGCAGAAATTAAAACAGAGTACAAGTGCTGAAAGTAAACAACAATGAACAGAACTGAAGTAATAAATGACTAAATTAAATAAATTAAATTGTTGTTCTGTATTTGGAACCCGGATAAACCATAGGCTGCTAAGAGAGTGGACTTCACCCAGGGTGGGTGAAAGGTGGTACCACTCCAGCGACACGAGCACTGGAGGGGCCTCTCGTAACTCTGTACCCGACTGGACAAGGTACCGTAGTGAGATTCATCTCGGTTTTTCTGTCGGAAAAACAGAGAAAACCATCATTTACCGTCCTGGTGTGTCACGAACGCACCGGCGGCCTCTCTAACTCTAGTCAACTCCCCCTTCCGGGAGTGACGAAACGAGTGAGAATCATACTACGTCCGCTCCTTAGCACCTACCATTTATCCGTGTTTCCCCCAAACCCACATCTGACGTCTCACCCATTTCAAGAATGGAACGAGAACACCGATGTCAAACTCTCAACATCACTATCAGTTTTAAACATATCACATCATTGTTTCAGCAATGATTCTTTAACGGTTTCAACTACCGTTTTCATTTCGTACTTTCACAAATTCTCATCATCATAATTTTTCCACATGAATCATACATAATAACATCATCATTAGGGCACCTTAAGGGCATGATAATAAAGCACAACTTAGCATGTTCAAAATTAACATAAAACAAGAGCACAACTATAAAAATTCTACTAAAAATTATAACACAAATCTGTAAAAAGCGTCAGTCCAGAAAGAATGGCTCTGTTACCCTAATTGAAGTCAGAATTCGCTCTTGGCCTCTCTTCAAAGTTGTAGGAAATTTTCTCTAGTTTTTCGTAGTGTCCTTACTTTTATTTTTCTGATTTTTCTACTATTTTCTACGAATTTTACAAGTTACTATTCTGCTGCAACAAAAATTCCAGCAACTAATATTTCTAACTAGACTTGTTTTCTAACATATTGGAAGCCATAATTAACATAACAAAACTATCATAATGCTAAGTTTACTTCATTTTCAAGTCATCAATATATTTCTTCTTAATTAAAACTATGATACAAACATTCTATTCGCTATTTGAAGCTAATTTAAAACTAACTTCCTAACCACAAATCAAACACAATTTAGCATGTTAGCATAAAACTTCTACTCCCAAATTTACAACATGGAACAAAATTACTAATTCTAACATATCAAAATGGTAGAAATACTATCTCTTTAAGCATGAAGATGAAATTCCCAAAAAAATAAGAACTTGATCCAAAATTTCTCCATACAACTAACCTACTAGCAAAACATGTTAAATTGATAGTTAAAATTCCATTCTACCAACTAAAGCAATCATCATGGGATAAAACTAACCTTGATAATATATAAATCCTATCATGAAATCTAAGCATGGATTTCCAATACAAAATTTTGTATAACCTACTAACTTAATTTTCTCCAAAAGAAACCAATCCTAAACTAGAATCCTACCTAAGTGATAGAAGTTCTACCTTGTAAAAGTCATCCAAATCAAGTCTTTGGCCCTTCTTAATCCTTGATGAAAGAGCTCCTAGCTTCTTCTCCAAGCTCCAATTTTGGTCTCCAATTTGTTGGATTATTGGCTAATTTGGGCTCATTTGGTGTTGGAATGAGAAGGGAATTTTTGGGGGCTTTTAGAGATTGAAGAGGGGAACTATTTGGAAGGGGTTTTGAGGGATGAAGATGAAACAAAGAAATGAAAAGGGGGCATGCAATTTTCGGCCAGAAGTTCTTTGGGGAGGTGAGGGAGAGAAATAAGGTTTTTTTCTCTTTTGGTTTTGTTTTCATGCCTAGAAAATTGCATTCCCTAAAACCCTCTCCTCCATTCATTTTAGTCAAATTAAGCCATGTGTTAAAGCTCTCTTCATGCAAGAAGACACATAATAAGGTGTGTTGTCATGGTGAGAAAATTTGGCTTTTTGTGTTTTTAAGAAAATAAAAATACATGTAGAAATACTACATACACTCCAAATACAAGTATTTCCCCAAATACTCTCATTTACTAAATTCAATTAATGAGTTTAAAATCTTTTAAAATAAATTCCTACACCAAATAATTAAAAGAAAAATACGGGCATACTCCCAAAAATATACAGACGTATCTACGTCAAAAATACGTACAAATACACGTATATAAAAATTAGGGTCATTACATCCTACCCCCTTAAAATAAATTCCGTCCTCGGAATTTCAAATTAAGGGAGAAAAACTTTCTATACATCATATACATACAAAACAAAATTACATCAAACAAACAAGTGAGGGTACTTCTCTCTCATCTCATCCTCGAGTTCCCAGGTAGACTCTCTTGGTGATTCTCGGTGCCACATAACCCTCACTAAGTTGATCGACTTCTTCCTCAGCATCTTCTGCCTCCGGTCTAGAATGGCTACAGGCTGCTGATCATAAGTCAAGTCTGGTCGCACTTCGATCTCAGAGAAGTCAACGACATGATCAGGATTTCCAACACATCTCCTGAGTTGCGATATGTGAAACACATTATGCACTCCCTCAAGAGATGCTGGCAAGGCAATTCTGTAAGCCACTTCTCCAACACGAGCCAGAACTTCAAAAGGTCCGATATATCTTGGGCTTAACTTTCCACGTCTTCCAAAACGAATCAGCCCTCGTGTCGGCGAGATCTTCAAAAATACTAACTCTCCTGGCTGAAATTCCAAGTGTTGCCTCTTCGCATCTGCCCAGTGTTTATAACGGTCCTGAGCTATGCGAAGATTATCTCTGACGACTCTCACAACATCTATGGTTTGAGCGATCATATCCGGGCCCAACAATTCACGATCTCCAACATCATCCCAACTGAGAGGAGATCGGCACTTTCTTCCATACAAGGCTGCAAATGGTGCCATGCCTATGCTGGCTTGATAACTGTTATTGTAGGCGAACTCTACCAAATGTAGATGTTCATCCCAAGAGCCCTTGAAATCCAACATGCACGCCCTCAGCATATCTTCTAGAATCTGAATTGTCCTCTCCGACTGACCGTCTGTCTGTAGATGGTATGCAGTGCTGAAACTCAGCTGAGTTCCCAAGCTAGCCTGCAAAACTTCTCCAAAAATGAGACGTAAACCTTGTGTCACGTTCGGAGACTATGCTTACAGGTACTCCGTGAAGCCTCACGATTTCCTGCATACATGACTAATCAGAATCTAAACCAACAATAAACAAACAGAAACAAAACAATGAATCTCACCTCCATATATCTCTTAGCAAGATGGTCTGTTGACTGGCCCACTCGAAATGGTATAAAGTGAGCTGATTTGGTCAATCGGTCAACGATTACCCAAATAGCATCATGTCCTCGAGAAGTGCGAGGTAAGCCAGTTACAAAATCCATCGTCACATGCTGCCACTTCCACTCTGGAATTGGAAGAGGCTGCAGAAGTCCTGTCGTTCTCTGATGTTCGGCCTTGACTTGCTGACATGTCATACATGAAGCTACACTTCTAGCCACATTACGCTTCATGCCGTGCCACCAAAAATGTTGTCGCAGATCACGATACATTTTGGTGCCTCCAGGATGGATAGAATAAGGTGAGCTATGAGCTTCTTTCAACAGTTCATCCCGAATGTCACCTGATGGCACACAGATCCTACTCCCAAATCGCAGAGATCCATCTTCATGAACACAGAAATCATTACGAAGTCCGGCTTCTGTCTGCTTGCGAATCTTCTTCAACTTCGCATCTCCAGACTGAGCTGCCTTGATCCTTTCAACCAAATCAGATTGAACCTGCAAGTTCATCATCATCACTGATGAGCCAGGTAAGACAACTTCAATCCCCAACTGTCGAATATCACCCCGAAGTTTTCTCTGAGCTGTCAACATCATCACTGTCGGCATGCGACTAAGAGCATCAGGCGCTACGTTGAGTTTCCCAGGGGGATATTGGAGGTCGACATCATAATCAGCCATCAACTCGAGCCATTTACGCTGCCTCATATTCAGCTCTTTCTGAGTGAACACGTACTTCAAACTCTTGTGATCTGTGTATATCTTTACACGTTCACCTAGAAGAAAATGCCTCCACAACTTCAATGCAAACACCACTGCTGCTAACTCCAAGTCATGCGTAGGATAGTTCCTCTCATGGGTCTTCAACAATCTAGAAGCATAAACTACTACCCTACCATGCTGATGGAGAACACATACCAATCCTCTGCCTGACGTGTCACAGTAAATCTCATATCCACCTGTACGATATGGAATCGTCAGGACAGGTGCAGTGATCAATCTATGCTTCAGTTCATCGAATGCTCGCTGACATTCCTCTGACCAATTGTAAGCAACATTCTTCTTGGTTAAATGAGTCATCGGTGCAGCGATCTTAGAAAAATCCTTGATGAACTTCCCGTAGTACCCAGCCAAACCCAAGAAACTTCTGATCTCTGTTACTGACTTAGGAACTGGCCACTTCTCTACTGCGGCAATCTTCTCTGGATCTACAGCTATCCCATCACCGGATACAACATGTCCCAGAAAAGCAACATTGGTCAGCCAAAATTGACACTTGCTATACTTAGCATATAACTGGTGCTGCCTCAGAGTCTTCAGGACTATCCTCAGATGCTCTGCATGATCTTCCTCTGATCTCGAGTACACCAAGATATCATCTATGAAGACGACAACAAACTTATCCAAATACTCATAGAAGACTTGGTTCATCAACCTCATGAATGTGGCTGGTGCATTAGTAACACCGAAAGGCATCACTAAAAACTCATAATGACCATATCGGGTTCTAAATGCAGTCTTTGGAATATTTGATCCTCTGACATTCACCTGATGATATCCGCTTCTCAAATCCAGCTTTGTATACACACGAGATCCACCCAACTGATCAAATATGTCATCAATTCTGGGAAGAGGATACTTGTTCTTCACATCAACTTTATTCAACTCCCGGTAGTCAATGCACATCCTTCGAGATCCATCCTTCTTGTTCACCAAAAGCACTGGCGCACCCCATGGCGAAACACTTGGCTGAATCAAACCACGCTCTGACAAATCCTTCAACTGACTACGAAGCTCTGCTAACTCTGGAGGAGCCATACGGTATGGAGCCTTCGCAATCGGTTGAGTGCATGGAATCAGATCGATGGTGAACTCCAATGATCTATCCGTAGGAAGTCCATAGATATCGTCTGGAAAGACATCAGGAAAATCTCGGACTACCCTTGGTAATACAGGTTCAGCATCCATCTCCATCATCACTTCTATTGGACTGGCCTTAAACTTCAATGGTCCAAGGGAACTACTACCACTAAGAAACTCGAACTCTGGATGATCAGGAATCCGAAACACTATCTTCCTGAGTTTACAATCTATAGTGGCATAGAACATCCCTAACCAGTCCATCCCAAACACTGCTTCAAAATGAGGCATCTCCATCACTAAGAAATCTGCATACAGCATACGTCCATAAATCTCAACAAGACACTGTCGGTATCCCGAAGAACTGCGGATCACTCCATTCCCTGTATGGATATTCCAACTAGAAGCAAATGAGTCAACTACTAATGAATTTCTAGTCACAAACTGTTGAGACATGAAGCAATGAGATGCTCCTGAATCGAATAGTGACAAGGCAGGGAAGGAAGCTACTCTAATAACACCTAAGAGAATAAACATAAACTAACATAAGAATCTAAACATCCTAATCACAACCATAAACACAACATACTATAGTAAAAATAACAAAGCAATCAACTCTAAAAATAAATAGGTATCAGTGATAACACGACCGGTGTCCTCTGCCTCGACAGCCGTCATGGTGAAAGCCTGACGCCTCGGCGCCGCTCTCCTAGGGGTCTGCTGCTGCGGCGGAGGAGGCCTAGGTGGTCCTCTTTGAGTCACTGCACCAGGCGCTGGTGGAGCTGACAGTGGAAGCCTCTGTGGAGCCGGCGAAAGGGTCATCTGTTGCTGCTGCACAGGCCGGACTGCCACTGGTGCCCCAGATCCTGAAGTCTGTCCCTGCCGAGGACACTGCGTACTGATGTGCCCAGACTGACCACAGGTAAAACATCGCCCATGCCTAAACTTGCAATCCCGCTGCTCATGCCCAGTCTTCCCACAAAATCCACAAGGCTGACGCCGCTGTGATGCTGGTGGAGCTCCGGGCCTCCGAAACTGAGTGGTCTGGGTGGGCCTCGGGAAACTCCTCTGCTGACCCGCAGGGTGCCTCTCAGATGCTGCTGGACATCTACCCACACTCTTCAGGTGTGTCTCATGCATCCTGGCCGCCTCCAGTACGGCACTGTAAGTAAGCAACACCCGAGTCGACATCGCTGCTCTGAACTCGGGGTCCAGCCCCATCCTGAATCGCCTAGCTCTGGTGGCCTCTAACTGCATCAACTCCGGAGCAAGCTCAAACCTCAACCGCAACTCATCTTTCTTCGTCTCTGGCAAGTACTGAGCCTCAAACAACTCTCTAAACTTCTCCCACGAGATCGGCTTAGTCAAATGCAGCTCCTGAGCATCCCACCAATCTCGTGCCTGATGTGTCAGCTGTCTCTTCGCGGCATCCACCCACTTATCCCTCGGGTATCCAATAGCCTCCAAATCATCCTCAGAATGTCTGATCCACTCGTCCACCTCCAGAGGACTCTCCTTGCCCGAAAAGGACCTCGGGTGCAAAGCTCTAAACTGCCTGATACCCACTGGCTTCGGTGGCGCACCACTAGCCACCCTATCCTCCATCTGCTGCATATGCTCCAGAATCCCTATCAGAATCTTCCCCATCAGGGAAGCCTCAGATGAAGCAGCATCAGAAGCAGGGGTCCTGTTCTCGGACGATCCATTCCCCGGATCCATTCTGCAAGAATGAACAGGGAAACAATATTCAGTACCAAAATTGCGAATTATAATGTTGGAGTTTACTTGTACTATTCTTACGTGTATCGCAGTGTGAGCTGACCTGCATGGGCCACCACAAAAACCTGTCACGCCCCGCTCACCCAAGTACGGGGAGCGTAGCTGACGAGGTCGCCGTAGTATTCAGACTCAGGCTTCGAGCTCTCTTATCTAAATACTACTAGTCATTTTTTTGTGGTTTAATATAAAATAAATGAGCAGGCCACTGCAATAACACTGGAATAGTAGACAGAGAAAAGAAAAGTGCTCCAACAGAAATTACAACGCAGTACTGAAAAGTAAATACATCAACACTGAAGTTACATTACATCACATAAGTCCATATACATACATACATCAGCTGTACAACGGGGTATAAAAAGCGGGTACAACAAAAGAGAAACCCCCAGCCCAAAAGTACAAAAGTCCACACCCGGTACAACGCACCCACTAGTCTAACCCCGAGAAATCTAACTGTACAAAGTCGCCCGAAGGCTCTACCTCAGTAGCACTGGCACCGATCTCTGGCTCCGGGACACCCTCTGCCTGCTCGGATCTCACACCTGTAAACCACGGGATGGGACACATCAACGCGTGACCCAGTAGGAACTCCTAACACCCTAGTAGAACCCAGTTTAGAACTGGTCTCCCTAACTAACTAACTAACTACAGGTGTCACATCATCACATGTCATGCAGAAATTAAAACAGAGTACAAGTGCTGAAAGTAAACAACAATGAACAAAACCGAAGTAATAAATGACTAAATTAAATAAATTAAATTGTTGTTCTGTATTTGGAACCCGGATAAACCATAGGCTGCTAAGAGAGCGGACTTCACCCAGGGTGGGTGAAAGGTGGTACCACTCCAGTGACACGAGCACTGGAGGGGCCTCTCGTAACTCCGTACCCGACTGGACAAGGTACCGTAGTGAGATTCATCTCGGTTTTTCTGTCGGACAAACGGAGAAAACCATCATTTACCGTCCTGGTGCGTCACGAGCGCACCGGCGGCCTCTCTAACTCTAGTCAACTCCCCCTTCCGGGAGTGACGAAGCGAGTGAGAATCATAATACGTCCGCCCTTAACACCTACCATTTATCCGTGTTTCCCCCAAACCCACATCTGGCGTCTCACCCATTTCAAGAATGGAACGAGAACACCGATGTCAAACTCTCAACATCACTATCAGTTTTAAACATATCACATCATTGTTTCAGCAATGATTCTTTAACGGTTTCAACTACCGTTTTCATTTCGTACTTTCACAAATTCTCATCATCATAATTTTCCAACATGAATCATACATAATAACATCATCATTAGGGCACCTTAAGGGCATGATAATAAAGCACAACTTAGCATGTTCAAAATTAACATAAAATAAGAGCACAACTATAAAAATTCTACTAAAAATTATAACACAAATCTGTAAAAAGCGTCAGTCCAGAAAGAATGGCTCTGTTACCCTAATTGCAGTCAGAATTGGCTCTCGGCCTCTCGTCAAAGTTGTAGGAAATTTTCTCTAGTTTTTCGTAGTGTCCTTACTTTTATTTTTCTGATTTTTCTACTATTTTCTACGAATTTTACAAGTTACTGTTCTGCTGCAACAAAAATTCCAGCAACTAATATTTCTAACTAGACTTGTTTTCTAACATATTGGAAGCCATAATTAACATAACAAAACTATCATAATGCTAAGTTTACTTCATTTTCAAGCCATCAATATATTTCTTCTTAATTAAAACTATGATACAAACATTCTATTCACCATTTGAAGCTAATGTTAAAACTAACTTCCTAACCACAAATCAAACACAATTTAACATGTTAGCATAAAACTTCTACTCCTAAATTTACAACATGGAACAAAATTACTAATTCTAACATATCAAAATGGTAGAAATACTCTCTTTAAGCATGAAGATGAAATTCCAAAAAACTAAGAACTTGATCCAAAATTTCTCCATACAACTAACCTACTAGCAAAACATGTTAAATTGATAGTTAAAATTCCATTCTACCAACTAAAGCAATCATCATGGGATAAAACTAACCTTGATAATATATAAATCCTATCATGAAATCTAAGCATGGATTTTCAATACAAAATTTTGTATAACATACTAACTTAATTTTCTCCAAAAGAAACCAATCCTAAACTAGAATCCTACCTAAGTGATAGAAGTTCTACCTTGTAAAAGTCATCCAAATCAAGTCTTTGGCCCTTCTTAATCCTTGATGAAAGAGCTCCTAGCTTCTTCTCCAAGCTCCAATTTTGGTCTCCAATTTGTTGGATTATTGGCTAATTTGGGCTCATTTGGTGTTGGAATGAGAAGGGAATTTTTGGGGGCTTTTAGAGATTGAAGAGGGGAACTATTTGGAAGGGGTTTTGAGGGATGAAGATGAAGCAAAGAAATGAAAAGGGGGCATGCAATTTTCGGCCAGAAATTCTTTGGGGAGCTGAGGGAGAGAAATGAGGGTTTTTCTCTTTTGGTTTTGTTTTCATGCCTAGAAAATTGCATTCCCTAAAACCCTCTCCTCCATTCATTTTAGTCAAATTAAGCCATGTGTTAAAGCTCTCTTCATGCAAGAAGACACATAATAAGGTGTGTTGTCATGGTGAGAAAATTTGGCTTTTTGTATTTTTAAGAAAATAAAAATACATGTAGAAATACTACATACACTCCAAATACAAGTATTTCCGCAAATACTCTCATTTACTAAATTCAATTAATGAGTTTAAAATCTTTTAAAATAAATTCCTACACCAAATAATTAAAAGAAAAATACGGGTATACTCCCAAAAATATACGGACGTATCTACGTCAAAAATACGTACAAATACACGTATATGAAAATTAGGGTCATTACACCTACCGATACCCCCAGCATCAGAATGACGAGATAAAGAGAATGGTGTCAGAGATGGTGCTGGCGGGGGTGATCCAGCCGAGTGTGAGCCCGTTTTCCAGCCCAGTGTTGTTAGTAAAGAAGAAGGATGGTAGTTGACGATTTTGCGTGGACTACAGGGCATTGAACAAGGAGACGGTTCCAAATAAATTCACCATACCGGTGATAGACGAGCTCCTGGACGAGCTACACAGGGCAGCCTGGTTCAGCAAGTTAGACCTTAAGTCTGACTACCATCAGATCAGGATGCGACGGGAGGATGTGCCCAAGACGGCGTTCAGGACGCATGAGGGTCACTATGAGTTTCTAATCATGCCATTCGGTTTGACAAACACACATGCCTCCTTTCAGGCTCTTATAAATAAGGTATTCCGACCATATCTCAGGCGTTTCGTACTAGTTTTCTTCGATGATATTTTGGTGTATAGTCGTACTTTGGAGGAGCATTTGGACCACTTGCAGGTGGTGTTTCAGGAGCTGCAGTACCATCAGTTATATGTGAACAGAAAGAAGTGTTTTTTCGGGTAGCCACAGGTGGAGTATTTGGGGCATGTCGTATCAGCAGGAGGGGTGGCAGCAGATAGAGCAAAGATAGTGGCCATGCTGGACTGGCCGCGCCCCACTACGCTCATAGGGCTACTTGATTTCCTGGGGCTGACAGGGTACTATCGCAGGTTCGTGTAGGGGTATGGGACGATTGCCTGGCCGCTGATGGAGTTATTGAAGAAGGACCAGTTTCATTGAGGAGAGGAGGCGACGACAGCGTTTGAGGCCCTGAAAAGGGCATGACCACTATGCCCGTATTGGCGTTGCCTGACTTTTCCAGACCCTTCGTGGTAGAGGCGGACGCATCAGGACATGGTCTAGAAGCAGTACTGATGCAGGAGCAGCGGCCCATAGCTTACTACAGCCAGGTGACCGCGAGGGCCCAACTGCAGTCGGTCTACGAGAGAGAGCTGATGGCCATAGTGTGTCCATACAGAAGTGGAGGCCATATTTGTTGGGACGGAGCTTCCTAGTACGCACGGATCAGCGGAGCCTGAAGTACCTGTTGGAGCAGCGGATGGTAGCGGAGCGGAGGAGCATCAGAAGTGGCTGCGGAAGCTGATGGGGTACATGTTCGAGATTGAGTATCACCCGGGGCTGGAAAACAAGGCGGCCAATGCATTATCCTTGCGAGAGGAGGAGCTGGCAGCACTAGCAGTGTCCGTTCTTCAGGACTTGGGACCGCTACAGCAGGAGGTGGAGCTGGATTCGGAGCTAGCAGGTATACGTGAGGCTCTTCTGCAGGGGTCTACTGAGTTTCCAGGGTATTCTCTACAGGAGGGCCGGCTGCTGTATTGGGGGAGGCTTGTGATACCGAGGAAGTCCACATATATACCGGCTTTACTCCAGGAGTTTCATGGTAGTTCCATTGGAGGACACTCTGGGGTCCTCAAGACCTATCAACGACTGGCGAGGGAGGTCTACTGGAAGGGGATGAAGAAGTAGGTGGCGAGGTTTATGGCGGAGTGTGACGTGTGCCAGCGTCAGAAGTACCAGGCTATGTCCCCAGGAGGACTACTACAGCCGCTATCCTTACAGGAGCGAGTATGGGAGGACCTCTCCATGGATTTCATAGATGGGTTGCCGAAGTCGGGTGGATACACTGTTATTTTTGTTGTGGTCGACCGCCTCAGCAAATATGCGCACTTTGTTCCGCTTCGGCGTCCTTACAGCGCAGTCACGGTGGCAGAGGTGTTTGTGAGGGAGGTCATTCGTCTGCATGGACCTCCAAAGTCCATAGTCTCGGACCGAGACAAGGTGTTCTAGAGCAGATTCTGGCAGGAGCTTTTTCGGTTGCAGGAGACGGCATTGAAGCGGAGCACGGCCTACCATCCTCAGACCGATAGTCAGACGGAGGTGGTAAACAGGAGTGTGGAGACTTATCTGCGGTGCTTCATTTCATAGAATCATAGGGAGTGGACGCGTTGGCTAGCATGGGCCGACTACTGGTATAATACTTCATATCACACGGTGGCACAGACTACACCCTTGAGGATTTTGTATGGCAGAGACTTCCCGCACTTGCTACATTATGGGCATGAGACGACACCTGTGTCGGATGTGGAGCAGTATCTAGCGGAGAGGGACCGGATTCTGGCAGAGCTGAAGCTCCATTTGGTGAGGGCACAACAGGTGATGAAGGCTAGGGCAGACTTTCACTGTCGTGACGTACAGTTTGGGGTAGGGGACATGGTGTATCTGAAGTTGAGGCCCTACAGGCGGAGATCGATGGCTCACAAGGGAAATGAGAAGCTGGCACAACGTTATTTTGGACCTTTCGAGGTCGAGGCGAGAGTTGGGTCGGTGGCCTACAGGTTGAGCTTGCCCCCAGGATTGGCCATTCACCCCGTCTTCCACGTTTTACAGTTGCGCCAGGCCATTGGCGACCACACCTTTCCTTTCCCTACCCGAGACACTTAATGCTGATATGGAGGTGAGACTGGAGCCTGAGGTGTTGAAGGGGGTTCAGAGGAGCGACACAGGAGAGCAGCAGGTGTTGTTGCAATGGAAGGGCTTGCCAGAGCATGATAGCACGTGGGAGGACATGGACGAGATGTCGACGTGATTTCCAGACTTCCACCTTGAGGACAAGGTGGCTCTTTGGGGGGTATTGATAGGCCCCTGCCCCCTCCCTTGCAGGTTTACACCCGCAGGAAACTGGCGCAGGCCCAAGCCCAAGCCCAGGCCGGCCATACCCCTTAGCCGCACGCGCACGCCTAGCCCCCCCGCGAAACCCTAGTTTCTATTATAAATAGGGGGCTAGCCGTCTCTTGTATGCTTATGCTTGATTATTGATATTTGTGTGATTACATAGGTAGACGAGTGTGGACGTCCTCTTCGGCGTCTTGCGAGGAGAATACACCTCTTTTGTATTCAAATATCTAGTTTTTGCTATTAGTTCTCTATAAAAATCACATCTTTTGTTAGTTCCCAACACATTTCCTCCAGATCCATCTTTCTAACCCTAAAAATCTTTCCTTTACCCAAAAAATTCCTCTTTTCTACCAAAACCCAACCTTTCTACTTCAAAACACTATAAAAATTTTTATCAAGTGGTATCAAAGCGGTCTGATCCTTATGGCAGCAACAAGATCGAAGGATAAGTTTGAAACCTTGGATGAAAAATACGACGGCGAAATTAAAGATTTGAAGAAATCCATGAATGAATGAATTCAGCTATTAGGGTATTGATTGAAGAATGATCGAGTGTCGCCTTTGCCAAGTGTCTCCTGTGCCAAGTTAAGAGTTTGTCGCTAATTCTATAGGTTGAATCCATCTTACATTCGAACTTGACAAATAGAAGGTACCGTAGGCGAGGGGATGAAAGCCTCGCTCACTCGTAGGGCTGTCCTCTTATCTTACCCTCGACGGCTCCAGGCCCCGATGGTTTGCCATCCATCTTTTTTCAATCCAGCTGGTACCAAATAAAGAATTATGTTACAAAATTCATGCAGGATATCTTTCATTCGGGCTCTTTGCAGCCGGGGCCCACACTCACTCATTGCTCGCCAGCTTTAGACCCAAGACGAAAGATTGTGAGGACCCATCAGATTTTCGGCCAATTGGACTATGCGAGTAAGCTTTCGAAGTATCTCCCGAATTGCAATATATCAGATGCAGATGGTATTTTATCGGTTTCAAGAGGGCAAGCACCTTTATTTATGGATGGTGTTCTCGGTATCGTTTTCTTCGACGAAGGGAAGGAATCGGGGGGATACAGTTACGGGCAAGACCGTTTGGCTCTATTGGAAGGAAAGGAATCCAACACGTTGGACAAAAAGTTTGAAGCTATCATACAAGCAATGCAGACCATAACTCGAGAATTTTCAGATCTAAAAGCGGCGAAGAATTCAGATTTAAACGATAATCCAAATCTAGGGTTAAAGGAGAAAACTTTGGAGAAAGGGAAGGCAAAAGGCAGAAGATTTTTTCGAAGGACACATCGAGAATGTTGATCACTACTACAAGGAGGATGAGGAAGATGGAAAGGAAGGCGGCAAACCCTGGCATGGGCGTCTGCAGGGCCGCCTAGTCCCTATAGGGCCGATAGGTGCATGGCACTGGTAGGCCCGCCAGGATCCTGACAAGCCTTAACAAGGTCGCCAGAGGCACATCGAGTTTCGGCAGGCCCATAAGGGGCCTCACGGCTTTTGAACGACCCGCCGAAACCACACCAGCTTATGATGCTACGTCCAGATCCCGATGACGACGGTGTTGACTTCCTGGGTCCCCCACAGCCATCGATACGTGGAAAAAGGTGATGACATCCACTTCCGACATACGAGGATGATTAGAAGGATTTCGATGATGTTATGGACCATGAGAAGGACACCCGAGACTCGGTTGGGGGGTGATGATGATTGTGGTGGCTATGGTGACAGAGAGACGAAGCCCCAAGAGGGGTTATGAGTGACCCAATGACAGATGACGAGATACTCATCATACTCATCATCACTGGCAGGTTGGTGGACAAGCAGATCATTGAAATCTCGGGGTGGATAGTAGAGTGAGAAAACTACAGATGCACATATTTAAGGGGGATGATATCTATAGATGGATCTACAGAGTTAAGAGATTTTTTGGTGACACGTCGGACGGAGGGGCAAAAATTGGAGATAGCCAGCATGTCTTTAACGGGAGGCACTCTTTGGGTTTCTTTGGAGGGAGAAGATGGAGCTTCTACTCATGGGAGGACTCAAGGACGATTTGATGGATATGTTTCGATATACCAAGTGGAAAAACCTATAGGAGCAGTTGATGGTACTCAAGCAGGATGTATATGATGGAAATTGAATTCCACCCTAAGTGATTTTGATGATGAGCACACCAAATGAAGCTTAGTGTACTAACTACACTACAATTAAGTGTGCAGAATATGCGACAAATGAAAAACTTTATTCATACTCAAAGAAGCGCAATCTACACTCAAAGACAAGGACGAACGTTGCCAAGATCAAATGATGAAGTTCAAAGCTCAAATAGAACAAGAAGCTCAAGTGAAGCTCACATCTACTCCATCAATTGATCAAGCTTCCGAAGATGTGTCCTAGTCTATAGTGAGTGTGTTGTGTCTTTTTAGGGTATTGTTAAAGCCAAATCGTATAGACAATCACACACACAAATGATTTTAAAAACGTTTTGAATATCTTTTAAATCATCTTCAAAAAGGATTTTGAGAGCTTTCGCTAGTCGTTTTGTATTTCCGTAGTGAAACTCCACTACACCCTGGAGTTAGCTACTTGTTTGACTAGTTGTGTTGCAGGAAAAACTCCTCTGGGAGTCGACTACCAAAGGTAGGGAGTCGACTAACAGCTGAGAATCGAAATTTCCTGAAACACGCTGGGAGTCGACTACCACTCCTAGGGAGTCGACTACCAGCTGTCGAAGTTTGACGTTTTGACTTGAATTTTGAAATATCTTTGAGTGATTTTCTCCGATGATTTTCGGGACAAAAGTCAAAGTAATTTGAATTTCAAATTCTTAGTTTTCTCCTATAAATAGTGGATCATTTTCATTGAGAAAAGCACAACAACTATTGAATTCAAATTCTCTCGTGCAAACGCTCTAAAGTTCTAAGCTCTCATTCTCTCTTTAGCCAATTCTGTTTTATTCGTGATCTTGCAAATTTTGTTATTATTTCCTGAAGATCATAATCTCGTTTTATTGGCTAACTGTTTTTCAAATCCGTATTACTTTTCTCTTGATTTTTATTTAAAGGATTTTTTTTGAAAAACATTAGATCTAGATCACAAAGAATTCATTCATATCTTTGTGTGATCTAGAATCTTATTCTATCAAGCCACTACACGTAATCTCATGTATTACTATTTGGCTATAGAATCTGGGTGTAAAACCAATCTCCACCAATTTATTGTGGTGAATTGGATATTGATTTTTATTGTGTCGTTGTTGGAACCCTAGACAAGTCTAGGTGTTGCCATTGGAAATCCTGGTCAAGACTAGGTTGTTTGAAATCCTAACGAGTGGAGTTAGGTACTTGTATTTGCCAAGGCAGATAGTTGAAATCTCGTACCGGATTGGTCGGGGACTGGACGTACCCAAAAGTTGTGGGGAAGCAGGATAAAAATCCTTGTGTCTGCGATTGCTTTTCTGTGTCCTATTATTTATCTCTGCGAGCAATTTTTTATTTACTTTATATCTTTGTAATTCCTTGTTCATTTGCGTATTACAAAGATCATACTCTTAATTCCACTGTGTAAAGATCTATCTGTATGTAAAGATCTCTTATCTGTTTGTAATTATAATTGTTTATATTTTATAAGATTAATTTGTTGATTAAGAACCAAGCGTAGATCGCTCTACTTGGTTTCTTAGGCAACATTAGAAGGACTTTTATTAACGATCGAAAAAGATTTATTATTTGCACAACACTATTCAACCCACCCTTCTAGTGTTGTTTGCCATCTACAGGATCCAACACTTGGTATCAGATCTAGGCTACAAAAGTGATGGCGTCAACATCTTTCCATTCTGAAGGACTGAATACCATGCGACCACCACTGTTCAACGGAACCAACTATGCAAGCTGGAAGATCCGAACGAAGACTCATCTAGAGTCATTGGACATTGAAGCTTGGACAGTTACTAAAATCCCGTACATCGCACCTACCGACGTTGAATTTGGGAAATGGTCAGCCGACGACAAGAATAGAGCTAATCTCAATGCAAAAGCAATGAATGCACTATTTTGCACCGTAACATGAAATGAGTTCAATCGAGTATCCCAATGTGAGATAGCACACCAAATATGGCACACTCTTCAGGTAAGTCACGAAGAAACTGAAAAGGTAAAGGAATCCCGCATAAATGTTTTACATTCAAAATTCGAATATTTTAAAATGGAAGGAGAGAGTATCACCGATGTGAATACTCGTTTTACTAATATTACAAATGAGCTTGCAGGATTAGGAAAGAAACTGTCTGAATATGAGCAGGTAATGAAGATTCTAAGATCCCTCCGACCCGAGTGGAAGGGAAAGACAACTGTCATTCGAGAAGCTCATAATGTAAAGGACCTCACCATCGAAGAACTAATGGGAAATCTCATGGCATATGAGATTGAGCTCGAAGAAGATAAGAAGATCGAAGAAAGACCAAAGAAGAAGAATCTCGCGTTCAAAGCCCAAGAGGAAGATTCTGAATACACGGACAAAGAAGACCATTTTGCATTCATCTCAAAGAACTTTAAAGAGTTCATCACAAGTAAGTATGGAAAACGCCCTTTTAGACCTACTAACGATATTATTTGTTTTGGTTGCAATAAACCAGGGCACGTCAAGAGAGACTGTCCATTGGAGAGAAACAATCGTGATTCCAGAGATCGTGGAAAGAACAGAGACAATAATGAAAAGCGAAACAATGGAAGAAACAAATTCCGACGACCAAAGAAGGAAGCTTACGCAGCCTTCGACCAGAGCGATTCCTCGTCTGATGAATCCTCAGCAGAAGATAACGATGAAAGAAGAGAAACAACACACATGTGCTTCATGGCATCCACATCCTCCAAGGTAAGCTCGCATTATGATCCATCTAGTGACAATGATTCGTCATCAAGTGATGATGAAGACATGGATTATAGGGGAGCATATAAGGAGCTATGCAAAATGCATGAAAAGCTCATAAAGAAACATAGAAGAACACTTAGAAATATTAAAAAGGATACTAAAGAAAAGGACGAAATCATTAAAGAAAATAGTCTCTTTAAAGAAAAGAATGATTCTTTGCAAAAAGATATTTCATTAGTAAATGAAAAGGTTGAGAATCTGAATAATTTTCTCGTATCTGTCAAAGAAAAATACGACGTTACGATGAAAATTATTGAGAATTTCAACAAAGGAAAAGGGAAGCTAGACAGTATAATAAATGATCAAAAAGCCTCATCTAGCAAAACCGGACTCGGTTATGATTCACATCATACCAAGAAACAGGTTAAGCATACTAGGATGCATCATTCTAACGATAATTTGTTAAGCATCTGGATACCAAAGAAATTGTCTGATCAACGAAAGAGAAGGTACGCTACAGACTTTGTTCAACAAATTCATTTAAACAGAAATTATAAATATGTTGTTCATGAAGGAACTAAACCATACTGGGTTTGGCTTCCTAAAGACTAACTCCTCGGACTCAAAAGCCAAATAGTACCATAAACGTTTAATTTTTTCAGGTACTCTAAAGAAACAAAGAGGAGAAATCAAGATCCAAACGATTGATAACTGGATCAGCAGCAAAAGCGCTCTTTTACGACTTAATCATTTTTCTTTGCAAAATATACATGCTTAAATTTATTTAAATAAGTTATTATTTTTTATATGTTTACGTTGTACTCTTAAAACATTTCGTGTTCAGAAAACGCACTCAAACTTGGATCAAAAACCCATCGGGATGAGAAAACGACTCAACCCAATAGGGAGTCGACTACCTACATGAGGGAGTCGACTACCAGCGAATGTGCGAATTTCTGGGTTTGTTTTTTGACTAACTCCTATTGGGTTCTATAGAGTTAATGGGTTCATATCCACAAAGGCAACTTATACCCAATAAGCTAAAACTCCATCCTAGCTCTTCATTCCTTGATCCAAGGCCCTTATTCTTCACCATCTTTCATCCTAAGTTAAAAACCCCAAGAGAAACCCTAGTGTAGCCGACTACCCCATTCCCCTCTTTCTCTTGAAATTTTTTGGTGCTTTGGGTTGCTTGGAGCTCTTCCAACTTCATCTCTTTCTCAAGTTTATTCAAGGTAAAAACTTTTTTTACTTCATGACTTTTACTTCACCATTTTTTCTTCTTGATTTATTTGATTATCTAGTATTGTAAAACTCTTTTGTTTTTACTCTATCTAGATGCCTATCAATGGAATATTTTCCAAGAAGAGAAAAACCTCAACTGAAATTGATTCTGATAAAGAAACTATCCTACCCTATCTATTTAAGAACACCTCATATGAACACTTTGTCAAAATCTCTAAGAAACCCATTCTACATGAAAGATTTGTCAAACTTGATGATGTGATAAACTATGGGATTGATAGCATACTAGAATTTCAGAACTTGGTCAACCTATTTTCCTCTGAAAACACTTATCTTTGCTATCCCAGGCTTGTGCACCTATTTTATGCTAATATGGATTACGATCTTGCCAAAAGCCGATTTATCACCAAAGTTCTTGATACAAAACTTGCCATTACCGTTAAGTCTCTTGGAGAAGCCCTAGGCATTCCATATTCTGGCATGTTGCTTGATAAAATAGAAATGACTGAAGAAAGTATTTTAGAGAGAATGTATTTGCCAGGAAGGCATTTTCAGACTAAACTTCCATGTAGCGATCTTTGCTATCCGGCAAGAATTCTGGCAAATATATTATCCTATAATATTACTCAAAAATCTGGAAGTCATTCTATCCTATTTGAGAAACAGGCTAAATGTATCTATGCCTTGTTAGGGAACATCCGCATCAATTGGGCCAAAGTCATCATGGACTCCATTCTTGCTTCAGCCTCTTCAGATAGACCCTCATCCACCTTAGCTCATGGACATTATCTCACAATCTTGTTTATTAGCTATAATGTGCCTTTGGATCATGAAACCACAATTCTAGAACCGGCTCGAGTTTTTGATGTTCATGCTCTTGGAAGAATGAACCTACATCATGATCTTGATGAGAACATCCCCGAAGAGAAACTTGCAGCTGAAGGAGTATCATCATCCTCCAGGAGAGGTAAGAAAATTGTTGTTTCAGATTCTGAGGAAGAAGAAGGAGAAGAAGAAAAAGGAAGCGAGAAAGAAGAAGAAGAAGCACCGGCATATATCCTTGAACTTCAAGAGATGCTTCTGAAGAAAATTGGGAAATTGAAGATATCACAAGAGAAAGGCTTTGAAGACCTTAACAAAAAGGTGGACGACCTCAAAGAGCTCGTTGTGAAAAGTAACAAAATGACGGAGGACACGCTTGTCATGATCCTTGATGAGATCAAGGAACTGAAGAAGAACGGCGGTCATCCTTAGCTTTTCTTAAAAACAATGGTTTTCAAACAATGGTTCTTAAAACTATATTTCTTTTGGTCTGTAATAACTTTAATCGTGTGATGCTTGCTACTATGAACTTATCTATTATGCAATATATTAGTTGCTCTTATAACTAACATCTCTTTTGCAGGAATAGAAAATTGAATTCCCCTCCTAATTATATTATGACTCAATACTATTAAAGTATTTTTGTTGATGACAAGGGGGAGAAAAATATGAAATGCAAAATGAATATATCATATGTATTGTTTTGCTAACGGCTTCGATGCAGGGGGAGAACCGCATCAAAGCAGTGGGAGTAAGTATACTCTCATATATTTTCATATTTCAACTTACTTCATTTTTCATTTGGGTGTCATCATCAAAAAGGGGGAGAGTGATGGAAATTGAATTCCACCCCAAGTGATTTTGATGATAAGCACACCAAATGAAGCTTAGTGTACTAACTACACTACAATTAAGTGTGCAGGATATGCGACAAATGAAAAACTTTATTCATACTCAAAGAAGTGCAATCTACACTCAAAGACAAGGACGAACGTTGCCAAGATTAAATGATGAAGTTCAAAGCTCAAATAGAACAAGAAGCTCAAGTGAAGCTCACATATACTCCATCAATTGATCAAGTTTCCGAAGATGTGTCCTAGTCTATAGTGAGTGTGTTGTGTCTTTTTAGGGTATTGTTAAAGCCAAATCGTATAGACAATCACACACACACACAAATGATTTTAAAAACGTTTTGAATATCTTTTAAATCATCTTCAAAAAGGATTTTGAGAGCTTTCGCTAGTCGTTTTGTAATTCCGTAGTGAAACTCCACTACACCCTGGAGTTGGCTACTTGTTTGACTAGTTGTGTTGCAGGAAAAACTCCTCTGGGAGTCGACTACCAAAGGTAGGGAGTCGACTACCAGCTGAGAATCGAAATTTCCTGAAACACACTGGAAGTCGACTACCACTCCTAGAGAGTCGACTACCAGCTGTCGAAGTTTGACGTTTTGACTTGAATTTTGAAATATCTTTGAGTGATTTTCTCCCATGATTTTCGGGACAAAAGTCAAAGTAATTTGAATTTCAAATTCTCAGTTTTCTCCTATAAATAGTGGATCATTTTCATTGAGAAAAACACAACAACTATTGAATTCAAATTCTCTCGTGCAAACGCTCTAAAGTTCTAAGCTCTCATTCTCTCTTTAGCCAATTCTGTTTTATTCGTGATCTTGCAAATTTTGTTATTATTTCCTGAAGATCATAATTTCGTTTTATTGGCTAACTGTTTTTCAAATCCGTATTACTTTTCTCTTGATTTTTATTTAAAGGATTTTTTTGAAAAACATTAGATCTAGATCACAAAGAATTCATTCATATCTTTGTGTGATCTAGAATCTTATTCTATCAAGCCACTACACGTAATCTCGTCTATTACTATTTGGCTATAGAATCTGGGTGTAAAACCAATCTCCACCAATTTATTGTGGTGAATTGGATATTGATTTTTATTGTGTCGTTGGAACCCTAGACAAGTCTAGGTGTTGCCATTGGAAATCATGGTCAAGACTAGGTTGTTTGAAATCCTAACGAGTGGAGTTAGGTACTTGTATTTGCCAAGGCAGATAGTGGAAATCTCGTACCGGATTGGTCAGGGACTGGACGTATCCAAAAGTTGTGGGGAACCAGGATAAAAACCCTTGTGTCTGCGATTGCTTTTCTGTGTCTTATTATTTATCTCTGCGAGCAATTTTTTATTTACTTTATATCTTTGTAATTCCTTGTTCATTTGCGTATTACAAAGATCATACTCTTAATTCCGCTGTGTAAAGATCTATCTGTGTGTAAAGATCTCTTATCTGTTTGTAATTATAATTGTTTATCTTTTATAAGATTAATTTGTTGATTAAGAACCAAGCGTAGATCGCTCTACTTGGTTTCTTAGGCAACATTAGAAAGACTTTTATTAACGATCGAAAAAGATTTATTATTTGCACAACACTATTCAACCCACCTTTCTAGTGTTGTTTGCCATCTACAGGATCAACAGTATATGTCAGGGAGTATAAAAAGAAATTTGAGGCACTTTTAGGACGAGCCAGTGACATACCGAAGGAGACTTTGGAGGGAAACTTCATGAAGAGGCTCAAGCCAAACATCCACGCAGAACTTTGCACTCATCAGCCTGAGGGACTGATGAAGATGATGGATCTAGTATAGTTGGTAGAGAATCGTCTTACTGGAAAGAGCGGATCTAGATGGACTTGTAATGGATCCAATCTTTGCAGCCAGTAACTAGTAGGAGGACAAAACACCCCGGCATGGGGAGACCAGCCCAGTAAAGAAAAGAACGATCAACGACGAGGTGGCGAACTTGGCGAGAGTTTTTGGCATCGGTCCACGGTAGATTATCCTCTATCCTAAGTTCTTGGTTTATTATCCTTTTCGTATTTAAATTTCTGAAATCGACTGAGTTGTAATCATGGAAATTGGTTGGGTTTTCGTTATTGGAGATGATGATTCATAATTATTTCTGAGGAACTTTCATATACAAAGAAATTAGCGGCATGGATGCCGCTGCACTTTTCCGTCTCTAAATTTTGACCGGGTTTTTTTCTATGGTCGGTCGCCGAGGGGTTGGTTTCTATCTCCGCCGACGTGGTGGAGTTTGATGGCTATTGTCGCTTGGGATTTGGTCCTACGTTGATCTTCGTGGGCTTAGTCTCCTGTTGTTGTGAGTGTTTTCCTTTACGCTTGCCCGCTGCTATTTGATCATAGGCCTTGCCATCACTTTGGATCTTAGGCTGGTTGTCTTTGCTGTTTAGTTTTCTGGGCGTCTTAGGTTTGCTTGGGTTATTTGGAACCTTAGGATACTGTTGTGTTCATGGGCTGTTCTTTCAGTTGGGTCGTTTGGGCTTGTGGTTGTTATTGTTCCTATACTTTGATTCTAGTAGAACTTTCTCAGGCTGGTAGACCGTAGACAATCTTGAGTTGTTGAAAATATGAATTTGATCCCAACTTGCCATGTCTTCTTCTCTTTTAAAGTTTACTTTTGAAATTGTTTAAAAATCAATTTTAGGACAAAATTTCAGATTTCATGTAAATGCTAGTGTGTAGAAATTAGAAAGTACATCAGTTAATCTTATTTGCTGGAACCCTTTAAAATGATAACATGTGATCAAATATTTCTTATGAAGTTGTTCTCAGTGAAATCTTGAAGTTGTCATGCCTGCAAAATTGTAGTACTGATGATTATATCTTTAAATTGTGAAGTTCAGGGGTTATACATGAAAATAAAGTCACTTTTTGCTTGAAATTGGAGTTGACACATGTTACAAGTCTTCATGTTGAAACATGGACTGGAAACATGATTTGTTATCAGAAACACTGAACGGTGTAATTTAAGATATTATGTAACTTAGACACTTCTGAGAATTACAATGTTTCCTGACATGGACCCTAATGACATGCAACCTAGAAAATAAGTATACAGCTAGAAAATATTATACTACCAAGACATTGCACATAACACTGGACCAAATAACTAAACAATTCATTTGACCCACGGGGTTTGCGGTAATTCATATTAGAGAGAGTGCGGGAGCAATTGGAGTCATGCGTTCGGCCTGTATTTGGGGATCCTATCATATATCTATCTATCCAACGAGTTCCCTTTCACATATCTGTATGGACCGTTGGAGGGATCCAGACCCACTTTCTATTTCTGTTTTGGACTCGGCCCGGGGTAGCTCCCTGTGGTCCAAGGTGGTCTTCGGGTTGCATATCGTGCTCTCCACTATGAGTCATGGCTTATGATTTGGTATAATCTTATATTTACTTGACATATAACATTTATATTACATTAATGCGAACTCCTATGCATGCTTTATCCTGTGTAGTGTTGCATTTTAACCCATTATTTCTCGGATTAGAAGCTAGCTTAATTGACTCTTAAATGCTCATATCATGTTTAATGTTTCCTCCACCTGTATCTTAGCTGTTTACTGTGTTAGTCTTTTACACTTTCGTACCTTCCTTTTCAATCTTTTGTTTGTACATAAACTGTTTACTTGGAGCTGGATATAGTTTACTTTTTAAACTTGTGGAACATTTTCAAGTAAAATAGGAGGCTTTGGAGTTCAAGAACTAGCTTTTCCTCCTTGAGATGTACACGGGGTTTTGACTCTACACATTCATGTATGTTTTACGGTATATTTTCTATTTCACCTACATTGATTTCACTAGTATACAGCAGGACCTACATAATCTTGTAAGAAGTGATTACCCCTGAAAATCGGGTCGTTATAGTCACGACAGGAAATCTGTTACCTACTAATGATTAATGCTGAGATGAGAGACAAGCGGGCGAAGAGGGTGTGCTTCAATTGCGATGAAAAGTTCACCTTATGGCATCGTTGTTGCAACCGCGTTTTCCAGCTGTTGACAGCAAGCGAAGACGATGATGTGGAGGGAGAAGAGCCAGGAGGAGACGAGCATCTCCACTTGGAGTAGCACGCCAATGGTTTTCATGCACCACCTTGAGGACAAAGTGATTTTTTCCGGAACGGATTAATGATGAGACTACATCCTAGTAGAAAAGGACAAATTTGTAATTTTGTTTTTGGCCCATCAGGGACGTTTTCGTAATTTTTGATTTTATAGGTACTTTTTTGTAATTTTTAGTTTTAGGTTATTTTTTAATCTTGCTATTTTTAGTTTATTATCTATAGGGTGTTAGGGGGATTAGAGAGTGGTGTCGAATATCAAGTGAAATCTTGTTTGAGGTGTATATTACCCTCTTTTGTTGGAGTGCGTGGCCCCCTCTCGAATCGCGGCTTGGGAGAGAGTTCCTCTCGAAAGAACACAAATCTATTTTGTATCTCTTTTATTACCAGTTTATCTTCAATAAAAATCCAATCTTTCCACCCAAATCCCTCTTTCTAACCCTAAAAATGCCACCTTTCTACCAAAACCCTAACTTTCTACATCAAAACACCAGAAAGATCCTATCAGAAACTAATTGCCTCTGAAGTATTTTTCATCTCATGTATATGCAGAAGAGTTAACCGTATTATCGTAGTACCTGTGTACTAAAAAACAAACGAATATTTGTGTACTCATGTCTAGGTTTTAGATACTTGAGATGTGACTAAACCCCATGTGAATGTCACTTTTAATCAATATTGATACAGTGAGTATTTATCTGTTGTTGATACGAAGTATTCTGGCAATCTACATAATCCAACTACGAGCACGTGGAATTGGAATAGGTTTAATAGCAGACCACAAAACCTCGGTGATTTTCTCTATCTAATGAATGAATGAGGAGTCCGTTTGGAAATCGTTCGCCCCCACGCCAACCCTTAGTATATGATTCAGCAGGATTCACAGATGGATGGATTGATGCAGTACAACACCCATCCATGTTTACAGATATTGGGCTTACAATTTATAATTACTAGCATATGTTATTTAGCTATGCACTTGCATAGAACAAATGACAGAGAGGAGTGCATCTGCATTATATCACTCCAAAGGCATCTAGGCTAGCAAAATGAACAAATATATCGAATTTTGAGTAAATCAGAAGTTCCATGTAGTCTCTTCTTACAACTTTTTGTCTGCTTGACCCTTGATGCCTAATCCTATACTGATTTTATCTCTTCAATTTATGCTTTATTACCATTTTCCACAAAACCCAGATCATAAGCATTTGGTTGCACAGTTTGATGTGGTCAGCATGACGTGATGTTAAATTTTATTTCTTTTAGAAGTTGAAATCATTAAGCACGTGATGTTTCTCTAGTTGGTGCAAGTTGAATCATAACAGGATCTTTCCTCTAGCTTCCAAGCACATCATGGGAAAGGCTTCTTGTTTCTTATACTTGTTATTTTGTACCTCTGCCTCTTACTACGGATAAAAATGTTTACATCCTATTATCTACTCTCTAGTTTCTATTCAACAAAGGATTTCACAAATCCATGCCCGTGTTCACAATAGATAACACCACTGTTCCAATGGCATGTTGCAATGTAAGGATAAGTATGAATCACGTGGTTCTATAAGACTAATAGATATAACATTTGATGTTGCTGATTGTTAAGAGTAATTTCACTGATGGTTGTTTAGTGTCATTTTACTGCTGATTCTCAATTATAATTTTACCTTTCTTTAGGTGCTTTTTGGCCGGAGAATAGGATGTGATGTACGTCTTGTTTCAGCTGAAAGCGTAGACGGAGGCCATGCAGTTCATGTACACCTAGAGAGTAGGATGCCGACCAATGGCAACCAATTTTCCTTGCCAGGTGAAAACAATGAGATGTAAGTTTCTTTTTCATAATATGATATTACAGTTCTTTCCTCAAAGTGCCTGTAGTCACCGCAGCAGATATAGGTGAGCCCTTGGGGAGCACATGTTCTTGGGATAAGACACTTTCAAGACAAAGTATATGCTAAACATATGCCAAGAAAATTTCAGGAGCCATGATCCCTCACAAACATGGAAGAAATTATGCCTGGCAGCAAAATGACCCAAAAAACAAGGTGGGAAAAATATGAAAGCAATTGTGGACTTAATAATTCAGGTAAAGAGAACGAAATAAGTTATGTGCCAGAAGTAACAATTGAATAACAAAAATATAGCAGCATAACAAATGTTTACTAATAAAGCAACATATCAAGCACATAACAGTCAAGATAATAATTATTGAACAAGTAAAGCAATTGATCACATGCCGGTCTTTTGAATAAAGAATGAGACAAAGGGGTGGTAGGTATGAGGCAAGAGACACTGTTATCCCATTCCTTCTTATGTAAATGTCAACTTGTGCTTATAAAGTAATTATGTCAACTTCCTATGAAGTATAAATTTGATTTTAAATAAAGAGACAAGAATATACATGGTTGTCTCTTTGCATTTGTGTGAGATCTCAGTATGTATTGATTATCGATTTAGTCAACTAGTTTCACATCAAGACAGGAATGGCCAAGGTTGACTCTTTCCGTTTATGTGAGATATAAACATGCATCCACAATCAATCAAATAAATAGTTTTCAATCAAGAAATATTCTATTCCAGCAGCTTGAAAAATGTAGCATTTGATGGGTGTGTAAAAGGCTCGAAACCACTTGATCTCCTGCCACTAGACTAGTTTGGATGTGTAGATCAAGATGTGCATTTTGGATCATCCATGGGATGACCTACAGTGAGGTTCTCACAAACCTTAGTTTGTGACCATTCTCATAGGATCATTTTCATACATATACTTGCACCACAAAATAAAGAAAAAGTATTGATGAATATATCTGGTGCATACATGTTTAATTCAAACAAGTCCCCTTGCATGGTGATCCTAAGAGAGACTAAAGAAGATCATTTATGTCAAAAAGATTAATGAAAAAAAACATTTAGAACCTTAAAGTTATCATTATTAGTGCTCGAAAGGCTTGTGCTTCTTCCTTTTTCTAGGTCTTTAATTATATCAATTACACAAGTCCCTAGAATTTGTCCTCTTCCACTTGACATTGCGGTGAAGTTTATCCTGCTTCCATTCTCTTATGTATGTCTGGATGATAACACATGTATTTCTTGTGTAAAATGTAATTACCACATGTGCGAATACAATATGTTTGACATTAAACAAAACACTATAAGTTAAATTAACACCAAATTTTTTCATAGTACTTGACTGACTCTAGTAAGACAAATTGAAAGATGGTGAATTACAAATACACACAAAGAGCTGCAAGATATCTAACACACACACATGCCGGCTTACACATACACGATCCAAGGCAGGCAGGCACACACAGTTGTACATATGCATATGTGTAATACATATTTAAAAAATATGAAATGGACACATTTAATACATATTTAAAAAATCACCATATAGGTTCTCGATAAGTTTTGATGAGTATTGGTCCCGATGCGACCGAGCCAAATATTTTACAGGAGCTTGATGGCACACTCCTTAGCAGCAAACAGTACTTGCCTTGCACATATACCATCATGGAGCTCTGTCTAGTTCTACTATTACCGTCGCCATTTATTAGGTGGTGAAGTTCTTAAAACCGTTATGAATAATGTGATCTAATTTGAATTTGGATTCAAATTAGCATTTCAGTCTTTTAGAATTTGTTTTATGATTGTAACAATCACAAACCATTTATGATAAAAAAATTTGTAAAATTTCAGCGTATTTTTATATCTAAAGATTTTTGTTAGGTCATACGTTGTATGACTTTGTTGTCATTAGTGGAACCTTGGTATCTTTGTGTTTGTTCTTAATTATCTTGAAGGTGTGATCTCGTTTATTGGCCATGTTGGATGATATGATGAACGTTATGGTACAACATGAGGTCCAACATGCTGTGTCAGAAGGCTGGAATCGAATGACGGTCTTTAGCGATTATCAAAGGTGGATTACTCCAGATCTTTCTATAATCTCTTTTACACTTTCTGATATATGATGTTATGTTGAAGAATCGTCGAAGCTACATTTGGAAGGTGTTATCTTCTAGATTTGATTGAAGATTCTGTTGGAGAAATATTAGCCCGCATATAGTAGTTGTTAGATCTCCGAAGATATTGTGGAACCACCTGCCGTTGTGGTTCCTAAACATGCAGGCGCCGATTTGCACGAGACTTTCAAGCGACCTACCTTAACGACTCTGTGATTGAGGGGGAGCGGAGTATCTAAGGACGTGTAGATTGCGGCTAGGGTTTTGACGGCTTTTGCGTAAGTTGATCGAACTCTGGGAGGGAGGCTGACGGCTACCGATGTAATCAAAGGAGTTGATTCTAGTCAGTATAGCAAGGGGAGCTTGCATGCAAGGGGAGCTTGCATAGATTACTCTATGGGTTTGGTTGAGACCACCCATCACGGTTTGTATTGAGGGGGAGCTTGTTCATCCTAATAGAAATATGTTATTAGTGATTGTATTCATTGATATTATTAGTGGAGTAATCTGGTTTTTCTGGGCGTGGCCCCGCAGATGTAGGTGTGCGCACCGAACTGCGTTACCAAGTTTTGCGTGTCGTTGCTTGGTTTTGTGTTTTATCATTATGCTTGATTGATTAATCTCTACGTACTGAATTACAATTGGTATCAGAGCAGGTCATCCGTTGCTGCTTTGTTGTTGTCAAAGTGGGTGTGATCTTGGTGTTTCAGTACGGGAATCATGAATACAAAAGAAGACGCTTCCGTTTCCAGTCCTCCGTTGCTAGTCGGTACAAATTATACATACTGAAAGTCTTGGATGCATGTGTTCATCAAGTCTCTTAATGAGAAGGCTTGGATTGCCACCATTGAAGGATGGACTCCTCCGGTGGAAGTTGACAAAGATGGAAAAGAATATCTCAAGCCAGTAAGAGACTGGAGCCAAGAAGAATATCGAGCGGCTCTGGGAAACTCTTAAGGCCGTGAATGCCATCTTTACAGCGGTTGATGAAGAACAGTTTAAGTTGATCTCCACTTGCGAGTACGCCAAAGAAGTGTGTGATATTCTTCTAAATGTTCATGAAGGCACCAGTACGGTAAAAGCTTCTAAACTTCAAATGCTTGCTTCTCAGTTTGAAAATTTAAGGATGAATGATGATGAGACCGTGGCTGAATTCAATGGGAGGTTGAGAGACAACCAATCAAGCCTTCCAACTTGGAAAAAAATACTCTCAAAAGAAACTGGTTGAGAAAACCTTGAGATCTCTTCCAGAAAAATTCTCTGCTAAAGTTGCAGCTATTGAGGAAGCCAGGAATACTTTCGCCATGAGACTGGACGGACTCATGTGATCCCTTCAGACATATGAAATGAATCTGAAGCAGAGTAGAAGGAACAAAGGGGTTGCTCTAAAGGCCGAAGTTTGTGAAGGATCTAAATCAGATAATGAGTCAGAGTTAGATGATGACATTGCCCTGCTGACCAAGAACTTCAACAGAATGTTGAAAAAGATCGGCAACAAGGGTCAGACTTCAGATCCAGTAATAATGTGCCACGGCCAAATCTTTCCACTACATAGAGAAATACTAGTCGTCCTACTCAGAAGTATGATCAGAAGAACAAAGGTAAAGGGATACAATGTAGAGAATGTGAGGGTTTTGGTCACATAAAAGCTGAATGTGCCAACACTTTAAAGAAGCAAAAGGGGAAATCATTAGCAAGCACCTGGAGCAATGATGAATCTGAAGGGAGTTCTGGAGATGAGGATATCACCAGCAACTATGTGGCCTTTACAGCTATCCTGAAGAGACAACCTGATTGCGACACTCAGTCATGTTAGATTTGATGTTGCAACATCTGGCACAACATCTGGCAATAAAATGGACAATGTTGGCCAGAATGTTGCAACATCAAGTACAACATCCAGCATTGAGTCTGATTCTGAGATTGAGAGTGACGAGGATATGAGTGAAGAGGACATTCTAACAGCCTATCAGATCATGTTTAACAAGTGGTTGAAGATCTGTGAAACTAACAAAATCTTGAAGGATGAGAATGTCAGATTGAAGAATGAGAAGGAAGAAGCCAAAGGTAGACTTCTGAAGGCTGAGATCAGTCTCAGAAATCTTGAGGGGAGTGTCAGAAAAAATCTTCTCAGAGCGGAGAAGGCTGAATGTATTCTCAACAAGTGGAATTCTGGAAGGTCAAAACTAGATGACATTGTTAGTATTGGGAAGCTATCATGAGATCGCACTGGAGTGGGGTACAACAAAGGAGGCTACAATCATGTTCCTAAAGGGAGATGTATCCATTTGATCGAAGAGCTGGAAAGGATGGGTCACTCCAAAGTAATGAACAGAAGAAGAAGCTGAGTAAAAATACAACATCCGGCCGTCCTTTGTATGTCTACTGCAGGCTCATAGGACATACTGAAAGAAATTGCTTCAGTCGCATGCGACATTGGGTTGAAGGGTGAAATGTTGGATTTTCTGACTCGAAGATGAAGAAATGGGTAAGAAAATCCGAACTGCATAGCATGGTAGCTTACACTTCCTTAATTGCTTTCTCCGAAAAAATGTGGTATTTTTACAGTGGGTGCTCCAAGCACATGACCGGCAACATGAATCTCCTGAGTGACTATACTACCTGTAACAAATGTCACCTGTAACAAATGTCACAAATGTCACCTTTGGTGATGGCAACAAAGCAAAGTTGTTGGGAAGGAAAATCTAAATGTGGCCGGTTCTCTTAATTTGAAGGACGTTATGCATGTCAAGGATCTAAAAGCCAATCTTATCAGCATAAGTCAACTATGTGATCAAGGCCTGTTAGTCCGGTTTACTAAAGAGAAGTGCTCAGTTTTCAACGCTAATGAAGAATGTATCCTTACTGGGAAAAGATCCACTGATAACTGATATCTTCTTCAAGAAGCTAACACGTGCCTTAATGTTACTGCTGATGTTTCTGAATAGTGGCATCAAAAATTAGGGCATATCAACTTCAAGACACTGATGAAGATATCGAAAGTTGGAGCTGTCAGAGGGTTTCCGGTTCTAAACAAGAAGAAAGAGGGGGTGTGTGGTCCTTGCCAACTGGGAAAGCAAAAGAAGATCAGCCACAAACAACTTCAGACGATTACTACATCCAAGATTCTGGATCTTCTGCACATGGATTTGATCGGGCCAACGTCTGAAACTAGTATGGGACGTAAGAAGTACATCTTTATCTGTGTTGATGATTTTTCTAGGTTTACACGGGTAGATTTCCTCAAAGAAAAGTCAGACACATTTGAAGCCTTCAAGAAATTGTGTACTCGTGTGCAAGTTGAAAAGGGAGTAGTATTTGCAAAATTGTCAGAATCAGGAGCGACCATGGAAAGGAGTTTGAAAACCACTCATTTACTGAGTTCTGTGAGTCCCGAGGAATCGCTCATGAATTCTCAGCTCCTAAGACCCCTCAACAAAATGGAGTTGTTGAACGGAAGAACCGCACCTTGCAAGAGATGGCTCGTGTGATTCTAAATGCTAGGGAGGTTAGTTCAAGGTGATAGGCCGAAGCAATCAATACTGCATGTTATACTAGTAACAGAGTATATCTCCGTCCTAGAACTGAGAAAACTTCCTCTGAAATCTGGAAAGGAAGGAAACCTGATGCATCATATTTTCATATCTTCGGAAGCAAATGCTATATTTTGCAGGACCGTACTCCAAGAGGGAAGTTTGATGCAAAGAGTGATGAAGGAATATTTCTTGGATATTCTACTACCAGTCGTGCTTTCAAGGTCTACAACAAGCGTACAAATACTATGATGGAGTCTATCAATGTTGTTGTAGATGATTTTGGTCAAAAAGAGGCAGTCACGGTTGAAGGAAGGCATTCTCAGGAAGAACTGCACAGATGAAGAACATGTTGAACCTCATGTTGCAACATCCGATACAACACGAGATCATATTGAACCTAATGTTGCAACACAAGATACAACATTGACTGAAGAAGCTCAAAGCGGCTCGAATGATGTTCATGCTCCCAAAGGAATCACCAGAGTTGTACGAAATTATCCTCCAGAGTTGGTTATACGTGATGTTCTTGACGGTCGTCGCACGAGGGGAACGAGCCGTGTTAATTACCATGATCTTGCCGGGTATGTCTGTTTCATCTCCCTAGCTGAACCGAAAAACGTGATGGAGGCCCTGACTGATGAGTACTGGGTGGCTGCAATGCAAGAGGAACTGAACCAGTTTCAGCGAAACGATGTTGGACACTGGTAGAAAGACCTAAGGGGATAAATGTCATTGGTACGAAATGGATTTTTAAGAATAAAACTGATGAGAAATGCAACGTCACTCATAACAAGGCCCGTCTATCATGTTGAACCGAACTGCGTTTGTCTATCACTCACAACAAGGCCCGTCTATCAAAATCAGGTGGAAGCAGTTGATTTTGATGAGACATTTGCCCCAATTGCTCGGCTAGAGTCTATCATGCTCTTATTGGCCGTCGCTTGTAGTTTCAATTTCAAACTTCATCAGATGGACGTGAAGAGTGCCTTTCTAAACGGAATACTGAATGATGAAGTATATGTTGAACAACCAAAAGGGTTTGAAGACCCATTTCTTCCTAATCATGTTTATAAGCTGAAGAAGGCCTCTATGGCTTAAAGCAAGCTCCAAGGATCTGGTATAAGAGACTGACCAAATATCTTCTTCAGAAGGGTTATGAGCGAGGGAGAGCTGGCAAGACGTTTGTTCAAAGAACTAAGTCTGCTATGATTGTAGCTCAGATCTACGTAGATGACATAGTGTTCGGTTCCACCTCTCAACATCTTGTCCGTGAATTCATAGCACTCAGGAAGGAGTTTGAGATGAGTATAGTCGGAGAACTGAGTATGTTCCTCGGGCTTTAGGTAAAACAATCTAATGAAGGCCTGTTCATCTCACAGAGCAAGTATGCGAGAAATCTGGTGAAGATATTCGGGCTGGAGAATGCCAAACAAGTCAGCACTCCTATGTCTACAAGTGACAAGCTCTCAAAAGATGATGGTGGAAAATCAGTGGAAGTCACGTTGTATATAAGTATGATAGGGAGCCTTCTATATCTGCCAGCCAGCAGACCGGACATCGGCTTTAGTGTAGGAGTGTGCCCGGTATCAAGCATGTCCCAAGGAGTCTCATATCACGGCGGTCAAAAGAATAATCAGGTATGTTAGTGGGACAACTGAATATGGTATATGGTACACCAAAGACACAAACACCTTACTGTCCGGTTACAGCGATGCTGATTGGACAGGAAATGATGATAATAGGAAGAGTACTACAGGTGGTTGTTTCTATGTGGGAAACAATCTTGTCTCTTGGTACAGCAAGAAGCAGAATTCTATTTCACTATCCACTGTTGAGGCCGAATACATTGCAGCAGGAAGTTGTTGTACTCAACTTCTGTGGATGAAGCAAATGCTGACAGACTATGGGGTGGAGCAAGCTATTTTGACAATCCTATGTGATAACTAGAGTGATATCAACATCTCCAAGAATCCAGTTCAACACTCAAGAACTAAACATATAGTATTCGGCACCATTTCATCATAGAATTGGTGGAGAAGAAATTTTGGTCATGGAATATGTTGCGACCTCTAGCCAACTGGCAGATATTTTCACGAAACCCCTCGATTCTGGTAGATTTGAAGAACTGCGACAGGCACTTGGGCTATGTCGTATCTAATGTTGCATCACATGTAAGGGGGTGTTGGGCTGCGGTATGTTGGTTGGGCCGGTTTAAAGTCATGCCGATATTTTTGTTTCCCCCAAATTTATTGTTCCTTACGGCGCTCTTTTCTCTCCCAAAATTTTCTACGAATAGAGTTGCTCTTCTAGGGTTTCTTGATCCGTTCTTGAGTGATTCTCCTTCTTGTCTGCTCAAATGGTGCGCGATAAAAGTCAGAAGTCTTTTTAGACCCCTCGCCAGCCCTCTCATCAGTCTTCCTCCGCAAAAAGGGCTGCATCGTCTTCCTCTCCTCCGCAGGCTTAGAGAAAAGGGGTGGCTTCCAGGTCTGCTCGTGTCTCATCTTTTGGTGATTCTCCTTCCTCTCCCTCTCCAACGACTTCCAGGCACATGCATTCCCCCACAGCGTCGCATTGGTCGATATTTCCGTTTTCCCCAATTATGGAATTTCCACTTCTATTTAAGGAACCCTCCTATTCAGATGTTGATGAGGATTTTCCTGCACCAGTCACAATTCAGGACTGGTTCTGGTATCTTAGACGGACATGAAAAAAATTGGACCTTTCTTGGATGGATTTCACCGGTGTTAGCCTTGGTCCTTACAAATTGAACAAGTTAAGAGGAAAATTGATGAGCGTAGAGGTTCCTGATGATGATGAGATCGTACTAACCACCTATCGGCGAAGGAAGTCGTGTGTTAAAATTTCTGAAATTGTGATTCTTGAAATTTCTGGCTCTGAGGATGTTGGTGCAAATGATGAGGAAGCTGAAGCAAATGTTGATGCTGAAGTGAATTCGGGCCCTGTGCATGTTGATGCTAAGGATGCTGGTGCCCATGTTGGTCCTGAGGATGCTGGAGCAGATGTTGATGCTGCAGATGACCAGCATACTTTTCCTTTTGTCTCTTCTGATCATCAAGATGGTAGCATTGACCCTGTTGATCCTATTGTGAATGAAGGTCTTCATATGGAGAACCCTTCGGTGGTGGAAGAATCTGAATTCCCATCTGATATCTATATGCCTCAAATTCTTGAGGAAGGTCAGGTTCAGGAAGCAGGTGATAATCCTCATGTTGCAACACTGTCAGAGGATGTTTCAGAAGCTATTCCAGAGGTTGCTCCTGCTGCTGATATTGATCAAGGAGAGGCTCCTGTTGTTGAAGCATCAGCTTGTGGTGTTGCTGATGGTGCCCCTCTTGATGATCATAGTGCAACTCTAGAAGCTGCTGTTGATATTTCTAGCAATATTGGACATAATGTTGCAACATTAGATGCAACATGCAACTCAGCTGCACCAGAAAATGCTGATGTTTCTCCCCAGCCTGCTTTGCTCAGGGATGATTCTATTCCTTTCCATGCTCGCAAGCCAAGGACAGCTTCCAGGAAACGTGTTGCTCCATCCAGCCCTGCCTCTCAGTCTCCTTCAAAGAGGGCTAAAATCCCTACTACTTCAGGTTCTTCACCTCTATTCACTGCATCGGATGCAATTAGCAATGTTTTCTTTGATAAAGCCTGCAAAAAGAGATGGTCTCTTTATTCTGAAAGGGCCATTCTTGCTGAGAAGTCTCTATCAGTTTTCACTTTTGTCAATACAAAATTTGTCTCTATTCTAAAAGACCTCAACCTGTTTCATGCTGCAATATGCTTCAAGTTCTATATTCATGTGTTGGTCAGTGAATTTTACTGCAATTTATCCAAGGCTCCAGGAGATTCTTCTTCTAAATGGGCCTTTCATGCTTTTATTAGAGGGAATGTCATCTCTTTTTCTCCCTCAGTTCTGAACAGAATTCTGCAGTGGACATGTTCTTCCTCTATGCCAGCTTTTGGAGAGTCAGTTGGAGATAATTTTGACACATTTATAAAGGTTGTCACTGTTGGAAAGCTGGTTCATTGGCCTAAGTCCTCATCCTTTCTCTCCTCCTCGATGTTTGCCAAGTTGTTTTTGTTATACATAATTGCCACCAGAAATTGGCTTCCTACCTCCAATGTTTCAGTAGTCACCAAAGAAATGTGCAAATTGCTGTATTCAGCTGGTACTAAGCAGCCATTCAACCTTGGAAGAATCATATTTGATTCTATTCAGTCTTTATCTGAATCCTATGTGGCTTCTCCCTCTCTGCCATATGCCTATCTTATTTCTATGATGCTGTTGTCACAGAAAATCACTCCATCTGCCTCTGAGCTATCTGTCCCTTCTGAGGGTATCAGCTACACAGTTATATCTGTTGTAGGAAAAACTGATGATATTTCATGCATGTCCTCTCCTGGTAATGGTCCTTCATCTTCATATCATTCTTCTCCTGGAACTGGACTTGGCACTGATGATAGGTAGCCTACATCAGTTCCTTTTGAACTTGAACCTCTATGTCCTGCTGCCTCTCAGTCTCTTATTATGGAAGACAACAGAATTTATGAGAATTTGCTGAAGGTCGTGGACAATCAGCTGTTGATTATTCTGGGCCAGAAAGCAGTGTTTGAAGCACAGAAAGATGAGTTTGAGAAGAGGATCAAACTGCTGAAGTCCAAGCTTCCTCCTCCTTCAGAGTCTGTTGATGTTGTTCCTGGCAGTGACCCTTAGTAAGGTATAGTTTCTTTGGATTTTGTGGCTCAAAGGGGGAGATTTTTGTCTGCTGTTGGTCTGTTTCTTGTCGGGTCTGTGGTTTTGTCGGACATATAGGCTACTGTTGGATATCATATATCATGTTGGATCTGCTGATGATATGTTGGACATTATGTTGGACAGTATGTTGGACACATGTTGGGAATGTGGATATGTTGGACATCTTGTTGGACATGTAGGCTTCTGGTATTCTCAACCGTCATTATTTTTTTTGTGGCATTCGTGCTTTTTTCCATTTTGGGTTATCTATATTGATTGTGTCACTAAATGCCAAAGGGTGAGTTTGTTAGGTCATACGTTGTGTGACTTTGTTGTCATTAATGGCACATTGGTATCTTTGCGTTTGTTCTTAATTATCTTGAAGGAGAGATCTTGTCTATTGGCCATATTGGATGATATGTTGAACGTTATGGTACAACATGATGTCTAAAATGCTGTGTCAGAAGGCTGGAATCGATGACGGTCTTTAGCGATTATCAAAGGTAGATTACTCCAGATCTTTCTATAATCTCTTTTAGGCATTCTGGTATATGCTGTTATGTTGAAGAATCGTTGAAGCTACATTTGGAAAGTGTTATCTCCTAGATTTGCTTGAAGATTCTGTTGGAGAAATATTAGCCTGCATATAGTAATTGTTAGATCTCCGAAGATATTGTGGAATCACTTGCCGTTGTGGTTCCTAAACATGCGGGCTGCCGATCTGCACGAGACTTTCAAGCGACCTACCTTAACGACTCCGTGATTGAAGGGGAGCGGAGTATCTAAGGGCGTGTAGATTGCGGATAGGGTTTTGACGGCTTTTGCAAAAGTTGATCAAACTCCGAAAGGGGGCTGACGGCTACCGAGGTAGGAATCAAGGGAGTTGATTCTAGTTAGTATAGTAAGGAGATCTTGCATAGATTACTCTATGGGTTTGGTTGAGACCACCCATCGAGGTTTATATTAAGGGGGAGTTTGTTCCTCCTAATAGAAATCCGGTATTAGTGATTGTATTCATTGATATTGTTAGTGGAGTAATCTGGTTTTCCTGGACGTGGTCCCGCAGATGTAGGTGTGCGCACCGAACTGCGTTACCAAGTTTTGCGTGTCGTTGCTATGTTTTGTGTTTTATCATTATGCTTGATTGATTAATTTCTACGTATTGAATTACAATTTTAAATAAATTGTAGATATTTTTGTGATTTTTAAAAGAAAATTTTAGAATTTATTTCTATTTTTATTTAAATTAAAACTCGTTAATCCTTTAATTGTAAGCTGTTCAATAAAATTCTAAATAAATCTTAAATTAAATTTCAAACGTTTAAATCTAGATTTCAAAGTATAAATAAGTTAAATTAAATTTCTAACAACAATGTATCTTCTAAATTTAAATAAGAATCCTAAACAAAAACAAATTTTGATACAATTAAAAGGTAAATCTAAATTTCAAATATAAGATAAATTAAAAGTTGATCAAAAAATCACTCATCAATCCTTGGACGGTTGACATCAAGTTGATGGCCAAGCATATTTGTGTGTGTGTGGATTGCTGCCTTGGGACAACAATCAGAAAAGGATAATAGCTCTTATGCTGGGGATAATAGCTCTTATGCTGGATTTGGCATTTTTGTGATCTACCAGTCTAACTGGGAGAGATCCATTGACTGAATTATCAAGTACTAGTTTCTCGGAAAGTTCATTCATGGAAACCCATTCATGCTCTATTCTTAATTATCATGTTATAATTTACTATGTCAACAGAATTATCCATGCTGCAAAATAGATCTCTTTCAGTCTGTATCAGTTGTGCCATCTTTGATCCATCAAGTGCTTTCCCCGCCTTTCTTTTCAGGGTTGAGTTCAAAATACATGGTCCAGGTCTGCATTTAGCAACGAATGCTTGTGCAGCAGCAGCGGTTGCAATTTCATTAGGGGTACCTCTTCCTCAAATTGGAAAATCATTATCAAGATTCAGACCTGTTAGTATGAGATCACAAATAGAAATATCCAAGAATGGCGTCACAATCATTAATGATACTTACAATGCCAGCCTGAGCAGCATGACCGCGGCCATAGAATCGCTTACAAACATGGATTGCAGTGGCCAGCGGGTTGCTATACTTGGGGATATGCTAGAGCTTGGTGAAGCAGAGGCCAAGGCGCACGAGATGGTTCTGAACCTCTGCTGCTGTGAATCTGATGCTTCCATTAGTACAATCATGCTTGTGGGGAGAAGATTCCTTGCTGCTGCCAGACGTTTAAATCTTGTAGGAACGCCAAAAATAGTCTGTGTGCCTGACTCAGCATCCCTGGTGCTCGCAGTGAAGGCGGTTATAGGTTGTGCTGATGTTGTTTTGGTGAAAGGAAGTCGCGGGATGAAGATGGAAATTGTTGTTGAGGCAATTAAGATGATGAATGGCTAGCTGATTTCCCGACTGCATCTGCATGCATGATGATGTGAAGGGCTTTTCTGTTTTGTTCTGCTCTGCTCTTTTCCTTTTTCTTCACTTTTTTTTTCAAAAGAAAAAAGAAAAAGAAAATTCAGCCTATTTTGCAATATAGCATTTCATGTCAAAATTTTAGTTCCATAAACGGATACTTCTCCTCCTTCGGCAGGTTTGGTCAGATCCTACTGCAAGTGTTGCGGTTATAGGCTCGAAAACGAATTGCTTAACATAGCCAAGCGTCGAAACCCTAGCTCGTTCTTTATGATTGATAGGTACTCTGTTCAATTAATAGACATGTTCAAGACCACCAGCTTTAATTTGCTAAGATTTACATCATGCATGCATGACCCACGAAATTCACAAACACGCCGTGACAGGGGTTGGGTTGGATGTGGTCACTCACCTGATTAGAAGCTTAGAGAGCTTGGCACATTTTCGCTTGCGTATCAGAATGTGTATTGAAGACCCAACTAACCGCGCAACCGCACATTATCCGACATGAGGTCGATGCCTCCCATGCGCCAACATTCAGAAATCTCGGATCAACACTAGTTTTCGAGAGCTGTGATGCCGAATAGTTGGGAAATTATGCTAGATGTGCAGTGGGACTTGGCATTAAGCAAGCAGGCCCATAGCAAGAGACTAGCCTAACAGGTACATGGATACCAATACGAGCTTATTAAGTATATTAGAAAAATATGTAAAATTGCTATGAATATGTGCATCAGCATTCAAAATCTACTAGACGGATAAGCAACTAATGAAGGGATAGATTGCCTGCCAAATATCTTGGTGAGACCAGACTTTCAGTGAGAAACTGCAAGCCACTTGGACACTCATGGTAGAGCTCATTGAGGTTCCTGGTACAAAGATCATAGGAACATAACGACCCCAACCCTTGTCCCGGCATCAGCGCGAGCAGAATTTCATGACCTCTAATGCCGACCACATCAAGCCGGCCATCTCTGGATGCATAGTTCGACATCTTGCTACAATGTGCTTCACTCCATCTACAAGTTGCATAGTCTTCCAGTCTCCATATCATCACCGACCGTGTATGATCCATCTTTGACGCGCAACCAGAGCGTGACGGGTGGTACCTGTTACGAAGCTTCACTAGGCACAGCAGCCCTTCCCACTCCACTAAATACACCTGATCACTACTGCATTCGGGGGGGACTGGTATCAACCTAAACTTCTCATCTTTAAGATTAAATGCCACAATTGTCAGTTCCGCAAAATCGATGTTCCCTGGTGTAGATATCCAGTGGAGAGCTCCATTTAGATGGACCGGTACAGTGTTAGGTATCATACAAGGAGCAAGTCCGACTTCCCGCCATTCTTGAGTTCCCAACTCGAGAACCTTGCATCCAAAAAGGTCCATGTCACATTCAACATGAAAGAACTTGACCAGCTTGTACACTCCTGTGGAACTATCAAACCCCAATCCGACACTAGTTAATTTGTCCCACATGCCACCTCCGCTCGTCGGAAGCTTGGCAAATTCCCGAGTGGCGGGGTTCAATAAATAGTGATTGCCCTCGTCATGTCTGTTCGAACTCCAACTCTCTCTGCAGCAAATCAATCCATTTACTGGATTGGATATTGTATATCCATTCAGATCCCCAAATCTCATCCCACCTCTGCTCATCAGAAGCTTGGCAAATTCCCGAGTGGCGGGGATCAATAAACAGTGATTGCCCTCGTCATATCTGTTCGAATTGCAACTCTCTCTGCAGCAAATCAATCCATTTACTGGATTGGATATTGTATATCCATTCAGGTCCCCAAATCTCATGTTGAACGCCCCGTTTCTGTTGTCACCAAAATCATAGAGCAACATTTTGGGTGACGAATATCCCGTGGATATGAGGGCAAGCCTACCAAGGGCCCGAGCACATGCTTGATGTTCCTCGATGAAATTGGGGTTGTAAGTCAAGGTGCGCCATTCCTTGCATACACAACGGAATCTTAGGAGGGATTTGACCGGCAGCCGAGAAAGGATGGTGGCCACTATTTCGAAGGGCAGCAAAGACCCTCGCATCCTTCTGCAACTTCTAAGTCCCCTTGGTTTCGCATGTTTAACGACCTCTAGCGATTTAACAACCTTCTGCATGTTAATGGGCCAAATGTGATCTTTTAATGAAGACAAGGAACACGTGGCAATATTGAGGAAAATATAATAAAGAGAGATCCGTCATTTTTTTCCAAATATAAAAGCATAATGAAAAGTACTATATGAAATGGATAATGAGCATATGTACGCTTGTGTCCCCATTTGAGTCTGCATTGTTTTCGTGTCGCTATTGATGTGTCACATTGCCTCAGTATTCGGCCAATAAATGTTGTTTGACTTCGTTGTTAGCGGAATTAAATGGTATTTGGAGGAACTTTGTATCCACAGATGTCATTCCAAATATATGGGCAACAAAGTCCAAACCCAGCTAAGGGCCCTAGTACGCATGGGCATGCATTCTTTTAGCCTCTAACCCTCTGATGTTGTTTAACCACTTGATCTCCTTCTTATCTACGGTATTTAGTTTCATTGTCAAGCTTAGTTGTACACTTGTTATAAGATATCTATAAGAATATTATTCTTCCATATTATTGTTGTAGTATCAGAGCCCTTTCTAGAGAATTCTATTTCTTTATCGTGGCATTTCATTGTCAATTAGTCATTATTTTTTCTGGCCTTCATTGTCGGATCTCTGTTTTATCTGCCCTAAGGCCACCCTTCTTTCTTCTTAATCGTCTCTTCACTTGTCCAAATCATGTCTAACCTCACGAATTTCCGCTGCCATTGGAGAGACTGCCCCCCATCACTCTGGTGGAGACCTGCAGCCCTAACATTAAGGCCTCAACCAATCTGAAATGAAGCAACTAAGAAGTCTCTTAGGTACTCTTGAGAGACCACAATGTAATTGTTCTCTGGCACATTCAGATAATATCTACATTCCTCTCGGATTACATGTTTCAGATCAGTGCTTTAGTAATTCTTGGGATATTGATTTGGGAGTAAGCGACCACATGCCCAATCACCTAAATAAATTCATCACTTATCAGCCATGTCCTAGCAACGAAAAAATAACCATTGCTGATGGCTCATTAACCATTGTAGTCTGGATTAGGATATACAAATCGACTCAATTGTAGCCCTCTCACGTCATTCATGTTCCTAAACTCTCTACTAATTTAGTCTCTATTCAAAAACTTACGCATGATGTGGGCTGCATTGTTACGTTTTACCTTTCTCATTGTGTTTTTCATGACAAGTCTTCGTAAAGATGATTGTACGTGCTAAGGAGCGAAATGGATTGTACTACTTTGAGACATCCAATTGGTCAGATTATATCACTCACCAATGTAAAGTATCTCTCATGTCCGACTGTCACCTAGCCAATAAAAAGGTCACGTTGCTTCATTGTCAACTCGGTCGTCGATCATTCCGTAACCTTCAACTTGTTTTTCCTTCCATGTTTAGATGGTTAGAAGTGAAAAGATTACATTGTGATGTGTGTGAGTTTGCCAAACATAAGTGTGTACCATTCTCAATTAACAATAAAAGATGTATTTTTCTTTTCCATCTCATCCACAGTGATATTTGGGGTCCTTCAACTATTCCTAATATTTTAGGGGCCCGATGATTTGTGACCTTTATTGATGATTGCACTCGGGTCACTTGGTTGTTCCTACTAAAATAAGTCTGACCTTAGCCTTGTTCTTCCCAACTTTCATATAACATGATATACAATCAATTCGGATTAAAAATCAAAAGGTTTAGGTCTGACAATGCTAAATATTACTTCAACCACACATTGACCCCATCTTTTCAAAAGGAAGGGATTATCCATGAGTCTTCTCGTGTCCACACACCACAACAAAATGAAGTAGCTGAAAGAAAAAAATAGACATTTTCTAGACGCTATCCGGGCACTCCTATTTCAGAATAATGTCCCTAAGTTATACTGGAAAGAAGCTATATCGATAGCTACGCATATCATAAATAGGTTACCCTAGCATGTTCTAGGATATAAGAGCCCCATTGACACTTTATCACGTTTCTTTCCAACCCTTCAAACCACAAATCACCCGATTCCAAAGATCTTTGGTAGTGTTGCGTTTGTCCATGTCCATAACCACGACTGGTGCTTTAAAATGTGTATTTAACAGCTATTTACAACTCAAAAAGATTACAAATGATACCACCCTCAATCTAAAAAGACTTTTGTTCAGCCGATGTCACTTTTCATGAAGCCCCACCCTTCTAAACTAGTCCTTATCTTCAGCAGAGCACTCCTACGGAAGATAAGGACCTTGACTCTATCTTTCTCATTGACTTGCCAACACGACCTGTTGTGCCTAACCCGATACCGCCACCAGCCACCTTCCACAAATAGTGAACATACACCTACCATTATAGACAAGTTGACTGACCAAGTGTTACTCAAGGAAGAAGGCATCAATCTCTAAGATGCTCAAGCATCTGATCCGACCACTAATTATGAGGTAACACCTTATGATCCGTTAATGCATACTGACCTGAGCCATGATCTGTGTATAGCTATTCAAAAAGAAACTAGAGAGTGTCCATTATATCCCATTTCTGACGGAGTATCCTTTAATAAATTTTCTGTGTCTCATCAAAGCTTCCAAATAGACCTAAACAATATTGACATACCATCCATTATATCTGATGCATTAGCTTACCGACGAAAAAGAAACCTGATGGATATAGGTGGTTCTATACAATGAAATTTAAAACCGATAGATCACTAGAGAGGTACAAGATGAGATTGGTTGCTAGGGAATACTCTCAAACATATGGAGCAGATTATCAAAAATATTTGCACCAGTTGCAAAAATGAACACTGTGCATATACTTCTATCATTAGCTGCCAACTATGATTGGGATCTATAACAATATAACATGAAGAATGCCACTACATGGTCACCTAAATGAGGAGATTTACATGGAAATTCATCCAAGCTATGGTGACAAACAGAGGAACAATCAGATGTTTCGCTTGAAGAATGATTTGTTCTCAGACAGTCACCAAGAGTGTGGTTTGGATGGTTTACAAAGATGACGGTCGGTAAGGGATACAAGCAAAATCAAAGGGATTATACATTATTCATCCGACGCTAAAAAACAGGGGGAGTTACAATGCTTCTCGTATATGTGGATAACATTATAGTATCTGGAAATAACACTTGTGAACAAAAACTACTGAAGAAGAAACTGATACACGAATTTGAGATGAAGGCGTTGGGCCGACTAAAATACTTCATTAGGAAAGAAGTTACTCACAGTAAACATGGAATCTATAGCTCACAACGGAAGTATGTGATGGATCTACTCAAAGAAACTTGTCATTTAGCATACAAACCAATGATCACTCCGATCGATCATAATCAGAAACTAGGCAAAGTTAAAGAAGCGGCTGCAGTAGACAAAGGAATGTATCAACGATTGATTGGAAGACTCGTCTACCTCTCTCATACTCGGCCAAATATCACATATGCTCTCAGTGTCATTAGTCAATTTATGCACAAACCTAGAGAAGTTCACCTCCAGGTAGCATACTGTTTGTTGTAATACCCTGAAAAGCAATCCCGAAAAAGGGATACTATTCAGAAGGAATTCAGGACTATCCTTAGATGCTTACACTGAAATAGACTATGCAGGTTTAGTAGTGTATAGAATGTCCACATCAGGATATTGTACTTTTATCAGAGGAAATTTGGTGACATATAGGAGCAAGAAGCAGAATGTGATTGCAAGATCTAGTGCGGAAGCAGAATTTCGAGCTATGGCATAATGCATATGTGAGTTATTATGGATTAAGATCATCTTAGAAGATTTACAGATTCAATGGATAGGCCCAATGAAATTGTACTGTGACAATAAATCAGCAATCCGTATTGCCCACAATCCCGTCCAGCACATCCAAACAAAACACATCTAGGTGGACAGACACGTCATCAAAGAAAATTTGGAAAGTGGACTGATTTGTACTTCTTATATGTCTACGGATAGTCAAGTTGTCGATGTATTTACAAAGGGTCTGAATGGGAAAGTATTTGATAGATTTGTATCCAAGCTGGAAATAAAGAATATCTTTTCACCAGCTTGAGGTGGAGTGTTCGAAAAAGTCAGATAGGGTGTCCAGATTCGTAGTTAGATATATCACGAAAGTTGACTTTCCTAATATAATGGGATTGATTGTATATTATTTAGTTTTCTATTTTTTGATAATCAGCTGTAACTATATATGTAGCCTCATGTACACTTGTTAAAATATATCAATAAGAATATTATTATTCTTCCCTATCATTGTTATGTTTCCTCAATGATTCCTGAAATTGATTGGTACATTTGGATTATGGCCACCTAATTGTGTGGTACATTACTATGACTAAATCATCTTCATCGAATTACATTTTTAGACATTCAGATTACTTATTTGTTTGTTGAAGGCATGCATGCATGCATGCCTCCCTCCCAATGTCTCCATCAATATCCAGTAACATGAAAGGTAAAAAGTACATGAATCTTATGAACCATATAATACAGTTTGGAGTAAGTGATGTCAGAAGTCCAAGCCATAACAAACTATAAAGCTGCATGTTTTTTTAAAATTCAGATTTACATTCTTAATGATTCATTTGGCCCTAGAATAGTTAAATTCTCTAAATTGTGGTTTTCTGTAGTTTAATAATGTACTTGAAGTGTATTTAATTAGCTACATCCATAAGTTAAGCGTACATGCAGATTACATATTTCTAACCTCCAAAACATGAAAAGAAATGGGTGCCCCTCAGTTTTGTATCCGAACGTTAATAAAATTTATTGAAGTACACTTTAATTCGAAAACTACAGTTTGACATAAAAAGTACAGTTTGCAAATATCTAATTACCACTTGGAATAACCTACAGTTTAGAAAACACTAATGACAAACAAGCACAAGGAAGCCATTGCTATAAAAGTAGGTAAGAAGTATAGAGTCCAAAATCCGTTCAACAGTGGGTAAAAAGTTTTAGAGTTCAACAAAGCGCATTGCTATAAAAGTCTGAATTTGATTGGCACATCTACCTTGATGGTTTGATGTAATTTCACATTTCACGTAACTAAATTGTAGTGCAATTTTCTAAGATTCAAATGATGTATTGATGTGCCCGACCACATGTTCTGTTTCTCCCAGCCGATTGCTATCATTCTTTTTCCGCTGTTGCATCCGGCTAAGCATCTTAGCCTCTTAGGCAAGCATGCCACATCCCTCCAAATATAAAATAAATGTTTATAGGAGAGATTAAGAAATAGTCCTCCCTTGCTTTCTTACCACTTTGGAAGAATAAAACCCAAAACCCAGTACAAGCCATGGGGCAGTTCATCATCACTATTTATTGTTTTTGTCAAGCGTAGAAGTTCACAATATTGTTATTTCATTTTATAAAGAAAGTGGAAAAGCTGAAACAATTAAGTTGAATGAATGCAGCTCCCAAGCTCCCAAACAACAGTAAAAACTTAAAGTTGGAAGCCACAATTCAGAGTTTACACTCACATTTAAATTTTAAACTAATGCATAACCCCTCAAAATACTACCTTATGTAACTGTACACTGCAGTTATCAAGCTGGTATTACACAATGCTTACAACATTTGGGTACAAGGTTGGACATTGTTATATGGTTCTGCCTGAAGCAAAAGTTTGTGTTAGTTTTATTCGATTATCTGCCTTGAATGTTTTGTATGCTAAAATTATCCATCTTGATGCATTGATTAGACTAATATTAGTGAGATTGCATTTCAGATGCTTTTGTATAAGTACATTTCCAGTACCTTTATTATACTGGTCTTCTTTGATAAAATTTACTAACGTTTGGGTGATTAAGATTTACAATTATAGTTTTATAAAGTAATCTATGATAAAGTTACTGACGTGACTACTGCATGGAGGGAGGATATCTGACGTACTGGCTTCCCAGCTAATTGCGTCCCTATCTATATTAAATTCAGGAACTATAGTGTCTTGGACTAGTATGTCTCTATCTCCTTTGATGTTGGGTAAATTACTTTAATTTAATCAGATGTAGTGATATGACTCTATCCCCATTGTTTCAGAATAATTGAGTGTAGTGTGGATGAGTAACATGGGTCTGTTTACGTACGTGGATGAGTGAAAATGCAAGTGTGAGATGAATTATATTGTTCAATTAATTAGTTTGTTTAAGTAATCAACATTGTGTTAACGTTATGATTAGATATGTTGCTTAATTTTTTTTAATCCGCTTCAGTGATTTTATACTTTTTAGCTTAGTTGTTGTGATGCAGTATGAAAACATGTTTACCAATGTGTTGCGTAGTCATCATGAAATTAAATATTGATGGAAACTTATTTTCTTTATTTAAGACAGTTAAATTGGTTTCCTGTATCTGGTGTAGAAGTGATTGTTTTTAGATGCTTGATTGCGAGGTGAATGAATAGGTAATATAAGTCATTTACCTATGCAGTTTATATATGATGACATTATCAGGTAGAGAAGTTGGGATGCAAATGTAATAATAAATATTTTTATCTTGTTTTAAGTCGATTTAACCATTTTGTAGTTCTAAGCATAGTTTTTTATTATCATGAACAACTTTAGCTTGCTTGTGAAATGAAAATGCGTCCACAAATTTATCATGGGTTGCACTATAATATTTCATATAGTACTAAGCAATGTTTTATTATTATATTGATCAAATTTAGCTGGGGTGTGATACGAAAACAAGTCCACACATGTGTTGTGCTATTTTAGCATGGGTTGCATCATAGTATCACAGGTTGCACGGTAACAGACGAATATAGGAGTAAACACTAGCCATGTGTTTATTATAAAACATAAGACACGTCAAGCCTTGATTAACATCACAATGTTAAATTCAAAAGCACCGCTTATTTATCCAGACCACTAACAAGATAATGGAAGCCTAATACACACTTATAATCTTGCATTTATAACATGTTAAATGGACATGATTTGTCCATCTATTTTATTAACAAAAAGGGTGAAAGAAAAAATTTGCTTACGATAAATCCAACACACACAAAAAGAGGATTTTTTTTCCTTTGCTAACCATGAAAGCATTATGAGAGGGATTAGACAGAGAATGGGGGCGACGGTGTGTCTATCCTTTCAGCTTTTATAAACTGTGTTTTTTGGGATAGTGAAGTACTAAAAAGATTTTCTCCCATTTTAATTTTTTTAAAAAAGATACAAGTAATAACCACACATGAATATGCATGTCATATTGTCATCAAATATGTGCAAATAACTTCCACCCTCAATATTTAATCCTCTCACCCCTATCATTTATACACATTTTACCCATATACCTAACAACAGCCAACTGCTTCATCAATATATGTAATCTTTGAAGGTAAAATTTATAAAAAATTGCTACTTAGTACTTCAATTCGCTAGAGGCATCAATTTTTTTCACGTTCAACTTTATAATATCATAGATTTTACCAATTTTATGCAAATTTAAAACCATTTTGTTACCTATTAACGGGTTGAAAACATGAGATAGAAGGGGTATTTCTAAAGTTTCAGGATATATGTGATTGATGTAAATATTTGATCAGTAAATTATTTTTTAATTTTCTCTCTATTTTAGTGATGTAGGGAACTAATTTTTGACTCAATCTAGATATGGTTCACCATTTAATCTGTTTCTTGGGGTTCAAGTAAGATGCTTCGCACGGTGGATCATGCCATGGTCCAAAATGCAACACTATAAACAGATCAGGATTAGCGATGGTAGTATAAGAAAAACCACTTAATTCTTGCTAGAATGAAAACAATTTGCCAATTGATGAACAAAACTCAGATGTCCAATTTCTTATCCAATTGTTTTAAAATTTAAGACAGCACATAGATAAGACACTTTGAAGGGCCACCAGAAAATATCTTCCGGCGATTTTTTGATGGAAATAGAAAGAAAGAGGAAGATTGGTTAAATTAATTTGTAAATAAAATAAAAAAGAATGGTTAGTTATTATTTTCAATAAAATAAACAAAAACATTTGAGTCATGAGCTGAAATTTGGAATAGATAAGAGTAAAATAAGAATTTTACTTAGAGAATAAGCTTTGTATTTATATATCTTTTTAAACCCGTTTATTTAAATTCCTACATTGATAACTCAATAATTTAACATATTCTTCTTTAAGGGTAGTGGGGAAGTTAGTTGCCCATTATTACCCATAGTAATAAATCAATAGAAAGTGGATGGTTTCTTATTGTGACAGTTACCAGCCTCACGAAAGTTTGTTTTCTTTGCCCCCAAATATACCAAAACCTCAACCACTTTTCGAAACCTTCATCCACTTTTAAGACTCCCTCACAACAAAAACTTCTCTACTATTAATGATCTAAAATTTCAAGGTAATTAGTTCTCTTACAGTAAGGCTTATATGCCAATTTGTTAATCAACAAAATATCAAAAGTATTCTGATAAACACAACTTTAGTACTTGCTTCTGTCAAATTATCGAGTTCAAAGATTGTCTCCTAAATATTTCGAAGGTAATTATACACTTTGTAATCTCTAAAATAGTGTGTCATAAGATGGTATTTCATGTCAGGAAAAAGTGGGGGAAATTAGTTAGTAAAAAAATTTATTCCAAAGGCCAGAAAAAAGAAGCCCACTGATATATCCAAATTCAGAAATTAAAAAATTATTATTAACATTTAAAGGAGAGATCAAGAAATAGTCCTCCCTTGCTTTCTTACCACTTTTGAAGAATAAAACCAAAAGCCCACTGCAAGCCATAGGTTCACCTTCACCATTTATTGTTTAAGTCATGCATAAAAATTCATAATATTGCCATTTCATTTTATAAAGAAAATGGAGAAGCTGAAACAATTAAGTTGAATGAATGCAGCTCCCAAACAACAGTAGAAACTTAAAGTTGAAAGCCATTCAGAATTTACACTCACATTTAAATTTTAAACTAATGCATAACCCCTCAAAATACTACCTTATGTAACTGTACACTGCAGTTATCAAGATGGTCTTACACAATGCTTACGACATTTGGGAACAAGGTTGGACATTGCTATATGGTTCCGCCTGAAGCAAAAGTTTTTGTGTTAGTTTTATTCGATTGTCTGCCTTGAATGTTTCATATGCTAAAATTCTCCATCTTGATGCATTGATTGGACTAATATTAGTGAGATTGTTTCAGATGCTTTTGTAGAAGTACATTTCCAGTACCTTTGTTATTCTGGTCTTCTTTGATAAAATTTACTAACTTTTGGGTGATTAAGATTCACAATTATAGTTTTATAATATAATCCATGACAAAGTTGTTGATGTGACTACTGCATGGAGGGATGCCATCTTATGTAATGGCTTCCTCGCTAATTGTGTCCCCATCTCTGTTAAATTCAGGAACTCTAGTGTCTTGGACTTGTATGTCTCTATCTCCTTTGATGTTGGGTAAATAACTTCCGTTCAATTAGATGAAGTGATATGACTCTTATCTCCTTTGATGCGGTTGTCTGAAAGTGATTGTTGAGAATAATTGTGTAGTGTGGACGAGTAACATGGGTCTATTTACGTACACGGATGAGTGAAAATGCAAGTGTGAGATTAATTATATTGTTCAATTTTTTAGTTTATTTAAGTAGTCGACATTGTAGTGCCATGTGGTAGCTACTGCACACGTACTAGAGGGGGGTGAATAGTACTTAAAATAATCAAGATAGTTATTCCTAATTATTGTGCAAGAAACAAACGACAATGCGGAATTAAACAACTATCAACAAGAATTAAAACATACGCAAACAAACAATATTACTGGGTTCGGATCCACACAAGTCTCCCCGACTTGTTCCCGGTGATCCTACGTCTCAACCACCCGGATCCCCTCCGGATACTTGAGTTAGCAACCCTAACTCAAGATTTCCACTATGAAGTACTTGTGAAAAACCTTCACAAGTCAAATCATACACAAAGCAATTTGTGACTCACACAACCCGGGATCACAACCACACTCTCACAACCGAGAGTGAAACATACAATTCAAATATGAAATGAAATAAACTCTTACCTTACAAAATCCTATGCCTTGAGTATACTTACCAAATTAGGGCAATGATGGATTTTGAGGAAGAGGATGTCACCAAACCCTAGCTTCAAGAAGATGACCAGCAATGGAAGCCTATGGTGGAGTATGGTGACTAGAATCAAGCTCTTGGCTTGGAAGGCTCACAATAGAGAGAATCTCTCTTGAGGAAATGGCTCAAAGAGTTGAGGGAGAGATTCTTGTGAGGAAGAGAAAGCTTTAGAATGGAGTTGAATAGCTTCTCTTAGATTTCTCCAAATCTCTAAAATGGCAGCCTTGGATCTTATGAAAGAACCCCTCCAACTATATATAGGATAGAGGAGAGAGAGAGAGAAAAACGTTTCAAGAGAAACTCCAACGGCTCTTTTCTGAACCCAACTAGTCGGTCAAAGAACAACCACCGACCGACTAGTTCATCAACTAGTCGGTCGGTCAATCAACGTAGACCGACTAATGGAAGAACAGCCAAGAAGTCGAAGTACAGGCAAAGACAACTAGTCGGTCTAAGAAGACTTGCCGACCGACTAGTTTGACAACTAGTCGGTCGTTGAATGATCTTTGACCGACTAACGTCGAAATAGAATAGGTTGACTCCAAGATGACTTAGTCGGTTTAAGAACAAATGCTGACCGACTAGTTTCTCAACTAGTCGGTCGGTAAACATTCTTTGACCGACTAACTCGAAACAGTAGCTCAGGCTGAAAATGACTGTACACAACTAGTCGGTCTAAGAAGAATTACTGACCGACTAAATCGTCATTTAGTCGGTCAGTGACTCTTCGTTGACCGACTAACTGTAGTCATAGAGAGAGCTGAATTAGAGAAGGCAAACTAGTTGCCGACCGACTAGATCGTCATCTAGTCGGTTGGTGACTCTTCATGAACCAACTAACATGCACTCGAAGCCGAGGGAAGAAATGATAGGCTTCGGGAAAGTTTCAAATGGCTTCTATGAATATCCTAACTCTAAGATATGAGCGAAATGAAGTATATAATGTAAGTCCTACTCAAGGCTTAACATTCTAATCTATGAAGCTAGAAGACTATAAAATAAACCTTACGAGTCGTCTTCAAAGCTTCAATCTTCATTCTTGACTTCAATAAAACTCTTTGAGCTTCAACGAAGCTCCAGGCACACGATCACGCGTATTGAGAAGTCTTGAGGCGTCGCTTTTGATGTTCGTATTCTTTTGGCGACGATCTCCATAATTGCGCTCACAAATAAGTTAGTATACATTATTTATGGTTGCTCATCATCCAAAACCAAATCCGAGGAATCATATCACAACAGACATTGTGTTAACGCTATGATTAGATATGTTGCTTAATTTTTAATCCACTTCAGCGATTTTTTCCTTTTTAGCTTAGTTGTTGTGATGCAGAATGAAAACATGTTAACCAATGTTTTGCGTAGTCATCATAAAATTAAACATGTATGGAAACTTATTTTCCTGATCTAAGACATTTAAATTGGTTTCCCGTATCCGGTATAGAAGTGATTGGGTTTAGATGCTTGATTGCGAGGAGTCTGAATAGGTAACATGGGTCATTTACCGTTGCCGTTTATATGGTGCCATAGCAGTGGATAAGTTGGGATGCAAATGTGACATTAAATTGTTTTATCTTGTTTTTAGTTTATTTAACCATTTTGTACTCATAAGCATAATTTTTTATTATCATGAACAACTTTTTTGCTTGTAAAATGACAATGCGTCCACCCATATGTTGCATAACTAAAACATGGGTTGCACTATAATAGCGCATATAAGACTAAGCAGGGTTTTATTATCATATTAAGCAAATTTAGCTTAGGTGTGATATGGAAACATGTCCACACATGTGTTGTGCTATTTTAACATGGGTTGCATTATAATATCACAGGTTGCATGTTAACAGACGAATATAGGAGTAAACACCAGCCAAGTGTTTATTATGAAAGATAAGAAACGTCAAGCCTTGATTAACAACACAAAGTTAAATTCAAAACCAAGCTATATTTATCCACACCACAAACAAGATATGGAAGCCTAATATGCACTTGTAATGATGCATTTATACCATGTTGGATGAACAAGATTCATCCATATATTTTATTAACCAAATATGGGAAAGAAAAAATTTCTTACAATAAATCCAAAACCACACAAAAGAGGTTTTTTTTTCATTTGCTCGATCTGAGAGCATTTTGATGGGGATTAAAGAGAGAGTGGGGGAAAGGGTGTGTCTATCATTTCAATCTTCATGAACGGTATTTTCTGGGAAAGTGAAGTACTAAAAAGACTTTCTAACATTTTAAATTTTTTAAAAAGATATAAATAATAACCGCACATGAACATGCATGGCATACTGTTATCAAACAGGTGCGAATAGTTTCCACTCTCAATATTTAATCATCACACTCCTATCATTTATCCACTTTTTACCCATCTACCTTACAATAGTCAAAAGCTTCGTCAATATATGTTATCTCCAAAGGTAACATTTATAAATCATTGTGATTAAGTACTTCACTTAGATTCATCAATTTTCTCACGTTCAACTTTACATGATCATAGCTTTTAACAATTTGATGCTGATTTAAATCCATTTTTCCTAGTAGCATATACAAGATCATTGTGACTTAGTACTTCACTTAGATTCATCAATTTTCTCACGTTCAACTTTACAAGATCATAGCTTTTAACAATTTGATGCTGATTTAAATCCATTTTTCCTAGTAGCATATACCAAAGCATAAGACAGTAGCGGTGTTTATGAAGTTTAGATGGATGTGATTGAAGTAAATATTTGGTCAGTAAAATATTTTTAAATTCTCTTTCCCTATTTTAAAGACGTAGGGAACTAATTTTGACTCAATATAGATATGGTTTACCAATTTAACTTGTTTCTTAGTGTTCAAGTTATGTTCTTTGCACGATGGATCATGCGAATGTCCAAAATGCAACATTATAAACAGAATAAGAAAGAAACGGATGAGATCGCAGATTTGCAGTTTTTGCACATCAGTGACGTTTTCGTAATTTCAGATTTCTCGAGGGTTTTCGTAATTTTCAAGTTTTAGATTTATTTACATTTTTGTATTTTCAGTTTATTATTTATAGTGAGCCATAGGATTAGGGATCATCATCGTGTTCAATCTTGAGAAAAGAGTCTCTTTTGATAAGAGAGTGTCCACCTCTCGAACGTGGCCAATGGAGAGCGAGATCCTCTCGAAAGATCTCAACTTTATCGTGTATCCCCACTATTTTCAATTTTCTATCAATAAAAATCTCTCTTTTTCCTAAATCTTCTCTCTAAACCCCTAAAAATCCCACCTTTCTACCTAACCGAACTTTTCTACACTAAAACCCATAAAGTTCCTATCAGAACCACTTAATTCTTACTAGAATGAAAACAATTTGCCAATTGAAGAACAAAACTCCGATGTCCAATTTCTAATCAGACAAACACCACTTATTTTAAATTTTTAGATAGCACCTAGATAAGACAATTTAAAGGGCCACTAGAAAATATATTCCGGGAATTTTTGATGGAAAGAGAAAGAAAGAGGAAGGTTGGTTAAATTTAATTTGTGAATAAAATAAAAAAGAATGGTTAGTTATTACTTTTCAATAAAATAAAATAAAAATATGAATCATGAGCTGAAATTTGGAATAGATATTTGGGAATAAATAAGAGTGAAAAAAAGAATTTTACTTAAAGAATAAGCTCTGTATTTATATTTTTTAACACCTCTTATTTAAATTCCTACCTTATCATTTAGCATATTCTTCTTTAAGGATAGTGAGGGAGTTAGTTACCCATTATTATCCGTAAGAATCTGTTATCAAGAGAGTGGATGGTTTCTTAGTGTGATAATTACTAGCCTAACGAAAGTTTGTTTTCCTTGTTCCCAAATATACCGGAATCTCGACCATTTTTCAAAACCATCATCTACTATTAAGAATCCATTCCCAACAAAAACTGCTCTATTACTAATGATTAAAAATTTCAAGGTAATTACTTCCCTTAACTTCAAGCTTATATGCCTATGGTTAATCAATGAAATATCAAAAGTATTCTGATAAACACAACTTCAGTAATTGCTTTTGTTAAACTATCTAGCTCTAAGATTGTCTCCTAATTATTTCAAATGAAATTCTACACTTAATAATCTCTAAAATAGTGTGTAATAAAATGCTAACGCATGTAAGGGAAAAATGAAAAAAAAATATTTAAAAATTTATTCCAAAAGCTATAAAAAAGAAACCAACTGAAGAATCTGAATTCTGAAATTAAAAAATATTGTTAACAATTAGAGACCTTAGAGTACATTTAAGAAAAAACATTAACAAGAAATTACTAATCAAATTTCAAGTAGAAAATTAACAGTAGTACTCTAACTAAGAAACAAAAATTTTGAAATTCATATTCTGATGCATCATAAAACTTTCCAAATCAACCATATAAGATAGGGAAACCATCATATCTATATATAAGATTGTACCAGATGACGTGGGTTGGTGGTTTAATAAATTTTCCAAATCAACCATATATGTCCCCATTTTATTCTCAAAGTCCAAATCCATTTAAGGGCCCTAGTTCATAGGGGCACGTATTCTTTTTTAGCCACTAACCCTCTGATTTTGGTTAACCCCTTGATCCCCCTCTTATCTATGGTAGGTTAAAGAGAGTTAATGGAGGACCCATTAAGTTGCTGACATTTGGCTTGTTTTCTTATGTGCATGTTTCATAAAATCTGAATTTGACTGCACATCTACCTTGATGATTTGATTTTTCCTCAATGTTTCATATATATACCCTTCTTTGTAAGCAATTTTTACATGAGTGCAAGATGTTTGGGCTTTGTCTATTGCATTGCATGCTTATTAGAAGACAGGTGTCAGGTTTTTGTTTCCTTCTTTGTTTTATATGTATGTTGTGAACCCATGTTTTTTTAAAGGGCCCATGGCCTTTTCACACACCTTTCTTTCTTTTCTTTCTTCTTTTTGTTTTCGGCCCAGCCCGCAAAGCCCACAACTTAACCCTCTCTCTCTCTCTCTCTCTCTCTCTCTCTCTCTCTCTCTCTCTCTCATAGTGTGCAGGCGGCGCGCGTTTATTTCAGCGGCGGAAAGGAAAAAAATTGATCTCCTCTCCTCTCCGTTACGTGACAGCACATCCTTGGGAGCAAATCAAAGCTCCTCCTCTTCCCTCCATCTCCTACTACGTGTTGCAACCCAAACCCTAAAATTTTAGTGTTTTGACACGTTTTGCTTCAGATCGGAAGCTAAAAGCTTCGTGACATCTCCTCAGCTCTTCTACAAGCCATCTAGACTCTTTCCTTCCCTTATTTAAGCTTGGGTAAGTCCAAAAATTTCAGCTTTTTACCCAAAATAATTCGTTTTCAAATGAAAGTAGCCATTTTTATGCGATTTGGAGGGTTTCTCTCTTGCTTAGGGACTGATCTGAATTCTGGAGTTGGAATTTCTATTGTTTTCATCTTATGAGTTCGGATTTCAAGTAAATCACTCTCAACTTCTGGAATTTTGGATTCAGACATTTATGTTTCAGTGCTATGATGATTTCTGAGCATAAGTTGGGTGCTCTTATGCTTGGTGGCAACTCATGTCGCTGCCCTAGCTCTGTCGCACCTTTATCATGACTGATTGAGTCTTTTGGTTCTGGAAATTTCAGCCAAGCTTTCCTTGGCTCTGTTTTTCCCTGTTAAGCAATTTTTGGTTATTGACATGATCTTACCGATCTCTTTTTGAGCTTGGCTGGACCCTCTTTTGTTCCATGGAGACCATAATCTCGTAAACCATGACTTATTGGATGATTAGTTGTCTTATTAGCTATGTTATACGCTTTGCCCCTTAAAATTCAGAACACCCAATGATGTTAACAGAGGGTTTCGAACCTTAAGTCCATACGTGAATGCTTGAAGGATCATAAAAATTAAACAACGAACTTATGATTTTGACACTTTAAGTCCATATGTTTGCCTAAGGATGAAATTAAAACCATGAATATATGGTTAAGTCTCGTAAAAATGACCAATGATGATATTTAACCGAGATCACTACCCTTCAAGATGAGGTACCAACAGTTGCATGATTCTCCAATTCAGGTATCTAGTACTTAATTAGTGTGTTATTTCAATTAATGCTCATATGAAACATTGTTCATAATATCTGTCATTTGTAGAACGCTTGTTTAATTGATAACATGACTGCTACCATGTTAATTGTTGTCATACTATTAATTCATGTTTCAAGCAATTGACATTAGCTACATGTCACTGTGGTTATGTCACTGTTTGCACTCTAAGTCCAAGACATTGAATTTAGTTTTATGATGAGTGCAATAATAACTACAGACACTAGAAGAAAGTCTTGTTGGAATATCCTGTTATGAGTATCTCGGGCAATATGTTAATGGAACATCTTGTTAAATTCATGGTACCAATAGCACACACACATATTGTCTAAATTCAATGTGACTGTAATTGAATTAAGAGATCGAATACTTGCCTCATGCGATAAATAAAAGAAATAGTGTCAACCTAGCATAATACATGTGACATATCACTGAGAGGTTGAGTGATGTACACTTGGCTTACAGTGAGCACTGGAAACACACTGGGTATGTGATAAATCATATTAGTGGGAGCACGGGAGCGACTAGAGCCATGATTTGTTCTATAACACAGTTTTACTCCGGTTGTTAATGTGGGTCAAATGAGTCGTGTGTCTGCCCTCCTGTTGTTTCTGTGGGGCTTAGCCCGGGTGAGCACCCCTGTGACCTGTAGTGGACTCATTGGTTGCTTATGTACTCTCCAATATGATTCATGGCCTATGTTTGGCTTAACCTGTAGAAAGAAATCCATCATATAATGATGCATGATTCTCTGCCAGCTTGAGTAGTTAGTTCCTTGATAAATTGCACTTTTGTTATTTTGAGCTTTGTTTTCAATAGTTTTACTTATGCTCACATAAATGTTTAAACACCAAAATTCTTCAAGTTATTGTGATTTAACTGGTGTTCCTGTTTTACAGTGAACACCCAGTGTTGGTAGTTCTAAGGAGTTTCCTGCAGTCGGGGTCTGGAGCCAAAAGTGGAGTCCGCTGACCTTTGACTTAGAGGTAGTCATGTGTTGATGTGTTATCTTTGTAGATATTTTTTGTGTACCTAGGTCTTAGAACGTGATTCTATTTTGTTATGTAATTGATCATGTTCTAAGAGACTTTTTTGTAAACTCGCTTATATAAATAAAATGAAGTTTCTCTTTACGTATTTTTTACACATCTGCTCATATAGCTTAGATTGTCAACACTGGATAACTGCAAGACCTGCCAACCTTGTGAAACATGTTGCGGCCTCGGGTTGCGGGGCGTGATATATGTTGCTGATTTTGGTTTGGTTTATATTTTAGTCATTTAATTATTGTGTTGTTTTCTGCTGTGTGAATTGATTTGTCATTTGTTTGCCATTTCACTTGCCCTGTAATTTCACATTTCACATACAATTTTTCCAAGATTCCAATGACGTATTGATGTGCCCGACCACACATTCCGCTCTCCCTGCCGATTGCTATCATTCTTCTTCCTCTGTTGCATCCAGCTAAGCATCTTAGGTAAGCATGACACATCCCTCCAAACATAAGATAAATGTTTAAAGGAGAGATCGAGAAATAGTCCTCCCTTGCTTTCTTACCAATTTGGAAGAATAAAACCCAAAGCCCACTACAAGCCATGGGGCAGTTCACCTTCACCATTTATTGTTTTTGTCATGCGTAGAAGTTCACAATATTGTCACTTAATTTTGTAAAGAAAATGGAGAAGCTGAAACAATTAAGTTGAATGAATGCAGCTCCCAAACAACAACAGTAGAAACTTAAAGTTGGATGCCACAATTCTTCGCTAATTGTGTCCATATCTCTGTTAAATTCAGGAACTTTAGTGTCTTGGACTTACATGTCTCTATCTCCTTAGATGTTGGGTAAATAACTTTTGTTTAACTAAATGTAGTGATATGACTATCTCATTTGATGTTAGTGTCTGTTGGGCTTTGAGAATAATTGAGTGTAGTGTGGATGAGTAACTTGCGTCTATTTACGTACTCAGATGAGTGAAAATACAAGTGTGAGATTAATTATATAGTTCAATTTTATAGTTTGTTTAAGTAGTCGACATTGTGTCAATGCAATGATTAGATATGTTGCTTAATTTTTAATCCACTTTGGTGATTTTGTACTGTTTAGCTTAGTTGTGATGCAGAAAACATGTTTTACCAATGTGTTGCTTGGTCATCATGAAATTCAATGTTAATGGAAACTTATTTTCCTGATTTAAGACATTTAAAGTGGTTTCCCGTATTTGGTGTAGTGATTGGGTTTAGATGCTTGATTGCAAGCAGTATGGATAGGTAATATGAGCCATTTACAGTTTATATATGGTGACATAGCAGTAGATAATTGGGGTTGCAACTGTAATATTAAATATTTTTATCTTGGTTTTAGTCTATTTAACCATTTTATAGTTCTAATCATAGTTTTTTAATGTCATGGACAACTTTAGCTTGCTTGTGAAATGAAAACATGTTCGCCCATATGTTGCACAACTTTAACATGGGTTGCACTATAAAATAGTGCATATGGTACTAAGCAAGATTTTATTATCATATTATGCAAAACTAGCTTGTGTGATATGAATACACTAGAACGTGCACGTGCCCGTGCATATAGTACTAAGGTTTTATTATCATATTATGCAAAATTAGCTTGTGTGATATGAAAACACTAGAACTTGCCCATGCCCTTTGGGCACGTTGAAATGAGAGGGGGGCCCACGTTAAGACCCAGCGAAATAGAACCCAAGCACAGAAATAATTACCCAAATGCCATTGAATTCACCCGGCCCGGCCCCAATTGGCACAAATGTTAATATGCAAGGATGATATGCATTCGTTTACGATGCAGGAGTTGGTGGCAGGCCCCACCCGAGCATTAACCACCAACTAACAAAATCCAGATAAAGCGTTGCTAGGCCACGTTACCAAAAGGGGCCCGTGCCTATACCGAAGGCCTGAGGCCTAGCACCCACGTGGCCGAACACGAGGATCGCGGCTGTTGGGGGCGTGTGCCTTGTGACGTGGACGAAGCTGGGCTGGGATTCTACCGCCCAGTTTGTCCTAGTCGGACAAACGTCAAATACTAGGGCCTCAAATGTAATAGAGATGTCCACACGTGTGTTGTGCTATTTTAGCATGGGTTGCATTATAATATCACATGTTGCATGCTAAATATTGGAGTAAACACAGGCCATGTGTTTATTATAAAAGATATGAAACGTCAAGCCTTGATTATCATCGCAATGTTAAGTTCAAAAGCAACGTTTTTTATCCACACCACAAACAAGATAATGGAAGCCTAATACACACTTATAATGTTGGCATTTATAACATTTTGGATGATCAGGTGGTCCATCTATTTTATTAACCATGCAGAGGTAAGAAAAAATTTCTTACAATAAATCCTAAAAAACAAAAGATAGAATTTTTCATGTGCACGACCTGATAGCATTTTGAGAGGGATTAAAGAGAGGGTGGGGGAGAGGGTGTGTTTATCATTTCAAGTTTCATAAACGGTGTTTTTTTGGGGAAAGTGAAGTATTAAAATGATTTTCTCCCATTTTAAAATTTTTAAAACATAAATAATAACCGCACATGAACATGCATGGCATACTGTGATCAAATAGGTGCGAAAAGTTTCCATCCTCAATATTTAATCATCTCACTCCCATCATTTATCCACCTTTTACCTGCCTACCTAGCAATAGTCGTCGTCATCAGTATATGTTATCTTCAAAGGTAAAATTTATAAATCATTGCTACTTAGTACTTCACTTAGTTAGATGCATCAATTTACTCACATTCAACTTTATAAGACCATAGCTTTGAACAAGTTTATGCTGATTTAAATCCATTTTTTCCTATTAGTGAATACAAAAACATGAGACAAACGCGGTGTCCCTGAAGTTTCAGATATATGTGATTGATGTAAATATTTGGTCAGTAAATTATATTTTAAATTCTCTTTCTCTATTTTAGCGATAGAATGAACTAATTTTTGACACAATATAGATATAGTTCACCTATTAAATCTGTTTCTTGGGGTTCAAGTTAGTTGCTTTGCACAGTGGATCATGCGATGGTCCAAATGCAACATTACAAATGTTGTGCGGCGGAGCCTAGCTCTACCAACACAAACACATCGGAAGACACAGGCTCGAGGAGACGGAGGACGAAAGATTAGCAACACAACAGAGCACAGATAAGGTTGTTTTAGGCCGTGGACGGCCAAGGGGAAACACCGATGAGCTTCGTTACGAAAGAAGAGAACAATACAAATCTTCTCTTCGTTCAACGAAGAAGAAGCACACAATATCTCTTCAAAAGCTCTCAATACAATCTCTCAAAGTTGGCTCTCACAAATGACGGCTCTCACAAAGGATACAAAAGGTGTTCATCACGAAACTCTAACCTAAAACCCCATATTTATAACCCTAGATTACAATATGTGTCATCATTGGCTAAGAATTCTTAGGATTCAGATCCCGACAATTACAGCATCCAATCCAATCACCGCTCTACGCAATTAATGCCACCACAACCTAGTGGGCCAATCGCCATTTCCTAGTGGGCCGCATTCTGATGGGCTCCCTTCGACCGATCGACCTTTCTTCTGTGTCAAACGACCCAAGTGCCAAGACTCGCGTACGAGCGTTCCTCCCTTCGAGTCTACATACGACCGTTCGACCAAACACGAACTCTAACCGCGTTACAACCCAACGACCCAATACCGAGCGATCGACCCTCGGACTCGAACTGACGACCGAACGACCAACTGCGCTGTAGAAGCCATATGCCTAGCATCCTCGTATCTGACTTGTGCATTGTCAGATAGGTCGAATCCAGGCGTAGTCGAGTTACCTCTGCACAATATAACTTTTCTGTTATACAACTGCTTCTCCTACGCTAATCGAGCCAACTTCTCCACAAATCTCCATCTTGGCGAGATTCGAGCCTCTGTCCAACAGACAACCCTTACTGACCTTGTTTGAGCATCGAATGATGTTCCCCCTTATTTTGTTCCGTAGAACCAAGTGTCCCAAGAGACCAAATGCTTTCCCGGAGCTACGACTATCTCTTGAGACTGGCTAACTCTCTCGAGTCTCAAATTGCTCCAACGAGCCTCAATGCCCCCCTCATAGGGCTGACGTCAATTTTTTCGAGGAACCACATTGAGCAAGTCCAAACAATACTTGAACTTAACTCCCGATACAACCTTCGTCAGCATGTCCGCCGGGTTGTCATTTGTTCCTATCTTCAACCAGTTGATGGCATCGTCTTCTCCCACATAGTCCCTGACAAAGTGGAATCTAACGTCGATTGCTTCGTACGAGCATGGAAGACCTGATTCTTAGCCAAATGCATTGCACTCTGGCTATCACAATGGACATCGTACCTCTCTTGGTAGACTCCCAGATCATCTATCAGACCCATCAGCCATATCGTCTCCCTCACCGCTTCAGTCAATGCCATATACTCTGCATCCGTAGTAGACAAGGACACCGTAGACTGAAGGATACTCCGCCAACATATTGGAGCACCTGACAGGGTGAAGACATAGCCTGTCGTCGATCGCCTCCCATCCAAGTCGCCTGCATAGTCGGAGTCAGCATACCTGACAGTGTGCAGACTGTCACGGTCGCTTTTCGATCGAACGTTTTTCGTGCGCGTACTTTTGTTCGTACGCGTATTTATTTTGACCTCTTTTTGTATCCGAACCATATGATGTGATATGTTGTTGTGACCCTTTGATAGAGAACTTATTTGTGGGGTACTTATGATGTGATATGTTGTTGTGACCCTCTGATAGAGTACTTATGATGTGATATGTTGTTGTGACCATCTGATAGAGTACTTATTCGTGAACGTCATTTCACGGGTCGTTCTCCCACAAAACAACTTTGTTTGAAGGGGTGTCATAACCTTAGACTTCGTCGTTTGACCTCTTTATTTTTAGTTCCGTCTTCCATTACCCTAGCCTGTGACCGACCATCGTAACCTCGAACCTCTCGTCGACACAGTCGTCCCGATATTTTTATTATATTTTTTGGACGCCGTTTAGCTGGCCTTTCGCACTAATCACTTTCCATCTGTATTTAACCCAAGCTTATCCCTAATTAAATCTAATTAGACTAACCACCTTGGAATCCCATGTTTCACATGTCTCATTCCCTAGCTATTCGCCACTCTCTATTAAACTAATAACACCCCTCCCTCTCACATTCTCTCTCCCCATTACCTTAAATCTATCCCTTTTTAACACCCAAATAGCAAACAAACCCTTCCTCTTCAACATCTCACGCAAGTCTAGGGTAAACACAACCCAGCCGCCACACATCCATTCTCCCTTCCCTAGCTGCCGTCGCCGGGCACCCTCGCCGGCCTAGCCGTCGTCGGCCACCCCGAAACACCCCGACTCCGGCCACGCAAACCCCCCTTCATCACTAATCGCCAGCCCTCATCCCCATCAGCCGCTCACTTGTCCAAAACCGCCGATCAGCAGCCCTAGCCCCACGGCAGCCGCACAGCGCCGTCGGCCGGACCTCCTACCGTCGACCAGCCACCCATCCTCCACCTACAAATCACGCAGCACCCTCAAATACTGCTGAAATAGCCCTCCTTCATCCACAGTTGCTGCACACCCCTAAATGATGTCGCCCAGATCTGTAGACTGCCGTCGGCCACCTCGACTCTGGCCACAACCCAGGCCAGATCCCCTCAGCCCCTCCCTAGGTGCACCCTCGACAGCTTCAAACATCTGGCCTCTCCTTGGACAGTCCCCTCTTCCCCCACTTTGCCGCAAGCCCTTAAACGACCCTCTCCACGCGAATCTACCATTCACACTCCACGCGACCCCATCTCTTGCTGTTAATGGCCATCTCCTCCATTACTGCTGCAGAACTGTCCTCTCCCTTCGCGTCGATGTTCGGTGAGCGTGCCGCTACCCGGCTGATTGTCATTCGTTGTCGCTGTCGTCCGACGTTGTCGCTGATCGCTGCCGTGCAGGGAATCGTTACCCGCTTCTGTTAATTCAACCTCTGACGTCGCTACCCGACGTCAGTGTAGCTCTCGCGTCGTGTTAAGGTGTATCTGAACCGTAGGAACCCACACCCGCATGTTAACCAGATAAAAACAGAGATTGCATTGTTTGGATTAACTCACTAATTGAAGATTAATAATATGGGACTGTATGATGTGCGTTGATTGAACACATAAGGGGTTTCTGGACTCATAGATCTATGACTTGCATCACGACTCATTTCAGGCAAGTGAAACTTGCACAGTAATTTGTTAGGCTGTGTTTTAGGCCATTTTGTAAAATTGTGTAAAAAAGACTAGGCGGTAAAATGATAGTCACCTAGACGACCATATTTGATCTAGTTTGACAACGAAACTAGATCTGACACCCTACTTGATTTAGCTTGATGACGAAGCTAGATCCGACACCTTTACTATGATATCATTTCATGCTGCCGGTCACGTTTACTTTCAAATTAACTACGCACTCTTAATTGCTCATTGCCATGTCATTTCATGCATCTTCTCATGAATGTGTAGCACACGCTACTTTAAAATGTAAGCTGCGGCGAGTAGGATCTTGACTCCTACATATTGATTGAGGCTACGTACCTGCTTTGCAGGCACAACACTATGCCAAACCAAAAACACTTCCTGGCTCGTGATCCAGAAGCGAGCTCAGTGTGTTGGTGAAACCAACGCTCGATATACGTGGAGGGGTAGAGTTAAACGGTCGCTTGAGCGTAGAAGTGAGCCCGTACAGCCAGTTCAGCCAAAAGACGGAAACTCTGTGCACATCGTGAATACAAGTTAATCGTGAAATAGTGAATATTGTTTAGTAGCTCTCGCTACGACGTATCGTGCATTGCAAGTATCATGTTTACGTTTAAACTGCTGCATTCAATGAAATATCATGTCATCATTATTTTAGAACTGTTAAACTGCATTTATCTTATAACTGATGCGCTTAACGTTTCCTTGCACAAAAGTCTCCTTTTCCCTCTTTAGAGATTTTTGCTGACATGTGCCCTTTTCTCTTTGGATGTCACATGTCAGGTTTGAGCCTGAGTTAGTTGCAGAGGATGACAGTTTGCTGACGTCCAGTTCGAGGACACTGGAGTTTTACCCTTAGTCTCAGCCGGTGATCTTCTTTTAGTTGTTTACTTTCTTAGTAGTTGTTGTTAGGTTGTTCGGTGTGTAGCACCATTACTTGTAGTTTCGGCCATGCTTAGGCCTTCTTTTCAGACTCTGTACTTTTTTGTATAACTCTCTGTATGTTTGGGATAAAGTCTGTGGATGTTGAACGTTGGGTAAATTTTATTGTCTATCCTTTTTATTACTGTTGTTTCGTCGTAATGCAAAGAACCTGCTAATAGATTATATTACCAGACGCTTATCAGACTGTAGCTTCACAGCTCCAAGTCTGAGCGGACCTCTTCAAGTCTCGCCTTCCATACTTGGGAAGCGGGGCGTGACACAGACCATGAGCACTTCGGCTGTATGTCACTCCGACGTCGACTGTGCCATTGATGTAACACAGGATCCACTGTACTGCTCGCCAGTACTCCCTTAGGGGGTTGTGCATGTATCTACTCACCTGCTAACTGCATGTGATAGATCCGGTCGAGTACATACCATTGTGTACATCAAGACTCCTACTGCATTGGCATACGGTACGCTCGTCATGAGCTTCTTCTCCTCTTCATTCTTCGGACACTGCTCGACACTGAGCTAGAAGTGAGGTGCAAGCGGAGTAACTGCGGTGTTCATCTTCTCACAGCCAAACGTCTGTATAACAGACTTCAAATAACAACTCCGTGAAAGATAATACCTCCACTTCGATCTCTTGTGATCTCCATCCCAAGAATCCTCCGTGCCTCGCCCAGTTCCTTCATTTCAAATGCAGAACTCAATTGAGACTTCAATCTCCGAATCTCCTCTTTATTCGATGTATCAATGAGCATATCATTGACATAAAGCAGAAGATAGATGAAGGACCCGCCATCCAACTTCCGATAGAACACGTAATGATCATAGGAACTGTGAACATACCATTGATCATCCGTCATAAAGCGTTCAAACACTTATACCACTTCCGTGATGATTGCTTCAACCCGTAGAGTGACTTCTTCAGTAGACATGCACGATCGTCATCACTCCCGTAGCCATCGGGCTGAGCCATATAGATCTCCTTTTCGAGCTCTCCATGCAAGAATGCCGTTTCGACATCCAACTGCACCAGTTCAAGATCGAACTGTGCAAACAATGCCAATAAGATCCGAATTGGGCAATGCTTCACCACAGGAGAGAACACTTTATTGTAATCTATACCTTCTCTTTGTATGAAGCCCTTCGCTACGCGGCGAGCTTTGTAGTGAACATATCCTGATTCGACCTCTTGCTTCTTGGTGCAGACCCATTTACACCCAATTGCCTTCTTGCCCTTAGGAAGCTCCACGAGATCACATATGTCGTTCTTTGCCAATGATTCCATCTCTTCGTCCATCGCACTTCTCCACCGCTTCGGGTCTTCGGATTGCTCCACCTCACCGAATGCGTTGGAAACATCGATACATACTGCGGAAAAAGCAAATGAGACCAACTCCGAGTACCTTGCATGTTTTCTTATCTCACACCTCGGCCTCGATACTGCTATGGAATCTCTCAACTGAACGACCCTTGGAGACGAGCTATCTCCACCAACTGAGTTTAAGCCACCAACTTCTCCATCGACGGAGCCTGGAGCCCGCCTTCTGCTACATCTGGTGTGGGTCCATCTGAGTCGTCGATCGACCGTTGTGGAGTATCATACATGTCGAAAACCTGCTTCAATTGTGTCTGTTCGACCTCCACCTTTGACTCATTCTCCTTCTTCAGTAACGCCGACTCATCAAACGTTACATCTCTGCTCAGGATCACTTTCCTCTGTGTCAAACACCATAGTCGGTATCCCTTGACACCGCTGCTGAAGCCCAAGAAGATGGCTTTCTTGGCTCGAGCATCGAGTTTGTCTTCCTTCACGTAACTTGGACAGCCCCAATCTCGAAGTGATCTATAGTCAGGAACTGGCTTTTTCGACCATACCTCCAAAGGAGGTCTTCCTTCCAATGCAGCAGATGGTAGCCGATTGACCAAGTCGCATACGCCATGGCCTCTGCCCAAAACTCCTTCGATAGGTCAGCAGTTGACAGCATGCATCGAATTTTCTCCAGCAAAGTCCGATTCATCCTCTCTGCTACCTCATTCTGCTGCGGCGTACCAGCAACAGTTAAGTGTCTCTTTGTATCTCTTCCGATCTGCAGAACTTCTGGAAGAGATCTGACCTATACTCACTACAGTTATCACTTCGCAGACGCTTGACACGCCGACCAGTCAGAGTCTTGACCAATTTCTTCCACTCGATGAAAGTGCTAATAATTTGGTCCTTCGACTTCAGCGAAAACACTTATACCATGCGTGAGAAATCGTCGATGAACGACACAAAATATGTTCCCCAATGAGGCCGTCCTAGACGGGGCCCCTACGTTGGTGTGTACATAGTCGAGCGCTACCTTCGTATTGTGGATGGTCGTTCCAAATGAAGCACGTGTCTGTTTCCCAAACACACAGTGCTCACAGAACTCGATCTTTTCCGGTCATGGCTCCTTTTAGACGACCCCTAATGATTAGCTTCTGCAATGCTTTCTCGCCCACATGACCTAGTCGCGTGTGACATAACATTGAGTCGTCCTCCTCAGCCACACGAGTCAGAGCCGATGTGCCAGCTACGATCGAGCCATCCAGATAATAGAGGTTGCCTTGGCGCTTTCCTTTTATCACGATCATTGCTCATCGGGTCACCCTCAGAGCTCCATTCTCCATGGTCACTCGACATCACGGGGATTCGAGTGAGCCGAGCGATATGAGATTATGCCTTGGGTCGGGAACAAAGCGCACCTCCTCGATGTCTCGTGTAACACCGTCGCCCATCCTCATCAGCACGGTCCCGATGCCTACCGTGCTACAGGCTCGGTCATCGCCCAGCAAGACCGTACACTTACCACCTTCCCTGAAGGTCGTAAAGTACTCTCGATGTGGCGTCATATGGAACGAGCACCCAGAGCCGAGCACCCAACCGTTTGACGTTACGCCCTCCGAAGCACCGACCAATACATACTCCTCGACCTCAACGCCATTAACGACGTTGGCTGTTGCGTCGTGCTTCGTCTTCGCATTTGGGCAGTCTCTGACCCAATGTCCTCTTTATTTACAGAAAGCACATTGGTCATTTGCCACCTTGCATTGGGGTCTCTTGTCTTGTCTCTGGACTTGGATCTAAAATACCCCCTCATATCTCCACCTTTCTCACCACTACGACCCCTTACAACTGTAAGAGCGTCGTTCGAAGCTCGGCTGCAGGTGTCTCCATCGTTCTTCCTGAACTCGTTGCTCGTCGGAGCGTTAGACACCTCTTCAAATGTGATCGATTCCTTACCATATGTAAGAACCGACACCAAATACTCATACTCGATGGGTAGAGAGTTGAGGAGAATCATCGTCTTGTCTTCATCGTCAACCTTTACGTCGACGTTCCTCGGGTCGGTAAGAAGCTTGTTGTAGTAGTCGATGCGTTCCTCCATAGAAACCCTCTCGGCTAACTTCAAACCGAAAAGCTTCTTCTTCAAGTGTAGCCAGTTCTGAATATTCTTCTTCATGTACTTGTCGCCGAGCTCCTTCCAAAACTTGCTTGCACTTGTCTCCTCCATGGGTATTTCTTCTCCTTTGACAGAGACAGGCGGATGGTACCACATGCACTCCGATTTAGAGTTCTCCACTCCTGATTGGACATGCCCGTCGGCTTCTCGTCCAACGCGATATCTTGACACAGTTGGTTCAAGATATCCATGACATCGCATCTCCATATACTGAAGTTGATCTTTCCATGAAATTTCTCAATTTCGAACTTTGTGTTAGACACAATAATCCAAGAAGATGAAGAATAGCCAGAAGTTGAAGTCATTGTAGAACCGTCATCGCCACCGCTACTCATCTTCGTCTTCTACGTTGATCTCCAACACCGTACGACTTTGATACCAATTTGTTGTATGGTAGAGCCTATGTCTACCAACACAAACATAGTGGAAGATGCATGATCGTGGAGACTGAGGACGAAAGATCAATACAACAGAGCACAGATAAGATTGTTGTTTGGCCGTGGACGACCAAGGGGGAACACCGATGAGCTTTGTTACGAAAGGAGAGAACAATACAAATCTTCTCTTCATCCAACGAAGAAGAAGTACACAAGATCTCTCCAAAAGCTCTCAATACAATCTCTCAAAGTTGGCTCTCACAAATGACGGCTCTCACAAAGCATACAAAAGGTGTTCGTCATGAAACCCTAACCTAAAACCCCCTATTTTTATCCCTAGGTTACAATAGGTGTCATCATTGGCTTAGAATTCCTAGGATTCGGATCCTAACAATTACAACATCCAATCTAATCACCACTCCACGCAATTAATATCGTCGCAACCTAGTGGACCAATCGCCACTTCCTAGTGGACCGCTTCCCCATAGGCTCCCTTCGACCGATCGACCTTCCTTCTGTGTCGATAGACCCAAGTGCCGAGCCTCGCATACGAGCGTTCCTCTATGCGAGTTTACATACGACCGTTGGACCGAACACGGACTCTAACCGCGTTACGACCCAATACCGAGCGATCGACCCTCAGACTCGAACTGACGACCGAACGACCAACTGCGTTGTAGAAGCCACATGCCTAGCATCCTCATATCTGATTTGTGCAGAGTCAGATATGTCGAATCCAGGCGAAGTCGAGTTACCTCTACACAAGATAACTTGTCTGCGATACAACTGCTTCTCCTGCGTCAAATCGAGTCAACTTCTCCACAATAAATAGATTAGGATTAGTGATGTAGTGTACAAACGAACCCCTTAATTCTTACAAGAATGAAAATAATTTGCCAACTGAAGAATATCGATGTCCAATTTCTTATCAGACAAATAACAATTATTTTCGGTTTTTAGATAGCACATAGATATGACACTTTGAAGGGCCACTAGAAAATAATGTCGGGATTTGTTAATGGAAATAGAAAGAAAGAAAGATTTGTAAAATTATTTTGTAAATGAAAATAAAATAGAATGATTAGTTCTTATTTATCAATAAATTAACAAAAACTTTTAAATCATGAGCTGAAATTTGGAATAGATGTGAAAATAGAACTTTATTTAGGAATACTCTCTCTCTCTCTCTCTCTCTCTGTGTGTGTGTGTGTGTGTTATATCTTTGTTAACACCTTTTATTTAAATTCCTATGTTGATAATTCTATCACTTGACATATTCTTCTTTAAGGATATTGGGTTTCTTATTGTCACAATTACTAGCCCCATGAAACTTTGTTTTTCTTGCCCCCGCCAAAACCTCGACCACTTTTAGAAACCTTCATCCACTTTAAGACTCCCTTCACAACAAAACTGCTACATTATCAAGGATTTAAAATTTCAAGTTAATTATTTCTCTTAACTTCAATCTTATATGCCTTTTTGTTAATCAACGGAATATCAAAATTATTCTGATAAAACAAGTACTAGCTTTTGTTAAACTATCTGGCTCTAAGATTGCCTCCCAATTATTTCAAATGTAATTCTACACTTTCTAATCTCTAAAATAGTGTGTAATAAAGTGGTATCGCATGACAAAAAAATGAAAATATTTATTTAAAAAATTATTCCAACGGCTAGAAAAAAGAAGCCCACTGATATATCCGAATTCTGAAATTAAAAAAATAATGTCAACAATTAGAGCTATTGGAGTACATTTAAGAAAAATATTAAAAAGAAATTAGTAATCAAATTTCAAGTGGAAACCTAAAATTAGTACTCCGGCTGAGAAACAAAGATTTCCAACTCATATTCCACTATATCATAAAACTTTCCAAATCAGCCCTATATGACCAGGATAACATCAAACATAACATCAATCCTATATGTATAAGATTGTATAAGATGATATATCATAACGATAAAACAATTCAAACTACCATTAAAAAATTTTAATTCATTAAACTGCCAATCGATTGCGAAACGTGAACACTATTGTAAAATAGGCAAAGATGCAAGAGAAAACTGAAACATAAGTTGACTTAAGGGAACTTCTGGATATGTTTATTTAGTAATGAAATTGTGGCTAAAATAGGAAATGGTGAGAACCCTTGTGCCCCTAAGCTGTGAAGGAAAAAAATACAAACAAACTTCCTAAGGCTATAGATTCTTAAGATTAGACTTTAAAAAATATACATGGATTCTGAGAATTGGTGGGCAACTTATTCTAAAAATTTAAAATCATAAAAGCATAAATAATTGGAAAAGTCTAACCTAATTATCCTATAAAATTTAGATTTATTTTAATTTTGAATTGGATATTTTCTCTCACATCTTCGGTTAGTAAAATAGTAGATAAGTCCCTTTGGAGAAAACAAATTTGGCGTTTGGAGTTTGAAATTGCATATATCATAAAGGGATATATGGACAATTGAAAAGTAAATTGATTGTATCCACCAATCCCATAGATTTTATGAAACCTCATGAAAACCTTATTCCTTCACTTTTATCGATTTTATAACAATTTAATAGTACGCTTCCATTGTAATGAAATTTTGATTGCTAATAGGATTAAAAATTTATCATGAGCATCTCTTATATTCCCGTACATCGCTTGGGTTTCCTACTAGTAGCATGATAGATCAAGCAAGAGTAATATAATCCAAATCTAGATTGTTCTAATTATTTTTGTTCTTTTACAGGTTATAACCTCGGAGCTTATATTTATAATATTTTTAATTCAACCAAAAAAATACTCTAAACTTGACTATGGTAGAAAGTAATCTAGTGTACATTTGAGGGATGTTTTTGAATGGGTTTGATGAATGGGACAAGATGACTAGGATAAGCTGATTAGGACAAACATAAAAGACGGTTGGGATTTAATCTTGGAAATGAACGGTTGAGATTGGATCTTGCAAAAAACTTAGGGGGGAAACTTAAATCTTGGAGGAAAAACTTTTGGGGGGAAATCAAAACTTTGTGGAACTTAATGGGAGACCAATCTCTCCCCCCATCAAAACCTTCAACCACAAAACTATCTGCCCACAAAACTCTCCGCTGTCACACTCTCGACGTATAGAAGGTAGAGCCACCAGTCTCCTTTTGTTGTTTGTTTCTTTTGTTGCACCTCCTCCCACAAAAGGACACCTTTTCTTTTTTTTTCAGAGAGCTCCAGCGGCCACCACTCTCGATCAGAGAAGCGATCTCCTACATCTCCGTCCGAGAAGCCGGCGTCGGCCTCCACATAAAATGGGGTTGGGTCAGAGGTTGTGAACCATATTCTATGATCTCAAAGCAGAAAAAATCGTATAGTGAACTCTGAAGTGTTAGGATCAGTTGGTATTAGTGTTAAAAACAAAACATTTGTGTGGATTTATGTTAAAAATTGAATCTTTGTTCTGATTTTCTACGAACAAAATTATAATTCTCCCAGCTTGATTATTCCTACCATCGCAGATGGCAGGAAAAAGCGCAAGATAAACTCTGCAGCACTGGGATTGGTTTATGCGGATGCTAGATACATTATGATGGTTGGTATCGGTGTTAAAAATAGAATCTTTGTATGAATTTGTGTTAAAAATTGAATCTTTGATCTGATTTTTTGTGGCAGCTTGAACCAGGACACTCGAACCATGACAATGGATGCTTTAAGTAAGTTGATATTGATTTATGTTAATATGTGATTTAAGTTGATATTCTATCTTTGTATGGATTTATGTTAATATGTGATGTTAATATGTATGTTTCTTTTTTGTACCCCATTCGTGTAGCTAGAATGCGTACTGTGAAAAATCAGGTTTTGTGGCAGATCCAAGCAACCTGAAGCCCTTTTTACGATTAGCTCGGCGAGCATGCACGACTTCCACATCGATAAGTATCAGTTTTTGTCATATGTATATATGTATAGAAGAAAGTTGAGCAGCTTGGGATTTACCAGGAGCACTTCACTTGAGAGTTTTGCTGATTCAATAGCTCTAAATTCAGGAATCTGGGGTGAAATGATAATGAATTGGTGTCAGTATGGATTTGGTCTGATTTGAATATCAATTTTTTCTAACATATTATGGTTGTCTTATCTCTCCTATTTTCTTCCCAGTTTTCATATACACTTGGTAGCCTATTTTGGTCAACCAGTACTAGTAAACCTAAAAAATTTTAGGGTTTTTAGCATATTTGTCCCTTAAATCTTGCGTAATTTGATATATGTCCCTCAAATCTTCATATTTGCCCTCAAGTCCCTCAAAAGTTAGTATTTAACCTTAATAGTCCCTCTCACTAACTATCTGTTAAAATCTTAACGGAAATGGGAATATTCCGTTAGTATTTAACCTTAATTTGCTCTCAAGTCCCTCAAAAGTTAGTATTTAACCTTAATAGTCCCTTAAATTTTGAACGTTAACCTTAATAGTCCCTTAATTTAACGGAATATTCCTATTTCCGTTAAGATTTTAACAGATAGTTAGTGAGATAGACTATTAAGAGTTAAATACTAACTTTTGAGGGACTTGAGGGCAAATATGAATATTTGAGGGACAGATATCAAAATACGCAACATTTAAGGGACGAATATGCTAAAAACCAAATTTTTATTATAGCAAGTAAAATAGCTTAATGTTATTGCTGCTTCACATGTTTGTTTTGATGTCTGGTGATTTGAACATGACAAGTTGCATATGTAATTTGCTATTCAAGAAAAAGATGATGGAAGATAAGAGATAGTATTTGTCATGTTTAATTCGAAATAAACTTCAAATACCAACATAATTATGTGAGTTCTCTATAGTCCAGTCACCTAAAACCACAAATGATAGAAGGGCGTGCATTTGATAGAAGGGTAGGCAATTTTGATTATGACCTTTCCATTAATATATTATATGTATTCATTTTAAAGGAGTTATTGCTATGTCAGAATGTAGATATATATATATATATATATATAATACATTCCTCATTTAAAATGTTCTCTCAGGTTTGATATGGTGATGGCTAATAGCGATTAAGCTATTATATGTCATTTGCAATTTCTGTGCTGGTTTGGTTCTTGTTGATGTTGCAACAAGCATGCATAGACTCAATTTTGTATCAAATTTGCAATTTTTGGGCAACTGCAAGTTAATTGGTGTTGTTGATGATTTTATAGATATGTTGAGTGAGCTGTCGAGGGGGGAGAAGCAATCAAACATTAAACAAGATCCTGATATTGATGTCTACAGGAAGGTAAGAGAAAGAAAGATCCATCCCTGGTTTTTCTCGGTATCGTAAGAGCCTCTATTGGATCATATGGCTTATTAGTTTAATTATCGACATATAATTCTTTGGTTCACATAAGAAAGCTAATTAAAGAATTGAGATGGCCACGTGTTGCTTAAGTTATTAATTAATCAATAATTGACTCAAGTTGTCTAACATTAAAGACATTAAGCACACTAGAAACACCGCCAAAGGCATGTGTCCAAAGGCATGCTACAATAACGTTTACATGAGTATTTGGGCCATCTCCCTTTGTCCTGAATGTCACAATGTCACAATCTGCCTATTTCTGCTTTCTTTCTTTCAGTTTTTTAATGTATTTGTTTGTTAATACAATGCAAACTTTTACATGTGGTTTACAGTGAGAGATGTATTTTCATATTGTTCTACGAATCAATTCATAGTCATTCATCTGTCAAAATTATTAAGATCACAACTATAATAATTTTTAATTAAATTAGCTAATGCCTCTTTATAACACTGATTAACGTACATATCTTGAACTTCAAATCTTTATAAGTCTTTCTGAACAGATTCGAGAACTTCCCAATTTTCTAAAAGATTGTGTAATCATATTTTAATGATAGTTTTTGATAAATTCTTCAGCCGGGGGCAGGTGAAAGAGATTTCAAAGCTTCAAAATATGTACATTGGGATGTTTCTATATTTTTACATAAGGCCATTATACTTTATGCGGAACATATACTCTCAAGTGCATTGCAATACTTATATTTCTAGATATATACATGTCCTTATAAGTACATTCGTATTTTATCAATTGTAAATACATTCTGAATATGTTAACATCTACCATCATGCATGTTGTGTTGCATATGACTCTGTACATAACATAGAACCAATCAATTACATGTTAAGTTTGGTTAGTCTTTTTTTTATCGCACTTTTACTTTCAATGTTTGAGATAGATCTGAAGGTACTTTCCCCCTCACAGATATATAGACTCACAAAGAGCAGAGATTATAAGGCGATCAATATACACAAGCAGGTGTGATGTATTTCTCTATTGTAGAGCATGTCAATGAGCTTCCTTATATGTACGTCGTCTGATAGCATTTTCTATGATTGCTAGCAAATATCATACTAGCAAATTACATGCCAACAGACAACATAATTTTTTCAGCTCAAATGAATAACACCCCACATCAGTTTCATAAGGTTTTGTTTATTCATCATCGATCAATGCACATTATTTGGATAGCTAACTTAATGTCGAATATGTAGCTTTAGCTTTGAGTCATCGCTAAAGCCTTTCAGTTTTCCTGGGCTTCACAGCGACTTTGAACCCACTGAGGGGAGTTTGTTTGGTGGCCTAAGTCATTTCCTAGAGACCACTGAAGAGATGGCAAATGGCTTTATTAAGTCTTTCGACATCTCTCACCACCTCAGGGAAACATCACCATTCAGTAAATGGTTGCCTGAAGATGGACAAAAGGAGAAAGTTGGTTCGGAGCAAAAGGAAGAGGAGTCTCTGGCATACTCCAGACAGGCTAGGGAGGTTACAGATGTATGAGAAACTGTTCTTTCTGGCAAGTGGGGTTTTTTGTTTCTTAATTTTACTCTTATATGAAAAATCTAAATCTACGTCAGGCCTGCCAAAATGATATAATGCTTCATCTACATTTTGTAAACAAGGACAACATGATCCATTGACCATCATGTGTTATGTTTGTAAGTGGTATTAGCTATGTGTTTATTGTTAATGGTGCATTGCGACATCTCACTTTTGTCGTGACTATCGATGCGTTTAATTTTATGGTTACCGTTCCTCCGCAATCTACTTCCTCTTACGTCTATCTTTTTTGTGGGAGAGAAGTTTTTGCACTATGCTAATGTGTCTTTGTGAAAAGAATGAGTGGGAACACACTGAAATAAAAAGTACTTAAGCTAATTGGACTATTTGGTCCCCTACAGATTAACCTTGGGGGTGAGGACATAGAACCAACCACCAAGGATCCATTCTTTATATGGGTTTACATCGATGAGGAGATTGATGTGGCTCAAGGCAGAGGTGTGTGGGTATCGCCTTCTCGTGTATATGCCACTACATCACTTAGTTCTTGCTGCATACAGTCAATCAAATGTTCATACTTTTTTAATTTTGCACATTGATGTATTTTGCTTCTACTTTGTAATAGTATGAGTAGTTTGGGACATGGATCTATATGTGTATAATGATAAGTTGATATGAGGTGGTAGCTACGTTTTGGATAATTGTCTTTTTAAAGGAAAAAATGAATAATTTACTTTTGTTCTTTTATTTGTAATTAGAAGCTGACTGTTGTATTTATTTAACTAAGTTGTTGGCATGGGCAAATGCACGTGCACTTAAAACAGATATATAGGTCACTTTATATTAGTTTCTCGAGGCCCATTTTGGAATGGTTCTTTTATTCTTCTACATGCCAAATACCCTTAATTTTACTTTGTATGAATTGTTTGACTCTTATACACAAAATTTTGGTTATGAGCTATTCTAACAAAGCCAGTAATTTCTCACCACCAAATTCATTTCTCTTCTTAATTCCAAACATTCTAATATCCAAAAGCACACCCAAACGCTAATGGACATAAGATGTCATTATACTCGATGTGATGTTATGCCTCGGAGGCATAAATTGCTATAAGCAAAGAATATTTTAAATGAACCGTGGCTTTGGAGCACAGTTTAAATCATGTGGAAACTAAATTTTTGGGGAACTACATTCTTCGGGAGAAGTAAATTTTGGGGGAACTAAAATTTTTTAGGGAACTAATTAACAATTATTGTGCTTTAATTTTGGGGGAAACTAAGATTTTGATGAGAAATAACTAAAATGAACCGTGCCCTATGGGTACGGTTTATGACTAGTCTATTATACAAATGAGGATTGTCATATGTGACGGGCTTTGTCCTGGGTGACGCCCATGTGGCATGTACTAACACGCCACATCGTCACATGTGATGCCACATCACCCCCAAAAGAAAAAGCCTGCCAAAGCCCATTATTTACATGTTTGCATTTGCCCGTTCAGGCACCCAAGGAGTAACCCAAAAAACCTCAATCTTCCCCCTATTTACAGGTTTGCCATTGGTCTTTTTTCACTTTGCACTCCCCTAGTTTTTTGCACTTTAATCCATGATTTCCCCCTTTTACTTCCAGAAGATAACCACACACACCCGCACTTCTGGTGCCGCATACTGTATGTGGATTTTCTCTTGGATCACGTACACTATGTGCTTGCACGGGTAATTTCTAGTAATTTTATAAAATACAAAACACTATGAGTTGATCAACAACTCCATATCTTTCCGATCTTGTTTCATTAAAAGGAAAACTGAATGGATAAATGAACTTAAACAACATTAGAAATTAGGAGGAAGAGTTCTACCTGCCGTCGTCTATATGACAATATACTCCTCATCTTTCTACACATGATCGGAGCTGGGGTCCAGACCCTCGTCGTCATATATCTGGCACTTCTATCCAGCCGGCGGGGAGCGGTCCTGACCATCGTTGCCGGAGATCTGGCGCTTCTATCCAGCCGGGGAGCAGCGGCCATCGTGGGGTTTATTTTTTTTTTTTTTTTTTGGTGAGTTCGTGGGGTTTATTTTGATTCGTCGGAAAGCGTGGGTTTTTCTTATTAAGCCGGTTCTCTCGCTTATAAAGGGTAATTTTTAGAATTAGGTAAAAATTTTAAAATAATTTCAAATTTCGACCAAATTTTAAAATATTATCAAATTTCGACCAAGTGGGGCCACGTCAGCGGCCTCGCGCCGCTGACGGTTATTTCCCCATATGGACGCACTTGGCAAGTGCGTCCATTCTGGCCGCACTTGCCAAGTGCGGCCAGTTTGAGTTGGAGACAGACAGGCCCGTGACTTACTTTAAGTCACGGGGCATCTAAACTGGCCGCACTTGGCAAGTGCGGCCAGAATAGACGCTATATCTTTCAGCTGCCAACAAACCCGAGCAGTCTAACTTATCACACTGCGGAAACGGAAAGAAAAAAACCCTAGCTAGGGCGCGACGGCGGAGGAGGCTTCCCATCTCCATTTGTGTTGATCAGACGGCGAGGGTTTCTCCATTTTTGTTGATCAGATAACGAGAAACACAAACAGGTATGTGAATCTCTCCATTTGATATCTACATTTGATGAAAGATCCACAGACATTGTATTCTTACTCTATCATATGAAAACATAATTTTGCATGACCTAAATCTTTCATATCAATATTATTAGACAAGAATGATTTAGTGTCATGAATAAGATCAATGCCATTACCAAAAATGAGAATATCGTCAACATAAAGGCACAAAATGACTCACTAGTTACCATCAGATTTGTAAGCACGTTGATCAAAATCAATTTGTTACATAATCATGTAAACTAGTATCCAAGTCTTGTTGGACATAAGGCAATCCAGTTGATTATCAAGAACAACACAACAATCCATTTTTTTGGATACACATTACTTAATTGAAATTTTGGATATGTATCAAATTCATACTAGGGTTGGTTTAATAAGATTGTTGATATACATTTCCGTGATTTCTAATGCAATATAGAACAATATTTTTGCAACTTGTAGGCTAGAATAGCATGGAGGAGGCGGGACCAATTACTGACGAGGTCTTGTATGATCAGGCGCACCATCGGTCTGCGCAGATCCAGTATGGAGAGGTATGAATATTTGAGTCGGAAAATTCTGAGAATTTAATTATGATGCCAATGCAGGAAAATAATTAACGTGATATTGTTTGCAGGAGGCTGTGATAGGAATTGTTGATCACGCACGCAGACATTCAGAATGGCAACTAGATGAGCGTGTAGAGTTGTATATTATAATGTCTGGGTTACATGTATGTGCGAAGTTGAAGTGGATACGATTGGACCATGCACTATTAACAGCATTGGTTGAGAGATGGCGGCCCGAGACGAACACATTTCATATGAGACAGGGGGAGATGACGATCACTCTGCAAGATGTGGCTGTCATCACCGGCCTACCTATATCCGGGACCCCCCATTTATCAAATTGGCCGACGACATAGTACCTGGGCCGATTTGATGGAGCGTCTTCTAGGCCAGGCATCCATGGAAAACCAAGGAGCAAAGGTGAAGCTTGCTTGGTTACGTGAAACATATAGGGAGGTGCTTGATGAAGCCACAGATGAGGAGATTCAGCAATGTGCACGGGCGTACTTGCTGCATATGATCGGAACCTTATTGGTTCCAGATCCAAGCAAAGGATCGGTCCATCTACGGTGGTTGGAGAAGCTGGAACATTTTGAGGAAATTGGAGGGTATGCGTGGGGAAGTGCAGTGCTGACACATATGTATTCTGAGCTAAGCAAAGTGGCAAGGATGCAAACATCGGCTATATATGTATGCGGCACCTTGTTGCAGGTATAACACTATTAATTCTGCAATAGTGAGAAGTATATAAATATGTTTTATAAATAAATGACAAATTCATATTTACAGGTATGGTCCTGGGAGAGATTACATATAGGCCGACCTACATACAGACAAAATGTATTGGACGGCAACGGCCCCTTAGGCTGCAGGTGGAATGTGCCAAGATCATTTCGTGAAAATCCCCAAGGAAACCTCGAATTGTATAGAAACGAGCTTGACTCGTTAGAGAGCACACAGGTTTGAATTTGTAAATTTTGATTTAATGATATATATGTAAATAGCACGTCGTCTAATTAAGTATTTCTTTCATTCATGCCTATTTGGTTATTTGGGAGCCATATGATGCGCGGTTGGAACATCTTCATCCTTCATGTTTATTATTTCCTGCGATATGGCGTGCACGCGTACCATTATTTTGTTGGGAGGAGATTGAAATGCATGTACCAGACCGTGTTATGAAGCAATTTGGGTTAGCACAGCACATTCCAGTATCGGTCCCAGTAATGCCGGGGAAGTCAGGTATGACCCCTCAACAATGAGTTGCTGCCATCGTGGAGCCTCGAGCGGCATGGGATAACAGATTTGCCAATGTTGTGGAGGAGGAGAATGCCGTGTCGGTAAATGATTATATGCAATGGTATTGGGGGATCACAAGACGATGGATATATACTAGGCAGGAGCCCCCGTTCTCGTACATGCCACGTGGGCCCCTCGAGCGTAAAATGGTAGATAATAGTCATATACACTTCTTAAGATTACAAATTTTTTTGATTCATATATACTAAGTGTGTGATTTGTTTTACAGGGTGATACGCTGCTTAACATCTACAATCATTCGGTCATTGGTTTACATGAGGACCCGTATAACACTCACTTGCTAGTAATCCAGCAAATGATAAATGATGTGATGGGGCAGACACGGCATCGTCCTGAAGGAACAGACACCAGTTATCTTCGGCGAATGTATAGGAGGGATGTCGCCGGAAGTTCGCAGCAGCAGGAGCAGCAACAGCAGCAGGAGCAGGAGCAGGAGCATCAAGAGCCGGAGCCGGATCAGCAGGAGCAGCAGCAACAGACAGTGGATGAAGCTGGGACCTCGCATTTTGGGACATCACTTATATATCAATACGCACGATACATACACAAAATATTTCAACACAAATGACATATATCCTATACATTCCAACTTGAATTTAAATTACATCATATATATTTAAATCACATTAGATTTTCCAATGTCCATCAACATTCCAACTTGAGTCCACGTATATACATCAGACACGTGAACCGCCTCTTCCATGTGATGAAGACCTACAATGTTGGAATGGCATAAATTAATATACAATTTATATGAAAAGCTATATGAAATAAACCAATTGTATACTATACGTACGCTTGATTATGGGGAGGATTTTGGCTACGCGATTTGTAATGCCTGACCTGATGACAGTTGCTACATCTATTGTGCCCGCTGCCCTCACGAGGAACATCCATTTCCCCACGAATCCTTGTCGACCGCGGCCTACCAGGCGCTCTTCTTTTCGTGGGGGGGATTTATAATTGGACCATCCCAAACCTTCCAATACCGTTCATCAGGTATAGGGTGAAATTCAGGGGTATATGAAAGGCGATATTTGTTCGCACTATACCATGTAGAACAAAACGGCCACCATGATATGTTTGCACCATATTCTTGCCTGGACGTTGCGGCGATGACATGGACACATGGCATGTGCTGAAGCATAGGAATATTACAATTACAGCTGCAACTCTCTCCCTGTATCTTCACGGTGTACGCTTGTCCCTTATTATCCAAAACCTCCCATTCATAATCACCAAATCGTGTGATGTAGCAAGTCCGTGCTTGTTCCACACGTTTCCCCAAAATCTCCTCTGTGGTAGGAGTGAAATTTGTAGTCCACCCATGTCCATCAATCCGACGATGGTAGAAATATTTAATTAACCTGTAAAAAGTTCTTGCAATTAACGCTTGTATCGGTAACGCTCTTGCTCCTTTGAGAGCGCCATTGAAGCTCTCCGAACAATTGGTTGTCATGACACAATAACGTTTCCCCCCATCTTCATGCATAGCCCACCTTTTGGTCTCTCCTGCCAAGTCTGTAGAAATCCAATCATCTGATGCAACGGACTCTGCTCTAATACTTGCACGGTGCTCATTATATTTAAGCAAGTCTGATGCAGTACCCGCACCCCAGAAGTTCCTTTCCAATGTGACTGTTCGGTGCCCTTTCTTTTTGAAGTTTGCGATGATATGTCGTAGGCAATACCTGTGATGCCTCTTTGCCGGCCATCCCTCCCTCAATGCTCTAGGAATTCCTTTGAATCTATCAGAAATGAATGTAATTGTTCGGTGTCGATGAGCGCTGGGTATATAGTGAAATATATAGCTGAAAAACCACTTCCAATTATCTTGGGTCTCAGCCGCCACAACAGCAAAAGCTAAAGGAAACAGCCCACTGTTTGCATCCACTCCAGTGGCTACAAGTAAACAACCTGCATATTTCCCATATAGATGTGTTCCATCAATGCTCAATATCGGCCTACAATGCTTGAAACCTTCAATTGAAGGTCCAAATGCCCAGAACACACCGGTAAACTCTGCAACTCCTGGCCCGAGAGTGTCATACGTGATCTTGTAAACTGTTCCAGGGTTGCTTTCTGAAATTGCTTCTAAATACTGTGGCAACCTCTTATAGGACTCCTCCCAATCACCAAATATCCTGGATAATGCATTACATCTAGCCCTCCATGCTTTTAGATATGAAATTCTAATTTTTAAAATGGTGTGCACAACATCCTGGATTTCTGCCGATGTCATGTCAAGCTTTGTCTTCACCATTGGCATAATCAAGTTACTAATGAAACGTGCCGTGGCTTTATTGTGATCAGTATTCAAAGTGGGATTATTGCATGTATGATCTGAACCAACTTTTGATAGCTTGAACCTCCCATTGGTTCTTTTACACACTGTTGCATGAATGCGCCATGGACAATTCCGGCTCGCCTCATCTTGGCTATGCGGATTCACCTCAGAATTAAGGCCACATATCACAGAATAGCATGTCTTGTTTGACTTGATTGGTTTGAATGTCACATTGTGCTTGATGCTCCACTCCGTTATTGTCTTAATTAAGTCCACTTTTGTTTCAAACAGATCACCGACTTTAAACACTCCGGTATCGCTATAAATTCTTCCTTCTTCCATACACCCCTCTAAAGTATTTCTCATAGCTGATGCCGTTACCCATTGATCCTCTGCCACTTCATCTGGCAATGGCTCTTCAAAAGCCACATTCGTGTTCACAGCAACAGATTGTTGGATCCATGTGTTATCATCCTCATTTAAATCTGCAGCATAATGCATGCTATCATCTCCTGGACCATCATGGTCGTCATTATCAGTGCCTTCACTATCTACATCCACATTTCCCGTCATATTTTCAAGCATCCCATTTGACTGCGTTGGCATCGACTCCGGTACACATGGACCTTGCATGTATGTGGAGTATGTTCCGTGCATTCCATACTCAGGAATTTGATTACCCTGCCCCGCAACATTCCACCTGTTACAAACATAGTACCACATACAATTTTTAAAAATTCACATTTATATTGGGATAATATCAGACATAAGTTCACATTACTTAACCGATATCGATACTTACGCATCCATATTCACATCCTCTTGTGGATAGTACGAACAACCTTCTCCCGTCTGTCTCTCGTGCTGCTGATACTCTTGGGTTGGAGAAGTAGACATAAATCCCGCGGAGTTGTTATCCAAATCAAGCATTCGTCCGAATGTTTCTTGTTCTTGAGTCATTCGTGTGGTGCTAATTGCATCAATCTCGACATAAATTTCAACTGACCGTTGAGTTGACCCCAAGCTAAATAGCCCCTCCATATCGCCGTCATCTGAGATCATCATAGATGTGGTCCTGCCCTCCATTACCGGCCAGTTGCACACCAATTTCAAATCATACTCATGACGACTGATCTTTGTCACCTTGTATATCCGATCTACTAGATCAGTATACGTTGACCCGCTCCTCAGTATAATAGACTTCACTTTTCCTCCGACATATGTAGGTTCGTGAGTGTCACCAACCCTCAAATTTCCTTCATAATAACATAAGATGCAAATATACCCACTTGACATTGTTATCACCCTGCAAAAATTAGTTGATTCCATGAAATCTCAACCTCTCTGATGCACAATCAAATCACTCCTAGCCCTAACCCCATATTATATTCTGCCAAATTAACGCAATACGCACGCGATTAATCACAAGGGACTGATGGCTTACCTATTGCGACGTCGTCTTACAAATGGGAGGCCCAGATGTGGAGATCTTCTCCGGATCTGTAGAGTGGGAACGTTGTCGGATGATAAGTTGGGAGAAAATGAAAATGGGTTGTCAGCTGAGTGGTATAAGCACCAAACTGGCCGCACTTGGCAAGTGCGGCCAGTAGGTGGTCACGAGTCTGAAAAGAGCACCAAACTGGCCGCACTTGCCAAGTGCGGCCAGTAGCTCATATCTGAAATGGCCGCACTTGCCAAGTGCGGCCATTTCAGGACAGCCCACCCAAGCTTAAAACACCTAAGTTTTCTTCTCTCAGTTGCATCTATGTTACATATACATCAACACAAGTTGTGCAAATTACATCACACAATTCCACTACACAACAAAATTCAACTGACATCAAAGTTCGATATATATAGTGATGATACAGCGATGATACAGCGATGATACAGGAAACTAGACACATCGCTCTTACATACACAACAAAATCCTACTTCGATATTACAGCGATGATACAAACAAGAAACCAGACACATCGCTCTTACATATTCATTACATACATCCAACCTCCCACTAAACTCTCCAACAAAATACGAAAATACATTTACTATTGTCACTCCTAAACATCAGCAACCTATATCGGCGGCGGCGGCGGCGATCGTGACCCGCTTGGTCCTGCAGCATCATGCGAGGCAATGTCTCGAGGCCCCAAAACAACTAAATCCAATTTCTCTTCGATCCGTCGAAGAGCCTCACTCATTTTAGCTTGTTCGTCCTCCATATCCATAACATGACACTCGACTTTCCGAATATCATTTTGGTTCTCAATCGCTCGCCCTTCAATGCGATTAATAGCTTTTCGCATCCAGTATAGTGTGTTGTCGATGTTCGACAGAGTTTGATTATCACCTTCTGGGTTCACCGTTCGTTGCGGCGATAAGGGTTGACGAATTGAAGCTTCGGGGTCCTCTTCACGCGAAGCATGTAGCGCATTTGCTTCTGCAAAGGTCAGCATCGTTGCCCTACGTTTGCGACCCTCTCCTTTCTCCATCTTGATTTCGGTTGCTTGTGAGAATGGCCCCCTCTCCTCTCTATTTTCAGCTTCAGCTGCTTGTGAGAATGGCCAGCTCTCGGATGAGAGCTGTGCCTTATACTCAGACAGGCCGCACTTGCCAAGTGCGGCCCGTACAGTGCCACCTCAACTCAAACTGGCCGCACTTGGCAAGTGCGGCCAGAAAGACCGCACTTGCCAAGTGCGTCCATATGGAAAAATAACCACCAGCGGTTTCTGGCCGCTGACGTGGACCAACTTGGTCGAAATTTGATAATATTTTAAAAGTTGGTCGAAAATTGATATTATTTTAAAAATTTAACCTAAATCTAAAAATTACCCGCTTATAAACTGTTTCGTTTTTTTTTGGAATGAAATTTTGTGAAAGTCGTAAACAGTATATAGCGATTGGAATCTTTAAAGAACTTATAATTAAACTAATTATTATAATAAACTATATAATTAAACTGTTATGTGTTGAGCCCCTCATCATCTCATCAATTACTCCCCACTAACTTAGTGGGGAGTCCCTTGGACTCCTAAAGTGAATGAATATATTGAGAGCCATGGCTTATGCCATGGCTACTCCTAATGAAAGATTGTTTGTCTCTTCTTCCAATCTCTCTCAACACGTTATCCGCACGAATTCGCTCTAGAAAAAAAATTTTGAGCTATCAAAATTTTCCTCTTGCGAAGGAATCTTGCTTGTTGCGGCAAAGTTGCGCCGAACCTGCAAGGCGTTGCAAGAGCAGGGATATTATTTTTCTCTCTACGTATTCTCTTGTTCTTCCCTAGATCATTGATCTAGAGGTAATTTCTTTGGCTCATATATAATTGGGTTATGCAACATATTATACATTTTTTGCTAAATATAAAAAACATACTCCGATTTAATTGAGATAATATCTTTCGCACATCTTTTAATTTATGGTGTACTTGATCAATATAAAAACCCCCAAAATTTCCTAAAATTGGGGTTTATGACAAATTTTTAATCATAATTAAAAAAACGTGTTTCCCCCCATCCCCCCGAAGGGATATGCACCAATACGCCATGGTTTTATAATTTCAGCAGACAGTTTTGGTGAATTGCAGACATACCATAAACTCACACACGTGGGGGGATGCATTTTTATATTGATCAATACATTTTTGGTGTACTCAACATATAATTTATGGTCTACTGAACATATGATTAGTAATTTTGTTACAAACTTTGGACATGCATGTAATTGATTGTTCTCCATGGTTGTTCATCAAAATATACATTTTCGTACATATGGAATTTGTGTTTTATTATAATGGCTGTCGGGGGGCTCATCACTACGCCCCCAATCGGGGGCTATTCCCAGCACCGCCCTATTGTACAGTTGTACGGGGCTCCTCTGTCGGGGTCCATTCGAATCACCGCCGGGGGGCCTGTAGTTGAAAAAAAACAAAACAAAACAAAGGCCTATGACGGCTGCCCTCCCCACTCTTCCTCTCTCCTTAATGACCTAACCCTAGGGTAAGGGGAGAATAGGTTTGGTCTTTCCCTGATGGGCGTTTGGGCCAGAAGCCTCGTAAATTAAATTGAAAAATTAAATTTGTATTATTTTTGCTAACGGCCTGCAGCCCGCAGCCAGCCCACGGGCTACTGGCCTTCAAGCCAAATTAATTTTATTAAGATATTAGTATTTATAATTCAGTTAATACCCTTTTTAAACCCTGACATTTCCAAAATATTCTTGAAAAATCCAGATACATCAGGAAAATCGGGGTGAGGCTATTTATTTTAATTAACTCCTCTTGGGGGTTTTTGGCATTCATCAACCCTAAAATTTGTTTTGGGGTTTGAGTTAAAACAGATTTTAATTTTTATCCCAAAACTATTTAATAAATTTGTTGGGCTGTTTATTAGGCCTGAAGCCTACTACATAATATTAACGCATTTTATCTGGTTATTTGGGCCAGAAGCCCAGATAATTTAAATTGCTAATTAAAATGATTTTCATTTTGCTTATGGGCCTACATCCCATATTAGAATAATAGTTAAATTTTGTGTTCTAATTTGCGCCTGAAGCCCAATTTATAACAATGATATAAGTTGGATTTCATAAGAAATTGAAATGAAGGAAATGTGATCATTTTCCTACTAAAGCCTAAACTTCTCTGAAAAAACCATAAATGCAGCTCATGGACGTTGTGACTGCATAGATATACGGCACTATAGATATAGAGATCTATATAAAACTTCCATAAGGGTATACTCTACCCCCCAGAGATGAAAGAGAGACGTAGAAACGTCTTCTCCATAAAGGTTACAAAGATCATTAGTTGATCTTAAGCAATATTCTGCCTGTGTATCTTTTTCAAAAGATCGTTGACAGGATTTGTGATATTCGCCGTGCATGTGATCAACTTAAAGCTAACAGGATCTCCTGCAGAGACCATTGAGATATCAGATAGCTTTAAGCATACCTTGGAAATGAAAACCCTAGGTATAACAAGTTATTGTCTCGGCTTATATATTAAACACCTTCGTGGTGGAACCCGTTAATATCCTTCATACACCTGGAGTTTATGAAGAATGATGTCCATTTGCAACCTATTAAAAGTAGATGCTTATTTATGACACCTTCCAGTCGCTGGAAGAGGGGGAGGACATCCTAGGTCCCGAAAAGCCTAGCTTTAGTGTACTTGTTACACTTCTTTATCTGGCCAACTGCACGTGTCTTTGATAGAACGTCTGCATTAAAGTTGTTAAGCAGATAAAGTGTTGCCCTGGAGAGCACCATTAGACCAAGGATAAGCTGCTTCTGCGCAACTTCCAAAGGTCAAGGAATATATATTGCATGTTCAGGTTTAAAGATCATCGCGATGACTAAAACACAAAAGGCCGGCCACCTCCCAAATATCTATACATCATCCTCCAAAGTCTACATCTTCTGAGAAGCTCATCATCCAAGAAACAAGTATTGAAAACTCTCAGCCAGGTCCAGCAGTACATTGCAGATACAGTGAAGACTGATTCAAAGAATACTTCAGTGGAGTCATCTACCAACTTCAAAGATCATTCCACTCAAGAGCGCCACTGCTTTCCAATAGCCGCTAGATGAGTGAAACTTGTATAGATGAGTGATGATTGTATTTTTCAGAACATGATGGATGTATAGACGAATAGGAGATGATTGTATAGATACATAGGAATTCTGCAAGCCTGAAGCTTGTACAGATCAGGGGGAGTCCCTCAATAGTTGTACTCTTTTCCCTTAAGCTGCTGGTTTTTCCCACTGGGTTTTCCACAGCTAAGGTTTTAACGAGGCAACCATTGTGGCTCTGGATCCAGAAGTATCCACCCCATTAGCATATTGAATACTGAAGTATTCATATGCTTAAACCAAGGTAATGCAGAGATGAGGGGGAGTGTTATGAGTTGAGGGAGACCTTTGGCCTCCCTCCCCTCATCATCTCACCAATTACTCCCCACTAACTTAGTGGGGAGTCCCTTGGACTCCTAAAGTGAATGAATATATTGAGAGCCATGGCTTATGCCATGGCTACTCCTAATGAAAGATTTTTTTGTCTCTTCTTCCAATCTCTCTCAACATAAACTAATTATTATACTAAACAATTATTTTTATTCATTATAAATAAAAAATTAATTAAAAATTCAAAACCAAAAAAATCTGAGTGCACGTGTGTGCTTCTCGTGTGAGATTAGTGGAATTGTTAATGAAATTGGCACCTGCGCGCGTATTGTTAATGGAAAAAAAACCTGTGTGCACCTGTGCGCGCATTGTTAACGGAAGAAAAGAAAAATCAAATGTGGCGTGCGCATTGGTTGAGAAGAGAGAGATGACGGAGAAGTGGGTCCCATTGGCACTTTCTCGACTGGAGTTTGCGAAATTTGCGGAGATTTCGCTGCTTCAATTTTTGTTGCCCACGTCGGACAAAATCACTCCGATTTTTCTAGGAGAAATGAACATGAGATGGGAAAAGTGGAACGCGAAAGTTGTGAACGGTAGAGGAATAGTGCAATGAATAGTGTAAATGTGCAACTTTCTTGTAATGCCCTACCAGCTACTGCACAAGTACTAGAGGGGGGGTGAATAGTACTTTAAAATAATAAGGAGTATAATTCCAAATTAAATTGCAAACAACTACCAAATCAATTTGCGGAAGCTTAAATTGAATGACAACAATTAAATTAACAATGCAAACAAACGATGTTAATGGGTTCGGATCCACCCAAGTCTCCCCGACTTGTTCCCGGTGATCCTACGTCCCAACCACCCGGATCCCTTCCGGATACTTGAGTTAGAAACCCTAACTCAAGATTTCCACTATGAATATCTTGTGAAAAACCTTCACAAGATCAAATCATACAAGCAATAGCAAACGTGAATCCCACAACCCGGGATCACAACCTTCTCTCACAACCGAGAGAATCACAAAGCAATATTAAAGAGTTTAATATGAAATAAGCAATCTTACCACAAAATCCTATACCTTGAGTTTTTCTTACCCAAATGGTGAAATGAAGGATTTGAGAAAGATGAAGTCACCAAGACCTAGCACCAAGGAAATGACCAGCAATCGGTGCCTAGGAAAGAGTTGGAGACTTGGATCAAGCAATAGCTTGAAGAGCTCACCAAGAACAAGCTTCTCTCTAGATCTAGAAATGAGAGAGAATGGGTTTCTTGTGAGGAAGAGAGCTTTAGATTTGAGGGAGAATGGCTATCTCTTTAGAACTCAATGAATCTCTTAATGGCAGCTCTACCCTAGATAGAAATGACCTAGGTTCGTATTTATAGGGTCCCATAAAAACAAGTTAGGTCATTCACCAACAGATAGAAATCTGTGAGAGTTAGTCGGTCAAAGAACAATCACTGACCGACTAGTTCATCAACTAGTCGGTCAGCCAAACAACGTGGACCGACTAAGAGTAGATCTGAGAAGAGATAGAATTTCAGACCTAGAAATCTAGTCGGTTCAAGAAGACTGTCTGACCGACTAGTTTCACAACTAGTCGGTCAGTCAATGAACTTAGACCGACTAAGAGGCAAAATGAATTAGTCTGAAGACAAAGTGACTTAGTCGGTCCAAGAACAAAAGTTGACCGACTAGATTATCAACTAGTCGGTCACCAAACGTTCTTAGACCGACTAACGATAAACAGTAGCTTAGGAGAATTTTAGAGTGAACAGTAAGTCACAACTAGTCGGTCAAAGAAGCATAACTGACCGACTAGTTCACAAACCAGTCGGTCGGTGAGTCAACGTAGACCGACTAACTGTAAACAGTAAAGTCCAAGAGATTAAGGAATCAAACTAGTCGGTCCAAGAACAGTTACCGACCGACTAGATCACCATCTAGTCGGTCAGTACACCTTCTTGTACCAACTAACATGCACAATAAAGTCCGAATCGAAGCGCGACGCTTCGAGGAAGTTAGAATGAACTTGTGCAAGGATCCTAGAGCTACGAAATGAGCGTAATGAAGATAGAAACGTAAGATATACTCAAGGCTTAACATTCTATATATCGAAGCTAAAAGACTATAAATAAAACCTTAATAAACGGTCTTCGAGAGCTTCGATTGAATCTTCATAACTTCCAAAACGGCGCAAGAGCTTCAACGAAGCTTTGGACATGAAAATGAGCTTTGGGAAGTGTTGAGATGTCGCTTTGAATGTTCTCGTGAATTTGGCGACGATCTCCAATACTGCGCTCACAAATTGTTAGTTCATGGATTATTTATGTTTGCTCATCATCAAAACCAAATCCGGGGAGTCCAATATTCAACATTCTCCCCCTTTTTGGTGATGACAAACCAACATAAATAATAATCAAAAAATAATGATTCAAATGTAAAATACTTACTCCCCCTGCATTGATGACACGTTAATTCCAAAATGAATATATATGAATTGCATCAATCAGATGAGTAAGATAAATAGAGCGAATCAATTTTCGAAATATCGGATTTTGAAAATCCTTATATGTATCTTAACTCCCCCTGAATCTAACATATCAAACTAGATTCTTGGAAAATGAGTTAAATTTTCATTTGCGCTATTTATTATCATTATCTCTCCCCCTTTGGCATTATCCCAAAAATGGGGGGCATACAACGACAACAATTAGGAAATGGAAAATCCAACATCGGGAGTCGTAGACCATGACGATGGAATTAATTGACACCAAAGGAAAAAAAAGATGAAATCAAATCAAAGTGTGCCAATTGTCCATTATCACAAAGTGAAGATCAAAATCATCAAAAATACCAAATAATTATTCATTAATTGAATAAAGAAACATACTCTCCAATATTCAATATTCTTGGTTAATTTTGTGCATGGAAAACAATTCTATATAATTATAGAAATATAATCTATTTAACCAAGTGTTTAATCGTCGAGCGACGAATTCACAATTCAAATGCATTCAACGAATATATATATAAAAACAATGCACGACGAATAAATGACAAAGTGAATGACGATGAACATATATATATATATATATATATATATATATATATATATATATATATAGACATCTTGAGTATATCAAAAAGGTATCACATCGAATACATGTGGTACAACATATGAAGCGAGACACATCATCTATATAAACAAACAAAATACATCATCATCATCAACAGAGTGTATCAAAATACATCAAAACTACATCATATCATAATATCCAACTCCGACATCCAAAAATCGCAAAAATACATCAAAACATCTCTCAAACCCCATCCAAACCCAATATACTCTCACAAAAAAAAATCATCCAAAGCGTAGTGGAGAGTCCTCGATACACACGATCACGAGGAGGAGGCTGGATCTGCAGTGTCCGTGGGTCCAGTCGACGGAGTGGACTCAGGCTCTGCAGGGAGTAGAGGTGTCTCAACAGATGGAATCGTCGGGGCAGGAGTCGAGACGTCAACGACGGGCTCGACGGCAGATGTGTCAGCAGGAAGATCAGCAGGCACGGCAGCAGGGTCAGCAGCAGGCTCAGAAGTCTGAAGTGCTGAAGCAGATGGCTCTGGAACACCGGAAGTGGTGCCATCTCCAGGAGCAGAAGTAGAAGTACCAGCAGCAGCAGCAGCAGTGGCCGTGGCAACATCGTCACGAGCCAAAGAAGTGACAAGCTCGTCAATCTCCTCATCGTCCATCTCCTCGGCCTCAGAAACTGAAGGAGGAAGATCAATCCCCATCAGACGAGCCATACGGCAGACGACCTCCTCGGTACGAGCCAAACGTGACTCGTGCCGACGAAGAAGGCGTACGACATCGTCCAATGTAGCGGGACGAGAGGGGGCTGCAGCAGCGGACGGAGAAGCCTGAGAAGCAGATGCGGTAGACCTCTGCACGTGACGAAGTGCCGCTAGAGATTTCTTCACGGCCGTCGCGTTCAGAGGCGTACCCAAGGGACGCTCATCGTCAGGAGGGAGAGGGACTCGGAAATGTCGAAAGACGAGAGTCAACAGGCAAGGGTATGGAATGTGCGCAGACTTATTGGTCTTGCGTATACACTCGAAAGAATCCATCTTATCGAGTATCACGCGAGCCCAATTAATCTCGCACCCCAAGAAAAGAGCGTAGATCAATTTCAAGAACGTCTGGGATGGGAGTGAAGAGGATCCATACTTAGGAAGGAGACAAGACTTCAAGATCAAGTTAAGAACCCACGCATTCGGCTTGAAAGATTTCGAAGGAATACCAATGAATGCAGAGGGGATAACCTGGAAAATCTCAGATAGGATAGACTGATCCAAGGAAGAAATGTCATCTACGGAAATGTCCGAAGGGAGAAGACCACACGATGAACAACCAAGAATCTCCCCCAAGATTTCTGCCGTGAGAGCTATAGGAGTTCCCAAGACAGTCGTCTCAATGGAGTGGCTGGCATCGTACTAGCCTCGAATACGATTGGCATAGAACAATTTCACGAGGCGAGGATACGGTTTGGGATTGGCCTTGGGGTCGTATCGAAGATAATCTAGAAGACCACTATAGGACAGAAGATCAGCAAGGCCGAGAAAATCAGAAAACTGAACGTAATGCTCTAACAACAGTGGACAGTGCTCTATACGGTTGTACGCTGCGAGACACTGAGGGTCATCGCGGCACAACGATATGTCTACACCGCCGACTGGCATAGGAGCTTTACCCTTAGTCTTACTGGTCTTCGGAGGAGGAGTGGGATCCCTAGTAGGCTCATCCTCAGGCACAAATTCAGGGTCGGAATCGGGAGGAGTAGCCGGAGAGTGAAGAATAGGCTTTTTGGTCTTGGATTTGCGGGGTTTAGCTGTGGCAGTCCTAGGCTTCTTAGGAGGAGGCGATGATGGAGAGGCTTGGGTTGACTTGGCACGACGCTTAGGCTTCGGGGGATTCCTAGGGTCGGAAGGTTGTTCTATGGTCATAGGAGAAGCCCCGGAAGAGGCGATAGGAATTCTCGTCTTAGCCATAGCACTACGAGCACAAGCAAGTAATCACGGAGGATCAACAACCCTAAGCACAAAACCTAGAAGCTAGCACAAAACCCTAGAACACCAAATGAAATCGAACACACAAACCCTAGAGGAGAAATTTCGAAAGCCTAGAAAACCTAGGAGGAGAAATCGAACCCTAGGGCAAGAAATTGACCTAGGAGAGGGAGGGAGATACCTAGGAGGTGGAGTCGACGGCGGCGGACGGCGGCGATCGACGGAGAGGAGGCCGGAAGACGAAGGGATTCGAGTTGGGGGTTTGGGGTTTTCGGGTTGGAGCTGAGAGAATACCGACTAAAAAAGAAATTAGTCGGATGAAAAATGAGTATAAGTCGGTTGGGAAATGAAAAGACTCAACTGCCCTAACCTACTTAGTCGGTCACAGTTCAAGTACTGACCGACTAGATTACGATCTAGTCGGTCGGTCAATGAGCTTGAACCGACTAAGTCGAAACAGGGGCACAGAGGGATTTTTAGGGCTAGAGTTAGTCGGTCGCAGTATATTCACTGACCGACTAGTTTTCAATCTAGTCGGTCGGAAAGTATACTGTGACCGACTAACGAAAGAAAATGATAGGAGATAGATATAGGCTTGATCTAGTCGGTCTGAGTTCATTTGCTGACCGACTAGATGAGCATCTAGTCGGTTGACAAGTGAACTTAGACCGACTAGAGGAGTCCAAAAGTTTATAATAGATTTCTCTTCACAAACCACTTGGATGAAACATCATAACTCACTCATTAGTCATCTAAATTACCCCATAAAACGTCGAAATCTTAAATACGACTTTCAAATACGAATTTGATCATAAATTCAAATATATCACATAAAATTCCCAAAAATTCAATAAATATAGCATAAATGAAATATCGCGAAATATAATAGCATGCAAGATAATTGAATGAAATATGAATCCTATATCTCGGATTCACCCATAATCCCCAATTCTCGACGCAACCGCACAAAGGAGTCCTCCTTTAGGGGTTTCGTGAAAATATCGGCGATTTGCTTTTGGGTTTCAACGTACACTAAAATGATGTCCTTTTTAGCAACATGATCATCTAAGAAATGGTGTCGGACATCTATGTGTTTTGATCGGGAATGGTGCACCGGATTCTTTGAAAGACAGATAGCACTTTGGTTATCCACCATGATAGGGCTAGTATCACAGTGAATACCAAAATCCTTCAAAGTGTGTCTCATCCAAAGAACCTGGGCACAAGCGGCACCGGCGGCAATATATTCCGCCTCGGTGGTTGAAAGTGATACAGAATTTTGCTTCTTGGAAAACCAAGAGACAAGAGAATTTCCTAGAAAATGGCAAGTGCCACTAGTACTTTTCCTGTCAGATTTGCATCCCACATAATCGGCATCACTGTATGAGACTAACTCATACGTGCTAGATTTCGGATAAAGTAATCCAAAATCTAAAGTGTAACTTAGATAACGGAAAATACGCTTTACCGCTACTAAGTGAGACTCCTTAGGTAGAGACTGATAACGAGCACAAATGCATACGGCAAACATAATATCGGGTCTACTTGCGGTAAGATAAAGTAAGCTACCTATCATACCTCGATATAGACGAATGTCTACATCCTTACCACCCGTATCCTTGTCGAGATGCGTAGTCGTGCTCATTGGAGTCTTTTTCCCGGAAGCACTTTCCATTCCAAATCGCTTAAGCAACTCCACCGTATACTTCGTTTGGTGGATGAAGATTGCATCGTTCATTTGGCAAATTTGGAGACCTAAGAAATATTTGAGTTCGCCCATGTGGCTCATCTCAAATTGTTCCTTCATAACATTAGAAAACTCTTCGCAAAGAGTGAAGTTAGTAGCACCGAAAATGATATCATCAACATAAATTTGAACTAATAAAATATCATTATTCGCATGCTTAACAAAAAGTGTAGAATCGGCTTCGCCCATTTTAAAATTCAAATCCAAAAGAAAATTCTTCAGGCGATCATACCAAGCTCGAGGAGCTTGTCTCAAACCATAAGGAGCTTTATTTAGTTTAAAAACATGATTTGGAAATTTTTCATTTATGAAGCCCGGAGGTTGAGAAACGTAAACTTCCTCAACGACATCTCCGTTTAAAAATGCACTTTTAACATCAATTTGAAATAACTTAAAATTTTTATGGCATGCATAAGACAATAAAAGTCTAATCGATTCTAATCTAGCTACCGGAGAGAATGATTCTTCGAAATCAATACCTTCCTCTTGGCGATAGCCTTGAGCAACTAACCGAGCTTTGTTCCGGATGACGACTTGATTTTCGTCGGATTTATTCTTGAAGATCCACTTTGTCCCTATGACGGTGTGGTTCTTCGATGGCAAAGGAACACGCTCCCATACCTCATTCCTCTCGAATTGAATGAGTTCCTCCTCCATGGCAAGGATCCAAGCACTATCTTCGCAAGCTTCAACTATATTCTTTGGCTCTATTGATGAGACAAAGGCACTATTGGCGAAGTGGTGGACTTGCGATCTCGTCTTGACACTATCATGAATATTGCCAATTACTTGCTCATGGGGATGGTCGCGGACGGTTTGAAGCCGTTTGGGAATACCTTGATCACTAGGCACATTCTCAACAACTTCATTAGTCGGGTTAGTCTCAATAGAATCAATTGAATCAATGGACTTAGAATTTTCAAACGAATCACATAAAACATCCATAGAATCATTGTCATTTGAAATTCTAGAAGTAATAAAATTATCATTAAAAGAGACATGAAGTGATTCCTCGATCGTAGAGGATCTTTTGTTGTATATCCGATAGGCTTTGCTACGTGAGGAATACCCAACAAATATCCCCTCATCCGATCTCGGATCAAACTTGTCCAAATTATCATATGTGTTTTTAATAAAACATTTTGCGCCGAAAACACGAAAATGTTTAACTTGAGGCAATCTACCAAACAACAATTCATAGCAAGTTTGTTTGGTGCCGGGCCTCAAAAGTATTCTATTAAACACATAGCAAGCGGTGTGTACCGCTTCCGCCCAAAATTGATAGCCAAGTTGACTATCTTCGAGCATAGTACGAGCACACTCCACAAGCGTTCTATTCTTCCTCTCAACAACACCATTTTGAGGAGGTGCGCGAGGGAAAGAAAACGTGTGAGTAATTCCAAGATCATCACAAAAATTTGAGAAAGACTCATTCTCAAATTCACCCCCATGATCACTACGAATAGTGACAATGGTGGTTCCGATGAGATTTTGTACTTTCTTTACAAATATTGTGAAGTTTTCAAAAGCTTCATTTTTATTACATAAGAAAAATACCCATGTAAATCTTGAATAATCATCAACTATGACTAGTCCATATCTTGCATTTCCTAAGGAAGCAACTCTAGTTGGCCCAAATAAATCTAGATGTAATAGCTCTAGTGGCCGTTTCGTAGAAATGCTTTTCTTAGGTTTAAATGAAGATTTAGGAAGCTTGCCACGTTGACAAGAATCACAAAAACTTTTCTTTTCAAAAACGAGTTTCGGAAAACCTTTAATGGAATTTAATTTCGAAAGCTTATAAAGTGTTCCAAAGTTCACATGTCCAAAGCGTCGATGCCATAAGTGTTGTTCACTTGTGTTGGCAACGAGACATTGTTCATATGACTTAGGAAGATCCAAAATATAAATATCTTTATGGCGTGTGCCGGAAAATAATAATTTATTATTATCATTTGAAATATGACACAATCCTTTCGCAAAACTAACTTTGTAACCTTTGTCACAAAGTTGGCTTATTGAAATAAGATTATGATTTAAACCATCAACTAGATAAACATCGCTAATTAAGGGTTTAGAAGGGTTACCCACTTTACCAACACCGACGATGGTTCCGCTCTCATTGCCTCCGAATACGACGCGATTTCCATTTGCAATGGGAACAATTCCGGAGAGCAATTTAGCGTCACCCGTCATGTGTTTTGAACACCCGCTATCGAGTATCCAATTCCCTTTGGAGCCAAATTTGAATTTGTTGCTCCTTTCCTTTTTCTTTCACTTGAGTACCTAAAGATAGAGACTTTCATATCATGGTACCCAAGGTCATTGGGTCCTCAAAGGTTAGACCTTTGGAAGCCAAGTCCAATTGGACTTTGACTTCCCCACATAATTCCTACTATGCACAACATTCGAAAAATAAGCATTCATATATACTTGTTTTTCATTCATGCTTGTGTCCTTCGGGCTCCAAATAGTGAATATTTTGGGAGCCATCATCCTATTGGGTGCATGCATGCGACGTTGATTTCTACGTGATGCATGTTGTGGATAGGCATACAGGACATGATGGAATGGTGCACGACGAGAATTATTCATATGATGCGGTGGGTGAACATATGCATGTGTGGGAACACGTGCGTGAGGGTGTCTCACATGGTGTGCACGTGCCCGAGAATGTGTTGCATAAAAATCATCATATGTGTGAGATGGTGGAGTAGGACGTGTGTTCCTACGTGGCATGGTATTGGTGTACATATAAGCATGCCCCTTCTTTGGAGGTCCACCCGAAGTGGGTTTCTTTCCAAAAGAGGGCGTGGACGAGGTGGAAGCACCATTGGTAGATGAACTACCAATAGAGTGTTTGCTACCACTCGTAGAGTCACCGGAAGTTGGCCTAACAAAAGTAGTGGCCGCTTTGGATGGACATCCCATCGTGTACCCCAAACCAATGTGGTGATTGGCCGGAAGTAAGTCACTTAGGATTTTATCCAAATGGTCCTTACCTTTATTGAATCTAGTGATTCGGCCTAATGTGTTCTCATATTTCTCTTTGAGAGAACGCATAGAAGTATCCAAATTGGATACTTGCGATGTGAGCACAAAAACACGAGATTTAAGATTCTCGTTCTCAATACTCAAAGTCGAGTTTTGAGAAGTTAAATCCGCTATCCTATGTTCTTCCGGATCATCTATGCTAACATTTTCAAGTTTAGATTTGAGATTAACAATCTCATTTCTTAACTCTTCAACAACGGTGTCGTTGTTGGTGATGATAGTCTTAGGCGAGGTTTGAATGCTAGCTAGGTCATCTTTTACTTTAGTATATCGATTTACTAATTTTGTATATTTAGACCATAAATGAGAGTTAGCATCCCTAAGATCATCCATCGTTACCTCATCGCCTTCGTCGTCGCTATCATCGGAGGAGGAAGATCCTTGATCATGCTCCTCTCTCGCCATGAAGCACATGTGCGCTTGCTCCACTTTCTCATCATCCGACTCTCCGCTTGAGGAATCCTCGGAGTCGGTGAATGTTGTTCCGACAAGTCCCTTTTTGTACCCCTTTTTGTACTTCTTTGACTTGTCGAACTTCGGCGCCTTCCAATTCTCCTTTTGCTTGTTTTGAGGACAATCCGCTTTGATGTGTCCTGGCTTATTGCATTTAAAGCACAAAGGTGGAGAGGCGTTAGTAGAAGTGAACTTAGATTTTTGTTTGAAGTTACCCTTTCAGAAGAAGCGATTGAACTTCTTTGCCATAAGTGCAATGGATTCCATGTCCATTTCTTCTTCCGAGTCCTCATCATCGGTAGAGGTGGATGAAGCCGCCTTGAATGCAATCGCCTTTTTCTTAGGCGCATCTAGGTTCAAATAGGACTTCATCTTTTCTTGTAACTTCACCTTGCTATCTTTGCGTACTTCGTATGACATCAAAGTACCCATTAGTTGAACAACGGTATATTTATTCATGTCATTACCTTCCTCGATGGCGAAGGTACGTTTTTCCCAAGAAGATGGAAGTCCTTCAATAATCTTTGAGCACTTCTCCTTTTGAGTGTAGGACTTGCCGAGGGCCTCTAACTCGTTTATTATGTCAACGAAGCGAGCGTAATATTCTTTCATCTTCTCGCCCTGTTGCATATGAAACATTTCGTAATCTTTGTTTACGACTACGAGTTTAGAGTCTCTTACCCGACTCGTCCCTTCATGAAGAATGAGGAGGGAGTTCCAAATTTGATATGCACTCTTACATGTGCATATCTTATTGAAATCCTCGGGCTCCAATGCACATTGCAAGGCGTTCATTGCCTTGGCATTGCTTACCTCCGCGGCGACCTCCGCGGTAGTCCATTTCTCAAAGTCTTCTTCTTTGGGTTCGATGTATTCCTTCATTGTAGTCCTCCATAAGGATGCACTCCAGAGGAAGGTTTCCATCCGGCATTTCCAATACCCATAGTTGGTACCGTTGAAGAATGGAGGCCTTGTAGAGGAATGTCCTTCCATCACCGATGACGCTCCTTCACGGTTCCTGAAGGTGTCATAGTTGGAAGGTGGAGGCACGGTCTTGTTGTCGTTGGCAGACATAGCTGAGTATCTGGCTCTGATACCAAATGTAATGCCCTACCAGCTACTGCACAAGTACTAGAGGGGGGGTGAATAGTACTTTAAAATAATAAGGAGTATAATTCCAAATTAAATTGCAAACAACTACCAAATCAATTTGCGGAAGCTTAAATTGAATGACAACAATTAAATTAACAATGCAAACAAACGATGTTAATGGGTTCGGATCCACCCAAGTCTCCCCGACTTGTTCCCGGTGATCCTACGTCCCAACCACCCGGATCCCTTCCGGATACTTGAGTTAGAAACCCTAACTCAAGATTTCCACTATGAATATCTTGTGAAAAACCTTCACAAGATCAAATCATACAAGCAATAGCAAACGTGAATCCCACAACCCGGGATCACAACCTTCTCTCACAACCGAGAGAATCACAAAGCAATATTAAAGAGTTTAATATGAAATAAGCAATCTTACCACAAAATCCTATACCTTGAGTTTTTCTTACCCAAATGGTGAAATGAAGGATTTGAGAAAGATGAAGTCACCAAGACCTAGCACCAAGGAAATGACCAGCAATCGGTGCCTAGGAAAGAGTTGGAGACTTGGATCAAGCAATAGCTTGAAGAGCTCACCAAGAACAAGCTTCTCTCTAGATCTAGAAATGAGAGAGAATGGGTTTCTTGTGAGGAAGAGAGCTTTAGATTTGAGGGAGAATGGCTATCTCTTTAGAACTCAATGAATCTCTTAATGGCAGCTCTACCCTAGATAGAAATGACCTAGGTTCGTATTTATAGGGTCCCATAAAAACAAGTTAGGTCATTCACCAACGGATAGAAATCTGTGAGAGTTAGTCGGTCAAAGAACAATCACTGACCGACTAGTTCATCAACTAGTCGGTCAGCCAAACAACGTGGACCGACTAAGAGTAGATCTGAGAAGAGATAGAATTTCAGACCTAGAAATCTAGTCGGTCCAAGAAGACTGTCTGACCGACTAGTTTCACAACTAGTCGGTCAGTCAATGAACTTAGACCGACTAAGAGGCAAAATGAATTAGTCTGAAGACAAAGTGACTTAGTCGGTCCAAGAACAAAAGTTGACCGACTAGATTATCAACTAGTCGGTCACCAAACGTTCTTAGACCGACTAACGATAAACAGTAGCTTAGGAGAATTTTAGAGTGAACAGTAAGTCACAACTAGTCGGTCAAAGAAGCATAACTGACCGACTAGTTCACAAACTAGTCGGTCGGTGAGTCAACGTAGACCGACTAACTGTAAACAGTAAAGTCCAAGAGATTAAGGAATCAAACTAGTCGGTCCAAGAACAGTTGCCGACCGACTAGATCACCATCTAGTCGGTCAGTACACCTTCTTGTACCAACTAACATGCACAATAAAGTCCGAATCGAAGCGCGACGCTTCGAGGAAGTTAGAATGAACTTGTGCAAGGATCCTAGAGCTACGAAATGAGCGTAATGAAGATAGAAACGTAAGATATACTCAAGGCTTAACATTCTATATATCGAAGCTAAAAGACTATAAATAAAACCTTAATAAACGGTCTTCGAGAGCTTCGATTGAATCTTCATAACTTCCAAAACGGCGCAAGAGCTTCAACGAAGCTTTGAACATGAAAATGAGCTTTGGGAAGTGTTGAGATGTCGCTTTGAATGTTCTCGTGAATTTGGCGACGATCTCCAATACTGCGCTCACAAATTGTTAGTTCATGGATTATTTATGTTTGCTCATCATCAAAACCAAATCCGGGGAGTCCAATATTCAACATTTCTCACCCATTCTAACAAAAACGAAAAGGCCCTTAGTTGATTTAGTTATTTTTCTCTGCGGCTTAGGCACTTTTATGTAGGGACACAAACGTCTCAAATTCGTATAGGATTTGTTTAGATCCGAAACCTAACCCTATAAAACAATACTGCTTCAACTCCTTTACCCTGTTTTTGTTATGGCCCGATGGGCCTATTGGGTTCCACCCACATATGTATATGTATATATGTATATGTGTATGTATATGTGTGTGTGTGTGTGTGTGTGTGTGTGTGTGTGTGTGTGTGTGTGTGTGTGTGTGTGTGTGTGTGTATGAGAGCCCACGAGAGGGTGTCCTAGTGGTAAGTCATTCCGCTCCAAAGCCAAGGGGTGGGGGGTTCGAGGCCTATGGCCGCCGTGACTTGGTAATTATTGTGGAATTTGTTGTGGAATTATTTACCCTGTGGCTACATCTCTCCTCTCGGACTAACCCGGGGGCCGTTGGGGGCACGGCGGTCACCCCCCAGTTTGCATAGTCTCGACCGGGCTCTCGCCTTACCCTCCTAAAAAAAAGCCGAAGGCAGGGGGGTTGGGGATTTTTCTGGGTTTTCAATATATATATATATATATATATATATATATATATATATATATATATATATATATATATCTATTATACATTTGACGGTGATTTTTGAATCCTAGGGCTGACTAGGACAAGCTGACTAGGACAAACTGGTTGATAAAAGACGGCCATGATTAAATCTTGGGAAATGGATGGCGAAGATGAGTGTTGTAAAAAAAATTTAGATTGAAGTTTTGAATTTGGGGAGAAAATTTTGAATATCGAGGGAAAATTTATTGGGTAAAACAAAATTCAGTGACATGTACAGCCTCACAACACTGCAACTCGGGAAATTCATCTCGGAAATTGCCATCCACCATAAATGCCATCCATCTTAAACGTCACACACCATAAATGCTGGTTATAATTTCAATCTCTTGGAAAATGCCATCTATAATCTCAACAAAAACACAGGTTCGGTTCTCCTCCCCCTAAAGCTTGAGTTCACCACAGAAGATCATTAGAAACACTTTCCCCTCTCTTCGATTTTTGCCGGTCATGGAGGTGCCCTCGATCTTCTCTGCCCCTCGCATCGTTTGCACGTTAGGCGAATTCCACCCAGAGATTAGGTTAAAATGTAACGTGGAGATGCCAATCGATCTTCTCTGCCCATCGATCTTCTCTTCCCCTCTGATTTCTTCCCCAAAATTCTATTTTTTAATATCAAAAGAGGAGGGTTGGGTCAATTCCATATTGCAATTTGAATCTGAAATGATTTTTCATCATTGTATCTTCCAGTTACTTCAGCGACCACGATGGGCTCAAGGGTTTGGCTCACTTTCTATGTAATTCCATTGCCTTTTGCACCTTTTTTGTCTGTCTATAAATGTGATTAATTATTTTAGTTTGGATTCTATATTATCCCTTTACTACTCTCATGTGTCATGTGAATTCCTTATATTACACGGCTCACTGTGTGATTTATGATGTGTTCCATGATACACAACAAGGCATATCCTTGGTGGTTTGTTAATTAGCATCGTCATTAGCTTATTAAGGACTAATTGAAGGTGTTGTTTTTGTGTCCAATTCTTTAATTTAAACTTGGACACAAAACAGCATATCTTTAATTTTTGATGTTTATGTAGGCGGATGTCAAGAACAGATGAAATAAATCCATTGGAAATCTTCTCTACAGAGTAGGGTGATTTCGATATTTGAATGTTTTTCTTCTTTGGATTGATCGAAATCGCTGAAGCGATCAAAAGGATTCTGAAACCCTCAGGTACTGTCTATATTTCTCTCTACATTTCTTTCAATTCAACTCATTATTTGTGTTAGTTTTGGATTGTAGACTTCATTCGCCATGTGGATTGACGACAATACATTGATTTTACTTTCAGATTTGGAGGAATTTGATCTAAAGTTTGCAAGCATTTTTTTTCTATGTGCATTTTGTTTCTTAAAATTAGGTCTTTCTTTCTTAGAAATGTTATTTCTGGTACACTTCGTTGCTACATCATTGTCGATCTTCAAATTACTTGAAATCAATAAAGAAAGGTGTTATCTTCATCGAACACCCCAGAGAAGTGATCACTCTATCTTTATCTAATTATCACAGTTTGGGTATATTTTAGCTACAAAACATCATGTTAATGCACTGGTTCAGAGTGGCCCCTCACATCTTCAAGGGCTTTAGCGAATGCCACACCAGCATCGTTTGCGCCCTCTCTCATGGTAACACTCAATTGCACCCAATAACAAAAAATCTCATGTTTATTGATTTACACTAATAAACCCTAATTCCCATTCTCTATTTTGCCTCAGATGTGGCGAAATTCTACAGTCACTGCGATCCAGCTGATTCGACTTGCTATCGATTAGATTTAGTACAGATTTGATGCGTCTTGGTAAAAGAAGTTGATTTCTATAATGTGTGGGGATCTTGCAGGTAATGAGAATTTGTGCATGTACGGGCACCCGAACATGACGTGGGAGGTGACGCTGCTGGCGGATGAGGTGCCAATAGAGCTCCCAGAGCCGACGTTGGGGATCAACTTTGTGAGGGCTGGGATGAACGCATGGACTGGCTCTCGCTGGTCGTGGTAAACATTGATTCGTTGTTATTGTTCGTGGCCTTCTATCTCAAGGCGAGGTTCAATTGGAATGAAAGGTATTGCTATTAATTTTCTGTTTATAAGGCTAGATTTTATTACTGCTTGAGTTGATTGCATTGCATATACAAGGTGTTTGTGAGATCTAAGAATGGTTATGTCATGGTATTGACGGGAAAAGTCATAATTTGTTGCTTAATTTGCATTGCATGTTTGGTTAATTGGAGTCTTTGGCATTCTCCCAATAAGAGATTTTAAGCCAATCCATTAACTATCGAGCTGGATTTAGAATAAGAATGTAGATGAACGTATTAGTTTGATATCTGTGATTGCCACTGTATGCTTCCATCTAAACATTATACATGCTACCTCTATTTTCATTACCATATCTGTCAACTCTTCTAATTCATGCAAGTCAAAAATATAATCAGTTTTTAGGGAGGTTTTTAGTTTGATATTAGCAATTTTTTATGTTTCTATACTTTGATGTCATTCAATTTTGCAATGACTTCGAGCACTTGGTATCTTTTTCGCTTTATGGTGTATGTGTAGAATCATCAAAATAGCTGTAGACATATTTACTTCAATGAATGACTACATAAAGGTTCGATGATCCTTTCTCTGTTTCAGGATAATTATATCGAGATGGTTGCCAGAAAGGTTCGATTTTTAATAACAAGGTTTGTATTTTGATACATGGGTATCGATTTATTATAGGGTTATTTTTTATTGGTTTTGAGAATTTTAGGTGTTCATCAATGTGACGTGGTATTTTAGCGTGATGTACTCCATGATCAGTCCTTTTGTGGCTGAGTGGATGTCACGACCCGCTTCCCTAAAATGGAGGCGAGACGTGAAAAGGTCCGCACGGGAGTGGAGCGGTGAAGCCCCAAACCCGATAAGCGTCAACTTAGTATAAGCAGGTCCCTGTAATTGCAATCGAAACAACAACAATAATAATAAGAGACGGATAAGAAACACCAATCCCAAAGTTTGTCCACAAAATATTCAACATCACAGAAAAGCCACCAGGCTAAAGGAAAGAGTCTAAGGGCCCAGAACAAGGCCAAACAAAAGCAACGACATAAATAAGTATAGGTGCCACGCACCAATAACAAAACAACTGTCTAACAAAAATAAAGCACAACGGAGACCCACTAGGACTGGTCCCCAGTGTCCGCGTACTCCCCGTCCAACACGGGCTCAAGCTCGGCGTCCGCAAACACCTCACCCTCAGCGGGCAACTCAGGCTCAAGGTCTAACATGCGTCACCCAAAAGAGAAAGGGGCACATGTCAGCAAGTCTAAAAGACTTGAGCAAGGAAACTGAAAGTAACTAACAACCTAGCACTTATAATATTAAGCAATGACATGGCAGTTAAGTATGATGCAACAGTTTAAAGGAGAGGCAAGCACGCACGATGTAGCAAAAGCTACCAAATCACTAATCACTTATCATTTATCACTTATCACTATTAATCACTTAAACACTAGAGATTTCACCTGCAGGCTGGAGTGGCGGATCAGGCCATCTCGTGCTCTGGTGACGCATATCTCTTACTCACTTAAACACTAGAGATTTCGCCTGCAGGCTGGAGTGGCGGATCAGGCCATCTCGTGCTCTGGTGACGCATATCTCTTACCCCACCCCTACGTGTATCGAGCATTTGCTCGCTTCTGGATCACTGTCCAGGAAGTGTAATTGGCATAGGGTTGTGCCCACGAAAGTGGGTGCCTAGCCGGTATCCGAGCGTTGGGGTTTCCAACTACAGGGCTCGCTTCTGGAACACGAGCCAGGAATATAATATTGTAGCGTGTGCTACACAATCACAATAATTAATCACTATGCAATGACATGAACAAATGATTGCGTACCGTTAATTGAATTTAAACGTGACATACAAGCATGATGAGGGTGACGGACCAAGCTTCGTTGTCAAGCTAGGTCAATGGCGTCTAAACGGCTATCCTTTCACCGTTTAGTCTCTTTTACGCTAAAACAAGGTAATGGCCTAAGACATGGCCCAAAACAAGAGATGCAAGTTTCACTTGCCTATCACCGGGGATGACGGTTACGAAAGTTCGTTTCCGCGAATGTTAGCCTACGGGGAATCGCTGTTGTGGGGAACAATCATCAAAACATAAGTATTTTATTAGGGTTTCATAAAAATTACAATAAGATAAGGAAACAACGGTAGATCGATTTCTTACCAAGAGGAGACGGAAGAAACACTCCGGGGAACTCTAGGATCAGATCTGGAAAAGTTTGGAGAAGTTTGGGGAAGCTAGGGTTTTGGGGATTTTGATGGGTTTGATGGATTTTGATGGAGATTTGGGGAATATGAGAAGTAGATATGGTGAATGGTTGGATTGGATGATGATTCTAGGGCTTGGAATGAAGAAATGGAGCTTGGAGGAAGATGGGGGCTCAAAGGGGAAGTTTCTAGGGTTTTGGTTCGTGTTGGAGGAAGAAGAAACGTTTGGGAGGGGTATTTATAGGTTGGGCTGGCGGCTGCCCAGAAATTAGGGTTTTAACACAGACTAGTCGGTCAAAGAACAACCACTGACCGACTAGTTTGGCAACTAGTCGGTCGGTCGACCAACGCAGACTGACTAAGTGTAAACAGTAACTCCTGAACGAAAATAGGATTTAGAGTTAGTCGGTCCATGAACAAGTACTGACCGACTAGTTTAGCAACTAGTCGGTCGATGAACGTTCTTAGACCGACTAAGAGTAAACAGTAACTCAACTAAAATTAAGATGATGTGTTAGTCGGTTTAAGAAGCATTGCCGACCGACTAGTTTGCAACCTAGTCGGTCAACAACTCTTCTTAGACCGACTAACGATAAACAGTAACTCCTGAGAAAATTTAGAAAGCTCCCTAGTTGGTCCAAGAAGGATTGCCGACCGACTGGATCGTCATCTAGTCGGTTGGTACCCCTTCTTACACCGGCTAATGAGCACCAAAAGTTCCGATACGGAGCGCGAGGCCCCGTGATCGAATCCTAAGACCCCTAGGCTTGATCTAATAGTTAGATATGACCGTTATGAAGCCCGTCACAAACGACGTACTTCGAAATCGACGACCCGAAGGAAGAAACGAGAAAATACGACGAATCGATCGAAAAGAAAGTTACGGAGACGAAAACCACACAAGAGGAGAAAATCCACCAAAACATATATTATATTATAATAAATCCAGATACAAGAAAACCAGTCGTTACATCCTCCCCAACTTAAGAAAAATTCCGTCCTCGGAATTCCCAATTACTCACGAGTCCGGAAACAAAAGTGGGAAACGCTCTCGCATCTCATCTTCTCTCTCCCAAGTAGACTCTACCGGCGAACCGTACCGCCACATCACTCTAACAAGATCGACGACCTTGTTTCGAAGTGACTTCTGACGCCTGTCCAGAATCTGCACTGGATACTGGTCATACGTCAAATCGGGGCGAACGGTAATCTCCGAGAAATCCACGGCATGAGATGGATCGCTAATGTATCGACGAAGCTGCGACACATGGAAAACATTGTGAACTCCTTCCAAAGATGGCGGCAAAGCCAAGCGATACGATACCTCGCCAACCCTCTCCAAAACATCAAATGGTCCAATGTATCGCGGGCTCAACTTCCCACGCTTCCCAAAACGAATCACACCACGATTCGGGGAAATCTTCAAGAACACATGGTCGCCCGGCTGAAATTCCAAAGGACGACGTTTAGCATCAGCCCAATGCTTGAAACGGTCCTGAGCAATCCTCAACCTCTCCCGAATATTCCTGACAATATCCACGGCCTCCACGATCATCTCAGGTCCCAACAACTCCCGATCACCAACGTCATCCCAACTCAATGGCGATCGACATTTCCTCCCATAAAGAGCGGCGAAAGGCGCCATGCCAATACTCGCCTGGAAGCTGTTGTTGTAGGAAAACTCCACCAAATGTAGATGGTCCTCCCACGAACCCTTGAAATCCAACATGCACGCCCTCAGCATGTCTTCCAAAATCTGAATTGTCCTCTCGGACTGGCCATCCGTCTGCGGATGGTACGCCGTGTTGAAACTCAGACGCGTACCCAAACTCTTCTGCAAACTCTGCCAAAACTGAGATGTGAACCTTGTGTCTCTGTCAGACACGATACTCACGGGGACTCCATGAAGTCGCACGACTTCCTCCATATATCTCCTCGCTAGCACCTCTGTGGACTGTCCCACTCGGAACGGAATAAAGTGCGCAGATTTGGTCAATCGATCTACGATCACCCAAATCGCGTCATTCTGCTTCAGACTCCGAGGTAGTCCAGTCACGAAATCCATAGTGATGTGCTGCCACTTCCACTCCGGAATCGGAAGCGGTTGTAGCAACCCGGCCGAACGCTGATGCTCCGCCTTCACTTGCTGGCAAACCAAGCACTTGGCCACACTCCGAGCCACACTCCTCTTCATACCATGCCACCAATAATTCAGACGAAGATCCTGGTACATCTTGGTGCCACCAGGATGCACAGAATACGGCGAACTGTGTGCCTCCACCATCAACTCCTCTCTGATATCCCCAGCCGGCACACACAACCTGGCTCCAAACCTCAGCGAGCCATCCTCATGAATCAAAAAGTCAGCCCGCAGACCGGCTTCCACCTGCTCCCGAATCCTTACCAACTTCGGATCCTCAGCCTGGCCGGCCTTAATCCGATCCACGATCGTCGACTGTACCTGCATGTACATCAACGAAGAAGCCTCCCCAGGAAGAACAATCTCCACGCCAGACTCGCAAAAATCCTGCTGCAATCTCCACTGCGAGGTCAACATCATCACCGCGGGAAGCCTACTCAAAGCATCTGGAACCACATTCACCTTGCCAGGGTGATACTGCAAATCAATCTCATAATCCGCCATAAGCTCCAACCATCGACGCTGTCGCATGTTGAGCTCCTTCTGAGTGAAAATATACTTCAAGCTTTTGTGATCGGTGAAAATCTTCACTTTCTCACTCAACAAGAAGTGCCTCCAAATCTTAAGAGCAAACACAACGGCAGCCAACTCCAAATCATGCGTCGGATAATTCTTCTCATGAACCTTAAGCTGACGAGACGCATACGCCACAACATGCCCGTGCTGATGCAACACACAACCGAGACCTTTGCCAGAAGCATCGCAAAAGATCTCAAATCCACCGCTGTGATCAGGCACAACAAGAATAGGGGCACTCGTCAACCTCTCCTTCAGAATACCAAAAGCACTCTCACAATCACCCGACCAATCATAAGCAACATCCTTCCACGTCAACCTGGTCATCGGCTCAGCAATACGGGAAAAGTTCTTAATGAATCGCCGATAGTAACCAGCAAGTCCAAGGAAACTCCGAATCTCAGACGCAGACGACGGAACAGGCCACTCCCTGATGGCCCTAATATTCTCGGGATCCACAGAAATACCATCTCCAGTCACCACATGCCCCAGAAAAGCAACTCGATCCAGCCAAAACTCGCACTTCGAAAACTTAGCATACAAACGATGCTTCCTCAAAATTTCCAATACCGTCCTCAAGTGCGATGCATGCTCTTCCTCCGACTTCGAATAGATCAGAATGTCGTCGATAAAGATAACGACAAACTTATCCAAAAAGTCGTAGAAAATCAGGTTCATCAGATTCATGAAAACTGCGGGCGCGTTAGTTACGCCGAAAGGCATAACCACAAACTCATAGTGTCCATACTTCGTCCTGAACGCTGTCTTCGGCACATCATCCCTCTTCACCTTCAACTGATGGTAACCACTCCTCAAATCCAGTTTAGAAAACACCCTCGAACCTCCAAGCTGATCAAAAATATCATCAATGCGAGGCAACGGGTATTTATTCTTAATGGTCACCGCATTCAATCCCCGATAGTCCACGCACATGCGACGCGAACCATCCTTCTTCTTAACCAGCAACACCGGTGCTCCCCACGGAGACACACTAGGATTAATATAACCCTTCAGCAACAGCTCATCCAACTGCTTCCGCAACTCTTCCAATTCCACGGGTGCCATACGATACGGCGCCTTCGAAATCGGCTACGCACCTGGAACAAGATCGATAGAAAATTCCAGAGCTCGATCAGGCGGCAAACCAGACATCTCCTCGGGGAAGACGTCGCCAAAATCTCGCACCACAGCTGGCCAATCCAGCTCCATCCGCATAGCTACAGCCTCCACCGGCCTGGCCCGAAATCTGACATGGCCAAGCGAACTGCTACCACGACTGAACTCAAATACTGGATGTCCGAGAATCTCGAACACCACCTTCTTCCTCCTGCAGTCGATCGTAGCATAGAAGCTCGCAAGCCAATCCATCCCAAAGACCGCATCATAGTTGGTGATGTTATGGACAATAAAATCAGCATAAAGCTCATGTCCACAAACCACCACAGAGCAAGGACTGCACCCACGATGCACCGTGACTATTCCATTCCCTGTGACGATGTTCCAACTCTTGGAGAGAGGGGACGTCGACAAGGAATGCTTCTCCACGAAGCTCTGGGCCAAAATGCACATTGATGCACCAGAGTCAAAGAGGACTCGGGCAGGGAACGTGCAAACCAAAACCACACCTAATAAACAGTCTAATCAATCAAATCTTATTCTAGCAACACCATACACAAGCATTCACATAATTTAACAATCAATTAATTAAGGAAGGAACAATCTAGATCGAAAGTTACCTGCAATGACCTCATCCATGGCCAAAACTTCCTCCTCGGTCATCAGAAATGCCTGCCTCCTCGGCGGAGCAGCCCGCTCAAAAGCCTGCCTCTGCGGGACGAGGGGTACCCCACGACCAACGGGCACCGGGGCTCTCTGCTGCAACGGCGGGGCAGCAATAGGTGTCCGCCAAGGTTGCCTCAACTTCGGGCACTCCCTGAAAGCATGTGCGGGATCTCCACAGGCAACACATTGCCCCAAGAACCTCCTACATGATTCCTTGATATGGCCCTCCTTGCCACAGAAATGGCAAGTCCTCCGAACAGGCCCTCCTTGCCTCTTGAACTGAACAGGCTGGTTCGGCCTGAATCCAGGCCTAACCACAGCTCTCGCCTGCTCCACAGGCCTCCTCACAGCACCAACAACAGACCCCTTCCTCTGGTTCACAAGCAGCTCCTGCCTCTTGGCAGCGACCAAAACCTTCTGATAAGATTCCCGGTCAGAAGAGGTCACAAAGCTCTGGAGCTCTGAAGCAAGCCCCTGCAGAAACCTCTGAGCTCGCTCCTCAGCGTCCTGCACCATCTTTGGTGCAAACCGACTAAGCCTCATGAACTCCTGGTGGTACATGTCCACCGACGAGTTCCCCTGCTTCAGGTCGATAAAACGCTGCAGCATCTCTTCCCTGGCAGCCTTCGGGAAGAACTCACCATCAAATCTGGCCTTGAAGGTAGCCCAAACGATCGGCTCAACCAACATCCTTTCCTCAGCATCCCACCAATTCCTGGCGTTATCCTTCAGCTGGCGCTTCGCCAAGTCAACCCAACTAACTTCGTTGACCTTGGACATCTTCAGGTTGTCCTCGATATTCCTCATCCATTCATCAGCAGCTAGGGGACCTTCGGTTCCATCAAAATACGCAGGACCCAGCTCTCTGAACTGCTTCACCCCGGGCTCAGGGCGAGGGGCTTCCACCACCCGAGCAGCTCGAGTCATCGGAGCATTCTGCACCTGCAGAAGCACACCCTGCTGAACCTGCATCATCTGCAACATCATCCTCATCATCTCCCCATTAGTGGGCTCCCGCTCAGGCTCCTCGTCGTGAGGAGGCGCACAACTACCACCACCTCGGGTGATCCGTCTTTCTGCCATCTAATGACGCAGAAAACGAAACAATTAGACTCATAGCTTAGGGCTCAGGGGTCGAAATTATTTGTTGGACAATCTTATATCATTATCGTTATCCCGATAGTTGCAGTTACAGAGGACCTGCATGGGCCACCACTAAAACCTGTCACGACCCGCTTCCCTAAAATGGAGGCGAGACGTGAAAAGGTCCGCACGGGAGTGGAGCGGTGAAGCCCCAAACCCGATAAGCGTCAACTTAGTATAAGCAGGTCCCTGTAATTGCAATCGAAACAACAACAATAATAATAAGAGACGGATAAGAAACACCAATCCCAAAGTTTGTCCACAAAATATTCAACATCACAGAAAAGCCACCAGGCTAAAGGAAAGAGTCTAAGGGCCCAGAACAAGGCCAAACAAAAGCAACGACATAAATAAGTATAGGTGCCACGCACCAATAACAAAACAACTGTCTAACAAAAATAAAGCACAACGGAGACCCACTAGGACTGGTCCCCAGTGTCCGCGTACTCCCCGTCCAACACGGGCTCAAGCTCGGCGTCCGCAAACACCTCACCCTCAGCGGGCAACTCAGGCTCAAGGTCTAACATGCGTCACCCAAAAGAGAAAGGGGCACATGTCAGCAAGTCTAAAAGACTTGAGCAAGGAAACTGAAAGTAACTAACAACCTAGCACTTATAATATTAAGCAATGACATGGCAGTTAAGTATGATGCAACAGTTTAAAGGAGAGGCAAGCACGCACGATGTAGCAAAAGCTACCAAATCACTAATCACTTATCATTTATCACTTATCACTATTAATCACTTAAACACTAGAGATTTCGCCTGCAGGCTGGAGTGGCGGATCAGGCCATCTCGTGCTCTGGTGACGCATATCTCTTACTCACTTAAACACTAGAGATTTCGCCTGCAGGCTGGAGTGGCGGATCAGGCCATCTCGTGCTCAGGTGACGCATATCTCTTACCCCACCCCTACGTGTATCGAGCATTTGCTCGCTTCTGGATCACTGGCCAGGAAGTGTAATTGGCATAGGGTTGTGCCCACGAAAGTGGGTGCCTAGCCGGTATCCGAGCGTTGGGGTTTCCAACTACAGGGCTCGCTTCTGGAACACGAGCCAGGAATATAATATTGTAGCGTGTGCTACACAATCACAATAATTAATCACTATGCAATGACATGAACAAATGATTGCGTACCGTTAATTGAATTTAAACGTGACATACAAGCATGATGAGGGTGACGGACCAAGCTTCGTTGTCAAGCTAGGTCAATGGCGTCTAAACGGCTATCCTTTCACCGTTTAGTCTCTTTTACGCTAAAACAAGGTAATGGCCTAAGACATGGCCCAAAACAAGAGATGCAAGTTTCACTTGCCTATCACCGGGGATGACGGTTACGAAAGTTCGTTTCCGCGAATGTTAGCCTACGGGGAATCGCTGTTGTGGGGAACAATCATCAAAACACAAGTATTTTATTAGGGTTTCATAAAAATTACAATAAGATAAGGAAACAACGGTAGATCGATTTCTTACCGAGAGGAGACGGAAGAAACACTCCGGGGAACTCTAGGATCAGATCTGGAAAAGTTTGGAGAAGTTTGGGGAAGCTAGGGTTTTGGGGATTTTGATGGGTTTGATGGATTTTGATGGAGATTTGGGGAATATGAGAAGTAGATAGGGTGAATGGTTGGATTGGATGATGATTCTAGGGCTTGGAATGAAGAAATGGAGCTTGGAGGAAGATGGGGGCTCAAAGGGGAAGTTTCTAGGGTTTTGGTTCGTGTTGGAGGAAGAAGAAACGTTTGGGAGGGGTATTTATAGGTTGGGCTGGCGGCTGCCCAGAAATTAGGGGTTTAACACAGACTAGTCGGTCAAAGAACAACCACTGACCGACTAGTTTGGCAACTAGTCGGTCGGTCGACCAACGCAGACCGACTAAGTGTAAACAGTAACTCCTAAACGAAAATAGGATTTAGAGTTAGTCGGTCCATGAACAAGTACTGACCGACTAGTTTAGCAACTAGTCGGTCGATGAACGTTCTTAGACCGACTAAGAGTAAACAGTAACTCAACTAAAATTAAGATGATGTGTTAGTCGGTTTAAGAAGCATTGCCGACCGACTAGTTTGCAATCTAGTCGGTCAACAACTCTTCTTAGACCGACTAACGATAAACAGTAACTCCTGAGAAAATTTAGAAAGCTCATTAGTCGGTCCAAGAAGGATTGCCGACCGACTGGATCGTCATCTAGTCGGTCGGTACCCCTTCTTACACCGGCTAATGAGCACCAAAAGTTCCGATACGGAGCGCGAGGCCCCGTGATCGAATCCTAAGACCCCTAGGCTTGATCTAATAGTTAGATATGACCGTTATGAAGCCCGTCACAAACGACGTACTTCGAAATCGACGACCCTAAGGAAGAAACGAGAAAATACGACGAATCGATCGAAAAGAAAGTTACGGAGACGAAAACCATACAAGAGGAGAAAATCCACCAAAACATATATTATATTATAATAAATCCAGATACAAGGAAACCAGTCGTTGCAGTGGACCATGGATAAGTTTGTGATAGCAAAGGATGGGAATGTAGTCGAGACCATATACAAGTTTTTTTGTTGGTCCATTCTCTTTTATTTGTATTAATTTTTGCAAGAATTTTGTATAAATTATTAAATTTTTTTGCTGGTTTATCTACCCAAAGTTTGTTCCAGTTCAATATGGAGGGCTAAGTAGGCTATGGGACTTGAAGAAGGGACCTCCAGAGCCTGCATCAGAGTTCACCATCAAAGGAGGAGAGAAAGTGAACCTCAAGATTGATGGCATTGAGGTTTTAATCAAATTCTTCTCTCTAATTCCATGTTGTTTAAGTCTCTAATTAATTAATCTAATTATTTTCATTGAATGTTGAAATAATTACATGTGACATTGCTGTGGGGGATGGGAATTGGATTACAGTGCTGAGTATGTTCTCAGTGGTGGAAAGAGCTACACGATTGTAGACGAAAATAGCAGAAGAATGCATGGAAGCGTTGAAGAGTCAGTGCGCAATGCGTTCATCTTAAGTGAAGCAGGGAAAATGGTGTTGGTGATTGATAACACCAGCTCAAGAAAAATGAAGGTCGCCGCTTGCAGATACTTTATGCACAAAACCACTTTAGCTTTATCTTAAATACTGTTCAGTAATAAAATGATTGAAAGTTTATGTTTTACACCTTGATATTGTATAATAGTGAAATTAAAGCACCTTCATGTCTGTGATTGAGTTAGATATGGAATAAGATCAATAAGAACTTTAGGTCTCGAAAATTATTAAGCTTTGGGCTAATTTTAGTTAGTTAATATGTAATTATGGAAATTATCATGGGGTCCAATTATTTGTGATGCATGATGTTTACTTGGCTTGAGATTTAGTGAGTGGTTATTTGTCTATTTAAGGAGGATGTCAAATAGCTGAAGTAGTTATGAGGATGGCATGTCTTACTGTCACCTTGCTAATGTTAATGTATTTATTAGAGAAGGATAATACTAAAATGGATTTAGCTTGGGCTCTTTTGTTTGCTGTGAATATTTGTCTTTTCTTGGGCTCTTTTATTCTACAGAATGCTTCATTGGTTTAGCTTCTTGACATTATTACTAACAATGTGTTGTACATGTAAGGATTGCTTAAGTTTTGAAAGTCATTTGCTTTGGTTTGATGATTTGGGTCTTCATTTAAGTGGAATGAGGTGAATCATGAAATGGACATTGCTAGAGTGCTCTTATATTTTGATTAATTTCATAAAGGTGCAGTTTTTTTTACAATTTATTGTCATAATGTGTTCTTTGATTTACTGTCATTTTTTTGCAATCTGTTAAGCACATTTGATATTACAGTAAGACATGCGGATTTCCCTTGCTGACACACAAAATTTGGACATATAAAGTGTGAAATATTGTTAAGCACATCTGTTATATGTGTGAAATAACGTCAGGCATGCACATATGTGCTTAAAAGATGTGAAATATTGTTAAAAAAAGCGAATGGAACTCATCAGCCATACAGAGTTCCATCTTGCGGATTTCACACATTAAGCACGTATTGTTAAAATATCACCTTGCTGACGTTATATGTGCATGCTTGACTGTTAAGCACATCTGTTACCAAGGGAAATCCGCAAGATGGAACTCCGCGTGTTAACAATATTTCACACGTTAAATTTCCCTTGCTCCAAATATCACCTTGCAATCTGTTTAGACACATCTGTTATATGTGTGAAATATGAATCTTATTGTCACCTTGCTGACGTTGATGTGTTAAACATATCCTGATTTCTTCTAATAGCTGAAGTGGTTATTTGATATTACAATGACATTGCTATAAAAATACACAATTGAAGTGTGACGAAATCATTGAAAGTTATGTGGGGGTGTGGTTTTTTTTACTTTTTAGTGATCAATTGATGCATACTAACAAGTAATCAAGCAGGCTGGTTGAACCCTGGTGATGTTTCTCCATTTTTACTGCATTTGTAGATTAATAGTGCAGGCGTAGCCTTTATGAAGTCATTCGTCGATCTGACCGCTGAGGCCTACTCATTACAAACTTCGAGTCTGGTTTCCATTTGACGCAACTAGGTCTTGAATCCTGATGTGATTGTTATATCCTGATGTTAAATTGAACCTGCATGTTTTTGTGTGAAATATGAATCTGTGATGTTTTTGTGAAATACATATAGGGAAAACTCAGGATATGTGATTATATGTTCAATTTACCTGATGTATGTGTGAACTACATATAAGGAAATTAGATATATGGAAAACTCAGGATACACAAAACCATTGCTCATTTTGAATCTTGATGTTAAATTTCCCTGATGTATCATCATTTTGAATAGTGGAGGGGTGTTATGAGGGCCCTCCACGCAAAGAAACAACCCTCATCATCATCATTTTGAATCCTAATGTTAAATTTCCCTGATGTTGGAGGGAATTGTTCAATTTCCCTGATGTATCATCAAATTTCTAATTTCCCTATGTGTATTTCACATATAATTTCCCTATATGTATTTCTAGATTCATATTTCACATATATAACAGGATTCAAATATATGCATGTTCAATTTAACCAAATTTTTGAATGAACTAATATGACCTAATAATTATTGTTCTTTAATTATTGATGTCCGTTTAGATTTATAGGGTCCAAGAGATTAAGGGGAAATATTTTAAATGACCAGTGCCCTTGATGGCCGAAGTCGCCCGTGCCCGAGCCGAAGAGATTAATGATGGCCAAAGGCGTACACGCCAGTGTCGAAGGCGCCTCTAAAATTTTTACGCTAATTTTTGGTTCCGCTAATTTGTTGTTCCGCACCGAAGGCATTCGCACCGGATTTGTTGTTTCACGCCGAAAGCTCCCGCTAAATTTTTTGTTCCGTGCCGAAAGTGTCCGTACCGAATTTGTTGTTCCGTACCGAAGGCGGTCGCATCGAATTTGTTGTTCCATACCGAAGGCGGTCGCACCGAAAAAATACTAATTTGTTCAGTGCAATTTTGGTTGTGGAAATATTTTTTTGGCAAACAAAGATTTTGCGGGGAAAACCTTAAATGAACCGTGCCCACGGGCACGGGTTATGACTTATATATATATATGTGAGAATAATGGCTATCATACGCCATATGAGAGCCTCTCTCATACGCCCTCTCACATAAAGCACCCAAGTACAACCAAGTACAAGCCCATGTGTGCTTGTACTTGGGTGCTTTATGTGAGAGGGTGTATGATAGAGGCTCTCATATGACGTATGATAGCCATTATATATATATATATATATATATATATATATATATATATATATATATATATATATATATATATATATATATATATATATATATATACACGCACTCTCACATAAAGGGAGCAAGTACAACAAATACAAGCCCATGTGGGCTTGTACTTGCCCCCTTTATATGAGAGTGCGTATGAGAGACCCTCTCATATGGCGTATGATACCCATTATTCTCTATATAGATATATATACATATATATGTATATACATATGTATACATATATATGTATTTACATATGTGTACAAATATATACATATACATATGAGGCTATGGATTTCCTAGCCCTCAATCCTTCACAACACGTTATCAGCACAACGACTCATAGAAAAGGCGACGGCTCGTGAGAGGGAGGCGACGCGCGGAAGATCTGACGATTTTTTTCGTGACGCAATGCTTCGAGAGACGACGCAGATTCTTCGGGCATCTTCATTGCTAGATCTGGTGGACGGATCTAGTGTGTAAGCATAAAAATTTTTCTAGATCTAATACATATTTTTATGTGATCTAGATATCAAAAATATAATTGTTTATGCCTTGAATCTTATTTATTAGATCAAAAACAGTTTTCTTTATTAGTATAACTCTAATAAAATGCAATTTTTAAATTGTATTAATCATATTATTAGATCAATTGTACAAAACCTTTTTCTTGAAGTCCTTGAAATAAAAATCAAATTTCTATGATGTTCATTGACACCCACGGACGGCCATGGCCGCGCCCTGCAGGCGCAGCCACGTTCGCGCCGACGGCCGACGGTGGCCGTGGGGTTGCTAGCAGCCACTGGTGGCGGCCCCCCTCCCCAAACCCTAACCCCGGATAGGGTTAGGGGAAAGTTTTGGGCTGCCACCCCCTTTCTTGGGCCAGAAGCCGAATCAATCAAAAAAAATCCTTGTTTGGGCCAGAAGCCCAATTTCAAAACAGTAAAAATAAAAAATAAAATAAGATTTTTTGTTTCCCTTATTTTGATGGGCCTAAAGCCCACAATAATATATAAATAAATAAAAGGGAAAAAGCCTAATGGCCCAGAAGCTCGCAGGCCAATATCTTATTTTAAATTTCTGAATATTTAATTATATATTTCATATATATAAATATATATATATATTAAATTCAGAAATTATCCAATAAATCCTAAAAATTCCAGAAAAATCCCTAAAATTCTGGAAAATTCCAGAAAAATTAGAGAATAAAATGGGAAGGGGATTACAATAAATAAAAATGTTTTTGAGGACATAACGTTGTTTGTCGATATCGATAAATAATGTTTTTCGGCATGTTCGGGTTTTCAATTTTTCTGAACATAACCCGATTGACTAGGTGCTTACCACGGATGGCCTGAAGCCCCTCTGCTGCCACCTAACACCCCACAAAAATTTCTATTTTGGGTTAAAAACCCACAAAATTTTAGGGGTGGTTCATATTAAATCAAGGCATCTTATGAACAAATTATTTTTACACAATCAATAAGAAAATCTGTTTATTATAACATGTGTATACATCATATATGTTTCAATTCATGTTAACTGAGCATGCATTTTTAGCTCACATGCTTAATATTGTTTGCATGGATAATTTAGTTTCTTTCAACCATTTTATTGAGCATACCTTTTTAGCTTACATGCTTTATATTATGTGCATGATAAATCATTAAATATTACATAATGCACACTTACATACTCATCCCATGCTTATGTTCATGCTCATAATATGACAATGTTTTATGACAACAAACCAATCATAATTTCAAAAAGTTTAACATCATATCCACGTTGACAAATTGAACCTGAAGTTCAAATCAAATCAAAAGTCAACACCCTTTTACTCAAATAAAATAAAAATTGTCAAATACGATGGATTTTACAAAAATCATTTATGTGATCTTTTTAGAGACACATTTTGCGGTAAATAGATCTCTCAGATCTATGGTCTATATAAACCAATATTGACACCAGCAATTGTCATAACACCGCTAAACTCTTTTAGGGTAATCTCACTTTACAAGGTATGATTCTTGAATCTAGCTTAATTTTAAGCATACGCCGAAGTCGTGACTTAATAGATAAGTGAGAAATTATAAATTTCGTAACCACGTATTTGTGTCCCCTTGAGCATGGTTCTCTATCCACATAATACTTGAATGACGCAATAAAAATGGCCTAGAGACCATACTTGAGCATTCAAATAGGCTTTTAAAAATCTATCATAAATTAGAAAAGTGGAAATATAGACACTAACTCATTTTCCCTTGTATATGTCTACTTAATAAGACTAATATTCATTCTTACTTATAAATAACAATAAGGAAGACTTAAAACAGGAGAAGTCCTGACATAAAATAAGAAAGGGAAGATATGATATACCTCGACATGTAGTAAGCAATAGCAAACCAATATCAGACCGGTGGTTCTGATAAGACCCAAAATGTTTTTGCAACATGAATGGGCATTAACATATGCCATATAAAAATATATACATATCTAGTGTAAACGATGAAAGTCAATTGACCTTATGTATATTTAGCTACTCCACGAGAACAAATAAAATTTTAAAACAAATTTAATCTGTTGTCATTACATAAGTCTTAATGAGCATGATTGTAGATGTATGCTTTCAAAAGCATTTAACCCTAATGATAGTCAAAAAGATCTACTTGGGATGTCTGAAATTGAGGATCAAGAATAGTAAACCTGAATACTCCTAATAATAAAACGAGGATGCCATGAACTCTCAAAAATTAATAAAAGAAACTTTTCGATGGATATTCGTCAAAACGAAATCCCTAAATATGACTCAAGAAATCAATGAAGCCTGAAGCTTTGTCCATGTCACACCCCGCTTCCCAAAACAGGTGCAAAGACGAGACGAATGTCCGCATGGACCAGAGCTGTGAGGCTCGGACCCAATAAGCGTCTGTAGGGATACCAAATAATTACAGGTTCTTGCATATAAAGTTCATAACAATAAGATAAGAGTACTCGAAGGGAAACTGCATTCATTGATAAAAGAGATAAGATCCAGCATTATATCAAGTCTAATAAAAGAAGCCCAAGCATGGCTACAACTGCGAAAAAGGAAACTAATGGTGCGACGCACCCAACCTAGACAAGAAGTAAAGTGGTGTTACACACCCAAACTAGAAAGCAACAAAACCTCCTAAAGACAGCAACGGTGAGGAACCTCTAGGTCTGGTCCTCGTCTGGAACGTACTCTAGGTCAAGGTCCTCTGACTCTAAGTCCTCAAGAAAAGCCTGCTCGTCTGTACTCCGTCTCAGTACCTGACGTACAACACACAATAGAAAAGGATCTGTACATCAGGTAAAGTCTACAAGGGAAGGGTGAGAAGACTATACTGCAAGTGTAAATGAATTTAAAGACAACATTAAGATAGATTACATGAGATGCAACATCATGGCATTTATACATATATGCAAGGAAGGTAAAAACTGTGCAAAAAGTAAACGTGGCAGGCAATCACCGTAGCGTGTGCTACCGGCTACAAGACGAGACTAGACAAGCTGTATGACACCAAGCAACTCAACACCAAGACCGTGTGACTCGGAGTGAAAAGTGTATATTTATACCCCATAACTACCCCCATTTTGTGCTAAAGATTAGGCTTAATCTTGCTCTTTTGGGTATATTTTCACTTCATGTCATTTTTAGACCTTATCCTTATTCTTTGCACAAAATACGATTTTTATCGTCCTTATTGGCTTCCTATTATTTTTCATATGTTCCTGATATTATTGTGATAATATTATCAATTTTTGAGAATTAATTGAGCGATGGATTATTTTATAGGATTATTGGAAGTCAATATTGTGTTTTTAATAGTCATTATATTAAATTTCTCATCATATGGACTAATTTCTCATTCTCCTGTTTTTTAGGCACTCTTGGGAGTCTTAGAGATTTTTCAGAATTTTTTGGGAATTTTCTGAGCATCCTGTGTATTTTCTACAATTTCTGGAAGGATAAATGGGCGTTTAAAACCCATAAAAAGAAAATTAAATGGACGCCACGTGGCGCAACCAGATGGCGCCATGTGGCACCTATCCGATGGGGGGCCATCCCGTTCGAAAATTGACGCGGGCTCAGCGCCCGGTCCTTTGGAGCGGGCCGCAACAAATTTTTTAAAAAAGTTTTTTTATATTAATGTATCCAGCTCTCTTTTTTTGCGAAAGTGGGGAGCCCGCCTGAAGGCGGGCGGGCGGTAAGCGCCCGCGGGTCGGGCGCTGGCGCGCCCAACCCGCAATACATTATTTGGGCCTGATTGCGAAAATCCGAAGGTTCTTCGGCTGTTTTGAGTTTTTTTGGCTTTTTTTCCAGATTTTGGGGGGTTTTCCCCCTCTTCTTCCCCAAGAGGCTAGGGCTAGGGCTTGGAGGCCATTGGAGCTTGGTGGAGCTTGGAGGAGGTGCTAAAGTAGAAGGGAAGCTTCATTTGGAGAGATCTTGGGTGAAATCCTTCTTTTCCCCTTTTGTATTTTGCATCTCTCATTTTGTAATGAATTTGAGTTAATTTTGAATGAAAATTCAATCTTTTATTTCATGATGATTGAGTAGTGTAAATTGCATGGGTTGTGATTCATTGTGATTGGTAGTTAATCTTGGCACTAATTGCCTCTTGCTTATTATCTTGCTAATGTTGGGTTATTATTAGGGCACAATTTAATTGGCTAAGACCCCAGTGGGCACTCTTTGAGAAGAGACCATTTTTAAATTTGATTAGTGCCATGATGATACATCCATCCTATTGCTAATTGTGGTGTTCTTTGATGCTAAATTTTCCGATTGAGTGTCCTTAGCCGGATGATCACTTGAGTTATATGCGGTAATTAGAACTTGATTAACACCAATCTTAATGAACCCACAACACATGCTCTCTCGCCTTGCTATCCTACTTTCCATTTGGCTCTCTAACCCTACCAACTTAGGATAGGATTGTAATTTCACCACACGTTTTTTCCACACTTTTCCACCGTTAGCGAGGTGGTTGTAACACGCTATTATCTTTCTTTATCGATCAATTTTACGAGTGTAGAACGACTTGTCCCTGTGATCCGACCCGGTACTCACCGGTTATTTATTATTGCATTGACACTCCTACGCTTGGGAGTGGAAGGGGTGCTTTTGCGCATCCTCCGGTTCAACCAATTGGCGCTGTTGCCAGGGACAACGGTTTCTATTATTAGCATTTAGGATTGATTTTGAAAGTTTTGTGTGATACTACTATCTCTTAGTGTGAGTCTTTTCGATTCTTCATCTTTCACTTATTGTTGATCCTTATTTATTTTACGCTTTTTGAGACTTTTTGATTGTTTGTTTTTGTTCTTTTTCAAACATGGCAAGTACTTCAAACACTCTTGGGTTAGACATGCGGGTGACCAAATCCCTACCGACATTCCTTGGTAAGGATGCGGAGAGCCCCTACCTACATATTAAGAAGTTTGAGAGTGCTTGCAAGCTTCATTTTGATGGGAACACGTGTGATGAAAAGTTTTATCTTAAATTCTTTCCCTATTCGTTGGATGGTAGTGCATTAAATTGGTTTAAAGTTTATATCCATCATCTTAGTCCATCTTGGCCTGTACTAAAGCACAAATTTTGTATGAAGTTTTTTCCATCTTACAGGACCAAAACATGGCAAGGAAGAATGGTGAACTTTGCTCAGCACATCGGTGAGACATTTTTTCAGGCTTGGACGCATTTTTCAGAGTTAGTGTACGGTTGTCCACATCATGGATTCGACAGGGTGCGTCTTCTTGGATTCTTCTTGGAGGGTCTGCTTCCGGAGATGCAGGATTTTGTGGATTTGTTGGACAACGGTCACTTTTTGGACATGGATGAGAATGCGGCTTGGCGTTATTTGGAGTCCTACAAGGATGAAGATCACACATTGGTTGTGACTCCAAATGAGCCAAGCCATGACGTTTTGGTCTGCCAAGCCCCGATTGAAGAAGTTCTTATGGATCTCACCCCACCGGTAGTTGAAGAATTGAGTGCCCTATGCCAAGTAGTAGTTGAGGAACCAAGTGTTGGCATGTAGGAGTTGGTTGAGCCGGTGGAGGAAATTATCATGACGACATCTCCTATTTCTACTGGGCCGTGTCAATTAGTTGTTGAAGAATTGGTTGTTAACATGGTGGAGATAGAGGAGCCGATCGCCGCACACTTGGGAGCAAAGTGGGCGAGGAGGATTGTTCTTGTATTGATGAGCCCGAAGAAGAGGCAAGCGAGGATGAGTTTATACCACACGCTATCATGGATCCCGAGCTTCCCTCTCCTTCGGTAGTTTCTATGGAGATAGCACTTCCTCCCCCAATTGATATTGAATGTCGCGGGGATGAGCTTCAAACCACATCATATTCAACCATCCAGGGAGTTTTCTCACACATTCATCATACTGTTCATTCCGTATTTTATATTGATGATTATGTGTGGATCTCTTTTTTGGGGAACGTGGCTCCATCTCTCTCTTACACAACCCGTCTCCTTCCTTATATATGTACAAACTTTGAGGAGATGCTTGGGGTTGTGTACGTGGCCATTACCACGTTTGGCCGAGGAGCATTGGCAGAAGAAATAAAAGGAGCGTTGGAGCAATTGCCACCTCCGATAGAAATTTTGGATCCGCCATTTGCTAAGGTGTATTCTTTCCAGTAGTGTAAATAAATAAATGTTTTATTTTATTACTTTCGTATGCTTTCTTTTTGCCATAGCCCATTGCTCTTTATTACATATCATATTTGTCCTCCTAGTCCCTACGTCGTTAGCTTTATGTGTAATGCCTACATGCTTTAATGCCATGCAATTTTTTCGGATTATTATTTTGGTATCAACTTCTTCGATGTTTGATTGGCACGTTTTAATTTCTTTTCCATCTTGGAGTCAAATGTTAATATGCAATGTATGAAACTATTTTAGATGTTGTGATACTCTCTTTGAGATAATTTGGGAATAGTTTGGTGTAAGTGATTGCATGATTTGGGATGAATGGTGTAGTTTTTAATTGGATTGGGTGTGGCCATTTGGTTATGTTTTGTTTTCCTCTTAAGGAGTGGGTGGATGAGTTGATAATTCATGTTTAGAATGAGAAAGAGAGTTATATAAATGAATGTTTCTTTCTAATCAATCGAGTAGCCGGTGCCCCCACGAAACATTGGGGAGGAAGCCAAAAATGAGATTTAGGGGATCATTCCATCCATTTGCCTATATAGCGTCATCGCGTGTATGCAAAGGTGGCAGTGTTTGCATTTCATAGCGTTATCGCATGAATGCAAAACATAAACATCCAAAAAAAGAATACAAAAAAAGAAGGAAAAAAGAAAAGAAAAGAAAAATGAATGAATAAATGAAAGAATAAGCAACATGAGTGATGCAATCTCATCTCCCACCACTTAGAGGAATTCATTTTGTTTTGGTCGTTTCTATGGAAGTTAGAAACTTTGACATTTGTGATATATCCCAAAGAATACGATACTGTGCTTATAACTTCACTTTTCTTTGAATTGGATTGAGGGGAGTGTCATTTGTTATTTACTTACATACATTGGGTATATTGGCTTTGAAATCAATTGGAAATAACATTTGGTATGCCATGATGATATCTTGAGTTTGGTGCATGTTTTCATTTCAATCCGAATTTATCGCATATTTTGCTAGGGACTAGCAAAAAGCTAGTTGGGGGTGTGATTCGAAGTGAAAAGTGTATATTTTTACCCTCTAACTACCCCTATTTTATGCTAAAGATTAGGCTTAATCTTGCTCTTTTTGGGTATATTTTCACTTCATGTCATTTTTAGAGCTTATCCTCATTCTTTGCACAAAATACGGTTTTTATCGTCCTTATTGGCTTCCTATTATTTTTCATATGCTCCTGGTATTATTGTGATAATATTGTCAATTTTTGAGAATTAATCGAGCGATGGATTATTTTATAGGATTATTGGAAGTCAATATTGTGTTTTTAATAGTCATTATATTAAATTTCTCATCATATGGACTAATTTCTCCTTCTCTTATTATTCAGGCACTCTTGGGAGTCTTAGAGATTTTCCAGAATTTTTTCGGAATTTTCTGAGCATCCTGGGTATTTTCTACAATTTCTGGAAGGATAAATGGGGGTTTAAAACCCATAAAAAGAAAATTAAATGGACGCCACGTGGCGCAACCAGATGGCGCCATGTGGCGCCTATCCGATGGGGGCCATCCTGTTTGAAAATTGAAGTGGGCTCAGCGCCCGGTCCTTTGGAGTGGGCGGCAACAGATTTTTTAAAAAAGTTTTTTTTATATTAATGTATCCAGCAGGCCGGTCCAGCGGCCGGCCCGCACTCTCTTTTTGCGAAAATGGGGAGCCCGCCCGAAGGCGGGCGGGCGGGTCGGGCGCTGGCGCGCCCGACCCGCAATACATTATTTGGGCCTGATTGCGAAAATTGGAAGGTTCTTCGGTTGTTTTGAGTTTTTTGGCGTTTTTTCCAGATTTTGGGGGGTTTTCCCCCTCTTCTTCCCTAAGAGGCTAGGTCTAGGGCTTGGAGGCCATTGGAGCTTGGTGGAGCTTGGTGGTGGTGCTAAAGTAGAAGGAAAACTTCATTTGGAGAGATCTTGGGTGAAATCCTTCTTTTCCCCTTTTGTATGTTGCATCTCTCATTTTGTAATGAATTTGAGTTAATTTTGAATGAAAATTCAATATTTTATTTCATGATGATTGAGTAGTGTAAATTGCTTGGGTTATGATTCATTGTGATTGGTAGTTAATCTTGGCACTAATTGCCTCTTGCTTATTAATTTGCTAATGTTGGGATATTATTAGGGCATAATTTAATTGGCTAAGACCCAAGTGTGCACTCTTTGTGAAGAGACAATGTTTAAATTTGATTAGTGCCATGATGATACATCCATCCCTATTGTTAATTGTGGTGTTCTTTAATGCTAAATTTTCCGATTGAGTGTCCTTAGCCGGATGATCAATTGAGTTATATGCAGTAATTAGAACTTGATTAACACCAATCTTAATGAACCCACAACCCATGCTCTCTCGCCTTGCTATCCTAACTTCCCATTTAGCTCTTTAACCCTACCAACATAGGATAGGATTGTAATTTCACCACTTGTTTTTCCCACACTTTTCCACCGTTAGCGAGGTGGTTGTAACACGCTATTATCTTTCTTTATCGATCAATTTTGCGAGTGTAGAACGACTTGTCCCTGTGATCCGACCCGGCACTCACCGGTTATTTATTATTGCATTGACACTCCTACGCTTGGGAGTGGAAGGCGTGCTTTTGCGCGTCCTCCTGTTCAACCACCGTGTGACACCAAACGACTCCACACCAAGAGGGTTCACGCCTTCAGCTTAGAAAGTGGCCAAACTCTCTAACCTAGTGGCCACTCAACCCTACCCCGCCCCAAGTACTCAAGACAAGACTGGACGAGGACCACTCACTCTAGCTTGATGAGTGCCTCTATCCCCACAGGTTGCAGGGTCACTCACTCTAGCTTGGTGAGTGCCGAGCTTCCTGTAGGTTGTTCTATACCAAGGATCACTCTCTTTGTCTTGGAGAGTGTCATTATTCCCCGCAGGTTCCAAGGTCATTCACTCTAGCTTGGTGAGTGCCAGGTTCCCGCAGGTTATCTATACAAGGGGTCACTCTCTCTGTCTTGGAGAGTGCCCTATTGCCCGCAGGCTATGTACGACATGACGTGAAAGATGTTACATGGCATGACATGAATATAGTATGTTCTTTTCATTCTAGGGGGTCCACACGCACAAATAGTTCCTAGCATGACAGTTATAGCAATTTGTACCTAGACTTCGTTGTCAATTCTAGGCTATCATGAGGGGGGTCCCGGATGCTATCATTTCACGTCCGGTTCTCTTGTTCAACAATTTACAATTTTAAGAAGGAAGTGGCCTACACGTGGCCGTAACTATGCAAGTGGGGGCACTTGCATGTGGTGGCAAGAAGAATGTCCGCCAGAAGCACCTCGTCGCGGGCAGCGTGTCGGTCAAAGTTCGCTGTCACAAGGCAACGGAGGCGTCAGGACCAGTTTTAGAAATCCTATTAAGTTGTCTCTAAGTTGATCTGGCTATCCTATCAGTTTCAAGTCAAGTTTTGAATGTTCAGCATATTCGACGATTCTACCATATGTGCATAGTTAAAAAGCCCGATCGTCGATCTACGGTTTCACAGCGTTTTAAAGGAGCGTACAATAAATTTAGTGTGTTAAGTTACCGATTTTTAATTAGGTTTTGATGACGTATCGTTTGGGTTGCTATGAGTAAAGGGACCAACCTAGTACGATGAACGCGCACAAGTCTGACGTCGGATCTAGAACGGTGGCGGTGCTCGGTGTCCTCGATTGCGGGTAGCGCAGTAAGGATCGCCTCGCGATCGTTTCGGCTGCGGGTAGCGCAGTGAAACGGTAATGGCATCAGGATCGCCTCGGTTGTAAGTAGCGTAACGAAGCGTGAATGGTAACGACAGCGACGTCGGGAGAGTGTGCGAGATCTGCGGCGTGCGTGGGCTCCTAGGGCGCAAGGGGCTGCCGGGATGGGGTTCGGCCAGAAAGTGGCCAGTGGAAAGGGGAGGCCGACGAAAGGGTGTTGCGTCTAGAGGGGTGGCCGGCAAGGCTGGGGTGTGGAGGACATCCGGCGGCTGTGTGAGGTGGCCTACGGCGGCGCGTCTAGGGGAAGGCCGAAAGGGGCCGGCGGTAACACGGGGCGGCCTGCGGCATAGGGTGCGGCCTGCTGGGGTGGCCGGCAGCAAAAGTTGGGTGGCGGCCGGCTGTTTTTAAGGGAGAGAGGGGAAATGCTGCAGCTTAGGGAGGGGGCGTCAGTTTTTGATGGCCGGAGAAGAGGAGTCGCGTGGGGTGGCTGGAGCTATGGGTCGCCGGCGGTGGAGAGCTCGGGTGCGTGGGTTTCAAAAGGTGGCTGCATTTGTTTGTAAACCCTAGGGAAACGTTACGTTATAATGACGGAAGTTTGCTAAATAGGGTAGAAAAGTAGTGAACTTAAGGCTAGATGGGAGAGAGAGAGTGTGAGTGGAGGGTAGATTTAGTGTGGCGAATAGTTTAAGAATTATTTGGCATGATACGTAAGATCCAAAGGGATTTGACTAGGATTAGGGTTAGGATTTGAAATTCAAATTAGCTTAGGGCTAATTATAGATTAAAAATAATTAGGGTGAATGGTCAGTCTAACGGTGTTCGAAAAATACAAGAAAAATATCGGGACAACCGTGGCGATGATAGGATCGAGACTATGTTGATCGGTCACGAGCTAGGTTTACAGAAAACGATAATAAAAATAAAAAACCAAATGTCGAAGTCCAAAAGTTAAGACACCTCTTCATTCAATGCTGATTTGTGGAAGAATGACCCGTGAAATGACGTTCATAAAAAATTCCATAAATAACTGCTCTCTCTGAAGGTCACAACGACATATAACTTTGCGCGTTTTGGATATAAGAGGATGTCACAATAAATACGCGTACAAATAAGAAAGCACGCGCTGAAAAACACACGATCGAAAAGCGACCGTTACAGTCCCACTATGATCTGCATAATAGTCAACGTGAAGATGCGATCATTCACATTTAGAACACAGTTTACCTATTACCAGACAAAATTAACTTGAGCATTTTAATGGACTTTCAAAAATCCCACATAAATTCGAAAAGAGGAATTAATTTTGAACACCATAAGTGTCCAGAATCGTCTAACTATTAACTTTGGAACTATATAATATATAACCCTGGATTGATGATGCAAGACATCATTATTTAATCCTATAAATCTGAAGAACCCGAAGATTCTTCAAACGGGTGAAGCTTTCATTGTCCCATTCATAAGGGAAAAATGATTACGAGATCATCTCCATTCACGTGGACGTTGACTCTCTTCACTTTCTCAAAAGAATTTAAGATGATAAAATTACTATCATCATTAACATTATAAGACTTGAGAGTATTTGAAGGATAAAAGTGGACTTATCCACTCCCTACATAGCGCTGATGTTGGACTTTAGAGTACTCATCCATATATCCTCTAAAAATTGTCATTATCAAACCTATTATCCAACTGCAGTCCAGCTTTTAACAGCATGTAAGACACATTAATAAATGGAGGGAACATTGGATAACACTAGAAAATCAAATAATATTTACAACTGGAATAATGTCGAACACCCTGAAGTTTGTGTTCACACCCAAAAATGGGATATATAAATAAATCAGTAAAATGATTACAACGGATTACTTATCCATTAAAAATCCAGTTCTAGGTGACTAATAGGGACATACAATTACAATGCAAACCATCAAAACGTCTCCTTAGAACCTATTTATATAAGCATGATCACCTCATATAAACAATTTTCGAGAACCCCTAATGGGGGAAGTGTTTAGAGCACATATCACAGATTGTGACATGATGTGTACACATCCCCATATCACCACTAAAAACCATCAAAAAGCACTCCAAACATGGGAAGCATTTAAAATCACTTCTCCTAAGATGTGCATTAATGGGCACTCCTTTAAAGATTCAATGAGATCTTGAAGATCCTCACTTTCAGAAATCTTTAATTTCCCAGTATTAGGTTCAACAGAAATATTATAATCATCCATGAACCTAAAGCTCAATTGACCATTTCAAATATTAATACATATGATCTGATTATCATGAATTTTGATGAGATCCCGAAGATCCACACTTATGAAACTGTTAAATAGTTATCAGATATAGTTACTGACAATATAAATATTGTCAAATTCACGCATTCCTACTGCTAAAAATCCAGCTAGGGTTAACTTACCAAATATAATCGATGCAATCCACCAATAGCAGAAGTGGATGTCCTCAATCGATGATAGAACATACCACAAGGCTTCAAAAGTGAGAAATTACTCCTGGAGACTGTAAAGCAATACCACCACAGGAAAGTGAGCTCAACTAGAACCTACATAACAACTGTTGATAAGGACACATTCTGGCTCTATCCATATCCTCTACCCGTTCCAGAACCTTCACAACAAGTGTTGTGAATGAAACAATTTTGGAAGAAATTGAGATATTAAATGTACGTGCAGGGTGAGATGTTTGGATAAAATAACATATTTGTCGACAATTACTCACATTTCATTTTTCTATTTAAATGATATTTATAAAAATAATGTTTCCACACTACATTTCCTGAAGCAAACGTAGAATTTGGCCAAATAATGTGGAACGAGGCAAAAATAAATTGAGCTGGACTCACTTATCAAATGTGAAGTGTTTGGACCTGAAGTCCTGATATCAAAAAGATATCAATCATGTGGGCTAACCTAGTATTGTATAAACATAAATATAAATAAATAAAATCGTATGCTATAAGCAATACGCTATAGCTTAGAGGTTTATTTCGCTGAAACCAAGAAGTAATCAAGTAAGATGAGCTTGACTCATTTACAAAATTATAAAACTGATGCATCAGGCTCCCTGGTTATGTTTGCAAAATTCTTGCGTTTGGCAAAGGAAAATTTGGTTTTTTGCTGCTATGGATGTTGTGACAGCATAACCTTAGAGATTTATTCCTAATTTCCTCACTTGCCTAAATAGACTTTGAGCTATTTAATGAAATAAATAAATTACAACCAAGAGAGTTCCTTAAATTAAACAAGGACTCCTACTAAGATTGCTTTTGCATCTTTAAAAAGAGCAAAGAAAATGATTTGAGATTATATTTGCAAATGACTTAATTCTTATCGGATCTCCTAAAGAAAAAAACCGAAATATCTGTTTAAGCCTAACTATCAAATATGATATGTAAGACCTAGGTAAAAATCTTGGCTTACAGAATTATCATCCAGAAGATGAAATTATCATCCTGAAGATGAAACCATTATCCAGAAAATGAAAATATCACCTAGAAGATGAATTATCATCCAGAAAATGAAATTATCATCCTGAAGATGAACACATCATCCATAAGATGACAACATCATCCAGAAAATGAATTAGCATCCAGAAGATGAAATTATCACCCTGAAGATGAAACCATCATCAAGAAGAAGAATGATCATGCAGAAGATGAAACTATCATCCAAAAGATGAATTGTCATCCAAAAGATGAAGAATCATGCATAAGATGAAATTATCATCCCGAAGATGAAAAACATGTGACATTAAACTTCATACACCCGAAGTTGATGAAGAAATATGGACAATTGCAATCCACTAAATACACCTACTGGTTGTATGTATGCACATTTAGACCCCTTCCGTTCGCTGAAAGAGGGGAAGGATATCCTAGGTCCTGAAGTGCCTTACTTGAGTGATTTTGGTACACTCCTTTTCTGGCCAACTGCACGCATCTCTAGATAGTGTTGGCAGCAAATTTGTTAGCCAGATACAGTGCAAAGCCTGCCTTCTGTGCTACCTCTAAGGGTCAAGGTTCATCCTCCATGTTAAATGTATTTGCAGATGCAAGTTACAGATCATCACGATGACTACCAAAAAGGAACGACCAACTCCTGGAGACCTGCAAAGCATGCTTCTAATGTAACATCAATCCTACCATTTCGAGTGGCTCATCATCCAAGAAGTAGATCATGAGTATGCACAGCCAGGTCCTACAGTACCTCGCAAACACAGTGACGACTGGGTCAAAGACGTGGAGTTACCTACCGAGTCTGCAGACCACTACTCTTCAGAAGAGCTCCCTCAGATTTAGTGGCTGCCATATATGAATGATTCTTGTATAGATGAGCGATACTTTTATAGATGAGCGATGTCTTGTATTTTGTACTTATTCTCGGAATATTGTAAGAGATTGATGTATAATACCTAGGAGATCTGCAAGCCTGCAGCTTGTACAGATCAGGGGGAGTCAAATGAGTGTTGTACTCTTTTTCCTTGGCTATGGTTTTTTCCACTGGGTTTTCCATAGCTAAAGGTTTTAACGAGGCAACCTCATTAACACTGGATCCAGAAGTATCCACCCCTAAATACTTTCACAAATCACGAAAGTTATGGAGAAATGTACTCTTTTTCATTGGCTATTGGGTTTTCCCACTGGGTTTTCCATAGCTAAAGGTTTTAACGAGGAAGTTATCCCTAACTTAGGATCTGAAAGTGTCCATCGCTTATGATACTCATAAGCAATATGGATCTTGCAGTATTCATATGTTGAGTACACACCGATGGTTGGATAAGGCGGAAGTGTTATGAATAGGGCCCAATGGGCCTATTGGGTATCCACCCACATTGATATATATATATATATATATATATATATATGAGGCTAGGGATTTCCTAGCCCTCAACCCTTCACAACAGTTTTTACTTTTAGTTTATTTTATTTTTTGAGATTTTTGTGGGCCTCACAAAAAACAAGAACGGAAAAAAATCGACACTCTCCGTTTTTATCGGAACAGGAGTGGGTGGCTGAATGATAACTAAAAAATTTGAAATTTTTATATTATATTTTGTGTTATGAAGCACCAAATCTGGAGGAAGACCCTAGTCCTTTATTTAAAGTAGATGGATGAGCCGTACTTGTATAAGACACAATGATATGATCTATCCTATAGATAAGATTTAATCCCTAATACAAATACCATATTATACGTTTACAACATCCCCCTTATCCAGCCATAAGTGTGGACTCTGCCCATGATAGTTCAGGATTCTGAGAGTCTTGTGAGTCTCACAAGGGATGGATACTTCAGGATCCCGAGTTGATGAGATTTACCTCGTTAAAACCTTTGGCTATGAAAACCATGTTGGAAAAAACCATAGCTAAGAAAAAAGAGTACAAACTCCCTCCAACTCCCCTTGATCTGTACAATCCCTTAGGCTATCAGATCTCTTAGGCGCATCATTCCAATCTTTTGTACAAACTTCCTAAAAGTGGCTGTAGGAAGTGATTTAGTAAACAAGTCTGACAGGCTGTCACATACTGTACTTGCCTGACATCGATCTCGCCATCTATTTGTAGCTCATGCATCCAAAAGAATTTTGGAGAGATATGCTTCGTTCTGTCGCCTTTGATGTAACCACCTCGTAATTGAGCAATACAAGCAGCGTTGTCCTCGAACATAATGGTAGGTTCAAGATCACCAGTCTTCAATTCGATAGTCACTAGGATGTGATGTACAATTGAGCGTAGCCAGACACATTCTCTGCTTTCTTCATAGATGACAAGAATCTCTAAGTGATTGGATGAGCTCGCGGTTATAGTTTGCTTGACAGATCTCCAGGAAATGGCTGTCCCAATATAGGTAAACACGTACCCTGTCTGTGACTTTTCATTTTGGGAATCAGACCTGTAACCTGCATCAGCATAACCAACAAGTGTGGAGGATAATCTACTTTTGTAAAATAGTCCCAAATCTGTTGACCTTTGGAGGTAGCGTAGAAGGTGCTTAACCCCGGTCCAGTGATGATGTGTAGGCGATGCACTGTATCTGCCTAGTAAATTTACTGCGAACGCTATATCGGGACGCATGTAGTAAGCCAGATATATAAGTGCTCCAATAGCACTCAGATAAGGGACTTCTGGACTAAGTGTATCATCCCCATCTTCCAGCAGCCGGAAGGGGTTTCTATGTGCATCCAAGGATCATACTACCATACGTGTACTTAGTGGATGACATTGGTCCATGTGAAATCTTTGCAACAGTTTCTTTATATGTGTGGTTTGGTGTAGCAGGATTCCGCCTTTTAAATGTTCAATCTGTAAGTCGAGGCAGAATTTGGTTTTGCCTAGGTCTTTCATTTCGAATTCTTTTATTAGGCTTACAGATATCTCAATGATCTCTGTATGAGATCTAATAAGGTTCAGATCGTCTATATAGACTGCTATTATGACCAATCTTGTTCCCTTTGCTCTTGTAAATATACAAGGGCAGACTTTAATATTATTGAATCCGTGTTGTATAAGAAATTCACTAAGTCTGTTGTACCATATCTTTCCCGATTGTTTAAGACCATACAATGATCTTTGAAGCTTAACAGAGTAGACGTCCTGAGGTCTATCTTTTAATTCAGCAGGCATATAAAAGCCATCAGGAAATTTCATATAAATCTCTTTATCGAGACTGTCATATAGATATACAGTCACAACATCCATTAGAAGCATATCGAAAACTTCCTTTGCTGTTAAGCTTATTAAAAATCGAAAAGTGGTCGCATCCATTACCAGTGAGTATGTTTCTTCATAGTCTATACCCGGTCTTTGGGAAAATCCATGTGCTACAAGCCTTGCTTTGTAGCGTACGATCTCATTATTTCCATTTCTTTTTCTGACAAATATCCATTTATATCCCACAGATTGGCACCATTTGGTGTTTAGACTATTTGTCCAAAAACTTTGTATTTCTTAAGCGAGTCCAGCTCTGCTTCTATTGCCTCATTCCACTCTGGCCAATCATTTCTTCGTTTGCATTCAGTAACAAAATGTGGATCATGATTATCGTCGCTTTCAGCAACATGAATGGCAATATGAAACACAAAGTCATCGTTGACTATTATACTCTTTCTGTCCAACACCTCCCATGTACGTACATAATTCAATGATATTTCAGTTTTTCCCGGCAGTTCCTCCGCAGTGGATTTCGGGATGGGTAAAGGTATGGACATGAGCTCATTTTTCTGTGGGGGTATTGTCCCAAGGTTTCCAGGTTTTTTCTTTTTCTTGGATCTTTGACCTTGGTGCCTGGTGGTCTGCCTCTTTTTTGCTGAGGACTAGCCACTTCTGCTGCTGGTGGATTGTATCCATTCTCGGGAATGTCAATCATAGCTGGAGTATTTGCAGCAAGGATGTGTGATCTGACAACCTTCTGGTTGTCAGTAAATGAGTCCGGTAACTGATGAACAATGTTCTGTATATATTGGATCTTCAGGATCTTATCTTCACATTGTTTTGTTACCAGATCATAGTGGGCCAAAGATTTTGTATCCCATGATATAATTTGAGTAGCTCCAGATTTTTCAGTATATGTGCCCATTTTGAGGAAACTCGTCTCATCAAATTCACAGTCTTTAAGACGTGCCTTGAATGCATCCCTAGTTTGGGGTTCTATGTATCTTATAATTGAGGGTGAGTTAAACCCTGCATAGATACCTAGACGACATTGAGGACCTATTTTTGTCATCTGTGGTGGTGCTATGGGGATATAGATCGCACAACCAAATATTCTCAAGTGAGAGATATTCGATGGTATTCCATATGCAAGTTGCTTTGGAGAGAGACTCTGACCTCTAGAGGGTCTACTTTTTATTAAGTATGCAGCATGCAAAATTTCATGTCCCCATGCGTTCACCGTTAACTGTGATATCATCAATAATGGACGTGTAATGCATTGGAGTTTTTTTATTAATGACTCTGCCAAACCGTTTTGGGTATGAACATGTGGCACTGGATGTTCAATTTCTATCCCAGTTGCATGTCAATACTGTTGAAATGGCCGGAAGGTAAATTCCTCAGCATTATCCAGACGTATTTTCTTTATTTGGTTATCTGAAAAATGTGCCTGCAACTTTATTATTTGTGCCAATAGCTTTGGAAAAGCTAAGTCGCGGGTTGATAATAAACACACATACGAATATTTTGAGAATGCATCAATCAGTACCATAAATTACTGAAAAGGCCCACTTGGGAGGTAGATAGATCCACATATATCTCCGTGTATTCTTTCGAGGAAGCTTGGAGATTCTCTATCCACTTTTAGTAGTGATGGCCTTGTTATTAATTTCCCCTTGAAGCAGGTGATGCCAGGGAATTCTCCCTTCTGAAGAATCTTCTGGTTCTTCAAGTCATGTCCATAGGATTGGGATAAGATGTGATGAATCATCACTGATCCAGGGTAGCCAAGTCTATCATGCCAAGTAAAAAACTTAGCTGATGCCGGGCACTTCAGGTGTTGTGTTAAATTAGCTTCCTCTCTCCGAATCTTTGTATGATAGATGCCTGATGAACAACTCTTAAAACGTTCAAGTATGGATTTTACTCATTTTTCTTGAGATGTTGCATGCAGATATTCTTTTTCATTTACATTTGTTGTTTTTAGGTGGAATCCGTTTAAACGGATGTCCTTGAAACTTAATAAGTTTCTTTTTGAATTAGGAGAGAATAATGCATCATTTATTATTATTTCTGTTCCATTTGGGAGCAACAAAGTTGCGTTCCCAGAACCTTCAATAATATTTGATGGCCCTGAAATTGTATTTACATGGCTTTTATATGGTATAATGCTATGAAAATAGCATTTATATTGAAGGCTCGTATGTGTTGAAGAACTATCTCCTAAGCAGTCATGAGAGCATTCCATCTATTAAAAGATAAATTATGTAAGCACATTTACTTTTCAGAAACATATTCAAATTTTATTCATACTTTATTCAAACATGCAAACAACTCTCATAACATTTATTGTTCAAAGCAAAGATGAAAAACAACTAATCAAGCAAGTCGTCTCTTTCGAAGTGGTCAGCTGTGAACTGAACTGGAGCATTGGTGATCACCAGATTTGTTTCAGCTTTCTTTTTCATGTTTTCTTTATACAAATCCTGGAGGTGTCGCGGAGTTCTGCACACTCTAGACCAGTGTCCTTTTATGCCACAGCTATGGCACTGGTATTCCCATTCCCTTTTAGGTGGGAGTGCATCATTTCCGTTGTTGTCATTTCTACGCCAAGTGAACTTCCGCCTCCATTCATTTATTTGCTTGTGGACTTGACATCTGGCCTTTTTATTCGGTCCCCTTCTGTGGATTTCCTTTCCATTTATTATCTTTCTTCTTTCTAAAAGAAGATTGTCACGCCCCGCTTCCCTAATATGGAAGGCGAGACGTGAGGAGGTCCGCTCAGACGTGGAGCTGTGAAGCTGCAGTCTGATAAGCATCTGTAAAAACTACGAAAAGTAACAGGTCCTTTGCATTGCGACGAAAAAACAACAATAATATTAATGAACCAGATAAAAAGAACATCCACCATCAAAAACATCCAACAATTTTCTCAACATCACAGAAAGTCACCAAAAAGTACGAGTCTGAACAAAGGCCTAAAGCATGGCCAACAAAACAAAAGAAGGGTGCTACGCACTGAAACCTAATCAGCAACTACTAAAAACTACTACCAGAAGTAACTCCAAGTGAGTCTAGGACTGGTCACCAGTGTCCTCGAACTCAACCTCTGGAGGGACCTCAAACTCAGCGTCAACGAATTGCTCGTCCTCAGCAACCTGCTCTGTCTCAAATCCTGACATGTGCCACCCAAAGAGAAAAGGGCACATGTCAGCAAAAGTCTCCCAAAAGAAGGCGGAGAACTTTTGTGCAAGGATACAAAAATATGAAAACAATCTAGCAGTTCTAAACAATAAGAAATGAAATGACATTAAATGATTGCAACAATTTAAAATGACATGATGACATGCACGCACGTCGTAGCAGAACTACGAAAACAATATTTCACTATTCATGAACACTAACTTGTCACTTTGTGCACAGGGTTTACGCCTTTTGGCTGAAGTGGCTATACGTGCACACTTCTACGCTCAAGTGATCGCTTAACCCTACCCCTCCACGTGTATCGAGCGTTGGTTTCCCAACAACACTGTGCTCGCTTCTGGATCACGAGTCAGGAAGTGTTTTTCAATATGGCATAGGGTTGTACCCGCAAAAGCAGGTGCCTAGCCTCTATCATTTCAATAGGTGTAGCGTGTGCTACGCAATCACGATGTAACATTAGATGCATGCAATGACATGGGAATGAGCAGATAATGTGCGTACCGTTAATTGAGAATTAAACATGACATGCAACATGAATGAAAGCAAGTAAAACTGTCGGATCTAGCTTCGTTGTCAAGCTAGATCAAGTAGGTGTAGGATCTAGTTTCGTTGTCAAACTAGATCAAAAGGCGTCTAGACAGCTATCATTTCACTGTCTAGTCTCTTTTACGCTAATCAAGCAAGTTGGCCTAAAAACATGGCCTAAAACATTTACTGGCAAGTATCACTTGCCTGCACAACCATGCTGGAGTCACGATCAACCAGAGTCCAAACTACCTATGTGCTCGTAATGCAGTCAGCCTACATTACAATTTATTAATCTTGATTAGTGAAACACAACCATAAAAAATTACCAGTTTTAGTTGATTAACAGGCAAGTGGTGGATCCTACGGGGCAAATCTTACCTCAACATGACACGGGAGCTACTCTGACGTCGGGTAGCGACGTCAGTGGTTGGATCCGGTATCACGAACGGTACGGGACAACGGTTCTCTGTTTGATTAAACACGTGTTCAATTAGGTGCGTTCGACAAAAGTAACTTTTTAACAGTCTTGTTAACGTCTAGTGATTCCCTTTTAATTAGGTTTTCCAATTTGAAATGGGGTTCATATCATAATATAACTGTAGCCAACAAGTTAACTAAGTTAATATTAAGAGTTACTGTTCAAAGTTTTCATAGAAAGGGGAAAAGAAGTTTGTTTCTTGTGTATTATTACATGGTGATAATGAAAAAATTTTGACATAACAACCTACTGACATTATGACAAGATATTAAATTTAGAGTACTAAAAGTAGTGGGTGTCTGCATGGCTACTGACATTTATCATTACTTATTTTACAAAACTTTATAATAATAGTTACTTACATTATACTATTAACCTAAAGTAACTTTATAAAAGAAACCTTACTGTTGATAGTAATGATGATTTACCCATGCAGACATCTCAATTGGCATGCCGATAAAGCAATTAATTTCACATACTAACTAAAAATAATATTTATATAACCCTAAAATAACCAACTGCCAGCTAAAAGAATCAGGAGCAAGTTTAATAATAAAACAAACTAACCCTAACTAAAATAAACTAACCTTTCAAACTAATTACATAGTATTAAAACTGACATCGTAAAAACTGGCTTATTAACTTATACACTAAAATAACTTCTGTCCATGACTACTAATCATCATCCTAATAGGTAAACATGCTGATTCTTCATATTTAACAAAAATGTAACTCACTCAATAGGCCTATACTGTTATCACAAACTCCCCTGTTCATTAAACTATTTGGCAAAAAGAATTATAACTATGATAGCCATAGGGCTTACTGATTTTGTTGTTGCCGCTCGCAGATGGGGGAGGACGCTGGTCGACGCAGGGATCTTGCGACGACGGCCGCACGCGAAAACCGCTGCTGCAGCGAGAAGATCGCGGCTGCGGGGGCTGCGCTGCGATGCATGGGGCTGAATAGGGAGATGCCGGCTGTCTTCGTGTGGGGAGATAAAAAATGGGTGGCGGCTATGATTCTAATTGCTGGGAAAAACAAAAGACCTAGGTCTGATGACTGGACTAAAATGTTGCAGTTTAAATTCCCAAGTATAGGAAGTCGGTCAAGTAGTAAACCTGGTGAGTCCAGGGTCGTATTCCACAGGGACAAACTAGTCTACAAGTTTTACAATCTGAAACTTGCTTTGGAAGTGATTTAGCAAAGTATGAACCACCCTTTGAAGGTGATTTTTTAGTTGGGTTTTTGTTTAAGGTAAAACGGGTACGAAAAATTACGAAAGTAACTAATGTTAAAAAATAATACGGTAAAAATGTGAGTGTGTTGTGTTTTAGTTAGTGTTGTAGGGTCTCATAGTAATCATTCTTCATGGGTAACTCAATCCCTCATCCATGCCAATGTATGGGGATCGGATGATTTAACTTTGAAAACGGTGATTTTTTTAGCAAATTACAATAACATTGAATCGGTCGTTTTTCAAGACAATGGCGTATAAATAGATGAACCTCGCGGTTCATCACCCTCCTTGGGCCCCTCTACGGGTTTGTGCACGTAGACGATGCCTCGCGGCATGTCATCCTAAGCGGATTCCTCACGGATAATGCGTAATTAATTAAGAAAGTGAAAAACGACATTTTCAACGTTTTCGATTAAAACGAGTGCTATGAAGAAATGAAAACATGAAACCCATCAATACTAACTTCCACACAACACAATCACATGATATTTAGCTAGCCATGGTAATAAAAACAACGATTTTCATTAATACAAACATCGTTTAATACAAACTTCAATACAAAACTAATTAAAACATAGAAAAGTGGAAGGAAATCACCCAAAATGATGCCCAAACGTCTCCAAACTTCTCCCAAAGCTGCCCCAACTCCTCTGGAATTTGGGGGAGAAGCCCCCAAAACTTGTTTCACTCAATTTAGAGCATGGATGCCCAAGTTATGAGCCAAAACCCACTATTTATAGGAAATTTAGGCTTATTGGGCTTGCGGGTCTGCTGGCTGCAGACCCGCAACCCAGTCAACATGTCAAGACAAACAGACGGGTCAAACAGGGCTTGGCGGGCGCCGCCCGCATGATAAACGCGGGCGGGCGCCCGCCTGTGTGGACAGGCGGGTTTGACCCGCCTGTTCCACAGGCGGGCCGCCCGGCCCGCCTGGGAACAGGCGGGTTTTGACCCGCCTGTTCCACAGGCGGGCCCAGCGGGCCCGCCTGTTAACAGGCGGGATTTGACCCGCCTGTTAACAGGCGGGCCTGCACCCGCCTGTACAGGCGGGTGGGCCCCGCCTGTAACAGGTGGGTGGGCCCGCCTGTGGGGCCCCCATTATAGTTTTTTTTTCTTTTTCTTCTTTTCCAATAGTTTTATTGGGCCTTTTAAATCCCTAAAAATTGCTCCGATCTCCGAAAAATATGGAAAAATAGCCGTTGGATTCGGAAAATTGCAAGCTTCTCCTGAAAAATAAAATAGAGACAAAATTAGGCCATAAATTGGTATTTTGCGTATAAATAAGCGATATACTCTAATTTTAAATGATATTTCAATAATACACGTATTAGAGACCAAATAGATATTAAATATACGCAAAATACAGTCAACTTATGGGGTAATAAACGCAATATTCTCTCAGAATCACACCCCTAACTAGCTTTTTGCTAGTCTCTTAGCAAAATAAGCGAATATTCCAAAAATATGTTATACACCCAAAAAAATGAATTAAGAATACTATTACCCAACAAAGTTTAATAACTATCATGGGTTCTCATGGACTAATGCAATAATCTACAATTTTATCTCAATCCACAGATATGCGGTATCGCACAAATTGCATTTGTTTAATCAAAAAGGTAATCACGTGTCCTAGGATGTAAATTTCCTAGGATTAGGCCATCACAACATCCAAATCATGATCTTGAATCTACTCAAAAATATCTCCTCTCTTTTTTGTATATTTTTCTCTCTTTTTTTTCTTTTTTATAAACTTTTTAGAGCAATCCATGTTACGAGCGTTAGGTCAATGACTCCCAAACCAGACGGTCATAGGGCATTAGGTTTGAAAACCCCTCAGACTTAATAACTCGGAATGTCTAAAGATTATTTTGCACTCCCACATACTTCATTTTTCGGTGCGAAGCCCCATGCTTCCTGAGGCACGAGGACCCGGCTACTAAAAGAAGCTGGAAGAACGGTGCATTTTATTCATTTTTTTTTGCTTTTCTTTGTCTTTTTTTGACATGAGACAAGTTTGAGTAAAATTCTCCATCATCTACTAATCAATAAGCTTGTGTATGTGGTTGGCCTTTATCCTGAGAATTTATAACCTTCTTCACATAATTACCAATTCATAAACGCATACGTAATATGAAATTGCCTAAACCAAACAATAGTTTCATGAGATTACAATTGTGGATACATGCACTAATTTACATGAAAGTCATGATAATTTAAAATTCTACGCAGGGGTAAAACATTCTTAATTTATTTTACAATAATGAATAAGGGTGTTCAATTTAGACATGTTGGAATTTTCACTTCAAAGGGACATATAAAGATGGTTTGGGTAAAAACACAACACTCTTTTTTATTATACAAGCATATGAAATTTTTTTAACAACATTTCTTTATGCAAACTATATAGGTTGTTTATGCAAAAAACATATATATTTTATTGTTTACTACTTCCTCCCCCCAACTTAAAATGAACATTGTCCTCAATGTTTAAAGCGTGGTAGAATACAATTTGGAGATCAGAATATATGAATGCATAAAAAAAAGCTTCCCTTTCAAATATATAACAACGTATAAGGGTAAAAAGGGAAGAGATCACCGTAGCCTCCCAAATGGAGGATCACTGATACCAATCGGTGGAGGAATTTGTTCCAGAAGTTCCTTGTGTATATCCTCCGTCAGCGCTCGAGAGGGCGACGCCAAAGGCATGTGCGCAATAGTTGACATCCAATAAGCGCTAGGCGTCGAGTATGGTGAAGGTGCAAACTCCATCACAAATGGAGGATCCAGAATATCTAGCAGAGGTGGCATCTGCACGATCAGCTCAGTGTGCTCCTCAGCCAGCTGCTGCGAAACTAGGCCTCCACCGGCCTTCTTGGATTCCAGCAATGCAACTCCCAGACGAGCTGCATCAATCCAAGTGTTGTCCTCATGCCCTGTAACAAAAGTGTTCCAAAATGGGTCATCAAAATTAACTAAAGAATTTAAATTCAATGGACGACATTTTAAATCTAAAGTATATGGAACTGAAATTCGTGATTCAATAATATAGGGCATGGAACTGTGGGAACTCCCCTGATGTGTGTCGCTAAGCTTGATCTGATGCTCTGCCTCGTGAGGAAGAAGTGTCTGCGGAAGTGGATCTGGAGGGTAAGATAGCACTGGCTCAATGTAGATCATCTCGTAATCGCTATCAATCTCGTCCTGCGGTGAAAGAAGTGGAAACTGCTTCATGGAAGTAGGAAGACTGTATGGCTCGGGCTCCATCTCGGTCTGTAAGCTCACTCCCTCGCATATATCCTCCTCGTCATAATCAAAGTAGATTTCCTTATGGTCAATACGCACCGCATCATCCATCTCCTCTTGCTCCTCAAGTGGTGGTTGTTCATCCTCTTTCTTTTGGCTCCAATGTCCCCCATCAATATGATCGTCAAGTTCTTCCATAGGGTCACAATGGATGGAGCCCTCAGGCGGAACGTCGGTCTGACTGTCGACCTGTTGGAGTGCAAACTCATACTCAGCAAGATCATTCAAGTACCAACATGCTTCCTCGGTCGAATAAGCAAAGAATTCTCCGTTGCAGCTTGTCTGCACGAAATCTTGCGCAGAAGGCAGTAATCCCGTGTAGAAGATCTGTAGGAGATGATCATCGTGGAAGCTGTGGTGTGGACATGCAAGCATCAAATCATTGAATCTCTGCCAAGATTGATAGTATGCATCCTCGTCAGTTTGAGCAAAACTCGCTATTTGGTGCTTCGTGGCCTGCTGCTCCTGTATCTGCGCAAAGAAGAGAGGGAAAAAACGCGAAGAAATTCAGCCTGAAAAGACAACCAAGTAGAATTCGAGTCAAAAGTAAATGTTTCAAACCAATGCTTAGCAATATCTCTCATAGAATATGGGAAGTATCTAAGAAATAATTTATCAATGCAAGCATTTCCACCAAATAAAGCGCGTCATATCGTTTCAAACTTCTGTAAATGTAAATGTGGGTTCTCCTCCTCCGTACCATGAAAAACTGGTAGGATTTGAATCAACCCCGAAAGAAAATTGGAAACGATAGCATCACTATCCATTTAAAAAAAATTATAGAAAGAAAAGTAAAAAAATATAAATAAAAGTAAAAGTAAAATAATAATAATAATAATAAAAATAAAAATAAAAGTTAAACGTAAAAGTAAAAGATAAATGTAAAAATATATAAAGAAAACAAAATATATTTAAATTTTTTTTGAATTTTAGAAAGAAAAGTAAAAATTTAAAGAACAGTAAAAGTAAAAGGAAAAAATAAAAGTAAAAAGTAAAAGTAAAAATAAAAGTATAAAGGAAAAAAAATATTTAAATTATTATTTTTTAAGAAAGAAAAGTAAAATTTAAAAGAAAAGTAAAAAGTAAAAGTAAAAAAAAATAAAAATATAAAGAAAACAAAATGACTTAAAAGTGAAAAATAAAGAAATTTTACTAAGAAAAGTAAAAGTAAAAAAAATGGAAGTAAAAAAAAGTAAAAGTAAAAAAAGTAAAAGTAAAAAAAAAAGTAAATGTAAAATTATTAAGAAAACAAAATAACTTAAAAGTGTAAAATAAAGAAATTTTAAATCACACACTTAAGATCGAATACTCTAAACAAACATTCAAAACCAAAGACAACTAATATAGAAAATGTAAAAAAAAATGAATAACCAAAAGAAATAAAGGAAAAAAATATATACACAAAAAGTGGACAAATATCACCAAAATTTCCAAGCTAATTAGAAATTGTACAAAATATAGACCGTTGTCCCCGGCAACGGCGCCAAAAACTTGACTGGACTAAAATGTTGCAGTTTAAATTCCCAAGTATAGGAAGTCGGTCAAGTAGTAAACCTGGTGAGTCCAGGGTCGTATTCCACAGGGACAAACTAGTCTACAAGTTTTACAATCTGAAACTTGCTTTGGAAGTGATTTAGCAAAGTATGAAGCACCCTTTGAAGGTGAATTTTTTAGTTGGGTTTTTGTTTAAGGTAAAACGGGTACGAAAAATTACGAAAGTAACTAATGTAAAAAAATAATACGGTAAAAATGTGAGTGTGTTGTGTTTTAGTTAGTGTTGTAGGGTCTCATAGTAATCATTCTTCATGGGTAACTCAATCCCTCATCCATGCCAAGGTATGGGGATCGGATGATTTAACTTTGAAAACGGTGATTTTTTTAGCAAATTACAATAACATTGAATCGGTCGTTTTTCAAGACAATGGCGTATAAATAGATGAACCTCGCGGTTCATCACCCTCCTTGGGCCCCTCTACGGGTTTGTGCACGTAGACGATGCCTCGCGGCATGTCATCCTAAGCGGATTCCTCACGGATAATGCGTAATTAATTAAGAAAGTGAAAAACGACATTTTCAATGTTTTCGATTAAAACGAGTGCTATGAAGAAATGAAAACATGAAACCCATCAATACTAACTTCCACACAACACAATCACATGATATTTAGCTAGCCATGGTAATAAAAACAACGATTTTCATTAATACAAACATCGTTTAATACAAACTTCAATACAAAACTAATTAAAACATAGAAAAGTGGAAGGAAATCACCCAAAATGATGCCCAAACGTCTCCAAACTTCTCCCAAAGCTGCTCCAACTCCTCTGGAATTTGGGGGAGAAGCCCCCAAAACTTGTTTCACTCAATTTGGAGCATGGATGCCCAAGTTATGAGCCAAAACCCACTATTTATAGGAAATTTAGGCTTATTGGGCTTGCGGGTCTGCTGCCAGCAGACCCGCAACCCAGTCAACATGTCAAGACAAACAGACGGGTCAAACAGGGCTTGGCGGGCGCCGCCCATATGATAAACGCGGGCGGGCGCCCGCCTGTGTGGACAGGCGGGTTTGACCCGCCTGTTGAACAGGCGGGCCGCCCGGCCCGCCTGGGAACAGGCGGGTTTTGACCCGCCTGTTCCACAGGCAGGCCCAGCGGGCCCGCCTGTTAACAGGCGGGATTTGACCCGCCTGTTAACAGGCGGGCCTGCACCCGCCTGTACAGGCGGGTGGGCCCCGCCTGTAACAGGTGGGTGGGCCCGCCTGTGGGGCCCCCATTATAGTTTTTTTTTCTTTTTCTTCTTTTCCAATAGTTTTATTGGGCCTTTTAAATCCCTAAAAATTGCTCCGATCTCCGAAAAATATGGAAAAATAGCCGTTGGATTCGGAAAATTGCAAGCTTCTCCTGAAAAATAAAATAGAGACAAAATTAGGCCATAAATTGGTATTTTGCGTATAAATAAGCGATATACTCTAATTTTAAATGATATTTCAATAATACACGTATTAGAGACCAAATAGATATTAAATATACGCAAAATACAGTCAACTTAGGGGGTAATAAACGCAATATTCTCTCAGAATCATTTGCCTATTAATAGGGCTAGGGTAGGTTGGAGTTCACGTGAGAAGGGTTTGTAGGGGTGCCATCACATGAAAGAGAGAGGGGGAAACATGGGGAGAGGGTGTACGGTTGTCGGGGATGAGTAGTGGGCTGTGTGTTGGGATGTGGGGAGATTAAGTAGTTAGGGTAATTAAAAAAAATATTTGATCACACATCAAACGCACCCAGGTTGTTTACATGAATTTTGATTCAAAAATTATTAAGAGTTTTAAATTTAATAAGTTTGTTTTCAAAAAAACCAATGTACAGAACTTAAACTTACATTTATAAATATATATAAATATTTATAAGTTGTAATGAGACAAGCAAATTGATCATTCCACATCCAAAAATTACAAAGAAAATACCGAGGCGATCGCGCCTCCGAGATGATCGTGAATACGGGGTCCGATCATGCGTCTGAGCTATGGGAATATCAAACTAAAACCAAATACGAAAAAATACGCACACTAATCAACATACGCTCAAGGTATGTACGACCGGGAAGTGGCCGTTACATCCTACCCACCTTAAGAAAAGATTCTGCCCCTGGAATCAACATCAATCACCGCTCTGAAATAAGTGCGGAAAGCGCTCTCTCATATCATCCTCGCACTTCCAGGTGGACTCCCCATGAGAACCATGACGCCACTGCACTCTAACCAAGTCGACGGTCTTATTCCAAATGAGCATAGACCGACTAACGATATACAGTAAGTTAGGTGAAAAATTGGTATGTACAGTAAAACTAAACTAGTCGGTCCAAGAAGGAAAGTTGACCGACTAGTTCATCAACTAGTCGGTCGATCAATGAACACAGACCGACTAATGATAAACAGTAGCTCAGGCTCAAATGTGCATGTACAGGGAAAGCTCAACTAGTCGGTCACAGAAGCATCACTGACCGACTAGTTCACAAACTAGTCGGTCGGTGAGTCAACTTAGACTGACTAACTGTAAACAGTAAAGAGCTTCGAAATGACTGACAAAAACTAGTCGGTCCAAGAAGCTTTGTCGACCGACTAGATCACCATCTAGTCGGTCAGTTCTTCTTCTTGAACCAACTAACATGCACAAGAAGTCGTGAATCGAAGCGCGAAGCTTCGAGAAGGATTGTATGGACTTCTACTAAGATCCTAGAGCTAAGATATGAGCGTTATAAAGATTTAAACCGTAAGACCTACTCAAGGCTTAACATTCTACGAAAGAAGCTTAAAGACAATAAATAAAACTTGACGATACCGTCTTCAATAGCTTCAATCGAATCTTCATGACTTATAAAATGGTCCATAAGCTTCAACGAAGCTTTAGGCATACGATCACGTGCTTTGAGAAGTCTTGAGACGTCGTAATTGATATTCATATGAATTTGGCGACGATCTCCATAACTGTGCTCACAAAGTGTTAGTTCACGTTATATTTATGTTTGTTCATCATCCAAAACCAAATCCGGGGAGTCCAATATCCAACATTCTCCCCCTTTTTGGTGATGACAAACCAACATAAATAATAATCAAAAATAATAATTCAAATGAAATTTACTTACTCCCCCTGCATTGATGACACGTTAATTCCAATTTAAAACAATAATAATACGCATCAAGCAGACGAGTGAAGTATATAAAATTAGAATCGATTATTGAAATATCGAATACCAAATGTAGGTAATTGAAATATCGGATTTGAAAATCCATTTATATATATCTTAACTCCCCCTGAATCTAACACATCAAGTTAGATTCTTGGAATAATGCTTTAAATATTCATTTAGCACATCGTTATTATTATATCTCTCCCCCTTTGGCATAAGCAAAAAGAGCGGGAGGATAACAACGACAACAACAATGGCCTAAAAAAATAAAAAAGGCATGGGATTCGTAGAATACGACGACGGTTCAAGTGACACCAAAAAAATACGAATAAACTCAAGGCGTGTCAATGAAACCATAGTCGAAAATCGTAATACGAAATCATCAAAACTCAAATCATTTTTACGGATTGAGTTATGGAATATACTCTCCAATATCAACATTCTTGGTTAATTTAGTGCATGGAAAACAATTCTATGTTTCCATAGAAGAAATTTCTATTAAACCAAGTTAATATCGTCGAGCGATGAAATCAAACATCAGTGACATATAGGAAAGTATAAATTGTGCACAATAGTATGAAATGTCAACTGCGATGTATATATATAAAAGATATGAACCAGAGTACATCAAAAATGAACATCACTGACATACAAAACATCGATCCACTGATCGGGGCACATGGTACATCATCATATCACAGATATCGGAGTGTCAAAAAAATACAACATCATCAAAAGTATTAAAATACATCAAAAAGATCCAAAACCCCACTCTATCCTAACCAAACTCTCTCACACGAGATGTATCATCCAAGGAGCATCGGAGAGTCCTCAAAGAAGCTCAAGAGGAACCGGCAGGATCTGCAGCAGCAGCGGGCTCTGCAGGAGAAGTGGTAGAAACAGGATCAGCAGGAACGTCCGGAATGACAGCAGGAGCAACGGCAGAAGTGGCAATCTCTGGAGCAGCAACAGTAGTGGCCTCGGGAGCACCAGTCGGAGTATCCACCGCAGGAGTGGTGGCAACAGGTGTGCTCTCGGGGGCACCAGCAGACGAAGCAGCAACAGCAGCACCAGAAGTGCCCTCGGGGGCACGAGTAGAAGCACGACAAAGCTCCTCAATGTCCTCCTCAGCCAACTCATCCATCTCCTCATCCTCAGAAACAGGAGGAGGAAGCTGAATACCCATCAGACTAGCCATACGGTAAACTACCTCCTCGGTACGAGCCAAACGAGACTCGTGACGACGAAGTAACCGAACGACATCATCAAGGGTGGCAGAGGGAGCAGCTGAGGCAGAGGCAGACGCTGAAGGAGTCGTCCTCTGAACGTGACGGAGCGCCGCAAGAGATTTCTTGACGGCCGTCGCGTTCAGGGGAGGACCAAGAGGATGCTCATCGTCACGAGGCAAAGGGACACGGAAGTGACGGAAAACAAGGGTCAACAAGCACGGAAATGGGATATGAGCCGATTTCGAGGACTTGCGAATACACTCGAAAGAGTCAATCTTATCGAGTATAATGCAAGCCCAGTTAATCGAGCTCCCCATGAAAATGGCATAGATCAGCTTCAGAAAAGGCTGGGACGGTAGAGATGAGGAGCCGTACTTGGGAAGCAAGCACGACTTTAGAATCAGATTGAGGACCCATGCATTTGGCTTAAAAGATTTAGAGGGCACGCCAATCATGGCGGGAGGAATCTGATGGAAAATGTCAGAGAGGATGGTCTGATCTAAGGAAGAAATATCATCAACAGAAATGTCTGAGGGGAGGAGGCCAGACGAGGAGATACCCAAAATCTCTCCTAAGATTTCTGCTGTGAGGACTATAGGAGTCCCCAAAACAGTTGTCTCAACAGAGTGGGTCTCATCGTACTGACCCCGGATCCTATTGGCATAGAATAGCTTTACTAATCGAGGGTAGGGGTGAGGATTCGCCTTCGGGTCATATCGAAGGTAATCGAGAAGACCCGAGGACGAAAGAAGATCAGCTAGCCCTATGAAGTCACTAAACTGGACGAAATGCTCCAGAAGCAGTGGGCAATGTTCGATACGGTTGTAAGCCGCGAGACACATAGGGTCGTCGCGACACAACGAGATATCGACACCGCCTACCGGCATCGGAGCCTTTCCCTTAGGCTTACGGGTAGACGTACGAGGTCGGGAGCTAGACTCAAGATGGGTAGGAGGAGTGGGTTCCCTATGAGTCTCAGGCTCGGGGATATACTCGGTGTCGGAATCCGAAGCACCGGGTGGAGTGGGAGCACGAAAAATTACAGGCTTGGGCTTGGGCTGAGATTGGGCTCGGGGTTTCGCAGTCGCCGTCCTCTTACGCTTAAGAGGAGGCGAAGACGAAGAGGGTTGGGTGATCTTAGCACGGCGTTTAGGAGGGGTTCTCGAAGGTTGAATGGGATCCGTAGGGGTAGGTTCTACGGTCATCGGCGAGGGGCTAGAGGGAGTGATCGGGATTCGTGTTCTTGCCATAATCGACGCAAGACACGACGCAAAAGAGATCAAATCAACGATGCCCTAGCCGAAAATGAATGAAACCCTAGAAAAAAAATTTGAAACCCTAGAAGCCAAATAGATATGAAAACCTAACCCTAGAGCTGAAAATAGAACCCTAGACAGGAGAGGGAGTGAGAGGGGGTTACCCTAGGAGGAAGACGACGGCCGGCGACGGAGAGGATGGCCGGGAAATGGCCAGAAGTCGAAGGGTCAGCGAGGGGGTCGGGGGTTTTGAGCTGAGAGAGGGAAGTTTCGATCGATTAAACGTGGAAGAAGTCGGTCGATTTGACTTAAAAAGTCGATTAGAAGCCAAAAGACGTGACTTCCCCAGAGCACTTAGTCGGTCTAAGTTCAAACGCTGACCGACTAGATGACGATCTAGTCGGTCGGTTAACGAGCTTGAACCGACTAAGTGGAAACAGAGAACGGTCGAAGATTTCCTGAACGAGAATTAGTCGGTCTACGCTCAAGTACTGACCGACTAGAACTCAATCTAGTCGGTCGATAAGTAAGCTTGAACCGACTAAAGAGTTAAGCTGGAGAGGAAACTCAAAATAGCTTGAGTTAGTCGGTCTGAGTTCTTTTACTAACCGACTAGATACGAATCTAGTCGGTTGGTGATTGAACTGAAACCGACTAAAGGAGTTCAAAAGTTGAGAGATAGAGCTAGTCGGTCTGAGTTCATTAGCTGACCGACTAGATGCCAATCTAGTCGGTTGGTTAATGAACTGAGACCGACTAGATGAGTCCAAAAATTGATAATTAAGTTCTCTCCTCAAAACACTTGGACGATACATCGCAATCCTATCAAAAATCATCTAAACTACCCCATTAAACATTGAAATCTCAAATACGACATTCAAACATGAATTCGAGCAAAAATTCAAAATATCACATAAAATCCCGAAAAATCCAATAAGTCTAGCATGAATGAAATATTGCGAAATATAATAGCATGCAAGATTATTGAATGAAACATGAATCCTATATCTCGGATTCACCCATAATCCCCAATTCTCGACGCAACCGCACAAAGGAGTCCTCCTTTAGGGGTTTCGTGAAAATATCGACGATTTGCTTTTGGGTTTCAACGTACACTAAAATGATGTCCTTTTTAGCAACATGATCATCTAAAAAGTGGTGTCGGACATCTATGTGTTTCGAACGGGAATGGTGTACCGGGTTCTTGGAAAGATATATTGCACTTTGGTTGTCAACCATGATAGGGCAAGTATCACAGTTTATACCAAAGTCTTTAAGTGTGTGTCTCATCCAAAGAACTTGAGCACACGCGGCACCGGCGGCAATGTATTCCGCCTCGGTGGTTGAAAGTGATACAGAATTTTGCTTCTTGGAAAACCAAGAGACAAGGGAATTTCCTATAAAATGGCAAGTGCCACTAGTACTTTTCCTGTCGGATTTGCATCCCGCATAATCGGCATCACTATATGAGATTAACTCATACGTGCTAGATTTTGGATAAAGTAATCCAAAATCAAGTGTATAACTTAGATAACGGAAAATACGTTTTACCGCTACTAAGTGAGACTCCTTAGGTTGAGACTGATAACGAGCACATACGCATACGGCAAACATAATATCGGGCCTACTTGCGGTAAGATAAAGTAAACTACCTATCATACCTCGATATAGACGAATGTCTACATCCTTACCGCCCGTATCCTTATCAAGATGCGTAGTCGTGCTCATTGGAGTCTTTTTCCAGGAGGCACTCTCCATTCCAAATCGCTTTAGCAACTCCACCGTATACTTCGTTTGGTGGATGAAGATTGCATCGTCCATTTGGCGAATTTGGAGACCTAAGAAATATTTGAGCTCACCCATGTGGCTCATCTCAAATTGTTCCTTCATAACATTAGAAAACTCCTCGCAAAGAGCAAAGTTAGTAGCACCGAAAATGATATCATCAACATATATTTGAACTAAAATTATATCATTATTCGAATGCTTAACAAAAAGTGTAGAATCGGCTTCTCCCATTTTAAAATTCAAATCCAAAAGAAAATTCTTTAGGCGATCATACCAAGCTCAAGGAGCTTGTCTCAAACCGTAAAGTGCTTTCTTTAGTTTAAAAACATGATTTGGAAATTTTTCATTAATAAAACCCGGAGGTTGAGAAACGTAAACTTCCTCAACAACATCTCCATTTAAAAATGCACTTTTAACATCCATTTGAAATAATTTAAAATCCTTATGGCATGCAAAAGACAATAATAATCTAATTAATTCTAATCTAGCTACCGGAGCGAAGGATTCTTCGAAATCAATACCTTCCTCTTGACGGTAGCCTTGAGCAACTAACCGAGCTTTGTTCCAGACGACGACTTGGTTTTCGTCGGTTTTGTTCTTGAAGATCCACTTTGTCCCTATGACGGTGTGGTTCTTCGATGGCAATGGAACAAGCTCCCAAACTTCATTCCTCTCGAATTGAATGAGTTCCTCCTCCATGGCTAAGATCCAAGCGCTATCTTCGCATGCTTCATTAACATTCTTTGGCTCTATCGAGGAGGCAAAGGCACAATGAGCGAATTAGTTCACTTGCGATCTCGTCTTGACACTATCATGGATATTGCCAATGACTTGCTCATGAGGATGGTCACGAACGGTATGAAGCCGTTTGGGAATACCTTGGTCACTAGGAACATTCTCAACAACTTCATTAGACGGGTTAGTCTCAATAGAATCAATAGAATCATTAGAGTTAGAATTACCAATTGAATCACATAAGACATCCATAGAGTCATCATCATTAGTAATTCTAGTTGGAACAAATCCTTCATTAAATGAGACATGAAGCGATTCCTCGATCGTTGAGATTCGTTTGTTGAATATCCGGTAGGCTTTGCTACGTGAAGAATATCCAACAAAAATCCCCTCATCGGATCTTGGATCGAATTTGTCCAAACTACCATACGTGTTCTTAATAAAACATTTCGAACCAAAAACACGAAAATGTTTAACTTGAGGCAACCTACCAAACAACAATTCAAAACAAGTTTGTTTAGTGCCGGGCCTCAAAAGTATTCTATTAAACACATAGCAAGCGGTGTGTACCGCTTCCGCCCAAAATTGATGGCCAAGTTGGCTATCATCAAGCATAGTGTGAGCACACTCCACTAGCGTCCTATTCTTTCTCTCAACTACACCATTTTGAGGAGGTGCGCGAGGGAATGAAAAGGTGTGTGTAATACCAACTTCATCACAAAATGTCTCAAGAGACTCATTCTCAAATTCACCTCCATGATCACTACGAATAGTGACAATGGTGGTTCCTAAGAGATTTTGTACTTTCTTAACAAAAATTGTGAAGTTTTCAAAAGCTTCATTTTTATTACACAATGAAAATACCCAAGTAAACCTAGAAAAGTCATCAACGATGACAAGTCCATATCTAGCATTACCTAATGAAGCAACTCTAGTTGGCCCAAATAAATCTAGATGTAATAGCTCTAGAGGCCGCTTAGAAGAAATGCTTTTCTTAGGTTTAAATGAAGATTTTGGAAGCTTGCCTCGTTGACACGAGTCACAAAAGCTTTTCTTTTGAAAGACAAGCTTAGGAAAGCCTCTAATAGAATTTAACTTGGAAAGCTTAAAAAGTGTTTCAAAGTTCACATGACCAAAACGTCGATGCCATAAGTGTTGTTCACTTGTGTTGGCAATAAGACATTGTTCATATGATCTTGGAAGATCTAGGATATATATATCCTTATGGCGTGTGCCGGAAAACAATAATTCATTATTATCTTTTCTTAAAATATGGCACATTCCTTTCGCAAAATTAACTTTGTAACCTTTGTCACAAAGTTGACTTATTGAAATAAGATTGTGGTTTAATCCTTTAACAAGGTAAACATCACATATAATGGGTTTAGAAGGGTTACCCACTTTACCAATACTGACGATGGTTCCGCTCTCGTTGCCTCCAAAGACTACCCGGTTCCCATTAGCAATGGGCACCACTCCGGAAAGCAATTGAGCATCGCCCGTCATGTGTTTTGAACACCCGCTATCGAGTATCCAATTTCCCTTGGAGCTAAATTTAAATTTGTTGCTCCTTTTCTTTTTCTTTTCCTTGAGTACCTAAAGATAGAAAATTTCATATCATGGTACCCAAGGTCATTGGGTCCAAAAGATTAGACCTTTGGAAGCCAAGTCCAATTGGACTTAGACTTCCCCACATAATTTCTACTATGCACAACATCCGAAAAATAAGCATTCATGTAAACTTGTTTTTCATTCATGCTTGTGTCCTTTGGGCTCCAAATAGTGAAAATCTTGGGAGCCCTCATCCTATTGGGTGCATGCATGCGTTGTTGGTTTTTACGTGATGCATGTCGTGGATAGGCATAAGGAACATGATGGAATGGTGCATGCGGATAATTATTCATATGATGTTGTAGGTGAACATATGCATGAGAGGGAACACGTGCGTGAGGGTGTCTCACATGGTGTGCACGTGCCCGTGAATGTGTTGCATAAAAATCATCATATGTGTGAGCCGGTGGAGTAGGATGTGTGTTCCTATGTGGCATAGTATTGGTGTACATATAAGCATGCCCCTTCTTTGGAGGTCCACCCAAAGTGGGTTTCTTTCCTAAAGAGGGTGTGGACGAGGTGGAAGCACCATTGGTAGAAGAACTACCAATAGAGTGTTTGCTACCACTCGTTGAGTCACCGGAAGTTGGCCTAACAAAAGTAGTGGCCGATTTGGATGAACATCCCATCGTATACCCCAAGCCAATGTGGTGATTGGCCGGAAGTAAGTCACTTAGGATTTTATCCAAATGGTCCTTACCCTTATTGAATTTATTAATTCGGCCTAATGTGTTCTCATATTTCTCGGTAAGAGAACGCATAGAAGTATCCAAGTTGGATACTTGCGATGTGAGCACATAAACACGAGATTTAAGATTCTCATTCTCAATACTCAAAGTCAAGTTTTGAGAAGTCAAATCCGCTATCTTGTGATCCTCCGGATCTTCAATGCAAACATGTTCAAGTTGAGTCTTGAGATTAACAATCTCATTCCTCAACCGTTCAACAACGGTGTCGTTGTTGGTGATGATAGTTTTAGGCGAGGTTTGAATGCTAGCTAGGTCATCTTTTACTTTAGTATACCTATTTACTAATTTAGTATACTTAGACCATAATTGAGAATTAGCATTCCTAAGGTCATCCATAGTTACCTCATCGCCTTCGTCGTCACTATCATCGGAAGAGGAAGATCCTTGATCATTCTCCTCTCTTGCCATGAAGCACATGTGCGCTTGCTCCACTTGCTCATCGTCCGACTCTCCGCTTGAGGAATCCTCGGAGTCGGTGAATGTTGCTCCGACAAGCCCCTTTTTGTTCCCTTTCTTGTACTTCTTGGACTTGTCGTACTTTGGCGCCTTCCACTTTTCCTTTTGCTTGTTGAGAGGACACTCCGCTTTCATGTGTCCTGGCTTAATGCACTTGAAACACAAAGGAGAGGAGGAGGCGTTAGAAGAACCAAATTTAGCTTTGTTCTTATAGTTACCTTTTCGGAAGAAACGATTGAACTTCTTGGCCATGAGTGCCATGGACTCCAAGTCCAACTCGTTTTCCGAGCCTTCATCATCGGTTGATGTGGATGTGGATGGAGCGGCCTTGAAAGCAATAGCCTTCTTCTTTGGCTCGTCTTGCTTTAGGTAGGACTTCATCTTTTCTTGCAATTTTAGCTTGCTATCCTTGCGTACCTCGTATGACATTAAAGTACCCATTAGTTGAACTACGGTGTACTTATTCATATCATTACCTTCCTCGATGGCGAAGGTACGCTTTTCCCAAGAAGAAGGAAGTCCTTCGATAAGCTTTGAACACTGCTCCTTTTGGGTGTAGGTTTTGCCGAGAGCCTCCAACTCGTTTATGATGTCGACGAAGCGAGCGTAATACTCCTTCATCTTCTCGCCCGGTTGCATATGAAACATTTCGTAATCCTTGTTAACAACAACGAGTTTAGAGTCTCTTACCCTACTCGTCGCTTCATGTAGTATGAGGAGGGAGTTCCAAATTTGATATGCACTCTTACATGTGCATATCTTCTTGAAGTCCTCAGGCTCCAATGCGCATTGCAAGGCGTTCATTGCCTTGGCATTGCTTACCTCTGCGGCGACCTCCGTGGTTGTCCATTTCTCAAAGTCTTCTTCGGCGGGCTCGACGTATTCCTTCATCGTGGTCCTCCATAGAGATGCACTCCGGAGGAAAGTTTCCATCCGGCATTTCCAGTACCCGTAGTTGGTACCGTTGAAGAATGGAGGCCTCGTTGAGGAATGTCCTTCCATCACCGAAGATGCTCCTTCACGGTTCCTGAAGGTGCCATAGTCGGAAGGTGGACGCACGGTCTTATTGTCGTTGGCAGACATAGCTAAGTATCTGGCTCTGATACCAAATGTAATGCCCTACAAGCTACTGTACAAGTACTAGAGGGGGGGTGAATAGTACTTTAAAAATAACGAGGAGTATAATTCCTAATTATCGTGCAAACAACTACCAAATCAATTTGCGGAAGCTTAAATTGAAGACAACAACAAAATTAACAATGCTAACAAACGATATTACTGGGTTCGGATCCACCCAAGTCTCCCTGACTTGTTCCCGGTGATCCTACGTCCCAACCACCCGGATCCCCTCCGGATACTTGAGTTAGAAACCATAACTCAAGATTTCCACTATGAAATACTTGTGAAAAACCTTCACAAGTCAAATCATACACAAAGTAATTTGTGACTCCCACAACCCGGGATCACAACCACACTCTCACAACCGAGAGTGAAACTTACAATATGAAATTGAAATGAAATAAGAAACTTCTTACCGACAAAATACCTATGCCTTGAGTAATGCTTACGAATTATGTCAAGGATGATTTTGAGGAAGAAGTGGCACCAAACCCTAGCTTCAAGATGTAGATCAGCGATGGAGAGCTATAGGGATGTTGGTGACCTAGAATCAAGCACTTGGCTTGGAAGGCTTCACACTCAATGAATCTCTCTTTGGAAGTAAGAGTGAGGAGAGATTATTGAATGGAATGAAAGAGCTTTGAATGAGCTTGGAATGATTTCTCTTGATCTCTAAACTTGCAATAATATCAGCCTTGAGTGCAATGAATGCACTCAACAAGTATTTATAGGATAGAGGAGAGAGAGAGAAAAACGTTTCAATTAAAGCTCCAACGGATCTTTTCTGAACCCAACTAGTCGGTCAAAGAACAACCACCGACCGACTAGTTCATCAACTAGTCGGTCGGTCAATTAACGTATACCGACTAATGAGTGAACAGAGAAAAGATCAAAGCACAGACAAAAGGAACTAGTCGGTCCAAGAAGAGTAGCTGACCGACTAGTTTCACAACTAGTCGATCGGTTACTCAACTGAGACCGACTAACAGATGAAACTGAAGTCTGAGCATAAATACACTTAGTCGGTCCAAGAACAAATGTTGACCGACTAATTCACCAACTAGTCGGTCGCCAAATGAGCATAGACCGACTAACGATAAACAGTAAGTTAGGTGAAAAATTGGTATGTACAGTAAAACTAAACTAGTCGGTCCAAGAAGGAAAGTTGACCGACTAGTTCATCAACTAGTCGGTCGATCAATGAACACAGACCGACTAATGATAAATAGTAGCTCAGGCTCAAATGTGCATGTACAGGGAAAGCTCAACTAGTCGGTCACAGAAGCATCACTGACCGACTAGTTCACAAACTAGTCGGTCGGTGAGTCAACTTAGACCGACTAACTGTAAACAGTAAAGAGCTTGGAAATGACTGACAAAAACTAGTCGGTCCAAGAAGCTTTACCGACCGACTAGATCTCCATCTAGTCGGTCAGTTCTTCTTCTTGAACTAACTAACATGCACAAGAAGTCGCGAATCGAAGCGCGAAGCTTCGAGAAGGATTGTATGGACTTCTTCTAAGATCCTAGAGCTAAGATATGAGCGTTATAAAGATTTAAACCGTAAGACCTACTCAAGGCTTAACATTCTACGAAAGAAGCTTAAAGACAATAAATAAAACTTGACGATACCGTCTTCAATAGCTTCAATCGAATCTTCATGACTTATAAAATGGTCCATAAGCTTCAACGAAGCTTTAGGCATACGATCACGTGCTTTGAGAAGTCTTGAGACGTCGTAATTTGTAACGACTGGTTTCCTTGTGTCCAAATTTATTATAATATAATATATGTTTTGGTGGATTTTCTCCTCTTGTGTGGTTTTCGTCTCCGTAACTTTCATTTTCGATCGATTCGTCATGTTTTCTCGATTCTTCCTTAGGATCGTCGATTTCGAAGTACGTCGTTTGTGACGGGCTTCATAACGGTCATATCTAACTATTAGATCAAGCCTAGGAGTCTTAGGATTCGATCACGGGGCCTCGCGCCCCGTATCGGAACTTTTGGTGCTCACTAGCCGGTATGAGAAGGGGCACCGACCGACTAGATGACGATCCAGTCGGTCGGCAATCCTTCTTGGACCGACTAGTGAGCTTTCTAAATTTTCTCAGGAGTTACTGTTTATCGTTAGTCGGTCTAAGAAGAGTTGTTGACCGACTAGGTTGCAAACTAGTCGGTCGGCAATGCTTCTTGAATCGACTAACACATCATCTAAATTTTTGTTGAGTTACTGTTTACACTTAGTCGGTCTGCGTTGGTCGACCGACCGACTAGTTGCCAAACTAGTCGGTCAGTGGTTGTTCTTTGACCGACTAGTCTGTGTTGAAACCCTAATTTCTGGGCAGCCGCCAGCTCAACCTATAAATACCCAACCCAAACGTTTTCATCTTCTCCAACACGACCCTAAGCCCTAGTTTCTTCCCCTCTAAGCCCCCATCTTCCTCCAAGCTTCAACCCTTCACTCCAAGCCCTAAATCCATCATCCAATCCATCCATTCACCCTATCTACTTCTCATCTTCCCCAAATCTCCATCAAAACCCATCAAATCCCCAAAATCCCTCAAAACCCTAGTTTCCCCAAACTTCTCCAAACTCTTCCAGATCTGGTCCTAGGGTTCTCCGGAGTATTTCTTCCGCCTCCTCTCGGTAAGAAATAGATCTACCGTTGTTTTCTTATCCTATTGTAATTTTTTTATGAAACCCTAATAAAATACTTGTGTTTTGATGATTGTTCCCCATAACAGCGATTCCCCGTAGGCTAGCATTCGCGGAAACGAACTTTCGTAACCGTCATCCCCGGTGATAGGCAAGTGAAACTTGCATCTCTTGATTTGGGCCATGTCTTAGGCCATTTACCATGCTTTAGCGTAAAAGAGACTAAACGGTGAAAGGATAGCCGTTTAGACGCCATTGACCTAGCTTGACAACGAAGCTTGGTCCGTCACCCTCATCATGCTTGTATGTCACGTTTAATTTCAATTAACGGTACGCAAATATCTGTTCATGGCATTGCATATTGTTTGTTCATCGTGATTGCGTAGCACACGCTACAACTTTATATTCCTGGCTCGTGTTCCAGAAGCGAGCCCTGTAGTTGCTAACCCCAACGCTCGGATACCGGCTAGGTGCACCCCTATGCCAATTACACTTCCTGGCCCGTGATCCAGAAGCGAGCCAGTGTGTTGGCATTGCCAATGCTCGATACACATATGGGTGGGGTAAGAGATATGCGACCACCTGAGCACGAGATGGCCTGATCCGCCACTCCAGCCAGCAGGCGAAATCTCTAGTGCACAAGTGATTAGTAGTGATAGAGATAAGCGGCCTGAGCCACGAGCGGGCCAGCAGGTGGACTCTCTATGCACTAAGTGATTAACAGTGATAAGTGATAAGTGTTAAGTGATTCGTGAATTAGTGAGTTGGTAGCTTTTGCTACATCGTGCGTGCTTGCCTCTCTTTTAAACTGTTGCATCATACTTAACTGCCATATCATTGCTTAATATTATAAGTGCTAGGTTGCTAGTTACTTTCAGTTTCCTTGCTCAAGTCTTTTAGACTTGCTGACATGTGCCCCTTTCTCTTTTGGGTGACGCATGTTAGACCCTGAGCCTGAGTTGCTTGCTGAGGGTGAGGTGTTTGCGGACGCCGAGCTTGAGCCCGTGTTGGACGGGGAGTACGTGGACACTGGGGACCAGACCTAGTGTCTCCGTTGTGTTTTATTTTTGTTAGACAGTTGTTTTTGTTATCGGTGCGTGGCACCTATACTTATTTATGTCGTTGCTTTTGTTTGGCCTTGTTCTGGGCCCTTAGACTCTTTCTTCTAGCCTGGTGGCTTTTCTGTGATGTTGAACATTTTATGGACAAATTTTGGGATTGGTATTTCTTATCCGTCTCATGTTATTATTATTATTGTTGTTTCGATTGCAATTACAGGGACCTGCTTATACTAAATATACACTTATCGGGCGTGTAGCTTCACAGCTCCACGCTCGAGCGGACCTTCTCACGCCTCGCCTCCATTTTAGGGAAGCGGGTCGTGACAGGTTTTAGTGGTGGCCCATGCAGGTCCCTCTGTAACTGCAATTATCGGGATAACGATAATAATGCAAGATTGTCCAACAAATAATTTCGACATCTGAGCCCTAAGCTATGAGTCTAATTGTTTCGTTTTCTGCGTCATTAGATGGCAGGAAGGCGGATCACCCGAGGCGGTGGTAGTGGTGCGCCCCCTCATGACGAGGAGCCCGAGCGGGAGCCCACTAATGGGAAGATGATGAGGATGATGTTGCAGATGATGCAGGTCCAGCAGGGTGTGCTTCTGCAGGTGCAGAATGCTCCTGTGACTCGAGCTGCTCGGGTGGTGGAAACCCCTCGCCCTGAGCCCGGGGCGAAGCAGTTCAGAGAGCTGGGTCCTGCGTATTTTGATGGAACCGAAGGTCCACTAGCTGCTGATGAATGGATGAGGAATGTCGAGGACAATCTGAAGATGTCCAAGGTCAACGAAGTTAGTTGGGTTGACCTGGCGAAGCGCCAGCTGAAGGATAACGCCAGGAATTGGTAGGATTCTGAGGAAAAGATGTTGGTAGAGCCGATCGTCTGGGCTACCTTCAAGGCCAGATTTGATGGTGAGTTCTTCCCGAAGGCTGCCAGGGAAGAGATGCTGCAACGTTTTATCGATTTGAAGCAGGGGAACTCGTCGGTGGACATGTACCACCAGGAGTTCATGAGGCTAAGTCGGTTTGCACCAAAGATGGTGCATGACGCTGAGGAGCGAGCTCAGAGGTTTCTGCAGGGGCTTGCTTCAGAGCTCCAGAGCTTTGTGACCTCTTCTGACCGGGAATCTTATCAGAAGGTTTTGGTCGCTGCCAAGAGGCAGGAGCTGCTTGTGAACCAGAGGAAGGGGTCTGTTGTTGGTTCTGGGAAGAGGCCTGTGGAGCAAGCGAGAGCTGTGGTTCGACCTGGATTCAGGCCGAACCAGCCTGTTCAGTTCAAGAGGCCAGGAGGGCCTGTTCGGAGGGTTTGCCATTTCTGTGGCAAGGAGGGTCATATCAAGGAATCGTGTAGGAAGTTCTTGGGGCAATGTATTGCTTGTGGAGATCCCGCCCATGCTATCAGGGAGTGCCCGAAGTTGAAGCGACCTTGGGGGACACCTATTACTGCCCCGCCATTACAGCAGAGAGCCCCGGTGCCCGCTGGTCGTGGGGTGCCCCTCGTCCCGCAGAGGCAGGCTTTTCAGCGGGCCGCTCCGCCGAGGAGGCAGGCATTTCTGATGACGGAGGAGGTTTTGGCCATGGATGAGGTCATTGCAGGTAACTTTCGATCTAGGTTGTTCCTTCCTTAATTAATTGATTGTTAAATTATGCTGGATGCTTGTGTATGAATGTTGCTAGAGTAAGATTTGATTGATTAGACTGTTTATTAGGTGTGGTTTTGGTTTGCACGTTCCCTGCCCGAGTCCTCTTTGACTCTGGTGCATCGATGTGCATTTTGGCCCAGAGCTTCGTGGAGAAGCATTCCTTGTCGACGTCCCCTCTCTCCAAGAGTTGGAATATCGTCACAGGGAATAGAGTAGTCACGGTGCATCGTGGGTGCAGTCCTTGCTCTGTGGTGGTTTGTGGACATGAGCTTTATACTGATTTTATTGTCCACAACATCACCAACTACGATGCGGTCTTTGGGATGGATTGGCTTGCGAGCTTCTATGCTACGATCGACTGCAGGAGGAAGAAGGTGGTGTTCGAGATTCCCGGACATCCGGTATTTGAGTTCAGTCGTGGTAGCAGTTCGCTTGGTCCTGTCAGATTTCGGGCCAGGCCGGTGGAGGCTGTAGCTATGCAGATGGAGCTGGAGTGGCCAGCTGTGGTGCGAGATTTTGGCGACGTCTTCCCCGAGGAAATGTCTGGTTTGCCACCTGATCGAGCTTTGGAATTTTCTATTGATCTAGTTCCAGGTGCGCAGCCGATTTCGAAGGCGCCGTATCGTATGGCACCTGCTGAATTGGAAGAGTTGCGGAAGCAGTTGGATGAGCTGTTGCTGAAGGGTTATATTAATCCTAGTGTGTCTCCGTGGGGAGCACCGGTGTTGCTGGTTAAGAAGAAGGATGGTTCGCGTCGCATGTGCGTGGACTATCGGGGATTGAATGCGGTAACCATTAAGAATAAATACCCGTTGCCTCGCATAGATGATATCTTTGATCAGCTTGGAGGTTCGAGGGTGTTTTCTAAATTGGATTTGAGGAGTGGTTACCATCAGTTGAAGGTGAAGAGGGATGATGTTCCGAAGACAGCGTTCAGGACGAAGTATGGACACTATGAGTTCGTGGTTATGCCTTTTGGCGTAACTAACGCGCCCGCAGTTTTCATGAATCTGACGAACCTGATTTTCTACGACTTTTTGGATAAGTTTGTCGTTATCTTTATCGACGACATTCTGATCTATTCGAAGTCGGAGGAAGAGCATGCATCGCACTTGAGGACGGTATTGGAAATTTTGAGGAAGCATCGTTTGTATGCCAAGTTTTCGAAGTGCGAGTTTTGGCTGGATCGAGTTGCTTTTCTGGGGCATGTGGTGTCTGGAGATGGTATTTCTGTGGATCCCGAGAAGATTAGGGCCATCAGGGAGTGGCCTGTTCCGTCGTCTGCATCTGAGATTCGGAGTTTCCTTGGACTTGTTGGTTACTATCGGCGATTCATTAAGGACTTTTCTCGTATTGCTGAGCCGATGACCAGGTTGACGCGGAAGGATGTTGCTTATGTTTGGTCGGGTGATTGCGAGAGTGCTTTTGGTGTTCTGAAGGAGAGGTTGACGAGTGCCCCTATTCTTATCGTGCCTGACCGCAGCGGTGGACTTGAGATCTTTTGCGATGCTTCTGGCAAGGGTCTCGGTTGTGTGTTGCATCAGCACGGGCATGTTGTGGCGTATGCGTCTCGTCAGCTTAAGGTTCATGAGAAGAATTATCCGACGCATGATTTGGAGTTGGCTGCCGTTGTGTTTGCTCTTAAGATTTGGAGGCACTTCTTGTTGAGTGAGAAAGTGAAAATCTTCACCGATCACAAAAGCTTGAAGTATATTTTCACTCAGAAAGAGCTCAACATGCGACAGCGTCGATGGTTGGAGCTTATGGCGGATTATGAGATTGATTTGTAGTATCACCCTGGCAAGGTGAATGTGGTTCCTGATGCGCTGAGTAGGCTTCCAGTGGTGATGATTTTGACCGCGCAGTGGAGATTGCAGCAGGATTTTTGCGAGTCTGGCGTGGAGATTGTTCTTTCTGGGGAGGCTTCTTCGTTGATGTACATGTAGGTACAGTCGACGATCGTGGATCGGATTAAGGCTGGCCAGGCTGAGGATCCGAAGCTGGTGAAGATTCGGGAGCAGGTGGAAGCCGGTCTGCGGACTGACTTTTTGATTCATGAGGATGGCTCGCTGAGGTTTGGAGCCAGGTTGTGTGTGCCAGCTGGGAATATTAGAGAGGAGCTGATGGTGGAGGCACACAGTTCGCCGTATTCTGTCCATCCTGGTGGCACCAAGATGTACCAGGATCTTCGTCTGAATTATTGGTGGCATGGTATGAAGAGGAGTGTGGCTCGGAGTGTGGCCAAGTGCTTGGTTTGCCAGCAAGTGAAGGCAGAGCATCCGCGTTCGGCCGGGTTGCTACAACCGCTTCCGATTCCGGAGTGGAAGTGGCAGCACATCATTATGGATTTCGTGACTGGACTACCTCGGAGTCCGAAGCAGAATGACGCGATTTGGGTGATCGTAGATCGGTTGACCAAATCTGCGCACTTTATTCCGTTCTGAGTGGGACAGTCCACGGAGGTGCTAGCGAGGAGATATATGGAGGAAGTCGTGCGACTTCATGGAGTCCCCGTGAGTATCGTGTCAGACAGAGACATGAGGTTCACATCTCAGTTTTGGCAGAGTTTGCAGAAGAGTTTGGGTACGCGTCTGAGTTTCAGCACGGCATACCATCCGCAGACGGATGGCCAGTCCGAGAGGACGATTCAGATTTTGGAAGACATGCTGAGGGCGTGCATGTTGGATTTCAAGGGTTCGTGGGAGGACCATCTACATTTGGTAGAGTTTTCCTACAACAACAGCTTCCAGGCGAGTATTGGCATGGCGCCTTTCGCCGCTCTTTATGGGAGGAAATGTCGATCGCCATTGAGTTGGGACGACGTTGGTGATCGGGAGTTGTTGGGGCCTGAGATGATCGTGGAGGCCGTGGATATTGTCAGGAATATTCGGGAGAGGTTGAGGATTGCTCAGGATCGTTTTAAGCATTGGGCGGATGCTAAACGTCGTCCTTTGGAATTTCAGCCGGGCGACCATGTGTTCTTGAAGATTTCCCCGAATCGTGGTGTGATTCGTTTCGGGAAGCGTGGGAAGTTGAGACCGCGATACATTGGACCATTTGATGTTTTGGAGAGGGTTGGCGAGGTAGCTTATCGCTTGGCCTTGCCGCCATCTTTGGAAGAAGTTCACAATGTTTTCGATGTGTCGCAGCTTCGTCGATACATTAGCGATCCATCTTATGCCGTGGATTTCTCGGAGATCGCCGTTCGCTCGGATTTGACGTATGACCAGCATCCAGTGTAGATTCTGGACAGGCGTCAGAAATCGCTTCGGAACAAGATTGTCAATCTTGTGAGGGTGATGTGGCAACACGGTTCACCGGGAGAGTCCACTTGGGAGAGAGAAGATGAGATGCGAGAGCGTTTCCCACTTTTGTTTCCGGACTCGTGAGTATTCGGAAATTCCGAGGACGGAATTTTTCTTAAGTTGGGGAGGATGTAACGACTGGTTTCCTTGTGTCCGAATTTATTATAATATAATATATGTTTTGGTGGATTTTCTCCTCTTGTGTGGTTTTCGTCTCCGTAACTTTCATTTTCGATCGATTCGTCGTGTTTTCTCGATTCTTCCTTAGGATCGTCGATTTCGAAGTACGTCGTTTGTGACGGGCTTCATAACGGTCATATCTAACTATTAGATCAAGCCTAGGAGTCTTAGGATTCGATCACGGGGCCTCGCGCCCCGTATCGGAACTTTTGGTGCTCATTAGCCGGTATGAGAAGGGGCACCGACCGACTGATGACGATCCAGTCGGTCGGCAATCCTTCTTGGACCGACTAGTGAGCTTTCTAAATTTTCTCAGGAGTTACTGTTTATCGTTAGTCGGTCTAAGAAGAGTTGTTGACCGACTAGGTTGCAAACTAGTCGGTCGGTAATGCTTCTTGAACCGACTAACACATCATCTAAATTTTTGTTGAGTTACTGTTTACACTTAGTCGGTCTGCGTTGGTCGACCGACCGACTAGTTGCCAAACTAGTCGGTCAGTGGTTGTTCTTTGACCGACTAGTCTGTGTTGAAACCCTAATTTCTGGGCAGCCGCCAGCTCAACCTATAAATACCCAACCCAAACGTTTTCATCTTCTCCAACACGACCCTAAGCCCTAGTTTCTTCCCCTCTAAGCCCCCATCTTCCTCCAAGCTTCAACCCTTCACTCCAAGCCCTAAATCCATCATCCAATCCATCCATTCACCCTATCTACTTCTCATCTTCCCCAAATCTCCATCAAAACCCATCAAATCCCCAAAATCCCTCAAAACCCTAGTTTCCCCAAACTTCTCCAAACTCTTCCAGATCTGGTCCTAGGGTTCTCCGGAGTATTTCTTCCGCCTCCTCTCGGTAAGAAATCGATCTACCGTTGTTTTCTTATCCTATTGTAATTTTTTTATGAAACCCTAATAAAATACTTGTGTTTTGATGATTGTTCCCCATAACAGCGATTCCCCGTAGGCTAGCATTCGCGGAAACGAACTTTCGTAACCGTCATCCCCGGTGATAGGCAAGTGAAACTTGCATCTCTTGATTTGGGCCATGTCTTAGGCCATTTACCATGCTTTAGCGTAAAAGAGACTAAACGGTGAAAGGATAGCCGTTTAGACGCCATTGACCTAGCTTGACAACGAAGCTTGGTCCGTCACCCTCATCATGCTTGTATGTCACGTTTAATTTCAATTAACGGTACGCAAATATCTGTTCATGGCATTGCATATTGTTTGTTCATCGTGATTGCGTAGCACACGCTACAACTTTATATTCCTGGCTCGTGTTCCAGAAGCGAGCCCTGTAGTTGCTAACCCCAACGCTCGGATACCGGCTAGGTGCACCCCTATGCCAATTACACTTCCTGGCCCGTGATCCAGAAGCGAGCCAGTGTGTTGGCATTGCCAATGCTCGATACACATATGGGTGGGGTAAGAGATATGCGACCACCTGAGCACGAGATGGCCTGATCCGCCACTCCAGCCAGCAGGCGAAATCTCTAGTGCACAAGTGATTAGTAGTGATAGAGATAAGCGGCCTGAGCCACGAGCGGGCCAGCAGGTGGACTCTCTATGCACTAAGTGATTAACAGTGATAAGTGTTAAGTGATTCGTGAATTAGTGAGTTGGTAGCTTTTGCTACATCGTGCGTGCTTGCCTCTCTTTTAAACTGTTGCATCATACTTAACTGCCATATCATTGCTTAATATTATAAGTGCTAGGTTGCTAGTTACTTTCAGTTTCCTTGCTCAAGTCTTTTAGACTTGCTGACATGTGCCCCTTTCTCTTTTGGGTGACGCATGTTAGACCCTGAGCCTGAGTTGCTTGCTGAGGGTGAGGTGTTTGCGGACGCCGAGCTTGAGCCCGTGTTGGACGGGGAGTACGTGGACACTGGGGACCAGACCTAGTGTCTCCGTTGTGTTTTATTTTTGTTAGACAGTTGTTTTTGTTATCGGTGCGTGGCACCTATACTTATTTATGTCGTTGCTTTTGTTTGGCCTTATTCTGGGCCCTTAGACTCTTTCTTCTAGCCTGGTGGCTTTTCTGTGATGTTGAACATTTTGTGGACAAATTTTGGGATTGGTATTTCTTATCCGTCTCATGTTATTATTATTATTGTTGTTTCGATTGCAATTACAGGGACCTGCTTATACTAAATATACGCTTATCGGGCGTGTAGCTTCACAGCTCCACGCTCGAGCGGACCTTCTCACGCCTCGCCTCCATTTTAGGGAAGCGGGTCGTGACATAATTGATATTCATATGAATTTGGCGACGATCTCCATAACTGCGCTCACAAAGTGTTAGTTCACGTTATATTTATGTTTGTTCATCATCCAAAACCAAATCCAGGGAGTCCAATATCCAACATTTAATGAAGCGCCGATAATATCCTGCAAGCCCAAGAAAACTCTTAATCTCAGATGCTGACTGTGGAACCGGCCACTCCCTGATAACCTTGATCTTCTCCGGATCCACAGATATGCCATCTCCTGACACCACATGCCCAAAAGGCAACTCTATCCAGCCAAAACTCGCACTTGGAGTACTTCGCATACAAGCGATGCTTCCTCAAAATTTCCAGAACAGTCCTCAAGTGCTCAGCATGCTCCTCCTCTGACTTCGAATAGATCAAGATGTCGTCAATAAAGATAACGACAAACTTATCTAAGAAGTCATAAAATATCAGATTCATCAGATTCATGAAAACCGTGGGTGCGTTGGTCATACCGAAAGGCATAACCACGAACTCGTAGTGTCCATATTTCGTTCTGAACGCTGTCTTTGGCACATCTTCCTTCTTCACCCTCAACTGGTGATAAGCGCTCCTGAGATCCAATTTGGAGAATACCCTCGATCCCCCAAGCTGATCAAAAATGTCGTCGATCCGCGGCAATGGATACTTGTTCTTGATGGTGATAGCATTCAACTCTATATAGTCCACGCACATCCGATGCGAACCATCCTTCTTCTTCACCAATAGAACGGGTGCTTCCCACGGAGACACACTCGGATTGATGTAACCCTTCTGCAGAAGCTCATCCAACTGTTTACGTAGCTCCTCCAACTCTGTCGGAGCCATACGATATGGTGCTTTTGAAATGGGCTACGCTCCCGAAATAAGGTCAGTCGAAAATTCAAGAGCTCGATCGGGCGGCAGTCCTGAAATCTCCTCAGGGAAGACATCTTTGAAATCTCTCACCACAGCCGGTCTAATCACCTCCATCTGTAAAGCTACTAGCTCCACCACTGGCTTGGCCCGAAATCTGACAGGCCCAAGCAAACTGCTTCCGCTACTGAACTCGAAAGTCGGATAACCAGGAATCTCGAATACCACCTTCTTCCGTCGACAGTCGATCGTAGTGAAGAAAAAGCTAAGCCAATCCATCCCTTGAACTGCATCATAGTTGGTAATGTCGTGGATAATAAAGTCAGCGTAGAGCTCGAGTCCACAAACTACCAATGGACAAGATTGACAACCAAGGGTCATCGAGATCACCCCATTCCCTGTAGCGATATCCCAACTCTTGGAAAGAGGGGAATTCGTCAGAGAATGCTTGTCCACGAATCTCCGAGACAAGATACACATGGATGCTCCGGAGTCGAAAAGTACCCGAGCGGGAAAAGCACAAACAAGGATAACTCCTAACAAACAAACTAACAATCAAAACCTTTTCTAGCAAACAAGTTCTAATTTAACATGCAAGATCAACTAAAGAAAAGTAAAGACTAGTCTGAGGATTACCTGCAATAACTCCATCCTCAGCCTCCGCCACTATTGCGGTCATCGTGAAAGCTTGCCTCCTCGGCTGGATGGCCTGTTGAAAAGCCTGCTTCTGGGGGACGAGAGGTGCTCCACGTCCAGCAGCTACTGGAGCTCTCTGCTGCTGAACTCCATCTGGTGCCTTCCATGATAGCTTGGCTCTTGGACAGTCCTTCAATGAATGCGTAGAGTCACCACACACCAAGCACTGGCCCAATAACCTCCTGCACTGTTCCTTCATGTGACCAGCCTTGCCACAAAAATGGCACATCTTCTGAATAGGCCCACCTGGCCTCTTGAACTGCACATACTGATTAGGCTTCATCCCAGGCCTAACCACAGCTCTAGCCTGCTCCATAGGTCTCTTCCCAGCTCCTGAATACTGCACTCTCTTCTGATTGGCAATTAGCTCCTACCTCTTGGCAGCGATCAGTAACTTCTGGTAAGAATCCAAGTCCGAAGTGGACATCAGACTCTGCAGCTCCAAAGATAAACACTGCAAGAATCTCTGAGCTCGATCCTCAGCAGTCTCCACCATCTTCGGCGCAAAGCGACTCAGTCTCATGAACTCTTGGTGGTACTGATCCACCGTCAGATTTTCCTGCTTCAGATTAATAAACTGATGCATCAGCTCCCTCCTCGCAGCTCGAGGGAAATACTCCTCTTCAAACCTCACCTTAAAAGTGGCCCAGGGGATAGGCCTCACCAGCATCTGCTCCTCAGACTCCCACCAGCTACGAGCATTATCCTTCAGTTGCTTCTTCACCAAGTCAACCCATCTAGCCAGGTTAACATTCGAGAGTAGCAGATTGTCCTCTGTATTCTTCATCCACTCGTCCGTAGCTAGTGGTCCTTCTGATCCAATGAAATAAGTTGGGCCCAGCTCCCGAAACTGCTTCGCTCCCGGCTCGAAGCGAGGGGCATTCTGTAGCATCCCCTGCTGAACCTGCATCATCTAATGCATCATCCTCATCATCTCAGCCATGGTGGGTTCTCTATCAGCATCCGCAACATGTCCCGCTCCACCACCAGCTCCAGGTCCACTCCTAGCTTCTTGAGTAACGCGTCTACCGGCCATCTAAAACAAGGAAATATTCAGATTAGACTTAACCAAGACTTGAATGTTAGGAATAATTAATTTGATGTTGTTTATCATTATTGTTGTTCCAATATTTCGCGGATGCAAAGTGGAGGACCTGCATGGGCCACCAACAAAACCTGTCACACCCCGCTTCCCTAATATGGAAGGCAAGACGTGAGGAGGTCCGCTCAGACGTGGAGCTGTGAAGCTGCAGTCTGATAAGCGTCTGTAAAAATTACGAAAAGTAGTAGGTCCTTTGCATTGCGACGAAACAACAATAATAATATTAATGAAGCAGATAAAAACAACATCCACCATCAAAAACATCCAACAATTTTCTCAACATCATAGAAAGTCACCAAAAAGTACGAGTCTGAACAAAGGCCTAAAGCATGGCCAACAAAACAAAAGAAGGGTGCTACTCACCGAAACCTAATCAGAAACTACTAAAAACTACTACCAGAAGTAACTCCAAGTGAGTCTAGGACTGGTCACCAGTGTCCTCGAACTCAACCTCTGGAGGGACCTCAAACTCAGCGTCAACGAATTGCTCGTCCTCATCAACCTGCTTTGTCTCAAATCCTGACATGTGTCACCCAAAGAGAAAAGGGCACATGTCAGCAAAAGTCTCCCAAAAGAAGGCGGAGAACTTTTGTGCAAGGATACAAAAATAGGAAAACAATCTAGCAGTTCTAAACAATAAGAAATGAAATGACATTAAATGATTGCAACAATTTAAAATGACATGATGACATGCACGCACGTCGTAGCAGAACTACGAAAACAATATTTCACTATTCATGAACACTAACTTGTCACTTTATGCACAGGGTTTACGCCTTTTGGCTGAAGTGGCTATACGTGCACACTTCTACGCTCAAGTGATCGCTTAACCCTACCCCCTACACGTGTATCGAGCGTTGGTTTCCCAATAACACTGTGCTCGCTTCTGGATTACGAGTCAGGAAGTGTTTTTCAATATGGCATATGGTTGTGCCCGCAGAAGCAGGTGCCTAGCCTCTATCATTTCAATAGGTGTAGCGGGTGCTACGCAATCACGATGTAACATTAGATGCATGCAATGACATGGGAATGAGCAGATAATGTGCGTACCGTTAATTGAGAATTAATCATGACATGCAATATGAATGAAAGCAAGTAAAAGTGTCGGATCTAGCTTCGTTGTCAAGCTAGATCAAGTAGGTGTCGGATCTAGTTTCGTTGTCAAACTAGATCAAAAGGCGTCTAGACAGCTATCATTTCACTGTCTAGTCTCTTTTACGCTAATCAAGCAAGTTGGCCTAAAAACATGGCCTAAAACATTTACTGGCAAGTGTCACTTGCCTGCACAACCATGCTGGAGTCACGATCAACCAAAGTCCAAACTACCTATGTGCTCGCAATGCAGTCAGCCTACATAAAAATTTATTAATCTTGATTAGTGGAACACAACCATAAAAAATTACCAGTTTTAGTTGATTAACAGGCAAGTGGTGAATCCTACGGGGTAGATCTTACCTCAACACGATGCGAGAGCTACTCTGACGTCGGGTAGCGACGTCAGGGGTTGGATCCGGTATCACGAATGGTACGGGACAACGGTTCTCCATTTGATTAAACACGTGTTCAATTAGGTGCATTCGACATAAGTAGCTTTTTAACAGTCTTGTTAACGTCTAGTGATTCCCTTTTAATTAGGTTTTCCAATTTGAAACGGGGTTCATATCATAATATAACTGTAGCCAACAAGTTAACTAAGTTAATATTAAGAGTTACTGTTCAAAGTTTTCATAGAAAGGGGAAAAGAAGTTTGTTTTTTGTGTATTATTACATGGTGATAATGGCAAAATTTTGACATAACAAGCTACTGACATTATGACAAGCTATTAAAATTAGAGTACTAAAAGTAGTGGGTGTCTGCATGGCTACTGACATTTATCATTACTTATTTTACAAAACTTTATAATAATAGTTACTTACATTATATTATTAACCTAAAGTAACTTTATAAAAGAAACCTTACTCTTGATAGTAATGATGATTTACCCATGCAGACATCTCAATTGGCATGCTGATAAAGCAATTAATATCGCACACTAACTAAAATCTAATATTTATATAACCCTAAAATAACCAACTGCCAGCTAAAAGAATCAGGAGCAAGTTTAATAATAAAACAAACTAACCCTAACTAAAATAAACTAACCTTTCAAACTAATTACATAGTATTAAAACTGACATTGTAAAAACTGGCTTATTAACTTATACACTAAAATAACTTCTGTCCATGACTACTAATCATCATCCTAATAGGTTAACATGCTGATTCTTCATATTTAACAAAAATGTAACTCACTCAATAGGCCTATACTGTTATCACAAACTCCCATGTTCATTGAACTATTTGGCAAAAAGAATTATAACAATGATAGCAACATGGCTTACTGATTTTGTAGTTGCCGCTCGCAGATGGGGGAGGGCGCTGGTCGACGCAGGGATCTTACGATGACGGCCGCGCGCGAACACCGATGTTGCTGCAAGGAGATCGCGGCTGTGGGGTCTGCGCTGCGATGCATGGGGCTGAATGGGGAGATGTCGGCTGTCTTCACGTGGGGAGAGTGTCGGCTATGATTCTTATTGCTGGGAAAAACAAAAGACCTAGGTCTGCCTATTAATAGGGCTAGGGTAGGTTGGGGTTCACGTGAGAAGGGTTTGTAGGGGTGCCAACACGTGAAAGAGAGAGGGGGAAACGTGGGGAGAGGGTGTACGACTGTGGGGGATGAGTAGTGGGCTGTGTGTTGGGAGGAGGGGAGATTAAGTAGTTAGGGTAATAAAAAAAATATTTGATCTCACATCAAACGCACCCAGGTTGTTTGCATGAATTTTGTTTTAAAAATTATTAAGAGTTTTAAATTTAATAAGTTTGTTTTCAAAAAACCAACGTACAGAACTTAAACTTAAATTTATAAATATATATAAATATTTATAAGTTGTAATGAGATAAGAAAATTGATCATTCCACATTCAAAAATTACAAAGAAAATATCGAGGCGATCGTGCCTCCGAGATGATCGTGAATACGGGGGTCCGATCATGCGTCTGAGCTATGGGAATACCAAACTAAAACCAGATACAAAAATATACACACACGAATCAACATACGCTCAAGGTATGTACGACCGGGAAGTGGCCGTTACAAAGATGCATTGTGAGCTTCTGGGAGGGAGGCAATGCCAATGGGCGCATACTATGAGTGGTGAGGAGAAGCTCTCTGTTTTGTTCAGCCATGAGTAAACATGACATAGCTCAAAATACTTGGTGAACTTTTGTTCACGGTATTTCTACATTAGTATCGCATCCTTTTTATGGAAAGACGTGTACGACTTTTCCAGCATGCGATCTTCTGAAAATTTTCACCACACAACTTCAGGCACGAGGTGATACTAAAAAGAGCTGAGTTGTACTCAGATATGGACTTAAAGTCATGCTGTCTTAGGTTCTCCCACTCATAACGTGCCCTTGGGAGTATAGCATCTTTCTGATGTTTATATCTTTTCTCAAGGGTAGTCCACAACTCTAGTGGATCTTCGACCGTAAGGTATTCATCCTTTAGGGTCTTATCTGCATGGCGACGAATATAAATTATGGCTTGCACCTTTTCAATATCTATCGACTTTCCATCTTTTTTACAGTAGAAACAAGGGATTTAGCTCGCATGTGAAATTTAACATCAAGCTGCCAGCTCAAATAATTTCTTCCTGATGCATCTAGCACTTCGAAATCAATACTTGTGCTTTTTTCCATTTTATCTGAAAGAGCACAAATTTGTTAGAATTAGTAATACTGAAATATATTTTCATGCGGAGTCAATTTTTAAACGAATAAGCTAATTACGTGGATCGGCCAGTCAAACATAAAATAATAATGTCCCAAAGTCCATATTACAGTCTATATTACACAAATGAAAACGAAAAATCACAACTTTGGAACCTCTTGGGTTCCATTTTTTAATTCTTCGGCTTCAAGAGTGGCCTCTGCATCCATGGAAAGTAGTCATCGGTCTTGGACATTACATAATTTCCTCACTACAATTTCTCTCAAAAGGAAAAAAGTGTAGGAAAAGTAAAATGTGGGACTAAACACCCGATCCAAAACCACAATTAGCCATCCATCTAAAAATTTGCTCATTAAATATTTTCATAACACATCACAGGCATAACAGATTCAGAATAGGATAACACACCAATTTTAATACTTAATAATTATTCAGACCACGGGGCGATGTCATACACCGTTAGGTTAGATAACTAACGCCAGAGCGATCACATGATCTTTATAATTATTAAGTTAATGCCGCATAACAAAGCATAAGTTTATCCCAGAAAAATGTGATGTAATGGATATAAATATGATCCTTAAGAGTGTATCATATATTTAAAAATATGCAATTCGTTGTGCAAGAGTGGCTTATTCAAATAAATTTGAATGATGCCTAATTTATTTGTTCATAAGTAAGTTTTCCTTTTTATACCCCCAAATAACCCCCAAATTCCCCCATTAAAGTCCCCATTTATCCCCCTATCTTTTCGAATTTTTCTTCAATTTTTAGGCCATGGAATTCCCCCTTAAATCCCCCTTTTCTCCTCCCTCTTTCTTCGATATTTTTTGTTTTCGCACCTTGTGGGCCGAAGCCCCCAAGGTCTGTAGGCTTCGGGCTACAGTTTTTGTTTTTTTACTTGTGGGCCGGAGCCCACAAGATGCTGTGGGCTTCAACCCACAGTAGAGAGTGTATTATTATTATTATTATTATTATTATTATTATTATTATTATTATTATTATTATTATTTTTAGTTGGTTTGGGTCTTTGGCCTAAGTGACATGAGGGGGGCTAGGTTTTGTTGTCGCCACCCCCTTTCGGCACTGCCTTCGGGGCAGTGGTAGAGAGGATGCCCGGGGGGTCGGATCTGCTGCTCAGCCAAAAAATGTGCTTCTCTCAAGCGAAAGAGTCCATGCAAGTAATATAGATCTGGGAGTCCAGATGTCCAATCCTCGAGAGAAAATCTGTTGCAACCCCAAAGCTTAAATCAAATAGAAATTCAACGTAAAGAGACCAACCACTTTTAATGACGATGGTTTAAATGGGTTTGATCGTGGTTTTTAGTACCTGAACAATACGAGCAAAGAAAGTTTCGTGTATGAAAATATCTATGAGAAGTATGCACATGGTATGGGTTCATTAGGATCCATGATTTGTATTAATTTGGTTGATTAAATATAACTAATTGAATTCTCTTTTTGAGAGCAATTCATCGGAAAATACCCTTGTGGGGATTAAAGCAAAATATTGAATATGATCGTTGCTAAAGTTATAATCTTTTAAAAATACGATATGAAACTCCCTTTTGGAGAGATCAAAACTCACCCTTGTGGGGCGATCATCAACTCAATCACGTTCTTTTGGAAGATGAAAAAGGTGATTTTAAAATAAAGATTACAACTTTATCAATATTAACAATTTAGCACAAAGATTCAACCAAGCAAATACAAATCATATCTCCTAACTACACCATACCATGCACAATGAAGATTTAGCCACACATACTGAAAATAACTAAGAATCTCATCACATTAAACATGGTTCCAAGTAATACAAGTAAATAGAGTTCAAAATACGCAATAGAGTTCAAGAATATCACCAAATACGCTCGCTTTTAGCTTAAGAAAACCCTTCTTCTTCCTCTAAAAAGCCTCTGAAAATTCCCTCAAGTTGCTCTCTGTAATGTCAGGGATTTGCTGCAAAAATCGGCTCCAAAATCGCTCAAATACGCCTCGAATACGGAGCAAAAACCCTAGAATACCTTATATAATTAGATTGCGGGGTTTAATGCGCTAACGGGTCGAAAACCCGCATCCATATCACGTTTAAACCTGCATCCACGAGCGGATCAAACGGTGACCGTTGATCGCAGCGGGATCATGCCACCGAATGCCATGCGGCGCTTTGAATTTCGTGTGCGCCCACTCCGCTACTTAGTTTTCTCCGCATCCGATCAGCCTTCAGAGCAATTTACAACCGTTAGATGTATAATCGGATGGTCCATGTTGTCGCATCAATCAGATCTTCGTTGCTTCGTGCAGCGCTGCGCTTCGCCGTTCGATCGGGGCAAAGTCAATAGATGGAGGCCACGTGTCCAACATCAGCTTCCGCCCGCTCGTTGCTTCGTTAAATCTCGCCCGCTGCTTTCATTCGATGCGTACTGAATCACAGCCGTCGAATCGTCATCAGCGAGCGCGGATGGACGCCACGTCGCCAGCTCGGAGCGACTCTGGTTCTCTCTTCGTAGTGCTTGACAATCGTCAGATCCTGGGCGGGAGTTATTGGATGGTCGCCGCGTGGTCTTTGAGATGACTCCCGCTGTAGTGGCGAAACACACTGAAGGCCATTCGATCGAAATCGAACGGCTGATGCGTCGCCCGTCGTATGTGTTTGGTGGCCGCTAGATGGATATTGGACGGCCCAGATTGCGCCACGTGGCGAGCCGCGTATTGACGTATATACGATGTATTTCCTCCGTTTTCAGCCCTTTAAATGGTATTCTGCATTCAAAAATTCATAGTAATTAGCACAGATATCAGAAAAATACAAATAAATAGTCGTTGGAATCGTGAGATCGAGACCAAGCCATGAAAAATATAAAAAGACAGAAATACTCAATAAAATTTGTAACGGATGATTTCCAACCGTTTGTAATTTTCTGCGCGCACGTGTTTTATCGTGCACGTATTTTATTTGGATATTTCCGAGCTCCGGCATATGTGATGCGATATGCTGTTGCGATCGTTTTGGGGTGTTGAATTTTATAGTAATTTTTGGGAACGTCTTTCACGGCTCGTTTTCTCGTGAAACGACTTTAAATGATAGGGGCATTTTAGTCATCTGACTCGAAACGCCGTTTCCAATTTTACGTAAATTTTTGGTAGGCATTACGCACGATCAAGCTCTGTAGATCTGTGCGTCTCATCTCCACGATCGCCCCGGTATTTTCGGATTAATTTTCTGACGCCCGGATTGAAAGATATCGCTCGGAGAAATCTCGACCGTTGATTTGCCCAGCCAGATTCAAATTTCAAAATTTGATAGCCAAATCTGGCAATATCCCTAATTAATCTGTTTTATATCTTTCCTTAACTTGTCTCTCTATTGTCCCCTAGACTTACCCCTAGCTGCACACCCTCTATCTCTATCTCTCTCTCCCAAATAACAAATATCATATAACTATATAGCTAATTAAATCTTTTTATTAACTAACCCTAAAACCTATTATTCTGATTCACGTGACCTAGGCTTTACGGATCTCAGCCACACGTTTTCATCACAACACACTTTAAAATTTTTTTTCCTTTTCAAAACAAAAGCCCTAGGCTGTGATCGTTCAGCCGCCGCAACTCAAAAGAGAATCCCCCGAGAGAGAGGCTTCCTCTCTCTTTCTCAACGCAGCACAAACCCCCCCCGTTGCACTCGCGTCTCTCCCTCTCACTAGACCACGACACCGACGACCCCTTCCACCCGACGTCTGATCGCCGCCGAAGCCCGCACGACGCCATCGATTCTCCCCCGACGGCCTACCCACCGTCGCAACAGCCGTGCGACTGTTACTCACCGCCACCGCATCGACAGCAGCAGCGATCGCCGCTGCTGTGTTCTTCAGGCGCCTCTGACGGCCGCTGCACCCCCCGCGGCCTCCTTCGTCGACTCTGATCCCCGCTCAGCCGCCGTCTGTGGATACTAACGCCACGTCAGCACACAGCAGTGCCTGCTGCATTTTTTTGGCCATCCCCACCCACGCTCAGGCCGGTGATTTTCTCCCTCTGGCCATCCCGACCTCCCCTCTTCCCCGTACAGCAGCTGCGCACTTACCCCCTCTTCCTCCGGCTATCCAGACCCCACAGCGTGCCTCCTCCTCCTCTTGCCCGATGTCCGACCACCTCCCTCTCGTCAGAAACGCCGCCCCGACCACCTGCGAAGCCCTCTGCGCCGCACCAGATCGTCGAGGAGCCTTCCTCCGGTCTTCAGGCCTCAAAGACCCCCTCCGTACGGCCTTCTTCCTCCCGCAGCAGCGTGCGTAGACCGGAAATAGCTGCTGTGACGTTTCCGCCACCCGGCACCACCGTCCGCCATCTGCAACCAAACGTCAAACCAAAAACGTGAGTTATTGGGTACGCGTAATATGTGCATGTAGATAGTACACTAGCTTAACCATAAAAACATGTATGTAATATTATCAAGCTGTGTGTTATATGACAGTTATTATTTAATACGGCCTTTGTTTTAAATATGCATGTTAAGTAATATATGAGAATTATTAAGCCATGTTGATGTTTCTTTAAATTGTTATAGAAATGTTAGTACAAATGATTTTACCAGCAAGTTAGTATACCTTATGAATGTATAAATTTATATATTAAGCAGAGTGGTTAATAATAATGTCATGTTAAATTAGTTAGAATGATTAGATCCTTATATTAGTTGTCTAAGTTGAGTTACTAGATCAGCGTCAGTTTGGGGGGGGGACTTTATCACCCTACATGAACAGTAATTGACTTTAAGGTTAGGTGTATATATATAACTTAGCTTACCCATTAGCTAGTAACATACATGTTAGTTAACAATATTTTAGTGTTTTAATGCTAGCAATTAGACCAATACCTAGCTTTCGTTAATACCTATAAGTTAGTGTGTAAACAGACTTTTATAACGGGATATTTAATATTAATTCATTGGTTAAATTATCTTAATTTGATATAAATGACGCAGATAGTTATGTACGCCCCAGTGCTACCGTCTGGATCCCGACGTTCTCTTGCTTGTTGCCACTCGCCGACCTTCCCTAGCTCGTTGCCGTAGCCGCTCAGACCCGACGTCAGATCTCGCTTGATCGTTATTCCAGGTTAGTCTCTTAACTCGTAGAAAAAAACCCACACTATAGATCATTCAGACCCTAACTAAAAGTTGGACAACTATAATTAAATTTACTTTCAGCATCTGTAAAACGTTGCCCACTGTAGAAAACGACCATCGGATAACTTTTCTGTGCACATAGGGTAGTGGTCGATCTAGGTTGAACGAAACATCAAAATGTGACTTTTGACGAATAGGATAGTCCCGATAACCTAGAAACGAACCCTAATACGAATTACTGAGAACGAGGCCTGACTCCGTCGACGTGACACTATTTCAGACGGACTACCGAGGACGCGACGCTTGGACGACACGCTCTGGACGGACGACACGCTCGCCACCGCAGGCAAGTGTATCCACTTGCACTTTTGGTCGTGCTTAGGCCTTAGTTGGTTAGAACTGATAACTGTGAACAAATAGAACCGGACGTGAAATGATAGCGTCCGGGACGACCCCTGACGGCTCAGACTTGACGACGAAGTCTGAGCCCGACAACAACAACTTTTGATATCGTAGGGCTATCATGTATGTGCGTGTGTGTGGACACCCTAGAATAACCATTTCCGTCTTGTCACGTCCTGTCCCTTCTTGCACAGCCTGCAGGCAATAGGGCACTCTTCGAGTGATCCCTTGTACAGATTCACAGCCTGCGGGCAATAGGGCACTCTCCAAGCTAGAGAGAGTGATCCCTTGTACGGATTCACAGCCTGCTGGCAATAGGGCACTCGCCAAGCTAGATCGAGTGATCGCTTGTACTGTTGTCTTGTCTTGTCTTGTCTTCCTTGGGGTTTGGGGTTGGGTTGAGTGTGCGCACGACAAGAGGGTCTGATCCCGCTCGAACCGTAAGGCGTGAACCCTTTCGTGTCTCACTTGTCTTATCTTGTCTTATCCTGTCACGTCCCGACTCGTCTTGACACCTGCAGGCTAGTCCCGTAGTTGGTAGCACACACTACGACTACTACCTGTCCCGTTTTACTTTCCTGCTGCGTTAATTCCTTTTGTATTACTCTGTTTTAACCACAACATGCTAATCAACCAGTAAACTGTTGTGTAAAAGAACCTCAGCATGCTAATCAACCAGTAAACCGTTGTTTAAAGTTTGGTGTACTTGCAGTTTGGTCTAACCCTTTTTGTAGACCCTACCTGACGTACAGTTCCTTCTTTTGGTGCTGTACGTCAGGTGCTCAGCCAGAGTTCGTGGACGAGGCAGATTCACTGGAGTACGAGGAGCCGAGGACGTCGACCCAGAGTACGTGCCCGACGAGGACCAGACCTAGAGGTCTTTTTAGTCGTCACTTTCAGAGGTTACTGCTTTTAGTTTGCTTTTAGATATTTTGTTGCCATGCTTAGGCTTCTTTTTATACTTTGTACTCGTTGGATATTATATCTCTAATTTAATTAATGCAACTTCCTTTCTGTACTTTCTATTGTTTCGAACTTTATTAATGCAAGAACCTGAAGTTTTTAAAATGGTACCCCTACAGACGCTTATTGGGTCCGAGCTTCTCAGCTCTGGCCTAAGCGGGCCTTAGTCAGGCTTCGCCTCCGTATTTTTGGGAAGCGGGGCGTGACAGGTTTTTGTAACCACTGGTTTTTCTATATTAGTGTTATCGATATATATATGTATGTCTTGGTGGATTTTCTCCTTGCGTGTGATTTCTGTCTCCGTAGCTTTCACTTTTGTTCGTTTCGTTGTGATTTCCTAGCTTTTTCCTTAGATCGTTGAGTTTGGAGTAAGTCACTCATGACGAGCTTCATATCGCTCATATCTTAGAGGTAGGTTAATCTTAGAAGCCATAGGAATCTTCCCGAAGCTTCGCGCTTCAATTAGGCACTTTTCGTGCATGTTAGTTGGTTCAAGAAGGAGAACCAACCAACTAGATTCCAATCTAGTCGGTCAGGAACTCTTCTTAAACCGACTAGTTCATTGAATCAATTATTCAGGAGTTACTGTTTATCGTTAGTCGGTCTAAGAACATTTGTCGACCGACTAGATGAGAAACTAGTCGGTCAGCAATCGTTCTTTAACCGACTAGCTCTATGATCATTTTTAATACCAAGTACTATTCATTCTTTGTCGGTCTAAGAACGTTCATCGACCGACTAGATGAGAAACTAGTCGGTCAGTAGTTGTTCTTTGACCGACTAAATCTAAATCCTATTTTTCGTTAGGAGTTACTGTTTACACTTAGTCGGTCTGCGTTGGTCAACCGACGACTAGTTCCCAAACTAGTCGGTCAGTGGTTGCTCTTTGACCGACTAATCAGTGTCGAAACCCTAATTTCTGAGCAGCCGCCGGTTCATTCCTATAAATACACCGGATCGTTTCTCTTTCTCTCTTTCATTTCCCTTGGTCATTTCCCTTCCCCTAGACCTCTGATCTTCCCCAACCTTCCTCTAGTCCTTCCTCCTTCCTCAAGAGCCACTCTCACCCTCCATTTGGGCCGGCCTTCATGCTTTAGGTCGCCTCCAACCCCCAAAACCCCACAAAATCCCATTTCTCCAGATTTTCTCCCCATTTCCAGATCTGAGCCGTAGTTCTCCGGATCGTTCTTCCGTCGCCGTGCTTGCTCGGCATCGATCTTCTACTTCTATACGGTAGGGTTCGATCCTTTGATATTCGCATTACCCTCTTTGTGATTTTACTGAAACCCTAATAGAAACTAGGTTGGATGTTGTTCTAATGTTGTTTTGCCATGGCAGCGATTCCATCTCCGTAGTTAGCATTTGTGTGACGGCCTCGTTGATCGTCATCCTCGGTGCTAGGCAAGTGAAACTTGCATCTCTTGATTTGGGCCATGTCCTTAGGCAATTACCTTGCTTTAGCATAAAAGAGACTAGACAGTGAAAGGATAGCTGTCTAGACGCAATTGATCTAGTTTGACAACGAAGCTAGATCCGTCACCTTCATCATGCTTGTATGTCACGTTTAATTTCACTTGATGGTACGCGTATTAACTGTTCATGTCATCCATGCATCTTTAACTGCCATGTTTAATTTAAATTAACGGTACACGAATATCTGTTCATGTCATTGCATTTTGCCTGTCATGTTTAAATTCAATTAACGGTACGCGAATATCTGCTCATGTCATTGCATGTTTGAACACTCATCGTGATTGCGTAGCATCGCTACATACTAGTGCTACTTGTTCCGACTAGGCACCCGTTTTGCGGGCACAACCCTAGGCCAAATACGATTCTGGATCGTGGTCCAGAAAACGAGCTCAACACAGCCTGCGGGCAATAGGGCACTCACCTGTGTGTGAGTGATCCCTTGTACTTGAATACAGCCTGCGGGTAATAGGGCACTCGCCTGTGTGTGAGTGATCCCTTGTACTTGGACATAGCCTGCGGGCAATATGGCACTCACACGTGTGTGGGTGATCCCTTGTACTTGTTACTTGACAATCCATGTCACACCTACCACTTGTTACTTGCTAATTGTACTTTACTTGTTACTTCCATACGATACTTGCCATGCCATGCACCATACTATAACTGCTAGGTTGTTAGTTTACCTTTCTTTCAGTTTCCTTGCACAAGTCTTTCGACTTGCTGACATGTGCCCCTTTTCTCTTTTGGGTGACACATGTTAGATCCCGAGCCTGAGTTTGTCGCTGAGGGCGTAGTGTTTGCTTGCGCTGAGCCAATGGTTGCCGAGGAGTTTGTGGTCATTGGTGACCAGTCTTAGAGGCCGCTTGTGTTCTCTTCCTTTGTTTAGGCTTGCTGTTAGTTGTCGGTGCGTGGCACCGTTGCTTATATGTTGTACCTTGTTGGCCATGTTTGGGGCTTAGCTTTTCATTTTGAGCCTGGTGGCTTTTCTGTGATATTGTAATTTATTTTATGGATATTCTGAGATTGAATAAATTGCTTATTGTCTCACTTATTTATTCTTATCGTTGTTTCGTATTGCGTTGCAAGGACCTGCCAATTTATTGTTGATTGACGCTTATCGGGCTTGGAGCTTTGCAGCTTCAAGTCTGAGCGGACCTTCTCACGTCTCGCCTCCACATTTTTGGGAGGCGGGGCGTGACAGGTTTTATTGGTGGCCCATGCAGGTCCATTTGCAAATGCGAGCTATCAGAACAACGATAATAATTATAGAATGTCCATTAAATAAATTAGGACATCCAAATTACAAGTCAGGAGTCTAGGTTTTTAGCGTTCCTATGTCTTAGGTGGCTAGTAGACGTGTTAGAGCACCTGTCCCAGCTTGATAGGAAATCCATTAGGTCAGGACTATAGTGAGACTTAGTTAGAAGTTCGTGCTTGCTAGTTAGAGGCCCCTGATTGTTTGTTAGACTCCATACTAGTGATTGATATGATAGTCTTAAGAGTTACCTTAGTGGTTCATGTCTAGCTCTGACCATGATAGATTCCTAGGATTTCTTTAGCCATTCGCTTGGGTTCATCGATTTTCGGCCCGACAGAACATGATCTCAATTCTTTTAGAACCTTCCCTGAGGCCTCTAATATACTCTAGCCACTTGGAAGCCTTAGTGTTAAATTTCCCTTGACCTTTAGTCAACCGATGATTAGGACCCTCTGATTCAATCTTTTCCTGGTCACTACACTTCTGTGTTGCTGACCGTAGGTTTTTGTCGTAGTTTTCTTGAATCGTAATTTAGGTGCATGCCTCACACAACCACATTCATTGCCCTCGTTTCACATGACCCCCTCCTTACTATTATCGTTGACCTTTCTAATCTTTTCCGTTGCAAATCATGATTCTTCCAAGGCCGTTTCCAAAGTTTTCCTTATTAAAAGTTTCCACTCGATTTAAATTTTGTTTTAAACCTTCTTTTATTATATTTACATTAATTCCGTTTGAGCTAAAAGTCATCCTTAGATTTTGAAGACTATTTGGTCGTAATTTTAAAATTACTATCTTGTAACTATTTTTCTAACATATATCGTCGGCACTTGATTTTAAACTTTAGTACTATTTCGATAATTCAATATACCACCTTTTCTAAATCGCGAAATTCATTTTAGCTATTTACCATACGTACTTTAAAGTACTTCTTTCAAGATAAATAGAACTCCAATTAATTTATGAATATATACTAATTATAAGTTGTCGTACCCGTACTTCAAAGTCTTTATACCAACCCGTTCTTGTGGTAAATCCTAGTTTCCCCTAAAAGTATTTTCGATGTTCCTCTTTCGCTAAGTTTAAATTTGTTCGAAAAACTTTTAATATATATATTAGATTTCATACGCTTTCGCGACTTAAATTTATTTGTTCTTTTCTAAACATTGAAACTTATGTCGAGATTTTTGATTATTAGTTTATAATATTTTCCAGCCTATATTTTCATATCGATGTAAATGTCTTGTCCCTTTTCATATACCAATTTTATTCTGAACCGGACTTCTGTTTTTCCTAACCTGAATTATAATTTTCTCTTCTTACTTATGCCATTAAAACTTATTCGAATACCGCATCGTGTTTTCTTCTTATATACCTTTCAAGTCACATGGGACTTCAGCTTTCAGCAAGTCGATTTTATGCTCAACGTTTTTCCTAGTTCAGATTTTCGTAAAATTACTTTTCGAAACCATTTCCTGATTTAGACCTCCAAAATTCGGGTTTAAAGCTTATTACCAATTTAATAATTCTATATATATCCTCCCACTTACTTCCATACAACTAAGATGTTATTATCTTTCCATTCATCATACATATTTCTAAAGATGATTTCTAGAATAGAACTTCAATTATTTTTATATGTCAGTACTATGTTCGTTGTGCTCGTGTGTTAAGACCCTTGTATAAATCAGTTTCTGCTGGCGAACCTGGATTCTCTAAAAGTACTTTCAATACGGTTTATTTGGAATTTCTCTTCAGTTTTAAGACTTGGAAAAACATTTGGCATGAGCTTAAATTCCCCACATTATATTTGATCTGATTTCATTCCTTGAATCTCGAAACTTTTTCCAAAATTTTTAAACTACTGCAACATAACGTTTTCTAACATATGCCCTATATGTTTGTGTAAATGATTTACTTTTACTCGTGATAGCTTTATATAAGCTAAATAAACCATTTCCTCTTGTTATATATATATTCGACTCAAACTTATTTCGAACAACTCATTTTATCGACCGGTTTCGTACTCTTCGTTTTAACTTATATCTTTTACACACTATTTTCCATGTATCCTAATGGAGCATCATTACATCATTACACGACCGTTCTCATGCTTTTCGATTCTTCTATTCATCATGCTTTTGATTTCAGTTGCTTTCCTTTTGTCTGGCCAACAGAGCTTGTCGTCGCCCGTGTCAACCTTAATATAGTTTGGTGTGCCCCATTAGTGTAATTTGATGTGTCGTCATAGTGTATTAAATTCCATGATGCATATGAAGTTGTTTGTGGTTAGTATTGGTATGTTGTGTGTAGGTAGTTATGTATTAGCTGCATGAGTATAAGTGTGATATACATATGATAGTAGGATTATAATTGTTTGATTGGTATTACTTGTATTTATGAGATGTCGTATGCGTGTATACCATGAGGTATACCCGACTACAACATATCTTAACTAATGGATGAAGTAAGTGTATTGATGTGCCAATTATAGATGGATGGATATGGTATGAATATATGATACATGTATGTGACCATACGATGACAGCATTTATTAGGGAGAGTATTATAATTATAAGTGTGTTGATGTTTGTAACATTATCATGGTATATGAAGTGATTGAAATATGTGATATTACCTGATTAGATATTAAGGGTGTTTGACATTTTGATATGTATATGGTTATGTTGGTAGACGTGTATGCATTAGATAGTATTGGTATATGCATGGATGTTGTGCTATGTATATGGAATTATTCTGCTATGATTTTGAGTCTCACTCAAGCTTGAGTGGGTATACTCTATGTACGTTGGTGTATTTGTGTGTGGTTGGTGAATAGTGATGGATGATGTATGTATAATGTTTGGATTGTTTGTGTCCGGTTGTGTTACGCACATGATTGTGGGTCACTAAACCAGTATATAGTTATAGGTGTTGGTCTTGTGGTATAGTTATTTATTAGGGGGGGCTTGCCTGCGTGAATATATATATATGTACTAGCTAAACCTAAGCGTGTCGATGTATTGAGTTTATAATCGTATGAATGGTAAATATGAATGAAATGTTAGCATGTGTGGGTGTGCACCATGCACGGGTAAGTATGTGCTTAGTTATAAGTTTTGGTGACTATAATGTGTGTGGCGTGTCGTGGGTAAAATTATAGGGCCGTATGTGATGTGAAGTTATAGTGAAATAATTGCATGTATTGGAATGGCTATAAATTGTGAAATTATAATGATGGTGGAAGTATATTAAATATAATAACTTGAGTTTAGATGGTGTAGTGTGATTACGTGTGTTGACGTGTTTGGTATTGGATGTATGCTAGGAGATATAGGGAGTAGTGTATTCTTATTGCCTTGTTCTTAGGTAGCTACATAACGTAGAGTATTACGATGGTATTTACTGGTGTGAACTATTTAATTGGTTGTGAGTATATGGACTATTGTTTTGTGCTAGGTAAGTAATAGCTATATAAGGTATGTATGTATATATATGATTGAGATACATGTATGAGTATGAATGGCTATGATAGGAATAAGTGTATGATGTGCGTGAATATATATATATGTATACATGTTGGTAGTGTTAATGTTTGATTACCTAGTGCCAATATAAGCACTTGTAATAACTATACCTGATTGAATGTGATACGGTTGGGGTAGTTACTAGAGCGACTAGATATGTTAGAAAGTCCGAGGACGGACTTTATTCTAAGGTGGGTAGGATGTAACGACTGGTTTTTCAATATTAGTGTTATCGATATATATATGTATGTCTTGGTGGATTTTCTCCTTGCGTGTGATTTCTGTCTCCGTAGCTTTCACTTTCGTTCGTTTCGTTGTGATTTCCTAGCTTCTTCCTTAGATCGTTAAGCTTGGAGTAAGTCACTCATGACGAGCTTCATATCGCTCATATCTTAGAGGTAGGTTGATCTTAGAAGCCGTAGGAATCTTCCCGAAGCTTCGCGCATCAATTCGGCACTTTTCGTGCATGTTAGTTGGTTCAAGAAGGAGAACCAACCGACTAGATTCCAATCTAGTCGGTCAGGAACTCTTCTCAAATCGACTAGTTCATTGAATCAATTATTCAGGAGTTACTGTTTATCGTTAGTCGGTCTAAGAACATTTGTCGACCGACTAGATGAGAAACTAGTCGGTCAGCAATCGTTCTTTAACCGACTAGCTCTATGATCATTTTTGATACCAAGTACTATTCATTCTTTGTCGGTCTAAGAACGTTCGTTGACCGACTAGATGAGAAACTAGTCGGCCAGTAGTTGTTCTTTGACCGACTAAATCTAATTCCTATTTTTCGTCAGGAGTTATTGTTTACACTTAGTCGGTCTGCGTTGGTCAACCGACCGACTAGTTCCCAAACTAGTCGGTCAGTGGTTGCTCTTTGACCGACTAATCAGTGTCGAAACCCTAATCTCTGAGCAGCCGCCGGTTCATTCCTATAAATACGCCCGATCGTTTCTCTTTCTCTCTTTCATTTCCCTTGGTCATTTCCCTTCCCCTAGACCTCTGATCTTCCCCAACCTTCCTCTAGCCCTTCCTCCTTCCTCAAGAGCCACTCTCACCCTCCATTTGGGCCGGCCTTCATGCTTTAGGTCGCCTCCAACCCCCAAAACCCCACAAAATCCCATTTCTCCAGATTTTCTCCCCATTTCCAGATCTGAGCCGTAGTTCTCCGGATCGTTCTTCCGTCGCCGTGCTTGCTCGGCATCGATCTTCTACTTCTATACGGTAGGGTTCGATCCTTTGATATTCGCATAACCCTCTTTGTGATTTTACTGAAACCATAATAGAAACTAGGTTGGATGTTGTTCTAATGTTGTTTTGCCATGGCAGTGATTCCATCTCCGTAGTTAGCATTTGTGTGACGGCCTCGTTGATCGTCATCCTCGGTGCTAGGCAAGTGAAACTTGCATCTCTTGATTTGGGCCATGTCCTTAGGCAATTACCTTGCTTTAGCGTAAACGAGACTAGACAGTGAAAGGATAGCTGTCTAGATGCAATTGATCTAGTTTGACAACGAAGCTAGATCCGTCACCTTCATCATGCTTGTATGTCACGTTTAATTTCACTTGACGGTACGCGTATTAACTGTTCATGTCATCCATGCATCTTTAACTGCCATGTTTAATTTAAATTAACGGTACGCGAATATCTGTTCATGTCATTGCATTTTGCCTGTCATGTTTAAATTCAATTAACGGTACGCGAATATCTGCTCATGTCATTGCATGCTTGAACACTCATCGTGATTGCGTAGCATCGCTACATACTAGTGCTACTTGTTCCGGCTAGGCACCTGTTTTACGGGCACAACCCTAGGCCAAATATGATTCTGGCTCGTGGTCCAGAAAATGAGCTCAACACAGCCTGCTGGCAATAGGGCACTCACCTGTGTGTGAGTGATCCCTTGTACTTGAATACAGCCTGCGGGCAATAGGGCACTTGCCTGTGTGTGAGTGATCCCTTGTACTTGGACATAGCCTGCGGGCAATATGGCACTCACACGTGTGTGGGTGATCCCTTGTACTTGTTACTTGACAATACATGTCACACCTACCACTTGTTACTTGCTAATTGTACTTTACTTGTTACTTCCATACGATACTTGCCATGCCATGCACCATACTATAACTGCTAGGTTGTTAGTTTACTTTTCTTTCAGTTTCCTTGCACAAGTCTTTCGACTTGCTGACATGTGCCCCTTTTCTCTTTTGGGTGACATATGTTAGATCCCGAGCCTGAGTTTGTCGCTGAGGGCGTAGTGTTTGCTGGCGCTGAGCCAATGGTTCCCGAGGAGGAGTTTGTGGTCATTGGTGACCAGTCTTAGAGGCTGCTTGTGTTCTCTTCCTTTGTTTAGGCTTGCTGTTAGTTGTCGGTGCGTGGCACCGTTGCTTGTATGTTGTACCTTGTTGGCCATGTTTGGGCCTTAGCTTTTCCTTTTGAGCCTGGTGGCTTTTCTGTGATATTGTAATTTATTTTATGGATATTCTGAGATTGAATAAATTACTTATTGTCGCACTTCATTATTCTTATCGTTGTTTCGTATTGCGTTGCAAGGACCTGCCAATTTATTGTTGATTGACGCTTATCGGGCTTGGAGCTTTGCAGCTTCAAGTCTGAGCGGACCTTCTCACGTCTCGCCTCCACATTTTTGGAAAGCGGGGCGTGACAGGTTTTATTGGTGGCCCATGCAGGTCCTGCAAAAGTTCGGAACAATAAAAGTACCGCATTCATTTAATATCCACGTACAAGTCTGAATTAGTTTCCCATTCTTAGATAGTAGGAAGACTTAGGTAGACGTCCCAATTTGATAGTCTGACTCCTTAGTTAGGAATTAGTCATCCTTGTCCTAGAATACCTTAGTAGCCACTTGACTCTGACCGTTTTAGATTTCCTGAGCCCTTCTTTTAGTCGTTCGCTCGGGCTCATCGACTTCGGGCCCAGCAGAACTAACCTGGATTCTCTTAGGAACCTTCCCATTGGAATCCTAGTTACAGTCTAGCTCATTAGGAAATCTTAGTGCCGAGCTCTTCTGATCTTATGCGACCCGAAAAGTAGAATCCCTGACTCCTAGCGTCTTCCTGATCATTACCATTTATGTGTTATCGACCGTGATATTCCGTCGTAGTTCTTCACGGTTCGTATCCTACACATATTCTTCAAGCGATCATTTTCCTGTCTCCCGATTCACGTGATCGTTTCCTGACGATCATCGTAGATCCTCCGAATCTTTCTCTTTGCCAATTTTGTCTTCTCTAAAAGTATTTTCGAAACTCCATATTCAGTTTCATCGCTCAGCTTAATTTCTTTGAAAACCCATATACTATATATTTAAAATTTCTTGTTTTCGGTTGAATTAAAATTCTTTTATCGACTTTGAAACCTTCTTGGTCGTAAATCCTTAAGTTACTATTTCGTACTCGCTTTTGAATCATTAACTTTCGTATTTCGGTATTAAAACTTGTTACCATTCAATGTTATTCTTTTTACAAAAAAAACTACCAAAATTTCTAATCACTTACCGTTCGTACTTTTTAAAATATTTTCTAGACTAGAGGGAACTCCAATTATTTTATTATTATTATTATACCAGTTCTATGTTCTTCTTGACCACATTTCAAATTCTTTGTGTAAACTTATTTTTCATTTGCAAACAAACGTTTCTCACCCTACCCATCCTTCCTACGTCTTACTTTTTCCAAAATTTTAATTTGCTACAAATGCTCACTTTTAAGTATGTAAATATATATATTTTTAAAGGTATATGATACCGTATTTACACGTAATTTTTATCTCATCTATCTAATTATTTTGAAGAATATTTTTCGTTCCATCCAACCAACTATCTCCTTGCCCAGCCTTACTTGAACTCGTTCTTTCCGATTTATTTCGTTACACCTTGGGTTTCTGTTTCCTTTATTTTGCGTAGATATTAGCCCTTGTAGTTGTCCATGCTATCTCCAGTTTAGGAGTAGGCCCTTTGGTAGGTGATGTCGTTGTGGTGCGTGAGTATAGGTAGAGTGTGTAGACCTGTATGCGTGTGTCATCTTTAGGATCCTGATAATTGCCTTTTGTGTCTTGAATGTGTACTCAGTGTTAACCAAGATATGATTGAAGTTGTTTTAATGACGGTATTCATACGTATATGAATAGGGTCATAGCAGGCAATTTCCTTAGACGTAGTTTTTCGCGATTATATGATAGCTTATCTTTGACTGCATGTGATTGTATCAAAACTTTGATTTTGAAATTAGCTCACAGGTGATTCGGGTTCAATATTACATATTTAACCCCCCATTTAGCCCTATTTTGTGCTCATGTGATGCTACATTGTTCTCTAATTCATACGTATTTTCTACACATTTATTTATTAGAGAAAACACACTATTTGAGCACAAAACAGCATTTAACGACGCATTTCTGCACTTTTTATATTTTTCCTAGCACCGTCTCGATCTCACGATTCAAACGACTATTTATTTGTATTTTTCTGAGACCTGTGCTAATTACTGTGAATTTTTGAATGCAGAATACCATTTATTGGAAATAAAATAAACGCGCACGAATCTTGGCGCATGCGGTGGCAGCATCGGAGCGGCTCCCGCTCAGATTGGACGGCTTGGAGAAGCGGGAGACGTGGATTTTTGGGCACCGTTGGATCTTAATCCAACAGCTAAGATCGCAGCAAAATGCGGAGAAGAGCACGAGATCTAGCGGGCTACGTGGCCACTCGTAAGCCGTTGATCATCCATCCAACGGCCCCAAGCAGCGCTGAGCGGATCGTCGACGCGGCACGTCCGGGTCCGTCCGATCAAGATCCTAAGGTCGACATTCACCCCGCAACTTCGTTTTCGCGGGCGATTATAAAAGGCGACGTGGCTGCTTCTCGTCCACACGATGATGATCTAACGGTGGAGCGCTTCTCACCACGAAACGAAGCGGATCGCGATTCGTTGGGACACGCGGCAGCTATCCAAACAACATCCGATCGATCCAACGGCCAATATTGAATCCAAGTTGAAAGCGGATCGGATGCGGGCTTCGCGCGAGATTTAAAGCACACGTGGCACGTCCACGTTCAATCCCGCTTGATCGTGCGGCTGAGAATTGCCCCGCTTTAGATGAACAGATAGGATTGATTCGGGTGCGGGTTTTTGAACCCGATAGCACAGTAAACCCGCAATGATTTATATTTAAGCGTATTTAGGGTTTTTTGAGCGTATAAAAGCAGATTTGGGGCATATTTTGAGCGTATTGGAGGCTCTAGAAGCCGTATTCTCCCCCTGAAAAATTCTGTAAAATTCCAGAGGCTATTTTCTTATTTCCAGAGAGTTTTGATGTCTTTTCAAGGATATTTGGTGATGAATTCTTAACTTAAACTCCTTAATTAGTGCTTTTTCTACCGTATTTTGCTATATTCTTGATGTATTTGGCTATGGAACTTGTTTATTCTGAAATTATGAGTAGCTAGAACTTAATTGTGCATGGTATGGAGTAGTTAGGGGATATTATTCGTGTTTATTTGGTTGAAATTCCTTGTGCTAAATCGTTAAACGTCGCTAAAATTGTAATCGTTGTTCGTAAATCGATTTTTTTAGATTCCAAAAGAATTAATTTAGTTGATGATCGCCCCAAAAGGGTGAGATTTGATCTCCCCAAAAGGGAGTTTCATACCGTAGTTTTGATCTCTCCAAAAGAGAGTTTCATATCGTATTATAACTTTAGCGACGATCTTTTTGAATATTTTGTTTGAACCCCCAAAAGGGCATCATCCGATGAATTGCTCCCAAAAGGAGAATTCATTGAGTTATATTGGATATTTTTCCCGGTGAATTGCTCTCAAAAAGAGAATTCATTGTGATATATTCATCGACCAAATTAATACGAATCGTTAATCCTAACGAACCCATACCATGTGCATACTCTTTATAGATATTTTCTTACACGATTTTCTATGTTTATTTTGTTCACGTGTTCACATCACCGTCACCATTGTTGAAGTGTTTAGTTTCTTTCCGATAGCTTTCTATTTGATTTGAATTGTGGTTGCAACAGATTTCTTCCCGTGGATTCGACATCTGGACTCCCAGATTTTACTACTTGTACGGACTCTTGCACTTGAGAGAGAAGCACCTTTTCGGTTCCACCAACAGGATCACAAATCAATTGCCCTTCCTCATCCATTACCACGACTCCACACGTTTTTCCAAATATTTTAAAAATGTGTCACTAGTTTTAAGTTTCCCTTTCTTTTCTCTCTCTCTCCATTTAGAAATGTTATGTTATGGTTGTTACAGTTTTGGGACTAGCTATTATTGTTGTAGGATTTTGTTTGCAGGTAGGCTCAGGGAGAGATGAGATTTGTTATAGCAATGATTAACCGATTTTGGAACAATATGATATTGGAATAAGATTTCTTTCGGATGAAAATAATGGGCTGTCCAAGACTTATTTATAAAACCGAGGAGTGTGTCAGACTCAATGGAGAATTCTGGTTGAATGAGATTATATGCGTGAAGATGAGAACTGTCAGATTTGAGGCTTAGTCGAATGGTAGATAGGGATGGCTACAGAGTATGGTATGAGTTAGGGTGATCATGAGATTGAGTAGAGCTTTTATTAGCACCGAGACTTGATTGTTGAGTTGACGTGAGTAGACATTGGGAGTAACACGACGCGTTGAGATAAATGGATGGTTAGGTAGTCGGACTTATTATTGCCTGGGTTTAGTTATAGTAGGTAGGTTGAGATGTGATCTTGATAGTCCAAACTATTTGGTGGATAAAATTATGGAAATATATGACAAGAATGTATTGAGGACACGGCGATTGTTGATTTGTGAATGTATTATAAGATAGACAAAGTTTTCGTCTTGGATTGGTGATCGACTAGAACATCATTTTAGCGACTGATTAATATTGGGAAGAGATTGAGAAAATTTAAGGATGTTATGGAGCGATGATGTTTAGTAGAATGGTAGGGTAAGAGAAGGTGATTATTATTCTCTTATGAGGACTTGGAGTTGGAAATTTAACAGCAGTGATGGATCTATGGTTGAGTTTTAGGATGTGAGATTAGCCGTGGCTTTATTCAGTGAAAAGAAGGATTATAATGGAATATTTGAGGAACAATGGTGAAATTATAGGATTAGATACCATTGTGTGGAGGATGTGAGTTATAGGCTTAGGTATTTATAGATTTTATAATTAGTATTAGTATGAGTGATTCCGAGGGCGGAATCATTTCTAAGGTGGGTAGAATGTAACGGCCGCTTTCCGACCTGTTTGTAATTTTCTGCGCGCACGTGTTTTATCGTGCACGTATTTTATTTGGCAATTTCCGAGCTCCGGCATATGCGATGCGATATGCTGTTGCGATCGTTTTGGGGTGTTGAATTTTATAGTAATTTTTGGGTACGTCTTTCACGGCGCGTTTTCTCGCGAAACGACTTTGAATGATAGGGGCGTTTTAGTCATCTGACTCGAAACGCAGTTTCCAATTTTACGTAAATTTTTGGTAGGCGTTACGTACGATCAGGCTTCGTAGATCTGTGCGTCTCGTCTCCACGATCGCCCCGGTATTTTCGGATTTTTTTTCTGATGCCCGGATTGAAAGATATCGCTTGGAGAAATCTCGACCGTTGATTTGCCCAGTCAGATTCAAATTTCGAAATTTGATAGCCAAATCTGGCAATATCCCTAATTAATCTGTTTTATATCTTTCCTTAACTTGTCTCTCTATTGTCCCCTAAACTTACCCCTAACTGCACACCCTCTATCTCTATCTATCTCTCCCAAATAACAAATATCATATAGCTATATAGCTAATTAAATCTTTTTATTAACTAACCCTAACACCTATTATTCTGATTCACGTGACCTAGGCTTTACGGATCTCAGCCACAAGTTTTCATCACAATACACTTTAATATTTTTTTTCCTTTTCAAAACAAAAGCCCTAAGCCGTGATCGTTCAACCGCCGCAACTCAAAAGAGAATCACCCGAGAGAGAGGCTTCCTCTCTCTTTCTCAACACAGCACAAACCCCCCATGTTGCACTCGCGTCTCTCCCTCTCACTAGACCATGACGTCGGCGACCCCTTCCACCCGACGTCTGATTGCCGCCGAAGCCCGCACGACGCCGACGATTCTCCCCCGACGGCCTACCCGCCGTCGCAACAGCCGTGCGGCTGTTACTCGCCGCCACCGCAGCGACAGCAGCAGCGATCGCCGCTGCTATGTTCTTCAGGCGCCTCCGACGGCCGCTGCACCCCCCTGCGGCCTCCTTCGTCGACTCTGATCCCCGCTTAGCCGCCGCCAGTGGCTACTAACGCCACGGCAGCACGCAGCAACGCCTGCTACGTTTTTCTGGCCACCCCCACCCACGCTCAGGCCGGCGATTTTCTCCCTCCGGCCATCCCGACCTCCCCTCTTCCCCGTACAGCAGCTGCGCACTTACCCCCTCTTCCTCCGGCTATCCAGACCCCACAGCGCGCCTCCTCCTCCTCTAGCCCGACGTCCGACCACCTCCCTCTCTTCAGAAACGCCGCCCCGACCACCGCGAAGCCCTCTGCGCCGCCCCAGATCGCCGAGGAGCCTTCCTCCGGTCTTCAGGCCGCAAAGACCCCCTCTGTGCGGCCTTCTTCCTTCCGCAGCAGCGCGCGCAGACCGGAAATAGCTGCTGTGACGTTTTCGCCACCCGACACCACCGTCCGCCATCTGCAACCAAACGTCAAACCAAAAACGTGAGTTATTGGGTACGCGTAATATGTGCATGTAGATAGTACACTAGCTTAACCATAAAAACATGTATGTAATATTATCAAGCTGTGTGTTATATGACAGTTATTATTTAATACGGCCTTTGTTTTAAATATGCATGTTAAGTAATATATGAGAATTATTAAGCCATGTTGATGTTTCTTTAAATTGTTATAGAAATGTTAGTACAAATGATTTTACCAGCAAGTTAGTATACCTTATGAATGTATAAATTTATATATTAAGCAGAGTGGTTAATAATAATGTCATGTTAAATTAGTTAGAATGATTAGATCCTTATATTAGTTGTCTAAGTTGAGTTACTAGATCAGCGTCAGTTTGGGGGGGGGGACTTTATCACCCTACATGAACAGTAATTGACTTTAAGGTTAGGTGTATATATATAACTTAGCTTACCCATTAGCTAGTAACATACATGTTAGTTAACAATATTTTAGTGTTTTAATGTTAGCAATTAGACCAATACCTAGCTTTCGTTAATACCTATAAGTTAGTGTGTAAACAGACTTTTATAACGGGATATTTAATATTAATTCATTGGTTAAATTATCTTAATTTGATCTAAATGACGCAGATAGTTATGTACGCCCCAGTGCTACCGTCTGGATCCTGACGTTCTCTTGCTTGTTGCCACTCGCCGACCTTCCCTAGCTCGTTGCCGTAGCCGCTCAGACCCGACGTCAGATCTCGCTTGATCGTTATTCCAGGTTAGTCTCTTAACTCGTAGAAAAAAACCCACATTATAGATCATTCTGACCCTAACAAAAAGTTGGAAAACTATAATTAAATTTACTTTCAGCATCTGTAAAACGTTGCCCACTGTAGAAAATGACCATCGGACAACTTTTCTGTGCACATAGGGTAGTGGTCGATCTAGGTTGAACGAAACATCAAAATGTGACTTTTGACGAATAGGATAGTCCCGATAACCTAGAAACGAACCCTAATAGGAATTACTGAGAACGAGGCCTGACTCCGTCGACGTGACACTATTTCAGACGGACTACCGAGGACGCGACGCTTGGACGACACGCTCTGGACGGACGACACACTCGCCACCGCAGGCAAGTGTATCCACTTGCACTTTTGGCCGTGCTTAGGCCTTAGTTGGTTAGAACTGATAACTGTGAACAAATAGAACCGGACGTGAAATGATAGCGTCCGGGACGACCCCTGACGGCTCAGACTTGACGACGAAGTCTGAGCCCGACAACAACTTTTGATATCGTAGGGCTATCATGTGTGTGCGTGTGTGTGGACACCCTAGAATAACCATTCCCGTCTTGTCACGTCCTGTCCCTTCTTGCACAGCCTGCGGGCAATAGGGCACTCTTCGAGTGATCCCTTGTACAGATTCACAGCCTGCGGGCAATAGGGCACTCTCCAAGCTAGAGAGAGTGATCCCTTGTACGGATTCATATCCTGCGGGTAATAGGGCACTCGCCAAGCTAGAGCGAGTGATCCCTTGTACTCTTGTCTTGTCTTGTCTTGTCTTCCTTGGGGTTTGGGGTTGGGTTGAGCGTGCGCACGACAAGAGGGTCTGATCCCCCTCGAACCGTAAGGCGTGAACCCTTTCGTGTCTCACTTGTCTTGTCTTGTCTTGTCCCGTCACGTCCCGACTCGTCTTGACACCTGTAGGCTAGTCCCGTAGTTGGTAGCACACGCTACGACTACTACCTGTCCTGTTTTACTTTCCTGCTACGTTACTTCCTTTTGTGTTACTCTGTTATAACCACAGCATGCTAATCTACCAGTAAATTGTTGTGTAAAAGAACCTCAGCATGCTAATCAACCAGTTAACCGTTGTTTAAAGTTCGGTGCACTTGCAGATTGGTCTAACCCTTTTTGTAGACCCTACCTGATGTACAGTTCCTTCTTTTGGTGCTGTACGTCAGGTGCTCAGCCAGAGTCCGTGGACGAGGCAGATTCACTGGAGTACGAGGAGCCGAGGACGTCGACCCAGAGTACGTGCCCGACGAGGACCAGACCTAGAGGTCTTTTTAGTCGTCACTTTCAGAGGTTACTGCTTTTAGTTTTCTTTTAGATATTTTGTTGCCATGCTTAGGCTTCTTTTTAGACTTTGTACTCGTTGGATATTATATCTCTAATTTAATGAATGCAACTTCCTTTCTGTACTTTCTGTTGTTTCGAACTTTATTAATGCAAGAACCTGAAGTTTTTAAAATGGTACCCCTATAGACGCTTATTGGGTCCGAGCTTCTCAGCTCTGGCCTAAGCGGGCCTTAGTCACGCTTCGCCTCCGTATTTTTGGGAAGCGGGGCGTGACAAAATTCATACTTTATGTGCAAATCAAGTGATATCTCTAATAAATGATGGTATACAAAATACGAACGTATTAGAGACCAATTAAACATCATTTACAAACAAAATATTGCTAGATTAGGGGTTAAATAAGCAATATTCAACCCGAATCACACCACCAACTAGCGTTTTGCTAGTCTCTAGCAAAGTGAGCGAAAAATAATATTAAATATACACCTAGATCACCTTATCAGGTCTTAAATCACTCACCACCATATTACTTAGACAAAAGAAGATAACCACACACTAATATCAATATTTCAAGCTCATAGAATAATAGTACTCATGGATTTAAAGATGAAGAACAAGTATCTCTAAAATGGTCTTGAAATTGACTTAACTTCACTATTCATTACTTCATAGCTCATAGTATACAAAATCAATGGTGCACACCTTTCAATCAAAGATTTTAACTTGGAGCGTAGGTGTATCATGCAAAGCAAGCATAACGAATAGAATGGTATCAAGACATACACACATCAATCTTCATTCATAGGAAATCACACCATATCTTGTGCTTTCTTTAAGATTTGGAAGTTCTCTTGCCTTGCTAGTTATGCACACTTATTCTATCTTTTCTTTCTCTTTTTAATAGTTCCGCGTAACGCGCATCAAGCAACATTCGCAGAAAAATGTATAACTTGGATCGCTCCATCAAATGAGTGGGTTTCCAGTCAATGGCTCCCAAATCAAACGATAATAGGGCATTAGGCCAAAAAGGACCCCTCGGACTGTACTACTCGAGCCAACCAAGTTATTTATTTTAGTGACACATTTATTCATTTTTTCTTCATTTTTTTCTTTTTTTTTGCTTTTTTTTTGTGTGCATAAACAACTTAGCAAGATAGCTTCCTCTTTGTAATTCTTTCATAAGAATGGGTTATCCTAATCATTTCAAAAGACAGTGTATACTTTTCTACCCAAAATCACACAAAGCATGCAAATAGCAATGTATACGAGATAAAAAGCAATGCTCCAGTTATTTTGTGAACTATTGTGGCATGAACCTTGGTGTGTTCCATTGAAAAGTATACTATTTGCTAATTCATAATTTCTAGATTCATTAAGTCTTCAATCAATCCCACCATGGAGAAATATCAACAGAAATTTACCACGAGTACTAACATTCATGTCAAATGAGACTGAAATATTTAACAATAGTGGTGGAGGAAAATAAATCACACGTGTACGATGGTGGATAGATTTCGAGAATTTTCATCACATGAGGTTCATCTCTAGGTAAATCAAATATTGGTGATATAACTTGACTCAAAATTTTTTGTTTTTTTCAATGCGAAAAGGGAACTAAAAAAAATAAAATCCTAAAAGTTTATACCCTCCCCCCAACTTAAAATAAACATTGTCCTCAATGTTAGGAAGAGGGAATAATGGAACGAACACACCTGATTAGTTGCCACCCGAAGGTGGGTCTGTGAGGTCCATAGTGCTCGCTTCCTTGGGCCAAGGCTCGTGAAAATGCTTCAATCTTTGGCCATTCACCTTGAACTCACTCCCGTCTTTTTCATTAAGCAATAGCAATGCGCCATGTGGGAAAACTTCTTTAACTGTGAAAGGTCCAAACCACCTAGAGCGAAGCTTCCCAGGAAATATGTGTAGACTGGAATTGTATTGAAGAACTTTTTGGCCTGGGGTGAACTCCCTCCTTAAGATCATCATGTCATGGACGGATTTCATCCTTTCTTTTGATATTTTGGCGTTGTCATAAGCATTTCTCCTCAGCTCCTCTAACTCCAACAACTGTAACCTGCGAGAAGCAAAAGATGAATCAGTATCAAAATTCAATTTCTTAATAGCCCAATAGGATCTATGCTCCAATTCTACAGGTAAGTGACAAGACTTCCCAAAGACAAGACGATAAGGTGACATCCCCAAAATTATCTTGTAGGCCGTCCTGTATGCCCACAACGCTTCAGGTAAGCGCAAGCTCCAATCTTTACTTAAAGGATTCACTGTCTTCTGTAAAATGCCATTGATCTCTCTATTTGCCAGCTCTGCTTGACCATTGGTTTGGGGGTGATATGGAGTAGAGACTTTGTGCGTGACCCCAAACCTCTTCATTAAATTAGCGAACATGCGGTTGCAAAAATTGGACCCTCCATCACTGATCAAGGCTTTAGGCACTCCAAATCTAGAGAAAATGTTCTCTTTGAGGAACTTGAGCACAACTGAAGTGTCATTCGACCTGCAAGAAATAGCTTCCACTCATTTAGAAACATAATCAATTGAAACCAAAATGTAAACATATTCAAATGAAGGTGGGAAAGGTCTCATGAAATCTATGCCCCAACAATCAAATATTTCAATTTCTAAAATGGGGTTTAAAGGCATCATGTTACGTCTAGTAATACCCCCTAACTGTTGGCATGTAGCACATGTCTTGCAATAATGAAATGTATCCTTAAATATAATTGGCCAATAAAAGCCACATTGCAATATTTTTGCCACCGTTTTATTTGCAGAAAAGTGTCCTCCACACATCCCATCATGACAAAATTGTATCACACTAGCTATCTCATGGTCAGGAATGCACCTCCTAACAATTTGGTCACTACAATATTTATAGAGGTATGGATCATCAAAGAAGAAATATTTTACCTCGTACTTGAACCTTTTAAAGTCTTGGAGTGACCAAGTTTCAGGAGTCTTACCAGTCACTAGATAATTTACTATATCAGCATACCATGGAGAGGTGGAAACACTGAAAAGATGCTCGTCAGGAAAGGAGTCCTTCAAAGGTACATCTGCTGAATCAAGGCCTACTGTCAATCGTGATAAGTGGTCGGCTACTAGATTCTCCACGCCTTTCTTGTCCTTGATTAGGACATTGAACTCCTGCAACAATAAAATCCATCGTATCAATCGAGGTTTAGCATCTTTTTTTGACAATAAATATTTCAAAGCAGAGTGATCTGTATAAATCAAGATTGATGATCCCAAAATATAGCTCCTGAATTTTTCCAACGCGAATACTATAGCCAGCAACTCCTTCTCTGTGGTTGTATAATTCCTTTGAGCATCATTTAATGTTTTGCTAGCGTAGTAAATAACTACTGGAGCTTTGTCTTTATTTTGGCCTAGGACTGCGCCAACTGCGTAGTTGCTGGCATCACACATGATTTCAAATGGTAAGGACCAGTCTGGTACCTGCAAAATGGGAGCAGAAATCAGCAACTTCTTTAAAGTTTCAAAAGAATGTTGACGCTCAGGTGTCCAAATAAAATCCACATTCTGAGTTAGCAGGTTGCAAAGAGGGCGAGATATGGCACTAAAATATTTAATAAATCGCTTGTAGAATCCTGCATGACCCAGGAATAATCTGATATCCCTCACACACTTGGGACTTGGTAGCTTCTCAATTACTGCTACCTTGGCTCTGTCTACCTGAATACCATCTTTAGAGACCAAATGACCAAGGACAAGTCCTTCTGTGGTGATAAAATGACATTTCTCCCAATTTAATAGGAGATTCTTCTCAATACACCTGTCAAGAACATGAGCCAAGTTAGCTAAACAATCATGAAAAGAGCTAACATATACAGAGAAATCATCCATAAACACCTCCACAATTTTCTCAACCATATCATCAAAAATACTAAGCATACATCGCTGAAAAGTGGCGGGAGCATTACATAAACCAAACGACATCCTCTTAAATGCAAAAGTACCAAAGGGACAGGTAAAAGTAGTCTTTTCCTGATCCTCTGGTGCAATCTCAATCTGATAGTATCCTGAATAACCGTCTAGAAAGCAATAGTACTCATGTCCAGCCACTCTCTCTAAAATCTGGTCAAGAAATGGTAGAGGGAAGTGGTCTTTCCTAGTTCTGGAGTTCAACTTCCTATAGTCTATACACATCCTCCATCCTGTGGTGGCTCTAATAGGGATAAGTTCATTATTCTCATTTTTAACCACGGTGATGCCAGACTTTTTAGGAACAACTTGTATAGGGCTGACCCATTTACTGTCAGAAATTGGGTATATAATACCTGCATCCAATAATTTTAGAACCTCGCCTTTCACCACTTCTTTTAATGTGGGGTTTAGCCTACGTTGCATTTCTCTAGTGGGTTTGGCGCCATCTTCCAAGTAAATGTGATGCATGCATACAATGAGACTAATACCTTTTATATCAGCAATGGACCAACCAATGGCCCCTCTATGCCTTTTCAACACTTCAAGTAAAGAGCTTTCCTGTTCTAAAGAGAGTTTAGAAGATATTACCACATGGAATCTGTTTTTGTTTCCAAGAAAGGCATACTTGAGATATTCAGGTAGTGGCTTTAATTCAGGCTTTGGATCTTCCACCTCAGATGATATTTGAGTTGGTGCATTTGGTGGCAAAGCCTCGAACTTAGGCTCCCATATCGCGTTGAGTTCCTCCACATTTTCCTGCACAAGAAAGATGTCATCAGTGTTGTCCACAATTGTTTTAACAATATTAGCATCACCATAAAATTCAGAACAAATATAATCATCCACCAATGAATCAATCATGTGTACTTTTTCAACCTCATCATCCACATTTGGCAACTTGCAAGTATTAAATATATTCAAATCCAAAGTCATGTTACCCAAAGTGATTTTAAGTTGGCCATCCCTACAATTTATTAAAGCATTGCATGTTGCTAGGAATTGTCTACCTAGGATGATGGGAGTGGAATTGACGGTTTGAGGTCCTTGGATGTCTAGAACTATGAAGTCTGCAGGGTAGTAAAATTTGTCCACTTGAACGAGGACATCCTCAATGCATCCCTTTGGAACTTTAATAGATCTATCAGCTAATTGCAATATAACAGATGTAGGTTTTAGCTATCCTAGCCCAAGTTGCACAAAAATGTGATATGGCAAGATATTAACACTAGACCCCAAATCCAATAAAGCATTTCCAATTTTTTTTAGTGCCAATAGTACAAGTAATGGTGGGTGATCCAGGATCTCTAAATTTAGGCAGGGCATTTTGTTGCACAATAGAGCTAACCTGTTCAGTTAAAAATGCTTTCTTTTTCACATTCAATTTTCTTTTAATGGTGCACAGGTCTTTCAAAAATTTAGCATATGCAGATATTTGATTTATGGCATCAAGCAGTGGAATATTTATCTGGCACTTTTGAAAAATTTCACGAATTTCGGATTGATACTTATCTTTGTTTTTCTGAAGTAGCCGATGAGGGAAAGGTGCTACAGGTACATATGTTGCGGGCTCTTTCTCTTCAATGACTTTATTGTTCAGACCCACATCCGTGCTCTCTTTCTGCACCTCCTCTTGCATTTGAATTTCCTCCTCTTGTTCCGCTTCTCTGCTCGGTGCATCAGGTTTCTGAATTTCTTTCCCATTCCTCAGAGTGGACACGGCTTGGCAAGGCTTCATGTTATTACATGCAGAAGAATATGAGCTCATGTTACGATTCAGAATTGATTGTGATGGAAGATTACCTTTCTCCAATGTTGCCGTAAGCCTAGCTAAGCTTTCACTCATCTGTTGGTTATGCGTCTGTTGAGCTTGAAACTGAGCCTGTTGTTGTTGCATTTGGGCTTGGTGTAATTGAATAAGCTACTGAAGTGCATCCCCAAATGGTTGCATCTGCTATTGTTGCATTGGCTCTTGGTCCCTCCTTTGGTTCCCCCCTTGATAGTTGTTGTTGTATTGGTTTGTCTAAACTGAGGAGGAGCATGTTGCTGAGGTTGCTTATTGGGGCCCCAATTTAAGTTAGGATTGTTGCGCCACCCCTTGTTATTGGAATTGAAGCCCTGGTAGTTTATAGATACTTGGTTCACCCCCGTTGGATGCCTAGCATGCTCTTCAAGGCTTGAAGTGTGGGGCAGGCACTGGTGTCGTGACAACTAACATCGCAAAGTGCACAACTCTGCTCTATCTCAACTGCTTTGGCCTCTTTCAAATTTAGAGCTTGAAGCTTGTTTGTGATCATTGCTTCCATCTTTGCCTCCAACGCATCCTCTGGATTCAAATTGTATACCACTCCACGTGTTGGCTGGAAGGTACAGAGTGGCCTCCTCTGTCGTACTCTGAAGTAGTATCCCAAGTTTGCGCGTTCTCTGCTATGTCCTCCAAGTACGTCCAGCTTCATCTGGCTCTTTATCGAAGAATCCCCCATTGCACATCATTTCTATGAATTGTTTTATCTGAGGTTGCAGTCCATCGTAGAAGAAGCCAATAATCCTGCTTTTGTCGAAGCCATTATGTGGACATGATAGCAATAGCTCATTGAACCTTTCAAACGCCTGGTAGAATATTTCCTCGCTTTTCTGGGCAAAGTTCATGATTTGCCGCTTCAATCCCTGTGTCCTGTGAATAGGAAAAAATTTCTTTAAGAATTCAGCCTGCAAATCAATCCATGTAGTAATAGAACGTGATGGTAACGCATTCAACCAGTTCTTAGCTTTATCTTTTAATGAGAATGGAAACAGTTTTAGATATACCGTGTCTTCACTAGTTTTTCCATCAAAACATGTCAAGCACACTTCCTCAAATCCTTTTATATGAAGGTAAGGATTTTCCTTGTCTAACCCATGAAAGGTGGGCAAGAGTTGGATTACCCCTGGTTTGAAATTAAAAGAATTTGCATCAGTGGGCAAGATAAAGCATGAAGCTGTGCTAGTCCTAGTGGGTCTGAGAAGATCTTTTAAAGTTCTAGGAGCTCCAGGTTGCACATTATTTTCATTGTTGTTGCTAAAATTTTCATCCATATTATTATTAGCAGCCATTTCAAGGCGTCTAGTCAACCTCTGTGTCCTAGGAGTCCTATGCCACATAAACTAGCACAATATATTTTTTTGTTTTTTAAAAATGCAAAAATTTATATACAGTAAAATGAAAAGATCTCATCGAATGTCCTCTGAATGAAGTAAACTGTGGTAACAAACCGTTCTCCCCGGCAACGGCACCAAAAACTTGCTCAGCCCAAAAATGTGCTTCTCTCAAGCGAAAGAGTCCGTAAGTAATATAGATCTGAGAGTCCAGATGTCGAATCCTCGAGAGAACATCTGTTGCAATCACAAAGCTTAAATCAAATAGAAATTCAACGTAAAGAGACCAACCACTTTTAATGACGATGGTTTAAATGGGTTTGATCGTGGGTTTTAGTACGTGAACAATACGAGCAAAGAAAGTTTCGTGTATGAAAATATCTATGAGAAGTATGCACATGGTATGGGTTCATTAGGATCCATGATTTGTATTAATTTGGTTGATTAAATATAACTCAATGAATTCTCTTTTTGAGAGCAATTCATCGGAAAATACCCATGTGGGGATAACGCAGAATATTGAATATGATCGTTGCTAAAGTTATAATCTTTTAAAAATACGATATGAAACTACCTTTTGGAGAGATCAAAACTCACCCTTGTGGGGAGATCATCAACTCAATCACGTTCTTTTGGAAGATGAAAAAGATGATTTTAAAATAAAGATTACAACTTTATCAACGTTGACAATTTAGCCCAAAGATTCAACCAAGCAAATACAAATCATATCTCCTAACTACACCATACCATGCACAATGAAGATTTAGCCACACATACTGAAAATAACTAAGAATCTCATCACATTAAACATGGTTCTAAGCAATACAAGTAAATAGAGTTTAAAATACGCAATAGAGTTCAAGAATATCACCAAATACGCTCGCTTTTAGCCTAAGAAAACCCTTCTTCCTCTAAAAGCCTCTGAAAATTCCCTCAAGTTGCTCTCTGTAATGTCAGGGATTTGCTGCAAAAATCGGCTCCAAAATCGCCCAAATACGCCTCGAATACGGAGCAAAAACCCTAGAATAGCTTATATAATTAGATTGCGGGTATTAATGCGCTAACGGGTCGAAAACCCGCATCCATATCACGTTTAAACCCGCATCCACGAGCGGATCAAACGGTGACCGTTAATCACAGCGGGATCACGCCACCGAATGCCACGTGGCGCTTTGAATTTCGTATGCGCCCGCTCCGCTACTTAGTTTTCTCTGCATCCGATCAGCCTTCGGAGCAATTTACAACCGTTGGATGTATAATCGGACGGTCCACGTTGTCGCATCAATCGGATCTTCGTTGCTTCGTGCAGCACTGCGCTTCACCGTTCGATTGGGGCAAAGTCGACGGATGGAGGCCACGTGTCCAACATCAGCTTCCGCCCGCTCGTTGCTTCGTTAAATCTCGCCCGCTGCTTTCGTTTGATGCGGGCTGAAGCACAACCGTCGGATCGTCATCAGCGAGCGCGGATGGACGCCACATCGCCAACTCGGAACGACTCTGGTCCGCTCTTCGCAGCACTCAACAATCGTCATATCCTGGGCGGGAGTTATTGGATGGTCGCCGCGTGGTCTTTGAGATGACTCCCGTTGCAGTGGCGAAACGCACTGAAGGCCGTTCGATCGAAATCGAACAGCTGATGCGTCACCCGTCGTACGCGTTTGGTGGCCGCTAGATGGATATTGGACGGCCCAGATTGCACCACGTGGCGAGCCGCGGATTGACGTATATACGCTGTATTTCCTCCGTATTTCAGCCCTTTAAATGGTATTCTGCATTCAAAAATTCATAGTAATTAGCACAGATATCAGAAAAATACAAATAAATAGTCGTTGGAATCGTGAGATCGAGACCAAGCCATGAAAAATATAAAAAGGTAGAAATACTCAATAAAATTCATACTTTGTGTGCAAATCAAGTGATATCTCTAATAAATCATGGTATACAAAATACGAACGTATTAGAGACCAATTAAACATCTTTTACAAACAAAATATTGCTAGATGAGGGGTTAAATAAGCAATATTCAACCTGAAGCATCTGCTCACGACGGACACGGGGGCACGACGCCGCCGACGGGGCAGACACGCGGCACGGCGTCGCCTTCGGGGCGGGTAGGAAACCGCCTTTCGAGATATTGTTGTTTTATTGTATGGAAAAATCCCTTAGGGGGTTTATGATATAGATCCTAGAATTGACGATAAAAAAATCGTCGTTTTAAACTATGAAGAGAAAAATGATTTCTAATCCGATCTTGCGAGATCGATGTATGTATCCTGATCATGATAAAAATAGAATTTTTGAAAAAAATTCCTCTAGATCTGTCCTCCAAATCTAGCGACAGTTGATGAAGCCTACGCATGGAAGACGAAGTCCGTGCATGGAAGACGAAGCCACACGTGATAGATCTACCGCCTTCTCCTTGATTTCACAACGAACGGGGTTTCAGAAAATTTTAGAGGCTCGTGCTGATAACGTGTTATGAAGCATCAAATCTGGGAAAGACCCCAGTCCTTTATTTATGGTAGAGGGATAAGCCGTACATGGATGAGATACACTGATATGATCGTATCCTATAGATAAGATATAATCCCCAATACAAATCCCATATTATCAGTTTACAACATTTTGCATATTAAATTATGGATTAATCATATCTAACAGTTCTGTTACTAAATTGGGCCGGCCTATGAAGAGGATATCCAAATGAAGACGCCTACGAAGGCCATGAGGTGTTGTTAATGGTGCCCAAGAAGTCCCGTAGAAAGTGTACCATTTACTTAGTCAAAGTCAGGACATGTTCTGCTCGTTGAGCTTCCAAGCCTTAAATGGATGGTTAATAATGGGCATATTAGTGGCAGGGTAAGTGGACATCAGTTATGCCTATTTTTCAGAGACAATCATGCCTGTTGAGTATTGGTGTTTCATACCAATATTGTTTTGATGATGATCACAACATTATCTTGTTGCTAATGTCTCTCTTGTTTTAGTATCATGTTTATCAAATAAAGAATATCATGATTTGGAGACTAAATGCGTGGTGCAAGTATGGACATACAGTGGAGCAATGCCAAAGCTTGGAGATGATGGAGGTGCATCAAGGCATCAAGGTTGAAGCCATAGACTCTAAGGAAAGCAATGCAATCCATGTAATTTCATTTAATTGCTTTTCTCTTTTTGAGTCTAGGATTATTGTAATGCCTTGATAGATGGATTAACTCATTCATACATAAGCATTTTCCATCTTAGTGAGACATAGGATTATCATACCATCCCAATAGGTTCATCTTGCCTTAAACTTAACTGGAGTTTTGACTCTCCTACAGTTGACTGATGAAGGCATGACATGCGACTGGGTGATTCCATGCATCTGTCCAGCCTTCTACAACCGACTGGAATGCATAGCTCAAGTCAAATATTTCTTGACTCTTACTTGAGCTTTTCGTCTCAGTCGACTGAAGTTCATTTTACAGTCGTCTGTCTTCCAACAGGCACATAGAAATTGTTCTACAGTCGTATGTGCGTAACTTGCATTTCCTGGGCTTCATCCCAATTTACAAGTAGGTTGACCGATGAAGTATTTGTAGTCGTCTGTCTATTTACGGTCGCTTGTGAAATGGTCATTTATCGTCTGAATGCGCTAGTGCGAAAGTTGCATTTTCTTTGCTCCGTTTCCATCCCACGTGACACTCGCCTGCTTAAGGATATTCAGGCGCCTGCACATTGTACATGCGCCTGTGTAGACTTCTACAGTCATCTGTCCTGGCTCAGATTATATTTGTTGGGATTTTTATAGCCGTGGACCAGTCGACTACTAGTTGTTTATCATCTGTGTCGAAAACAGCCAAAATCTAGCCGTTGCAGATTTATTATTTTGGGGTTTTTCTTTGGGTTTGAGTGTTCCTTTGGACTTCCTATATATAGAAGAGGGCTGAGTTCATTAGAACTTATTGATGTTATTGAAAATCATTAGAGTTTAATTAAACCACTCTCAAACTCTATCATTTCCCTTTTTGAGCTCATATTCCTCTTCATGCATTGAAGTCAAGCTCAAGGGAAATCATCCAAGTGCTTTTAAGCTAATCTCATCACTTGGAGATCCTCTTCCATGCCTTGAATTCATTAATGAGTAAGTTCATCTCAAGGCATATGTAAGAGTATTTGTTTTACTTTGTCATTTCATTGAAACCCTAGCTTTCTTTGTGAGAGCTAGTTACTCTCTGTGTGAGATATAACCTTCAGTGTGAGGATTGGTTGAGATCTATCTATGTGTGAGTTTGAATCTCTATGTGTGAGAGCAAGGATTTCTCTGTGGGAGAATCCAAATCCTCTGTGTGAGGCATCTCGGTGTGAGATTGTATTCACTTCTCTGTGTGAAATTTGTAGTGGATATTGGTGTGGATCGACGTAACCAAGTTGGGGAACCAGGGTAACATCTTGTGTTTGTGTTTGGATTTTTGTGGTGTCAAAATTCCTCTTGCATTTATAATTCCGCATTTCCAAGTTTAATCTTTAAATACGCAATCTGTGCCATTACTCTATTCACCACCCTCTAGAGTTTGTTGTTAATATTGCAAGGGTAAGACAATCCTTACAATTGGTATCAGAGCAAGGTTGAAGTATACAACAATGATGGCATTCAACACTTAATCTATGTCTCATGAAGAAGGTCTATCAACCGTTCGACCCCCGCTCTTCAACGAAACCAACTACCATAGTTGGAAGATCAAGATGATGATCTACTTGGAGGGTCAAGACCTTTGGGACATCACGGAGTCACCCTTTGAAAAGCCTACTACACCCGTGGCCTCAAGGACAAAGGTGGAGAAGGAATCTATCAAATTCAATGCGAGGGCTATGAATGCATTCCATTGTGCCCTCACTCCGAATGAGTTCAACCGCATCTCCATATGCAAATCAGCCAATGAAATTTGGCATATCTTGGAGATTACATTTGAAGGGACATCCAAGGTAAAGAAATCTAAACAAAGTGTGTTTAGATCTAAATATGAAATGTTTAAGATGCAGGAAGGAGAAAGCATCTCAAAAATATTTACAAGGTTCACAGATGTCGTGAACGCTTTGGAAGGACTTGGGAAGGTGATTTCCCAAGAGTATTGAGTGTAGAAGATCCTTAACTCTCTTCCTTCTCTTTCTCTTATTATTATTATTATTATTATTATTATTCTTCTTCTTCTTCTTCTTCTTCTTCCTTTTTTTGTGTGGAACAACATAGATGGGTATGAGGGGGAGCACGAAATTAGGGGTGTGAGTTGAGTGGGAGGAGATGAGATAAGGATAAGGGAAGAAAATGGAAGAAAAGAAAAGAAAAGAGGAGATTTTTCTTAAGGAGTTTCTACACACTCCTTTTCTTAAAGGTTAAGCCATGTCATGGCTTCTTGGATAAGCCATGAAGATTTTGAAATGACCTAAATACCCTCTTAACTTTTCACAATTTGCAAGTGTGCCATTACTTTATGCACCGAACACTTAAGGATGTACGCACAGCACTTTTAGTCCAAATGACCATTTTGCCCCTCGCCTTTCTAAAAATTTACGGGGGTTGCTGATTCGGGTTCAATATTACATATTTAACCCCCCATTTAGCCCTATTTTGTGCTCATATAATGCTAAATTTATCTCTAATATATTTGTATTTTCTACACCATCGTTTATTAGAGAAAACACCTTATTAGAGCATAAAACAGCAATTAATGGAGTATTTCTGTACTTTTTATATTTTCCCTAGCTTCGTCTCGATCTCACGATTCCAACGACTATTTATTTGTATTTTTCTGAGATCTGTGCTAATTACTATGAATTTTTGAATGCAGAATACCAATAAAAGGAGGAAATTGAAGTTTGCACGAATCTTGGCGTACACGTGGCCGCATCCCGACGTCTCCCGCTCCATCGGATGGCACTCAGCGCTTGGGAGACGTGGCCCGCTGTGAACCGCTGATCGATGATCCGACGGCTGGGAGCAATCCCGCATTCGAATTCGAAATCGCAAATTAAGCGGGCGACGTGGCGCAACAGTGTTCGTGCGATCTGGATCGGACCGTCAACATTCAAGGCTGAAAGCGGATCAAAGTTTATTCCCAGTTGACGATTGTGGCCGTTGCTGCTTGAATCCAACGGTTGATATTAATCCCCACGCGAATTCGAAATATATTCGGATGCGGAGCGGGCTGGCGCGAAACTTGATGCACACGTGGCATCACCAAGGCAGATCCCGCTTGGATCAACGGACGAGAATTGCTCCGACTTCAGATGTTCGGCCACGATCTTCCAGCGATGTTGCGGGTGCGGATTTTGCGCAAATGGGTACGGGTTTAGACCCCTTAGCACGACTTAAACCTGCAATGCCTCAATTTAAGGTATTCCTAGTGTTTTTTGAGGGTATTCTTCCAGATTTTGGCGTATTTTGAGCGTATTGGAGGCTCTAAGAGCCGTATTTTCCCCCTGAAAAATTCTGTAAAATTCCAGAGGCTTATGTTATTATTTCCAGAGAGTTTGAAGTCGAAACTTGGAGATTTGGTGATATATTTCTAAACTTCTACCTCGTATTTTAGCGTTTTACATCGTATTTTGCTATTAGATCATTGTATTTTGCTATGAACTTGAAGTATTTGGCTATGAAACCTGTTTATTCTGATATTATGAGTAGCTAAAACTTATTTGTGCATGGTATGGAGTAGTTAGGGGATATAATTTGTGTTTATTTGGTTGTATTCCTTGTGCTAAACCGTTAAACGTCGTTAAAATTGTAATCTTTGTTCGTAAATCGACTTTTTCATATTCCAAAAGAATTGATTTAGTTGATGATCGCCCCAAAAGGGTGAGTTTTGATCTCCCCAAAAGGGAGTTTCATACCGTAGTTTTGATCTCTCCAAAAGAGAGTTTCATATCGTATTATAACTTTAGCGACGATCTTATTGAATATTTTGCTTGAACTCCCAAAAGGGCATCTTCCGATGAATTGCTTCCAAAAGGAGAATTCATTGAATTATATTGGGTATTTTCCGGTGAATTGCTCCCAAAAGGAGAATTCATTGCGTTATACTTGTCAACCAAATTAATACGAATTATTGATCCTAACGAACCCATACCATGTGCATACTTTTTATAGATATTTTCATATACGAATTTCTTTGTTCGCATTGTTCACCACCATTAAAATCGTCACATCGTCATCATTAGTGAAGTGGTTAGTTTCTTTTCGTAGGCTTTCTATTTGATTTGAATTGTGGTTGCAACAGATTTCTTCCCGTGGATTCGACATCTGGACTCCCAGAGTTTACTACTTGTTTGGACTCTTGCGCTTGAGAGAGAGCACCTTTTTGGTCCAACCAGTTGCCATTGATCCCTAACCCCTTTCACACTTGCATGGCTCTTCCTACACACATCCATGCGAGCATACATGCTTCACACACATGTCTAACACACTACTGTCATTTTACACCTACGACGTCATTTGCAATTCTCCCGCATTCACATTCGCATTCTCTTCCTTAGCCACATATTACGATCCAATCCTCCTTACACTACGCTACTTACATCAATATCTACGCTTATTTCATGCATACCCATGCATCATAAGTAGAAATATCACGTGCGTTCAGTAGAATACACGTATAGTGCAAAATAGGGCATGACATCCTACCCACCTTAAAATAAAGTCCGTCCTCGGACTTCCTAGGGTGTGAACCTTGTCGAGGTTAGCTAGGTATGATAGTCGTACTACCCATGATATACAAACAAGAATACGTATCTACACCACACTTATATACACTGTATGCTTCCCTATCATCCATACATATTCGCATCGCACACAAGTCAAAGATATATTCTATTTCTCATCTAGCAGCACACCCATATTACTATATGCATCATTACATAACATATGTATAGGTTCCTCACATAAACATCTAGGCACACATATTCACACACGTACATCACACATCACAAATAAGTCTCTATACGTATTATTACACGTATTTAGATCACTACTCATATCTATATGCATATGATATCACACCATATCCATATCACGATACATAAGGTATCCATACATAGCATGCTTTTAAATACATCACAATACATTCAAGTATAGACGATTTATATTCTATCTCTTTAAATATATACATACACATCTACATCCATGCACAAACACCCAGCAATCCACATTAATCTACACACCATTGCTTGATAAACAGGGTCACCATCACGGTGTCACACCGTATGTACCCCGGATCCATATACTCCCAATACTTAGTCATATGGGCTCACTTCCATGTATAGGCACATAAATATCTATATACACACATTATTTAGTCACATCCATACATACATTCACGTGTACGTACTAACACATGCATGATCAAGTCTTATAAGGTCCACAATCATAACTATAGTTAAATGTACACAGAATCTCATAGTCATAGCGATGCACCTACTGCCTCACACAGATAGGTACATATACCACACACAATACCCACAAGAGTGCACAAACATAACACATCCCCTGCCATATGCTATATATATAACTACCTTTGCACATCCTATGCACGTACTGTCATGATAGTCAAATAATTAGAAATATCCATATACAACCCACACACGCGTATACATATGCAAACAAATCACACACATCTCAATACCTACATACCAAACAGTTTCATTCACTTATATTCATCAAATACACACACACACACACACACACACACACACACACACACACACACACACACACACACACACACACACACACACACACACACACACACACACACACACCTATATTCCATATCTATCACATTTACATCCATATTGCACATGTATATACAAACACACATGCTTTAATACAGACCTATCTATACATGCATACAAGCAGAGATACTTTTATCCAGGGCATACCGAGATACACCTAGCTGGACAACCCTATAAGATAACACACACACACACACACACACACACACACACACACACACACACACATTCATTCATCCAATATACACGTTATTACATATATTCCTACTACACACTGCACATACATGAACAGATCTCTTGAAAGTCTTACACAATTTTCCTTAGAGAGAATTTTAAAGGACACGAGCACATACATGTTCTTGGTATTTACAAGTTTGCCATTACTTTACACACACACAACTTTAGGATGTACGCACAACAGATTTTGGAGTCTAACGACATGTCCAAATATATCGTTGAGAAGTGCGTTGGGAATCTCATGGCATGTGAAGTGAAGCTTCAACACAAGAATGAGATTCAACCAACCAAGCCCGAGAAGCCGGAGAAGCAAAAAGGGGTTGCATTCCATGCGAAGGAGGAGTCAATCAAATGGAGGAAGAAATTCCATCGAGAAGCTCCTAGTGAAGAAGATGAAGAAGATGTGCCTAATGGAGATGAAATCGTGGACCTTGCCCATCAACTAAGAGCATTCCTTAAAAGCAAGCAAGGTAAATCTTCTTCAAAGTTTGCTTCTAAATCTAACAATCCGATTTGTTTCAATTGTAGAGGAAAAGGTCATCTCTCCACAGAATGCCCTTCCAAACCCATCAAAGAGATTTACAAGGATAAAGGAAAGAAGCAGGCAAGTCCAAGTTCAAGAACCAAAAGAAGGGACTTGTTGGCACATTTGATGACTCCGATGAGGACACATCAAGTTAAGAAGAAGAGGATGACAAGGAGAGAGCTCATATGTGCTTCACAGCTTTGAATGATTCTTCATCAATCTCCTCAAGTTCAAGCGATGAAGAGGTGGAGGCATGGCTCAACCCCAACGAAGAAATGTGCTTCATGGCTAAAGGGGAAGAGTCTTCGGTAAGCTCTAGCGAGGAGGAAAGCGATGAGGACATAGAGGATGAGGCAAAGCTATCATACAAGGAGCTCGAAAAAAGCTACAACATGGTCTTCAATGGGGCAAGTAAGTGCATCAACTCATATGCTAAATTGAAAGCTAAATTTAGAAACGCTATAAGTAGGGTGCATGAACTTGAGTTTGTTAGTGTAAACAAGAATGATATGCATATTTGTGACACTAGTGAGAGAGACACACTTCTCTCTCAAGTTAAGGAATTGAGCATTTCCAACGATAAATTAGTAGCTCAAAACCTTAGCTTAGAATCTCGTATTCAAGAACTTACGTTGAAGTGCGAAGAGGAATCCCAAAGCGAAGAGGAATCCTAAAAGCTTATAAGCTTTGTTCATTCCAGGGATTCACTCCACGATTTGCTTGAAAAACAACATCCGTTAAACCATAGAGGAGGTTTGGGATACATTCCTAAGGTAGTTACCAAACCCACCTCTAATTCTTCTAATTATGCTGCAAATACAAGAAATTTTGCAAAAGCACCTAAGAAGAATCACCATACTTTCTTGTATAATAATAACACCAACATGAAGCATGTAAATCACAAGGTGGTGAGGGAAAATGAAAATCCTTCAGTTTTTGCTAAGAAGCAAAATCCTCATTCTTTGAATGCCAAGAAATTCATTTCTACACCTAAACATGCCACATCCACCCCTCTTGCGAAGGCAAAATCCTTGCCTAGGAATTCCTTAAGTTTGTGGATTCCCACTAGGTTTAGTGTGCAAGAGAGTGATAGTTACATCCACTCATTAGTTAGGGATGTGATCACATCATGTGATTACATTAGGAAATCAAAATCCTCTTAGGTTTGGTTCGCTAATATTTAGGTCTCTTACACATATGCATATTACATGGGTAGTGTGCTTAAATGTTTATTTTTAGCATACCCATTATTTGTGTGAAGTTTCATGATTTTGAAAATTCTTTCAAATTTATTTTTCATGAAAATGGGGACCTTGGACAATGCATTGTCATACATACAATGTTTGAACAATATGTATGTCAATGGGGGGCGTAATACGTTAAGTATGTTTAAAATTATTTTTACAGCATAACTTAACTCTCATATTAGGTTTTGATTAAGATCGTTATTTACCATTGGTTAGTATGGTCTTGATCTTAACCTATTGATATCGCTAACTTGTTTAATGATATATTTTCTTTTGGCAATGTCATGTGTATCAATGTGTTTGATTTTTCCATATCTATGCTTTGATATACTTTTGGCCCATGGCTCCAAATATTAATTTATAATTGGTAAAGAGGTTTTTCATTCAAGATTTTTTTACAATTGGTATTATCTCAATTGTTAACGATCTTTTATCTCTTTCTTTGCAATTGGTATTAGATCCTAGAAGTCAAAAATTTGACCATTTCTAAGATCTAGGGGAGAGCATGGGATACTGATTGATACCCACTAAATTTTTTTATTTGATATTATTCATCTCTTTATCTCTTGCATATTATCACATCTTTTACTAAGATGACATTGGAGATATATTTAATGTCCACCTTTTTGACAATGACACGGGGGGAGAGATATGCATTATGTAAATCATGTATTTCATACATATGCATATGGGGAGATAGATAAATCTATGGGGAGAGATATATATAACTATATATACATATGGGGAGAGATATGTGAGATTATGTAAACCTCTCTTGTGGAGAATGTTATTATCATATTGCAATTGGTTTATATAATCCATGCCTATTATATGTCACCATTATGTCTTATTATTTCAATTGGTATAATGAGTATTTACAATTGTATATCTCATTTTACCATTGGTGCATATAAGTAGGGGGAGCTCATTAGCATTGTGCTTTTAATTCTTTATGTTTTACATAATGTGTGTCATCATCAAAAAGGGGAAGATTGTAGAGTATTGGTGTTTCATACCAATATTGTTTTGATGGTGATCACAACATTATGTTGTTGATAATGTCTCTCTTATTTCAGTCTCATGTTTATCAAATAAAGAATAACTTGATTTGGAGACTAAATGCTTAATACAAGGATGGACATCAAGTGGAGCAATGCCAAACCTTGAACATAAGGTGCCAAAGATTGGAGATGATGGAGGTGCATCAAGGCATCAAGGTTGAAGCCATAGACTCTAAGGGAAGCAATGTAATCCATGTAATTTCATTTAATTGATTTTCTCTTTTTGAGTTTATGATTATTGTAATGCCGTGATAGATGGATTAATTCATTCATGCATATGCATTTTCCATCTTAGTAAGCCCTATGATTATCATATAAATCATCCTAATAGGTTCATCTTGCCTTAAACCCAAACTGTAGTTTTTGGCTCTCATACAGTCTACTGATGAAGGCAAGACATGCGGCTGGGTGATTCCAGGCGACTGCCAACCTTCTACAGCCGAATGGAATGCACAGTTCAAGTCAAACTTTTCTTGACTCTTACTTGAGCTTTTCGTCTCTGTCGACTGAAGTTCATTTTACAGTCGCCTATCTTCCAACAGGTGCATGTGAATTGTTCTACAGCCGTCTATGCGTAACTTGCATTTTATGGGCTTTATCCCAATTTGTAAGTCAGTCGACTGATGAAGTATTTACAGTCGCATGTCTATTTACAGTCGCCTGTGAAATGGTCATCTATCGTCTGAAGGTGCTAGTGCGAAAGTTGTATTTTCTTTGCTTCGTTTCCATCCCAAGTGACAGTCGCCTACTGAAGGATATTCAGGCGCCTGCACATTATACATGCGACTGTGTAGACTTCTACAGTCGCCTATCTTGGCTCAGATTATTTCCGTTGGGATTTTTATAGCCGTTGATCAGTCGACTGTTAGTTATTCATTAGTCGACTGTCTGTGTCGAAAACTGCAAAAAACTACCCGTTGCAGATTTATTATTTTAGGGGTTTTCTTTAGGTTTGATGGTTCCTTTGGACGTCATACATATATATATATATATATGTGTGTGTGTGTGTGTGTGTGTGTATGTATGTACATACATATATATATATGTATGTGTATACATCTATTATACATTTGACAATGTTTTTTGAATTTTAGGGCTGACTAGGACAAGATAAAGAGTGGCTGAGATTTGATCTTGGTAAATCAATGGTTGAGATTGGATTTTATGAAAACTTTGATGGGAAAAGTGTCTTGGGAACCAAAACTTTGAAATTATAAGTGCCTTGGGAAAGATTGTGGAGATTAAATTTGGGAGGAAAGTGCTTTCGGAACCTAAATTTTGAAATTAGAAGTGCCTTGGGAAAGATTGTGGATATTAAATTTGGGGGGAGTGCCTTGGGAACCTAAAATTTGAAATTAAAAGTGCATTGGGAAAGATTGTGTAAAAGCATGATATATTAAATTAAACAAAATAAAAAATTTAACGTAAAACAATTTAGCGGAACAACAAATTAGTGTAAAAATACCCCGAGTTTTGTTGTTACGCGCCGCGCCGAAGGCGCCCGCGCCCGACGCTAATTTGTTGTTCCGCGCCGAATGCGCTGCGTCAAATTTGTTGTTAGACGTCGAATTTGTTGTTCCATGCTGAAGGCGCCTGCACCGAATTTGTTGTTCCGCGCCGAAGACACCCGCGCCGAAGGTGCCCGTGCTACTAAATATTTTTATTCTAATTTATTGTTTAGCGTGGGAAATCTTAAAGAGTGGCTGAGATTGTAAATGATCTTGGTAAATCAATGGTTGAGATTAGATTTTGTGAAAATTTTAGTGGAAAAACTTAAATTTTGGTTGGAAAAGTGTCTTGGGAACCAAAACTTTGAAATTAGAAGTGTCTTAGGAAATATTGTGGAGATTAAATTTGGGAGAAAAGTGCCTTGGGAACCTAAACTTTGAAATTAGAAGTGCCTTGGGAAAGATTGTGGAGATTAAATTTGGGGGGAAAAGTGCATTGGGAACCTAAACTTTGAAATTTAAAGTGCCTTGGGAAAGATTGTGGAGAAGAATTATCCATTAAATTAAACAAAATAAAAAATTTAGCCTAAAACAATTTAGCAGAACAACAAGTTAGCGTAAAAATACCCTGAGGTTTGTTGTTCGGCACCGAAGGCGCCCATGCTTAAATTTTTTACGCTAATTTGTTGTTCCGCGCCAAAGCCGCGTGCGCCAAATTTGTTCTTCGACGCCGAATTTGTTGTTCCGCGTCGAAGGCGTCTGCACCGAATTTATTGTTCCGCGCCGAAGGCACCACGCTGCTAAATATTTTTACGCTAATTTGTTATTCTTTTAAATTTTGGCTGTGGAAATAATTTTTTGGGGAACAAAGATTTCGTGGGGAAATGTTAAATGATACCCGCGGGCAAGGGTTATGACTAGTCTATTCTATAAAATCGGGATGTTATCATGGGTTATTGTTTAAGAGTTTTTGGATAAGAGTTGAGAAATTGGGTATAAAAGAGGGATGTTATTAAGATAGATTGGATAAGATAAGAGAAATTAGATAAGATAAGAGAAATTGGATAAGTGAAGAGAAATTGAGTTTGGTGGGAAACTATTTGATATGGGTTTGGAATTTTAAATTTGAAACAAAATTTGTGGGAGGAATTAAATTTTGGGGGAAGAAAATGTTTTGGGGAACCAACACTTTAAAATACAAAATTTATCACCCAAAACAAACCTCAGTCGTGAAATTTGGGGGGGGGGAATGAAATATTTGGGGAAATTTTTGGTTCTCTCTCCCTCTATCTTCTCTCTTTCTCACTCACCCGACCCCTCTATCTCTCCCCACCGTAAGCCCAACCCTCTGCACCGCACCCCCCTGCACAGCCACTCTTCCCCTCCATCCCACGGCCACCCCTCTTCCCCTAATTAGAAAGTACTCTCACTGTCACCATCTTTTGTCTTGAAGACTTCGAGGAGGACGACAGACTCGAGTGTGCGGTCTGGCTCTCAAAGCTGAGGGAGGACGGTGGACTCGAGTGTGGCGATCTGCATTCTCTTCGACACCAGCAGCCCGGCCATCGTTTCACCCTTAACGCTGCTAGGTAATTCATTTTCTTTTCTCCTCTTTTAAAAATTAGAATTTTAACTTTTTTGGTAGTTTTTAGTAGGGGTTTCTTGAGAAGTAATAGGTAATAATTACTGAGAAAGGCTGTAATTTTACCGCCTGCTAAGCGTGAGTTCATGGAAATTAAAAGAATTGTTTCTATTTTAGCCCATAATCCCTTTTCTTGCATCTCTCAATTCATCGTTGACTAATCTTTATTGATTAATTTGTCCATACTTGGCAGAACTAGCTACCGAGAAGGTTGATGATCACATGGCGTTTTGCTGGGATAATTCATGCATTCGAAGGGTGGGACGAACATGAGTATGGAGAGAGTATGCTTGACATTGAGAAAGTTTGGTCTTTTGCTCTGCACCGTGGATTTCTTTCGGCAATCGACTCCATTTAAATGAAAACCTTATTGTTGAGAAAGTAAGCTTGTTATATTTTATTTTTTGTTTAGTTAACCAATCATTCTTTTTGGGCAGCGCTGTTCTTTTAGCTGTATAAGGTATGCGAAGATGGAAAGGATTTTGTAAGGAGCGTATGACTCTATATCAAGCAAGTAATCATGGTAAATTCTTTAACTTTTAATTTATTGGTATATATGATTTGTTTCAATATTTTTAAATTTTTCTTTGCTATGTGTTCAAATGCTGTGTGTTTTGAGTGCAAATTTCCAACCATAACTTCATTTTTTTATTTTAATTTCATGTCTTAATTTTGTCAATTTTGGGTGAATTTAGAATAATGATGTTGTTCACCAAGAAGTTGCATATAGTTTGATTTATGATTTCTTGAACCATTTTTGCCTTTACGATTTTTTCACATGACATTTACAAGTGTTTGTTACATCTGTCGAGAGAGGTCTATATTTGCTTTGTATAATGTAATCTGGGATTTACTCTTGATTCAGTTACATGTAGAACATTATGCATATGAAGGATATCAATAATTTCATGTGCCTGGATGTTTTCTGTTCTTATTATTTACATTTTCCTTTTGTTTTAAAACTGAATTTACTATATTTACTTCAGCAATAATCCCTGTAAACTGAATTATTTGTTTCTATAAATTAGAACTTTTGCATGCTCTTTGGTTTAACGAAAAGTGATTGTTATGTGGAAATTTTGAATGAATCAAAGTACTGTTTTTGTGAATCTAATTTTATCAAAGTTCTGCTTTTGTTTTTATTTTAAAAATTGATTTCAGCTTATTGAGAGGACACCAATTGTATATCTCAACAAGGTGACTGAGGGTTGTGAGGCCAGGGTGGCAGCTAAGCTGGAGTTTATGCAACCTTCATTCAGTGTAAAGGACATGTATATATGGTATTTTTTTCCTAAGTTTTTTATTGCAATTAATGGGTTGTATCTGTATGTAGCCCATGAATATACATCATGACAGTTCGATTTATTTATTTATTTTTTGGTCTGTATCTGTATGGTATTTTATTTTTATTGGATTTTCTGCAATGCAGTGAACATAGGTATATATGCATGGAAAGAAGCAGAGATAAACCTCACATGTTAAATAGAAAACTTAATAGGCAATCATAAATTAATTCATCAATATCCTACGAAATGTAGGCTACTTCTCCCAATGGTCTGTATAACACTTTCAGACATGACATACATGTCCTTACATGCTGGATGTTTCTAATAGTGTAACCTTTTTGATTTGTTGGTAAAAATTTAATTAAGTCATCAGGTTGTTGTTTCCCTAGATGGATCAAGATGTATCAATATTTAACCTTTTGATTTGTTATTAAAAATTTGATTTTTATATTGATGCGATCGAACTTGATTATAAATAATCATGAAGAAATGATGTTTGAGCTTGCTCCTACAAGTGCTTTCAAGTGTCCAGAGTATATCCAGACTACAAATTACATAGCCGTTGTGGCCAGAAAATCCAATTCGAACGTGACTTATATTCACAGAATTTTTAATTTCATCCCATAACATCAAAATTCTATATCCGGTTGAATTCTACATCAAATTTTTTGTTTTTGTAGAGCTCTATCCGTTGATTCATGATGCAAGTAGTCTGCCAACAAAGCACGGGTTCAGATCTCGGTCAACACAGAAGACGATGGAGTAGTTTGGGTTATGGACATGGGAAGGATGGGGATGACTGCAAGGTGTTTGATGATTTGTTTCTGAGGATGAAGGAACCAAAACCCATTTGATGGAGCTAGAAGGACAGCTTGAATCATTGGAAGCAGCTGCAGTAACATCATCGCATATGGTTTGCGAAATCCCCTCAGGTTTGTTCTTTCTTTTCAATCAGTGATTAGTGTAAATTTGATTTTGTTGGTATGTTTCCTGCTCGGAAAAAATTTCTTGATATCATGCGGTAGAAAGTCCTACTCTCTTTTTTGGTACAACTTGCTTGGTACAACTTTCTTGATATCATGCTTGGTACAAAGAATACCCAAATATGGAAAGAACTGTCCATTATATGCATGACATCCATGTTTTCCAGGCATTTTATTTTATTTCTTTGGGGTTGTTATGTATTCTATTAATGGACTTCCATCACATGGTTTATTTTGCAGATAATTTGCTAAATGATGGCAATCGATTCTTTATCATAAACAAACTATGACTCTTTAAAAGTTTGTGTAAGTACAATTCAGTCTCCCTTTTGTTAAAATGCCAAAAAGTTTTTTTATTGAGTTGTAGACATTGTTTACGCTTCTTTGCATGTATAATAATTCTGCACTAATGGATTTGTTTTTGAAAGTTACATTGAACTCAAAGTTTAGTTGTTGCTGGCATTTTAATGGATTAACCATGATAGAAATTTGTGACAGACGTGTTAGGAACAAATTCTATTTGACATAAAAAATTACACTAGATAAAACAAATTAAATCAAGTTCAGTGTCCAATATATTTAGTTAACATGTCAATACTTCAGAGAATATAAGCACAGATGGGTGCTGGAAAATTTGCATTCGATAGCCACAATGCCGAGCCTCCAAACACAGCTCCTAATGATGGACATTGTTGAGACACCACCCAAATACTTTACACAGCTCGCCTCTAAACACTGCTCCTAATGATGGACATTGTTGAGACACCACCCAAATACTTTACAGCCCATTGGTTAACTTAAATCTATGGTAATTAGCCTGAATGATGCCAAGTTATTGGTGGAAATATTTTGTGTTAACTGGTTTCTTAAAAAACTGAATATTTTTTTCTTCATAGAATGGCATACATTATGGCAGATGGGGTTGCAAATTGATCCAATCCACTGAGATTTGGACGATCAAATTACCGGTATCCATCAAAAGATTTGGAGGCTCAAAGGGGTTAGTGTTTTCTCTTTTAATTCATTTTTTCTTTATTTATTAATCCTTTGCAATGGCTCAAAGATAGATAAATATTTGTTAACTGGTTTCTTTGAAAAAGGCTCAATGGTTGATGAATATTATGATCCTGGCTCAAAGGTCCATGTTCTTGCACTGGCTCAAAGATAGATGTCCAGTGCGTAATGTTCAAAATTTGCAAAATGACCCGTGCAAAATTTTGCTGGAATTTTTTCATTGCAAAGTGTTGACTAAAATGTCCAGTGCAAGATGTGCAAAATGTCCAGGATCATGATATTCATCTATCTTTGAGCCTGGACATTTTTCAATCTATATCTATTAGAAAAAGGCTCAATGTTTTGCTTTTGGTACATATATGTCCAGGATTATGATCCTCAGGAAAAACAATAGCATCAACCTGTTAAAAATAAAATGTCCAGTGCAAGATGCACAAAATGTCAACGATCATAATGAAGTGGTGAACTAAGAACTGCTCCTATCCAAGATGTGCAAATGTCCTTTATTAGAAAGCTAAACATGCAGAAAGATTTAATAAAAAATCTACATAAAAATGGTATGCATGTAGCTTTTTATCACTAGATAGTCCTTCTGTTATGTTATAGCTTGGTAATCTCCATTAGTGTCTCTGCTTGCATCGATGGTGTAAAGATGTGATATTTTTTGTATATGAGCATCTTTCAGAAGAGTTGAAGAGGAGCGACAGCAACAAGGAAGTTCTTATCGATGCCTTACGAGAACTGCAGAAGGCAAATGAGCTAGCTCGGCAGAAGGCAACTGTTTCAGTCTTCTTTCCATTGCTTGCTTAATTTGCTCAACATGGTTCTTTCTATTTCCATGTTAATTTCCTCAGGCAAGGTTATATATGGCAATTGCTTTGCTTTGTTTAATTGGCATTCTTCTCTGTTTTCCACATATATGTAGATGCAATGCAACCATGAGAAAATTAGAAAGAAATGTGATAAGAAAAAAAATCCGCCAACTAAACATTAGTTTTGGTATGCATGTGCCTGTGAAATGTTTATAGTTTATATATAGGTATAGATTGATTTTCTTATCGCGGGAAAGAGGAAATAATGGATTAATATACATGACACAAATGGGATATCGGGAAAGAGGAAATAGTGGATTAATATACATGAACACATATGGGATATCGAAGTGAATTTATCTTATCAGTTTAACTAAGTGATTTTGAACTATATGCTTTTGTTATATTAAGTAATATTATTAAACATTCATTTCATCGGCATCCTTTGGTCAGATCTTAAGCTAGGAGAAAGAGTAAGCAAACAACTAGACGCCCGAGTCATTTGAACATATATATTGAAAATATTTCACAAATTTTTTAACTCCCAAGTATAACATAAAGCTCCATTATATGTATTGCTTAATTTGTTGGAATGCATGTGGCAAGTGGAGTTTGTGATCAATTCCCAGAGACACTAATGATTGAAGAGAATTCAAACTGGCTGTTGAGGAGATGATCAGACTGGAAAACTGAGGAGTGTTATGCATGACTTGAAAGACAAATTGTGGGATCATCATCTGGTTATGGTCTTCGGGCATGCGTGATGCCTACGAATAAATATGAAGGTTTTGTTGGAAAATTTGACAAATCAGCGGATGATGCTTTGAAAAACCAAGGAAAAAGGACTTATCAGGCAAAACCGAGGCGTGCTAGGCACTGTTCTTAAGAGTAGATTTCCGCCCCTTAGAGTGTGAACTCAGCGCAAGTCAGGTCCAGCGGCTACCCTCCAGGATTCAACGTAGGGGAGAGCACGGTCTCAAACCGGCGGTTTGGGACCTAAACCGAACCAGACCGTATAAGTAGCGGTTTCTCACAGGCCATACCAAACCAGACCGCCAGACCGACGGTTTCCGAGCCGACGAAAACCGCTTGGAGCGGTTTGGTTCGGTTTGGAACCGCGGTTCAGACATATGATGACGAAAGATCCTCTCGTATACCCAATTTTGCTAAATATAGACTTTGCACACAAGTAAAATCCCCTCGTATACTGCTAGAACGACTCTTCCGTTGTTTAAATAACAATACAACAGTTACAACTGCACCACAATGCAAACATGAGAACAATTAGAACATTGCACACAAGTAAAATGAACTAACAAACAAATCAATCATCATAGAGAAACTACAATAAAATGAATGAACATACATATTTTTGACATGTGAAGCCTGGGTGAGTTTTGAGTTTTAGTTCTGTGCGATTATAGTACTTTTATAGGGCAATGTGATCTTAAACATGGTTTATATGTATCAGTTAGCAATGTGCTCATGTTGTTATTTTTTAAAATGCCAAATTGTTTGGGCAAGGAGCGAAATTTATACTTCTTTCTGCTTTGCAAATGGCAGGTGTCCCAGTCCTACGTAGCTACTCCATTTTCAGGTTTATTCAGAGTTAAAAACTTAAAACCATCAAGCATGTCGAAATCTAAATAATTTGAAATGAATAACAAGCAAGAGTGTAGAGTTTTGACATGAACAACCAAATGACAAATGTCCAGCAGGAAAATTCTTGTGCATGGCATGATCACGCCCCCTGTTTCATGTGGAAATCATGGCTAATATATATTTCTGACATGACCTATATGCATATTTTTGACAAACTACAATAAAAATACCAACGTGTTCAAAAATAAAAACCCCAACCAGCAGATCTGAGATCCGAATCAGCAGCTTAAATGACTCATTACCTCAGTTCCTCGTTCCCCCAGTGAACCCACTGCGACCACCAAAGACGGGTTGCACGACTGCGTCGGACAGGTTCTCAACGCCGGCGTCGTACTGCTTCTCAACTGAAAGAGAAGAATAAATAAGAAGATGAATACGAAGAAAAACAAGAAGAATAAGAAAGAATAAGAATGAGGAGGAGGGGTTTACCTGGTCTTGGTGTTGGCGATGGCCGATAGGCTGACCGCTGATGGAGAATTAGCGATGCTCAAACGGGAAAAAAACGAATGCAGTCTGAACTCTGAAGAGTGAAGACTGGAGATTGAAGAGGGCAGATAGCCAAATAGGGCCGGCGCGGTGCCGCTCAGTCTAAAGGCCTTAGGCTAGGGTTTCTAGGGACTAGGGTTAAAATCCCAAAAGATTTCCAGCACAATATTTAATATATATTAGGAGTCGGTTCGATTCGGTTTAAGCGGTTTCGACAGGGTGAAACCAAACCAGACCATATAAGTGGCGGTTTCCAACGATTGAGACCAAACCAGACCAATGGAGGGCGGTTCGGTTCGGTTTTTGGCTCGGTCTGGTTCGGTTTGGTTCGGTTCGGGCGGTTTGAGCAAACCGTGCTCACCCCTAATTCAACGGCAACGACCTTGTAAGTGTGCACTCACAATACAAGGCTCCAGCGAGTAGCAACAGTTCTTCGATCGCACAGGAAGACGAAGATGAATAGCAGAGGAACAGCTGGTCGCAGAAGCGAACAAAAGAACAACAAAAGCAGAAGTAACGAGAAATTCTATGGAAAAAGAGAATGATCATCAGCACTCCAATTCTTGATACGCTGAGTATATATAGATATGGAAAAAAGGACCATTGGAATTCATCCATTTAATAAGAAAGTGGCCGTTGGAGAGTTTAATGAGCCATCAATAAGAAAATAGCTGTTGCAAAAATTAAACAGCAATTAAAACAAAAAATATGGCTGTTGAAAACATAATGGGCTTTTAATTCTCTAAAAGTAAGAGGGCTTAAAACATGATGCAAAATTCGGGCACTCCGCGCACGCACCCGTGAACCCTCCTGCGCAGGCGCGACGCCAGCGCACACACGCTAAGGTTTTCCAGATCCGACGCCCATATTTTCCATTCAGCTCAACCCGGTTTGGGCTTGGCCCCTTCCTTGGACTCATGTGCACGCGAGCTACCCCCAAATCCTAGCCCATTAACAAGTCCAATAGCCCATTAACAAGAAGACTCTTATAAACCCATCCAAGGGAGTTCTCCCATCCAATGTGGGACTAAACTTGGCTTTGAATTGTGAAATAAACCAAAATGTCTAACAGGTTTTGTTTCAGTCCTCTTTCCATTGCTTACTTTATTTGTGCATTTATAATGATGTTTTCGATTTTTGTCTCATAATAGTGTAATGTAAATTTGCGGTCAATGAAATAATTTATCATCCTTTTATTTTGCCTGTTTGATTAAAACTGGTTATGTGAAAAATAGATTTTTTGTCTGTAACTTTCCCAATATCCGAGACCTCACCATGTTATGCATGTATGTGGCTGAATTAGTGTCTTCCTACTTGGGATGTTATTTTTGTTTATCAAAATAACTTGGGCTATCAATTTTGGTGATCAGCTGAGGAAGTGCAATATTTTAGTTCATTTGTTTACTTAAAAATTGGTCATAAGTTTAGCTTGTGGCTATTGGAATGATTAGAACGATAGGTAGAAGATTGCAATCATGTTTTGATATGTTTTGACACAGATATTATGCAAGTAGAAATTGAATTATTATTAACACTAATGCATGAAATGACCAGGACAGAGTTGGTACAGTAAGCAAATTTATTAACATTAATTAATTTGATATCAGAGCAGAATGTGTTGCAATTGCTTGTATAAACATTACTGCATATGATTCTCTGCATCACTTGAATATCATTTCTTATGTTGTTTGCAATGTTTTTCTGAAAAATGTTGCTCAATTTTGCCTACTCTTTTAAGTAGTCGTGTTGCTGCATGTCACGACCATATAATCTCCATCGAAGAAATATACAAGTACACAAACCAGAACATGGGATGGCAAATTAAGGCAGATGCACCAATCGAATTTTTTATTGGCTAGAAATCTAGGAAGCAGAATGTATAGTTTTCCTGCAACTTCTGATTTACTGTTGTTGTGTATAGAGGCGCTTCTGGGCACCAACAAGGATACACCACATTCATATTGAATTATTCAGTTTGAAATAGCTACCTTACGACAAACATTATTTTGAAGAACTTTGTAAATACTGATCAGTTGTTATTTGATGTCATGAACATGGAGGTGTAGAAATGGAACTGTTGGGATTTGAACTTTTGTTGAAATATAAGCTCAATAACTACGATGAATAAGAGAGAGCGCCAAACAAAGATGAGGCATGTACATGATTTAGATTTATGGGCACTTGATTTACTACAAGAGATGTCTAGGATTTTTTGAGCCCTTCTCCTATATTTATCGCTCTTACATGGATGTATACGTACTGTCATAGTTGTGCTATTCGAAAATATTGCAAGTAAATGTTGGCAAGAAAGTGTTTGTAAAAGAAATTATTACAGTCTCATTTGATGCCAATAATAAAGAGATAAATGCTTGATAAATACTATTTGTTGTCAAGAATTATTAGCTGTACAGATGTGTTTACATACTCTTTATAGCTTTCATGTTGTCTTCGTTTGTGCAAATAAAATTGTTGGATTGAGGTTTGAGCCAATATCGGATGGCTGAAGGCTCTGAAATTTGAGATTTCCAGCACATGTTGTTGGTCCATAGAAGGTTTTGCTATTTTAGCGAGTATTGCTACATGTACGCTTTCCCCATATAGTTGCAACAAGATCACGAAGACTAGGGTTTGGGCTGAGAGGAAAAATCAGTTTTGATGGGTTCCTTGGTTTTACAGGTTGATGAAGGCGGAAGCGATCCAGTGGAAGGTAGCAAAGAAACTGGGAAAAGCGTAAATGAGGCATCTTTAGAGGTTAGGACTTGAGAACTCAGTTCCTTCTTTGGTTTTGATTTTTTGTGGATTTTTTTCTTCGTATTTTTTTATATTTTGACGAGGGATTTGTGTTACAAGGAGGCAAAGATGCCAACAGCGAGGATGAAATTCTGAAGCTTGCAAAAACACCATGTAATTTCTGTTTTTAATTTGTTGTTTTTTCGGTTGAATTTGATTGGATCCGATAGCTTCCGAGCTTAATCTATGAATTCTTTGTAAAAAATTGCTTTTTTTTCCAGGTTGGGGAAGCAGTGGACAGAGGTGTTGCTGCCTTCAAAATTTAACAATCTGAGTGTCTCAAGGCGAGTGAAGCCTTTAACAATCCATTCTGCAGAAGTCCAGTGTGAGAAACGGACGATATCATGATGGCAAGGAAATGCGTTTAGATCTAATGTTTTGGCAATCCCCTCTATATCATAAGTTTTTGCTTCTTTTTGTGTTCACTTTTCTATGTAATTTTTAGCTAGGGGTGTTTGGATACTATCTTTGTGATTCTTTTCTAATGTAATTGTTCTAGAAAAGAAAGTGATTCCCTTCGTTGCATGGGTTTCTTTTGTGTGGTAGTCATTTGGGAAAATCAGGTTCAGATAGTATTATCCATCTTAATGCCGCCAAAAAGTTTCGTCATGCTATTTCTATATGTTGGAACTGGTTTGCAATCGCTTTTTTTTAACAATTTACATTTTGCCATAAAAAGATTTATGTCGAGAACATCAAGTTCAAATGCTCAAAATATTTCATAATACAGAGAAAAGTTAAGTTCGATAAATTTTGTGACGAAGTTCGAGGTGGAACCTCTTATATTTTTTGCCAGTCCAGCTGAAGTGTGACGAGAAGCCTACAAATCCAAGCCAAATGTCATGGTGGTTATAGAAAGCTGCAAACTGGAAAATGTAAATACAGTGTTCTTTAAGTCCATAAGTAGAGTTAGGTGACACAATTAATTATTGTCTTTATCATATAAAATTTTTCTAAACAATGTGTAGAAAAGGAACTTAATTTGTCTAAAATTTTTGGGACAATCTAAATTTTGGGGGACTAAAATTTTTGTGAGAAACTAAATAAACCATGGGAAACTAAATTCTCTAGGGGAATTAAAATTTGGAGGAACTGAAAGTTTTAAATTTTTGAGGAAAACTAAATTTTCTCGGAGGAACTAATTTTTGGATGAACTAATATGACCTAATAATTATTGTTCTTTAATTATTGATGTCCGTTTAGATTTATAGGGTCCAAGAGATTAAGGGGGAAATATTTTAAATTACCAGTTTCCTTGATGGCCGAAGGCGCCCGAGCCTGTGCCGAAGAGATTAATGATAGCCAAATGCGCTTGTGCCTGCGCCTACGTCGAAGGCGCCTCTAAATTTTTTATGCGAATTTGTTGTTCCGCACCGTAAGCGTCCGTGCCGAATTTGTTGTTCCGCGTCGAAAGCTCCCGCTAAATTTTTTTTATTCTGCTAATTTGTTGTTCTGCGTAGAAAGTGTCCGCACCGAATTTGTTGTTACGCACCGAAGGTGGCCGCACCGAATTTGTTGTTATGTGCCGAAGGCGCCCACGCCGAAGATGCCAGTGCCGCTAAATGTTTTATGCTAATTTGTTGTTCCGTGCAATTGTGGTTGTGGAAATAATTTTTTGGCGAACAAAGATTTCGCGGGGAAAACCTTAAATGAACCGTGCCCACGGGCACGGGTTATCTACTCTTAACTTATCTTCCATATATATATATATATATATATATATATATATATATATATATATATATATATATATATATATATGGAAGATAAGTTAAGAGTAGATTAACGAATGTACATAAGTTACAGTGTGGAGGTCATATAAGCTGGTATTAATAGAGAGAGGATAGGACACAGGCGTCGCCACTCTCTACTATCAATTCCAACTTCTATGCACCAACCACAAATGATTACACAAAAAAATCCCTCAGATTCCCGAATGATATCAATCCTGAACCTATACACCATTTAACCATGGTCGAGTATGTCCCAGTTTGCTAAGGCCTCAGCCGCCTCCACCTCGTCTCCTTCTTCATCTCGAAGAGCAATTCGGATGTCCGCTGTAATCTCGTCAAAAAGAGTTGTTTTTGGCTTCCCCGTACCTTCGAACACTCGCCTGTTGCGCTCTTTCCACAAATGCCACACCATTGCCGCTAGAACCATCTTGACGATACGGCTTAGCGCTCCCTTGTTCATAAACTTTTCCATAGCAAGCTCACCCACTTCATGCAAGGTATTTACTGTCGGTCCAATGATACCCAGCTTCAGCAAAGACCGAGTTAATATATAATTAGAGTAAGGGCATCTAAAATAGATGTGCTCTGTTGTCTCCAGGTTACGGCCCTCACAAAGCTCACAGTGAGCCGTTGATTGCATTCCCCATTCTACAAGCCTGTCTTTTGTAAGTAGCTTGCCTTTGAATGCTCGGAGAAGTGTCATAGCCATTTTTGGTACATGCTTGCTAAACCAGATTAACTTGAAGAACTGAAAAGGAGCCGATTTTGTACGAACATTTTCCCACACATCCTTGTACTTAAATATTGGGCCAATTTTCCATTCCCAGGTATCCGCCCCTGTAGTTAGTTTTACCTGCTGTAGCATAGGTGTTATATCTTGTATGGCCGCATCATTAGTCCATGCATCCCCCCCAATATTCACTAACTATCTTCTTACTATCACCGTCAGGTACATGAAATAGATTGTTGAGAGGGCCACAGGGAAGCCAATTGTCGTGCCAAAATAGCGTGTCATTTCCATCTCCAACTTTCCTCACAATAAGCTTCCTCGATTGTTCCCTGCATTTTAGTAAAAACTTCCATGTTCCAGAGTGGAGTGCCGAACCCTTCACTTCGTAGAATGCATGAAATATATGTATGTGTATACATACATATATATATGTATGTGTATACATACATACATACATACATACATAACATATATATGTATGTATGTATATATGTATATCTATATATACATATATATGTATACATATATACATATATACATATATACATATATATGTATATATGTACACACACACACACACACATATGGGTTAATGGACTAGTGATGACAGCGTCGGAAATTTTTCCAGCGCTGCATTTTGGACGACCTAATTTTTTTTGTAGTAGTTAGATAAACTTGTTAGGAAGCTCTCCACACATTTTCAGGTCGATCCGACACCGTTTGTGCCTCCGTTCATCGATTTCAAAAACGTTGAGCAAAACTATGGACAGTTTTGCGCAACGTTTTTGAAATCGACGAACGGAGGCTCAAACGGTGTCGGATCGACCTGAAAATTTGTGGGGAGCTTCCTAACAAGTATATCTACCAACTGCAAAAAATTTTTTAATCAAATACGGGAGGGACCCCATATCACTGACAGCGCTGGAAAAATTTCAAGCGCTGTCAGCTCTTCTCCATTTCACACACACACACACACACACACACACACACACACACACACACACACACACACACACACACACACATATGAGGAGGCTGAGTTCATTAGAACTTCTTAATGCTATTGAAAATCATTAGAGTTTAATTAAGCCACTCTCAAACTCTCTCATTTCCCTCTTAGAGCTCATATTCCTCTTCATACATTAAAGTCAAGCTCAAGGGAAATCATCCAAGTAATTTCAAGCTAATCTCATCACCTGGAAATCCTCTTCCATGCCTTGCATTCATTAATGAGTAAGTTCATCTCAAGTCATATGTAAGAGTATTTGTTTTACTTTATTATTTCATTGAAACCCTAGCTTTCTTTGTGAGAGCTAGTTACTCTCTGTGTGAGAGTATAACCTTACGTGTGAGCGTTGGTTGAGATCTCTCTATATGTGAGTTTGAGTCTCTCTGTATGAGAGCAAGGATTTCTCTGTGGGAGAATACAAATCCTCTGTGTGTGGTATCTCTGTGTGAGATTGTATTCACTTCTCTGTGTGAGATTCATAGTGGATATTGGTGTGGCTGGACGTAACCAAGTTTGGGTAATCAGGGTAACATCTTGTGTTTGCGTTTGGATGTTTGTGGTGTTTACATTCCTCTTGCATTTATAATTCCTCATTTGCAAGTTTAATTTTTAAATACGCAATTTGTACCATTACTCTATTCACCACCTCTAGAGTTTGTTGTTAGTATTGCAAGGGTAAGACGGTCCTTACAATGCCACCATCACTGAGAGGCCGTTATTCACCAACGACACTAAAGGGAACATGCCCACCTATAAATAGTCCTAACTACAGGACAATGGGCTCCAGAGATACTAAGCACTAGGTACTCTGACAACTTACTCTTTCATTTTCCACTTATATTTCTTTCTCCATAGCTCGGCGTGATAGTAACAAGTCGACATCCCAATTGGTCAATCTTGACTGCCCAAAGCCTTTCTTACGTCCATTACTAACTTAAGCATCGGAGGAGGATATGGGTCAAAACCCATATACGACACTCCTGATCATTTGTCTGTGATGCAGATAGCTCAACTGTCGACTCAGCAGATAGCATGGAGTTAGGTTGGGCTTCACTTGATAGCTCGGACTTAGCTCTCCTTGATCCAAATTCAGCCATCTTCGGGTCCCACTCTTCAACCAACGAAGCATCGCGTCATCAGAGGTGTCCTCGTCAGCTCCTCCTCACTGTTCGAGGAATTCACATGTCAACAATTGGCACTGTATATGGGAAAAACTAAGTCAACTTCCCTATTATGTCAACTCAATCCACTAACCAATGGTCCAGTGGAGCTTTAAATAACAGTAGAGATCCTGATGCCCCAATCATCGAAGAAGATTCCGATTCTTCTTCTTCTCAAGGGAGATCAGAGCTGCATTTGGTCATGTTGGAGCATTTCCAAGCATTCTCACAAACGGTCAATGCCAACATCCAGGCATTGACCACCATCATAGAGCGGCTGGTGCACCAACCTTCACAGGTGGCTGTCAAGCAACTTCTCCCGAGGTTAGCATTGGGTCCTGGGGGGCAATGGTCCTCGCCAAGGAACCAAATGAATGGTGAGCCAAACTTGGAGCGACAAGTCATCCCCGTGACCAATGCTACTCCCCTACCTCGACAGAGGGTCAAAGTCGACAACATATCTGGAGGTTATGTAGGGGTGAGGGGTCGGGACCTTCTACCAATGGAATAGATTCCTGTCGCCCTACTCATAGTAACATGGAGCAAGCAAAGTCCCGCCCTTCGCACTCATGACCGCAGCCGCAGTCCACTCCAAAAGTCCAAATCTAGGCACAAACGTAAGAGCCAAGGGGGCAGCCCTCCCTCGAACTCCCCCAATGGTTCAGGAGGGGGTGCAACTGATTCTTCTAGTGCCTCGACCTGTCGGCAGACTAAACGTCGCGAGGACATACATCGTCCCAATTCTCCATCATCCGGTACGAAGGAAGAGCGTGCCCTACTGAAGTAGAACATCACCTTAGCTCCACGTTTGCCAAAGGTCAAGCTGCCTCCTATAGACAAATATGATGGCACGAGTGACCCTTGCGAGCACATTCAAAAATACAAGAGTGGGATGGAGATGCATGGTGCAGATGAACCATTTTGTGCCGATCCTTCCACACTATATTGACCAAGGCGACAGATGACTGGTACAATGTATTTGCCCAAGCGTAGCATTGGGTCTTTTAAGAGCTGTTAAAGCCAAAATTGACGTCAACAGTATTTGGGCTGACGTGGACTCCCTTGTTGAAGTGGATCCTCGTCCGCGATAGAAATGTGAACCTCGGTTGGTAGAACCCGTGTCGATGGTGGTTGGGATGCAGATGTAGTGCTGAAGCCCAGATGGTCTTGTAGCAGAGTATTACGACCCTTCGACCTTTATGTAGGGTCGAACCTCGATCAGCGGTTTGCAGGAGTGGTCGTTCGACCCTCTTGTTGGGTCATATCACGGTATTCCTGCACCACAAAGAAATGTCAGGGGGGTCGGATCTGGGTTCCGATCCAAATCCCATCATACGCTTAAGTTAGAATGATAACTTAAGGAAAGGCTTGGGGCTGTCGAGATCAACCCACATAAGTTTGACTCGAGTCAGTCATCACAAGCTATTTGGAGGAAGAATTATAAAGGTGGTAGAGCAATTCAGAGTATTAGGTCTCTCGTTGGGAATCCGAACCCTTCTTACGTTGTCTTTTCATTTAATTATAGTTGAGGGTGTCTGTCAATAGTGTATAACAGCTATTCTTTGATTGTGACAAGATCTTCTCCGGGATTGTTGATAACGACTGCCCATTTGCTCGGTCTCCATTAACCACTCCCATGTAATCAGCGAAGCTTGAACGGTCTGATGAGCTGTCTCATTGACCGAGTAATAACTCTCCTTGGCTGGCGGGCTCTTGAGTTATTGGGCCGAGGTTTAAGTCCTCAATTTGGCCTTGTCACCTTGGCCTTGCTTCGTGGGCCATACCCATTGGTGGGCTCCGAAAAGGTGCTCTCTCTCAAGTGCAAGAGTCCGTACAAGTAGTAAAATCTGAGAGTCCAGATGTCGAATCCACGGGAAGAAATCTGTTGCAACCACAATTCAAATCAAATAGAAATCCTACGAAAAGAAACTAACCACTTCAATGATGGTGGTGATGATGTGAAAGTGCGTGATGGTGATGTGCGAACAAAGAAATTCGTGTATAAAAATATCTATAAAAAGTATGCACATGTTATGGGTTCGTTAGGATCAATGATTCGTATTAATTTGGTTGATGAATATATCACAATGAATTCTCTTTTTGAGAGCAATTCACCGGGAAAATATCCAATATAACTCAATGAATTCTCCTTTTGGGAGCAATTCATCGGAAGATGCCCTTTTGGGGGTTAAAACACGATATTCAATAAGATCGTCGCTAAAATTCTAATACGATATGAAACTCTCTTTTGGAGAGATCAAAACTACGATATGAAACTCCCTTTTGGGGAGATCAAAACTCACCCTTTTGGGGTGATCATCAACTAAATCAATTCTTTTGGAATATGAAAAAGTCGATTTACGAACAAAGATTACAATTTTAACGACGTTTAACGATTTAGCACATGGAATACAACCAGACTAACATAAATCATAGCCCCTAACTACGCCATATCATGCACAATAACAATTTATCTACTCATGGTGCAAGTAAACAACTTTCATAGCCAACTACGTCAAGATTCTAGCAAAATACAAGAGAAAAGCATCAAATACGAGGTTTAAGTTAAGAAATATATCACCAATTCTCTTTGAAAAGACTTCAAACTCTCTGGAAATAATAATAAAAGCCTCTGGAATTTTACAGGATTTTTCAGAAGGGAAATACGGCTCATAGAGCCTCCAATACGCTCAAAATACGCCCCAATCTGGCTGTCTACGCCCAAAAAAACCCTAAATACGCTTATATAATAAGATTGCGGGTTTAGTATGTGTTAACGGGTCTAAAGCCGCACCAATATCGCGCCCGAATGCATCTGAGCCGTTGATCTCAAACCGGCGCAATTCTGGACCGTAGATCAAAGCGGGATTTGATTTCGTGCCGCCACGTGTCGCTTTAAAAGTCGTGCACAACCCGCATCGTCTCGCGAATCCGACTCCGCTTTAATCTCAGCCATCAGATGATAGATCGATGGCCATTAGGCTGCCACGTCGCCAATTTAAACGCCGCTCCGCTCGATTTTGAAATGAAGTCGATTTCGTTTTTGGCCGTTCGATATTGCGAGAAACTCATAGGATGCTGCCACGTTGCCCCGTAAACTCTCCGCCGCTTCGTTCATTTTGGGATAAATATCGACCGCACGATCGTCAATCGACCGTCCTTGAGAGGCCACGTCGACCCGCCTTTTCGATCGGATACGGTTCGATCCAGACCGTTGGATGAGGATCCAACGGTCCTCATTAAGCCACATCGCCCGAACTTAGCTGCGGCGCGGAGAGTTCGATCAGCCGTTGGATCGCCGATCTGCGGCCCAGATGAAGCCACGTAACCAGATTCAATCGTCCGCTGCGTATTCGTTTGTTTCTGCGTGCGGGCCGTTGGATGAGAATCCGACGGTCGATATCGTGCCGCGTCGCCGCTCGCTGTGAGCCGCTCGATCTGGCGGGAAAATGCTGAGATCAAGCCACGTGGCGCGCCAAAAATCGTGCGCCGCCCGTATATATGTATTTAAACGTATTTTCTTTCGTATTTCTCCAATTAAATGGTATTCTGCATTCAAAAATTCACAGTAATTAGCACAGATCTCAGAAAAATACAAATAAATAGTCGTTGGAATCGTGAGATCAAGACCAAGCTAGGAAAAATATAAAAAGTGCAGAAATGCGTCGTTAAATGCTGTTTTGTGCTCAAATATTGTGTTTTCTCTAATAAATAAATGTGTAGAAAATACGTATGAATTAGAGAACAATGTAGCATCACATGAGCACAAAATAGGGCTAAATGGGGGGTTAAATATGTAATATTGAACCCGAATCACCCATGTATCAACAATGGCCCCCATCATTCGTGCTCAGGAAACAGCGTTGATTGAGACCGAGTGATGTGAAGTCACATTAAATGGGCACGACAGTCGAAGCAGACATATTTGATTTATGCCGCTAAAACCTTTTGCCTTCAATTTGATCTTTGTCGTCTCTTAAGATCAGACTTTGACACGTGCCACTCATCGAACAGCTGTCTTGGGTTCCCCAGTATAAAAGGGAAGGAAGAAAGACAAGAAGCCTTCCTGCTTTGTCCCCAAATTTTCGAAAGCTCTTCCTCTGCTTTCTCCCGGGTTCGTCTGATCTTGATAATGTAGCCTCCCTTTCTCATCTAGGCTCTTCTTTAGTTCTTATGGCTCCGTGGCAGCCTGTGAGGATCTAGGAGCTATCTTATAAGGAGATTATATGACGCCTCCGACCTTCTCAATATGTTGTGGTTCCTGGAAAAGGGAAAGGACTCCACATGGAGCCTAGACTTCCTGTTCTTCGGCATGATCCGAATTCAACAGCTCCTCGAGAGATTCTGGAGAAGGTGCCAGAGCTCTCTTATGATTTGACTGCCAAGTTCTGGTCAGATTGCCTATATCTCCCTTATAAGGTTAGGTTGAATGAAAGAATTTGTTTCCCTCGGAGAGATGAGATTGGAGTGTATCTGAAATCTTTCTTCTTTGGCCTTCGTTATCCTCTCAATCCCTTTATAATGGAGATTTTAAGTTTTCTGGAACTTTCCCTCTGTCAGCTTGCGCCTCGAGCCATTTCCCCCATAGTTTGTTTTACCATGCTTTGCGAGCTTTGTGGAGTTTGACCATCCATTTGGTTATTTAGGCACTCCTTCCGAGTGATGGTCGACCCTCGTAAGGTGTGGTACCACATTATGGCTCACACAGAAAAGAAGCTTATTTACAATCTCCCTATCTCCGATCCTAATTGGGAGGACACTTTTGTATTCATCTTCCTCCCAAACATGGGGCCGATCCTCACTGGTTGGTGTACACCTAGCCCTGATATTTTTAAAGAATTTGGGCTATTACATGGTGAGACCGAAGCGGCCAAACTTCTTTTGAGCCGACTGTGGCAAGATAGGTCAACCTCATATTTGTTGAACAACCATCAAATAAAGACCGTTTTGTGAAGTCATGGCAATACACACTGCTTCTGTGCTCTCATTATGATGACTTACGGTAATTATATATTTGATTTGTAGATATGGCTCGAGGAGCTCACAGAAGTGTGAACATCGAGCTGGGCCGGATTTGGATGGAGCAGCGAAAGAAGAAGAAGAGTTCTGGGGGCTCAAGTGCTTAGTCCCCTCTTCCCCTCAATCAAAGCTCCTCCTTCGAGGAAGGCAAAGTCAGGGGGACCTCTGGGTCATCCTCCCGAGCTTCGTCTGATTTCAGGAAATATGGAGCAATCGGAAGCAATTTGGAGCCACGAACGCCTACATGCATGCCGAAGCATCATTAACAATGATATCGGAGAGCTATCGGCATTAGATGATGAGTAGACGAAGAATGAAGGCAAAGGAAACGACGAGGAAGCGAGAAGAGAGAAAAAAGAGTACGAAAACATGCTATTCGGTCGAGTGACGCAGCCCACTCGACCGAGTGAAGCTGACACGCCCTATCCAGCCCGAAGAAGAGCCATAATGCACTCGGCCGAGTGAAGCAGCTCACTCGACCGAGTGAGAAAACCACTCGACCAAGTGGAGTTAAAAATTGTGAAGAAATCCTTCGACGCTTCTCTATTTTTAAGAAGGATCTGCAGTAGGTCTTACTCGATCGAGTATGAATCTCCCTCGACCGAGTGAGAAGACTACTCGGCCGAGTGGTGTGAACTTTCAAAACGCTGAATAACCCAATTCTTGCAGATTTCTCACTTGATTGAGTGAGCAGTTCACTCGGCCGAGTGCGCTGTCGGGCAGATCCCCAAATCTACGGTTTACATATGTTCAAGGGCAAATCTGTCAGGATTTTCTGATTCTTTTGGGCGGCTATAAATACCCATTTTTAAGAGCAGCCCTAGGAGAGACTCTTTAGAATAATTTTCTTAGTTTTAATTCTAATTCTAGTTTTCTTTTGGCGAAAGGATTGGAGAGAAGGATCTAAATTTCTTATTCTCAAAGCTTGTATTCATAAATTGGTTTGTCTAAACTCTTGCAAGTTATTTTTATGCTATACTTCTCTCTAAATCTGAGTTTTGTGATGAATTCTAGTGTATATCTTATTTCTAACATGATTTCTATGATGAATTGTGAGTAGTCTCTTTACTCTAGGGCAAAGGGATGATGTCACGCCGCGCTTCCCAAAAATGGAGGCGAGACGTGAGAAGGTCCGCACAGACGTGGAGCTGTGTAGCTGCACGCCTGATAAGCGTCACTAAAACATATGCAAGTCCCTGTAATCACGAACAGAACAAAGATAATAACACAAGAGAGACGGAAATAAAATCTCAAATCTCAGAATTGTCCAAACATTAAAATTAAGTTCCACATCCAGAAAAGCCACCAGGCTAAAAGAAAGAGTCTAGGCCCAAAACATGGCCAACAAAAGCCAACACGGAACAATGTATTGGTGCTATGCACCGACAACTAAAGCAGTCCAAACAACAACACAAACAGTCTCTACGACTGATCTCCCGTGTCCACGAAGTCCTCGTCAAACACAGGCTCAGGCTCGGCGTCCGCGACACCTCGTCCTCAACAACGAACTCCGGCTCAAGATCTAACATGCGACACCCAAAGAGAAGGGGCACATGTCAGCAAGTCTAAAAAAGACTTGAGCAAGGAAACTGAAAGTAAAATAACAACCTAGCAGTTATAATAAGATGCAATGACATGGCAGTTAAGTATGTTGCAACAGTTAAAAGAAGAGACAATCACGCACAATGTAGCAAAGCTACCAAGTCACTAATCACGAATCACTTATCACTATTTTCACTTTGTGCTCAGAGTTTCCATCTTTTGGCTGAAGTGGCTGTACGGGCTCACTTCTACGCTCAAGCGACCGTTTAACCCTACCCCTCCACGTGTATCGAGCGTTAGGATTAGCAACACACTATGCTCGCTTCTGGATCACAAGCCAGGAAGTGCATTTGGTATAGGGGTGCACCTAGCCTGATCACTGTGTAGGAGTCAAAATCCTACTCGTCGCAGCTTACATTTAGAGTAGCATGTGCTACACAATCACGATGGACAATCAATGTATGCAATGACATGAACAGATATTCGCATACCGTTAATTGAAATTAAACATGACATGCAAGCATGATGAAGGTGACGGATCTAGCTTTGTTGTCAAGCTAGATCAAAGGGCATCTAGACAGCTATCCTTTCACTGCCTAGTCTCTTTTACGCTAAAACAAGTAAATGGCCTAAGGACATAGCCTAAAACCCTAAGTGGCAAGTTTCACTTGCCTGATACCAAGGATGACGATCAACGAGGCACGTCACAAAATGTTAAACTACGGAGATGGGATCACTGCCATGGCAAAACAATATCAGAACTAGGGTTTAACAAAAATCACAAAGTGGGTTATGATAATATTAAAGGATCGATTTACTACCCGTATCGTAGCGGAAGAATGATGCCGAGCAAGCACGGCAACGGAAGAACGACCCGGAGAACTATGGTTCAGATCTGGAAATGGCGAGGAAATCTGGAGAAATCAGGATTTGTAGACTTTTGGGGGTTTCCGACGGCCTAAAGCATGGTGGCCGGCCTAATGAGGGTGTGAGGGGCTCCGGGGATGAAGGAGAAGAGCTAGGGGAAGGTTGGGGAAGATCAGAGGTCAAGGGGGAAAGGAAATGGCCAAGAGAAGTGAAAGAAAGAAAAGAAAACGATTGGGGGTTTAAATAGGAAAAGTTGTGGCGGCTGCCCGAAACCTAGGGTTTCGGGGTCGATTAGTCGGTCAAAGAAGGGTTGTTGACCGACTAGTTTAAGAACTAGTCGGTCGGTAGACCAACTGCGACCGACTAACACCAAACAGTAACTCAGGTCGTCAAAATGGTCAAAGAACTAGTCGGTTAAAGAACAATGGCTGACCGACTAGTTTGCAACCTAGTCGGTCGAAAGACGTTCTTAGACCGACTAACGATAAACAGTAACTTAGGTAAAATTAATCAAAGGAACTAGTCGGTCTGAGAGCAAGTTCTGACCGACTAGTTTCACATCTAGTCGGTCGGTGGTTGTTCTTAGACCGACTAAGAGTAAACAGTAACTTCTGAATTTTTGATTTAATGAACTAGTCGGTTCCAGAAGAGTTCCTGACCGACTAGATTGGAATCTAGTCGGTTGGTCCCCCTCCTTGAACCAACTAAAGTACACGAAAAGTCTCGAATCGAAGCGCGAAGTTTCCGAGAAGATTCCTACAGCTTCTAAGATCAACCTATCTCTAAGATATGAGTGATATGAAGCTCGTCATGTGTGACTTACTCCAAACTCAACGATCTAAGGAAGAAGCTAAGCAATCACAACGAAACGAACGAAAACGAAAGCTACGGAGATGAAACCACACGTAAGGAGAAAAATCCACCAAAAAATATATAATATAGATAATCCAAAAACATGAAAAAAACCAGTCGTTACAGATGAACCCTATGAATTTAAAGTATGATTTGTGAGACTATTGAATTGCTATGTCACTAAACTTGTTAAGGGTTAGATTGTGATCGATTTACTACGGATAGTTAGGGATTTCTATTGGATCTTGAGAGCTCGAGAGATGATCTTGATCTAAGGGAAGCCCTAGATATTCGATTTAGATCTATAATCGAGATTCCCTAGAGTTGGTACACGAGAGCAACCAAATCTAGCATCTTTATTATATTTCTATAATTATATTCATTTGTACGACGGTAAAACGAATACGAACTATCACGATCCAGATTCAAACTCAAGTTGTGCGAGAGCGAGCTTGAGTTGGAATTGGATATTATTTTCGATCTTAATGCTAATGATTTGAACTAGGCTTGCGAGAGAGCGAGGCACTAGTTTAGATTACTATAGACTTGCATAGCATGAGAGCGTGCATTGGTTCCTAATTTAGTTGCGACAAGTTCCCCGAAATCAAGTGTAGTAATGTAGGAATTCGTGTTTACATTGATTGCTTGAAATCTATGGTGGGGATTCCCAAGTCCTAGATATTCTTATAAATTGAATTTACAACACTTTGAACGATTGTGACACCAATATTTCTTCGCCACCAATTTACAATAGCTCGGTAATCTATAAAGATACCAATAGTTCATCCCCGTGATTCAAAAGCCGATTACCACTTAACCGTGCGCTTGTAGTAAAACTACATTGTTTTCGGAGTTACTATCTGAGACGGCCAAGTTTTTGGTGCCGTTGCTGGGGAGGCGACAATATTCTATATTTTTACTAAGCTATTCTTTTTTTATTTTTTTCCCTTTTTCTTTTATTCCTCTATTGTGCTAACAATTCTTTCCAGATTCTCTTTTTCTGTGCATGTACACACGATGGAGGGCAATCGATGAAGATATATTTTTTGATCCTGAGATCGAGCGCACCGCAAGGAGATTAAGAGCAGAAAAGAGACAAATTTTAGAGGAAGATCAAATAGCGGAGGAGACTATTCCACCATGATGTACAACTAGGCTTATTTCCATCCGGGATAGGCTCACTCCAAACAACTCGGCTACTTCGTCCATACTTATGGCAGACTTGCCGCCAGAGAAGAATTTTGAGTTGAAAATGGGACTTGTAGTGCTGATGCAACAAGATCCCTTCCTTGGGAATGCACATAAAATCCGCATTATCATATCCAGATGTTCTTGGCGAAGTGCACCACCTTTCAAATCCCTATTGTACCATAGGATGCCATTCGCCTGCAGCTTTTTCCCTTCACTCTTTGAGATAAAGCTCAATACTGGTTGAGGACGCGTGCACATGGCACATTCACTACTTGGGAAGAGCTAGCAAGCGCCTTCGTCAATAAGTTTTATCCACATTCGAAGATCATAAACATACGGAATGCTTTGATGTCTTTCAGGCAGGGCCCTCAAGAATCATTATACGAGGCATGGGGCGCTTCAAAGATCTTCAACACCAATGCCCCCACCACAACATAGATGATTGGGAGCTCCTGCATAGTTTTTACAATGGTTTGAAAGCGGATACGAAGATGATTATTGACACCACCGCTAATGAGGTGATATTGTTAAAGACACCGAAAGATGCTACGACGTTACTAGAGGAGATGGCCTCTAACAATCAGCAGTGGGCCGATGAGAGGGGTCAAACATCATCATCTGTGAAGCTGACAAGCATATATGATGCCAAGGCAGTGGCAGAATTGGCGACAAAGTTTGACTCTCTATCTAGAGTGATGGAGAGACTTGAGAAGAAGTTGTGTGAGCCTTGTATTGTACCTGACATGTCGATATCAAATAGGCACACAAATGATTTGCAAGGACAAGTCATGTATGTAGGCAGTGAGGCTCATGAGGAACCCATTGAACAGGTTCAGTATGTTTTTGATTACAAGCCAGGTGGAGGAAATAATGGGTCTTGGGTGAATCCGGCTTGGAAGTATCATCCTGGATTTTCATATGCAAACAATAGTGGATCTTTAACTCCTCCTCGATAACCACCACAGCAATAACAAGCTCGCCCACCACCTCAGCAACAAACATATCAACAAAGGCTGTCACAATAACAACAATTCCAGCAGAGGCAATAAGCGGGGCCTTATAGACCCCCAGATTAATCAAGAATGGAGGCTGTAAAACCCACCGTCGGCGTCGCTTAGATCCGAGCATGAGACTAGAGTTGAGGAGTTAATGGACAGCAGAAGAAAATTAACGCTAAACTATCGACGGGCCAAGATAGTCTCAACACCATCATGGAGCAATTGGTGGAGCAAATCACATTGCTCAACAAGGCCCAAAATTAATTGCCAGCTCAATCAGAGCCAAACCCAATGAGCAACATCGGCCACATCAATGCGTTAGTGACGGTGACTACTAGAGGCGGAAAGGATACTACTCCCGCCATGGTTCAAACTAGAAGCCCAAGGGATGGATTTCTGGTTGAAAAAGAGGGAAGAAATGAAGAGGAAATCCCCAGGACAGCGACAAACATGAGGAAAAATCTGAAGTTGATAAGCCCCAGAAGGAGAGGATATATGTACCACCGGTACCATTCCCACAACGGTTGGAAATGCCAAATTGGAGAAAAAGTTTGCTCGATTTCTGAAGTACTTGAGGGGTATAAGCTTGAACATCCCGTTTCTTGATGCTATTATTGAAATCCCGACATACGCGAAGTTCCTCAAAGATTTGATTACGGGAAGGAAACAAACAGAGAAGATTATGCTTGTCGAACAAGGTACTTGGTTTATGAACGAAGACAAGTTGTCGAAGAAATTAACAGATCCAGGAAGCATTAGATTTTCGTGCACACTTAGTGAAGTCCCCCTACAAAAGGCTTTGGTAGATTTGGGTTCGAGCGTGAGCCTCATGCCTCTCACCATGTTCAAGAAGCTCAACACATGGACCGACCTTAAAGCCATCGACATGAAGATTCAACTCGTCGATGGACGTGTCACTAGACTTGTGGGAATCGCTAAAAATGTGCCGCTTCAAATACCGGAAGGACTCTATGTTCCATACCACATCATCATCATGGACGCAAAAGAGGAGGGAGATACTCTCTGATACTTGGGTGCCCCTTCTTAGCTACCGCCGGAGTCATTGGAGACGTGAGAGAGGGAACGTTGTTGCTAAACATTGGAAATATCGAAGTTGAGTTCCATTTTCTGCGTGCCATGAAGAATAGATCCTCGCTAGAGGAAAACGATTATGTAGACCTACTTGACGAGGTCATCGATGAAGTCATGTCATATGCCATTGGAGCTTTGCACGCGGATAGTCTTAAGGGAGTGCCAATTTCTGAAATGGGCACCACAAATGGAGATACCCCGGATCGTCTCACCGAGGAAGATGAGAACGACGCTAATGTCGTGAGGATTAGAGAGCTCTGCAAACTCTCTTCGGTGAAGCAAGAAAAGAACGTGCCACCGGCAAATACTTCACCACCGCCGGGAAAGGACAAAGGAGCCAAGAACCAAAGCTTAGGGGAGTCATCCCTCACCATCATTAGAGAGGAAGCGCTCTTAAAAGAGTCCAAGCAAGAAGAAGCGTAGCATCTGAATCCTACAGGCCTCCTCACAAAGTTTAACACGCACATCTCCTATGCACCAAACATCACGAGCTCAACGTGAAATCATAAGGGGTTGAGCTTAAGACCCTAAACGAACGCTTGTCGAGAGGCAACCCGATGTTTATATCTTAGTTCTTTTAGTTGAAATCTAGTTTTTTTATTTTCGTTTTTGATTAGTTTAGTGAGTCAAGAGTCTAGAAAAATCGAACAACTGACAATGTTTTTACCGCAGGAAGAAGATACAAGGAATTCATCCGAATGGAGGGTAGCCATGGCAATGGAGAGCAGTCCCGAGGACGTGCTTAAATGATAAAAAAAGGAGAAACTGACGGGAGAGTGAGAAACAGAAGACGGAGAAAAACAGAGAGTAGGGATCTGAAACAGACAGCCTACTCTGCCGAGTGAGATTCTCACTCGGCCGAGTGAAGAAGTCACTTGGCCGAGTGACACACTGAACATAGAAGTCCCAAATAAGTATACTCTGTAAATTTCATGCCACTCGGCCGAGTAACTTGTCACTCGACCAAGTGCACCCTGTAGCAGACAGCTCTAATATGTTGCTTTGAAAGGCCTCTCTACTCGGTCGAGTCATTAGTCCACTCGACCGAGTGACTAATTCTACTCGACCAAGTAGGAGACTGTAACAAAGTCACAAAAAATTCACAGCTCTGTCTTTATTTCTCATTCGACCAAGTGGAACTTGTCACTCGACTGAGTGACTCAAACCACTCAATCGAGTCGCTCGACCCAGCCGAAATTCTTAAGATGTTAATATTAGGGCCACTCGACCGAGTGACGCTTGTCACTCGACCGAGTGACTTAAGTCGGGTGCCCCTATTTAAATCCCAAATCCCACTCACCCGCAGCCCTAACCCCAAATCACAATGACCCTCCCCCATTTCTCCGACTAGACCGCTGCCCTTGCCTGACTCAACCGAGTGCACCTCGACCCGGTCGACGGTGCCACCTCCGACAACCCCACCGTCGGCCGAGTCCGACGACACCAACCCCATCTCGCCCCTATTTACCCTCTTTCTTTCCCTATTCAATTTGTAAGCCCTAAATCCATCCCCTACCATATTAAACCCTATTTTTGCCGATTACTCTTGATCGACCCCAAATTTTGTGAGTTTTAACGCTAATTAATCTTTTTTATGCAACAGGAAAGCTTGAATGAGATCGTACACTGATTTGGAGCTTAGGAGAGCTGCCTCACGCTCATTTGCTTGCTGGGAGTCGCATCATACTTAGTACACTCTTTCCATGTTTTATTTCGAGCACTTTGCAATATATTTGATTGGTGTGCATCTCACAGCATTCACCAATGCCCCATGCACTAGATCCAGCACTCGGCAGCCCGCTTCCAAGTTGAAGAGGACTGGCGACCCCTGTCCTTCTTCCTCTGGGACGATGCCCCTGCCGCATAGCGACCCCGTCACTACACCCCCAGTACCCTCAGCACCACCACCACCATCAGTACAGCCTGTCCCTGCGATCGAGACGTACGCGATCACCTTCAGAGATGATGCACACCGCATCAAATTTGAGAGATCTCGCATCGTCAGATCATACCCACTAGGTTTCCACATATTGATGCACTTGAGCGCCTAGGGGTATTTCTGGTCCTGCACAAGTTGTATGACAACGTGGGGTGGGACGACTTTCTGTATGTGTTGGCAGACACCTACGTCCGTCTGACACTAGACTTCTTGAGTTATATTCGTAGGATTCTTCGGGGCTATTCTTTTAGGCTCATGGACCAGGAGTGCGAGATCTCGCACGACATGGCCCGAGCATACTTTCATTGGCCCCCTGTCCCTGACTCCGACCGAGCTTAAGGTCCCACCCACCACACCCAGTCGGTCTTCTCAGCTACTGCTTTCTGGGATACGACCAGCGGCATGCACCACTTCGACCCTAGCAGGGTGAAGGCCTCTTATATAGTCCACCACTACCTGCGACTTGCACATCGCCTTTTGGCGACCACCATTCTTGCCAGGCCAGAGGTTGGGACCATGTCCACACTAGAGCTTTTCATGATCTATGCGATGACTAGGGAGAGAGCCTTTAAGGGCACCGGGGATGTCTTGGTCCTCGTAATTTCCATTAATATCTCTAAGTTGTATTTTGATCGCATATTTTCTTCGATCGCCTCCATGAAGGTGATATGTTGTGGCGGTCTGATTATCCTACTAGCATCCATTTTCGACATCCAGCTTCCCACCGAACTACGCCGTGCTACGGGCCCCACCTCCTTATCTCTAGACATTTTGGCCCGTATGCACATGATCCGTCCCCACGGACAGCGTCATTGGGTCTAGTTACATGGTCCCTTCTCTGTTGATTACATAGTGCTTCCGAACCCCGTTCAAACACATATTGGACTAGCAGGTGCGGAGTGGAGGTTCCCAATGGACCTCCTGATCCCACATGTATATGTACTAGAGCCCGAAGACGAGCCGTCGCCGCCCCATGTCGAGCCCATCGCTCCTGAGATCTCGATTCCCCAGCTTGCCTCTGATCCGATCCTTGAGCCCGGCACATCTGTATCCACTTCTGCTCGTGCCGAGAGATCCACTTCTGTCGCTGTATCTGATTCCACCACCGCCACACAGCTGAGAGTAGACCTTATTTCTTATATGAGCTTTGAGAGTGTTTTCCCCACCACTTTCGAGAGAGGCGACCCTTCTTCCTCCGTGACCACAGAGACCCTCGACACACCTGATTTTTCGACTCCTGGGACGTCACTATCTCTTGATTTCACGACCGCCCCACCTGTCGATTCTTCAGTCTCTGTCTCCGCCGTATATATCGAGAGAGTCGTTGTGTCTGTCACCACAGCTGTTGCCACGACCTCTCTGCTACCCTCACACTCTATTGATATTCCATCCTCCTCCTCTGTTGCATATGGTTCTAAGAGCATTCATACGTCTCAGCCTCCCCTAGAGGCTGAGCGTCTTGTTGTGAGCTCCGCTCCTCGCATACACCCAATATTGGCCCCACTAGTATTTGGAGGTCGTGTGAGACCCCCTGTTCATACACCTCCACGTCCCTCTGCCCCCGCTCCTGACGACAGAGAGCAGTGCCTTAGCACTGTCGAGTCAGCAGCGAGTGGACTTAGAGTTGACCTTAAGGCTCTCACGACGGTCGTCACTGCTCAGCAGATCTGTATTACCATGATTCCTGGTATTCAGCTCACGCTGAACCAGATTCTCCACCGCCTGCAGCAGCAGCAGCAGCCTACCCCTCAGCAACCATCACCTCTGCCACCACCGCCCCCAGAGCAGGGAGGTGATGGTGATGCACCAATCTAGGCACGACTTCTTGATGCATGTCATATTTTTGCCTCACCTCACCCCACTATTTTGTTTGCCCATCTGTCTTTACCTTTTTGCAGTGCACTGTATATATTCAGCATGGGGAGAGTATGTGTTTCTGGGCCACTATGTTGCATCCATCCATACATCATTTTGCATGATAGCTTACCATATTTTTTAGCATATACCATCATGTCATATTTTATTTTCCTTATTTTCTTTTATTTCGCATCATATTGCACCGACACCCACCCACCCTTATCTTATATATCCTTGTACCACACTTCGCACATTGAGGATAATGTGATGTTTAGCTTGGTGGAGTGAGTGTGCCCACACACACCTTTTTCTATTTTCCTTTTTTATCTTTATTTTTCCGCTTTTCTTCATTTTTCACTTATTTTCACGTCCTTTTTCGTTAATCCCCATGCATCACGTTTTTTTTTTCATTTTTTTGGAGTGCTTGCATGTGTATAGTTAGATTTTATTTTATCCTTATTTATTTTACTTTCTTTACCAGAGATGAATTCCCTATGATGAATAAAGCTTGGACTTCGCTTTACTCTTACACACGTACCTTTTGTCATGCTATTGCTTTTTTATTTCTGATATCATCTGCATTATATTTGCCGTGCATATTAGAAAAAAAATTCCTACGTGTCTATTATTTGTCCATGAATGAATTTTAGCACTGACTCGTCTGAGAATTACATCATTGTATGCTTTTTATAGAAAACGCACCAAGATTCATGCATTAACTGCCTATCACTTGGAGTACTACTTTGCATCTTAAAATCACTTCTTATTGCATGAAATATGTATTGAACTTCCAGGTTTAATGAATTGATTGCTGCTTGATATGAATAGATTAGTCTACTTTTAGGAATCAAACTGAGCATATGACATTACCCTGCTGAAGTTGTTGTGCACATACAAAAGAGTGAACCGAGGGTTATCATATATTCTTTCTCCCCATATCTTGAAAAGTATTTCTATACATATAATCATTGGTGAATCTCCCCTTAAGTGAATATTATTTTTGCATCTTTCCATGCTAAAAAGAAATACGCTCCATTATCCCAAAAATTCAAAAGAAGAGAAAAATTTATATCTTTGCATCTTTCATATCTTTGCATCTTTCTTTGGGATTGTTCTTATGTATAAAAAAAGGTAAAAAAGAGAAGAGAAAAAAAGAGAAAAAGAAAAGTTTCATTGTATTTACACAATCCCCTTCTTTACTTCTTTCTTGTTTTCCTTTTCATAATGGAGCTACAAAAAGGGGAAATAGTTCATATTTGATACCACACGCTTATAAATAAGCTTGGGGGAGGAGATCCAATGGTGAGAGAGAGAGAGAGGCTACTTATATGTGCATAACGACCTAAGCTAGGTGATTTCTGATACTTAGAGAGATGGCTTAGAATATAACGACGTCTATGAATTGAAAAATTGGCATGAAATTCATGAAAACCACCTCTTTCTATTCTTATTGATTTGAATTGTGTGATATCTCTTATGCTCCTAGTAGAAGCAGTCAATTGAAAAGTGTCTATGATTATGTATATCGTTTTTCTATGCCACCAAAACTTTGTTCCCTGGTTTAAACTCCTTCCCTAGGATCATTTTGTCATGCACAGCTTTCATTCTCTATTTTGCCAATTTCGCATTTTCATAGGCTTCCCTCAGTAGATCTTCAAGCTCCAATATCTGCAATTTACGAGAATCATTCGATAAGTCATCAAGCAGATTTAATGACCCAATAAGACTTATGTTCTAATTCAACAGAAAGATGACACTTTTTTCCATAAACTAAACGGTAAGGAGACACCCCGAGAATAGTCTTATATGCCGTCCTGTAGGCCCATAAAGCCTCAGGCAAGCATAGACTCCAATCTTTACGCGTGGGATTCACCGTTTTCTGAAGGATATTCTTGATCTCCCTATTTGCAAGTTTAGCTTGTCCATTCGTTTGGGGATGGTATGGAGTTGAAACTTTATGCGTCATCCCAAACTTCTTCATTAAATTTGCGAAGAGCCTATTGCAAAAGTGGGAGCCTCCATCACTAATAATGGTCTTTGGCATTCCAAAACGCGCGAAAATATTTTCTTTCAAGAATTTTAGCACGATGGATGTGTCATTAGACCTGCAAGGAATAGCCTCCACCCATTTAGAAACATAATCAATTGCAACGAGTATGAAAACATAACCAAACGAAGGTGAAAAAAGTCATATAAGATCAATCTCCCAACAGTCGAATATTTCTAGCTCTAACATGGGATTTAATGGCATCATATTTCCTTTTGTGATTCTCCCCAACTGTTGACAACGCACACATGATTTACAATAAGCATATGCATCTTTAAACATGGTAGGCCGGAAAAATCCATTTTGTAAAATTTTTGCACCAGTTTTATGAGCAGAAAAATGTCCTCCACATATCCCATCATGGTAAAATTGTAAAACACTACTAATCTCATGGTCGGGTATACATCGTCTTAAAATTTGGTCTCCACAATATTTAAAAAGATAAGGATCGTCAAAGTAGAAGGATTTTACCTCATGTTTGAAACGTTTAAAATCAAGAGAGGACCAATGTGATGGAGTTCTACATGTCACCAAATAATTGACTATGTCCACATACCATGGTAGAGTAGAGACGGCGAAAAGTTGCTCATCGAGGAAGGAATTTCTCAACGGTGTATCTAATGACTCTGTGCCTATCGTCAGTCTAGAGAGGCGGTCTGCAACATGATTCTCCACTCCTTTCTTGTCTCGTATCACGATGTTGAACTCCTACAAAAGAAGAATCCATCGTATAAGTCTAGGCTTTGCATCCTTTTTAGATAATAAATATTTGAGTGCAGAGTGGTCCGTATAGACGACGATAGGCAATCCCAAAATGTAGCTCCTGGACTTGTCCAACGCAAATACCACCGCAAGTAATTCCTTTTCAGTTGTCGTGTAATTTCTTTGAGCATCGTTCACGGTCTTACTTGCGTAGTAAATCACATACGGAACTTTTTCTTTCTTTTGCCCAAGAACCTTCCCCACTGCGTAATCACTCGCATCGTACATAATCTCGAAAGGAAGAGTCCAATCTGGAACCTGCAAAATAGGTGATGAAACAAGTAAGGATTTCAGTTTTTCAAAAGAATTTTGACACTCTTGCGTCCAAATAAATTCAGTATTTGAAGTTAATAAATTGCAAAGAGGTCGAGAGATAGCGCTGAAATCCTTTATGAAGCGTCTATAAAATCCTGCATGACCCAAGAAGGAACAGATATCTCTGACGCTTTTTGGTGTTGGCAACTTCTCTATAACCTCAACTTTTGCCATATCCACTTGAATACCTGCTTTAGAAACTAAGTGACCAAGTACCAAACCTTCCGTAGTCATAAAGTGGTACTTTTTCCAATTGAGTAGCACGTTTTTCTCTTTACATCTGCACAAAACAAGGGCTAAGTTAGACAAACAATTTTCAAAAGAAGTGCCATATACATAGAAATCATCCATAAATACTTCTACTATCTTTTCAACCATATCACTAAATATGCTCAACATGCAACGTTGAAAAGTAGCAAGTGCTTGCATAATGGCATTCTCCTAAATGCGAAAGTTCCAAAGGGACAAGTGAAAGTGGTTTTCTCTTGGTCCTCTAGAGCGATCTCTATATAATAATAACCTGGGTAGCCATCAGAAAACAATAATATTCATTGCCAGCCACTCTTTCTGAAATTTGTATAGGAAAGGCAAAGGAAAGTGGTCTTTTCTTATTTCTGAATTTAACTTCCTATAATCAATGCATATTCTCCATCATGTGGTGGTTCGCATAGGCATGAGTTCATTATTTTCATTTTTAACCACAGTTAAACCAGATTTCTTAGGGACAACTTGAGTTGGACTAACACACTTGCTATCAGAGATTGGATAAATAATTCTAGCATCAAGTAATTTAAGAACATCACCCTTTACCACTTCTTTTAACGTCGGGTTCAATTGACGTTGCATTTCACGCGTAGGTTTTGCATCATCCTCAAGATAAATATGATGTGTACAAGTTAAGGGATTTATACCTTTAATGTCTGCAATGGACGATCCAATGGCCCCTTTATGTTTCCTAAGCACATTGAGCAATGAATGTTCTTGTTCAAGTGTAAGTTTGGAAGATATTACCACTGGAAAGGTCTCATCTTTTTCAAGGAAAGCATACTTCAAGTAGTCCGGCAATGGCTTCAGCTCAAGCTTTGGATGCTCCATGTCAGAGGGTAATTGTGGAGTCAATCCAACTGATAGTGGTTCAAATCGTGGTGCCCATGTTTCCCTTGATTTTTCATGAGTGCCCTGCACAAAATAAGACTCATTAATATCATCAAAACTATAATCAATATAATTAGATTCACATTCATACTCAGCCTTAAAGTAGTCTTCAATCAAGCTTTCAATAAAACATACCTCTTCAACACTTTCAACATCTGTTGGCAACTTACATGATTTAAAGATATTTAATTCAAGCTTCATGTTACCAAACGTTATCATCAACTGTCCATCCCTACAATTGATTACAACATTGCATATAGCTAAGAATGGACATCCCAAAATGACAGGAGTGATGTTACCAGAAGGTGGTCCATGTATATCTAGGACGATGAAATCCACGTGGTAGTAGAACTTGTCCACCTGAACTAAAACATCCTCCACGCAACCTCTTGGAACTTTCATTGACCTGTCTGCTAACTGTAGCACCACTGGCGTTGGTTTCAGTTCTCCCAAACCTAGCTGCAAGAAAACATAGTAAGGCAAAATATTCACACTAGAACCCAAATCAAGCAAAGCATTTCCAAAGCTCTTAGTTCCTATATTGCATGGAATAGTAGGAGAACCTGGATCTTTATATTTAGGTGGAGTGTTATATTGAACTATGGCACTTACCTGTTGCAGGAGAAAAGCTTTCTTTTTCACATTAAGCATCCGTTTCACAGTGCATAAGTCCTTTAAAAATTTAGCGTAGGCAGGCACTTGGTTTATCACATCAAGCAAGGGAATATTAATTTTTACCTGTTTGAAGATGTCCCTAATTTCTGCCTAATACTTATCTTTCGAGGATGGTGCTAACCTCTGTGGAAATGGAGCTGGAGGTGTATATGGTTCAGGCTCTTTTTTTGACCTCCTCTTTTCTAAGATTTTCTCCTCCTCTTGTAGCTTTTGTGGTACATGCTTATCCTCTTTTTCCTCAACTATTTGTTCATACCTAGGTGGTTCTGGTTTTTCTATCTCTCTTCTGCTACGCTAAGTAGTTATCGCCTTGCATGGTTTTACGTTGTCATCTGAAAAAGAAGAGGAGTTTATGTTGGGATTTGCAACAGATTGAGCTGGTAAAGTACCTTTTTCTAAAAATGCAGCATGTAACGGCCTGTATTTTTAGACGTGTTTAAATTTGTGCGTACCTGTATTTTATTTAAATCGTTCGTATAATTTTTCGTCTGTACGTTCTTTGCTACGCGTCGATGCGAGCGTGTCTCTGTTTTCGTTTTTATCGCATCATAATTAATTAACTATCAAGTTTAACAAATTACTTTAATTTAATTATCTTACTAATTACAATTTGCTAATCACTTTTAACTTTTACTAATTACTTTATTTATTTTAATAATTACATTTAGATTTACTTAATTACTTTAACCCTGTAACCTCCTATCTTAACACTACTTATCATTCACATTTTAATTTTTACAAAAACTAAAGAGAGAGAAACACGTTTCTTTAAACCAGGTTCCTCCCCCCAAAAAGAGATTAGTCAAAAGTTACATTAATTCCCACTTTAATCAAAAAACACACATTTCTTCATCGTTAGTCAAAAAGATTCATTAGTTAGAAACCTAATCTAATTAAACCCTGTCCCCTGCCATTTCTTCTTAAGGATAATCCCTCGTCTTCTGATCTGTTCATCACTTCCCAAATCAACACAAACCAGAATCCATCAACCCACAAACTTCAGCAAACAACAACCCACAAACTTCAGCAAACAAACATGTTCACCAAAATCAAACCCATCATCTCCCAAATCCCCCATCAATTTCAGCCCCAAACCAGAATCACAATCATCACCAAATTCAAACCCAAATTGAAATTGAAATCTGAAAAGAAAACCCAGATCTGAAACAATTTCAGAAATCAAAAAAATTTCAGATCCACCCTCTCATTGTGCTTGCTTAGCTGTCTGAGCTGCACGCGCCACCAGCCGAACCGCCGCAGCCGTGCCCGCAGTTGCCATGCGCCGCCGTCGCTCAGCCGCCTGAAGGCTGTGGCCCCCGCCTGCAGAACCCCATCCGACGCCCCCTTGCGCACCGCCAGGCCGTGCTGCCTTGTGCCGCCGTACGCCGGCCAACCCCCTCCTGTGTGCATGAGTTTCTCCTCCCTGCATGCGTGCGTGGGTTTGCCCAGCTGCAACAAAAGAAAAAAAAGGAAAAGGATACAGATAAGAAGCGAGAAGGAGACAGATAGAAAGAGGGGGTGAGAGAGAGAGAGAGAGAGAGAGAGAGAGAGAGAGAGAGAGAGAGAGAGAGAGAGAGTTAGAAGAGGTATTGTTATAGGTAAGAGTAGGTAGTAGTATTAATTATGATACTAACTTTATATTAGATTATGGTAAGTAGGTTGATAATATTAATTATAAAATTAACTTGTTAGTATTATTATTTTCAGCATGTTAGTAGTTGTAAATAATGTTAGGATAATAATATTAGAATAAAATAAGGCTTATCATGTTAGTATAAGAAAGATATAATACAATATAAACATCATCCTAGATAGAGAATCCAATAGAATCAGACAAACCTAATTCAGGGATTATTTTAATATTTTGATTATCTTGAGACGAACCTAATTCAGTGACGTGTTTAATCGAAACAGAGAACCAGACATACCATAACGTAGTACCCGTCAAGACGAACCCAATGGCACCAAAATCGCTAAAATCAGGCAAGTATGCAATTTATTGTGAATTTTTGAATTTATATGCTCATTTAGTCTTTTGCTTGTAAAGTTGTATAACTCAAAATCTACACATGAAATGACGCATAAAATTACTACCATGATGTCATGGACTGAAAATGTGACCCAACGACATATAACTTGATATACCTTAGTTTTAAATAATGGCAAAGAAAGTTAGTTTCCGTGACATGTTCGTTGAATCCATATGTTCAACACCTATGTTAAATTATTGTAAATGTTGTTCAACACTTTTGTAATCATTGAAACTGTTGTATAAAAATAAATGATGATATTATTTAATTACTGCATGTCTTAGAATAGTTAACAAATGTGTGCATAGTGAAATCGTGTGCCTCGAAGGCGAAATCATGACTTCGTGATGTCGTGTGAGTTGACTAGGCTGGCTCGTGTTCCAGCACAAATCTGGGGTGGGGTTAGGGTTGAGTGGCCACTAGGCGTATAAAGGGGTCCTCTCTTCAAGAGCACCACCCGCATGCGGTGGGGTAGCGTCAATCACTGTAAACCCCCGTGAGAAGAACAATTCACTCATCACGACCTAAAGGCGAGAACCCTATGATAGATATGAAATATTGACATGGAACTTGAAATTTTTATCTTAGTTAAATTGACATGCTAATGAATCAAAGAAAAACTTTACGGTACTTCTTAAACTGCTTAGAACTGCATGATAGGAGTGTTTTACTTTATTTCATTTTATAACCGACATCTTTAAACTTGTTGTCGTTATCTCGTTGAATTTATTAATGCCTCTTAAATTCAATATCATTTTGTATATCTTGCCTTGAGTTTTCTAACATATTCTTGCAGACCCTTGCTGACATACATTCATGTTTTTGGATGTATGTCAGATCCTGAGCCTGAGTACCAGGAGGATCCTTACGAGACACCAGACTTAGAGAGCCAGGAGTTCACCGTAGACGCCGAGTCTCCCATGCAGAGGACTAGTGGGCTCACACCGTTGCTATTTTTATTTTAGTTTACTTTCAGTTGTTGTCTAGTGTTCATTTCTCCTTGTTATTACTTTGGCTCAGCTGATGCTTTCGTTTATTTCGTGTACGGACATTTTATTCTGGATGTGGCTTTAATTTATGAATGTTTCTTATTGTTCTGAAATGCAAGCAAAGACCTGTCCTGTGTTTTTATCACAGACGCTCATTGAACTCGAGCCTCACCGCTCCAGTTCATGCGGACCTCGTAATGTTCTCACTTTCGGTGTCTTTTGGGAAGCGAGGCATTACAGGTTTTAGTGGTGGCCCATGCAGGTCCTTGCATTTGCGAAATTCAGAACAATGAGAATACTTTTCATTCGCCAAACATCTAGAGAAATCGTACACACGAAATTAACTCGGGCTTCTCTTATCTCAGAATGGCTGGGAGGCGAAACACCCGACAAGGATCCGGAGCTGCTGAAGGCGGAGAGGACGACATCCGCTAGATGCTAGGTGTTATGAGAGACATGCTGGATGTTCAGCACCATTTAGTCCAATAGGGACGTCAGGATGCACCAGCTGCTCCACCACCCCGTTATGAGCCTGGAGCCAAGTAGTTTCGAGAGATGCATCCGACGAGCTTCTCTGGACAAGAGGGCCCAATAGCGTCCGAGGAATGGCTTCGCAACACCGTAGATAACTTGGGACTTGCCCGAGTCAATCCATACGCTTAAGTGGCACTCGCCAAGAAGCAGCTGACAGATAATGCCCGTCACTGGTGGGATGCTGAAGAGACTAGGCTGATCAAGCCGATTCCATGGGCTACATTTCTTCAGAGGTTTGACACCCAGTACTTCCCGAATACTGCGAAGAGAGAGATGTAGCAGCGCTTCATCAACCTGGAGCAGGGCACCGGGACAGTCGGCGAGTATGAGGCCGAATTTACCATGCTGAGTCGATTCGCCCCTACTCTGGTAGCAGACGAGGAGGACTGTGCACACCGATTTCTACAGGGCTTAGATCTAGACATACAGAGTGTGTTGTTCGGGAGCACCTTTACCACTCATGAGCAAGTCCTGGTAGCTGCGAAGAAGCACGAGCAGATCGCTAATCAGAAGAAGGCATGTCAGACAGGCAAGCGCCTGATGGAGCTGCTGAGGAGTGCACCTAGGCCCGGTATTCGTCCAGTTCAGACCACACAGTTCAAGAGGCTAGCTGCACTTGTCCCCAACCGAGCTGAACTGACTTGCCATTTCTGCGTCAGGCTTGGTTATATGAAGAAAGACTGTAGGAGGATGCTGAATCAGGGTTTGATCTGTGGATCGCCTACTCATGCTGCAAAGGACTGCCCTCGTGGTTTCTGACCCGTATTTGCTGGAGCACCTGTACCCGCTTAGCGGACCGTACCGGCACCTGGACAGCGAGGACCACCTCTGGTTCCACAGGATCGAGCCTTTCAGTAGGCCAACCCGCCAAAGCACCGAGCATTCACTATGATAGCCATTGAGGCTGAAGCTGAGGACGACATGATTGCATGTAACCTCTAGACTAGTCTTCCTTATTTATACATTTATGTTCGAATAGTTAGACCCATGTTTACTCTAGTTGCATGTTACCCTTAGGTGTCATATTAGTTTCATCTCACCTGGCCTTGACTCTGTTCGATTCTGGAGCTTCCATGTGCATCCTATCTCGAAAGTTCGTAGTCGAACACTCGATACCCACCTACACACTTCCCAAGTGTTGGAATATTACAACTGGGAATGGTGTAGTGAAGGTTGCACTGGGATGTAGACCATACCTGTTGGTGGTTAGTGGACACGAACTATATGCTGATTTCATTGTCCACGACATATCCAACTTCGATGCTATTCTCGGCATTGACTGGTTAGGAGCTTTTTATGCCACGATCGACTGTCACCGGAAGAAAGTGTTATTTGAAATTCCTGATCACCCAGTGTTCGAGTTTATCAACAAAGGACGTTCGCTTGGACCTGTCAAGTTTCGGGCCTAGTCGTACAGTTTGACTGTTGCATCTATGATAGCTGAACCAGAGAAGCCAGCGGTGGTGAGAAATTTCGAAGACGTCTTCCCGGAAGACATTTCTGGATTGCCTCCTGATTGAGCGTTGGAGTTCGGCATTGATCTTATGCCAGGAGCTCAACCGATTTCAAAGGCGTCGTACCGTATGGCTCCTGCAGAGTTGGAAGAGCTGAGGAAGCAATTGGATGAGCTACAGCAGAAGGGTTTCATTCATCCCAGCGTATCTCCCTGGGGTGCACCCGTCTTGCTGGTGAAGAAGAAGGATGGATCGAGGAGGATGTGCATTGATTATCGGGAGCTGAATCAGATCACAGTGAAGCACACATATCTGCTGCCCTGTATTGATGATATCTTCGATCAGCTTTGTGGACCGAGAGTATTTTCGAAGTTGGACCTCCAGAGCGGATACCATCAAGTCAGAGTCAAGAAGGAAGATGTGCCCAAGATAGCTTTTCGGACTAAGTACGAGCATTATGAGTTCGTTGTCATGCCGTTCGGTGTGACCAACGCTCTTGCAGTGTTCATGAATCTCTTGAACTTATCTTTTACGACTTCCTTGACAAGTTTGTGGTAATCTTTATAGACGACATCCTGGTGTACTCAAGAAGCGAGGAGGAGCATGCAGAGCACTTGAAGATGGTATTAGAGACGCTCCATCGTCATAGACTATATGCCAAGTACAGCAAATGTGAATTCTGGCTGGACAGAGTTGCATTTCTTGGACATGTAGTATCAGGAGCTGGATCTCAATGGATCTGGAGAAGGTCAGAGCAGTCAGTGAATGGCCTACACCTCGATCGGCATCGGACATCAGGAGTTTCCTTAGTTTGGCTGGATATTACGGCAGATTTAACAAGGACTTCTCGAGGATAGCTGAGCCGATGACGAGATTCACGAGGAGAGAAGTTAAGTTCAGTTGGTCAGATTCTTGTAAGCAAGCCTTTTCTACTTTGAAGGAGAGACTGACTACTGCACCAGTTTTAGCTATTCCGGACAGAAGCAGAGGCTTCGAGATTTTCTGCGACGCATCGGACAAAGGAGTTGGATATGTTCTGCACCAGCACAATCATGTGGTCGCATATGCTTTGTGACAGTTGAAGGTCCATGAGAAGAATTATCCGACCCATGAGTTAGAGCTAGCCGATGTCATCATTGCACTGAGATCTGGCGACATTTCTTACTGAGTGAGAAGGTGAAAATTTTCACTGATCACAAAAGTTTGAAATATATATTTACCCAGAAGGAGCCGAATATGAGACCGCGCAGATGGTTAGAATTGATGGCAGACTACGACATTGACCTACAGTATCATCCAGGGAAGGTGAATGTCGTACCGGATGCCTTGAGTCGACTGCCCGAAGTGATGATTCTCACAGCTCAGTGGAGATTGCAACATGATCTGTGAGAGATGGATGTTGAAGCTATCCTACCGGGAGTCACATCGACGTTGATGAACATGTAGATTCAATCGACGATTGTGGATCGGATCAAGACTGCTCAAGCTAGAGATGCTAAGTTAAAGAAGATCAGAGAGCAAGTTGAAGCAGGACTTCGGACAGATTTTCTGATTCACGAGGACGGATCTTTGAGATATGGTAGTAGGATTTGCATACCTGCAGGAGATATCCGAGAGGAGTTGATGAATGAGGCTCACAGTTCGCCTTATTCTATTCATCCTGGAGGTACTAAGACGTACAAGGATCTTCGTCAGAATTTCTGGTGGCATTGGATGAAGAGAAGTGTGACACGGAGCATTGCCAAGTGTCTTGTATGTCAGTAAGTAAGGCTGAACATCATCGCACTGCTGGACTACTACAACCCCTGTCGATTCTAGAGTGGAAGTGGCAGCACATCACGATGGACTTCATGACTGGCTTATCTCAGAGCACCAAGCAGAACGATGCAATCTGGGTCATTGTTGATCGATTGACCAAGTCTGCGCACTTTATACCCTTCCGAGTTAGGCAATCCACAGAAATATTAGCAAGAAAGTATATGGGCGAGATCGTGCGCTTGCATGGAGTCCCTGTGATCATTGTATGAAATCGTGATACGAGGTTCACGTCTCAGTTCTGGAAAAGTCTGCAGACAAATCTGGGTACCAGTCTGAAATTCAGTACTGCGTATCACCCGCAGACGGATGGACAGTCAGAGCGCACCATTCAGATCTTAGAGGATATGCTGAGAGCCTGCATGCTGGATCTCAAAGGCTCATGGAAGGATCATCTGCACCTGGTGGAGTTCTCCTACAACAACAGCTATCAGGCGAGCATTGGCATGGTGCCATTTGCTGCTCTCTACGGGAGGAAATGTCAATCGCTACTGAGTTGGGATGACATCGATGATAGAGAGATTTTGGGGCCAGAGATGATAGTGGAAGCAGTTGATGTTGTGCGAGATATCAGAGACAAGTTTCAGATCGTCCATGACCGTTATAAGCATTGGGCGGATTCTAAACGGTGTCCTCTGCAGTTTCAGTCGGAAGATCATGTATTCCTAAAGATCTCCCCGAATCGAGGAGTGATCCGATTTGGGAAGCGAGGCAAGCTTAGTCCGAGATATATTGGACCCTTTGATGTGCTAGAGCGAGTTGGAGAAGTAGCTTATCGCTTAGCATTGCAACCGTCCTTAGAGGGAGTTCATGACGTCTTTCATGTGTCCGAGCTCCGTCGTTATATCAGCGACCCTTCTCATGCTATGGACTACTCTGAGATTATAGTTCGGCCAGATCTGACGTACGAGCAGTAACCAGTGGAGATCCTAAATCAACGTCAGAAAGTCTTCAGGAACAGGACTATTGATCTAGTCAGAGTGATGTGGCATCATGACTCGTGAGAAGAATCTATCTGGGAGCGGGAAGATGAAATACGAGAGCATTATCCATATTTGTTTCATGCTCCTTAGTTGATAAGAATTCTGAGGGCGGAATTTTTCTTAAAGTGGGTAGAATGTAACGGCCTGTATTTTTAGACGTGTTTAAAATCGTGCGTACCAGTATTTTATTTAAATCGTCCGTATAATTTTTCGTCCGTACGTTCTTTGCTACGCGTCGACGCGAGCGTGTCTCTGTTTTTGTTTTTACCGCATCATAATTAATTAACTTTCAAGTTTAACAAATTACTTTAATTTAATTATCTTACTAATTACAATTTGCTAATCACTTTTAACTTTTACTAATTACTTTTTTTACTTTAATAATTACATTTAGATTTACTTAATTACTTTAATCCTTTAACCTCCTATCTTAACACTACTTATCATTCACATTTTAATTTTTATAAAAACTAAAGGGAGAGAAACACGTTTCTTTAAACCAGGTTTCTCCCCCTAAAAAGAGATTAATCAAAAGTTACATTAATTCCTGCTTTAATCAAAACACACACGTTTCTTCATCGTTAGTCAAAAAGATTCATTAATTAGAAACCTAATCTAATTAAACCCTGTCCTCTGCCATTTCTTCTTAAGGATAATCCCTCGTCTTCTAATCTGTTCATCACTTCCCAAATCAACACAAACCAGAATCTATCAACCCACAAACTTCAGCAAACAACAACCCACAAACTTCAACAAACAAACCTGTTCACCAAAATCAAACCCATCATTTCCCAAATCTCCCATCAATTTCAGCCCCAAACCAGAATCAAAATCATTACCAAATTCAAACCCAAACTAAAATTGAAATCTGAAAAGAAAACCCAGATCTGAAACAATTTCAGAAATCAAACAAATTTCAGAAAGGAATGAGATTGAAATCTCTTGGAGAAATTCCCTAGAGCTTAGATGCTATAGCATAAGATTGAAGCTCTAGATGAGGGAATGAGAGAGATTAGGAGTGTCTATTGATTCTCAAAGATATTCAATAATAACCAAGAGTCTAAATGAACTAAGCCAACTCCTATATATAGGAAGCCCAAAGGAACCCATAAAACCAGCCAAAAAATCAAAGGGAAGAAATCTGCAATTGCTAGATTTTGACAGTTTATGGTACAAACAGTCGACTGATGAACAAATGATAGTCGACTGTTCAACGGCTAGAAAAATCACAACGGCTATAATCTGAGCCAGGACAGTCGACTGTAGAAGACAACGCAGGGATGGAAATGAAACAGAGAGATGCAACTTACTTCCAGTATGCATACAGGTGACTGATGACCAAAGTACATGCGACTGAATATCCTTCATCAGTCGACTGCTGCAGAGATGGAAGAAAAACAGAGAGAGAGATGCATATTTCGTACTTACGCCTTTAAGACGACTGATGGCCATTTCATAGGCGACTGTAAATATACATGCGATTGTAAAAATGTCATCAGGTGACTGTCTTGCAAATTGGGATGAAGCCCAGAAAATGTAAGAAGCACACAGTCGACTATTGACCAATTCACAGGCGACTGTAGAAACACATGCGACTGTAAATTGAACATCAGTCGACTGATGCGAAAAGAGCAAGAAGAGTCAATCAAAGGATGACTTGAGCAGTGCACCATAGTCAACTGTATAAGGCATTACAGGGGACTGGAAATCACCCAGTCGACTGTGAAACCTTTATCAGGCGACTGTTGGAGAGCCAGAGACTCCAATTGAGTCTTTGTGCAAGATGAACCTATTGGGTTGGATTCTATGATATTCCTAAGGTTCGCTAAGATGGTTAAATGCATATGCATGAGAGTATGACTATCTATCAAGGCATTACAATAATCCTAGACTCAAAAAGAGAAATGCAAGTAATTGAAATTACATGGATTACATATAGCATCTCCTAGAGTCTAAGTCTTCAAGCTTACAATACCTTGATTCTCCTCATCATCTCCAAGCTTTGGCACTCCTTGATGAGCTTCCCTTCATCAAGCTCCAAGCTTTGACAATGCTTCTCTAGATGTCCATCCATCATCATGCTCCAAGCTTTGGCACACCTTCACTCTTGGAGGTCTTTAAGATATTCCTTGCAATATCCTCCAAGCATTATGCTTTGTCTCATCAACATATAATCATTAAGATAAACTGAGACTAAAATATAAGATTGATTAGCACACTAATATAATGTATTGATAATCATCAAAACAATGTTAGTCTTGAACCCAAGAACTAACAATCTCCCCCTTTTGATGATGACAATTCATTATGTCAAAATATAATAAACATTGAAATAAACAATGTATGCTAACAAACTCCCCCAATCAATATGCAAATATGCACAAAATATAAATATATAAAGCACAAATCATATTGATGGTTGTTATGCCAAAACATACCAATTGATAATAATGCATAAACAAGCATACGGTATATTTTTACATAACCTACTTCTCTCTCCCATTGGCATATCAAAAAGATGGGTAATAGCCAAATAGGAAAACCAAGGGCAAGAGAAATAATCATCCCATATGCACAAACGTAAAGTGAATTAAATTCAATGTGACATATGAATGGAAAAATAATGCTAGCAAGCAAAAATTCCATACTCCCTCATAATCATACAAAACATGCAAACATGTGAATAATGGACACACTCAGAAAAATGTGGATATAAAATGTAAACATATAAGCATGGTACCCAAGCAATGAATAACAATGTGAGTGAGCTAGCAAGGTGGAAATCAAACAAAAGTGGAGTTTGGTTTCCGTATATAGTCATATGAAAATATAACATTACGCACATATGAATCTATATACGAATTCCTATCAAGCCTAGAAACATTCTTAGGAATCCACAAAGAAAGTGATATGGGATTCTTAAGAAGAGGTTTGGTTAAGGCATGAGTAGGAGGTGAGGGTCCACGCTTATGAGGTGGAACATAAACATTTGCGTGCACCGTGTGTGAAACATGAGATTTAGCATTAGATGCATTCACACAAGCAATTCTACCATGCATAGGAACATGTGAAGCATGCACAGATTTATCATCAATTTTAGCATGCAAGCAAAGTAAGTTATTCATATGGGTAGATTTATTATGCATATCAATATATGAAGAAGCATTCATACCAATAGGTTTTTGAATCGACTTCTTAACTCACATTTCTACAAAAGTGAAGAAATGTTGTCATCCCTCTTGGATAGACATGAGTTAAGCTCACAACATTTTGACTTGAGAGCCAATGTCTCATCTCTCAAAATGTTGTAATCATTATCCGAGTGCATCATCTCCATTTGGAGTTTGAGAAAAGCATTCTCATCCCTCAAGAAACTCAATTGAGAAAGAAGAGTATCTTTCTCGGTATGCAAAGAATTAAGTTCAACATTATGCGATGCATACAGACTCTCTTTCACATATTTGTGAAAATTACGATCAAACTCAATACGAGCTTTAAGAGAGTCATTCTCTTTGCTCAACATGCACACATGAGAATCAAGAGCAATCTTTTCTTGATTCAATGCAATGGTTTGTGTATCATCACGATGTTTGGATGAAGATGTGTGTGTGTGTGTGTGTGTGTGTGTGTGTGTGTGTGTGTGTGTGTGTGTGTGTGTGTGTGTGTGTGTGTGTGAGAGCATCTCTCTCAAGCTTGTTATTATTCGCATTGAGAGAGTTCATAAACAACGCATTATCATTTTCAATAAAATTTGCGCGTTGAACGAGAGAGTTACGAGATACCTCATTACCACCGATGCTCTCATCATCGCCAGATTCCTCTCCACCATACTTTTCATCAAGATAATTCCATATTTTCTTGGCCGTCTTGAAATCACTTACTTTCTTACAATATTTGGAGAGAGAGCATTAAGCAATGAATTCCAAACTCGAGCATCCGAGGTAATATACCCAGACTCCTCATGCACAGCAAGCCAGTGGAACATGTTCTTCCTCCATTTTGAGAAGTGTTTGCCCTTGAAGACGGGAGGAAGGGAGAGGGGTTGTTGAGACTTAGAAGTCATGCTTGCAAAAGCCACCAAACCAAGGCTTTGATACCAACTGTAAGGGACCCTGCAGGTCTACACACACACACACACACTAGAGGGGGATGAATAGTGCAATAGCAAGTAAAGTGCTTAATTAAAAGTTACTAAAATTAAAGCACAATAAGCAGTGGAAAATAAATAGAGTGCTCAACAACACAATCGCAAACACAAGGATTTTACCCTGGTTCCCCAAAACTTGGGTAGTCCAGCCACACCAATATTCACTATATTCCCACACAGAGAAGTGAATACAATCTCACACAGAGATACCTCACACAGAGGATTTAGGATTCCCACAAAAGATATCCTTACTCTCACACATAGAGAACTCACACAGAGGATTTTGTTCTCTCACACAGAAAGAACCAAACTCTCATAAAGAGAGTAACTCCCACAAAGAGAGTAACTAATTCCCACAAAGAGAATCAGGGTTTCGAAATAAAAATAAAACAAAACAACACTTACCTATGCCTTGATATTATCTTACCAATATGAGGAAGAAGGCATGCAAGTGAATGACCAAGTGCTTGAGATTAGCTTTGATTGATTTGATGTTCTTTCTTTCTTCTAGGAATGAATCCCAACACTTCTCATTTGAGTGTATGAAAATGAAGAGAAGAAAGATGATCTCCAAGAAAGGAATGAGATTGAAATCCCTTGGAGAAATTCTCTAGAGCTTAGATGCTATAGCATAAGATTGAAGCTCTAAATGAGGGAATGAGAGAGATTAGGAGTGGCTATTGATTCTCAAAGATATTCAATAATAACCATAAAAACAGCCAAAAACCCAAAGGGAGGAAATCTGCAACATCTAGATTTTGGCAGTTTATGGCACAAACAATCGACTGATGAAAAAATGACAGTCGACTGTTCAACAGCTAGAAAATCCCAACGACTATAATCTGAGCCAGGACAGTCTACTGTAGAAGACAACGCAGTCGACTGTATAACAGATAATCGACTGTTTATCCTTCATCAGGCAACTGCTGCGGGGATGGAAATGAAACAGAGAGATGCAACTTACTTCCAATATGCATACAGGCGACTGATGACCAAAGTACAGTCGACTGTAAAATAGACAGGCGACTGTATATCCTTCATCAGTCGACTGCTGCATAGATGGAAGAAAAACAAAGAGAGATGCATAATTCGCACTTACGCCTTTCAGACGACTGATGGCCATTTCACAGGCAACTGTAAATATGTCATCAGGTGACTGTCTTGCAAATTGGGATGAAGCCCAGAAAATGCAAGAAGCGCTCAGTCGACTGTCGACCAATTCATAGGCGACTGTAGAAACACAGGCGACTGTAAATTGAACATTAGTCGACTGATGCAAAAAGCCCAAGAAGAGTCAATCAAAGGATGACTTGAGTAGTATACCACAGTTGACTGTAGAAGGCACGACATGCGACTGGAAATCACCCAGTCGACTGTGAAACCTTTATCAGGCGAATGTTGGAGAGCCAGAGACTCCAATTGAGTCTTTGGGCAAGATGAACCTATTGGGTTGGATTCTATGATATTTCTAAGGTTCATTAAGATAGTTAAATACATATGCATGAGAGTATGACTATCTATCAAGGCATTACAATAATCCTAGACTCAAAAAGAGAAATGAAAGTAATTGAAATTACATGGATTACATATAGCATCTCCTAGAGTCTAAGCCTTCAAGCTCACCATACCTTGATGCTCCCCATCATCTCCAAGCTTTGGCACTCCTTGATGAGCTTCCCTTCATCAAGCTCCAAGCTTTGTCAATGCTTCTCTAGATGTCCATCCATCATCATGCTCCAAGCTTTGGCACACCTTCACTCTTGGAGGTCTTTAAGATATTCCTTACAATATCCTCCAAGCATTATGCTTTGTCTCATCAACATATAATCATTAAGATAAATTGAGACTAAAACATAAGATTGATTAGCACCCTAACATAATGTATTGATCATCATCAAAACAGCGTTAGTCTTGAACCCAAGAACTAACAATCTCCCCCCTTTTCAAAACATTGAATTTCTTAAACTTCTGTACGTTTCTGTTTCTAAACAAATTCGTTTGTTTTTTTATTTAATTACTTTAAAAGTCCTAACCTAACAACCTGTCACTTGAGGGAAACCAAATCAAGAAATTTTTTTAAATATCTAATCTAATGCATTAAAATCCTAACCAATTTCCTTTCTCTCTAACCCACTCAAAACAAATACGACGGCTTTGTACTGTTGGATTTTTTTAATCAAAACAAATCTTATAATCTAAACTCACTTGATTTTCATATCCCCACCAATCTTACTGGCCCTATATCTCTCTCTTCCACGTGCATTATCCCAACTGACCTTTTCTCTCTCCCCACGTGAATCATATCCCAATAAATCCCATTTTGATCTTAACAGAGGCTCTCTCTCTCTCTCTCTCTCTCTCTCTCTCTCTCTCTCTCTCTCTCTCTCTCTCTCTCTCTCTCTCTCTCTCTCTCTCTCTCTCTCTCTCTCCTCTCTACATCTGATCTACAAGAGACCTACAAATTTTAAAAACTCCCAGGCGCCGATCCTCTCCCTTCCTCTCATCTCTAGGCCTTTCTTTCCACGCACACGGGCAACTCAGTCCTCTCTCTGCTAGGCGCGTAACCTCTGAGCATCGCCCAGGCCGCGGGACTTTTTCCTCCTCCAGCCATGCGCAAGCCCCACATCCGGCCTGCCTCCCGTCTCCACACCCAGAAACCGCCACCTCTCCGGCCGTCTCCCTCTTCCTCTGCAACAAACCACTCGAAGACCCTACACTTGTCGCCAGTTCACCTCTCCGGCCTCTTCTACTCAATGCAAGGCCACTGTCCGCTCCTTGCTGCCGCACACCCGATCCCTCTCACTTCCGACATGCAGCGTCTGGCCACTCCTCCCCGAACCATCGACAGGCCGCATTTCCCTTCACGGCGTGCCGCTCTTCTCTCCTCCACGCGCCACCGCCCTCCGGCCAAACCCAGGCCGCCGACATCTCCTCACCGACCTGCCCTCAAATGCACATCTCCCCTCTTCCCTTTCCAGCCGCACACCCTAGGCCTACTTGCGCGAGCCAGCCCTACATTTTTCACTTTGACTGCCGCATTAAAACCTAGAGGCGAGAACATTTTCTCTCCTCAACTAGCCTCGGCCACCACTGATTCGGGATATAAATTGCATATTTTCCCCCCATTTCTGGGCATTTTATGTGTGTATCATGTTAATTTTGGCTTGATACGGGCGTATTTGTGATATCGTGAATTATTAAAGCCTATTCCTATTTAATACATAAAATGTGGTTTTTTGGACTAATTTTTGCTCCCCTTGTTTTTCAGGTACTTCTGGGATTTTTCTGGATTTTCTGGAATTATTCCAGATTTTTGGGAGCTTTGGGCTATTTTTGGAGATTTTTGGAGCAAAGAATGCAATTTCTGGTTTTTAAAAAAAAGAAAATAAAAAAATCAAATGGGTCGCTGCTTCTGTTTACAAACAAAAAACGAAAAAATATATATAAACACGTGTTTGCGGGCCGGCCCGCTCCGTCGCAGCCGCTTGATTTTTTTAAAAAATAATTAAAATTAAAAAAAATGAGGACGCGGGCCGGCCTAGTGGCCGGCCCGCTCGTAAATATTGAAAGGGTAGCGCCTCGCCCCCAAGCGGGGCGGGCGAAAACGCGGACAGGGTCTCTGACCCGGTCCCCTAAGCAGGCGTGCGCGGCTCTTTGCAGCAGGCGGGTCGGGCGCAAATTCCCCGACCCGCAAGCCCGCAATCCAGCCTAATGTGCGTTTTTGGGGTTATTTTCGCCCAGGGGCGATTCCAGCAGCTCTTTTTCGTTTTTTCTTGGCTGTTTTCAGTTTTTTTTATTTTTTTAGGGCTTGAGAGAGCTTGGAGGCCATGGGGTGAGGATGATGAAGCTTGGAGCTTGGAGGAGCACTTGAGTATGAGGATTCCATCTTTGAGTGACACATTAGTGAAATCTTTCTTAACTCTTGTGTAATTTTGATTTAGCTACTTGTATTGAATTGGATGATAGATTTTGAGTAAAAACTTCTCCTTTTCATCATGAATTTATGAATCTTTCTTGTGTGGTTGTGTTGTGCTTGTTGTTGTTGTTGGGTTGTGAATTGCATCTCCAACACATTTCCATTTTCTAAATTGGTGGATGAACCGATAGAACTTTGTTTATTGGAACCCTAAGGGGAACTCCAAAGAGAGGATCATCCTAGCGGACCCTCTCTGATGTGCTCATTGTCGATTACTTATGAATTTCATTCATTACTTATTGCATCCCACTTATTCGATGAAGTGCCGTATTTTCCGATTGAGCTTCCTTAGCCGGATAATCAATTGAGTTATATTTGGGATGATTTCTTGAGCCCACGACCTCATTCACACACACCACATGAGTCCTTGTTACTTGCCGATTCGGCTCTCCACCCTTAGTGCGTATGCTAGAATTGTAGATTCCACACACGCTTTTCCCACTTTTCCACCGTTAGCGAGATGGTTGTAACACACTTTATTTTTTTATCGATCAATTTTGTGAATATAGAACGACTTGTCCCTGTGATCCGACCCGGTACTCACCGGTTATTTTTATTGCATTGACACTCCTACGCTTGGGAGTGGAAGGCGTGCCACTTGCGCGTCCTTCCGGTTCAACCAATTGGAACCGTTGCCGGGGACACCGGTTTCTATTAGTAGCAATTTTTGATTGATTTCGAAAGTTTTAGTGTCATACTTCTATCTCTAAGTGTTGTGTCTTTACATTTTATTTATTTTCCACCTATTGAGTCTTTTGGTTGTTTATTTTCATTTTCTTGGAAATTTTTTTAAAACATGACATCATCTTCAGATTTTTCCGACGTTGATTTGGAGGATATCCCATTTCCGCCATACTTTCATGGCTCGGATTGGGAGAACCCTCATTTAAATATTAAAAAATTTGAAACGTGGATGCATTCATGTCTTGGTGGGAACATATATGATGATTGCATATACTTTAGATTTTTTCCCTCTTCTTTACTAGATGATGCTAGACTTTGGTTTGATTCATTGTCTCTCGACTCACATTTTACTTGGTTGTCATTTCAGGCTGAATTTCTCCGAGTATTTTTGCCCACTTTTTTGGAGCAGGTACATAGAAGGCAGGCCATGGGGCAGTACATAGCGAGCTTTGACCAAGCTGAATGGGAGGCCTACCATCAGGCTTGGCAGAGGTTCACTGATTTGGTGCTTGCGTGTCTACACCAGAGCTTTCACGAGGATAATCTTCTGCAGATCTTCTACACAGGATTATCGCCATCTGGGCGGGATTTTGTGCAGATGAGCTGCGGTGGGGAGTTCTTTGATTATTCCATCGAGGATTCATGGTGTTATCTGAGGGACCTTGCAGAGTATGAGGAGACACTCCAGCAGGTCCAAGACCAGCCTGAGGAGCCAGCTGAGGGCTCATTCCATTGGGCCCTATGGAGGAACAAGCAGAACATGATGATGGGGCGCACTGGAGCCAAGTAGAGGAAGCTGAATGTCCATATTTTGAGGAGTCAGAGGAGATGGATGATGGAATGCGTGTCGACCACGACGGTGACACGATGCTTTTTCACTTTGAGGTTGAGGATGAAGCGGATGTGCATGATGGCCAAGAGCAGATTGATGACACCATGGAGCCTGAGCCACAATCCACTTCAGAGTTAGCTTCACATGTCGAGGCGGTTGAGTACTTTGGGAGGACGACTGAGATGAACTATTTCTGGGATGACGAGGATGATGCTTGCTTGGATTTGACCAAGACATGTCTACCTCCAGTCCAGTCACAGATGTCACTTCCCTCGCCTCAGGATGCGCACTTACTAGTCATCGAGGAGATTTTTCAGGAGCAGTTACCAATTGTGCGGAGTGCCGCAGAGATTGTTGATGTTGACGTCGAGGAAGAGGATAGTGACGAGGATTGTGACATGGTATATATTGAGCCCGTGCTCCCTCCTACTCCAGTTTTCTCTCTGTAGCCACTTCCACCTCTTCTTGAGGCCGTGCATCATCACGAGCCTAGCATCACATTTCAGGGAAGTTTCCACCATATCATGCCTTGCATTTCTGAATCCCAATTTGCACTTCCACATATTTTTGATTCAGATTGTCGTCATTTTCATTTAAATTCTTTTTCTGACGACCCATTTTGGAATGCTTTTATTGCAGGGCATGAGTACATGGCTTGGATTGATGCAGATCGTCTCCCACATTACACATATTATCCAAAGTGGACGCTGGGAGTTGCATTGCTGGAATCCAAGGAGGCCGGTGGAGGCCTAGCTCCAAGAATTCTCATGGAGGAGCAAAAGGATATGATCGAGCAGTTGCCACCACCGTTATACATCCGAGATCCGCCTTTTGCCATTGTGTGTTTTTTCAATAGTGTAAATAAATAAATGTTTTATTTTTGTACTTTCGTATGCTTTCTTTTCTTTTCTAGGATCTTTTGTGAGATCTAATACTCTCCCAACATTGAGGACAATGTTTATTTTAAGTTGGGGCGAGAGTGTTAGAATCTCTAGTATTGTTAGGATTTTGATGTTAGCCTAAATTTTTTTTGAGATACCTCCATTTTGCCCTCATCCCATGAACTTCATTGCATATCATATTTAGCCTCCTTGTCCATACGCCGCTTGCTTTGTGCTTAGTCCCTACATGTTTAATGACATGCAATTTTTCGGATTATCATTTTGTTATCAAATTCATAAATGTTTGATTAGCATTTTTCATTTCTTTTCCAATTTGGATTCCAATGTTAATATGCCATGTATGAAACTATTTTAGATGTTGTGATACTCTCTTTGAGATAACTTGGAAAAAGTTTGGTGTAAGTGATTGCATGAGTTGGGATGAATGGTGTAGTTTTTAATTGGATTGAGTGTGGCCAATTGTGCATGTTTTGTTTTCCTCTTAAGGAGTGGGTGGATGAGTTGATAATTCATGTTGGAATGAGAAAGAGAGAGTAATATAAGTGAATGTTTCTTTCTAATCAAATTGAGTAGCCGGTGCCCCACGAAACATTGGGGAGGACGCCAAAAATGAGATTTAGGGGATCATTTCATCCCTTTGCATATATAGCGTTATCGCGTGTACGCAAAGGAGGCGTGTTTGCATATCATAGCGTTATCGCGTGAATGCAAAACATAAACATACAAAATCCAAAAGAATACAAAAAAGAGAGAAAAAGAAAAGAAAAAGAAAAAATGAATGTTTATATGAAAGAATAAGCAACATAAGTGATGCAATCTCATCTCCCACAACTTAGAGGAATTTCTTTTGTTTTGGCCATTTCCATGAAAATTAGAAACTTTTCAATTTGCGATATATCATAATGAATGTGATATGGTACTTATTACTTCACTTTTCTTTGAATTGGATTGAAGAGAATATCATTTGTTGTTTACTTTCATACATTGGGTATATTGGCTTTGAAATCATTTGGAAATATCATTTGGGGTATGCCATGAGGATATTGTGAGTTTGGTGCATGTTTTTCCCTTTTATCCGAATTTATCGCATATTTTTCTAGGGACTAGCAAAAATCTAGTTGGGGGTGTGATTCGGGATATAAATTGCATATTTTCCCCCTTATTTCTGGGCATTTTATGTGTATAGCATATTAATTTTGGCTTGATACGGGTGTATTTGTGATATCGTGAATTATTAAAGCATATTCATACTTTATACATAAAATGTGGGTTTTTGGACTAATTTTTACTCCCCTTATTTTTAGATACTTCTGGGATTTTTCTGGATTTTTTGAAATTTTTCCAGAATTTTTGGGAGCTTTGGGCTATTTTTGGAGATTTTTGGAGCAAAGAATGTAATTTCTGGTTTTAAAAAAAGAAAATCAAAAAATATCAAATGGGCCGCTGCTTCTGTTTACAAACAAAAAAACAAAAAAATATATATAAACACGTGTTTACAGGCGGGCCCGCTCCGCCGCAGCCGCTTGATTTTTAATAAAATAATTAAAATTAAAAAAACGAGGACGCGGGCCGGCCACTGGGCCGACCCGCTCGTAAATATTGAGGGGCAGCACCTCGCCCCCAAGCGGGGCGGGCGAAAACGCGGACTGGGTCTCTGACCCGGTCCCCTGAGCAGGCGCACGCGGCTCTTTGCAGCGGGCGGGTCGGGCGCAAATTCCCCGACCCGCAAGCTCGCAATCCAGCCTAATGTGCGTTTTTGGGGTTATTTTCACCCAGAGGCGATTCCAGCAGCTCTTTTTCGTTTTTTTCTTGGCTGTTTTCATTTTTTTTGAGTTTTTAGGGCTTGAGAGAGCTTGGAGGCCATGGGGGGAGGATGATGAAGCTTGGAGCTTGGAGGAGCACTTGAGTAAGAGGATTCCATCTTTGAGTGACACATTGGTGAAATCTTTCTTAACTCTTGTGTAATTTTGATTTAGCTACTTGTATTGAATTGGATGATAGATTTTGAGTAAAAACTTCTCCTTTTCATTATGAATTTCTGAATCTTTCTTGTGTGGTTGTGTTGTGCTTGTTGTTGTTGTTGTTGGGTAGTGAATTGCATCTCTAGCATATTTCCATTTTCTAAATTGGTGGATGAAACCCTAGAACCTTGTTTATTGGAACACTAAGGGAAAATCCAAAGAGAGGATCATCCTAGTGGACCCTCTCTAATGTGCTCATTGTCCATTACTCATGAGTTTCATTCATTACTTATTGCACCCCACTTGTTCGATGAAGTGCTGTATTTTCCGATTGAGCTTCCTTAGCCGGATAATCAATTGAGTTATATTTGGGATGATTTCTTGAGCCCACGACCTCATTCACACACACCACATGAGTCCTTGTTACTTACCGATTCGGCTCTCCACCCTTAGTGCGTATGCTAGAATTGTAGATTCCACACACGTTTTTCCCACTTTTCCACCGTTAGCGAGATGGTTGTAACACACTTATTTTTCTTTATCGATCAATTTTGTGAATATAGAACGACTTGTACCTATGATCTTACCCGATACTCACCGGTTATTTTTATTGCATTGACACTCCTACGCTTGGGAGTGGAAGGCGTGCCACTTGCGCGTCCTTCCGATTCAACCAACTACCCAACCCTAGCCAGACGCACGCCCAAGCTCTCTTCCACCTGTAGGCTGCCCGAGTCTTCCCTCATCCATCCTAACCCCACGGCCAAACCCTCAGCCCTTGCTGCCGCACTCCTTGTTTACCGCTGTTCGCAATCTCTCCACGCGTGTAACTTTCCCCTTTCCTCGTTGCCGCCCACTTAGCTCGCTGCCGTGGTTCCCCCTTGCTGCCGAAAGATGACGTAGCTACTGCCTCCTCTGCAGATGTCGTTTTGCTGCGCTACCTGCTGCCGAAACGATCCTGAGGCGACTGTCCTTACTGCGCTACCTGCAGTCGAAGAGCCAGAGACACCGAGCACCGCCACCGTTCCAGATCTGACGTCGACACGTGTGCGTTCGTCACACTAGGTTGGTCTTTTCACTCGTAGCAACCCAAACCGTATGACATTGAAAACCTAATTAAAATCTGACAACCTAATCACTAAATTTACTTTACGCACCATTAAACCATTGTAACATCTAGAGTCGAAGATCGGACTGATTTGATTGTGCACATAGGATAGAATCGTCGAATAGATTGAACTTTCAGAACTTGACGTGAAAACTGATAGATTGCAACGATCAACTTAGAAACTTACCATAATATGAACTTCTAAAAACGCGACCTGACACCAGCCGTTGACTTGTGACAGCGGATGTTGACCGACGCGACGACCGAGATGAGATGCTTCCGACGGACATACTCCTTGCCACCGCAGGCAAGTGCCCCCTCTTGCGTAGTTACGGCCAAGTTTAAGCTACTTCTTCTTAGAACTGTATACAGTATAAACAAAGAGAACCCGACGTGAGATGATAGTGTCCGGGACCCCCCCTCACAATAGCCTAGACTTGACAACGAAGTCTAAGTATTACACTGCAAACATGTTAGGGACTACCTGTGTGTGTGTGCGCGCGCGTGTGTGTGTGGACACCCTAGAACAACTTTACTCTTGAAATTTCATGAACATCTTGCACGGCATGTCTTACACAGCTTACGAACAATAAGACACCCACCTAGTAGAGTGGGTGATCTTTATTACAGAACACCTACGGGAAGCTCGGCACTCACCTAGCAGAGTGAGTGTCCCTGCAGACCGTGGGGATAGAGGCACTCACCTAGCAGAGTGAGTGGTCCTATACAGTGGTACAGAACACCTGCGGGAAGATCGGCACTCACCTAGCAGAGTGAGTGTCCCTGCATACCGTGGAGATAGATGCACTCACCTAGCAGAGTGAGTGGTCCTATATTGTCTTATCTTGAGCACTCGGGTTTGGGGTAGGGTTGAGCGGTCGCACGGGGAGAGGGTATGGCCGCCCTCAAACCGTAAGGCGTGAACCCTTCGTGACACACACTGTACTTCTTGTCTTGTCCTGTCCGGTCCAGTCTAGTCCTGTAGCCAGTGGCACACACTACGGCTATTGTTTGTCACGTTTACTTTCCTGCTCCGTTTTACTTTCCTGCTCCGTTTTACTTTCCTTGTATAATAGATTAACTGTCATGTCATCACAACTGCATGTAATCAACTAGTAAAATGCTGTTAAAAATTGTTTCCCACTTGCAGTAGAGTCTAACCTTCCTTGTAGACTTTACCTGATGTACAGCTCCTTTTCTCTTAGGTGTTGTACGTCAGGTATCGAGACAGAGTACACAGAAAGCCGGCCTGCTTGAGGACTTGGAGCCAGAGGACATTGATCCAGAGTACGTGCCTGTCAAGGACCAGACTTAGAGGTTCCTCACCATTGCTGATCATTGGAGGTTTACTGCTTTTAGTTTGGGTGCGTAGCACCGCTTTACTTTTCTGCCTAGGTTGGGTGCTTGCATTATTAGTTTCCTTTCTGCAGTTGCAGCATGTTTAGGCTTCTTTATTAGACTTGTTATACGCTGGATATTATTCTCTTTTATAAATGAATGCAAATTTCTTTCGAGCAATCTTATTCTTATTGTTATGAAATTTATACGCAAGAACATGTAATTCTAATGGTATCCCTACAGACGCTTATTGGGCCCGAGCTTCATAGCTCTGGCCCATGCGGACCTTCATCTCGTCCTCGCACCCATTTTGGGAAGTGGGGCGTGACATCATCTCCATTTATTGCCTAGTTTGCAGCTGCAGGCCATTGTAAAAGAATCCAATAGCACGGCATTTATCGTATCCATGGTGTGGGCAGGCGATCAAAAGGTCCTTGAATCTCTCCCATGCTTGGTCGTATGACTCCCTCTCCTTTTGCGAAAAGGACATGATCTGTCGCTTCAAGGCATGAGTCCTCTGCAAAGAAAAGAATTTTTTTAGAAACTCAGTTTGCAATTGTAACCAAGTAGAGATAGATCTAGGTGGCAAAGAATTAAACCAGTGTTTTGCTTTATCTTTCAGAGAGAATGAAAATAATTTAAGATAAACAGAATCAGAGCTAATTTTTCCATCCAAATGTGTTGAGCATACTTCTTCAAAATTCTGACATGCAAATAAGGATTATCATTTTCAATGTCATGGTAAGAGGGAAAGAGTTGAATTACACCTGGCTTCAAATTGAAATTATGAGCATCCTCAGGTAGAACTATGCATGAATCAGACACCACTCTAGACGACATATAAATTTCCAATAAAGGTCATTCATGTGCAGGTGGTGTGATATGTGTTTCATCATTATTATTAGCCATGTTTTCTGTTCGTACTAACCTATGTGAAGTAGAATACCTATGCCACATAAACTAGCAGAAAAAGAAGTTTTTTATGTTTTTATATTTTTATGCATTTTTATAGAAAGAAAATAAAAATCCTAAACTAAAAGATGGAAAGATCTCACCGAATATTCCTCGAGAGAAACTGAAAGTATGGATCACAAATACCGTTGTCTCCGGCAACGGCGCCAAAAACTTGACTCGTCTCAAAATGTGTGGGTGCTACTCCCAAGTGTAGAAGATCGATCAAGTAGTAAACCTGGAGAGTCAGTTATCAAATCCACAGGACAGTCGACCCGTAAACCAAAAGAATCAGTTTCTAAAGAGTAATAAAACGATGAAAAGCTACCACCTTTCGAAGGTGAGGTAATCATGATGATGGTTTTTAAGTAAATGAGAAAGTAATACTAGAACGTGTACGTCGAGTCGATATAGGAAACCAATGAGGGGAGCATGTGTTGGTTGAGATTTCGTTAGAGTATGTGTAATCAATGGTAATCAACATCTTTTCTAAAACTCAACGTTTCACCCTGCAAGGGTATGAGAACATCGGAAAATATAATGATAAAAGAACATTCAAAATGCCGTAAATAATCACGTAAATTACTAGCTTCATAAAGAATTTAAATTCATGTGCCCACAAGGGTCACGACAATATCCGCAAAGATCATGCCACGAATCGGTCCGCAAAGATCAGATTCGATCCAAGTACATCTACAAAGAAAATACTTGAATAATACGTGTAGAATCTAGCAAAATAAGTGATATAACATGTGAAATAGGGCGAAAGAACGTAGAAACCAAAGATTACAACACCCTAACTACATCACAACCAACACACAAGGGTATTAGCCACGCATGGAGAGAAGAAAACTCAATTTCATTAGCAAATACATCATCAAAAGGTCAAAATACATGCTAAATACGTGAAATACAAGGTATAAGTTGAAATTTCTATCACCAAAACTCCTCAAAAAGCCTTGAAATTCCTTCTGCAAGAGACTCTGTTCTCTGTTTCCAAAGCCCCCAGAAAATCTCATGAAAATACGCTTTGTAGCCCTCCAATACGCTCAAAATACGCCAAAAACCTGTCTGAATACGCTCTGTAATACGGGAGTATTTATAGGGGAAATACGTTGGTTGCGGATGTGAAAAAACACTTAAACCTCTTCAAAATAGCTTCAAACCCGAAACCCTAAGTCAGCGCAATTCTGGGCCGTTCGATCAGGCAGGATCGCTTGTGCGCACGCCATGTGTCCATGTCTTTCGGATCCGCGCCCGTGCGTGGCTGCATCCACTAGCTGCATCCAAGTATGCTTCGGATTTAATCGTGGCCGTCTGTTCGAGTGGTGGATGGCGGAGATCACGCCACGTCTCCCCGTATTCTCGAGTCCGCATCCGCTTCTTCAACCCGTCCGATGGCCGATCGACGCTCATGAGGACGCCACGTCGCTCTCTCGCCTGAAGCGTCAGATTGAGCGGGAATCACGTGGATGGCCTCCATGTGTCCCCGCTGAGTTTGTATTTCGATTTCGAATCATCCTCGATCGTAGTCGTTGGATGAAGATCATACGGAGAGTGTTGAGCCGCATCGCCCAAGCTGCCAGCGCCTGTTGGATGAAGAGCAGACGATCGACATGTTACCACGTGGCCCGCCCATTGACCGGGGCGACCGTATTTCCGTATTTAACGTGTATTTCATCCGTATTTCTCAATTTAAATAGTATTCTACATTCAAAAATTCATAGAAATTAGCACAGATACAAATAAATAGTCGTTGGAATCGTGAGATCGAGATCTTCGCATGAAAAATACAAAAAGGACAGAAATACTCAGTTTATTGTAGTTTTGTGCATAGAATGAGAGTTTGCCCTAATAATTAAGGGTATTTTAAATACGATCCTATTAGAGACCAATTAAGTACCATATATGCACAAAATGGGACTAAAGTGGGGCTAAATATGTAATATTTACCATGAATCATAGCAACATTGGCTGGGCTTGATAAGGCCTTGGAGATAATGAAGGCTGCTACTTTTGTTTGAGATGAAAGCTGCTTTTATAGGCTAGGGTTTTTGCTTTTGACGTATGCTCTTTTTTTGGCCGACTTGTATTACTCCTTTTTCTTTGTGTAGCTGCCAAACTTTCCTCTCAATTGATGAGGGTTTATATAGGATGAGTGGAGAATCAATTTGGCTTAGGGTGAATCTCATGAAACAAGGAATTTGAGATTTGAATTGGATGTGTAATGAGATTTGATTTGATCTTCAATTGCAATTCAAATTGGATTAGGAGTTGTAGTAGGATTTGAATTGGATATGAAATTGGAATTCAACTTTGTATAGGATTTGAAACAATCACCAATTGATTTGGAATGAGATCCTCTCCTTATCTCTCCATCTTTGACCAAGTCCAAATTCCAAATGAATTGCAATTTCTCCATCACTTTGACCAAGTCATCGATTGAGTATTTGCGAGCTTGCCATTCCTGAAAAACACTTAGCACACACATCAAATCGTTCACACACGTTTGTTATCAAAATCATCGATCATTGTATCCAACATCTAATGCATAGTGGTTCATGGTTTTATGCCATATGAATGCAAGATGAAGAAACATGAGCATGACTCATGTAAAAGTAGAATTGTGTTGTGAAGCCATGTGATGGAGATGGTGAGCACATTTGGCATGAAAAATTGTGATATGTTATGTGTGGAAAATGGGTGATGGGCATGGCCCTAAGAGGCATGACCCTTGTGGCAAAAGAAGGGAGTTGTATGAAGTGGAGACTACAAAATGTGCCTAGTAGAGCCAAATGTGTCTCCCCACTACACCACGTATATGTGGACACTGTTTGTTTTAGTATTCCATATTTGTTAATGCCCCTTTTCTGCTCCTTATGTTTGCGTGCCCTTGCATCAATTGTTTACACCTGCACTCGTGCACATGTGCCTTATACATACTATATATTTGTACACGCTTATACACACGTGCACTATGTCACTTTTCTGCATATCATGACCCGTAACTTACTCTTTCTCTTTATGTAATATATAATTTACAAACATATGACTCATTCCCCTCAAAGGGGTGAGCTGAAAAATGGGGCCCTCAAAGGGGTGAGCTGAAAAATGGGGTTGGGGAAAAACTGGATACTAGTAGGGTATGAGGACTGGACTAGTTGTGACAGTGTTATGTACCTTGCTCAGTTTCGGGTACTTTGTGGTGATTACCGTACCTTGCTCAGTTTTGGATACGATATTTGTGATGTTGTGTAGTTTTCCTCACTCGCACTCCGATGCGACGGAATGGGTGGAGTGAGAAGCTCCGTTAAGGAAACAGTGCTCGTGTGCCATTGGCTGGTGCTTCTTACCGTCCCACCTTGGGGCGGAGTCCAGTTCCTCATATTCAACGACATGCCCATGTTTCCAAAGAAATAAATAAGTTATTTAATTTTTTAGTTCTTTGTAACTTTGCCTTGTGTTGCGTATGTTGTTCAATTAATAACTGTTGTGGTTCTTTATAGTTTTTACCTTGCAGTTTACTTATCTTATGTTGTGTAGTAATGGATGTTTACTGTTTTCCCTTTTCTGTGATGGCACTTTTACCGTTGTGCATCATACTATAATTGACATGCTATGTCATGTTATAATAGCTTCTTCAAGTGTTACTTGCATTTAAATTGTTTCTGTACAGTTTTTGCATAGTAGTTGAACATTAGGACACGACATACTAGTTGGAGTTGGCTCTTCCTACCGGAGTACACATTAACGTGCTCCAATTATTGCTTTCAGGTGTTTGGAAGTTGGAGCTAGAGGTTGAGTTTGGAGTTCTCGTGTTTGGGAGTTGGAGCTTAGGTTAGGTGGTGAGGAGAGAGGAGAGAGATACTCGTACTCTTTGGGGTTGTTTTTGGGTGTTGATTAGTGAGAGTTGTATACATTGTATAAATGATGCATAATGGATATTGGATATATAAAAGCTTGTTCCTTGCTTGTCTCTAAGTTTGTGTTCTCTAGATGGCTATGTTGTCTGTTGTTTCTGTGTTGTAGTTTCTGTGTTTGTTTTTGGATGTTAGTGTGGAAACATTACATGTACTACCCCAGCAGTGCGCAGTGGCCTGCTGGTTCTATTATATTTCTTTCTTTTCTCCCTTCGTAATACTCACTAATCTAGGAGAACCTGGGACAGATTCGTACTTCCAGGGTATTCTGGGGAGTGAGACGTTACAAAATAATTCGTTAAAGTTTGGCCTTTATGAAAGGCAAACTTGTAATTAATTATTAATTTAAATTGTTTAGTCCCACATCGGTTATTTTGAGAAGAGGAGGGGTGAGCTTCCTATATAAATAAGGGCCTACTCCCCTCCTTAAAACTTGCACCAAGTCTTGGATCAACGGAGCTCTCAAAATTTAAGAGCACACCTAGATCGAATAGGCGAACATAATTATTCCCTCCTTCCTCCATTCTTCTTCCTTGCTCCTGCTTGGGCTCTAACAAAGCTACGAAAGAGTTCGGATCGGATCCAAAGTTTTGACGGAGAATCCACTCAAGGTGAAACTGTCTGGAGCGCGTGGTTGTGTAATGACCCCCAAAATTCATATACGTGTATTAATACATATTCTCGGGCGTATAAATATGCGGATAAATTTTGGAAGACTTGTAAAATTTTCTTTGATTTTTTGTGAGATTAAAATTATTTTTAATAAATTCTATAAGCATCCTTGGAATTATTTAATGATATGATATGTGTTTAAGTGAATATTGTATAAGATGAAATACTAAGTATACTGTATTTTTCATTTTCTCTAAATCAAACCCAAATTGATTAACCCTAGCCACTTCCTACTTGGGAGGTGGCAGCACCAAATTCACCCCTCATAACTATCATTGGGTGGCAAGCTCAGATCATTTTGAGGAAGCATGAGGTGGAAGAAGGCGATTAAAAGGAAATGATTGAAGAGAAAGAGAGATGGGAAGAAGGAGGAATTCCCTCAGCCTCACCCTCTCTCGCTTCCATCTCGCGCCAGAACCAGCAACTCCTTGCTGCTCTGTTCTTCCACCGAGATCACCCCAAATCCCTAAAGCCCTAGCTTTTGATCTATGGAAGAGGAAGGAGAGATGCTTTCAGATGGTCTTTAATAAGAAGAAGGGCCCCAGATCTTAGATGGACATCTCAGGTAGGATTCTAACTTGGTTAGATAGGATTTAGTTGGTATCGTGAAGAATTTATCTCTGATGATGTCGAATTTGACAGTAAACGAGAGTAACGATCGTATGGCCATTTTTACACGACCGTATGGTGGTCAATAGCTTCACAAGAACATAAGAATACATAACCTTGGCACCACACGACCGTATGGCCAAAACCATACGGCCGTGTCACACTTTGAAGGATACGACACATGTTGCACTTTAAATCTATGCATTTTGCACTTTAGAATCCACACGGCCGTATAGATTTCATCATACGACCGTGTGGCCATCAGCCCATACAACCATGTGCCCATTTCAGCCAACTAAAATCCACACTGCCGTATGGAATAAATCATACGGCCGTGTGGCCTAATGCTGATGTGTTTTATTTCAGCATCTGTCCTAAATATTCAAAATTTCATAACTTAACTCATAGTAGAAAACTCCAAATTTGATGATCCAAGATGTTTTGGAAAGGTAATGAAGTTAGCTACAACTCTTAAGAATAAAGCAAAGCCTAATTTGTAAATAGACGATTTGTAACATAGTGTAAGTTTTAGACAGATTTTACCACACTGTGGTAAAAATGCCATAACTCTTACTACAGATATTCAAATCCTATGATCTTGGACAATCTGAAAAGCTAACTAAATTATCTACAACTTTTATGTTTTCACTGAAAGCTAAATATAACGGCACATGCCTAATATATGTTGATGAATCTGGAGGACAGAATCTGGAGTTGTTTTATTACTACTTCTTTTGTGGATAATTCGCCATGGTGTACATATATGAATCAGTTTACTTGTTTAATACTCTATGTTGAAAGCATGAAATCTATGGAATAACTCATATTGTTATGAAAGAAAGAAAACATATGTTTACTTGTGATTTTCATATGAAATTGGAAGAGTACATGATGATAATGAATGGATATAAAAGGATATCCATTTGAAATGTGAAATTGGTCTTAATGCCACTAAATGAAATCATGAAATGATGAAACAAGTGTGAGATGAGATGAAAGAATCTGGATTTTTCAGTCCATTCTAAAATGGGTGAAGTTCTAGATGTAGGTTTGGGGGGGCATGTGTAAAGAATAGGTCTCAAGGAGCGGACACAGCTGAGACTCCCACTAGCACTCCTGATCGAAGGAGTTGGCTAAGTGTGGACATAGTTTGATTCTCACTCGCACTCTCGTGAGTAGGCAGGGGGGGAGTTGGCAAAGTTAGAGAGGCCGGTGGTGTACTCGTGATGCACCATGACGGTAAATGATGGTTTGCTCCGTTTTTCACTGAAAAACCGAGATTTCTCACTCCCTTCTGAGGAATTACGAAAGGCCCCTACAGTGCTCGTGTCGCTGGTTGCGGTGCCACTTTTTACCCACCTTGGGTGAAGTCCAGCTCCTTAAGTGTCCTATTATTTACACAGGTTCTCAAACATGTGAATTGATAACTTAAAGTAACTGTCTTTTAATTCATAAATGCTGCTACCACATGTTAACTTATTCTTCTAATATGTAAATGTTGTCATCTCATGTTTACATGTTCCTCTGTTTACTTAAATGATGTTATCTCATGCTGACCTGCACCTCTGTTTATTTTAATGTTACTACCTCATGTCAACATGTTCTTATGTTTACTTTCAGTACTTGCATGTTATAATATGGTTACTTATGCATGTTTTACAAGTTCTTCGTAATACATGCATCTCATGACGTTAGTACTTTTTATATATGCATTGTGACCTTTACTTGTTAGACCACCCTTCTTAGATAGGTAGTCCGGTTCTAAACTGGGTCCTACCTTGCTTAGTTAGGAATCCTACTAAATCACGTGTTGACGTGTCCCATTTACTTTTCCGGGTCTAGAAGCAGATTAGTTAGAGCTAGATTCAGGAGCTACGCAGAGATGGAGTCTCAGAGGGTAGTTTGGTCCAGTTGTTCCTCCAGGGGTAGTTGGAGAGTGAATTGTACTTGTATAGAGGGGTGAGTGTTTTCCTTTCGGGTTCTTTGGAGGATTTTCTTGTTTACTTCTTTTGTACTCAGTTGAAAGATAATGTATGCAAAAGATGTATCATTGTATTAATAAAATGAAATATTGTACTTTTGTTTAGTTCTTTGTGTTATGTCTGTAGTGGAGCTTACTTGTACTTTCCAGCACATGCGCAGTGACCTGCAGTTTTCTTTTTACCCTCTTCCTTCCTCTCTTTCTACGTAACAATCGTTGATTTGGGAATACTTGCGACGGATTCGTACTTCTCGGGTATCCTGAAGAGCGGGTCGTTACAGTTGGTGGCCCATGCAGGTCTCCACATTGCGGCGTGCATAAGGTAGTAGGGGTAATGCTCCATAGAGATAGTTGAGTTCTAAGGTGGGTAGGTATCCAACTTTAGATAGAACTCTGGCTTTAAGAAGTCTGAGATACAGAATTCCTGGGAGGTAGATAAGACTCGTAATTGGTGTATATATGTGGCTATTTTACTTTATGTATACAAAGTTAATATGTGGATGAACTATGAGGTGTATATGACTATTTACACATGTTGATATGTATATAGTATGAACATTATGTATAGGTTCATAAATGGAAATTGTATGTACCACTTACGTGGTAGTATACATATTATGGGTGTACTAGTGTAATGAATGTTACATATAGATATATGATGATAGGAATATGATGATATATGCTATGAATACGAATGACTAAATGATTGTATGTCTAATTGTAAGTGTTTATACATATATGCAGGAGTGATATAATTGTGTATTGATATTTACTACATGTATAGTGGAGCATATCCAAGTGTGTAAATAAGGGTATATGTACTTACTATATGTGTAGTAATAATTGAATACGCTTATTTTACATATATACTGGTGAAGTGTTGTGTGGATTGAATATGACGTATGTGACAGTACACATACTTATAATTGGTATTAAGTACCATTACTGGTGATAGGAGTATTTATAGAAAGATGTGTTCTCGATTGTATACTAGTAATTATATCCAGATGTACCTATGTATAACTATATAACGATATATGTGTGATTATGGGTATCTAAAAGTATGGATATAATTGGATGTTTATATGAAGTATTTGTATAAGTATTGGTGTATAAATAAATGCATGATATTTATGTTACTATATGGATGTTTGCTTGTAAGTTTAGATGGATGTATACTTGGATATATGCGAGTGTATGATGGTATACCTGAAATTAAATATATGTATGTAATAGTGAAACTATGACTTGATATAGTGAGACATGTATACATATGTATGCAACTATGTAATGACCCCAAAATTCGTATACGGGTATTATATACGTATTTGGGCACTTTGGGAGGCTTATATAAATTTTCTTTAATTTTTGTGAGGTTAAAATTATATTTTTAATGAATTTTATAGTTTCTTAAGAATTATTAAATGATATGTATTTAAGTGAATACTTGTATATGATGTAATATACTAGTAATTGTACATGTATTTCAATTAATATTAAAAGAAAACTCTAATTAATCATAGTTAGCCACATCATCCTTGTGATGTGTCAATTCCATGTTCACCCCCCCCCCCCCCCCCCACCTAACTCAACCTTGAGGTGGCATGCTTAGAGAGTTTTTAGGGGGATGGCAAACTTGTAATAAAATAGGTTCCCAATTATTTAATTCCTTCTTTCTACTATCTTCCTCTCTCTTCTTCTAAATTTTTTGTCCATTCTCATTTTCATTCTCCCCAAAGTCCCAGGCCGACCCCCTTCTTCCCAAATCATGTCGCATGTTTTCCCCTTGGCTGCCGAAATTGCAAAGCAAAATCAAAAAAAAAGAAAGGGAAAAAGAAATTGAAAGAGAAAGGAAGGAAAGAGAGAAGGGAGAGGGGGAATTCATAGAGAGAGGAAGAAGATTGAAGAGAGGGAGGGAACCCATGGAGAATTTGGGGGAAGAGATGAATTAGGGATTTGAAGCTTGGTGAAGGGATTCATGGTGGAGATCTTGTTGGTTGAGGTAGGAATTCCATCTCTTATAATGTGTTATTCTAATTCATCTAAGTAATCTAAAGAGATTAACTTTAATTTGATGATGTTGAAATTTGGGGCAGAATTGCTGAAAATCAATTGATGTGTTTCTCTCAAACCACCATAAGGAATTGCTTGGAAAAAATTTATGTTATGCATCGTGATGTCCTTAACAACTTTCAAGTTCACAACTTTTTCCAATTCAAATTGAAAAATAGGGTAAAAATTCAGTTTCTGAAACCGGTCTGTTTTAAGACAGTTTGGACACCTTTTAGTAAAATGAGCAGAAATCCCTGCACACTTAATGAAAAGGGGTGCTCTTGGTGCCATTGGAAAGCTGGCTTCAAGCCATACAACTTTTTAGTTTTCCAAAATTTATGTATCTGCCTGCAACTGATAGTAAGCTGGACGTGAACATGCTGCAGTTTCTAGTTCTACATACTGGAATAGTAGCTGTCAGGAGAAAATTCACCTTAAATCACACAAGTTGAATAAACTTATGAAATTTGGTCAGTGAAAGAAAAACTCCCATATCTACAACTTTGTAGTTGAAAGTTTTTCCAAATTCAAACTCTAAACACCTGAAAATTAGTCCTCAAGTTGATTGTTATGTTGTTTCCAGCAATATGGGGGGGGGGTGTGCGCGCGCGCGTGCATTTCTATTATTGTGCTTAATTATCCCTCTAATGTCTTGCATCATTAATGTTGCATTAGTCACCAATCACTTGACTAGTTGTATGCTATTAGTCTCCTTCCATGCACCTTTCATTCTCCTTGTTAATGACTTAGCATTGCTTTAGCATGCACCTTTCATTTCCTTGCTAGTAGCTTTGACCAATTGCTTGCCTGCACTCTTATTACTCTTTATTATGCTTAGGTGCTTAAGGGGCTATATATCTGTGTGTGTGTGCGCGCGCGCGCGCGCGCGCTAGCTTGTATGCTCCCTGAATCCTCTTTTGATTATGTTGCTAGTATGCTTCCTTAATTTCCATGTAAATACTCCAGTCCCTTTGAATGCAAGCTATGATGGATTCGGTAAATAATGGACTAGTAATGGTTGAATATGCAAAGTGATGCTCAAGTGGCATGAGAATAATCTTGCTTTATGAAAGTTGGTATGGTATGTTCATATGAAATGGAAATATTTATGTATGTGAGGGTGATATAGTGATTAAGTCCTCTTAAGTGAGGGTGACACGAGTTTTGGGGGAAATACGGGTAAATTTTAGGTGTTAAGGAGCAGACAATATTATTATTCTCACCCGATGTGTCACTCCCGGAAGGAGGAGTTTGAGAGGGTTAGAGAGGCTGGTGGTGTGCTCGTGTCGCACCATGACTGGTAACTGATGGTTTTCTCCGTTTTCACTGAAAACCCGAGATTTGTCTCACTCCCGTACCTTGCCCCGTTCGGGTAGGGAGTTATGAGAGGCCCCTCCAGTGCCCGTGTCGCTGGTTGAGGTACAACTTTTCACCCACCCTGGGTGAAGTCCGGCTCCTTAGCGTCCTATGTAAGGTCCCTGGCTATGAGAAAAACACTAGAAGGGGGGTTGAATAGTGTTTATGTAATTTAAAAAGATGGTTACACCAAATTAAACTCCTAACCAACAAATAGTGCGAAATAGAAGTAAACCCAAAATGAAACAAATGCAAACATAAGGATGTTTCAAGGGTTCGGATTACCCAAGTCACTTCCCGACTTGTTTCCGGTAATCCCACGTCCCTTCCACCCGGTAAACAACCGGATACTCAAGTTAGAACCCTAACTTGATGTTTCCTTAAAACCAACTTGTAGCAACCTTACAAGTGAAATCGAAATACAATCGATTGACCTTGACTCCCACAACTTGGGATCAAGCAAACCACTCTCACAAACCGAGAGTAAATCAAATAACGAAAGTTATGAAATATGAAATTAAGCAACACTTACAATCACCTATGCCTTGAAGTAGAACTTGAAGGAGAAGTGTGTTGTATGTTGAAAGACTCTCTTGGAAGAGAGGAAAGCCATTTCTATTGATTGCACCAAATGCCTAGAAGATTTCTCTTTGGTTCTAGGTTGGAGAGCAAGAGATGAAAGATAGGAATTCTAGGGCTTTTGGATTTTGAGAGCTTTGATCTTTAAAATGAAAGCTTGAATGTTTGAGCAAGAGATAATCAAAGTGTCTAGCCTCTCAATGGAACAGTATAGGCTTCTTTTATAGGTTTCTCAAACCCTTCAAACTGAAACACCAAAAACCCCTTTGAAATCCGTGAGGAAAAACTCAACGGATAGAATCTGCGCCCGCGACAGTCGACTGTTGAAGAACTCACAGTCGACTGCTGCACAGTGACAGAGGGTAGGTAAGAATTCATAACGGTAACTTATCACGTGGACAGTCGACTGATGAGGCATAGACAGTCGACTGTTAAACCAATATGCGACTGTAAATCCTACTACAGGCGACTGACCGTAAGCTGGGTAAGTTGAAGAAATCTGAGAAAAGTCTGGAAGAACAGGACAGGCGATTGATGAAGAGAATACAGTCGACTGTTAATCTAAACAGACGACTGTAATTCCTTCTACAGGCGCCTGTCAAGACCCTGAGATTTTTCAGAGAGTTGAGTCATCAAAGGGACTCAAAGACAGACGACTGTTGAAGCATTGACACTCGACTGTTCCATTGGAAAGTCAACTGTAAATCCAACAATAGTCGACTGGCCAGATCAAATAGAGAAATAGAATTGGGCTAAGGATAGACAGGCGACTGATTAACAAAACACAATTGATTGTCACTTGGATAGGCGCCAGTGAATCGCTCATAAGTTGCCTGTGAGAGTTAAAGCTAAGAAGCCCAAAACTAGACTGAAAAAGTTTGTGCACAACAGGCGACTGTAGAACAAAACACAGTCGACTGTTTTGTGACAGGCGAATGTAAATCGTTCAGCAGTCGAATGTTAAAAACATGACATACACAATCTAGATAGAAATGAATCGGAGTCTAAGGAAAGTTAATCTAATGATATCCTAAGACTGAAATGAAGATGTGTGTGTGTGCTCCAACAAAGTTCTCTCTCTTCTATCCAACACATGAGCTTGAAGTCTTCTAGGAGCTTCAATCACCATCTACGATTATCCAATCCACTTTATTTGCTTTCAATGATCTTTGAGTGTCATCCATTACAAATAGATCTTCATGATATGTTTTGGCAATGGATTAACTGCAAATAGGAGATTATTCATAAATATTTATGTTTGCTCATCATTAACACCAAGTAGGGAGAAGTCCAATACTCAACATTCTCCCCATTTTTGATGATGACAAATAAACATAAACAAAAAGATAAATAATTGTGCTTAAAGAAAACTTACTCCCCCTACATAGATGCCAATCAAGTTAGACAATGAATATTAAGACATCTATATATCAAATGAAGCAAATGAGTAAGATATGCATGAATGAAATGAATCCATGAAATCTAGGATTTAAAATCAGTATTCATTATATCTTACTCCCCCTGAATCTAAGGCAACTTCAATCTTAGATTCAAGTGTTATTAGACTTTACTTAGCACATTCATTATGAATCTGTCTGTTTATTTCTCTCCCCCTATGGCATTATCCAAAAGGCGAGAGTAAAATAATCAACAACAATCGTGCTAAATAAGAACTAGCAACAATTACAAGAGTCTAAAGATATATAAATCAAAAAATCATAAAACCACATTATAAACTTAGGTGATTAGAGGAATGAGAGTCCAATATCAACATTGAGATACACGAAGGAAAAATAACGACTCAAATCACATCATATATAGAATATATCATACATGGAGACAATATCACAAAATTCACACAGATATGATAAACAATTATACAATATGTGAAACTGAACGAAGAAACTGCATGTTCATATATATATATATATGTATATATATATATGTACTAGTCATAACCCGTGCCCGCGGGCACGGTTCATTTAAGATTTTCCCCCGCAAAATCTGTTCCCCAAAAAATTATTTCCACAGCCAAAATTTAAAAGAACAACAAATTAGTGTAAAAATATTTAGCAGCACGGGCGCCTTCAGCGTGTGCGTCTTTGATGCGGAATAATAAATACGGCGTGGGCGCCTTTGGTGTGGAACAACAAATTCGGCGCGGGCGCCTTTGGCGCGAAACAACAAATTCGGCGCGGGCGCTTTCGGTGCGGAACTACATGCGAACGCCTTCGGTGCGGAACAACAAATTTGGCGCTTGCACCTTCGGCGTGAAACAACAAATTTGGCGTAGAATAACAAATTAGCGTAAAAAATTTAGTGGAACAACAAATTCGGCGTGGGCGCTTTAGGCACGGAACAACAAATTAGTATAAAAAATTTAGCGGCAAATTCGGCGTGTAATAACGCGCGAGCGCATTTGACGCAGACCAACAAATTCGGCGTGGGCGCTTTAGGTGCGGAACAACAAATTAACGTAAAAAAATTTAGTAGGCGCCTTCGGCACGGAACAACAAATCTCAGGGTATTTTTCGGTGTCAGTATTAACTTAAATTTTTTTACGCCTTCGACGTGGAACAACAAACCTCAGGGTATTTTTCAGTGACGGTATTAACTTAAATTTTTTACGCTAATTTTTTTAATTTGTTTAATTTAATGGATCATGTTTCTCCACAATCTTTCTCAAGACACTTTTAATTTCAAAGTTTTGGTTCCTAAGACACTTTTTCCCCTAAAATTTAATCTCTACAATGTTTCCCAATACACTTTTAATTTCAAAGTTTTGGTTCCCAAGACACTTCCCCCCTCCCAAAGTTTAAGTTTTCCCACTAAAATTTTCACAAATCCAATCTCAACCATTGATTTACTAAGATCAAATCTCAGCCACTCTTTATCTTGTCCTAGTCAGTCCTAGAATTCAAAAAAGGTTGTCAAATGTATTATATATATATAAGTCATAACCCGTGCCCATAGGGCACGGTTCATTCAAAGTATTCACCGCTCAAAATCTTGGATCATCTAATTTTAAATGCACAACAATTAAAGCGCAATATTTGTTATTTAGTTCCGCACAAAAATTTTATTTTCCCCCAAATGTAGGTCCATACAAAGAATTTAGTTCTCCCCAAAATTTAGTTACATATAGATTAACATGTGCCCCAAGGGCACTTTTCATTTAAAATATTATACCCTCAAAATCTTAGACCCCATAATTTTAAAAGAACAACAATAATTAAAGCTCAATTATTGCTTTTTAGTTCACCCTTTCAGTAAAAATATCTCCCGCTCAAAATCTTGGATCCCCTTATTTTAAACAAACAACAATAATTATAGTGTACTAATTGTTATTTATTTTTCACTCTAATTTTAAAGGAACAACAATAATTTACGTACTCCACGCATTCTAATTTAATGTTCAACAAAAGCCATCATGGTGTACTAATTTGTAGAGGATTATAATCAATGCATGGACAACCACTACATGTTTCATTTGAGATGAACAAAAGACATCACAGTATCCTAATTTGTAGAGGATAATAATCAATGCGTCGACCAACCACTATAGGTTGCTTATGAGCTGATGCCTACTAATTTGGGACATTTTTTTCTCACATGCGTTGCACTCTTTCTAATTTTACGCTCAACAAAAATCATAACCATCCACCATTTTATGAACGCTTATTATTGGTGCAATGGACTGTTCATTGCAAAAGGTGCCGATAAGATCCAAATACTTCCATCGAGCACTCGACCGACAAACCTATCTGAAATTAGTCCAATACCATCCCCTCGCGTAGTTAAAAATAAAAGTGATATCGGATATCATAATGACATTTTGTGCCTTACTGGTATAATACAATGGGAAATAATTCCTTAAGGAAATAGCCTTCACAATCTTGAATCACAAGTTTTCTCTGACTACCGATCACTAAGATTTGGAATCAACAGTAATGCATCTTAAAAAATTGGACATTGTCCCTTTGATCACACATTAGAGAATTTGGATTCTAATCATTAACATACATCAACAATCCATTGGTACACCAAAATATTATTCTCTAAATTACATATTAAGGACAATTCATTGAAGATGAACCACATTATAAGCACATAATATCTCGTATGTAAACCTCATCAGTAAATATAACATCCAGATCATAGTTCAAACATACACACAAAAAGAGATCATCTTCGCTCTAATGTACATATGCCAGATGAGACTGCTGCCAACGGCCTCGGTTGCATTGGCGACGGCCATGATTCTTGGGCATTGATTGAATCTATACCACGCAGCGATCAGAATAGGAGTGTTGTAGTAGAAGGACATGGACCGATGGTAATTCATAGCGTAGAATGTCACCAACTCTGGAATCCATCCATCCCATCTATCTTGACACAGGTATAGGTAGCAGATCACATACCTAAATGGCATGTATATCTTGAATGTGTCTTTTGAGCACCGCTCGAGGGTATGTGACAATGGGTCATCCAGCCTATGCACTTACACCTATAATCAATTACTAACAATCAATCATCAAATTAGTTGAGATCTAGAGCATACATCCATTTATTTTTGTACAAAATTCTTCATGACAACAAAATAGAATGATGCCAGTGTAATGCAACTATAATGCATGTTATATTTAGTACATTTTTAATGTGTGTTCCTTAAAATTTGTTAGGCGTGTACCAGACATAGAATAACTACATTCACATACAAAATTCTTAGTCGGCATACATTAGAAAAATGCTAGTCACTACTTGTAATGCAGTTATATTATGGCTAAAAACGGAATAACTCTACCTGGACTACTTATAATGAGGCCAGTATGGCTTATGTAGAAAATTAAAACACTTTCCATGAAGTTGCATAATAGCAGACACATATCAAAGAAACAACAGAAAAAAATAAAAAAAATAAAAAACAGATAACGAATTTAACTCAACGTATCACTCACCAGGTCGACATTTGGTGTATTAAGTCCACAGGCAACAACATCAGTAGTATCCAACATATTGAAGCGACCATCACGAAAGCTTGAAATTGTTCTTTCCCTTTGATTGATTCTGTGTAATGTCACCATGCAAAGCCTCACATCCAAAACTTCGAGACATACCATAGGCCAACCTATCTGCTTCAGGCTTTGTTTAAGTGAAAATTGTACATTTCCCCCTTTGGCATGTTCCTGATTTATTTTCAGCAAATAAAAAATGACAACGTCAAGTCACATTGTGGAAATGATTGTACGGAAGAACACTGGAAAATGCTACCGTGATTAGAGGCCCAATAATGTGTGGCTTGCCATAACTGTCTATTGAAATGGAATGTACTGTAATCCCTTCTACTAACCTAAGGAAAAGACAATTATAAATCTGCTTACCTAATGACTCAAAAGAGCTCAGAGTGAAATATCAACATTAGTTCAAAAGGAACTTGGAAAAGGAAATGAAATCTTGAAAGGACATCAACATCAAATTACAAAGCATGAAATTCAAAAGAAGACAAATGAAATAGACAAAACAATTTCTGGCAGTAGTCAGATAAGTTGGAAGGACTGACTCATAATTTGAGACATAACTAAATACATAATGATAGGTTAAGATATGCATTTCACATAGAACTTTTTTACATCCATATAAGATGTGAAAAGATATGGTGGCATAGGGCAAGAACCATAATATATGTTTGATTAGGACCTCATCATGAATGAAGATATTTCAAAAACATTGATCATAGAAGTTTGAAAGTTTGACAATGCACATAAATGCAACAAACTAAACATTGAATCGTAATATAGAACAATACAGAAAGATATACAGTTACTGTAACTTTATGGCATTCATTTGCATCCAAGAGCACCAGTTTCGTTGTACTTCATGGCATTATCCCAAGATCATCCAGCAATATTCATGAAGAGTGCCATCAAATACCAGCAACTATAACAAACATTAGCAAGGATGTCATGACTTTGACACCAAGAAGCTGATGGCCTGTGGCTTGACCTAACAACCAGAATAGAAATCCTGCAACCCCAAGGTGTCAAGATAATAACATGTTACCATAATCATTTATTATATATAATGGTTCATTGCAAATAGCATATAAATTTAGTGTAGCATAGTAGGTGAATACGTACCAATAACTATTGGCGATATATTTGCCAAAGCACCAGGTTTTATCCTATATGGATGGGTAGAGTGACACATAACAAAAATTCATACATCTAGAGTGTCCGCTTCAGATTGATACTAATCAACAAACTGTTTCCATGAACATTCATGTTGACAGCATATCGGCAAAGATACAACTGAGAAGCCAAACATGATTGATAGTCACAGTAAACAAAGCAAATAAATTGAGGGTAGATCAAAAACTGAGATGAATTGGGACCAGTGGAAGTAATTAAAACTTTGTCATAGATTTAGGAGTAAGAAGTAATGGATACCAATCAAAGTGTATACTTCCAGAGTGACACAAAAAAATTCAAACTGCTTCTAGAGTAAGAATTAAGAAGTAAGAAGTAATGCAAAATGTTGCCAGAATAAAAAATTCAAAGAGTAAGAAGCAAGAAAAACTGCAAATTGTTTCCAGAATGACACTTAAAAAAATTCATTCCTCTAGAGTGTACGCTTCAGATTGATGTCAATTACCATGTCCACAAAGATACAACTCAGAAGCCAATCACATACCTCTTCTGGAAAAAATTCTCCAACCATTCAGAACCACGGCCAATGTAGTGTATGTATGGTGCAATGGTTCGGACATTCCCTTGCCTCAGCTCCAATATGGCTGCTACGGTTGCAAGCCAACATTAGCTTACCCCCTAGTTGCCTTGCATCACGTAGGACATGTTACGAATGGAAAATTATCATCGCCATGGATATATGCATTTCTAATACCAGCTCTGCGATAGCTTTTGTTCCTTCACTGGAGAAGGATACGCCTTTTAGCCACACTTATGACTTACCTTGCAATTGAAAGTACTATAAATATTTGCATATGAAAATTTTAAATCTATTTCTTGCTTACAGCTGAGTTCCATTCACGGACCCATGTTAGTTCGATTTTGTTAGTTTGATTTCAGTCACAATGACATGTTACTTCATTAATAAGCTCAACGGATAAGTTCATTTCTCATTTTCTTTTAAATAACAATGCTATCCTCCTTCATGCTTGGATGTTTCACTCGGATCCTACACCTTGTGTGACATGTCAACTACTATATTCCACTCTTATGTTATGAATCCAAACAGAAGCATGTAACATAACTCCTCCCAACTCCAAAAGTATATGAGACCATCCACAAACTTGCTCAAATTCTTTTCTAGCTAGAAAAAATATGCTTAATGATATAACCAAATATTAAAAAGTTACTATTTTGTATCATAGATGCAAAATGCTATCATTCTGAATACGACCATCCCAAGCACACCACAATTGAATTGTATTTAAAAATTTCAAGAGTGTTGTAGTTGATGATGTGATATTCAAGAGAGTGTTTTCAGTATCTTATAATAAATATCACATCATATTTTATAACTTTATGTTGCAATGAACAAATATAGCATATACATTAGCTAATTCATATCGCTACACTAAACCATATAATCAACCAGCTAAATTTTATGAAAACAAAACATATCATCTCCCATGTTTAATTATTTCTGCTAATATAATAGCATTCGTATAATAGATTCCTGCTAATCAATTACATTCTCTCATTAACAAATAAATCACTTGAACAGATCATCAAAGCATAAATACAGGAATTGGCAGATTGAAGAGTCGGTAGAAACTTACGGCAGTCGGTGGATTGATCAAATCAAATCATAGCTTTAAACCCCAAAACTAAACAAATCAAAGCATCCAAGTGATTGGAGAGTTGACGGAAACTTACGGGAGAACTGATGGACAATCCGGTAATTTGGTAGGACATCTTGGCATAGCATAACCGATAGATCCCGATCTTTTCATGTGTGCCCTAAGCCTCAGATCTAAAGCTCCAGGTTGTTCATCAAAAAATACATAACGATGAGGAGACTCCTGAACCTCAAAGAAGAACATTCCCAATTATCTACATGCCAAAATCAAAATTATAAAACCTGACAACAATATGCATTTAGCAAAATAAGTATTATCTTCATCTACTTCATATAGGAAAAAACAGCAAAAATCTAACATGTGCATTATTGGAATGCATGGTTTGAAGTGGGTTAATAATATTCTTATCGTCCAATTCAATGAACAAATTTAAAAAGATTAATTTTTAATGGGTCATCAGCATATGCCTTATTTCTCATGTGCATTGTTAAGTAGATTGCAAGTGGATGGTTTTTATATGGCTAACATTGATGATAAAGAAAAACAAAATGAAATTTGGAAGAAAAAAGTTGAGGTCCTCCATCCAGTGACGTACCATCAAAAATTTTGTAGATCCAAATATAAAGGAGCGGAACCCATATGCAAGCCATCCAAAGACCTTCGCCCTCGTCGGTAAGTTCTCTAGCTCCATGCTCAGCCCCAACATACTGTAACTGATTTCCTATTGCAAGAACTTCCATTAATCATTGCCAAAAAAGCTTCAATCTTTAAAACTTTATGTCAAAATCCAAAAAGGAGACAGTCACTAACATTACTGCTAAATTCAGTGCAACTTGTTTATGAATTTTTCAATTAAAAACCTATTTTCTACTAAAATACATCAATCCTTATCCAAAAGATCTATAGTTTAAATGCATATGCAAAAATGACTAAGAATAGTGGCTAAACACAAAGAAAGTGATGAAAAGAAATATCTTTTACTTACTCGCTAGAGATCAAGGAACTTGACACGCTCCAGACAATAAAATCACTGGTTTTGTCTAACTTCCTTTTTCTGAGTAATTTTGCTTGAAAAGCTGGCTTTTTTGAGAAATTTTTATGATCCATATTGCTTTAATAATGGTTAATACTTTAATCATAGAAGGTTTCATTTTTGTGCTAGCTATGTCTTTTGATCTTAATTGTAAAATAACCCTAAAAACTGGAACTGAAACTCTTTGCAAAAATTGTTCTCCCCACCAATTTTTTGCACCATTGTTAGTAATATGTGAAATCATTTAACAAATTATAGCATCAAAGAATATACTTAGAGTACTTTGCTGTTGGAAAAAATTGTCATGGTAAAAAAAAGCAAAATGGGAATAATATGATAAATAATTTGATATATGTTGTATAATCAGCAAACAAATAAAGAATCTAGGAGCAATAGTGGGATAATGTGCTGCAATATGGAGGTTATGTTTGTGCAAATCCTACACTGGATGAGTCGGAGATGTGTGGTAAGTATGATACTAAACAGAAGCTTTGCTTGGAACATACGTTGGTGGATTCTTCGACATTGAACGTTAACGATTTCTGTGAGAAAACTGCTTACATTAGTGGCCTACCTTCGGGATGCAGGTACACTCTGGATTCAATTTAGGATGCATGTATAAATTTTTTGAGAAGAATGGGATGAACAGCTTTCTCCTCCTTTTCGCTTGAGTCGTGAGCCACTCAAGATTAAATCCGTGAGCAAATTACATGTGTTGATGAAAGGTTCCTATATCACACACTTCTTACACCCAGCACTTAATACCACAGATTAGAAAGCATATATAAGGACAATACATCCAATTATGTTTGAATAGCCAATTTATACTGACCATGCTTCAGATTAGTACTACTGATTCTTTGATTGTGTATCCCAAAGCAGCTGGATCCCCCTCAGTTCGAAGGAAATCATGTTCAGCGACATTCTCTACGTTATATTGATTGGAATCAAGCTTGGTACCTATATAATTGAAGGGCAAAACTAACATCACGCTATACTATAGAACTTTGCCAAATAGGTATACATTTAAAACAGAACGAAGAGATCGACAAATCATGAAAAAGAAGCCCAGGCCCAAAAAAGAATTATTCTGGTTTTGAAATGTTGTGCTGGAATCACCACCTAATTTCCATTCTAACAACAATGAAATGAACTGAGTGATGAACCAAAACAACCAAGTGACCAACTATTATGTTATGCTAATATGACATATAGGAATATGTTAACAACGCTGCTCGTAAATCAGGAATCATGTTATATATGTTATACTACATAACAACCAAAAAATATTTGATAACATCCACAGTGTCATCATGCACGCACACTTCTTTAAAAAGGAAATGCAAACAAACACCATGCACACACACTTCTTTATCAGTTATCAGTAAACATCAACATGATTTTACCATCTCAAGTTCTTTACTCAGTGAATAATTAGCAACCACATGCATTTATATGAGTTAAAATGTATGCAGTTAACACATTGTCAGTTAATGTGGGTGTAGTAATAAATTATTGTGTTCACAATGACAACAAATTTTCATGTTTGCAGGTTCATATGTTTGTTGTAAACCATACATATTCCTGTAAACAATATCCACATAGGATATTTTAAACCATGGTTATCAATATTTCCAAGAAATTGTTTTCACAATCCACATATTTTATTTCCAATGGGTTTCACATATTATCTTCATGGATATTGTAAACCATCC